>OY796659.1:42244977-43638432 GCA_963680705.1 Rhagium mordax | reverse complement strand
TTGTAATAAGAACAGTTACTGTGCTGCTTTATAAAATACAGATAGATTCTGATTTGGATTATTGCTTACACATTTAGTATCTAACATAACATTTGGCGCTAGACAAATTGCAAATGTTACAAGCTCGATAACCTCTTTAAAATATTCACATTGTTCATTGGGTATTGTCATGAAAATTGTTCTGCGAAAATGTCGCTAACAAGCGAATTGTACTTATGTTACTAGACAAAATGTAGCAGTCAACTTGAAGCTAGTTGTATTCTCTACCTCGATGAAGAAAGTTACAATAATCCTTACCTGGCCATGACTTCCCTGAGATTTCTTTTCCTTACGCCTTTAAGGTCAGATTGGACCTTTTTCAAATTTCGCACGCTCATACTGCACCCCAATGGCATAGCAGGCTTGACCTACGTGATTCGCTATTCAAAAACAAAAAATAAATCCAAATGAACCCACTCTCAACCTTGTCATTTTATTCAATTCAAACACGTGAACATGTATGTTTTTGTAAGTGTTTGGTTTTGTTATGTATCAAGACAATGGTCTATACTTCTTGTGAATAGAATTAGACATGTAAAGTCGACCACATCTTTATTGTGCACACAGAAAACGCCAGCGTCTTTGAACTTCTTATCGGCAACAAACGCGCCGACGTTTTTTTTGTGCATTATAAGGATGTAGTCGACCATTGCAAAGTACTTATCCTAATTAAAATAAATGTTTTTAAGTGACAAGGGAACTCTCAGCATGTTGGTGTTAGTGTACTACCTGCTCCGTGATGATAACGGTCAATATAGCCAGAAATTGGTCTATGGTATCATATCAGATAGCTTAGGTAATAAAAATTAGATTCCTCACTTTTTTCCATTCTGGTTTTCGCAGAACTACAGATTTGTAGAAGAGTTTTCGGATTCTCCTCCGCATGGATTATTTTATATTTTGAAATCAGACTGTGTCGACTATGTTGTTGTGGTCTTCTCTTGGCCCAAGATCCTTTATTTCTGCATCCCTGGTGTACCATTTTAGGAGATCTTTTCACTATTTCAACTTATTTCAGATAAAACCAGGATGCAGAGCAACAGAAGGTTGCAAAGCTATAATATAATCAGAAAGTGCTAACCGTATCGTCAAATAATACATTTTGCTGGTTAATTATTAAATCTCACTTTCTTTTTGACGTTTGCTGACGAAACTAAACATTTTTTTTCTAGCTAAATACCGTTTTCGACTACAAATAAATTTATATATGTAGATCTGAATTTGAAAAGAAATATACATACTTTACCTGTTTTTTTTTAATCATAAAATCCCATGGTTCAAAAAGAAAAGATCTTTGAAGTGATTCACGCTGTATATACCAAAATCGTTATTAAAGAACCTACCTCTTGTATTGTGAATGTGGGAGTAGTTTTAAAAGAATTAAGTATCAAACTATGCTTAGTCATTTTACAATGTGTCACTACATGCAATATAATATCAAGAGTTATATTAAGTATGTTGTTCCCAATGGTATATTATGAGTACATGTTGTCATGTATACCCATGTTAATAAAAAATAAAAAGAAAAATTTAAAATAATTTAATATGAAATTCCTACTCCAAAATCCCAGTAAAATTTATTTACAAAATAGGACGAATTTTATTTAAACTTGTAGCATTTTAAAGGATTCAGATCTTGGGAAACTTGGTTTGCTCAGGGAGGTACTTGTAACCATGATGTAATAAATAATCCACGGAGGTAAGGCTTGTAATGCCTAAAATACATAAATATGTTCAATAAATTAACCAAACCATAGACAAATCTAGTCTTAAACTATACAAGAGTGAGTAACAAAGATATAATAGTAATACTATAACTTAAAAAGGGCATATTCAAAGGTTTAATCAACCACGAAAGAAAGTTAGATGTCATAATAAGATGTAATTATGTAAATTAAGACTAATTAATAATAGAATTTATGTAGAATAAGTAAATCTGTATAAGACAAACAAGAATCATGTTAATTTAGATGTTAAACAGTGACTAAAAAGTAAAATTTAAAAAACAGTGTTCGCACTTACCGAGTAACGGGAAATCAAAATTTTATCTAACGTAATGTGACAAATGGGGCATCAAAAGAAAGGTCCTTGAACCAAAAAGCTAAAAAGAAGCATAATGCAAGATATTAATTCCAAATAAAAGTAATAGAAAATTAGAAAATACTTTCAAAAGAGAAAAATTATTTATCCATATTGCTTTGAAAAATATAGAAATTCCGGAAATCCCCTTGACGACGAGGTAACAAACAGTCATGGAGAACGTCTTTTTGATCCCAGAGAGAAGGAAGTTTCCGGCATGGCTCTTGAAAAATTAAAGAAAATTGTAGAAAATACCAAGAAAACTTATATAATATTCATTGCAAGGTCAATGTACGTCAATTTCACTAACTAGAAGTAAAGGCTGTTGCAGAAAAATAAAGAAAATTGGCAGAAAAATAAAGAAAATTAGCAGAAAATGGAATAAAAGTATCAAGAACTTACCTAGTTAAGAAATGAAGGTGAATATATCCAAATTGGACTAGTTTTTCACGTGCAAAGTGGAACAACTATATTGGCTGGCATTGTTCGGCCATATTTTGATATTATTATCGTGGGGAGTGTAGTTACCAACCACAGAACACAGACTAATCTAGATTTAAAATCTAGTCCTAAATCATCTAAGTTCTTGTATTAATTTAACAAAATTTCAAGTTAGATAAGTTGTCGCTGGGTAGCTATAAGCATTTTATAAGGATTATTGTCGTTTATTTAAAATAAATTGTATTTCATGTTGTATGGTGACCTCTAATCTTTCATTAGGATGGAATCCGTCCAGTAGAATAGCCAAATTAGCTAGCACCATCTAGGCACAGAGGGTAGCAATCACCCCCATCAAAGTTTCTCATAGTATAGTAAAATTTACAGAGAGTGATCTTATTGCTCATAGAAACCATTGCATTATAACAAACAAAATTAAACAAGGTCATATAAATATAACTTTATTAACAATAATTACAAAAATAAATACCTAGAACAAGGTAAGTTTTTCCTGAAGACCGGGAACCCCTGAAACGCCCTGATAATTTAAAATAAAAAGGGATCAAAAACGACCCTAGTAAGTAACTTCTCCTGGTCACGTACACATTTTCGTTCATAGGTATAAAAAAGAAATACAAGAGATATATGAATGAGTGTAGTATGTTCTAGGAAAGAAATGTGTGGTGTGTTTGGTGGGAAAAAGTATTAAAATAATTATAAAAATAAATGCACTAAATTTAAAATAAATAAAAATAAAAATATTATTATAAAATTTTCCCAATACACCACAATATATACTCGTAATTTTAAGAAATCACTTTAGTAGAGTTTTGGTAAATTATTCCAACTAGTAGAGATTGCAAAACTATTATATTAAAGTTTCTTTAATTATTCATAAGCTAAGTTACAGATGAGAGCTTAAAAAAATTTTTTCTATATGTTAGCCTAAGCCACGGTCACGGTGTAAGACAATTAGGTGATGAAACGCCTCAATGTATCGTATAGTTAGAATATCTCCAAACTGTTAACGCAAGAGACGCGAAATCGTAAGACAAAGAGACAGAGTAGGTGGCCGCGAGGGCCGCGCGGGCTGCGCCTCGCATCGTCCCTAGTTAATTTCCACTTCATTTTACCAGGTCGAAAAATATACCATTCGATGCAGAAAAATACGTAGAACACGATTGTTGAAAAATTATGTGTCTGAATTGTCGGCTACGATGCGAGGCGCAGCCCGCGCGGCCCTCGCGGCCACCTACTCTGTCTCTTTGTCTTACGATTTCGCGTCTCTTGCGTTAACAGTTTTTAAGGCGTTTCATCACCTAATTGTCTTACACCGTGGCCTAAGCTATCATATTATGTGTTATATTCCTTGTAGATCCTTAGTCGTAGGAAGACATTGTCAACATTCCATCGTCGAAGATATGTTTCTTAGAATATAGTTTGCTGACACCACTTATCTAATCTTGGTTATGAGAAACGAGATACCATAAACCATTGAAAACTCTTCCAAGAAGTGAAGGGCATTGCTTGCCAAGACGTTTACTCTTGAATCTGAAAGAAGAAAATATTGACGCTGCGTCCACGATGTTGATATGGAAGAAATCGAGGAAGAAATATACAAGAATATTTGAACATCATATATTATAAACAATTAGGTAACATATAAGGTCACGAAGAAGGACACCAGCATCTGGTGCCTTATGTTACATAGACCAATAGGAGAATCATTTTAGTAGTGAGAACTTCATCATTTCATCTTCTCAGTCGTAATTAATCAATAAGATATAAATAAAATGTTATATTATACAGGGTGATTCGTGAGGAGAGGGTCGTACTTTACCAACAGATAGGGAACATTGAGGTGATCTTAAATTCCCATATATTATGGCTATAGCGGCTTCGTTTCCGAAATACAGGGTGTTTTGTTTTATATTTTTTGGAAGAATTTTCTTTTCGCCATATATCTGTAATGCGTAAACGGAATTCAATGAAATTTTGTATTTTTGTTACAGTAGTCATTCACCATCAAATGCGTGGAATATTAATAAAATATCAGGGCCGGATCCAGAATAAAATTATTTTTAAATTATTCCTAGAAAATAACACTCTGTATACTGTTTATGAAATTCTTGATATTGAAATATTAATTTAAATCTAGAAAGATACAAGATCCCATAAAAAAATATTTTGGCACCATTCCATTGTTTAAGTAAAAAAATTAAATTGTTGAGGAATCAATTTTTTTTTTTTTGAAAAATTGAGAGAAAATAGTCACTTCAGTCCTGTTGCATGGCCCCCGGGATCACCAGATCTCACACCCCTTGACTATTTTTTGTGGGGTTATTTAAAACTGAGGTATACAAAGAAGAAATAAACACCAGAGAACAGCTGATTGCAAGAATTGAGCACTTTTGCAATGAAATTAAAAACAATAATTTAGAAATTGTTAGAAACAGTATAAATCAAATGACAAATCGATCAAGAAAATGTATCGAATTTGGCGGTGGTCACTTTGAAAACAGACTGTGATTCAAAAAATTTAATTGTATTTAGTAAATTGACTGTTAAATTGTTAATTTTTATTATGTGTTATTTTTTTAAGATTATTAATTACACAATCATTACAAAATATTTTTATTATTTTACTAGGTACCATGTGATACGAATAAAAAATAGTGCAAACAGAGAAGAAAAAAAATATATGTTACTAATATCTGAAGTGACTATTTTCTCTCAATTTTTCAAAAAAAATTGATTCCTCAACAATTTAATTTTTTTACTTAAACAATGAAATGGTGCCAAAATATTTTTTTATGGGATCTTGTATCTTTCTAGATGTAAATTAATATTTCAATATCAAGAATTTCATAAACAGTATACAGAGTGTTATTTTCTAGGAATAATTTAAAAATAATTTTATTCTGGGTCCGGCTCTGATATTTTATTAATATCCCACGCATTTGATGGTGAATGACTACTGTAACAAAAATACAAAATTTCATTGAATTCCGTTTACGCATTACAGATATATGGCGAAAAAAAATTCTTACAAAAAATATAAAACACCCTGTGTTTCGGCAACGAAGCCGCTATAGCCATTACTATATGGGGATTTAAGATCACCTCAATGTTCCCTATCTGTTGGTAAAGTACGACCCTCTCCTCACGAATCACCCTGTATAACTTCATCATCAATTAGTTTATTTTGACTTTCTGCTGAATCGAACTTTTATTTATAATCAATATCCTAAGGTCTCAAAGCCTTATCAGATTATAAATAAAAATTTCATTTTGTGATTTTCTTATAAACTTATTGTTTACAACTTTATAATTTAGACGTTTGACAAACATAATAATAATACAAATATTCAGTTTGATATATTCAAATTGATGTTCTACTTCTGAACACACAAAAATATAAAATCTTTTGGACACAAAAATCATTGAAAGCACTTGAGAACGCAATAAATAACAGAATGCATGGCATCCAAAGAAAAAAATTATTAAACACTTTAGAACGTAATTATTATTCATTAAATCCGTTAAAACAACTACTTTTCATAACTACATGTTATAACATAAAATTGAATTAAAATTTTTGAGTAGCTAGCTGACAAATTACGGGTAATTTATACATGACTTTTGTCAATAGTATTTTATGCTTATTCTGATATGAAAACAGTTATAATATTAATAACTTTCTCTAATTACATATCTATGACTATTAACTATGCATGTAATAATTCTAAACACTTCTAAATTGATTACTGGAATTTAAAGTAGTTTCTATGGCATCCAAAAAAATTATATGCAAGGATTGCAGTACTGAGGTGAAATTTAACAGCTGTCATTTATTTGATATTTCCTTAAGAGACTAATTCTAAAAATAACTCATCTGTACCACAATATTATTAAGGTTGCAAGTATGTGTGCTTATAAGATTTTTGAAATACTTTTAAATAAATTATAATGAACCCCTTTTAATAGAATTAAATATTATGTTTTAATAACTTATCAAAGGTAAAATGTATTTTTTTTTCTGATTACTGGCCTTACAATTTGTTTTGGCCACGTACATAATAAAGAAAATGTAAAATTCTTACTTACAATTTATTTATATTGAGTGTGCCTAATTTTTGAAACGCAGTTGGAAAAAACATTAAATTATAATACATCATCTCGTAACAGAATGTAAAATTATATATAGCACATGTAGCACATGCAGAAAAGAAAAAATAGCAGGAAAAACCTATTTGAATTGAACTTCATTCATGAATGGGATATAATAATTATTACGAATTGATTTTCTATACGAAGTATCCTATAAGTCGTGAATTCTAACCCAAGCATGGTTATTATTCACACTCACATTTTGCAATATAAATAAAGTCAGTCAAAAATACCTATAGCCAATCTATGTTGGATTATCAAATTACGTTTTTTATTATAATTTGAAGAAAATTTTATTTGTAAGCGTTTTAGTTTCTGCTTATTTCTTGATTTTTTTTAGATGATTAACTTATTCTGATATTTAGAACTACTTATTATTTCCTTCGTATTTAATTTTGCATTTTTATTCTATTAAAAGTAATTATCATCGTGTTACATCAGATTCAGCGTACTGGAACAAAGAATAGAAATAGGATTTGCTGTCCTCTCACTTAAATTAAAACATTATGTTGTGATTCTGGAACCGCATTTTCGTAGTTACTAAAATACTTCTGGAAATATAATGGAGAATTTTTGTCCCCAAAAATAGATCCAACAAGTAGCACGCTCGACAGATCGTTCATACAGAGACAAACTGTGGTTGTCCATCCAATAATCTCACGCAATAGACGATGTAAAATATCGGTCCACTTTTACTATAAAAATGTACACAAACAGTGTTAATCTAGTGTTATTGTTATGTTGCCTTAATTTTGTATATTGCAATGCAATACAAATATTCAAAGTAGGTGAGTAAACTTTTGTTTAGAAACAGTACGTAGGATATTTAAAAATAGATAAATAGGTAAATTGTTGGTTTTGCTCCTTCTGCGCATGAAACTTAAAAGTGAAATTTACCAGTGACTGCCAAGATTGACAATATAAATATAAATATTTTTTTGTTAATTAATTTCGATTTCATAAGCTTAATTAATTTTGCCAAATGGTAAATATAAGGCACGCTTACAAGGTGGAAGAGAATGTGATATTTTGAAACTGACACAATGTTTCACTATTTTCTCTAAATTGACTTGATCATAATATGCGTATTTAAAAATATCCCTGGTTTATTCAGCATGATTAAAATATTGCAGAATTATTTGATTTTTATATCAAATGTTAAATGTGTTTCGACTATTTTGCTCTACTAATTTGCATATTTACTTAATTAAAATAAATAAGGAATGTTGGAAGAGATTAATATATTTCATACTGCTGTTATTGTTTTGTTCATATTAATATGGAACAAATTACCGATGTGAACTTAGATGCTAGAAATTAGCATTACATTAAATATATGTTACCTGTATATTTAGCTATTAATATGTGGCTTACCAAAATGATAAACTAATTGAAGATTCTTCAACAATAACTCATAGATACAATTAATATATTATAACCCCAACATCCCTTCTTTTTTATGCATCTTCTACATTTATGTCTACCAGACAATGTTTTTCAATATTGAATAATTAACCATTTGCAAGAGAATTTGCCAATGAATAGATGCAACAAAGAATGTTTTATATAAAATTAAACATATTTCATCTCTCATTTTTTGTTATTTCCTAAATATGGTGCCAATAAACTTTGTCCAGCCTAATGACAATCGACCAGTCTCGTAGATTATTAAATTCTCTACAAAACAGGTCGCTTGAAACTTGACCAAAGTTTACTAAATATATTAAACTGTGACTTGACCGACAAAGCAATTAATAGTTTTTTACCAATATTTTTGTTGAAATATTGAGCAGTTTTCATTTAAGTTTATTCTATTAGTATTATTTTGCTAAGAATTTCCGTTTTTAAAACTTGTTAATATACAAACCCAATCTTAATTTCTTATTAATAAATAATTAATCGCCACTTTATTTTTATTATTTTCTTTTTACAAAAATTCTAAAATCTACCTATTTTGTAGACTATTTTCCACATTTCTATATTCAATAAAATTACTTAATTTTCTTCACATGCAAAAATTCAAAAAATCCCTTGGGATTTTGACATTATTGACATTATTGACAAAGTGTCAATCGAAAATATCAGTAAAGAAGTTGAAAATATCCCTTTATGGATGGTCCGATCAAATATATCTCGTTCTTAATTTTTTTTTACGAATAAATTTTTACTTAAAACACTCAAGATTTGTCCTACGACAAATTTGGTTACAAAATCCGTCGTACTATGGGCTCGTGATTTTAATCACTGATTCTTTGTTGTATCTAGATATTGATCATTTATATTGGAAACCATGGCTTAACGGTAAAAACATTGATTTAGATTTTGTAATTTGTGACATATGAAAGTCTCAGCAGCGAATCAAATTTAAGCATTAGTCGCATAATAAGAAGTTACGGCTTTCAAAATTGTTAATATGCATTTTCAATATATCTCATCGGCATCGGCATCGATTTCTCAGTAGTAATTTTCAATTGTTTTTTCGAAAATTTTTGTATAATGGGCACATTTTTGATTAATATTAAAGGTCACTAGCATTATTAATTCGTTAGGTTAAATCTATAGCTAATTTGTTCTGTTAAATGCCTAAAGTCACTAGCCAAATGCTTTGTTAGGAAAAACCGTCTCGCAATTCATCGAAGAAGGTAACTCTCTAAAAATTTAACATTTTTGATTAATTTGTGAGTCGCTTCGAACTTAAATCTATTTTCAATTTATCTTGGAATGGAGTCACACCATCAATCTTTGCAACCAAATAAGTATGTATTTACCCACTTAGCTACCGAGTTCTCAACTGTCATCTTGTGAATCCAGAAATTATTTAAATTTTCTCCCATAGTATTATAATTGATATTCCTGATGTTACTATCTTGATGAATAGTTCATAAAAATTTTATATACAAAAAAATATTGAAGAGTGAATTATTGTCTACTTACATATTATTGTGCAAATATTCAATATCTATACATATATATCAGCGATGAGTTTTTATACATATTAAATTTATATCTGATCTTGGCAACAGTACTCATTAAACACGACTTATGTCCTATCACAAACAAGGTCGACCACATGATATCATTCATAAATGCAAAATAACAACTAGAAATATAAAGAAATACTAATACTCTCGTTTTAATAATCTTTAGATGAGTACGAAAATGTTTTGACTAAAATGTTTTTACAGTTTTTGCAGGTGATTAGTGGTGGTAGTTATGTGATGGTGTTAAAGAGGAAGCTTTATATATCATTTTATACTTTAAATACATGAAATCAATGAAACATCAAGTTTCTGCATATTTAATTTAGATCTAATAATTATACAACCGCCTGCCTCTGCGACTAACTTCTCAAAACTTGAATTCAAGTACTTTTGCAAAAAATCCCCAATGCCCCAACAAAATATGAATAATTCTTTTATCATAAAATTTTATAATGCGTAATTGTATATTATTATTATCTTTATTACAACCGATTACAATGTTACATGTTTTTAAAATAAACTACAATATTTTATATTTTACCTTGTTGCAGGTGCAATATTTGACCAAAAAAGCGAAGATCTGAGACTCAGATCAAAAAGTGCATTTGAGAGCGCAATAAGAGATGTTAATGAGAAGGGTTATAATTTTAAATTCAAAGGAATTTCAAGAACTATAGAATATGATAATCCTTACGAAGCCATGGAGAAGACATGTATGCTGTTAACAGAGGGTGTAATAGGAATTTTCGGTCCTGTTTCAGAAGAAAACTCAAATGTAGTCCAATCAATTTGTGATTTGAAGGAAACACCACATATTGAAATGAGGTGGGACGATCACCCACTAAATGGGACCATTGTTAATGTTTATCCTTATCCAGATGTTTTGACAAGAACATACATAGATATAATTGAGGAATGGGGATGGAAAGATTTTGTAATACTTTATGAAAATAATGAAAGCTTACAGAGGGTTGGTGAGCTTCTGAAGCTCTTTATACCGTCAGAGCATAGGATTGTTGTTCGACAAATCAGTTCAGAAGAATCCGATCAAAGGTAAATGTTGAAGTTGAAGTTGAAGATAAGATAACAAATCAGGAGTTAGGTCGTAAGTAAGCCAGTAAAACTAAATTAATTGCATTAAAATATATAATTTTTAATTTTGTGTATAATATGTTTAATGCTTCAAAATATCCGAGTTAGGTATTCTTGAGTAATGATGATTGACCAAATATTTTCTTATCCAAAAAGTTTTCCCTGAGAGCTATAGCCCGTCAAAGTTTCAAAAGAAAAACAAAGAATGCGGAATTAAATCAAGACGTATTAAGTCAGAGCAACTAAATTTGGTAGGAATTTTTAGATCTAGTCTATGGTTAATTTGATGCAGTATGAAAAATAAATATTAATTGAAATGCCTTTTTAAGGGGGGTGGGGTGCATTATCACCTCCTGAGCTTTTTTTTCTTAGAAGAAAATTAGGTAACAGTTATACGCTTGACAAGTAACGTGTAAAATAAGCCTTTTGTATGTCTTGCTTACTCTCGTATTAATACTTGTATAACAAAATTGAATTAACATCAGCTTAATCCTGAAATACATTACTTTTAGCAGATCAAAACAGGCTTTTAATACCACCTTTTGACGAGAAGAGGTACTGATGCACAATTATCTAACGGTTATTACATTGCTGTCTAATAAATTTGTATATTCACACATTTAAATGTCTGTAGATATTTAAAATAAAAACTAAAAACGTTCGTGAACAATTATTTAAACATCTAACAAAAGATAAAATTACCAATTTACTAACTCATTTGTTGCAGATTTGTTTTCGATTTTGATTTATTTTCCAACAAATTCAAATTGGTTATTCCAAAGTAAAATCTGACTATTATTATTAAATACTAAATTGTAACCTAAACCGATACTTTTTTAAATGTATTTGGGAAGATAAATTACTAATAATATTGTATTGCCCGGTGGACAGCTGGCTTACGGGACCGGCTGGACCACCGCACAGTGGGACAAAAGTTACTTTTTTTGTTCAAATCAGTCTACAGGTCTTAATGCTTGTAGGTAATCCAAAAATTGTTTTTTTTTTAATTTTCGTTATTCAATTGCCTATCTATCTGTCGAGGTAGATTTTCGATATTTGCCCCTAATTTATAAAAAAATTTCCATAGAAGTTTGAATATTCATCAAAAACGTCTTTTTTGTGTAAATATCACTTTCTTAAGTAATCACGACAATTTTTTTTTAATCTTCGTTTATTGATAGCCTATCGATCGTCGAGTTAGATTGTCGATTTTTGCCACTAACTTTTCAAAAATTTTCTTATTTCTTTGAACATTTTTGAAAAATTGGAGGCAAAAATCTAAAATCTACCTCGATAGATCGATAAGCAATTAATAAACGAAGATTCCAAAATAAATTGTCTTGATTACTTAAGAAATACGATCTGCGGTCTGTAAAGTGATATTTACGCAAAAGTGAGATGTTTTTTTATGAAAATGTAACTTTCTTTTTTCAAATTAATCTGCAGATCATAATACTTACGCAATTGGAAAGCTTTATTTTTGAAATTTTCGATTTTTGCCTATCGATCTGTTGAGGTGGATTTCCGATTTTTGCCCCTAATTTTCCAAAAATTTCAAACAAAATTTGAACATTTTTGAAAAGATGGTGGCAAAAATCAAAAATCTAGCTCGACTGATCGATAGAGAATCAACAAATGAAGATTCCAAAGAAAAATTGTCGTGATTACTTAAGAAATAGAGTTATATTTACACAAAAGTCGAAAATAAATCGACCACGGCAGATCGATAGGCAATTAGAAAACGAAGATTTAATAAAAAAGAACTTTCCGATTGCTTAAGTATTAAGACCTGCAGCCTGATTTGAACAAAACAAGTCACTTTTGTCCCTCTGTGTGCCGAGAACCCGCTTTTTAAAACAAATATTAAATTAATATAAAGTACACTCATATTTTTATCGCGTATAATATCAAATATGCGAGAAAATATGTAAATAATAAAATTATTGTTATATCTCATCATAGTTACAAAAATATCGGCTAGGGTGGGGCAGGTCAAAAAAGTTGCCCGGTAGCAGAATGAGGTCTAGTCCGGGCATGTATTGAATTGATGTAAACTTATACCTCGAACCTGGAAATTGACATAAAAATTAAATAAATTAATATAATATCAATACGAAAATGAAAGAGGAGAGCCTGGAATTATTACGATAAACTTATGATGGAAATTCTACAAAGTTATGAGATAAGCACCGTCTACCTCTTGACAGCGACGAAGTAAAACTCCTCTCTGATGTTTTTAAATACCTATGGGTGGAGTAATAGCCCTTATTTTGGTCGCCTTTTACATCAGGCAATTTTAGAATTTAATATCTCTGGATTATTAACTATGACTAATATGACTGATGGTCGAGATGGTAGAGTACCTGCCTCTCACCCAAAAGTCCCGGGTTCGAATCCCGGTCGTGGCAATGGAAAATACTGTGAGAGGGATTTTTCCATTATACACGGATATTGGATGTGTGTCCCTTGTCTATAAATGTGTAGCCCCCTCCCGCTCAAGGCTCAGCCTTCTGGGATAAAGGGGGTCGTAATTACATGTGGTGTATTTATTATTTATTAACTGATATTTTGTGACTTTAGGAACTAAGTTTATTGTATTGAAGTAGAAATAAGTTCCGTTTAGAGAAAATTTTGTTTTTTTTTGTTGAGTATAATATACCTCTCATTTAAACCATTAAAGAAAGACACCATCTATAGATAAAATATTCAGGTTCAATTTCTTTTAGTAAAAGCAGTAGTTTCGACGTAAAGATAACACAAAGTCTACTTCATCAAGTATATTAGCAAGAAATATTTTACTACGCGGTTACAAATGCTTAGGCGAATTTAATGAAACCAAAACTCAGTTGGAACGTACTGTATAAAGGTTGCTACTACTTCTTCCACCGTCCGACGCCGGACGGCTCAAATATTTCATCTGTACCAATAATAATATTCACTTGTCCTTACAATCAATGTACTTTAGTCCGCGCGCGGTCCATAAAAAAACGTAACAAATTGGGTTAAAAGCATGCAACTTTGCATAGTTGCTTAATAGGTGTTTTTAATTGATTTGACCCGCAGCACCTAAAATTTCATCCCTTCAGTTAGGACTTTTACCCCTTTTTCTTTTTTAAGGGGTTAAAATTTTTACAAATTCCATAACAACCTAATATTTAAAAATTGGTGTCATTTTCGACTAATTGGAATGTGAGGACTTTGAAAAAATATATGCCAACTTTATAGGACTCACCGTTAGGGCTCTACGGCCGCCAAAATACCTTTTGTTTTAAATTGAGGCAATTCTAACTAAAATAATGCCGATTTCTATTGATTTAAGTAAAACAAATCAGAACTTGTGCCACCTCTACAGTTAGGAGTTTTGCCCCCCCCCCCCATTTTTAAAGGGCTAAAATTTTTACAAACTGCATATCAACCTAATATTTAAAAAATAGTGTCGTTTTCGACTAATTTGATTATGAGGACTTTGGAAAAAATATGTCATCTTTATGGGACTCACCGTTAGGGCTCTAAGGCTGCTATATTTGATTGTAAGTGTCAAAATGTCTTTTTTTGAAATTTAGGCAATTCTAACAGAAATAATTCTATTGATTTAATTCAATAGAACTTGTGCCAGGACCGTAAAACCTACCGTTAAACTAATTTAAAGGCATGAAATTAAGAAAAAATTGTATAAGTTCATAAGTAATTAAAGTTGTTCTAATAAAATTATAGAGTCCAAAAAGTAAAACTAAACTCCTAGAAGTTTGAAACGCATGAAGTAAATTTTTAGTGTTTATTTGAAGTTAAATATCTTAGAAAATATGAAAGATATTTTGACGAGATTAGAAGCATATTAGGGCCTATTGTCCGGTCCGGTCTTAAAGTAAATCGGCGTGTTTTGGTTTGTAGAAACTTTAATTATAAAATACAGGGTGATAAATAAAACAATGCAAATTTTAACAAATTTCACTGTGCCACCATTTCTTTCTATACAAATTTTTTGTTTTTTTCTGGGTTTTAGAAGAAGCAGTGGCTCAATTGTAAAAAACAATTTTAGGGGTTTTTAAATAAAAGTTGTGGTTTTAAAGAAATTTGAGTTTAATCAAAAAACTTCACGATAGGATATCGTCACCCTTTATCTCTATAGCGATTATTCGATACATGGTTTTTCAATTTATGGTTAGTACAAAATTCTTGTAATTTTTCTTGTTTTAGGAAAGATTTTATACAGAGTGAGAAAAAAGTATGCTTTCGATACTGCAAAAATAAAAACAACGATATAACAGTTAATAAAATTAAAATTCGTTGTTTGTTGGTCCCCCCCTCTAACGCATATTACTTCTGCCTAACGGTGGGGCATACTAACTACTAAATTACAATAATTTTAAAAATAGCATGCTTCGAATAATCGCTATGATGAAATCAGAATGTGAAGTTTTTTTATTAAACTTAAATTTCTTCAAAACCATGACTTTAAAGTATTCAAAAACCCCTAAAATAATTTTTACAATTGAGCCACTGCTTCTTCTAAAACCCAGAAGAAAACAAAAAAATTATTTGGAAAGAAGTGGTGGTGCGGTGAAATTTGTTAAAATTTGCATTGTTTTATTTTCCACCCTGTATTTTAAAATTAAAATTTCTACAAACCAAAACACACCGATCTACTCTAAAACCGGGCAATAGGCCATAATATGCTTCAAATCGCGTTCAAATATCTTTCATATTTTCTGAGATATTTAACTTCAAATGTATACTAAAAATTTACTTTAGCGTTTCAAAGTTCCAGCAGTTTATATGAATAGAGCCAACTTTTTAGGTGCATCAATTTATTGGTATCTCGTACTACAACAAAGAAAAATCAAATTTAATTATTATGTTTGTCGTTTTAAGCGATAGCTTACCTCATGTTACTGCACTCAGTGCACTCTCCTTTGCAAGTTCTTGCAGGTAAGGGTGCAAGGTAGTTCACTCGGTAGTTCACCTTTTTTGCAGGAACTGTACCGAGTTTTTGCTTTTAACCCAATTTGCTACATTTTACCCTATTAAAGAGGGTGGCTTCCACTCCATGGGTAAGGGGTGAGTATTCCAAAAGTGGCGAGTGGTCATCCCCACTGAGCACTCTGAGCAGTACGCGAAATCCCGGTTCAAATGACCCGCCACATTCGACTATGCAGGTAGAATTAAAGAATAGGTGGTACTGTGTTCCTAGGGTGGCGGATGATCATTCCCTTTGAGCTGTATGGGAAGTCCCGGTTCGAACGACCCGCCACACTCGACTATACAGTCAGAATTTAGAAAAGGGGTGGTTTTCACCTATTTAGGGGTGAATCGATGAACCGATCGGTTAAAGCTCAAAGGATTTGGATTCTCCACCCTCGAAAACGGGGAGTAAGTAGGTTTGGTCTGGCTTAACAACAAATTTAGGATTAACTTTAAGGAGAGACTACTTCACCCCTAAAATTAAAGGTGGTGGCTTTAGGGTCAAAATTATACTATAAGGCTAATAAAATAATAATTTTTTTCAAGTTGCTTACCCATGAATTATTAGGAAATGACACCGAACTTTATCTAATACGTTGACATTGAATTTTAGAAAATTTTAACCCCCTTTATAAAAACGGAGGTAAAACTCCCCCCTATGGGGTGAAATATTAGGTGCTGCGGGTCAAATCACTTAAAATACCCTACACAACAACTGTGCCGAGTTTTTTGCTTTTAACCCAATTTGCTACATTTTACCCTATTTGCCGGGTGTACCGCACAGACTACTTTGTAATAGATCTACTACAAAATACCAATATGCTTAGCCACGCGTCTTGACTACATTTATAAGAAACATTCAAACAAATCTATTACAATTTTAAATATGTCGAGGTTTCAGTCTATGCTGGTGTGTTTTACTACCCTCGCTTTAGTTAAAGTTAAATCGTGGAATTGAAATAAATAAACCTCCCAGATTTTCCGATTTTACGATTTTCTATAATTAAATATCTACTACCAAACAGAACTGAAAGTTAAAATATTTTAGTTTAATAGTTATGCAGATTATTTTTTTTATCACGAAATGCTTCCACGTAAATTACACTTTATTTTCCAAAGGTAATTTCATCAAAAGGGTTTGATAAATATTAATTAACATTAACAAATGTATATTTGTTATGAGGCCAATTAAAAATAGTAGGTAATAAAACTGTATTAATCAGAAAGATAACTAATGTTAGCATGATATATACGTATATTTAATACGAAGCAATAAATGTTTTATTTATATGTGTGTTTCTAATTCAGAATGGTTCTAAAGGAATTGTGGAGATCTAGAGCAACACATTTCGTGTTAGATTGTACTATCGAGACACTGGAAAAAGTTCTTCGGTTTGCACAACAAGTAGGCCTAATGACCAATGAACATCACTATATAATAACCAACCTCGACTTGCACACAATTGACTTGGAACCATATTTATATAGTGAAACCAACATTACTGGGGTAAGTACATCTTTAAATTATTTAATAAAAGAAATTCTAAATTTATCTGCAAAATACCATTATATAAAATAAAGGTACCTAGATGAAATTATTACAACATTAATAAACTTGCGAATCCCAATATAATTGTATGTTTTGGATTTTACAATATTAATACTTAATACTTTTTCTATCACACAACACAAGTAAATAATTATATTAAAATTTAAAGAAAATCCATGTAAATTATATTATTTATTTTAAAAAGTAAAAATATCATTAAAATTGGAATGGAAAGAAGAATCAATAGGAATTCAAATTTTATTTTTTACCTTAGGAAAGATCACGTCAAAGAATCTCATCCATATAATGAGTGACTGCCATTCTTCACTGAAATGGTTTCATTCTTTCATCGTCAATTCGAATTCAAGCTCGCATAAAAATAGTTCTGTTCTGTAATATTAAGTTAAAAAGTCGAGATACTAAATATTCATTAAATCGAAAAAATGTTACTTAACAGTAATATTAAACGTATTCTATCTCGTACAGTGTACAGGGTTATCCAACGAAAAGGCCCACCCTTATATTTTCTTTATTTTTCGAGTTAGGAAAAAATGTTTCAAATAAAAGTTGTAGTGAATCAAATGAACTCATTTAAAACCCCTGCAAAGAATATGCAGGGTGTTCCATAAAAGCGGGACAAACCTAACTTACATTTTTTTAAATGGAACACCCTATATTTTTTACATTTTTCAAATCTGTGTTTTTTTGTGATTTCAAATATATATATATATATATTGACATGAAATTCATTTACACAAATAAATAAATTAACAGTTATAATTTAAAATAAAAATGATATATAAAATTTGTTGTTTTACAATTAATTATTGTTATATGCCAGTATTAAACATCATATTAAACGATTGTGTTAATTTAAATATGATGCATACTCATCACATATACGATGAAAGGTCTTCAACAATTCCCAAGTCGGAAAGAAAATCATGACCTGAATAGAAAAATTTGTTAATGTTAAAAATTATTTCTGTAGTATTTAAGAATTTAGTGTAAGATTAAGAATACAACTAGTATGTTTAACTAAATTGATTTTTGAAAAAAACAAGATAGAAGGGTGGTGATGAAAAAATGTGAAAAAAGGATGTCAAGATATTTTTATTGACGGAGACAGAAAATTTGAAATCTGAAAATGAAATTTGAGTATAAAAATGGTACTGACCAAGCTAGAGCAGCCTAGTGTGGCAATGGTATTTTAGATATACCTATTGTATTGTATATTGCAGCAGAATAATCCAATAATCATAATTTGTACATGTGAGTACGTATTATATTAGGTCCATGTGTGGCAGAGATTCAGTTTGCAGTGGCAAACATTGTTAGAATTGGACAAGAGCATAACCTAAAAAGGAAGGTAAATTATTATTATATGTAATAAGAAAGGCGAATATAAATTAAATTGAAATATACATACAAAAATTGAAAGCTGAAAATATAAGTATCATACAAGAACAAATAACTTACTATCGCCTAAGGGTAAATTCCACGAGGCCATCCAGCACAATTAACTTTTCGAATAGACATTTGTTGAATCCTATTGTGCGCGAAAATACATTATTTACGTTAATATTATTCGTGCAAGAGTTCATAGACAATATTTTATATTTTATATATTTAAATTTTATATTGTGCATCACACATTGTTTCATTGTTATAAAGTAAGAATCGTTTCTATGCTATAGATAGTGAATATTATCTTAATGTGTTGGTAAGGTAATACATCATACCAACAGTTTAAATAGATTCAAAAGATAAATTCACTAACTAAAGAAATTAAGTAGGCTATTTGGAAATAGGGAACAAGTAGATATAGGTAATTTGGTCAATATTGTTGTTTTATTATAATTAGTTTGAATATTTTTATAATAAAATCAAGGCCATAGTTTTCATTCCATTTATTATTGTGTTTTGAGTATGCAACTATTTATACATGTAAAAAAAATTTAGAAACATTTTATTTCAAAGACAGGTTTAGTTTAGAACCGACTTGAACCCTGAGAAAAGAGAAAATAAAATAAAATAATAATATATCCTTGCAAATAATAAAACAAATTATTATTTGTAAAATATAAATAAATTTTGAAATTAACATTACATAACAATATGTTGTATTTTATCTTTTATTGTTTTTTATTTATTGCAAATTTCGTGAACAATATTATTTATACCACCAGCATCTGCATGCGTATCAATCAGGTTAGCCTCAATATACTCTCACAATCTAAATCTTGTCTAATACATTGAAATATCTCGAAAATAAGGCACACTATGAATACATACTTAATAATAAATAAATTACAGATGAGATTTGTTGACCCACTGGATAACAAATATAAAAAAATATCTGCTGAAATATATGAAACAGATGAAGAAGAATTGGCGGGATGGAAACTACGATTAGAGGACGCTCTTACTTATGATGCTGTCATGATGTTTGCAGAAGCAATAAAGGTGGCAAGCCCTATAAAACAAGCTACACCTATTAATTGTAACGATAATGACGCCAGATATGTATCTGGAACAAGTATAATAAATTTTATGAAACAAGTAAGTAACATTGAATAATATAGAAAAATAAATTATGATAATTAGAAAAGTAATTCCACAACCATTGAAATGCTGAAAACTGTACCTGGTACGCTTTTTGCCAATTAAGTCATCATACAGGTTAAATTCGTCCTTAATAAAAGCATTTATTATTATTATTATAATTACTATTATTATTATTATTATGGAAACTTACTTTTAATCAACCCTAGTATTCAGTGTCTAGTTTAGAAACTAATTATTTTTTAGCTCGAATACCAAGGTCTGACAGGGAATGTAAAATTTGACCTTAAAGGCTTTCGTACACATTTTGGTTTAGATATTACAGAGTTAAAAGAAGGAGGGGTAATCAGAGTTGCTTCCTGGAATTCAACAGCCGTTAAACGATTAACTAACCTTAGAGTAACTTCAAATGTGTCGCATCCAAGCGACTATATCGGAAATATGACTTTTATTGTAATAACTACTCTAGTAAGTATAAAAGTACAATGTAGGAAACTGTGGCAGAATTACAGTGCAGTTGCCAAGTGTGGGGAGGAATTATTATTTCTTGAATTCAAGTGTAATATTTATTTTGCTTAATATTTTATATGGATACCTTACATAACTTTATTCAATCCCAAAAAAGTATGTTCACTTTCAAATAAATAAGCTCTATAGTCTATTGTCAATGTCAATATTTACTTTTCAGTTTTGTACAATCTCATATCAATAAATTGTTTTTAACACGCTTTTATTAGCTTCACCTGTATGTTTTTTTTTTATTTTGTTTGTATGTTTGTTTGTATGTAACGGAATTTTTCCACTAGATTTCCACCCACTTCAAAACGTCAGATTAAATTGAAACTTTGCACACTTTTCAAGGATCGATGACAATACAAAAATGTCAAAAAAAAATTGATTTCAAAAATTTTGAAAAAAATTTGAATTCAAATTCAAATTTGATTTTAAAAATTACAACAAAAATTTGAATAGAAAAATTTCGAAACAAAATTGAACTGAAAAATGTCAAAAAAAATTCCGATGACTAGGACAAAGTTGTCAAATTATTGTATTGTTATCGGTCCTCACCAGGATCATCAGGTTAAAATAAAATATAGTTTAAAAAACTAAAAAAACACGCTTTAAAGGGAAACCGAACTAAAAAGTAAAGAATAATGTTTATCTATTAAGATTTTGTCCAACAGTGATAAATATTCCACTAACTCAATATAATTAAATGCTTTTTACTAAGTTTAAAATAAGAATCAAGTGACTGACAAAAAATAATTTTATTGTAAAAAAGCTTGATTATTCAAAGAAACGTCATGATATTTAATATTTTTCAATAACTTTTTTTAATACTTGTACGTTCGTAGAGAAAAAATCTTGTATGATACTCGTGTGAAAATGCGTTTAAGGCACTTGTATGAGTTACACAACTTGGCTACGCCTCGTTGTGTAACTTTCATACGCGTGCCTTAAACATGCGTTTTTCACACTGGTATCATAAGTAGCTAGGTATTTCTAACAAATTTTAAGCTGCCACTGTCTGAGTCTGAACCGATAAATTTTCCCCTTTTAGACGGAACCATATGGTATGGCGAAAGTTTCAACTGATAATCTCCAAGGTAACGAGCGTTTCGAGGGCTTCGCAATCGATTTAATACATGAATTATCACTAATGCAAGGTTTTAATTACACTTTTATAATTAGAGAGGATAAAAGTAATGGTCAATATGACAAAGCCACCAATAAATGGAGTGGTATGATTGGTGATTTGATCGACGAGGTAAGGTCAAAACAAATTTAAACTCAATTAAGTTCAATTTCATGGAGCTAGCAAATATTAAAAAGCAATGTTCTGCTTTTGTATGAATGTTTACTACTTCGGATATATCAAACCTCTTTTCTATTCAAAACGTTTCAACTTGGATGTAGGTATACGACAATTTTAATATTTTTACTAGCGCATATAAAAATAACATTGTAATTTTGACCAGATGATGCTAACTACAAAGAGGTATCAGCAATGTATTATTAAGTACCATTTGTTTTTGTAGAAAGCAGATTTGGCAATAACTGACCTTACCATAACATATGAAAGAGAGACTGGCGTGGATTTCACTTCTCCCTTTATGATGTTAGGTATGCATTAATTCCATTTATTATAATAGTATAAACCATCCTATATTGTTATCTTGTGTATTCTTTTGTCTAATTTCTGTGGTGTGTTTTATGATTTTTTTTTATGTTAATAGAGTGATTATATTAAAAGTTTGCTCTACCATACTGATCATCTTTGTGACATAAATTTTGTTGGAGTTAAAATTATATTCCAATATTAAAAATGTTAACAAAAAACATATTATATAAACGATTATTGTGCTTGAAATAAAATAAAAAGTAGATATATTTTTATCTTCGGGGTGTTGTTATAAAACAGCTTTCTGTTTTTTTCAACGACTACTTAATAAATGTGTTATTCTACCTTCTGTGCATAATAGACAGAAGGTTGTGGTACCATAAGTACCACTCGCCGATATCCCTAAGACTGCTTCACACCTAACACGTGTTTTCAGCCCACAGGGCATTTTAAAATTAGAAACCTCCTCCAGGATATCAACATCATGTAAACCAATATCTTTCATTCGTATCTTTGATTCTGACTGATTCTCTTTTAACTTCGGCAGTACTCCCATAAACGAAAAACTCATAAAGCTATGAGACACCTGTCGAATATTGCTTGAAAAATTGTGGTACACAATGTACGTTTTGCAATGTCATTATGAGATGAGTGTTTGGTGCACTAATTCTGTATATAAAAAACTTCTTCGCACCAGGTAATGATATTCCTCCGCACTCCTGTAAAATATTCGTGAAATATAAGACTAAAATGTTAGATTTTGGATTTATGGGTTTCGAATTATTAGGATATTCAAGTTTATGAGTTTGGGGACTTTGGGGTTCATGATTAGTTACGTATTATATGCAAACATTTTTCTAGAATCAATACAGGAAAACATAAATAAAATAAGTTAGTGGTGTACGAAATACATTTCATTAAATTCCTACATATTCAAAATTATGTCACATAGGTACACGTAAATCTATTTCACTTTCTTACGACCATACCGTAAATGACAATGTACTTCATATACCTAAAACGCTTCAAAATTCATGCATTCAGCATACACATTAACACCACTATGTTTGAAGCTAGCAAAACCTATGGGTTCGTGATTTTTGAAATACAGACACAAATTAATGTATTTTAGATCTGATGAAGATCTGTTTTTAAGAAGATCTGTTGGATAAATATAATCTTTAGTTAGTCCTGGTCGTGGACGAGAATATCATTCTCAAATATTTCTTTATAAAATTATCAACATTATTGGTGGTCATAACTTTACCTTACCTAGCTACGCTTCGTACAAACATTTTAAAATTTTCACATATTTTTATAATTTTGTGGAAATAAAAACGAAATTTGCGATGATATCTTTAATTGCAATCTTACTGCTTTAAAAATATAATATACATACATCTTTCTATGTTTTGTACGTATTTATATTTACTTACCTATTTATGTTGATAAATAAATACACTTCAAATCACGAGATATGGCCGTTACGTCACAAATTAACGCTGTTCAAGCGTTCTTTGTTTACAAAATAGTAAAACGAGAGAGAAACAGGAAAAGATATGTGACTGTTAATATCTCCGACTAACGTTGTTGATGCGTTATACGAAAACCATAGCCCGCTTACAGTTACAAGCCATGAAGTAACAATGACAACATCGCATTTCCGTCTGTAATTCAGCCATCCCTTACTTTCATGCACTGATTTAAGAATTTTTTTAAGAAATAAAGTATAAAGATCCCAAAACTTGTGCTATAAATTTATTTCGCCAATAATGAATAATTTACAAATATATAATCCTAGAATATACACTAAATCCACTCTAAATTGCTCGATGGCAATTCATGACTATTTACAAAAACACTAACATTAAAACTTTCATTTACGCTAATACTTGAAACTACTTTTACTTCGCTGCTATCAGTATCATATTCTTCACTGTCGTAGTCAATATTTAAAATGTAAAAATACAAGACATTGTGCACACACTTGTAATTCCACTTATTGAGGCATCATTTTTTTGATACAGCCTGCACAAAATAATCAAAGCTTGATATGATGGTATTGGCAAGAAACTGCTCAATATCATTATTTTGCCTTTGTAATGCATCTTGTCTTCTTTCTTCAGGATTACGTCGAGACACTGGCTTAGTTGTACAGGGTGATTCACTTAACTTTCCCACCCCATTTTTCTCTGTTATTTTTTCAATTACAAAAAAAATATTATAACAAAAATTGTAGAACTTTTTATGAAGTTTTTAAATATGGTATCAAAAAAACAATTGAAAAACAAATTATGAAGTTACAGATATAACTTGCATTTTTTTTAATGGAACACCCTGTATTTTATTACATTTTTCGACATAAAATTTTATTCTGATTTAGACAATATAGCACACATGGTACTTATTTGTAATACTTTTCGAAATATTTGCATTTAAATATATAAATTATAGACAATATCGCATATTCGAGTATGCTCTGATTTTAATAGTATTTAATTGTAAATTAATAAACAAGTAACAATAATAAACAAATAAGAGTTATACTAACAGAAAATAAATATAACTTAGTTTAACAAATTAAAAACAATAATGTAATAAAATACAGGGTGTTCCATTAAAAAAAATGCAAGTTATATCTGTAACTTCATAATTTGTTTTTCCATTGTTTTTTTGATACCATATTTAAAAACTTCAGAAAAAGTTCTACAATTTTTGTTATAATATTTTTTTTGTAATTATCGAATTATTGAAAATGTAATAAAATACAGGGTGTCCCACAAAGATAATGCGGTTGATTGAAAAATAGGTGAACAACTGCATCCTCATTTAAACGAGCTAGAATTAGTTTAGCCTCGTGCGTATTACCTATATTTATACTTATACACCTCGTGCGTATTACTATATATTTATAAAGCTCCATATTCTCTGTCTTCAAAGTGCAACTGCAAATAGCTGAATGTGTGTATAGCTCTAAGCCACTTTCTTGCAGCACTGGATCCTTTGGGAAAGACAAAGCACTAGGTATTTGAGGATTCACTTTTTAAAGTACTTGAAGAGTAAACAGCAATGTCGAGGCATCTACAATATAAAAAATAAGTAAATAAACGCACATTTAGTGCGCGTCACTCATCAGTCATCAGTCATGTAATGTCAAAGAATTGGATGCAAACAATTTATGAATTTATAACATCCACTGATAGAAACGTGTAATTTTGTAACATTTATCAAATAAACTGTATTTATTTATAAACAACCATTTGGGGTGTACAATACTATTATTTTTTCCTAATTTCAAACATTGCTTGCATCCATTATCTGTCAGATGACGTTTTCACTAAATGACCGTATATAATGCATTCTTACCTTTGTCCAGTTTAAAAACTTGAAATAAACAAAGTTAATGAATTATTAATAATAATTCTTATTAACACAGTACAAAAGTACAAACAGTACAAAGTCTAACAAGTAATTACTAAACAAACACCAGAGCTGATAAACAACACGACCTGCACTACCAGTCGCGTTGCCATATTTCATACTACATGGCTTGTAACTCTAGGGAGCTATGGAAAACCTAATCTCCTTGACGAAAAAGAAAGAAAGGACCAGATTTCGTATGTCTCAGTAACGAGCTAGAATTCGATCAACTGATCGAACGGATTTGACTAAAGCCAATTGTCACACGTTTCATGTCAGCCAGTTGTCAAATTTAAATTTGTTGGTCTTTGAGTATGATTGTTACCGTTTTCCTTATTCCATTGATTTTTGCACACTAAAAACAGTTCTTTATAGAAGTAACGATAGTTAATCTTCAAAACATCTGCATTTTGCCAAATTATATACATAAAAACCTCGATAAGAATATAAAATTCGTTCAAATTGAAAGGCAGGCGAGATCGTTGAATTATTCTGACATTTAACAGACAAATTGTAGGTTACGTTTTGACGTTTAAGTTTGTTTACATCCGGATGCCATTTCAACAAGCATGAACTTGACTAACACAGTACTGATTTGATTCATACGAATTATAATGATGACGTAACGGTCTTCTTTCGTGATTTGAACTGTAATTAGTACAGCGGATTAGCTAATCTATTGTGCACTTTTTGATAAAAGCACCAAATTTGGCACAGAGGTAGACCGATGTAATATGAACAATTTTGGATGTGGAGCCATCTGCCAACTGCCCCCTGGAGGCCGTGGCGGCCATTTTCCAAGATGGCTGCCAGTGGACACCCGAAATTTAACAGCAGTTAGATAAAATTTGCTGCTGAAGGTTTTAGTGAATGTTTATTGAATGTTTTGAATGAGAGATAGTTTGTAAGTTATATACAGGGTGGGTCAATGTCAATAGTGCGTGCGTGCGGAGATACAGAAGAAATCTGTATCTCCTGTCTCGTTAGAGATAGAGACAAGGTGCAAAATTTTAATTAAATTGTGAGAAAAAGTACATTTTTCAAAATTATTATCAATTTTACAGGGCGATCCGTTAAAGTGGTAAATGAAAGAATATATATATTAAATGGAATGACTCAATTTTTTTATTATGTTTGAATACCGCTATGATGGCCTATTCAGCGGTAAAATATTTTTAAAATTTGTTTGATGGTTAATGAATTAAAAAATATTTTTATTGAAAACTGCCGTTTGCAGGTATCATTTTGAAAATTGATTTTGGACTTATTTTTGGAGAGTAATTTTTTTTATTTGACATGGTAGTAGTGTATGCCATACTTTAACTATTAGCTTATGTAGAAAATATTTTTTTCATACAAGGTGTTCATAAGCGCACTGCTAAATAAATATTCAAACTACCAAAACTCAACTTTTTCAAATGGAACACCCTATATATTTTTGTAAAAATTGTGTAATTTTTATTTCTCTGCAACTTTGATTTGATATGTCCCATACCTAAAATGAATAATTTTCTAGCTGTAGTTGTTATGTATAAATAGGTATGTTTTATTCAGAAAAGTCAATGAACCTTTGAAATTATTTCATAGAAACAAAGACATTGCAATTAAAAAGAATTTTGTGGGAACAAGACTTTGTTGTTTTTCTTCTTCAATAAAGACATTTAATTTCAGTTACTTTCAATTTTGTTGCCTACAGAACTTACGCTAAAAAGTATTCTCACAGAACCCATCCACAAGAAGCATCTTCCAAAAGTTTAAAAACAGATTTGAAGAAACAGGTGGCATTTCTTATAAAAAAGTCAATCGTAGAAAAAGGACTACAAATGAAGATAACGACAGTTTTCCATAAAAATATTTTATATTTCATTAACCATCCAAGAAATTTTAAAAATATTTTACCGCTGAATAGGCCATCATAGTGGTAATCAAACATAATAAAAAAAATTGGGTCATTCTATTTAAAAAATATATATTCTTTCATCTACCACTTTAACGGATCGCCCTGTATATTTGATAATAATTTTGAAAAATGTACTTTTTCTCACAATTTAATTAAAATTTTGAACCATGTCTCTATTTCTAACGAGACAGGAGATACAGATTTCTTCTGTATCTCCGCACGCACGCACTATTGACTCACCCTGTATATAACTTACAAACTATCTCTCATTCAAAACATTCAATAAACATTTACTAAAACCTTCAGCAGCAAATTTTATCTAACTTCTGTTGTCTTTCGGGTGTCCACTGGCAGCCATTTTGGAAAATGGCCGCCACGGCCGCCAGGGGGCAGTTGGCCGATAGCTCCACATCCAAAATTGTTCATATTACATCGGTCTACCTCTGCGCCAAATTTGGTGCTTTTATCAAAAAATGCACAATATGTTGAAATATCCTAGCTAAACTGCCGCACTAAATGGATTATGCACATAAATAATTGTTTTTGCCAAAGAAATTATCGTAATATCCCCGGAATTTTAACTCGATCTTCATAAATAGTTATAAATGAAATTAAACATCAAATTTTATTGATATTATTACAGGTATAAGTATTCTCTATGAAAAACCCAAGACGGCACCACCAGGGTTTTTCACTTTCGCCGATCCTTTTGCATTTGAGGTTTGGAGATTGCTTATGGTGGCTTGTGTAGGCGTTTCTCTTGTTCTCTTTGTATTGGGAAGAATATCTTCATCAGAGTGGGAAAATCCTTACCCCTGTATAGAGGATCCAGAATATTTAGTGAACCAGCTGGATCTAAGAAACTGTTTCTGGTTCATGACTGGATCTATTATGCAGCAAGGTTCCGAAATTGAATTAAAGTCAGTACCTACCTACAAATATATTCCATATATTTATAAGAAGTTTTACTGATTAGTGGGTGATAATAATAGATTATTATTTATTTTTAATAGAATTATATCGGTTTAAATCAATTTAGTTTATATTAATAAAGATATATACCACCAGTTTGTTGTATCGACAATTTTTGAATTTCGCAGATTTAAGACTCAAGACTGTTATGTTGTGATAAAAAACTGACTTTTTAAACCATCTTAAATGATTTTCGAAAATTTATTTTTTCCTGATCTTAAATGCATTTTTTTATAAAGGAACTATCACATTTTCAATTAGAACAATTATGATAAAGGAAAGAGCTACTAAATAACAAAATAGAAGATGGGTGTTCCTAGAAAATAAACTTATTTATTGACGAAACGTTTGATCTGAACACCGTGGACATTTCTCTCAACAATATTTCTAGAACAAACAACTTATTGCTGTAGTACAAAATAAAATTGTTCTGAGACAATTTTGTAGAAAAAGGCTGGATTTTTTGTTCACTGTTGACTGTCGTTATTCGTTATCATACTGAAAAATTTTGTATTGGCAATTTTTTAAAACTTTCATTTAGTTCGTTATAATTTTTTTTGAAATATTTAAATATCGACCTGGTGTAATTATTATTACTATTATCTTTTTCTTTCAACAGTCAACAGTATAACGTACAAAATTTGGAAGGGTTTTTATCATTAACATTTATCTTTATTTTATTATTGTGCTTGCATGGGTGGGTACATAAGTTCATAAATGCAATTTATTTCAAAGATGCTATTTTGTAGGTCAGTTGCTACCAGAATGGTTGCTGGAATGTGGTGGTTCTTTACTCTATTAATGGTATCGTCTTACACAGCCAATTTGGCTGCCTTTTTGACAACCGAAAATCCGGATCCACATTTCTCCAATTTCAGAGAACTCATAGCGAATGCTAAGGAGAAAGGAATTGATTACGGTGCGAAAATAGGGGGCGCCACAGCCAATTTCTTTAGGGTAATCATTTTTTACTATTTAATCACTCGATCGGTCAACAATTGCGTATATAAATCAACATCATTGCCTTTTCTGACCACTTCGATTTAATTCTTTCCCAGACTCAGGTTCATTTATCGGGATTTCACTGATCCTTACACTGTTATGTCTATTATTTAAGGACAAAGCTAAAGATCAGCCAGATAGTGATTATGCAAAAGCCTGGGCTTTTATGGAGGAAAATAAAGATAGAGTTATGGTGAAGGAAAACAGTGATGGCGTATTAAAAGCAGAGAAAGGAAAATATGCTTTTTTCATGGAAAGTAGTTCAATTGAATACGAAACTCAGAGAAGATGCAATTTAAACCAAGTAGGTGGGTTGTTAGATGAAAAAGGATATGGTATTGCCATGAGAAAAAGTACGTATAACCTAAAAGTATTCGTTTGCACTTTAATTATTGAATATAGTCAGATAGGTATATTATGAAGATAAATGAAAATTCTATTTTCGGATATTTATTATTCAAAATTCTGCCTCAGTATTGAAACAAATCATGTCTGTTACGATATACGATTTACTATTATATTTTTGTATGTTTCAGATGCATTCTATAGAAGTAGTTTAAGTACAGCTATTTTAAAATTACAAAATTCAGGAAAAATTGAGGAAATAAAGAGAAAGTGGTGGCAAGAAAGAAGAGGAGGTGGACAATGTTTGGTAAGCAATCTCTACATAATATGGCCACAGTAAATGATCAAGAATTTTTGGGTTTGGTGTTTATTATCAGCATTAAGGGCCTACTAAATCTTAAGCTAAGATGTATCAAAGTGTGGTAATAGTTATTTACACTATAAAAGAGGTTGATTTTACCAGTCGAGGACAATTTGGCGTACGAGCGGAGAGAGGGCTGGCAACAGAGTCTAAGACTGGTCAAGACTACTTTCCTCCTGCGTAGTGTATAACGTTTTATCTGTTCCCACAGCTACGGTTCATGAAATACATTTTTTCGCATTTTGACTAATAATATGCTAAACTAAATTCAAAATCGTTTAATAAAGTGGCACTTTGCCATATAGAAATGTCACTTTACTATGTAGAAATGTCACTGTTAATAAAAAACAGTTTGACAGAATATTGTTTATTTAAATATTATCGAACTGCATTTAAAATATCTTCAGAACAATTTTCTAAATTGTTTTCAGTAGCAAAACTCATTTTTATAATTAATATATAACTTCAAATCAATTCACAAAAATGAAACATCATAGTAGTTGTTACATAAATAAACAAAGCCGTGTTAGGTTACTACACAAGTACCTACTAAGATATTTTTTAAATTTCAAATTTTGTAATGTTTTTATGTCTATCACTATTTGCTTATAATTACCTACTAACACAAAATGCGAAAAAATAGTATAAACAAATCTCGTAAGAAAAACAGTTTTACTAAACTCATATAGTTTTGTGTTACTCGCTCGCTGCGCTCGCTCGTACTGAAACACTATATTCGTTTAGTAAAACTTTGCTTTTCTAAACTTGTTGTTTAATGTACTATTTTGTTCAATTCATTTTGACAGCCATAATTAATTTTTTCTCCTACCATAATGGAAAGTACACACTTTCCTCCCTCATATGAGGGAGGAAAATGCCACTTTTCCTCCCTAGGGAGGAAAGTATTTTCTTCCCCCATATGAGGAAGGAAAGTGTATAAAACATTGAATATAAATATAACCAATAATAATTCTAACATCCAAAAATAATGTGTTTAAGATATATTTAAGGATTTGTTTTTATTTCTTTACTCAATAAATAGTTTCAATAAAATCAAATAATTGATCTATTTACATATATAAGTTAATTATACAGGTAGTAGAAAAAATCATAAATATTACACGGGATCAAAGTGCTTTTTCCTTCCTTGGGTGATCACTGCCCTCCGCTTCGCGTCGAGCAGTGAACATCACCCACGGGAGGAAAAGTGGCACTTTCTTCCCTAGTGATACACATAGCTATTTTTGACATTAATGGTATATCACGCATTATATTACGTAATCTGCTTTGATTTGATCGTTAATATTAAGGCGTTGTTTTTTGCGTTATTTAACCAAGGCATGTTAAGTAGCTCACTTACCTCCCGTCGCGTCATCAGAATAGAAAGGTATGAATATGGAATTTTTAAAAAAAGCTACTTGCTTCTTCCTGATAATAAAATGTACAAATACTTAATAAAAATTACCAGTCAAGTGTGAGGATACCATATTAGAAAAACAATCACTTCTTTTTTTTAGATATTTTTGTGTAATAAATATTGATATTAGCAGTAGTCATTATTAAAATGAAAATTCGTAACCGTTAATTCCGACCATTTAATTGAGTCACTTAACTTTTTTCTAAATACATCTTTCGTCCTAATTATTCATTTAAAAACTATTTTGACTTTAAAACTTAACTTTTGAAAAAATTTCATATAAACTAATTCATTCCCGACTTGTACAAGTGCATACGTCACATCTTGTTGGGTACCTGCAGGAGCAAATGACACAGTTCTGAATGGTTACTTACATTTTTTCATAAAAAAATTCTTATATTATTATAGAAATGAAATCCAAAGAAGTCAGAAATCCATAGAGGTAAATTTTTAATAGGATAAAATAGCAAAATAAATTTTACTAATCAGTCTTAATCCTCTAATGTCTTCAAAAGACATAAATACTCTTTTCAGAGTTTATTGGCAAACTATCTACATTTAACTGATAAAATGGTCATAATTTAATATTTGCTTTCTAGATTCGTAGTATACTGACCATTTTATCAGTTAACTGTAGATAGTTTGCAAATAAGCTCTGAAAAGAGTATTTATGTCTTTTGAAGATATTAGAGGATTAAGACTGAATAGTAAAATTTATTTTGCTATTTTATCCTATTCTTATATTATTGTTTGTCGGCTTATGCCATTTGTGCATGTGTTTAAAACTATATTCTTTGTAGGCGCAAGATGCTGAATCAGAAGCTAAGCCATTAGATCTGAAGAACGTGGAAGGGGTTTTTTGGGTGACAATTAGTGGAACAATTCTGGCGTTTTTCTTGGCCATAATAGAAACTATATTACAAACCGCTAAAAGATCCGTTAAAACTAAGACACCATTTAGTATTGCTCTAAGAGAAGAATTCAAGTTTATATTAAAATTCGGTAATATGGTGAAACCAGTGCTTAACCACTCCTCTGAGGGAAGTGCAAGCAATAAATTCCAGTCTGAAGAGAAAGAGTTACCCTACGAACTAGTAAAGAAGGCAAATAGTGTAGAGACTTTAGAAAGTAACAGCAACAGTAATAAGAGTAAAAAGAGTCGAAAGAAACAAAAACAATATAATAAACAAAATAGTCTTAACACGTATTAGTCTTAGTTTACAAATAGGATTAAATGTTGTTATCTATTAAGTTTCGGAGGAGTTTAAAACAAACATTTGATTAGTGTAGGTACCTTAATGAGACTTTTATTTATTTGAATAAAGATTTTCAAAAAAATATATTATGATTACGAATTTTTTCCCACTGCTGCCTAGATTTCCATGGTCACTAGATGCTCTCAACGACATTCCATTTCTAGATCTTCTTTTTTATTTGTGGCATTATCTAACATTAATTATAGTTATTAGTAGACAATATTAAATGTGGCATCTCCAATCGTAGTTCACAGGAACAATAAAAAATTCGATACGTACACGAAGTTTGTGAAAATGATGAAGCAATATTTTAAAGCTAGGTCACAGTTAAAGCCCCGTTTGAGTCTTCTTCAAAGTATCGGCGCTTAGGGTCCATGGTAGAAAAATATTTGAAACTTTTTTGTAACTTATAATATGGTAAGTACTTCATTTGTGCGATATAAATCAGCACAAAATTTTTCTATTATAGTTGCGAAATTAACATGTTAGTGATGTGTTGTGTAACTCCATGGGAGGCTAAACAGACAGTTTTAACGCTTCGCGTAGTCATAACTGTAGTTCTAGATAAAAATGGTGTTTACTAGCGGTAATGTACATCCCCCTTAACAACAACCTTATTTATTTATTATATTACGTGAAGGTGTGATAGCCATTAAATTAGGTACCTATGTACCTAATAGTGTGCCAGTTATAAATTTTGTGTGCAACAAAATGGTAAATAAAAAAATAACTAAGGAAGGTGCAAGTTGACTGTCCCTTCGAAATATTATTCACTATAATCTCAAGATTCTCAAGTCAGTATATCTGGCAGAAAATATTCAATTTGATAAAGTTAATTCAAATATATCCCTTTCTAAGCCCACAAATTTGAAATTAGTTTAGGTATCATTATAAGTTATTAGATCGAGCATGATAACAATTACCCGACATACTTCTGTGAATAGAACATGAAATAAATTATTCACTACAATGTATACTCTTCTTAATACGTTTACTAAATTTAATTCCACATCAAAATCTCCTATCATATACTTTTAAAGAGGCTGTGACCTGTGACTTATATTTACAGTGCTTATACTAGCGACACTGGTGTATCAGTATCAGAGTAGTAGTATTTGGTACAAAATACTGGTTTCTTAGACAAGGACTACTGTACTTTTAGTTTATGAAATTTCAGTAGATGGCGGAGACGATCACTTTTGTTTCATGATGACCTTTATATACTTAGTATATATAAGTGATGATGACAATTAAGCTTATTCCTCCGTCTCACTACATACAACAGATAGAAAATTACTGTTTGCTTTGGATATTAATTTATTTTTTCATTGGTATCATTCTATTTATGTTGCTAGCATACGAAAAATTTGCCTAAACTGGTTCATTAAATATAGTGCATTCTGTGAGTCGGAAAAAACCTTGAAAAATACAAATATTTGGGGAGTCAACCAAACTACTTCCTCCACCCGTTTTCGAGGATGCTGAGAACGATGGTGATGTTTTTTCTGCTCCCTGAGTTGACCCTACCCCCCAAACGGCCAAAAAACCGCCCCCAAATGGTGAGAATCGCGTATTCGACGTCTTCCACCGGCAAAACTTATGTCATCCCCCGTTCTCGAGGATGCTGAACACGATGGTGATGTTAGCTCTGCTCCCCGAGTTGATCCTACCCCCTAAACGGCCAAAAACCACCCCCAAAGAGGGAGAATCGCGTATTCGACGTCTTCCACCGGCAAAACTTATGTCATCCCCCGTTTTCGAGGATGCTGAACACGATGGTGATGTTAGTTCTGCTCCCCGAGTTGATCCTACCCCCTAAACGGCCAAAAACCACCCCCAAAGAGGGAGAATCGCGTATTCGACGTCTTCCACCGGCAAAACTTATGTCCATCCCCCGTTCTCGAGGATGCTGAACACGATGGTGATGTTAGCTCTGCTCCCCGAGTTGATCCTACCCCCTAAACGGCCAAAAACCACCCCCAAAGAGGGAGAATCGCGTATTCGACGTCTTCCACCGGCAAAACTTATGTCATCCCCCGTTTTCAAGGATGCTGAACACGATGGTGATGTTACTTCTGCTCCCCGAGTTGACTCTACTCCCTAAACGGCCAAAAACCACCCCCAAAGAGGGGGAATCGCGTATTCGACGTGTTCCACCGGCAAAACTACCACTCACTTACTCCCCGTTTTTAAGAATGCTGAACACGATGGTGATGTTAGTTCTGCTCCCTGAGTTGATCCTACCCCCGGCCAAAAAAAACACCCCCAAAGGGGGAGAATCGCGTATTTGACGTTCTCCAACGGCAAAACTGATGTCACCCCCCGTTTTCGTGAATGCTGAACACGACGGTGATGTTGGTTATGCCCCCTGAGCTGATCCTATCCCTCAAACGGCCAAAAACCACCCCCAAAGAGGGAGAATCGCGTATTCTACGTCTTCCACCGGCAAAACTTATGTCATCCCCCGTTTTTAAGGATGCTGAATACTTAGAGTATTTTAAAGTACTCTAGACTTTCAGTACTTAGAGTAATTCACTGAGTAATTATTTTGTACTGGGTACTTAAATTTTAAATTTCAAGTAAATTACTTAATACTCTAAGTACCTACTTTTCAAAGTACTTGCAGTTAGTACTGGGATAAAAATGTTGCGTACTTGTGCTGGGTAATGGGAGTACTTTTTTAAAGTACTTATCACAACTCTGAATCATAATCCGGCCCTAACAGAAACCACGTTTTTGTTATTATACTAGGCGACCAAGCTCGCGTAATTTTGAATGCATTTTATTCCATTCCGAAGATCAAAGAAGCAAATAAACGTTTTTCGATCCCGTGTATGCGTGAGCACATGAGTTGCTACCAGATTCCACGTTCCTCAGACCCTCCTCTTCAATGAGCTTACAAAATATAATAATAATAATTTACACTCTCTCATCCGTTGCAGTTAATTAGAAAAAAAAAAACCAAAACAGGTGTAGTTTTTGGCCGCTGGAGGGGCTCACGGGGGTCGAGGTGACTTGGTCATATTTTTCTCTTGCCCAGCATACTAAAAAACGAGAGATAACGTGGGTTTTCTCATTTGTAGCGCGAAACACATTTTTGACCCTCTTGGAGGGTGGTTTTTGGCCGTTCGGGGGTTGGTTTGCCTCGTGGAGCAGAACTAACATCACCATCGTGTTCAGCATCCTTAAAAACGGGGGATGACATAAGTTTTGCCGGTGGAAGACGTAGAATAGGCGATTCTCCCCCTTTGTGGGTGTTTTTTTGGTCGTTTAGGGGGTAGGATCAACTCGGGGAGCAGAACTAACATCACCATCGTGATCAGCATCCTCGAAAACGGGGGATGACATAAGTTTTGCCGGTGGAAGATGTCGAATACGCGATTCTCACCATTTGGGGGCGGTATTTTGGCCGTTTGGGGGTAGGGTCAACTCAGGGAGCAGAAAAAACATCACCATCGTTCTCAGCATCCTCGAAAACGGGGCGGAGCGGTAGTTTGGTTGACTCCCCAAATATTTGTACGTTCGTCCGACTCACAGAATGCACTAATAAATATCTACTGAATTCCATTCCATACCTTCAGAAGTTCTAAGTTTTCGTATTTTGACTTTTAAGACAACCTCGATGAGTAAAATTGTCTGTTAGTGTCATTCATACCAACCAATTAGAATGCAAAAATATTTGAAATGAAGATAAAGGGTTGGATGTAGAGACAGCTCGGTATTGTATTTCATGGAACTGTCCACTATTTGTTGCCAAGCAATAAGTACAACTTGTTCACAACGCAGAAGGTAAGTTTGGTTATGCAAATCACCCTACCACAAATTATGCGTGATAACTGTATCAATTAGTATAATCGACTTTTTTTAAACGGAAAATGTTATACCAACGTGTATGAAATTTTTGAACACCCAGTAAATCTTGTCACAATCAAAATGGAAATAAAATTAAAAATAGAGATATTATAACTTCAGTTTTGAAGAAAACACAATTTATTCATCTTAAATAAGCGAATATAATGCATCGCGATTAATAATGTGCACATGACAATTTTCTGCGTGCCAAAACTATTTAAAATTGTAGTTAGAAGCGGTGAACTTAACTGAAAATAGACCTTAATTGCAGTTGAAAACTATTATACTTACTGAAAACGCTTAGTTGCTTAAATAACTATGTAATATTTCATAAAATTAACGAAATCGAATCGTTGTGGTAACATAATGCATTTCAGATTAACATTTATTTGTGCGTTTATTCAATACGTTATAAGTGAGGAAGTTAATTTGGGTAAGTTTTTTCACTTTTAAATTGTGTATATATATATATAATACCGTATAGTTGGTACATTGCTGAAAGTCGATTAATGCAGTACCTCCATTTTATTAGATATTAATCAGAATTTTCCATAGTTGCCTTAATAAATTAATATTAGATGGTAATCAGGTTTCAAAACACAAAATAAAGTGCATTAGTGATAATTACACATATTCAATCCAAATTCACATTGTAAAAAAGAATCAAACCAAGTTGAATTGAATAGACAAATTAATTACTCCTGAGAATATTTCTAAAATAAAGTCTCTAGTGGAGGACGGAAAGAGTCGTGTTTCTCCCATTTTGAATTTGTCAGAAACTACGAAGAGGCGAGAAATAGCGAAGAATTCTGAGAAACTGATCCAGTATCCGAGAAGAGATCGACTAATATAAACGACAAATATTTATAACTACTTTGTTGTACCTCTCAAAGATTCGATTCCAAGTCTGTCGTCACTACCAACAATCGCCTACGTCATTCTAACGTTAGTTATATAACATTTTTCTGAAAGTTGAACGTAATCAACTAGCAAACAACTATTCCAACTATCGGCAACTATTCCAAGATTTGCTTAGATATCACCAAGTCACGCGTTAACTATGTTCTGAAGCATGAAAAGTATAACTTAGTAGATGCAGCATTATTTTTTGCCTGACCAGAATTTTGTCAATGATCATCCGATGGGCAGTAAAAAATCTGGCGAAGATTTTGTTAGAGATATAAGCAGGAAATGTTTAACAAGAAGGCAAGTTTCCAAGGTGGTACTGTTATACCGTAGGATAAAATATCACGTGAAGCTTGCGTAGAACTTTGCGTGCTACCAATAAATTATTTGCACGCGGTGAGGTACCTACACCAAATTTTGGAGGAATACAATTTTCTACTTACTCCTTTTATTGTTGAGGATTTTTTTCTTCATGACCATGAACATATTGCTCGTATTGTGACTCAACATTTAAATGGGGTTAACGTAATATGTTGCCTTGGATAGTTGTTCAGATATAAATTCAGTGGGGTATTGCTCAGTTAGGAAAACGCATGAGAAATTATGGACTTGTACCAGAGAATCTGCTACTTTTGGGAAAATATTCCAAAATTAAATAAAAATCAAACTTTAAATAGTCTCAAAAATGCATGGCATGCTAAGACACACCTAAAATATTGCCAAAAATTATTCACCCGCTTAAAAGTTTTTTTTTAATGTCAGCATATTATATTTATTTTCATTTAAATCAGAAATCAAGACACACCACTGAAATTTAACCCCCAAATCTAAAGCCCAGGCTACCCGGAAGGGGGTTGTACATTTGAAAGACGCTGACAAACATCTATACTCACCGTCATTGTAAATGCCGGTGCCGGGGTTCAAACTCGGACACGATAGGCAGTGTGACCAGAGCCATAACTGTCACTCATGCTCTAGCCCGCTGCGCTACCAAGACTACCATGATATCAATATTTAAGAAAAAGCCCCGGCTAAAATTTTCCACCCTCAATAAAAAATATAATTTTTTTGTAAACTCTGAAACACGTTGATTTTTTATTTCTAGGGAGCAACTTTAAGGTCACTCTTTAAAATCAACCTCCTAGTCCTTCTAAAATTTCCGCATGAACCACCCCTTTAAAAATTTCAAATTGTAATAATAGAGGTTGACTGAATTTGTACTAAGGTGTTTCAGTTCTCAATGACATCCTCAGTTCATAATATTCTCAAATTGTTTTTGAGCAATTGATTCAACAACAAAGGTTTACTATTCTTTAAAACATAAGAATAAAAATTATTAGCAAATTTAAAAAATTGCAATAATTATTGCAGTTTATCACCATTTTCTCAATGCAATAATTATTGTGCATTGGTCTCAAAACTTGAACTTGTATTTATTTTGTTCCATAGATAACATGTAATTATTAATGATTATACACTGTTGGCAAGCTTCGACTTTGGAGTGCGAAATCTGTAATGCAACTAAGAGAGAAGGTACATAGAGGCAAAGCCTTCAGTTAACAAGAGATGCCTAACCATTCCTACACTCCTACTAAAGAGGGGATGTGCGTGTAGCGCGCTCGACAGGTGACCTGTGCCGCGACACCGCGGCCGTTCGACACATTCGCCCGATTCCGTCGTCCCCTTCGACCGGGTGTTGTAAAGAATGGAAGGTGGGAGTTAGGGGATAGCGCGTTGTCTGTTTAACTTGTAAATGCTTTAAGTTACCTCCGTCTGATGCATTTATATCGGCTACCAAGATTAAACGTTACCAATAGTGTATATTATAATTTATTGAGAACTATATCTATAGAAAACATTCTTAATATTACATCATCTATATTCTTTGTTTTTTGTTTTATTCCATAAATAGTAATATTCATCTTTCTTTCTTTCCTTATTTGGGATTTATTATCACATGTGAATATTTTTTATAATACCTATTTTCAAAATATTCAAGAACATGACAATGTGGTAATAAATCCCACATAAGAAAAGAAAAAAAGTTAAAGAATGCCGAGTAACTTTTAGACAATGTGGATAATAATCATTAATCTTATTTTGAAACGTATTTTGTTGCAAGCTGGTCTCTTCGAAGACAACAATGTTCATGAAAAAGCATTTCGCTATGCCATCGAAAGCATCAATAAAGCCCAACAGGAAGACGAATTCACCCTTGTACCTTTGGTAAACAATGAAATTCCTGAAGATGATACATTCACTGCTGTTGACAATGTATGTCTCATTTTAACTCTAGGAGTCGTTGCTGTTTTTGGACCAAGGTCTCCCTTCAATATCGATGCTATTCAGTCAGTCTGTGATGTTAAGGAAATACCTCATATAATCACGAGATCGAACTATTATCCATTAAGGGACAGCACTGAAATAAACTTTTATCCACATGCTCCATTATTATCTAGTGCATATTTTGATATTATTACAAAATGGGAATGGAAAAGCTTCACTATCCTTTATGAGGATAATGAAAGTCTTTTGAGACTATCTAGTTTGATTCAACTGGCAAAAGATCAAGATGTGCTAGTGTCTGTTCAGCAGCTAGACAAGCATCATACCGGAAATTACAGGTAAACTTGAAAGAGTATTTTCGAATTTTACATTCAATCTTATTGTTTTCTATGAGAAAAATGAGTCCTTACAGTAATAATCTTCATTTAGTATGCTTAGTTCTTTTCTTGTCAAACATACCTATTTAATGACTAATGCCTATTAGTTGTACAGATTACTTCTTATTATAGTCGAAATATAGTGAATGTTGTGTGTGTAATTTTTCGGGTTGTAGGTTCTATTTAAAGAAAACACTTATTTTCAATTTGCCGAAGTTTCGGTTGCCATTTGCCCCTTACTAATGCAAAGCCACCTGCGATATCAAAATGAACGGGGAAAATCAAAAAAACATATTAGGCATTTTTTTATCAAAAACTTTATTAATGAAAGTTCCATCTACCGATGCCCACTGCAATCAATCAGTTGGTTATAGCCCGATGTGAGGCATAGGTGAAGAGATATAATAAGTAGATTTCTCTACTTACCGACAGAGGGCAAGATATGTACTAAATGTAAATATTTTAGCCTTTATCCCTCCAAAATAAATCTTAATAAATAACAGCCGTATTCACCATTTCAACTTAACAGTGTGTTAACTAACAGACACATAACAGCAGATATAGTTTATTTCAACGATAAATGTAACATAAAATAAGTCTCTTTCTTTGTGAATCAAAGGCCGCTTTTTAGTTTTAGGAAGAAAGCCGCCTTTTTTATGTTACATTTATCGTTAAAATAAACTGTAACAAAGGATTTAACAGACTGTTAACCCGCAAAATCTATGGTGAATACCGCTGTAAGACTTAAAACCAAGCCGAGACCAACAGCTATTCTCTGGGCCATATGCCCCAACGAGCGCTGGATTACAAATCTCCTAACTTGGCCGCATTTTGTGTAATAATCACATATTACCACAAAAATGCAAGGACTAATTGATTGCAGTAAACGCCAGCAGAAAGAATTATTTCTAATAAGGTTCTAATAAGTAAAAAAATCTACTTATTATATCTCCTCACCTATGCCTCACGTTGGGCTATAACCAACTAATCGATTGCAGTGGGCATGGTCTATAAACGACCTAGAGATATCCTATGAGAACAGGAACGTCGTCTCAGTCGTGTTGAGTGGTCTGCTTTCCGCTGGTTCACACACCTAACTTGTGCTGATGAGTGCCAAGAAGCACAAAACTAGTCCACAATTGGTGCAACACGACTGGCATGAGAGTTTCTTATTAGAAATAATTATTTCTGCTGGTGTTTACTGCAATCAATTAGTCCTTGCATTTTTGTGGTAATATGTAATTATTACGCAAAATGCGGCCAAGCTAGGAGATTTGTAATCCAGCGCTCGTTGGGGCATATAGCCCAGAGAATAGTTGTTGGTCTCGGCTTGGTTTTAAATCTTATTTATTAAGATTTATTTTAGAGGGACAAAGGCTTAAACACAATGAAAAAAATAAGAGATAAGACAGTGGAATAAGAAATAAGATAAATAATTATTCCAAGTTTTAAATACACAATACTCTGGGCGATAATATATTAGTTCTTATTCGATTTAAAATTCAACTGTTCAAATTGCTCCTTGCTTTTCGAATATCATTATTTGTTAATTATTCTATTTCATATTCTTTATTTCTTATTTCATATTTGTTTCATTGTGTTTAATCCTTAAAGGCGAAAATATTTACATATAGTACATATCCTGCGCTCTATCGGTAAGTAGAGAAATTTACTTATTATATCTCTTCACCTATGCCTCACGTCGGGCTATAATTGATTGCAGTGGGAATCGGTAGATGGAGCTTCTTTGTATTTCATGGTCTATAAACGCCCTAGAGATATCCTATGAGAACAGGAACGTCGTCTCAGTCATGTTGAGTGGCCTGCTTTCCGCGGGTTAGGTCGTTATTATATACGCTATCATGTTATGTCTAATTGAAGAGCCCTGAGGATGGTTAAATACATAACCGAAACGTCGGCAAATTTAAAATAAGTGTTTTCTTTAAATAGGTCCTACAACCCAAAAAATACCACGTAAATACATGATACAACAACACAAGATATGATCAAAGCGTTTAAATTTCGTCCGGTTTGCGCATGACGTCACACAGTGAGTAATTTTTAAAATCTATGTCACGTTTTCGAATTTAATATCAAATTTTGTTAGTTAGGAACTCTGTTTTATGGCTTTTATTCATAATATGGGTTCATGATACTAAAGCAGTACAGATAAGCTCACGCGCATGACATGTAATCGCTGACGTCAGTACGTGACAAATTTTTAAATTTTGCGAGAGCTGTCATAGTTTAATGTCTAAATGTACGCATTTTAGTTTGTTTACTTCGATTATTGTGTTTTAATTCGTTGTGAATACGTTATATTAGTTAATTTGATCAGTTGTGGCTGTGTGTTTTGGTTTATTTAATATAGTATAAACAATGGTTTACTGTGCAGTGATGGATTGCACCAGTAACAATAATAATAGAAGAAGTAAAAGCTATTCGACTAGTTGCGATACTTTAGTTTTCCTGCAGCTAAAGAAATTTGTTTATGGAATCAAAAGTGATATCAAATGTAGGATTTTAATATTAATAACGGTAAAATATGTTCAAAGCATTTTTTGGATGATGATTTTTATGTTAAAGAAAAACTATTCCAATTGCTCAAAAATAAGAGGAAGTTTGCCGCTTTTAATATTTGCCCTATGTAGTAACCTGCCTGTTTTAAGTTTCCTGTATATACTACTCCTGAGTTTTCCTTATAGGTTAATATAGATTCCTGGCTTAACAGTTTCTTCACTAACCTAAGCGTCTATTATTCTGAGCATAGAAAAAATGGTATTATTGCATTCTAAAACAGAAACTGGCGCTCGAGATACACCGTCCAGATAACACCGCCGCGCCGCCCCTCAGGCGTCAAAATAACCATCTAAGAACCTCCGCGGAACGAGGGAAGGTTACAATACATAGTATCCTAGATAAATTAAAACGAATTAATGTAATTTGTTTTTCTATAAATAAATTATATTGAGGCTTTTAAATGCAGAACCTGCTTTAGGACAAAATTACACAAAATTTGTTATTGGTACCACCCTCTCCCGTTTTTTTTTTAAGGACTTATTTATATTAACGTCCTGGCGAAGTTTAGCTTAGAGATACCTATTCTACCACTCAACCACGACACACTATCAGCAATTTTGTAGGGTTTTTGTTTAGAAGCATATCCAGCTTTATAACACCGAAATTACGGTTTAAAATATGAAAGTAGACACAAAATATACTTTATGCATACAAGACTGTGATTATGTATATTATAAGTTTTTTGTTTCTAGCTCAAAATAAGATCACATGCGTAAAGCATCTTCTGCATTTACAAGCCTCATATTGTGTGTGCACAATGTCTTATTTTCTATTTTGTATTCAATTCAATTCAATTCAATTTCAATTCAATTCAATTCTTTATTCAGTGTTAATATACATATACAGTATTTACACGGGCCAACAGAATTATATGCAAACTAACAATATAAAGAAATAGAACTAATATATAGCGCGTAATACGAAATATAAATATAGATATGAAAAAAGTCGTATACATACTTAACTAACACAAGCAATGTAAAGTAAAAATTACCGACAAAGGAACACGTGCGGCGGCTTGTTTGAACGTTAAAGAGGCCGCGTTTCTGCTTTGTAAATGCGGCATTTTTTCCCTGCTTTACAAATCTGAAATCAAACTTTGTATTTATAAAATTACATATCAGAAAATACATTTTGTAAATATTCGTTATAAGTATAAAAAGATTTACTTATCAGATATTGCTTTAGCTTAGATTTAAATACGTTAGTGTCTAAGCACCTTATAGCTTCTGGCAACGCATTAAAAAATTTGTATATTTAAATAATATCCAAAACAGTTATAACAGTCGAATTACAACAAAAATTTCAATAACTTTAAACTAAAAATACATTAAAAGCTAGCTTCCCCCATATATCGGCATACATTTTTGTCACAGGTTGACGTCATGCGCGAATTGGTTCAAAATTCGTTCAGCAAGTGATCATATCTGTAGGTTTTTTTTTTTTTTTTTTTTTATTTTTTATTATTTTTTTTTTAATCGTCTTATTTATATTAACGTCCTGGCGAAGTTTAGCTTAGAGCTATTCTGACACTTAACCAGGACACACCACATACACCCATTCCCTCCGACATTGCCATCTGCCGGAGCTGGGACTCGAACCCAGGAGAGATAGGCAGTAACTAGTCGCCTTGTGCCACTCAAGGGCGATCTAGCCCGCTGCACTATCCTCGGTAATGTAATGAGATACGGTCACCCATCCATTCCCCGGCTCCGACCACCGCTGCTTTGCTCCGATGATCGAAGACCGGCAATTGTACGCATGACCCCATCTCACTACAAAGTTAGTATCATGATATGGGTTCACTGCTTATAGTGTAATACTAAGTTAATGACGGCTATTTAAATTATTACATTTAAGATGAAATTTATGAGAGCCCAGAGATAACACTGATTATTACATTTGATTTATTTTATGAAGATATTTCTATATTATACGTGAATATAAGTATAATAATACGAAATTAACTCCCAATTTATATTTTTCGTAGGCATGTATTTCGATTTGTAATTGTTGAATATGTCTGGCCCTACAAATTAATAATTTTGGGGTTCTTGTTATTCGAAGTTTTCAAAATTACAAAAATGACAAGTCAAATGTAAAAAAGGATAAATTAACCATATATACATTCAATATGTTTGATATTTAAGAATTTTGAAGAATGCTTTTACGTAAAAATACAGTGCGATCGCCAGACAGTATGCAGCATAATAGAAAACTTATTTATAATTAATTTCTCAAAAATTGTTTCTTGCCGAAAGTTAAGTGTATACTAAGAAAAACCAGTTTTGACGTCAAATTTTACCTTTAATATGTAGGAAGTTAAAAAAATATAAAAATGTTAATAATTAAGGTAAAAAAATGTAAATAAACTTTCTTTAAAAATGTTCTAGTTACTAAGAGAATAAATGTTAAATAGTACATTGTGTGCCTATAGTAGGAATAACTTAACATTCCCGGATGACCGTGCAGATTGCTTATCGTGGCACAAGCAACACGGAGTTCGAAAATATGCTTTTACTACGATGATACACATACTATTTTTTCTGAAACCGCGTTTCCATACACCCTGCATTTTTTTTATTTCAGGGAACTAAAAAACGTTATATCGTGCGTAGAATCTCTTGATTGATTATCAACATCACAATCGTACACAGCACATATCATTTTCGACGATTTTTTAACTTTTAAACACAAAAATATCCGCAACAACTTGACAATTCTGCCTGACACTCCTGACAGTCGGGCGTTTAATGGCGTCCTAGCTCACCGAGTGACGTCACGAGCTGCGCGATATCTTATCTCTTATTTATTGTATCATGGCGTAAATATAATATAGCTGGTCCAGAAACTTTGTTAAAAACATTACAGTGAATATTTCTATTTCAGGCCAATTTTAAAAAAAATAAAGAAAACCGGAGAAAAATCCTTTGTTGTGGACTGTAGAATAGAATACCTAATGGAAGTTTTATTACAATTTCAGCAGGTTGGCCTTATGACAGATGAGCACAATTATTTTATAACTAATCTTGACGCACACACAGAGGATCTTACACCATTCCTGCATGGAGGAACCAACATTTCTGGGGTAATATTTTATGAACATATACGGTATTAAAACATTAATCACTTAAAAAATAATTTTATACGTGTGAGGAATGATGTAAGTTATGTTTTTTTTTGTGTTTGCTGTAAATGATTACAAATCCCCACTATGTTGCTTCGCTATATGAAAAAAAATATTTAGAATAGTTTATAATTTAATATTATTATGCATAATGAAAAAGAAACGTTCATATGGAGCGTTTAGTACAGCAGTTGTTTAATGTCTTTTGAAATGAACAGTTCTACGAATGCAGTGCAGTTATAGCAAAGTGCAATTTCTGTGAAGAATAATAGTATTGTAATCGAATTCACATTTGGAGATGAGGTTCATTATTGCTGTTAATGTTGTTTGCTGACTGTTTTTGAACTATGGGTTGCTCATTCAATCTTTCTCTTACCTATGTAAGGAAAAGTAAGAAGTCAAAAATGAATAACTACCAACTATCAAGAGTATCGCTGTGCGAAATGTTTATCAACTGCACTCAACCTTGTTTTTAACGCTGACATGATCATGTAGTATACTTCGTTAGTTGATTGCTAGTCATGTCCTTAAAATCGTGGACCATATTGTATAATTTGTCATCATTTCCTTAATATTCACAATATAATAAAATAAATAAATTACATAGTTGCTTTTTTGTTTTAGATTCGCATAATAAATCCTGAAACAGATTACGTACAGAAATTGAGTCGTGAATTGTACGCTGACGACGACTCGTTATTTCCGGAGATCGCCGCTTGGAATATAAGAACAGAAACAGCATTACTTATCGATGCCATTCATATGCTCTCAACTGCTTTGAACGATAGGAAGAAACAAAGTTCTCTTCCAATTGTTCTGAACAACAACATGTTACATTGTAATATGTCAGATAGCTGGGAGCATGGTTATAGTATAGTCAATTTATTAAAAACGGTAAGCATAATTTAAAATGCAACCATGTTGCGATAAAATCAAAAAATAAATTTGTAAAGCTATAGGTTGTAAGGCCCAGTAATACATAATAAATTTAGATAATAATATATAATAAATAATAAATACACCACATGTAATTACGACCCCCTTTATCCCAGAAGGCTGAGCCTTGTACGGGAGGGGGCTACACATTTAAAGACAAGGGACACACATCCAATATCCGTGTATAATGGAAAAATCCCTCTCACAGTATTTTCCATTGCCACGACCGGGATTCGAACCCGGGACTTTTGGGTGAGAGGCAGGTACTCTACCATCTCGACCATCAGTCATATGACTATCTAAAAGGGGTCTCATGAAAATCAATAAGCCGTAAAATTTTAGTTCTTAATGATTGACGCACACACTATTTTTCAATTTAATTTTTAGAAGTGTAAATTGTAAATTTAATTTGTAGAAGTGGCTTTTCTTCAGAATAACAAGATGGTCGAAATATCAAAAATTTAAAATATTCAACACGGAAGAGAACCCGAAAACTATAAATCGTCAGCTCCGCGAAAGATTTAGAATCAAAATTAATTTAATTTAGTTCAATTAAATAACCATGTGGCCAGTATGGCAGTGGATAAAGATCCGACAGTCGGAATTATAACACAACTACTAAAGATCCGACAGTCTTAATTTAACTTGGCCCTTGCCCCACTTGTATCCTGGTACGCTGGTCTATCGGAAATGAGCGGCACCGGTAAGCAGTACATCTCAGGTTCGAGCTCCTCGGGATGTGTTTTTTTTTATTAAAAATAAATTTTTTAGAAAAATGTTCATTCTACTGTCGGATCTTTAGTTGGTTGTGTTAAAATTCCGACAAAGATGCTCCTTCTTTAAAATAATAAAACTTGTAATTTTTTTTTAAATTAATATTAACTATTAATATAATATTTTTATTAATATATTTGTTAGTTTCAGGTTTAACTGTCGGTTAGTTAGTCAAAATGTTAAAGTTCTGATTGTCGTATATATATTTAATAAACGTGCTAAAATTCCCGCTGTCGGATCTTTAGTTGGTTGTGTTATAATTACGACTGTCGGATCTTTATCAACGGCCTTTAAGTATTAAACCAAAACTGAGTTTTTGGTTTGCTGCAGTTTTGCCACTTTTTATACTTATTACTTATAAACATTGACTTTTAAAACATTAAGTCAATAAATGCCAGTGCCACATCAAAGGTTCACATCAATTTCTGCCAAATTCCAAAACATCAAATAGTACAAAGTATTTAACCCGATAAACCAACAGACGAATTAACATCATGGAGATATCGGAATATTCTAAGACCTACTGAACTTAAGGATTCCAATTCTACATTTGTCTACTAACGATGGGATCCGTTGATGTGGTAAAAGAAAAGATAAAGGTTTTATGTAAAATGAATGCAATTAGTTACTTTCAAAAGATTGCTAAATCTAGTCTAGTATTTAATATTCTAAACAACATTGGAATATTTAATGTGGCACTGACGCTAACATGAATTTTACTTAACAAGAAACAGTGCACTTAACTAGATATCCATTTTACCAACTAAGTTGATACCCATTATATTATAAACTAATGTTGAACTGATTTTAATAAGTTATTCTGCGAAATGTGTCAAGTCTTAAATATGCAGTATTTTGATATCTAGTAGCAACTACGACATATTCATATGTAGAAGTTGTCGATTCTCCATGTTTTTATATTTTCTAACTCACCAAATTTATTCGACTTCTAAAAAATTAGTTATTCTATTTTAGAGTTCCTATGAAGGTCTAACTGGTTCAATAAAATTCAATAACGAAGGTTTTAGAAGTGACTTTGTAATAAATATTTTTGAACTTAGAGAAGGAGGAATCGCAGATATTGGTACTTGGAACTCTTCTAGAGGACTCAATATAACAAGAATGCAATCGCAAAAGAGTATATCTGATGAAGAAAGTTTACGTAATAAAACATTTACTATTATTACAACATTAGTAAGTATTGCTTATTATCAATAATATCTTCATTATTATCTTCATCATAATAACTTAATATCAATGCGTCTCTAATATATGTTTACTCTTCAGACAGATCCCTATGGTATGCTTAAAGAAACTCACGAAACTCTTACTGGAAACGATAGATTTGAGGGCTTTGGAATAGATTTAATTAAAAAATTATCTGAAATGGAAGGATTTAATTACACCTTTATTTTAAGAGAGGATAAAAAAAATGGGGCTAAGGATGCAAAGACAGGAAGGTGGTCAGGGATGATTGGAGATCTTTTAGAATATGTACGTGTCAATTAGAGATTAATTGTAATGCTCTAAATAAAACAGTTTTAGTTTTTCTCATTTAATATGCAAAGAAAAAAATATTTTTTTCTAATGAAATATAACAAACTCTATTGTAACATAATACTCTACTTCTTTTAGGAAATATGTAGTACTGACACACCAAACTACCAAAAATGTTTCTTCAGAATCAGTAAAATTATTTTCACAAAATAAAAGTCCGTGTAATTTATCTGTATATTTGCCAATCAAAAATACTTTCACTAATCCTTTTGGAAGTACATCACATACTTATTTGAGGATTTATTGGATTAACCAGTCAGTTGGACTATAAGTAATTGATAGTGATTTGGAATTTTGCTCGTTTAGAAGATGACGAAATAATTTATATACATTTTTCACTTGTTTTGCACGCTTATAAAGGGTGCTCCTGAAAACCTTATCCATATTTCTTGGACTGATTCTTCATAAGAAAATCTGAACAAGTGTATTTAAATTGTGTCTTTGTATTTTGTCTTGAAAACACTGCACCATAGCGATAAGATTTTGTACGTGAGTTTCTATCTATAAAAGCACTCAGTCGCTAGTATCGTCCACAATGAATTTAGACGTGTTTTGACTGAGAGCAGTCTATTATTTTTTAAACTGATCTTGATTGCCGTTCATTTTCTTTTACTACTATAAATAAACAAACAAATCCCATATTATTATTACAAATGAGGGTACATATTTGTTGTTAATAATAATAATAATAATAATATTATTATTTTTATTTTTAGAGAGCAGATCTTGCAATAACGGATTTTACTATAACTTCTGACAGAGAAGAGGCTGTTGATTTTACGGTACCCTTTATGACTTTAGGTATGTAAACTAACCCATTAATTAAAGTTGTTCGAGTTTGAAAAAAAATCAGTAACTTATTTAATAGAGGCATTCGGGCATAATAATATTGAACAAATTACTAAAGTAATTTAAAGTAATTTACCTACGAGTAGTTGCTGTGACATTACTTCAGCGCAGTTTCAACTTTCATATTATATTTATCTTAATATTATTTAGTTACACGTTAAATTGTTGTGACAGGTATTTCAACAGTTCAACAAAGTGTTCACCACAGTTTTTCAGACATATACCATGGATTGATACTCTGGAAAGGGCATTATATTTGTAATTATTGCTAATTTACACCTGTATATTAGAAACTACAGCACTATATCAATGTACGTGTAATTTATATGCAATTTTAGCAATTCAAGTAAGACCAAGACAGTAACTAGACCACATACTGTCAGATTAATTAGTAAAAATTATGAAATAGGTAGATTACCTGAGACAGAATGCGCAACACTGCTTCAACTACGTTACTTCAAATTTTGCAGACAGATTCAACTGGTCTGAATTAACATTGTTACCTCTTTGTTATCAACCTTTTTACTTGAATTCATAGTTGTCAGTTGAACTATCGTTTAATTTTCAGGAATTAGTATCCTCTTCAGGAAACCTTTCAGTGCTCCGCCCAGTTTCTTTTCTTTCGCAGATCCTTTTGCAATAGACACTTGGGCTGCACTGGCAGTAGCATTTTTCGTTGTGACGGTATCACTTTACATCATGGGAAGGTTATGCCCCGATGAATGGACAAACCCTTACCCATGCATCGAGGAACCGGAATATCTCATCAATCAATTTAGTTTATCTAACTCGATTTGGTTTGTCACAGGCAGTCTTATGTGTCAAGGATCTGAAATTGCACCAATGTGAGTTGCAACCCTCATTTTTGCAATACTCATATTGATTAAAACTGTTATATTCTTTCAGAGCTATGTCCACTAGAATGGTTGCTGGAATGTGGTGGTTCTTCTGTCTGCTCATAGTGGCGTCATATACAGCTAATCTAGCAGCCTTTCTAGCGACAGAAAATCCCTTGGAGTTGTTTAAAGATATTCATAGCCTGTACGAAAATGCTCCTATGCATAAAATCACCTATGGCGCAAAGGAAGGTGGAGCCACAGAACGATTTTTTACGGTAATTAAATAGTAATATTGGGGTTGGAAAAGTGGTTGAAACCTTTACAGTGGTACCGCTTCCAAAGTAGTTTCTGGAAACCAAAATACCGACTAATTAACAGTCGACGTGCGTATTGTCAACCCAGATAACGGAATGATTAAAATTAAATATAATCTACCTAAACTCACGGTATGATGAATCATGACATGAACTAATACATATTAGTGGAGAGCCTGGGGTTTAAACCTCGGAATTAAAGTACCATGAATGAATTTATCTGTAACCATCAAATTCTAAAATGTTTACCAAAATTTAGTTGCCGCTTATTAGTTTTTTTATTCTTTTTTACAAGTCATTGAGGAATATTAATTATACTCAGTCTGACTATAGATGAAATAAGTATAAGATATACCGTTCTATTGTTAGAATGCAAATAATAAACGTCTTTATTTAAACGAAAATACAGAGCGAAGTTTAGACCCCGTAGGACTATTCCACCACTTAACTCCGTAAATTCTAAATTTAAACATAAAATACAAGCACCTGGCACGACTAATTGACAATACATAATAAGATAAATTATACAAATGTAGGTATACTATAATATAATTATTATACTAATATAATAAAGATTATTGGGGTTCAGATTTTGTTTGCTGGTGTGAAATAATAATCACTGTTTTTGAAGCAATAATATTTTAAGTTTCTTTTTAAAAGCAAAAATACTCAAAGACTTTAGAGTTTGTGGTAAATAATTATATAATTTTATGGCATTGTAACTGAATGATTTTTTAAAGAAAGATGTTTTAAATTTTGGACTAGTATATAGCAAATTGGATCGAATATTTACTGTATGCTGCTGATTTCTACGAATAAATTTTTCACTAATATAACAAGGGGTGGAGGATGTGACTACTTTGTGAGTAAAAACCATCAGATGATAAGTAATATGATTGCTAATATTTAACCAAGATAACAGTTTGATTCTTGCTGACATACCACGATCATACTTACGCAGACCATAAATAAGTCTGCAACAAGAGTTCTGAGCTATTTGCAGTCTATTTTTTTCAACAACATCAAGACATGGGCCATAAACAAAAACACAGTAATTTATATGTGAAAGAACTAAGGATTGACAGAGAGTTTTCCGTAGATTGAAATTAAGTATATGACGATTAGAATATAAAAGTTTTAAATTTAGATAACATTTTTGAATTACTTTGCTTACTTGTAAAGAAAATTTTAAATTACTGTCAAATATTACACCCAAACTTTTAGCAGTTTTCACATTTGGAAGAGTTTCATTATTTATCACAATTTTTATTGCACCTAATTTATCTAACGTGTTTTTTGTACCGAATTGTAAAACCATACATTTTTTTGGATTTAATGTGAGATTATGATTTATTGATAATTTATAGATGTTATGTAAGTTTTCATTAATTTTATTTTGTGCTACAACAATGTTATCTACTTTAAAGCTATAATATATCTGAGTGTCATCTGCATAAGCATGGTGTGGTATATTAATTTGGTTTAGAATATCAGTGGTAGATATTACAAAAAATAATGGCCCCAATATCGACCCCTGGGGAACACCCGTTGCCAAGAAAGCAGACGTTGAAGATGTGCTGCCAATACGAACGATTTGTCGCCTATTACATAAATATGAATTAATAAGTTTAGTTGCCATTTGATCAAATCCATAATATTTAAATTTTGCAGTCATTAATTCATGATTAATAGTATCAAAGGCCTTGGAATAATCTAAAAGTATTAAAATAGAAGCCATATTGTCATCAACAGCCCTGATTAAATCGTCCGTAACTTGACAAAGTGCCGAAGCAGTGCTATGACCAGCTCTAAACCCTGATTGGTATTTATTTAATATATGATTTTCATTAGCATAACTGAATATTTGTGCATACATTATTTTTTCCAAAATTTTTGATAATGCAGGGAGAATACTAACTGGTCTTAAGTCACTCAACAATTGAGGGTTAGATATTTTAGGTATTGGCGTAATCAAAGCGCATTTCCAGTTTGATGCAAAATATCCCTTTTCTATACAACAATTGATTAAATGTGTAATGTATTTATTAATAAATGGACAACAGTATTTAATCATCCTAATAGAGATGTTATCTATACCATAAGCATTTGATTTAATTTGATTAATAGCATCAGTCACTTCCTGAATTGTAGACAGTCGAAAGGAAAACTTATTTTCGTTATAGAAATTATTATTATAAAATTGAATTGATTCATGACAATTATTGTTTGTTTGACGTGTTGAGATAAAGTATTCATTAATAGTGTGTGGATTAGCAATGTTTAATGGTAACTCATGGCCGGTTGAAGGTTTAACATTCATATTTTTTAAAGTTTTCCACATTGTTTTTGGTTCATTTTTAGAGTTAATAAAATTTATATATGCTTTTTTCTCTGCCCTTATTGCAGCTAAAGTCTGATTTCTTAGCATCTTATAGTTTTCCCAATCAGCTTGCAATTTACTTATTTTGTGCTTATTTTTGGCATCATCTCTGTGTTTCATCATTATTTTTAATGTATCTGTCAACCAAGGTGCTCTAGCTTTGGTGACTTTTACTTGTTTGAGTGGAGCATGTATATCAAAAATTTTTAAGAGAAATTCATTTAAAATTTGTAACTTATGATCAATATCTGCAGTCTCAATGAATATATGCCATGGTAAATTATACAAATCTTGCAAAAATATGTTATAGCTAAAATTTTTAAAGTCCCTGTAAGTAATTAACTTGCCTATACCTTTCGAAGTTTTTATAGATAAATCACAGAAAACTAATTTATGATCACTAATAAGATCAGCATTAATAAGTCCAACATTTGTTATTAAATTAGGATTTGTAACAAATATAGGGTCAAGTAGACTACTGCTTGTATCAGTAATTCTTGTAGGTTCGTTAATTAATTGCACAAAATTGTATGTTTCCAGGGCATTTAATAGTGGATTATTTAAATGTAATAAATTGACATTCATATCACCAACACAAAAAACATCATCAACTGTAGGTACAATTAAAGATAAAGTTTCATCAAGCTGACTGATAGCTGCACTTAAACTACCAGAGGGTGGTCTATATATGTTCCCAATTGCATAAGTTTTATTTTTTATCTTAAATTTTAACCATATATGTTCTAAATTTGAATTAGATGTGACATCTATAAAATTAACAATTTCAACCTCTAGGTCTGTACTTACATATACACCCACTCCTCCGCCCCTACCTGCAGCACGATCTTGTCGAAAAAAGTTGTAACCCGGTATAGATACTAAATTAGATGATATATGAGGTGTTAGCCAAGTCTCCGTTATTGCTACAATATGAAATTTTTCTTGCAAAACTATTTGCACAAATTCTCCAAAGCCTGTGAATAAAGATCGAACATTAATATGTGATATTCTAAAATTGTGATTATTATTCATCATTTATACTCCTATAGGAGAAAACAAAACAAAAAAAAAGAAGTTAAATATACAAATGTATAAATGAAACTGAAAAAAATTGCATAGCGCCAGTCCCTAGTAAAAAGTAGAACCTATTAATTTGTACAAGAGTAAATATAATATTTTTTTTTTAATTTTAAAACATAAAAAGTGGATAATTCATCTTGTCCGGAGTAAGTAAATCAATTACAAATAATGTAGACTCTAGTCAACACTAAATATAAGTAGCAAGGAATAATTTTATTTACCTAAATCTTGCAATATTAATTTTTACAACTACAAAATTAAGGAATATAGTGTTCAAAATAATATAATGTTACAATAACTCCATTATTTTACAGTAACTACACCAATAATTAATTTAACAGACGGGAACACAAAATATACAAAAATATTATTACCCAGTAGACCATATCCTAGCCAAATTAAAAGAAAAACAATATTTATACATATATATATAACCTGTTGACTAATAATAGTAACAAATGCATAAAGCAGTACACACAATTTTCGCAAAATTATCATAGCATATAGCATAGTATATTAATCAATGTTTAAATATTTTTTTAAATTATATTTATTTGATATCATCACTTTTGTGCCATTTTTCAGGACAATAATATTACCATTAATTGTCCAACATTGCTGCCCATAAACACTTCGACATTTTCCATAAATTTCCAGACGCCCTCTTGTGAGTAGTTCCGTGATTAGCAATTTCGTACCTTTTAGAATCTTCTTTTTATAAAAAACTTCAACACGCTTATATTTATGAATAAATTCCACAACAATTGACCTCGAACGTTTATCCATTTTATCAGATTTTTTTGCCAATCGATAACAGTCTGATATATCAGCTATTTCTATAGGTATTTGCAATTTGGATTGAAACAAGTTTATAACCACATTGTAAACATCTCTTTCATTGTCTGTTTCTTGAATACCATGAATCAATAAACACTTATTATTATTTTTTTGCATATTATAATCAATGTTATCCTCAAGATTTTCAAATTTTTTATTCATATCAGCCCTTAATTTATTAATTTCCTGCATCATATTGTTTTCAAACTCTTGAAATTTATTTAACAATTCCCTAGATACTTTGTCATCACCATCAGAAATTTTACATACCAGAAATTCCTCTTTAAACTTCGATAACTGTTTACTAAACTGTTGATTGACTTCCTTCATTGCACTATTGCTGTTAGGGTTATTTTCTTTGTTGCCTCTTGTCAGCATATTGACACAAACACGATTAGTAATACTTAGTAAGCACTTAAAAAAAAGTATTTATTTCTTATAAAATTGAAAAGAGATTTATATTTACTTCAAGATTTAACATTAATTCTTACTAGAGACAAGCCGTGATCTATTCAGTACGCGCCATCTTAAGTTTTTCAAATGATTATTATACGGAACTTGTGTATTCGACTAATAGATGACGCACCCGAAACTCCCAAAAATATAATATTTTCTGACTATTGACATCATTTATAAGTATTATATTATATTGATGTCAATTTCCAGTGAGATTGAACGCAGCCCATCTGTCATGACAGTAGTACGAACGGTTGCATAATTATGAGACATCACACTAATGCAGTCTATAATAATTTGTCAAATTTTCTCCTGGCAGAGAAGACGTCAAATTTATAGCGGGCGATTTTTGACGGCTTTTGGATTTTGAAACATCAAAATACAAACTTTCGTTTGGTCAAGGTTTCAGGTTGTAACCCCGAAACGCCCACAGAAGTCATTTTTAGGCAGCTGCCACAAAAAGTGACGTTTCCCGGATCTGACAGCGTTCCTAAAGTGTCATCTTTTTGTACTCATTTGTCAATTTTATGTTTTTTGGCCGCTTTTACTTCACGGCCGCTTTTACTTCACGGCCGCTTTTACTTCACGGCCGCTTTTACTTCACAGCCGCAATTTCCTTACGGTTTCATGTATTAATTGATCATTAATAATAATATTTGAAATGGATTTAGGCATAAAGAAAAACTAAAACTAAGCAGTAGTTTGAAAGCTTTATTATGATTACAATTACTAGACTAATATAGAAGAAGAACAAATATTTTACAAAAATCTAGAACATAGGTATACTGATATTTACTTAATATTTTAAGTGTTATTTATTATTAATGGTAATATTAAGGGTATGGTCCGATATTCACCACAAATTTGGTTTCGCGTTCCGAAATTAGCGGTTACTGTCTGATATCTGAAAAACCGGTTACTTTAGGAACGCGGTTCCTGAAAAAACGGTGACTTATCTGTCAACCAATCTACCGATCTATTTTTACCGGTAACTAGTGGTTTGTATATGTCAAACGCATGCAAACGTCAAACATTCATTGTTGTTTTTCGTGAACGGACTCGGAGTGTATTATTATCCATAGATAAAATATTTATAATATAGCAATTATCTGTAAACGCATAAAAATGGTAAATAAAAATGTTAAATTAATAATTTGTTGAAGGTATCTATCTGGCTGGTCCGAATTGAACCAAGATTTCAGGTTACCATCACTAACCGCTGTCAAAATCCGTGGTTTCTGCTGGTTCCACTTTGGTCATTATCGGACCATACCCTAAAAGTAGATTTGTTACATTTGGAAAATGTAACCCCACTTTTAGACATAAAATTATTAACAGCCATTTCATTTTCACGACTTGTAGTAGCAGTGGTCTGTGTTGACAAATTATTCATTAAAGTGCCATCTGACTCAAAATCTTTTGGTTGGCTGGTTTTACTTTGGACAGGAAAATGCATACCTGAAGGAATTTTGTTTGATATTTCTTTTTTCCTTAAAATCGAATCTTCAATGTATCCTTCTGCCACAGAGGTAGATTTCCAACCTCCGTGGTTTTTTAACATTAAAATATCAGCCCCTGCTTCTACTAAAAGCGAGGCAGAGCTTCTTCTGAAAGCGTGGCCTGTGTAGCTATTAGCATTTGGCAACTGTAAATACTTCGCAATACATGATGGTATTTTTTCCAAATGTATGCACCCCAACAACTTGCGATGAACATTTTCCATGACGATAATTAATAAAAAATGTTTGATGACACACATGGGGAGGACGTAAATTTATGCAATTTTTAATGAGCTGTAGGGCACTTACATTTTCAATTATCTCATCAGTTATTGTAAATATTCGCTTTTTGTAAGTTTTTGTCTCCGAAATTGTAATTATTAGCACGTTTCCTTTGTCTTGAATGTTATTTATAGATAATTTTCTTAGTTCATCTCGCGTACAAGCTCCAGCCAATCCAATTATCAAACACACCTAAAAAATAACATATCTTATATGAGAGCAATTTAAAAAATTCCAAAAGCTTAATACCTTCCACATTAAATAGTCCTCATCTGGAGCTTCCATTAGGAATCTACTTAAATCACTTCTTGTAAACACTGCTGACTTTTTCGCCTGGTAACCCACATTTTGTCTTTTTAAAAAAGCAATCAACTTTGGAAACTTGCTAATGTCAATGTTATTTTTGACCCTAACTGTAGATTTCAACATGGAGTAGCATGACCATAATGTTGATGATTTAAAAGATTTGGCTTTTTTCCGAAAAGAATACAAGAAATACTTCTTCATTCAAATTCTTAACTTTGCGTGTATCGCACCATTCCATAAAACTCTCATACTGTTTGAGATATATGTGCCGGGATTTATCAGGCAATAAATTTAGAGTTGCTGCATTTGCAGCTTCATAAATGTCCCGTGGATTATCAGTATTATCATTATCACTATCACTATCACTCATTTTTGTCTAATATAATCTTTTTAGGCAGCTGTACGTACAAAGAGTGACGTTTTACGGATCTGACAGCGTTCCTAAAGTGTCATCTTCTTGTACTCATTTGTCAATTATATGTTTTTTGGCCGCTTTTACTTCACGGCCGCTTTTACTTCACGCCGCTTTTACTTCACGCCGCTTTTACTTCACGGCCGCATTTACTTCACGGCCGCATTTTCTTTACGGTCTCATGTAATAATTGATCATTAATAATAATATTTGAAATGGATTTAGGCTTAAAGAAAAACTAAAACAGACGTAGATTTCCAACCTTGCATTTCCAGCTTCATAAATTTCCGGTGGATTATCGCTATCACTATCACTCATTTTTACTAATGACAGAAACTGCACGGCTTGTCAATAAACTATCCAGTGACGTTTTTATTTGACAAACGAATTAAAAATGTCAGCCTACTAGGCTCCTCGCAAAATTTTCTCCATGTTTGCAGTAGTTTGTACGAAACAATTTTAAAAATATTTTTATTTTACTTTTTGAGACAGCTGCCTAAAAAATGTTGTATGCCCCTCGGCCAAATGATCTTTCTCGGCCTTATCCGAAGTTTGCTTGGCCTCTGCTGCGCCTCGGCCGCAAACTTCAGATTCGGCCGAGAAAGATCAACTTTTTGGCCTTGATACACAAATAACTATTGTTTTTACCAATAACAGAAATGGCGCGGCTTGTCAACAAACTATCCATAGTGACGTTTTCATTTGTCAAACGAATTAAAAATTTCAGCCTACTAGGCTTCTCGCAAAATTTTGTCCATGTCTGGAGTAGTTTGTACAGAACAATTTTAAAAATATTTTTATTTTACTTTTTGAGACAGCTGCCTAAAAAATGTTGTGTGCACCTCGGCCAAATGATCTTTCTCGGCCTTATCCGAAGTTTGCTTGGCCTCGGCTGCGCCTCGGCCGCAAACTTCAGATTCGGCCGAGAAAGATCAACTTTTTGGCCTTGATACACAAATTACAATTTTAAGAGTCTTTCGGAGCGCCGATCACTCTACTATCATTCGATTCTTCCTTTTTCTTTCTCCCATGTACAGGGATATCAAACGAAAATGACCACCCCTAATAACTTCTTTATTTTTGATGCTATAAAAAAATATTTTCTATAAAAGTTGTAGGGTTTATTGAAAGCATTTAGAATATGTATTCAGAAAAATAAATGAAAATCGTTTAGAGGAGATATGGTTTTAACTTGCATTTTTTCAAATGGAACACCCCATTTTTTTTGCATTTTTGAAATCAAGATACTTTTCTCATTTCGAATAAGGTATATCGGCTTTCTATCGAATATGAAGGGCGTCATTTTGAACAGTTTATGTAGGATAGCTTTAATTACTTTTATTTATAGTTGTAATTAATATCTAAATTAGCCAAGACTAATGCATTCTAAAAAAATTTGTTCTGTTATTTTATTTCCTTGTTGTTTTCAGGCCACAAAAATTGCAATAATTAGAAAACCCTAAAAGATAATATGAAATATATCTATATATTCGAACTGAGAAAAGTATCTTGATTTCAAAAATGCAAAAAAATGGGGTGTTCTATTTGAAAAAATGCAAGTTAAAACCATATCTCCTCTAAACGACTTTCATTTATTTTTCTGAATACATATTCTAAATGCTTTCAATAAACCCTACAACTTTTATAGAAAATATTTTTTATAGCATCAAAAATAAAGAAGTTATTAGGGGTGGTCATTTTCGTTGGATATCCCTGTACATGGGAGAAAGAAAAAGGAAGAATCCAATGAGAATTCAAGAGTATTTGAACATAATAAGGGGGGGGTATAGTTTTGAAGGAAACGCCCTAAGTTTAAATTCAATTATTTACGCCATTTTTATAGCAAATATATAAGTGTCATATATATATATTTGTAATTAGAAGGACGAAGCGAATCCAAATATGTAAAAATATATAGAGTGTTCCATTTAAAAAAACCATACTTCTTTCTGCGCCTCGTATACGGTTGAAGTAGGAAAAAAAGTAATAGCATATTCAAAATCTACGGAAAATTCTGTGTTATTGAAAAATTAAAGTCGGTGGTAATTGCCCGAAATAAGCGGGGTATAGTTTTATAGGAAACACCCCATACATCAAAATTTCGCACAAAGGGATCGATAAGGAATTATATAACTAGTATTTTTTCAAAAAACTTATTTATCTCAAATTTTGGGTCCGGAATGTTGATTTGAACAAAGAACAAGCATTTTGCTCCGCTGTGCGACGGCTATAAGCTATAGATGCAGGCATGCGTGAGTGAGTCAAACTGAACAGACCAAAAAGTATATATAATAATCCTGGTAGTATTTATAATGCTAGAACGTACACGGAAAACCAAGTTTGATAGCCCTGAGGATGATAAAATGAAATACGGACCTACAACCCAAGAAAACCACCTAAAATAATATACAGCTGGTCCAGAAGCTTTTTTTAAAAAAATCATTATTATTATTATTATTATTAAATAAAAAGCGGCAATTTTTAAAAGGTAAACTTTTTAATATAGCTTATAAACAACACAATAGAAAAGGTTTCATCAACATTCATTCATGGTATATGTATTCCGCGCGAGGTTTCATGATTTTAGCGCTCTGGACACTACTATTACATATATATTACTTGAGATAAGTCCTTTGTCACTGTTCGTACTATATTTTTTACATTTTGGAACTTCTGAACTTTCAAAAGCATTTTGCTGTTTAATATTTTTAAGTTTAAGTTAAAACAACTTTTGGGCAATCCAAAGAATAAAATGGAAGTAAAGGGAAAATCGGAAATTTACAAAATTAATTAATTAAAGATACAAAAATAGCTTGAAAATTGCAAAATTAAAATATGGCGTGAACATTAGCGAACAGTGACAAGATACCTATCCCAAATAGCTCGTTCTATTTGTTAGTAGGTTACTGGATTGTTGTTTATCGAAACGGGACAATAATAGTTTAGGTATAAAATGGGCTGCAATATTAAATTAAGTATTAGTCATTTTCGATGCCAGATAATATGTGTTTAGTAACTTATATTTCTACATTTTGGCATGAAAATGTATAAGGGAAATATTTATTAAGAGTTAGATATCTGGTTCACAGGTATATTTTTGCTATGAGCATATTATCTTAGCTGATTGCTACAGCAACTTTTAACATATTTCCACTGAAGCATGTGATAGGAAAATAAAGTATAATGAAACTGCCTTTATAAAGATATTTAGTGTTTTAAAACAATTATGATGTATAGCTTTCTAATTAATATGTCGTATTTACAGAGTGCAGAAGAAGGGATTTTTCAAAAAATTGGACAAGTTATGAAAGAACATCCAGAATACAGCGCGAAAGAAAATGACGAGGGTGTAGCGAAAGCAGAGAATGAATTATATGCGTTCTTCATGGAATCCACTTCTATTGAATACACTATACAGAGACATTGTGATTTGCAACAATATGGTGGACTGCTTGATGAAAAAGGATACGGGATCGCTATGAGAAAAGGTATTTTACTATTCCATATGTTTAGTTCTTTTTTTTCGGGTACAAAATAAATTATTTATATTTTTAATGGCATTCGCCATTACCATATAAAATGATGTTCATTTTATCACGTTGCTCAATACGCTGAATCAAGAAAAAATAATTATGTTAAATTATTACTTATATTAAGCTATTGTGATTTTATATCTAATTAATTATCCTAACCCACACTCAAGGTTTTCTTTTGTGGGTTTGCTATTTATTTACTAGAACTTTTAGATAATATAATATTTTAACATGTTTTAAATTTTTATATTTTTTTTATATTAAGTATATTATTTATAACACTTAGGTTATTTGTTAATAAAAATTAGTTAATAGGTTCTATTTTGTACCTATATACCAACCCACTTTCAAGATTTTTCTTTTGTGGGTTGGCTAAAATTTTTTTAAAATCTTCTGCATTTTGTAAACTTGCCTGAGCAAATAAATTATTATTATTATTATTATTATAATCAGGACAACATTAAAATTTCTCTATAATAATAATATTAGTATTAATCCTGATTTCTTTTTGCGTTCAGTTTTAATAGATTACTCCATTTTTATAATGTAACAAAATCAGTCTTTGATATCTACCATTGCATTCAAAGTGTACCTTTGCAGAATCTCCTTACCGGAAGAGGTTAAGTACGGCCATTCTGAAATTGCAATCTTCTCAAGTTATTGATGAACTTAAGAGGAAATGGTGGGAGGAGAGAAGAGGAGGAGGACAATGCGCAGTAAGTAATTGTTTGTTTTGCTCTTAATTACTCTATATAAATTATACCTACTTACTTAATGAAAATATATTTTTCATAGTTGAATCAAAATATCGCTTGATATTGTTCACTTGTCCGGTAGATTATAATTTCTACAGCGTTTTACATATTATATAAAATAGAAACTTCTCATTACAGAAAAGAATAAATATACATATTTTGTTCCTTAGGGGAATACTGAAGCCCCAGAAGCTACTCCACTGGGATTAAAAAACGTAGAGGGCTGTTTTTGGGTCACAATTTATGGAACAATTCTTGCAGCAATATGTGTTATGATTGAGTACCTATTTTACATATTAAAAGTCAGTAAGAGAGCAAAGATATCATTTAAGGAAGCCCTTGTACAGGAGTTTAGTTTCTACACTGATTTTAATAGTAATGTCAAACCCGTCATTAGCAATACATCACTGGATAAATCAAAATCGGAGTCCGTTGAGGTAAAATCAAAGGCAAGATCAAAATCTAAGTCAAGATCAAAAACTCCACGTCCATCCAAGTCAAAATCTTCAAAGGGCAGTCAGACATTGAGGAGTAATGGCCACGCTACATCTCCAGATCCATATAGATTTGTTTTATCTTCATCGACAGAAAGACTAGGTGAAACGCCGTAACACAATGCTTTTACATATTCGTTGCATAAACCTGTTTAGGACATTTTGGCATACCAAGAACTAAAGGAAATGATTCTTTATAAGTTTAATTTCATGAGTTGTTCATAGTTTTATGAAATTTTGTTATGTTATCAATAAAGTTCTAAATTATGCAAAATAATTTCCCCATGTTAGGATACGATGAATGTATTAGGTAATTTTTATTTACGTTTATCTAATTTGCAAAAATCCATTAAAAAATATTAAAAGAAACTCCTTATAGTTGGTGAAATATTTAATAATAATTAGTATAAACCGATGGTTTGTTATAATTATATATTTAATAATAATAATAATGATTGCCTCTGGACACATTTCCACAACATGAGAATATCAAATATAATCCATATAACTATTAAAGGCTAATTTATTTTTGTAATTTTTTTAAAGGCAGCTTATATGAAATACATCTATACAGACTCAAGCAAATATTCCTATTGCTTTTTCTCAACTTAAACATTTAGATAAGATGAGTTTCACTCGGTTCTATAAACATATTCTGATTGGTTCGTTTGAAAACTTCTACATTCTGATTGATTGTACAACCTTCACTATACCAACATGTCAAATTTACCTGTTTATTTAGGAATAAAATATAAAATCCGTAATGTAATTCAGCTTCATTAAAGGTTATGATGTTTTTCTAATGTAATCTACATGAATAATGAATATGGGAAAAGTCTATTTTAGAATTCGACTCTTAGGTAGCTAGTGATATAAAATGTCACAATCGTTGATGAATAGGAAAACCCATGTGAGTTAATCTACTGTCAAGATGAAAAAGAAAAACCAACTGAGGTACAGATTTACTCTTACCAAAACCAAAACATTGAAAAACAGACATGAACTAAAGGCACTACAAGAATTATGTGGCCAATAGACACGTTGGAAATAGTAATATTCGTATATCAGGAAGGTCGGGAGTGTTTTGATTTTCGTTAATGCATTTAAATTTCCCCCGGATTGTATACATGAGCATATTTATATAAATTTATGTTTTATAATGAAAAAATAGTACTAGTCAGGGAAATGGCGTGCAAATTCGACGATGAACGTTTACCGTCTGCCAGTCGGTAATCGAAGAGAAATGACAAAGTTTTTTCTCTCTGAAAATTTTTGGTATGGTGGACGGATAGGGAGAGGGAAGACATATTTAGTTAGTATGTACTTCACAAACCCAAATTACGCTGGCAGACGAAACTTTCGGTCGGCGCGCGAGAACCTGAAATTGAAAAAAAAAACAAAATTATTTAGCAATTCAAATTAGGTGCAAAATGTTTGTTTTGGCGTATACAGTAGTGTACAGTAGTGACAGACATTTCCATCGGTCAGTTTTTGTACAATTTGCCATCAAAGTGGCGAAAAATGGACCAAAACTTCAAATCTTCACAATTTTTTTTTTCATCAAGAACCGACAAAAAAATTTTTAACCCTTTAAGGGGCGGTTAGGGAGTTAAATTTGGCAAAAATGTCTGCCAGCCAAGGTTAAGGTTTTTTGGTGCCTTGTGAACCATAAGTTTGCTGGGTACACTTTTCGATTTTAACTATTTTTTGTGGAAATTTGGTCGACATTATCGTAATCAGAAAAAAAACATGTACCTACTAATCAAAATTGCGAAAATCCAATATGGCGCTTATAAGAAAAACTGAAGTTGACTGTTGTATCTTTGCCAAATTAGATCAGATTCCTCGGAAAAAGAACGGCTTTGTTTAAAATACGTAGTTTAATTATTTTTCAATTTATAAATTAAAAACAAGAATCATGATTTTTCGTTTTTTTTTAATATCTTCAAAACTAAAAACGATAGATCAAATGTCTTTTCAGATTATTGATCATTATAAAATTGCACAAGTTTGTTCTAATTTAACCAACTTCGTATCTCTTAAGATAAGCGAGATCCCCATGCTGCGGATCGAAAAATTAGCACCCAAATAAAACAAAAGGTATATTACAGTTACAGAAGAAGTATATACTGTAATTATGAATAAAAATACGAAAATACATTATGACATCATTATGTCATCATTATGTCGTAGTCATGTAACATATCTTCTAAGTTGCCGCAAGATAATCCCTGGCAATATCCCCACACATGGCAGAACACTTTAACCCTGCTGATGATCACTCACATCGTTTTGAGCATCCCGATTTGCAACCACAGGATTCAGTAAATTGCTAGGGACTGGATCTAAACGTATCAAAACTGTGTTCAAAGTCCCATGGCTTAACTGCCAACCACAGACAGTCGGCTCTAAATTATTAACCATCCACTGCTGGACTTGGAGGTATGTGCGATAAAAGTGATTGGCAGCTGTTGTACTTGTAAGAGGCAACACTGTCAAATTAAATGTGGAATGTAATTGATGTTTACTGATCAAACGATTGTAGGAAAATATCTATACTTATCGAACGTCTGGGACTTTGTTGCCCCATAAAAGGCAAGTCGAAATTTTTTCCATACAGCTGCAATAACATCTTGGGATGCAGCCCCTAGCAATAAACTGAAGCTCATATCCTATGGTTACAAATCGTGGTACACAAAACGTTGGTAGTGCCCATTAGCAGGGTTAAAGTGTTCTGCCATATGACAATATATTATTATCTAAAAAAGTTTTTGTTATATTTGGTACCCATCACATTTTACAGTGTATTTTGTACAAAATTGTGAATTTTGAAAATTCAATAACATTCTGCAGCTCATAATTAAAAAACCATTCGGTTTAGAGAAAACATGTATATTTTATTATTGCCTACATTTTTTATATGAAACTTTTTTCCTATCTGCAACAGTAAAGGAATTATATACAAAAATCTGAAAATCAACCGTCATTTTTCAATATGACGAGCGTAGCACAGCTTCGATTTTAGAGGACTTTTAGTATATTCAATAAGATGATTACTGCAACATCTTGTGCTTGTACGAATTTTTTCAAGATTCGTATATTTTTAGGATTATTTTTCTTGCACTAACTACACTAATTGTGGGCATCCAGAAATTTTATAATCAAAAAATCAATCGGGATAATTTTCCCAACACATGCACCACTATGTGTTAGTTTAATACATTTATATGTTATTTTATATAAGATATAATATTAATTGGTAAGTGTATCATTTTAGACGCCAGTGCGTAAAATCAATATGTGGGAGAGCAGGTACCAATCACCTAACTAAACCCATAGCATCAATTTTATTTAGTTTCCTGGTAACATAGCAAACAAGAGTGTTGTAAATCTGTCAAAAATGAAAGCCTCAGACAATGAAGTAAAGTAAGTTTTTAATTAATATTATTTAATTGTAATTAATGTTTCCCTAAGCATTATATAGACCTTTACATTCAAATTTGCTATCTTTGCAATATTTCAGTACTTTCTTCGAAAATTATTTGGACTGAAATTATACCTATTAAATTATTCAAATTCTAATCTAAAGTAAACAAATAAATTTAGTTCTTTACTTCAATATAATTTTAATTGTATGCGTTTGTCGATCTTTATTTAAACAGTTCATAATCGTAATACATTTCATCAAGTATTGTAGCTTTAACATGTGAAATAAATACTATACTTTTAATAATAATACGAGTACCTATACTTTATAAATAATAAACATGAAAACCGGCATTATGAAGCTTACTGATGATTATTAATATGTATTTAATGCCACCATGAACAAATTTACGTTTGTCAAATATGAAAGTGTGTATTAAAAAAATATTCAGGGATATTGCGTTAACACAAATTATAAACGTAGCTATTCTCATGTTACCCTGTAAGTAACAAAATACCGGTATATTTTTATTTATTTATTGTAACATGTTGTTCTGGAATCTGGATACATATAACATAATTTGCAGTATATGCAGTACATTTTTATGTCAAAGAACTAACATTAGTTTTATGCATAGCTTAGATCTCGCGGCACTATCGCAATGTTTGAAATTTTAGATTATGGCTTTTATAAGAAGGTTCAAAAAATATTTATTTATGGAATAAATATGTTGAAACTATTTAAAGGTATTTAAATAAGTCTGTATTCAGTATTAGAGGTGTTCATAAGCATAAAGTGAAAAATTTGGTGAAAATAAGTGAACAGCCTTATTGAAAGTATGCGTAGGAGATGTATTACAGTTATAACTGCCAAAGGGGACCAACAAGATATTAACTTTTTTTTGTTAAGAAGATAACGAAAGGCTGAAGCTTTTATAACAAAGTTTAATTTTTACATCACATCAGGTTGAAAAAAGAAGTGTAAAAATACGACTCAGAGATTTTGGGGTAAAATATCTCGAAAACTGTTGCCGAGCGCCTAGTTTTTTATTAGAATTTCTTATTCGGGAGGCAAAACTACGTATGTTAATAGCAAACATATTTCAAAAATCGGACGTTTTGTAATAGGTACCTAGAAAATTACCCCATTTTGTTATACGTCATGGGATTACCTCAAAATTTCGGCAAGTTACTATGGACGAATAGACCTTTAATTTAAAGTGTCACACAACTTAGTAAATAAAGAAATAAATAATAAAATAAATACACTACATGTAATTACGACCCCATTTTGGAATATCGATTTTTTTTCATTAGAGTCAAATAATTGCAAATCTATCTGGGAGTATAACCTCTAAGATTTCAAAAAATATTTGAAACTATTCAAAATGTAGTAGGAATAACTGACTTTTGAACCTTACTGCGTATATACATCGTCAATTTTCACTCCTCCTGAGCCGAAAACTGGAGCGGGACCTTGCAATTCGCGATGTAGTTAGATCGTCTACCTTGAATTGGGGGTATTATCGTTTGGAAGTAGTGTTTGAAGTTCTCGTGTTTCCGCAATTTTTTCTAGTTTTCAAATTTTTCCAAACACGCGTCCGGTCTGAGCTTAATTCCTCGCGCCTCCTTCGAGATGGACCGACAAAACTTTTTTTTTTTTAATCTAGATGAAATTTAAAGAACACTCGGAGAAATCGTTTTCCTCGATTTCCAAGGTATGATTTTTTTTTAAACTGGCCACGGGCTGCGGTAAAAGGGGGTCGGCAGAAGTGCCTTGCAACCGGAATAGTCATTTGCTACCGATTTTATGGGTCCGGCTCTTAAGACTATGTTACATACAATGTTTAAAGATATTATAAAAAATTATATATTGCAAGAAAAACATATTCTTATTATACTTTTAGAGCGTCAAAAACGGGAAATTGGCGTTTTTTTCAATTTTAAAAAATTAATAACATTGGAAATGTCAACTTTTCGGAAAAAAGTTGATAAACACTTCTTGTTGGAACTCGAAATCGAAAAAAAATACAAAACAAATTGTTTGATTGAAATGTTATTTTTCTCTTTGTTGTAAACAAAGTAGTTTTAAACAATATTAGACCAGGTTACCGTTTGGTAGCATAAAAAGAACGAGAACGATAACATCAGTGTCAACAGTTTTTATTAAAAAATTTTTTAAATTATTTTGTAAACAGAGTATGCCAGTGCAATTAGTGATATGCTATCGTAATTATTCTGGTAGTTTCAATTTTTTAATATGTTCTATAAACTGGGCTCCTAAAGTTAAATCCAAGTTCTCGCGCTTAACGTGCCTGTACACGCACCGCCATGTTGAAAAAATCAACTGAAATCACGACAAAATCTAATTATCCCCATAAACTGGGGTGACCATGTACTTTTTTTAGTAGGACAGTACTTTCTTTTCAAACACGGCCTACTGTCTTCAAAGGTTTATCAAGTACACCTAAATGTACTTTTTTTTTAAAGATACACAAAATTATTTCCTACTTTTTCTTTAAATAAAGAAACGAAATAATTAAACTGTTTTTGGTGTATTGCGTATTTGGTTTAACGTTTTAACCCACTGTGCAGCCATTGATCGCCTTGGTGTAAGGCGGAGGTTCCTTAAGACGGCTGTTCTCTCGCTGTTTCATTTGACTCAGTTGGAACGCTATTTGGCCAGACGCAGACGCGGCGAATTCTTAGCATCTTGTTTCGGAAGTTTCTTGTATTTTCTTTGTGTTCCGTGTGGAAGAAGTACACATTCTTATTTCAACATGTCACTGCCTCGAGGAAAATGTCATTTTAACTCCGAGTTGCAGGCAGAGTACTCATTTATGAAAGTAAAATCAAGTGTTTTACCGCATATTGTGAAATTCGCCGAAGTGATGTTGATATTTCTAACAGTGGTCGCAGCACCATTAAACAACATTTTGTCCAAGAAAAAGCACATTTTGGCTGCAAATACAAAGCCGAACAGCAGCAAATTGGAAATTTTTCTTAAAACTAAAAATTTCAGCTCCGAAAACATGTTGATTGCCGCCAAGGAAGGTACTTTTGTTTATACTACTATTAAGCATTTGCAAAGTTTCAGATCTTTAGGCGTCAAAGCTAATAGTAGATATGTCTAAATTTGCAGCAACTCGAACCAAAATTGAGGCCATTATGAAACATGTTTTTGCTCAAGAATGTTAGTCTAGATTAAAAATTTATCTACAGAAAGCAAAATTTATTACCATCACGATAGATTCGTCAAATCTTAAGGAAATTAAATCTATGCCCTTAATGGCTGATTATGAAAGGGGTATCCAAGTGAAATTATTTCAATTGCGCGACCTACCTGGTGAAACATCAGAACAGTTGAATGACTATGTTGTTAGTGCTTTGAATAACCACAATTTACTTAACAAATGTATCGGATTGTCTGCTGATAATACAAATGCAAATTTTGGCGGAATGAGAAGAAAAGGGGTGAACAATCTATTTACCAAATTAAATGCTTCTCGTGTCAAACCCTTGGTTGGAATTTATTTTAAACAACTGTATACAAAATGCGACGGACGTCTTGCCAATTTCTCTCTTCCAAAAAGTGATTTTACATGTAGAAGGTGACAATGCGCAACAGAAGCCGCTTTGGAGTATTTCGAACTCATAAATAAGCTTCAATACCACTATTAAAACTAGATAATATGGAAGACATCAGTGTAAACTATCGGGACGACTTCATCACGCATGTCAAGCAATTCTATACAAATTGTGTAACTTATTTGCAAAACTGGAGTTCAAATTTAAGTAAACTAAAGCTTTTTGGATGGGTTAATTTGAGAAGACAAGTTTCTTGGGCTGATATTTTGTCTTCTTGTGAGGCTTTTAAGGACTACATAGGTCTGGTATTGAATCAGGGCGAGCTGTTCGATGAAGTTAGTCTAATTCGAACCAACGTTACAGAAGATAGAATTGCTGACTGGAATTCCAGAAATATTTATACTGAAGATAGATGGCTCGAAGTATTCCCAATAGAAAAGAGATTAAAAAATGTTAAAATTTTATGTGAGTTTATTTTTTGTCTGCCTGAGACCAGTGCGTCGCTTGAGTGGTTGTTCTCACATAGAAATAACTATTGGAGTTCCGAAAAATCGCAGATGAAGTTATCTACTCTAGAAGCCATTATGCAAGTCTACACAAACTTCAATGAGACTTGCAGCGAAATGTTCCAGTTCCTGAAGGCTCAACCACAAATTTTGAAGGCAATCCTTGGTTCTCAAAAGTACGACTGGTACCAAAATGTTCCGGATGGTCAAGCTGGCACGTCGAAGGAATATTAACTTTTGAATTTGTATAATATATTATTACATTTATTATTAAGTATATAGGTATTTTATAAAATACTTTTTCTTGCTGCTGCATCTGTACAATAAAAAATATACCTTAATTTTGTTTCACTAAAAATTGGCAAGATTTGAACAAAAATAAATTCGATCGAATTATCAGTGGCCGGGTGCTTTTTTTTTTTGTTAAAAAAATTATGGTCACCCTACATATAACTTCTTTTCAATGCAAAGTAGCCTAACAAATATTGTAGTGTACAAAATTTCCCCTACAATTTTTGTTTTACAATTTCCTTCCATCTCTAGTAGTTAACAAGATTTATAAAGTTGTAAATATGCGTTCAAAGTTCAATTTTATTAATACATCTTAATTAATATATTTGATAAAATAATCATTCCCACAGTTTACTATCTTAAATATGCAATGTTTAAAGTTAAAACTAAGTAATGTAAATGAAATTCTTCAACAAAAATTGAAGGGCACTCACATATGTTAGGAGGCAGGTCACGCAGGGCAGCTGAAAAAATTAGAAGGGGAACGGAACAAAAAGGTCCTTCTCCCCCCATTTGTAGACCGGTTCCCTTCACCTGCCGTCTTATTTCCTCAATTCAATTTATCCAGGCTGCCATCCACCAAAGATGCAGTCCAGCATCACAGTTCAAGAACATACTTGCAAATGCAGACTTTGCTTGGGTACAATAAAGATCCAACTGATTGGGGCTGTTGGGTTACTAACTCCAGTACCAATGATGAAGGATGTTGCTGCTGTTGCTTAACTTTATATTCTGCCAATGCAAAACAGGTTAAGCTGGAAAATGCACCTACAGAAAGTTGGGTTTGAAATGATTTCTAGTCTGCATTAACTGCAACGACGACTCGTGCGAGAATGCTGTAGAAGCCGTTGATGATGGCGAGGAATTTAATGACCCAGTCGCCACAAATTTGGCTAATGAGACAGAGGAAGACTAAATAGCTGTTCAAGGCTCGAATAAGAGACAGAAACTTGAGTCAAAGGAACGACTAATCACTTACCTAAATTGATAACTGTGTTTTCAAAAGCGTGGTTGAGTCAAATATAAACTATAATAGCCCTAAGAATTATTAAAATTAATTTTTGTTGTTATACTCATGGCTTAACTAAATAAGATTGTCAATAAATGTAAAATTTTACGAAAATTCCAATTTTTCAGATTTTTACCATACCTATGTATGTACCTATCTTAGTTACAAATCTTAATTTTACGTTGCAATTATGTTGATAATCGATGTTGATGACGTATACATTTTAGTAATACTAAGAATTGCAAATAAAATTATTTAAAAAAAGAAGAATATCCAGGAATGACAAGTTCAAAACACTAAACCGCTGTTTCAATTTTTGACCTGATTTTGATTGGAACTTTGATACCTAATCTAATAGAGATAAAAACGTAAAACATACATCTCCTTTATGAAATTTCATATCCTACAAGATTGGTGCTACTAACTTTACTTCCTTTTTTTGAATTTGAAATTGCAATGGTAACGGGATACTCACGAAAACCCAGACTTGTCGTGTATTTTAGTTATTGTTCCAAACTTATTCGCATTTTTTCGACTTTATATCTCGGTATATATTAGAGATAGAAGAAAACTGTAAATACAAAAATTATAGGAAATTTTAAGCTCTAAAATATTTATTAAGGCTACTTTAACGGAAATTTGCATTGAAAAGCAGCCAGTCGGCAAGGGATTTATAGTGGAAATAAATGGTGGCAGGCTGGACTAAATTTTATTCTCTTTATTAGGATCTCCAAAAAGACATACTAATTTTGCATGGTCTAGCGACCCCGAATTTTGCCGCCATATTGAAAAAAAACCACGTCAAAAAAGACAATATTATTGATTTTCGTGAATATCTCAGTTTGGATCAACTTTATAGCAAAATATCAAGTTATCGATAATAAAGTAGTAGTAATTGTCTACAAACAAGATTCAGCACTTTTTTCTGTTAATTGATTGGTTACTGAGTTACAGAGAGCGCGCAACATATATTTACCATTCTCCAATTTTTATTCATTATTTAATATTCTGTGCCCTAAAATGCTATATCAATACATGTTTTTAAGTTATCTAACTGAATTATATTCATACTGAACTTGCGTCGTATGCTTAAGGTTGGGATTTTGTAGAGTGAAAGAGAAATATACGTATTTATTTTGGTTTATTATAATTAATGAAAAAAGCAAATATGGTGTGATATTTATCAGAGTTTTAGGTTTTTAGTATTGTCCTAAAGATTTTAATAATACCAATTTCTAAATATAAATTTTTATTATAATGAAGTGGTGTGCTCTCAAAGTGAAAATAGTGTGGGATCTAGAAATAAAAGTGTCTGTCTTCGCTTTGAGAGCACACTACTTCATTATAATAAAAATTTATATTTAGAAATTGGTATTATTAAATTCTTTAGGACAATACTAAAAACCTAAAACTATTATAAATATCACACCATATTTGTTTTTTTCATTAATCATAATAAACCAAAATAAATACGTATATTTCTCTCTCACTCTACAAAATCCCAACCTTAATACCTGCGAAAAACATGTAACGAATGATTACGGCGAGAAGGATCGGATAGTGAGGTATAGGAGCGAGCATCATCTGCCGACGGTCGTCTCTATGCCAGTGATCTCAAAAGTGGGGTACGCGTACCCAAGGGTGTACGATATGATTAATTAAAGAATAACAATTATTAATTTCTCCACCTTTCCAGTCCCACCACAAATGCGCTTCGCTCATATATCTGCCTCCCTTTATTCCCTATACTCCTGTTTAAAACCTACGTTTATTTTTTTCATGGCAACGGCCATGATATTTATCCAATAAATTTGTGCTGAATTGATTGGGGGTACACTATATTTATTTTTTCTGCCCTAAGAGTACGAGATAAAAAAAATGGATACCATTAGTCTGTACACAGTATACACAGCGTATATGGTAAAATATTGTGCAACGTTGGCAGTCTAGTACAATTGTACTAATAATAATAATAATAATAAACGTCTTTATTCATCAAATGCATATACATACATTTAGATATATTTAGGGCGAAGTTTAGCTCAAAAAGGCTACTCTGACACTTAACCCTAATGTGTACTCAATCTGGTACATTGTTGTGCAAACTAGTACTCTAGTACGACTTTTATAAATCTAGTATGTTTTTCTCCAAACCATCCTCTTACCTACCTGTTGGATAAAAAATTATTTTTTTAACTCAAAGTCGTCATTCATTTGATAAGTGCATTAACTTGCGACTCGGGTCTATAGATGTCCGTTTGGATCACGAGTCGCGACGTATCCTTTACTTATTAGCGTTTTAAAGATGTAAATGCAACCCCAGAGAGCATTGTGAAAGCAGTAGTTCAATTTATTTTGACACTTTATGGAACAAAGAATAATGACGAATCTCTGCACACTATTATACAAGTGTTTTGCGCAATCTATAACAAAAGGTTTATTCAATCTTGCGTCCTGACCTCCAACGGAAGAAGCAGCTCGCATGCACTCATTTCGAACATACGTACAAGTTCAGCAGTGGTACGGAAATGACAAGACTCCAGTGGGGATGAAAAAATTCAAGAAATGACCTGATGCCGTTGACGAAAATCATTTCGTGACAAACGGCTGCAATGCAGCTTGCAATTGTAGGAAGGCAGTGTTCAGTAGTATGTGGCTCATGTCAGGGGAAAGGGTTGTTCGAATGAAAAAAGTCATAGAAGAGCAGGACGATGACGAAGAAATAGACGCGCAGATAGACGGCCTCCTCTCAAGAACACATTTTGTAGGTAAATTACAGGAGCTGGATAGGTCAAAGTGTCGATAAAATTGCCAATGGGATTATAGATCAACCATTAACATAAAAAAACTAGAAGAAACGTATATGTATATACCTAATACATTATTTTCCATATAATGGATAGGCCTCCTGGGGATACGGCTTCAAAAAAAAAACGCGCCGAGTGATTTACCTCTTGGTGGTGACAAAATGGGCACAACAGAAAACAAGATATTCTACATAATTATTTCTAGGCACCACTTTCACGTTGAAATTAATTTTGAATTAATAAAAATATTTTGGAACGAACGGGATATTGAAATGAAAGAAATATTTAGAACAACAAATATATGCTGCGTGCTTTCAATATCTGTAACTCAGTAACCAATCAATTAACAGCAGAAAATGTCAAATCTTTTTTGTAGACAATTTTATCTACTTTATTTTCAATAACTTGATATTTTGCTATAAAATTGATCCAAAGGAAGATATTCACGAAAATCAACAAAAAAGTCTTTTTTGACGTGGTTTTTTCAATATGGCGGCAAAATACGGGGTCGCTAGATCATGCAAAATTAGTATGTCTTTTTAGAGGTCCCAATGGAGAGAATAAAATTTACTCCAGCCTGCAACCATTTATTTCCAAAATGGTTTCTCTTGAACTCCCTGCCGACAGGCCTATTCGGGAAAAAACTAGATTTTGTCGTGATTTCGGCTGGTTTTAGTCCAATCAAATGGTGGTTTTCCCGTAACAAAATTGCGAAAGTGTTTTCTCAGCGGCTCTATGTGTTTTTGGGGTGCTGATTCCGAATTTCAAGTTTGCTACCTTGTAGGAGGTCGGCTTCATAACGAAAAACACAAGAAACCTAAAAATGTTCCCACTTTTTTTCAGATTATTGTTTATAACTCGAAAACTATGCGTTTTTCGAAGATGACCAGTTGTATTCAAAATTAAAGTAGAGGAAATTTCCTACAAAATGCACTAGTCAACTTTGATAAGCTGTTTCGGCGCTAGAGCGTGCTGAAATACAGCGATTCTTTGGCTCTTCTGCGAAGACGTAACACCCTTTACAACTCGAAAAATATACATGTTATGAACAAAAAAGTACAGAAGTACAAGAAAGTACATTTAATTTCCTACAAGAGTCGTCTCTAACATTCAATTGTCTCATAAGGGGGGAGGAAGCAAAGCTAAAGTTACGAAAAATGTCTTCTGCGCCCTACAGTCAACTTTTTTCAAAATGGCGAGGCGCACAGGCGCGCCAAGGTCGAAAACTTGGATTTAACATTAGTAGACCAGTTTATAAAGCAGGAGATCAGTTTATAAAATATGACAACTTCTCGATAACTGTTGCAGATAATGAAGTTATCTTATTTTTATTACAAACTAACTGTGGTGTCTTATTATGTAGATATTAAATACTGTTCGTATTCGATATAATTCAATTAAAACTTTTCATATTTCAGATGGTGCAAAATTGGTGTCGTAAAATATATCAGTTTTATGGGACCTAATATAATTATTTATGGCACAGGTTTATGTCTCAAATTCCTTGATTTAAATACTGGTGAGGAAAATACGTTGATTGCCAATAAGCATTCAACTTATGGCGAAGGTGTCAGAGGCATACGAGGACACAGATCTGTAAATATATTTGCCTATGCTGAAAATTCTCGAGATGCCATATTACATGTCAGAGATTATCCAACTTTTAAAACAGTGGCAAAATTTACAGGTATGATGACATTATCTTATTATCTATATATAATATGAGCTGATATACAGGGTGTCCGGATAAAGCATGTACAACGAAAGACCACATATTCCTCGACTCAAAATAGTTTATATTTATCCTAACTTACCTATAATGTTCAGAATTAAGGATACCTTACAGTTATCGCAATTTCAAAGTTCCTGCCATCGAAAAATTATTTCATAGCGTCGCGACGCCCACACTGCAATAGACGACGCCGTCTTTTCTGCATTAAATAATAGCCTGTAAATGCCACTCCATAAAACTTTTCGCAGAATTTAAAAATTGTTTTTGATTTTAAAGTTATTGGCCTGTGTAGTTTTACGTGAAACACCCTGTATATAATGTAGGTAGTGGCATTATCCCCAAGGAAATAAACATGACATGACATGAATTACCCCAGAGAGTAATGGCATAACCAATGAGAGAGTGGAATAGTGAAAAATAGCTCATTTTTAAAGTGTCCAGATATAAGTGTCTCGTCAGTTGTCGTAACAAAAATATAATAAGATAAAATAGTAAAAATAAATTTTACTATTTACGTCAAAGTTTGTTAGTCCTAATCCTCTAATGTCTTAAAAAGACATAAAAACTCTTTTCAGAGCTTATTTGCAAAAATCTACATTTAACTGATGAAAAACCAGTACTACGAATGTAGAAAGCAAATAATTTAATATTGCAATAAGCCCCACCAGACGGATTAATCCAAAAAAGGAGATCTTTATCAGAATTTAACACGGAAGAATCGTCAGCATGAGCTATACACTTCTTAGGCAAAAAATGGTGGAAAAGATAATTGACATAGATAATAAACAGGAGCGGACCCAAGACCGAGCCTTGGGGCACACCGTGTTTAATTGGCCTAAGTTCAGATGAGCTAAAGTTTACGCTGACACACTGCTCTCGGTTAATTAAGTAGGAACGAAAAAGGTCAAGAGGAATAGCCCTTATACCATAAAAATTCAACTTCTCCACGAGTATATCATGCGACACACAGTGTGTAGTGGAGCACTTGCTTCGAAAACCAAATTGATAACAATTCAGCAAGTTATTAGATTCAAAATAATTTAACACACGATTCTTCAAAATAATTTCAAAAACCTTGGCAAAAATTGGGATGATGGATATGGGCCGATAGTTGTCCATGTCCGCTGTATCACCCTTCTTAAAGACTGGCAATACTTTAGTGACTTTAAAAGCATCCGGAAAAACCCCCTCACAGATGCACAAGTTAATTAAGTTAGTTAATGGTAGAACAACTATATCTAATGTTTGCTTAAGTAATCTGGAATTCATCCCTTAAAAATCAGTACAGTTAGAGTCTTTCAGTAGTTTAATTGCATTAGAAACTTCCAAGGCTGAAACTGGGTTGAGATAAAAAGAGCAGTTGGTAGGTGGCATATTATTTAACAACAAGGTCAACAGTAGGTAATGACTTTATTAAATTTTCAGCTATTGTGGTAAAAAAATCATTGAAATTTAGTTTGTTTCGCTCAAAATTGATAAGTTTCCAGCTATCTCTAGGTCTATTATCCGAATCTCCAATAAAGTTATTATAGGCAGACTTTTTAGAATTTATGTGATGTTTGTACTCAGTACGCAAAATATTGTAAACTGTCAAATCCATAGGATCATTGGTAGCATCAGAGATTATTTTCACACTGGATAGTGTATCCCTTTTTTTAGTGTGTTTGTATGGGAATAATCTCAAAAAATGAAACTAAATCTCCCAATGCGAAATAAAGTGGACTGTATAGGTATTTAAGAAAAATGATCGTGTGACATAAAAACTCACCGTTGATATCCTGGCAATCCTGTGCTGCCGGCCGGCTGGTCTTCTAATGTTAGGAGACAATACACAATTAAACAATAATAAGCACTTAAAGTTAATTTTGCGTTTAAATAATAATTAGTTATATGCGTTTGTTATAATAACCCAAAAAGATATAACACTTGCACCATGCGGATTTCAGAGCAAATTCATTCCATCTTTCCTTGGTCATGTATTTTTATGCCACAAAAACGCGATAAAATTTGAATTAATTTTTAATACTTAAGTGTTTGTCGGTAGGCAACACATAATACATATTTATATGATAAAGATGAATTGAAAATTAATATAAGGACTTTCAGTGTTATTCTGTAAGCCATTGAAAAGTATTCAATATTGGATATTTCCCAATAATTGGAAAGATTCCAATGACCTTGTCATCTTCGTATTCTGTAACCACAATTAATTCAATTTATTGAATCAATATCTTGAAAATCTTAACAATCGATTTTTGCTCTTGTTATTAAGTTTCCAATAGAACATAACCTCAAACGTTTTTTTTGAATAACTGATTTGTGCAACGATAGAAGTCGTTTGTAATTCATAATGAATAGACAATTTATTTTCATTATAAATGCAGTCGAAAATATAATTGAAATGTGAGTATTCAAAACAATGTGATAAATTAAAAATGAAAAAAATCAATAAACATTTTAGCAATGAGTTTCGGTTACACAGAATACAGTTAAGAGATTCCAGTAACCCACTCTCCCTGCCTGGAGAATCGTTTTTAATTCATCTGGGCCAACCAAAGGCGTGAATTTGCCCGTTTGTAGAACATGATACTGTTTTAAATAACGAACATATATGGCAAATTGCTGTGGACTTGTTCTTTTAGCAGAGGCCATATCACCAAAGTTTCGCGACCACAAATCACAATTCAAAATACACCGCAAAATGGCGCAAAAACAACAAAAGTGAGGTTAATCTTCTTCTTCTTTCAAATTTATTACGCACTATTTGTCAATAATTGTACTAACCGTTTTAAATTTAGTGACTAAGATTGAATGTTCCCAATATGGTTTACAGAATTGCAAAATTTCTCAATATTGGAAACACCCTTGGAAATGTGATTGAAACATAAATTGGAATCTATTCAATATTGGGAACTTTTCAATGGCTTACAGAATAACACTGTATATCTAAATTAATAATAAAACATAAATGCAAAACATACCGCCCACCAAAAAGGCGTAAGCGTTTTTCAGTCCGAAGAAGCGGGTAGTGAACACAACTTCACCAGCGGGCGCTTGAAGGTGCCATGTTTGGTGCGTACGGTGACCACACGTGCTACTCCATCGGCACCAGGAAATATCTCCACAATTCGACCTAGTTGCCACTTGAGTGGGGGCGTTTGATCGTCTTTTAGCACAACCATGTCACCAAATGTGTATTGGTTGTCCATTTGGATTTCTACATGAGTGAATGGAGGTATTCTCTATGCCAACTCGACCAGAAGTCTTGATGCAGACGCTGAAGTAACTGCCATCGTGTTAGACGACCTAAAGGCACATCTTGTAAATTTTCCTCCGGAAGACAGAATAATGGTTCCATATTGATGCGCCTGAGTTAACGCTGCCAGATCATGTGGATCTGCACTTAAGAGGGCGCGCTCTTAAAGGCGTAAGTGGGCGAGAGTTCAGTATTGCCTCGATTTGGGAAAGCACTGTATAAAATTCTTCATAGGTCAAACGTTGTTGACCTATGATGTGAGATAAATGCGATTTTACCGATTTAATACCTGCCTCCCAAATGCCACTAAAATGGGGTGAGTGTGGAGGATTGAAATGGGATTCGGATGCTGCGGATGATTGCATTAATGTCACAAGTTGCTTATGCGCACTTACAAAATTTGTGCCGCAGCCACTGTGGATGTGACTTGGTCGGCCTCGATGAGCGATTAAGCGACGCAAGGCTGCTAAGAACGCCTCAGCTGTCAAGTCTGACGCCAACTCTAAATGTAAACCCTGAGTGCTCACACACACGAACAGGCATAAATACGCCTTGTATGATTTAGCACCCCTCTTCTTACCCATGGTAATAATAATATAATAATAAAAATAATAATAATGTTCATTGTAAAAATTTGTAGAAAATACACTGTAACAAATAAAGAAGGGTACTCCATAATCAACTCCCACATGCGTAAAAGCTTTTAACTGCGAAACTCGAAAATGGGGTAAATCGCCCATTATGGGTTGATAGGTTTCATGTTGTTGACGCCAACAAGTTTGATACCTAGATATTGCAGTCCATACGGCTCTACGTGATGACAATATTCAAAATTTTTGAGTTAATAAAAATTGGACGGTTTGATACCCTGCGTTAAAATATTTTAAGCGATTCCATTCGATTAACAATGTTGTAAGTCGACTACAACGAGGAAGCAATAAGGGATGTTTCTTATCATAAGAAATTGCGGAATGTCGTAGTCGACCCCCGACACGAAGCAGGTCCGAATCATCGCGAAAGACACCTAATTTACGTAAAAGCTTAGATAGCTTATCACCTTTCTTAAGTTGATCCAAATCTTTGGAAAAAGCAGTGAGTTGCGTATGCTTGACTAATAGTAGCAAGGCTTGGTTGAGCTCGAATTGCGTTAAGTGATGAAGTTTTTTAGAGCCAGAGTGTCTGCAATTATGAATAAAGTGGAGAGAATAGGCTGTAATACGTTGAAGTTGCGGAAAAGAAGAAAAGCGGTTAGAAAGAGTATCTAATATATTAGTTTCTACTACAACGTGCAAAGTTATTTGCCTTGCTTCAGCCATAGCGTGAGGAGAAATATTTACTGAATCTGAAGGAGTAGACCAAGAATCACTCGATTCTCTCAAAAAGGAAGGTCCCGCCCACCAAAGCGAGTTTTCTACAAAATCAGAAGGAAAAAGCAGGCGGGACGCGATATCCGCAGGATTGAGGAGCAACTTTCTCTTGAATGTAGCTGACTGGTTGCTAACAAACGTTTGCCAACGGTTCGCAGACGACTTGATCCACGACAAAGCAATAGTGGAAACCGACCAAGCGTATATTTCATTGAAATCAATTTTATCCTGATAAGTTTTAGTAACCAATGTTATAAAATCGGATAGCAATACCACCGCGCAGAGTTCTAAGCGCGGTATCGAGATACGACTCAGCGCAGCGACTCGAGATTTTGAACACACAAAATAAATCAAAATAATATTGTTAAGGTTACACTCACGAGCTTTCTTTATTAGATCGATAGTTTCGTTAAGAACGAAGGCTATTGGGTCCTCTGCCTTTTTTATGATTTCCGGTTCTTTGACTGCCTCTGTAATCTGCTTATTATGTTTAGCCTGCTGTCCACGATACGTTTTGTTTTCTGTAGTGATGTCAATCATCACCGTGTTTCCATTTCCTTCTTGGCCTTTGGTCTTTTATTTATTTGCTCCAGTATTCGTCCTAGTACCTCAGCCTGGAGTGCCGCAGATGGTACTGGGCGGTCGTCGGATGACGGTCGGGGGAGCCCGCTCGCCCACTCCCCAACCCGACCGGAACTGGGGTTTCCAACCCCTGCTCCGTAATCTTATTACCCTCTTGGTCCATCATGTTGGTCACGCTTTAAGCCCTGGTTCCCGGGCTGCATTTTTTCCCTACTGCCAGGGGGCTGATAAACCTAGACCCGTGCGCCAGACCTTGGAAACTTTTTTTGTTTAGGAGGTTATTTCCCTCCGTGAAATCCTGTTGGTCCGCGGGTGCTATTTTATTTCACACCTACCCGCCAGTATACTGGTATGCTGGTGAGGGCATTCCCCTATCCGCCACCTGGTGACGCGCCCGGTTGGGGTTACAGGTGTCCCCGCCGGGAACCTAACCTAACCTAACGTAATGTAACCTTTTATTTTCGGAGGAGGGGAAATCTTCAACAAGACTCCTCGCCTGGATATTCTGGGGCGAGGTGTAGGATTTTTATCCACTAAAACCCCTCCTCCTCTTCTAAGAATAGTACCGGAACCGCTCGCGCATAACTTCAGCACTATCTTTGTCTGGACTACTCTCGCACCTCTTGCCTAGCACTTTCATCTTTTTCCTTCTTCATCATAATATCCCTTATCATCTTATGTACGATCTCCGACTTCGTCCTACTTTCCAGCATTTCCCATACTATATTATCTGGGCTTATCGCCGCCCCCATTTCTATCTCTGCTCTCGATCGTACCTCGTGCCATCGGTTACATACAAAAAGCGTATGTTCCGGCGTGTTAACTTCCCCACAATAGGGGCATGCTTCCACCACCGCCTTTCCAATATCATGCACATATGTTCCGAAGCATCATCCATGCCATATAGAAATCAACCTCCCCATGCTTCCTGTTCACCCACTGCCTTACGTCCGGTATTAGTCGCCTAGTCCATGCCCCTTTCCTGCCTTGGGCCCATTCACTCTGCCATTTATTCATAATCTCTTCCCTCACCTCCTTTCTCCTCATTTCACCCGCTCCAGCCCTAGAGATGCCCGACCTTTTTTCAGTCTGCAACTTAATCTGGATCACCCCCGCAATTACGAGCGCAGCCTCCGTCGATGTGGTGCGGTACGCACCACACACTCGTAATTCCATTTTCTTCTGCAATTTCTTGAGTTTCGCCAGATGTCACCGATCTCCGGTGCTACCCCCCCACACTTCAACCCCATACAGCATTATATGGAGTGTGCTACCGCGTTCAACATCCTCCTCCTGCTGCTGCGGGGGTCACCAACATTTGGCATTAGCCTAGTTAGCGCCGCCACTATTCCATCTGCTCTTTCAGCCGTCTTTGTCACGTGATACCCAAAGCTCAGGCTGTCATCTATCATTACCCCCAGGTATCTTAAGGAACTCTTAAACTGCACCTCCTCGCCCTCGACAACACCGCTTATGAATCTGTAGCGACGCCTGCCCACCAGCAGGACCCCCTTCTTCTTCTCTGGTGCTATGCTCAGCGAGTTGTTATACAACCACTGTACTATTGTTGCCATTGCTTCTTGTGCCGCCCCCATCAAACTGTCTTCTGTTCTCCCTGTGACGATTACATCCAGATCATCGGCGAAACCTATGACCTTCGTTCCCGCTGGCTCTCGTAACTTCAGCACCCCGTCATAGAAGACGTTCCACAGTGCCGGGCCCAGAACTGACTCTTGCAGTACACCGCAACTGACATCCTGGACCTCAGATCCGTCCACTGCTTCGATAATGATCCTACTCTCTTGGAGATAGCTGCCCAGCATCCTTAGTAGATACGGGGCTACCTCCCTTCCAGTAAGCTCTTCCATTATAGCCGACCGCGGCGCCGAGTTAAAGGCATTACGGACAATCATAGTCAACAGCATGCAAAGTCTTTTTTTTTTTTTTTTTTTTTCGTTGGAGGGGAAACCTTCATAGGCACCGCAGCCTGGATGTCGTTCGGTTGCGGTAGTGTGGGATTCTCTCCCTCGTGGGAGAGCCTACCCACTAAAACCCCTCCGTTCTTCAGCATACCACCCCCGGGACCGCGTGAGCATTACTTCGGGAGTGGCAGCCCTAGCAGTATAAAATTACCTCGCTTGTCTATCTCTCTCCCTTGTGTCCTTCACTTCGATTATTGCGCGGCACATGGCACTAACAACTGCCCAATTTTCTTTGCTACTAGTCATGTACTTAACTAAGTTCTCTGGGGTGATTTGCCCTCCTAGCTCCCTCACAGCAGTGTCCCTGGCTTCCGCCCACTCCGGGCACCTAAATATGGTGTGCTCTGCTGTATCGACCTCCGGGCAATATATGCAAATGTCCGAGTCGCTCCTGCCAATTCTCTTCCTGTAGGCCTGGAAGCTGCCGTGCCCAGTTAGTACTTGCGTGAGGAAGTAGTTTGTTTCACCAGCTTTTTGTTCACACCAGGTTTCGACGCTCGGGATGAGTCTCCTGGTCCAGCTGCCGTTGTTGGCGTTCGCCCACTTCTCTTGCCACCTTTCCATTAGGCATCTACGGTTGTACTTTTTTGCCTCTGCGTCCGCATGCTGATTGTACATTCTCTCCTTGGCCAGGAGCTCGATAGGCGGCACAGCCGCTATCACCTGAAGGGCTACTGTAGAAGCTGTTCTGTTAGCGCAGCAGACTCTCAGTAGCATACTACGCTGTACCCTGGTCAGTTCTTCTCGATTCCTGGCCTTGTCGAGCGCACTTCCCCATACCGGCGCCGCGTACAAAAGTACAGAAGTGGTAACAGCATTTAAGAGCCTTCTGATACTTGCCCTTGGTCCGCCTATATTAGGCATAAGCCTGCTTAGTGCGGTGGCTGATCTATCTGCCTTCCTAGCGGCTTCAACTATATGTCTACTCCAGGACAGATTTGAGTCTAGGTGTACACCTAAATACTTCATTTCTTTTTTTGCCAGGATCTCTCTGCCCATGACCTGCACCTTCATGTCGCGTATTTTCTTCCGTCCCGTAAGAGCGACGGCCTCGGTTTTATCAGGCGCTAATTGAAGTCCATTTGCGTGCATCCACTCCTGTACTATTCTTACGGCATTGTTTGCCTTAGACTCAACCTCGTCCTCGCTAGTACCCATAATTAAGACCAGCAGATCGTCTGCGAAGGCGACCAGCCGACACCCCTCCAAGTTAGCTTCGTCTCCCAGCGTTAAGACCTCATCATATAGTATGTTCCACAGAAGTGGTCCGAGAACCGATCCCTGTGGAACCCCGCATGTAATCTGCTTACTATGCCCATTTCCCACTATAATCTTTTTGTCTGTGAAATAGCTTTTAACTAGCTGTACCAGGTACCCAGATACGCCTCGTCTTTCTAAGTTTTGTATGATCGGGCGCCATGGCGCGGTATTAAAAGCGTTCTTTACGTCTAGCGCCACCGCCAAACATAACTCCCTATGCCTCCAGTTGCCAGATCTAGCCGATAAGGCAATCCTAGCCACCTCCTGGACTGCATCGGTGGTTGACCTATTTTCCCTGAAACCATATTGTCCATCGTGTAGCCCACCAGTGTTGTCAATCTCCTCGTTAACTCTATTAGTAATAGTTCTTTCGAGTAGCTTGGCGGAGGTGTCAATCAAGCATATCGGTCTCATAGCTGTGTTAAGTGGGTGCCCATGTTTGGGGATGAGCACCAGCTTGGCCTCCTTCCACCTACTTGGTATTTCCCCCGTCCTATATATTTCATTCAGTGCTCTTACAAACACTGCACTTTCGGTCTTAACTGCGATCTTTATTGCCTCCGCAGGGATGCCATCTGGCCCTGGTGCCTTCTTGTTCTTAAGGCGGTTAACAGCCTTGTAAATTTCGTCTACCGTTAGTGGGGGTTGTTCTTCCATGTTGTCTTCTCTACTCCATACCTCCACCGGTCTTTGGGGGAACAGCTCTTCCACTATTCTGGCTTTATCATCTGGGTTCAGCTGGACCTGCGTCCTAGTGCCAGTTCTCTTGCATACGATTTTATATCCCTCGCCCCACACGTCTTCGTCTACGGCGCCGACTATATCATCCCAGCATCTGGCCTTTGAAGCTTTGATACTTTCCCTGAGGTTCTTCCTGGCAGCTCGGTATTCCTCGAGCGCAGCTTCCGCCTCCCCGTAGCCAATATTCCTGCCCCCTCTGCGCCTTGTGTATGTTCGCTTGCTCCTTAGGCATTCTCTGCGCAACTCTGCGATCTGGTCATTCCACCAATAGACCGGTTTCTTATTGCCTCTTCCCCCGACCTTGGGGAGCGCCGCGTCGCAGGCCCTTTTGATAATAGGGGTATTAAGGGGTCCACTCCCGCTCCTTGGACTTGGCTCAGTTCAATGCTGAGCTTTGATTCCAGGAGGTTTGCCTTGCTGTCATCGTACCGCCAAATGGGGGGCGCATCTGTGCCGTTCCTTACCAGGCTCGGGTTTTCTGTCTCGTGGTTTATTTCAAAGTAAATTAGCTGGTGATCGCTGAGCGTTTCCTCTTGCTGCACCTTCCAGTTTCGTGTCATACCTATTGCTTGTGGAGAACCAAACGTTACGTCAATGACGCTTTGCTGGCTTCCTCTTATGAAGGTGGGGTCGTTGCCTTCGTTTATCGGCAAGAGGTCATGCGCAGCGGACCATTCATCAAGGGCACTGCCCCTGCTGTCTCTGGTACTAGACCCCCATTTCTCGTTCTTGGCATTAAAGTCGCCAGCCAATATGACTGTCCTGTAGTTGTTGAGAGCTCTCAGCTGCTCGGAAATGTCATCGAGGAAGGCCTCAAATGCCTCCTGGGTGCAATTTGGTGTCTTGTAACAGGAGAAGAAGACCACTTTATCGATTACACACCAGCAGTAGCCATTTCCGCTGCCACCCTCGCCGCTCGTACCCTTATAGGTTTTTATGGAGGCATCCTTGTGAGCATCGTTGAGCCACCCATGCCTGCTAACGTGCGCTTTGTTAGGCTCGCTTACCATGATGACGTCGGCATCATACTTCTTCCGGTGGTGGTAGAGTATGTCGTGCGCTGCACTACTCCTATTAACATTGACTTGGAGAACTTTCATATTTGATACACAATGTGATGTATAAATAAAATATAAATATAAATATACTATAAATATATGACTAGTAAGGTAAACAAGTAAACAATTATAGTGTATAAAGACTTTGTACGCAGTAAAATGAATAAATAAATAAATACTACAAATAAATAATAAATAAATAAATAAATACTACAAATAAATAATAAAAATAAATAGTAAAAGTACGTATAAACAAGTAAGGTGTATAAGGACTTTGCACTAGTGTAAATAGGTAATAAATTTAGTTAAAAAATAAACGCCACAAACAATACAATGACTTTGCGCTACTGTACTTTAGCGTAGGTGCTATTTAGCCTCCCACCAATCGAGTGGTTGGTCATCCCTCCTCGTCGTGGCGTTAACATCGCTCTCACTTACTGGTGCCGCCAGTTCAGCTGTTGGCGCTGGGCATCCTGTCGCGGCGTTTTCCCCGCTATCGCTGCCCATCTCTACGTTTTCCTCTGATAGCCCTTGAGGCTCCATTTCTGTAGCTCCCGGCCTTCTGCTTTCTCTCCTGTCTATGCCTGTTTCTCCGCTTTTTGCGCCGTCTCTAGTACTCCTTTTCACTCGTGCCACGGCTCTGCGGAAGGCGGGGCACTTGCCAGTTCCAGCCTTATGCCCTGTTTTGGAGCATATCGGACATTCTTCGGCGTTGGTGCATTCTTTAGCTGAGTGGCCCTCTTTGCCGCATTTAAAGCATCCCTTTGATCTATCCGGTCCATCACAGTCTGCAGCCAGATGGTCAAAGGCCCAGCACTTATAACACCTGTTTACTTGGACTCTCCTTTCCACTGAGCATTTTACAAGCCCTATTCTTAACTCCTTACCTCTGATCAATGTTTCGGCATCTTCCTTATTGAGTCTGAGGGTAACGGCTTGCGTCCCTCTGGCACTCTCCCGCAGCTCACTTAACCAAAAGTTTTTTTCTTTTAGGCTTCCCACTTTCTCCTCTACGGCTTCTATCACATCGGTATCAACAGTTACGGCATCTAATCCCCTTATGTGCAGCGTTTCCATATTGTCGTCTAGGCCAACAGAATGTACCTTTATTTTCTCCTCCGGGTTAGTTATAACCCTCTGTATCTCCCTTAAGGCGTTTGCATCCTTATTCATCGTAATAAGGAGTTTCCCCTCCTTGGTACTTTTCAAACCCCTGATCGCACTGCTCGCAGCATTGCCTTTTATTTGTCCCTTGACCTTACTAAGCATGTCCTTAAATTCTGTGCCCCTTTGTTCAACTATGAGTGCATACGTACTCCTTTCCCTACTACTTGTCTCCTTGCTGCCCTTGTCTTGTGGTTGCTTATTGGCATATATTACCACCTTAGTTTTCGCTTTGTGAAATATGCATTCTGCCATCCTACGAAAACTTATTAGGTCCATACTGTCAATCTGGTGGAGTGCCACCCTTTCATTATTGAGCATGCAAAGTCTAACCTAACCTAACCTAACCGGAAGTATCAAATTATTGTAATGATTTTTGTAGAATTGGCCCTATTGATTTTAGTAATTCTCAAACTCTCCAAAATTTTTTGTTACGTACTTCTCCCTGTATAGATCGATTTATTTCCCGATGAGACACCCTGTATGTATTTTCATCTTCATACTAATTTTTAAATGTGCTCAATAAACTGCCTTTTTAGTTTTTTCTCTTTTTTATCTAGTTTAATAATATAAGTTAAATAATTCCAATTTTTTTTTGTTTTTTTTATTGAATATAAACATTTTATTTTCTCTCATATTTCTAATAAATTGTTCTGCTTTCAACTTCAATCTTCTGTTTGAATAAATGTAATAAAATGTGTATGTGTATGTATTTATTTTATACATGTATGTATGCATATATTACCTATACAGGGTGAATCTTAGAGTGGGGGTCATATTTTTGAGCAATAGTACTAGACGTCAAGAATATGAATCCGAATTTTTTTGTTGTAAAATGGCCGAGTTATGAATTTTTTTTAAAAAATTCGCGGTCCAAATGTAATTCCTGTAATTACGGCGCCGCTGGGCAAGCCTTTCCTGCACTTACATGTGGCAGATAGACAGTGCCATTTAATTAAAACCAATCAATAATATTAATTTACATTTTCACTTTTCATTATTAATTCAGAGATACCCAATCAAGAAAGAAAAATGTATAAATGGGTTTTTTTGAAATACTTACGCAGTTTTAACTTCCATGATGAAAATTGTAATGCAAAACATAAACTAAAAAAAGGATTTTAAAAACAGAATTCGATTCAGGACCTTTTATCACGTTTGTCAGTCAGCTGTTAAGTGTCGCTGAACCACAGGATTCTGCTCCTTTACTAACTGCTGACACTGAGCTAGTTACAGCAGGTGCATTAATAAAAAATCTTTCATAGCCCATACACAATACACGAGTTTAGTGAACGGCCAGACAAAAGACAGAAGCTAGTGTGGAACACTTTTTATTGTGATTTGATCGTGTATTTTTAATATGGCTCAGTTTTTAGTGAAATTTAAAGTGTAAGTTTTGTATTTGTGTTTAGTGATAATAATTGAGTGAGGTATACTTTCTATGATGTGTGTGCAGTTTTATTTTAGTGGTGTTTTAAGGGCAATCAAGGTAAAGTAGGTATAGTGTATTAAAAAAAAACGATGTACAGATAAAATTAATATGCGCCAAAAAGCAGAACCTCGTGGGTGGTGTGGAAATTTGCTTTACTATTAAATTCCCCGTATTTTATTTGAATCGTGAAGTTTGGCAAGAACACACACTGTTCAAGAAACGCGTGGTCGGCTTAATTTAGTCGTTACTCTCGCTAGCGCATTCCACTGGCGGGGTACCCAAATGCAAATAAAAATGGTTTATTCAATATTAATTTTTCATAGCACGTAAAAAAAAAGATTGTAGTTTCATGTTCCTATAGTTGAAAAGTGTCACTCCTATGAATATGACCTCCACTCTAACATTCACCTTGTATAGTGACTCAAAAGAGTGTTTTGTCAGATTTTTTGTTTTTTCTTTGTTATAAATGATTTTTTGTAAATGTTAAGTGGTAGAACGGATAACGCCCGAATACTGCCATTTTCGTAGATTAATAAATGTATAATACCTATTCTGTTTATTATAAAATGTGGAAATAAAGATATTTGTTATTATTATTAATAGAATAGTTATACAGGGTGATTCATTGGTAAGTGTACATACTTTACCTGCATATATGCTATTCACATTTTATTTACATTAGAGTAGGCTTTGGAAAATCTGAATTCTGTTGGTATGAATTACTGTTTTAATTACTGAGGTTATGTTGAAAGTCAAAAACATAACCACAAATTCAAATTGATTCTACATAGTTGCCAGAGTGAGACCTTAAAGAAAGCACAGCAATGTTATCAATAAAAAATTTGGCAATTTAGTCAAAAATAAATGACAGTGGCGATCAATTAAATCTGACACTTCAATATATTGTCAATAGTAGACAACCCTGAGACAACTTAAGAAAAACATATCATAGCCTCCCCTTATGTAAATAAAATGTGAATGGCATATATGTAGGTTACTTGGGCGATTCCATATCACCTAAGGTTAATGGGTCAATAATCCTTAATTACCAAGATACAGGGTGTTTTATTGATTTTGCGTATTTTTGTCTTGACCATAACTTTAGAACCACTAGGTATAATAAAGTAAAATTTGGTATGTACGTTTTACTCAATCAGCCATATCGATTTCTCAATTTAGCAGAATCAAAATACAGGACCGGACAGAAAAAAATAGCCGAATTGTTAAATCTCAAAAACAACACCCTGTATCGAAAGTTTTAAAAATATGTTTTAAGATTCGGAAAGATCATAGAAAAATAAGGCAAATAAAGTATATTTTCAAATTGCGCGTCTCTTTTTTCTATTTATTTTCTTTGATAAAAGGAAATTTTACAAAACTAAGAACCGACTATCTCGTACAAAATAGCGTTTTTTCTCTATAATTGACTACGAATTAATAAAAACTTATATTCAATAAGAAACCATTCATACAACGTAAGTTCTAAAAAGTATTCAACAACCATTCATTTAAAACCAACAGATCTACACATTATTTTAAAAAATTTAAATTCTGAATACAATTAAAATATCAAACAATCAAGTGCGTTTCTGTCAAATAGTTTCTAAAAGGTTTATTTAAATGTTCCTCACCTAAATAATAATAAACTTTAAAGTAAAATGCCTCAAAATTTTATCAAGTAAATAATAAATAATTGGTAGTAATAAAAAATGTTGGATACATTGTTGTATTGTACACGTGTGTAATTGTATATTAGTCATTTAAGAAAATTAGCCACTCGACCTAACAGTCTCGTTTATAAACTTTTTCTTTCGTGACTAATGTGCATAATTACACATTAGTACAATATACAGGGCGATTCATTGGTAAGTGTACATACTTTACCTGCATAATTTGTAGGTTACTTGTGCGCACATCATTATAATAATATATATTACAACTAAGTCATTCCTATGAAATTCTCGTTTCATGAGTGTAAACAGTCAAAGCATGAATAGCAACGTATTAGATTAGAGAAATATTGATAATGCGGGTTTCTTCTTTGCTGATATTTATGGTACATAATAATATTGTTACAGATGGCCCACCTGAGGGTTACTGCACTATGACGTTTTCACAAACTTCTCTTCTAGTAACACTTGGTGATATACCCAACTTTATTATTTCGATATGGAATTGGAGGAAAAATCAGAAATTAGGTGAACTAAAGAGTAATATTAGAATGGAGCGTCAAATGGTAAGGTAAAATATTTGTTTATAATATATAGTGTCATACTTTTCATGGAGACACCCACATATCTCGCTCATGTGATATCCGAATATTTTGAAATTTTAGTGGTGAACATTTACCTATAAAGTGAGCCTTTAGACTTAACCACATTTGATTTTAGTCAGTGGCCTCCGATTCTAGGATGAAAAAATGGGTCGATTTTCAAGAAAAAAGTATAAGCAATTTTTTAGAAAAAAATTGCTTATAATTTTTTCTTGAAAATCGACCCATCTTTTTCACACTTCAACCCCATATAGCATTATGGAGTGTGCTACCGCGTTCAATATCCTCCTCCTGCTGCTGCGGGGGGCCACCAACATTGGGCATTGACCTGTTTAGCGTCACCACTTTTCCATTTGCTCTTTCAGCCGTCTTTGTCACGTGATCCCCAAAGCTCAGGCTGGCATCTATCGTTACCCCCAGGTATCTTAAAAAAAACTCTTAAACTGCACCTCCTGGTCCTCGACAACAACGCTTATGAGTCTGTGGCGACGCCTGCCCACCAGCAGGACCCCGCCTTAGAAAATTAGTAAGATATTCCTAATCAGCATCTTTAGAAAACTCTTTGTACAAGTTATATCTTAATGGATTCAAAGGAGTTTGAGATAAGGGCCTTCAAAAAAACAATTTTTGTTACCAAAAATAATTTTTATTTGTAAAACGGATTCTCAAATGAAAAAAATATATTCTTTATTTTTTGTTCAGAATAACGTATTGTACTAGTTTGAAATGATTATACAACAAACAACAAAATCATAATTTTTTTAATAAGGCAAACATTCTAATTCGTACATACCTACCATTTTTTTAACAAATAATCTTCAATAAATACCTAAGTAAGAAATTAAAACAAAAGTTATTCTTTTGTTTTCTTAGGTTCGTATTGAAGATTATCTGTTGCCATCTTAAATAAATAATTATTTTGCTGTAGAAACAATTCAAACTAAAAGGTACAACACTTTATTCTGAACAAAAAATGAAGAATAAATTTGAGAAAATTGTGTTTTTGACGGCTCCTATCTCAAACACCTTTAAATCTACTAAGATGTAATCTTGTACAAAGGAGTTTTTAAAGGTGCTGGTTAAGAATATCTTACTAGTTTTTTCTAAAAAAATCTCAAAAACTTTTTTCTTGAAAATCGACCCACTTCTTTCATCCTAGAATCGGATGCCACTGACTAAAATCAAATCTAGTTACGTCTAAAGACTCACTTTATAGGTATTTCAAAATATTCGGATATCAGATGAATATATACAAGGTGAGACAATAATTCTATGGTGTTTCTGAATCAAGTCCACACAAGTCAAAAAAACGTTACGAAACAGCCTACAAAATCGATGTGTTCTTACTTTTTATCCCTAGGGAGGTAAGTTCTCAATTACTTCCCGTTGACAATGGTTACCAATATCTATTCTAGTAAATTTCACTTACCTCTTTTAAAACAATGTAATAGGTGTTTTAATGACTGATGGTCGAGAGTGTAGCGTACCTGCCTCTCACCCAAAAGTTTTGGGTTCGAATCCCGGCAGTGGCAGAGTGGAAAATACTGTGAGAGGGATTTTTTTACTATACACGGATATTGGTTGTGTGTTCCTTGTCTGCAAATGTGTAGCCCCCTCCCACACAAGGCTCAAGAGCCTTTCGGGATAAAGGGAGTCGTAATTACGTGTGGTGTTTATTATTATTATTATTATTATTATTATTTGTTTTTTTTTTTTTTTTTTTTTTTTTTTTTTTCGGTTTCCCGAACCTAATGCTGCACAGTCTCCCTGTGGCCTCCGACACCACACAGAGAGAGCGCCAGCGAATAATCTACAGCAACTCCCAACATCCCGCAGGGTTAGTCACTGTAGATTCCAGACTCGTGTGCCCTAAGTAGACGAAGGGATCCCAGGATGACCGCTTTCTGCATTTGACCAGCCAACCATTCTGACGATGTTTGGCAGGCAGGCATGGTCTTCAATGCGGAGAGCAGCGTGGGCTTCATACCTCCAAGTACACCGATCATCAGGACGACCATCTTGACAGAGTAGCCTGGGTATATCACTTGGAGCTCGTACCGGAGATCTCTGTATTTAGTCCGTTTCTCCTCCTCCTTCAAGGCGATGTTTGTCTCAGCAGGTGCTGAGAACTCGATGACATACATCACCTTGGTCTGATGGTCGAGGAGGACTGTCAGGCTTATTGGCTTGAATTCGCCTGACGGTCGGGAACGAGTAGTTCCAGTAAATCCGGAATTTCTCGTTTTCGACAACGGACTCGATATCTCCGGGGATATAAGGCAGCACTGGTGTTTGGTCTATCTTGTACGAGTGCCGAAGATGGTAGTATAGCACTCGTAAAGCCGCGTTATGTCGTTGGATGTAGGCCGAAGTCGCATAAATCGGACATGCAGATAATAGATGCATGAGCGACTCCGGCGCCTGACGGCAGGTCCTGCAGTTGATATCAGGAACCTCTACACCCATCACGCGACTCCAATAGACCAATGTGTTAATAACACCATCTTGGCAGGCCACAATGAATCCCTCGGTCTCCGACTTCAGCCCCGCTGACCTTAAGAATGCGAAGGTCAGCTCTGTCGATAAACCCAGTGCTTCTATGTTGGTAAAGAAAATACCGTGCGGGGGTTTATCGACGTGCTGCCTGAACAGATTTCTCTGTTCGGCAGCTTTAATTTGGACTGTCAGACGATTCGGCGAAAGCTCAGTAACTGATTCTGCATCAGCACCTCGTCTGCCTCCTCGCCTGTAGTCGAACACGAGACCGAGTTCATCTGCGGCCCTCTGTGCTGCCTTAAACGATAAAGCGCCAACTCCCACGGTTTCATGATCTCTCACTAACCGTAGGAGCGGATCCGAGCTCCTTAGGATGTTACATGCCATACTCAGTGCTACTCTGCCATGCATACACTCCAGACTCAAGAGTCCTCGGCCCCCCCGTTGACGTGGGAGGTACACACGAGGAACGGACGATCTAGGATGAATACTCCTATGGATATTCATCATTTTGCGGGTATCCCCGTCCAATTGGCGCAGCTCATCTACTCGCCATTTAACTACTCCAAAGGAGTAGAGCAGAATCGGAACGGCAAGCATATTAGTGGCAGACACGTTGTTCTTCCCCTAAAGTTCAGAAGACCAAGTCTTTCGGAGTCGGTGTCTGTACTTGCCACGGAGAGAATCCTTTATTTGGTTCACATCCTGGATGTGGCGTTGTTCCACACCCAGGTATGTGTAGGTCTCTCCGGCATCCAAATGTCGTAGGATGCTTCCGTCTGAGAGCTGCGCATCTTCGTGGAATTCCCCGCATCGTCCTCTCTTGAGGTGGACGACTGCGCATTTGTCCAACCCAAACTCCATTCCAATTGTCCGCGTGTATTCCTCGACCACCCTGAGAGCATTTTGAAGTTCTCGCTCTCCGGAGGTATAGAGTTTAAGGTCATCCATATAAAATAGATGGGTGACCTTATGCCTCCGGTTGCTAGGTGGCCCACACTGATACCCGCGGGTTTGGCGGAGTCCAACAGACAGCGGCAGCAGTGAGATGCAGAAGAGGAGGGGACTTAAAGAGTCACCCTGAAACACTCCTCTCTTAAATGTCACCAACTCTGTCGAAACTCGCTCGGCACCGGATGTTATGGTGAAGCGAGTTCTCCAAAGCGGCAACAGTTGTTCAATGCATCTCACTAGTGGTGCTGGTACCGCAAGACATCCGAGCAAGTGTAACAATAGCTCATGGGATGTTGTATCAAATGCATTGCGATAATCAATCCAGGCCATTGATAGATTCCGCTTGTATTGCACAGAGTCCTGCGTAATACAGCGGTCTGTCAGCAGGTTTTCCTTGCAACCTGCCAGGCCCTTCTTGGCACCACGCTGTTCGTTTATCTGTTGGTAGACCGGATCAACAGACCTCAACATCCTGGTATACAAGATACGAGTAAATAACTTGTAGCAGGAGTTGAGGCAGGTAATCGGTCTATAATTTTTTGGGTCAGACAGATCCCCCTTTCTGGGGATTAGCACAGTTCGCCCCTCGACAAACCAGTCCGGAATTTGCTGCCCCTCGTTCAACCATGAGTTGAAAACTCGGGCCAGATGGCGGTGGGTGGAAGGAAACTTCTTCCACCACCAGTTGTTTATACCATCTGGATCCGGGGCAGCGAAGTTCTTGATTCCAACAAGTGCTTGTTGAACCTCTTCCGTACTGATTGCCGGGCACACTTCGTCTGGCTCTTCTAAGATTCTACGACAGAGAGCCTCGAAGTGTGCTATAGCTGGAGTGTCATTATCGAATGGACTCGCGACTTCGTAGATTCCTTTCCAGAAGGCCTCGACATTATCAACAGTCGGCGGATTTTCGACAACACGCTGTGGCTCTTGGAACAGGCGAGACGGGTTTGTTTGAAACAATTTGTTTTGTTCCAAACTCCGCATTCGCTTGACCAAAGTTTTCTTAATAGCCATAAGTGCTCGAATCCTATCTAAACAGTGCTGCTTGATGGTCTACAGCACTGTGCGGTTTAGAGTGTGGTGTTGGCGTCTCAGTCCGGCTGCCGCTCGCCGGACCTTCGGTGTAAATGGTCTACCTGCAACTATATAATCCACCACACTCTGGATTCGAGAAGCGTGTTGCCTTGCTGATCGAATTTTAGCTTCGATTTTCTGTAAGCGCCGCTTAGCTTTCTCGACCCTATCAACTGCGCTTGCCAGGCGCTGTTGTGGGACAAGCGATTATCTCGGTACTGGTGCGAGATCGTCGATTGTGGTCATTATACAGGGTGTCCCGAAACTCCCACCTTCCCCTCTAGGTGCTAATTCTCCATGCAAAAATAGTAAGAAAAGTTCCTATAAACATGTGTCCGGAAATTCTTCCTAAGGGAGCTACGGCCCTCTAAGGATTAGGTGTTTTTACTAATCTCGGAAATAATTTGAGACAACTTTATGATACTTGGTTAACTATTTTTAGCCAAAATTAATTTTATCCAGGGGCGGAGAAACGAGGGGTCCGTGTCATTTGTTTCTACATATTAATGTTTCAAGTTGACATTTTACGCAATATTTCGTTTAGACCGCTTTTACTCGAAAACGGCTTGCCATATGGGTAATTGTAAGGAGGACCTTTTTTATGCAGAATTAACCAGGGAATCATAATCAGGGATTAAAATACTAAAAATGTCAACTTGAAACATTAATATGTAGAAAAGTAGATGAGCAAAGAGACTTTCCGACCGGAAGTGAGCTGTCAAACTGCTGATGACACATGGCGACCATCCAGAGGTACAAGAGTGACCAGGGGATGTACAAGAGGTGCAAGAAGTGACCAGGGGATGTACAAGAAGTCTGGGGGGGATGAAGTCTGGGGGCTGGGGTCCAGAGGCTGCTGAAGGTGAAAAATATCACGTAGGTATGAGAAAAAAATATGGCGACCCTGATCATGCGCAGTGGGTATGAGAAAAAAAACATGGCGGCACGATGAGAAAAAAAACATGGCGGCCCTGATCATGCGCAGTAGGTATGAGAAAAAAACATGGCGGCCCTGATCACGTGATGTGGGGTGTCAAATGAATCGCCTCGACGTTTAGAATAGTAATTTAACAAAATTTTCATTCCAAGTGCGAAAAAATGGTCTTTGGGGCTTGATATTTGAATTTAAAGTATATAGATATGTTCCTCAACTCGAAATACGTCATAAAACAACAACTTCCGGTCTCCACTTCCGGTCTTCTGAAATCCGTGATGTGGGGTATCAAACGATTCGTCTCGGCGTCTAGAATACTAATTTAACTAAATTTTCGGCATTAGAGTAGAATTTGGCGTTTGGGGCTTGATATTTGAAAAAAAAAATTCTCTTACATAAATTAAAATTTTTTTGCAGCCTGTGATAAGAAATTGCAGTTATTGCGAAAAAGACCGTTACCATTTTGCGGTGATAACAAAAAAGCCGTTAGAATGAACGACTGAAGAACGGAAGTAACATCCTGTGATAAGAAAAGGCAGTTATTGCGAAATAAACCGTTACAATTTTGCGGTGATAACAAAAAAGCCGTTGGGATCAACACATGCAAATTTAATACGTATGGTGTACTGGGGATTTGAATTTAAAGTATATGGATATGTTCGCCAACTTGAAATACGTCATAACAGCTTCCGGTCTCCACTTCCGATCTTCTGAAATACATGATGTGGGGTATCAAATGATTCATCTCGACGTCTGGAATAATAATATAACAAAATTTTCGGCATTAGAGTAGAATTTGGCGTTTGGGGCTTGATATTTGAATTTAAAGTATATAGATATGTTCCTCAACCCGAAATACATCATAAAATAACAACTTGAATCGTCTCAGCGTCTAGAAGGCTAATTTAATAATATGTTCATTCCAAGTGCGAAAAATGGGCTTTGAGACTTGATATTTGAATTTAAAGTATATGTTCCTCAACTAGAAATACGTCATAAAACAACAACTTCCGGTCTCTACTTCCGGTCTTCCAAAATCCGTGATGTGGGGTATCAAATAATTCGTCTCGACGTCTAGAATACTAATATAACAAAATTTTCGGCATTGCAGTAGAATTTGATGTTTGGCGTTTGATATTTGAATTTAAAGTATATAGATATGTTCCTCAACTAGAAATACGTCATAAAATAACAACTTCCGGTCTCTACTTTCGGTCTTCCAAAATCCGTGATGTGGGGTATGAAATAATTCGTCTCGACATCTAGAATACTAATATAACAAAATTTTCGGCATTGCAGTAGAATTTGATGTTTGGCGTTTGATATTTGAATTTAAAGTATATAGATATGTTCCTCAACTAGAAACATGCTAGAATCTGCAATAAAATAACAACTTCCGGTCTCTACTTCTGGTCTTCTGAAATACCTGATGTATGGTATCAAATGAATAGTCTTGGCGTCTAGAATAGTAATTTAACAAAATTTTCAACATTAGAGTGGAATTAGGTGTTTAGCGTTTGATATTTGAATTCAAAGTATATAGATATGTTCCTCAACTCGAAATACGTCATAAAATAACAACTTCCGGTCCCTACTTCCGGTCTTCTGAAATACCTGATGTATGGTATCAAATTAATCGTCTCGGCGTCTAGAATACTAATTTAACAAAACTTTCGACATTAGAGTGGAATTTAATGTTTGGTGTTTGATATTTGAATTTAAAGTATATAGATTTGTTCCTCTCCATACAACATTATTATCTGAAAAATAATAGAAGTTAGATGTCTGGTATTGACTTACTAATACACTGTTCCTGTAAACAGTTAGGGATAATAAACAGCTTTGAGTTATCAGCTAGGGATAATACTGCGAACAGGAGGGATACTATTGCGAACAGGAGGGATACTATTGCGAACAGGAGGGATAATATTGCGAACAGGAGGGAAAATATTGCGAACAGGAGGGGCAATATTAGGGATAAATTGGGATAAAATTGCGAATAGGTGGGATAACATTGAACTGATAAGGATCAACGAAATGAATACATCCGAAAATGTTTTAAATAAATCTGATTCAAAAGTCTGTGATATTATAATCAACAAACTTCAATGTTATGGATTGCACATCAATGATGAATTAAAGTTAGAAATAATTAATTCTTTAAAAAAGATTCATTCCTAGTGGGAGCCACCGCATTAAATCAGATAAATGGAGAATTCGAACACATTCTCAACTTGAAAACCCTCGTTACTTGATATTCACATTTAAAAGGAACGAAATGATGATAAGAACTATTTCAAATACAGCCAGTTCCAATTCGCTTATCCACCATCAACTTAATATGATTATAAACTAAATTTAAAATGTCTTTTTCATTCTTCATTTCCGACGGGCTGACTGGGACCAAATAAAAAGCGTAAGCTGTATTGCTAGAACTTTGTATTAGTATGTAAATCAGAATAAACCTATATTTTATTCGGGTAATTAAAATCGAAATACTAGCTATCTGTTAATGTTAGGACTCTGGTGTAAACCATAATCAAATATACGTAAAACAATCTCACTAAAAACATGCACACTACGATATAATTCAATTAAATCTTTCATATTTTACAAGAACGGCATAATTATCGGGTCGGCAAATTCCTACATGCGAGCGAGAAGCAATCTATAATATTATAAAACTGATATTACATTTAAAAAAAGCATTGTGACAAGCGCTGAACATAATCAATATTATATATTTAACAGTTCTTTGCGTATGAAGTTAATATTCTGATGTCATAACTCAATGCTTGTTCTGATAATTAATTAAAAAACAATTACTACTGTAAGCATGCGTAATAGATCTTCCAAATAACTTGAGAACTATTGAAGTTTAAAAAAAATCTCTTCGGACTCTAATTGTATGTCTACTAAGATATGTGGAGAAACCTTATCAAATAAATTTCTGGTTGAAAAATTTCCTAGCTGATTTATACTCTAAGTTTTTCAGCTTAAATATTAATGTAGATTGAAACGGTGTAATAAGAGTATAGAAATAAATCCGTAAAATATTCATAATAGACGTGGAATTTTTAGGTTAGGATCCCATTAAGCAGTAAAATATTGCATGGGGCATATCAAATTCTTCATCTCAAGGTTTATAATTTAACTAAATTTTTGTTCTATGAGTGACATTTAACATTTATTTTATAGTCTGTTATTTTATACTTAATGCATGTGTGTTCAAAAACATGATGGAATTTAAAAAGGGTTAAGACATGTAGATGAAACAAAGAGGATCATGTTTTATTCTTTTCGGTTCAGCCTTTAAACTTTTACATAAAATATCATTGTTAGCTGTATTATTATTATTATTATTGAATAGGAATTATTACATAATTTAAGTCTAACACTCTCTCAACTGAGTCAATATGACTACGGAAATAAAACAATCATTAATGAAATATATAGATATATTAACTTTTTTAAATACAGAGTTAAATATTAATATTTAGGACCTCAGCCCAGAGCCGAACAGCAGACTCAAATGCGGAACGTAGCAAATCAATAACTTCTTTTACAGCAGCAGCAATCAGATCTAGAGAGTCGCTAATAATGTCTATTTATAAGCACTGGTGTGATTAGGAATTAAATTTAAAACGTTGAAACCTCCAGCGATCAACCAAAACCTCAATCCAGCATACACCATCTCGAGATATCTTATACGCATAACACCTATGTATGATATCGAATATGAATTTTATCATCGAATCTCACATGCTTTTTAACAAACACCATTTAAATAGTATGAACTTCACTGATAAGTTATACATACAGAGGATTCTAAGCGTTTACCATAGATTATTTATATAACAAATTTTACACTTTGTATCTTATTTTTCACACACTTGTACAGGATTAATTCTTCGAGCTGCAGTATCATTAAAAACTTTTCCACAACGACTTCTATCAATGAACACATCACTAACATCATATAGGATAATATTTAATCTTTCAAGCTGCGAAAACATATTTTGTTTCTCTTCATAAAATTTTATATTTTCTTTTAACTGTTCTAATTTTATTAAATGTTCTTGTAACAACACCTTAAATGATGACATCTTACTCTTGTTAGATCTAACGAGTTACTAGTACTAAGTACTCATATGAAGGTTAAAAATAAATGGGGAGGTGAAGAGGGTGAAAATGGCATCTCACAGCATCAATAATAATAAAGTATCTACGTTTTCCTCTTTTTTAATAATATTCTAGAATAATGGTATCTCAGACGTAAAATAAATATTCCAAGTTTTAAAATAAATGATTCAACTCAGGGAACACCGAGCTATGAGAAAATATTTTTAAAGAAGTATTCTAAGAATTGTAATAAACAGCTGCACTCCTAAAACAAATGTGATTGGTTGAACAGTATCACGTGATTAGCATGACGTCGCAGATAATAATATCTCTGAGTAAGCATACTTATTAGTTGTTTATAAGTTAGTAGTATTTACGTTGAGCTCACGTAGTAGATATCGTGGCGTTTAATTTTACTTTGTGAATTATTGTGTAACAACATCAGTGGTTTCCACTTTGATCATTTAAACTTTTTATCTCGTGTGTGTTTGCTATGAATCTAAAAACGTAAGTTATTTTATTATTTCGGTATAGGCGTTTCGAAAGTAAATTTAAACAATTTTTAGAATGAATTTAGATGTGATAAACAAGGAAGCTCTTTCACAGCGCAAGCAGTTAATCAAATTACATGAGTTACCCATTAATATTCTGCAACCTATATATGATGCACAAGCTGTTAAGACTAGATTTGGGAATGCTGTTCTATTGGAACTTGAAAAGAAAAAGCTGTTTTTACCTAAACGTATGTTTCCTCTAATGAAGAATAATTTACATCAATTTACCGGAATGCAAATACAGTTTGATAGTTGAAGGTTTAAAAGAAGATGATAACCCATCAGCAGGAATGAATTTTAGATTTATCGAAAATCTCTAAAATGTAAGTAAAAATTTTTTCAATATTTATTTTTAAAATTATTAAGTTTTTTATATCATTTTAGCTATGGTAAAAAGGACTAAGAATACTCGCATAAATATAATAGATGGATGAGGGGTGGTAACAGTTATTTTCAAGTGAATAGATATACCAGCTAAACTCTAAAGAAACCGCAGTTCTCAGTGATCAAATTGTATGAAAATTCCATGCAGTTAAAATAAAAGACTATACCCCAGAACAACGAAACATTCAACTTTAGAACACAGCGAACTATACAATCTTATCTACATAACGTTTACTCGGTGGAGCAAACTGAAATTGCTCTAAGTCCATATGATAATAAGCGTTATCTTTTAAATGACTCTACCGACACGTTACCTTGGGGCCACTACTCAATTATAGAATAATTTAGTAGTTACCAAACATGTATGTAAAATAGGATTAATATTATTATTGTATTTCTTGTAATAAAATATTATATAACCTGTGTCTGTGTTTTTTTCTTATAAGATAAATAAAACTCATAAGTATCAGTGGTGGTATAATAGAAAAAATTATACATTTGACGTATTTTTATGATATAAATATTTTCAAGAAAGAAGCGATATTTTGTCTACATATATGCATTTATCAAAAGTAACTGAACAATCAGTACAACAAACTGTATTTGGATAGAAGAGGGTGGGAACAAGTCACATAAATAAAACATTACATTTTCTGAACAAAGATCATAATCACTTTTACATAGTATGTTATTAGTAATATTCAAGAAATTATTGTAGAAACCAGCAAAGTCTAAGCTATGTAATATATTCATAGTAGACATCACAAGTCCATTAATGTTTATAAATTCAAGTTTTTAAGATTTTATTTAAGTTTTACAAGTTTTGATTGTTTGTTATCATCTGATAGTCTACGTTTTCTTCCATGATGATTCCAGTTATGAAGGTGAAATTTAATTCATATCAGCTTTCGATCGGTGGAATTACGCCCATATCTTGCCATATGTTTATATACACCTGATAGTTAAGGCCTAGACGTTTACTAATTCTTATCATTTTAACTAAATCATTGGGGTCAATATCTGACCCCAATGATTTAGGTTGGGGAAGGCGCGCGCGTCTTCCCCAACCTAACCTAACATTGGCCTGAGAATTCCCTTTTCCTTGAGTAAAACCTAACCTAACCTAACCTAACATTGGCCTGAGAATTTAACCTAACCTAACCTAACATTGACCTGAAAATTTCCTTGTAAATAAGGGTATATAAGGGTAAATAACGATTAATTAAGGGTAATTAATATGATATTAAGGGTAAATAAGGGTATATAAGGGTATATAAGGGTAATTAAGGGTATCGTCATGTACGGTTTAAGGATACATGTTGATAAATTCGGTACTGCTGAAGGATAAATAAGGGTATCTGATAGTTATGAATCAGTTGAAGCTAGTTGATGAACATGCATTCATGTGATATTTGCCGTGAAACGTTCTCTTGGTTTAGTGGATTAAGCAGACATAATAATAACGTTCATAAAAATCGTTCTTTCCAATGCGATTCTTGTAATAAAACGTTTAAACGAAAAGACAACTTAAAGGAGCATATACGAAGGTTACATAGCAAGACCCCTTCCAATAACATGCAGGAAACCGCAAGAAATGATTTAGATTTATTTAGAAATGAAAATATACCTCCACTAATAGAATCAGAACAAAGTAAACCATTCGCAAGTTGTTCCGAGTTTGATGAAATATTACTGCGGGATTCAGATATTGACCCCAATGATTTAGTTAAAATGATAAGAATTAGTAAACGTCTAGGCCTTAACTATCAGGTGTATATAAACATATTGCAAAATATGGGCGTAATTCTACCGATCGAAAGCTGATATGAATTAAATTTCACCTTTATAACTGGAATCATCATGGAAGAAAACGTAGACTATCAGATGATAACAAACAATCAAAACTTGTAAAACTTAAATAAAATTTAAAAAACTTGAATTTATAAACATTAATGGACTTGTGATGTCTACTATGAATATATTACATAGCTTAGACTTTGCTGGTTTCTACAATAATTTCTTGAATATTACTAATAACATACTATGTAAAAGTGATTATGATCTTTGTTCAGAAAATGTAATGTTTTATTTATGTGACTTGTTCCCACCCTCTTCTATCCAAATACAGTTTGTTGTACTGATTGTTCAGTTACTTTTGATAAATGCATATATGTAGACAAAATATCGCTTCTTTCTTGAAAATATTTATATCATAAAAATACGTCAAATGTATAATTTTTTCTATTATACCACCACTGATACTTATGAGTTTTATTTACCTTATAAGAAAAAAACACAGACACAGGTTATATAATATTTTATTACAAGAAATACAATAATAATATTAATCCTATTTTACATACATGTTTGGTAACTATTAAATTATTCTATAATTGAGTAGTGGCCCCAAGGTAACGTGTCGGTAGAGTCATTTAAAAGATAACGCTTATCATCATATGGACTTAGAGCAATTTCAGTTTGCTCCACCGAGTAAACGTTATGTAGATAAGATTGTATAGTTCGCTGTGTTCTAAAGTTGAATGTTTCGTTGTTCTGGGGTATAGTCTTTCATTTTAACTGCATGGAATTTTCATACAATTTGATCACTGAGAACTGCGGTTTCTTTAGAGTTTAGCTGGTATATCTATTCACTTGAAAATAACTGTTACCACCCCTCATCCATCTATTATATTTATGCGAGTATTCTTAGTCCTTTTTACCATAGCTAAAATGATATAAAAAACTTAATAATTTTAAAAATAAATATTGAAAAAATTTTTACTTACATTTTAGAGATTTTCGATAAATCTAAAATTCATTCCTGCTGATGGGTTATCATCTTCTTTTAAACCTTCAACTATCAAACTGTATTTGCATTCCGGTAAATTGATGTAAATTATTCTTCATTAGAGGAAACATACGTTTAGGTAAAAACAGCTTTTTCTTTTCAAGTTCCAATAGAACAGCATTCCCAAATCTAGTCTTAACAGCTTGTGCATCATATATAGGTTGCAGAATATTAATGGGTAACTCATGTAATTTGATTAACTGCTTGCGCTGTGAAAAAGCTTCCTTGTTTATCACATCTAAATTCATTCTAAAAATTGTTTAAATTTACTTTCGAAACGCCTATACCGAAATAATAAAATAACTTACGTTTTTAGATTCATAGCAAACACACACGAGATAAAAAGTTTAAATGATCAAAGTGGAAACCACTGATGTTGTTACACAATAATTCACAAAGTAAAATTAAACGCCACGATATCTACTACGTGAGCTCAACGTAAATACTACTAACTTATAAACAACTAATAAGTATGCTTACTCAGAGATATTATTATCTGCGACGTCATGCTAATCACGTGATACTGTTCAACCAATCACATTTGTTTTAGGAGTGCAGCTGTTTATTACAATTCTTAGAATACTTCTTTAAAAATATTTTCTCATAGCTCGGTGTTCCCTGAGTTGAATCATTTATTTTAAAACTTGGAATATTTATTTTACGTCTGAGATACCATTATTCTAGAATATTATTAAAAAAGAGGAAAACGTAGATACTTTATTATTATTGATGCTGTGAGATGCCATTTTCACCCTCTTCACCTCCCCATTTATTTTTAACCTTCATATGAGTACTTAGTACTAGTAACTCGTTAGATCTAACAAGAGTAAGATGTCATCATTTAAGGTGTTGTTACAAGAACATTTAATAAAATTAGAACAGTTAAAAGAAAATATAAAATTTTATGAAGAGAAACAAAATATGTTATCGCAGCTTGAAAGATTAAATATTATCCTATATGATGTTAGTGATGTGTTCATTGATAGAAGTCGTTGTGGAAAAGTTTTTAATGATACTGCAGCTCGAAGAATTAATCCTGTACAAATGTGTGAAAAATAAGATACAAAGTGTAAAATTTGTTATATAAATAATCTATGGTAAACGCTTAGAATCCTCTGTATGTATAACTTATCAGTGAAGTTCATACTATTTAAATGGTGTTTGTTAAAAAGCATGTGAGATTCGATGATAAAATTCATATTCGATATCATACATAGGTGTTATGCGTATAAGATATCTCGAGATGGTGTATGCTGGATTGAGGTTTTGGTTGATCGCTGGAGGTTTCAACGTTTTAAATTTAATTCCTAATCACACCAGTGCTTATAAATAGACATTATTAGCGACTCTCTAGATCTGATTGCTGCTGCTGTAAAAGAAGTTATTGATTTGCTACGTTCCGCATTTGAGTCTGCTGTTCGGCTCTGGGCTGAGGTCCTAAATATTAATATTTAACTCTGTATTTAAAAAAGTTAATATATCTATATATTTCATTAATGATTGTTTTATTTCCGTAGTCATATTGACTCAGTTGAGAGAGTGTTAGACTTAAATTATGTAATAATTCCTATTCAATAATATTAATAATAATACAGCTAACAATGATATTTTATGTAAAAGTTTAAAGGCTGAACCGAAAAGAATAAAACATGATCCTCTTTGTTTCATCTACATGTCTTAACCCTTTTTAAATTCCATCATGTTTTTGAACACACATGCATTAAGTATAAAATAACAGACTATAAAATAAATGTTAAATGTCACTCATAGAACAAAAATTTAGTTAAATTATAAACCTTGAGATGAAGAATTTGATATGCCCCATGCAATATTTTACTGCTTAATGGGATCCTAACCTAAAAATTCCACGTCTATTATGAATATTTTACGGATTTATTTCTATACTCTTATTACACCGTTTCAATCTACATTAATATTTAAGCTGAAAAACTTAGAGTATAAATCAGCTAGGAAATTTTTCAATCAGAAATTTATTTGATAAGGTTTCTCCACATATCTTAGTAGACATACAATTAGAGTCCGAAGAGATTTTTTTTAAACTTCAATAGTTCTCAAGTTATTTGGAAGATCTATTACGCATGCTTACAGTAGTAATTGTTTTTTAATTAATTATCAGAACAAGCATTGAGTTATGACATCAGAATATTAACTTCATACGCAAAGAACTGTTAAATATATAATATTGATTATGTTCAGCGCTTGTCACAATGCTTTTTTTAAATGTAATATCAGTTTTATAATATTATAGATTGCTTCTCGCTCGCATGTAGGAATTTGCCGACCCGATAATTATGCCGTTCTTGTAAAATATGAAAGATTTAATAGAATTATGTTTTTAGTGAGATTGTTTTACGTATATTTGATTATGGTTTACACCTAACATTAACAGATAGCTAGTATTTCGATTTTAATTACCCGATTAAAATATAGGTTTATTCTGATTTACATACTAATACAAAGTTCTAGCAATACAGCTTACGCTTTTTATTTGATCCCAGTCAGCCCGTCGGAAATGAAGAATGAAAAAGACATTTTAAATTCAGTTTATAATCATATTAAGTTGACGGTGGATAAGCGAAATGGAACTGGCTGTATTTGAAATAGGTCTGTATATAATAACGGGTATAATGCTTAGAGAACATGATTTATTAATAGGAAATAGCAGACCTTGTTATATAAATGGTGTAAATATTTTTATGAATAGAAATGTGTATTGCATGCATTGTAAGTTTTACTGACCGATAATATTTTCCATATTTAACTCTATATAACTTTCGAACGGGAAGAGATATTTGAGTTTTTTAAACAGATATTTTCTTAGCTCCAGGAAGTTCAAAAGAGAAAGTTGATGCATAGTTGAGTATTTAATAATAAGTAGCTGACCTCGTTATATAAATCACACCAATATTTTTATGGTCTTTATGCTGAACACTGTTTACATAATATATTATAAGATATACTGACCTAGAGTAACAATTTTCCATATTTGTACTTTTAAAATTAAGTGGAACCTTGAGATTCATTAAATAATTCTATTTTAATAACAAAAATAAAACACAAATAAAAATTTACATATCTTTATTTATTAAATAAATGAATAGCAATTCAAACATACATGGTTATTAAATCGTCACTGGTCTTATTTGAAAATTTGAAAAATATTTTATCACATGAATAGTCTAACCCTGTCTTCTTATCATCATTTCGTTCCTTTTAAATGTGAATATCAAGTAACAAGGGTTTTCAAGTTGAGAATGTGTTCGAATTCTCCATTTATCTGATTTAATGCCGGGTAATTCGTACGGCGGCGGCTCCCACCAGGAATGAATCTTTTTTAAAGAATTAATTATTTCTAACTTTAATTCATCATTGATGTGCAATCCATAATATTGAAGTTTGTTGATTATAATATCACAGACTTTTGAATCAAATTTATTTAAAACATTTTCGGATGTATTCATTTCGTTGATCCTCATCAGTTCAATGTTATCCCACCTATTCGCAATTTTATCCCAATTTATCCCTAATATTGCCCCTCCTGTTCGCAATATTATCCCTCCTGTTCGCAATAGTATCCCTCCAGTTCGCAATATTATCCCTAGCTGATAGCTCAAAGCTGTTTATTATCCCTAACTGTTTACAGGAACAGTGTATTAGTAAGTCAATACCAGACATCTAACTTCTATTATTTTTCAGATAATAATGTTGTATGGAGAGGAACATATCTATATACTTTAAATTCAAATATCAAACACCAAACACTAAATTCTACTCTAATGTCGAAAGTTTTGTTAAATTAGTATTCTAGACGCGGAGACGATTAATTTGATACCATACATCAGGTATTTCAGAAGACCGGAAGTAGAGACCGGAAGTTGTTATTTTATGACGTATTTCGAGTTGAGGAACATATCTATATACTTTGAATTCAAATATCAAACGCTAAACACCTAATTCCACTCTAATGTTGAAAATTTTGTTAAATTACTATTCTAGACGCCAAGACGATTCATTTGATACCGTACATCAGGTATTTCAGAAGACCAGAAGTAGAGACCGGAAGTTGTTATTTTATTGCAGATTCTAGCATGTTTCTAGTTGAGGAACATATCTATATACTTTAAATTCAAATATCAAACGCCAAACATCAAATTCTACTGCAATGCCGAAAATTTTGTTATATTAGTATTCTAGACGTCGAGACGAATTATTTGATATCCCACATCACGTGATCAGGGCCGCCATGTTTTTTTCTCATACCTACTGCGCATGATCAGGGCCGCCATGTTTTTTTTTCTCATCGTGCCGCCATGTTTTTTTTTCTCATACCCACTGCGCATGATCAGGGCCGCCATGTTTTTTTCTCTTCATGCAGCCATGTTTTTTTTCTCATACCCACTGCGCATGATCAGGGCCGCCATGTTTTTTTCTCTTCATGCAGCCATGTTTTTTTCTCATCGTGCCGCCATGTTTTTTTCTCATACCTACTGCGCATGATCAGGGTCGCCATGTTTTTTTCTCATACCTACGTGATTTTTTTCACCTTCAGCAGCCTCTGGACCCCAGCCCCCAGACTTCATCCCCCCCAGACTTCTTGTACATCCCCTGGTCACTTCTTGCACCTCTTGTACATCCCCTGGTCACTTCTTGTACCTCTGGATGGTCGCCATGTGTCATCAGCAGTTTGACAGCTCACTTCCGGTCGGAAAGTCTCTTTGCTCATCTACTTAGAAATAAAAGACACGGACCCCTCGTTTCTCCGCCCCTGGATAAAATTAATTTTGGCTAATACTATAAAACAATAACCTTTAATGATCGAAAATAAACTGGTGCACAATTGAAGTGGATATTAGAAAAATATGGACCAAATTTGAATGTCTATATTTTTGGAACGGGTTGGTTAATCTTGATACGATTTTTTGTGACCATTAGCAAAATTCATTGACTGTCAACTGTCTCAAATAGATTTTTAAATTGTGGTTGTTTCTTTTATCCACAGGGTGATTAACCAGACCCTTACATTTTCGTTAAATTTCATCGTTCTCCCAATTTCCTAAAAAAATTTTGGGATTTTTTTTAACACATTAATTATGATTTACAGGCAATTCTGAAAGACCAATTTGAAATTATTTTTGATAGCTCTGTTATTTTCAGAGATACCATTTGTTATAGGAAAAATTGCGATTTTTTTACATTTTAGTTTACAGTATTTTAATACGATAGTCAATTACAATTGTTTCTTCGATATTCAACGCTCCCAGGGTGCCCTTTTCGAATGCAAGGCGAGCAAATTAATTTGGGTATAAGGAAATGAACCAACATAAAAATAAATAATTTAAACTTTTTGGTATTTTTACAAATTGGCGTTTCTTATATTCGACACTACCAAAAATCTGAAAATGAGCTTTTATCAATTTTGATAGAAAATTTTGGAATCTTGGACAATACTGCCGAAACGGTTTCAGAATTTTTGCGTCATCCCTATTATTAAAAGAGATACATTTTTTGGTAAATAAAAACGTATAATTTGCAATTGAGAAAACCTTGATTTACAAATTTGTTCGGATCTATGGCAGTCTGAGGTGATATATCGATATGAATAAGACGGGTCACTCTTTTTGGTCCATTGACGTACTGGAAACATTTTCTAAGGGGTCAAAAATGTGTTTTATTTCTAAATTTTTGCGGTGACACCACAGGTACTCGTAGATGATATTCCTTAACTCTTGATATACCCCTAATATTTTCAGCCCCCTCCTACTCATAGGCGTAGTGGGAAAAGTAAAAAAAAACAAATTTTTGAATTTGATTGTGATCAAGACGCCACCAAATGACCCTTTCAAAATTCGCCCATGGGATTTATGGAGGTTTATCCGTGTTTCATTTTTGTAGAAAAACATCTTTGCAGTTTTCATAATTCCAGTTTCCGTGGTCGCGAGTCTATTGTAGACTATGAAATGGGACATGGTGACCGACGGTTTGTTCTGCTCCAAACATAAATATTTATTAATTGATATTTATAAATACACTGCTTTTAATTTATGATCTCTAATTCATTTTATTAAATTCTTTTTAAAAATCTAGCCGTCACTGGAAACAATTTCTTGTCATTTAATAAAATTCAATTTGACAGTGTTTTGAGATCAGTGTTTCGAGTTAAAAGTAAAACACAAAATACAAACAATAATTGTTTCATTGATTACATAATATCTTACATAAAATTACAATAAAGACTTGGTTTTGCCGTGTTGTTGTATTCCAACAATAATTACACAAATATTAATTTTTAAAGCAAAAAAAACTTATTGGTAACCCTATATGACTACATTTTATTAGGAGGTAAATGAATGATTGAAGTTTTTTCACATATTCCAGTTTATTCAGTTTGATGAATAAATTGAAATTTGTTAGAACATAAACTCCTGGACAAAATTAACGCACCACCATAAATTTGCAACAAATTTGATGCTACTTTTTTTCTGAACCTATGGTCCGATTTGAATGATATTTCTAACATTTCAGGTCCATTCCTTGATAATGTCATTGTCCTCATTATTTTTGATAAAAAGTTCATTTTACTTTTATACCGGGTGTAATAAAAATGTTGTGTTTTTTTCCGAAAATTTGTATCACCCTGTGGCGTATACTAGCAATCCTAACATATCGCAGTTGAAATTAAACTGTAGCCTCATCTTTCCTTAACATTTTCATTTCTGTTTCACTTCATTATCTCTGTTATTAGAGGAGATACACCCTTTTATAAATATACGTATACGTATACGTTCATTTTTATAAATGTTTTGCAAGTAGGCTATGGATCTCCTTTGACATTTCAATAAAATTTTGTTAACAAATGTTTTAGTTTGGAATTGTCAAATAGAGTCAGTCTTGCTGATTAAAATCTGTTCACAAATTGCTTATTAAGACCAGTTCGTTTTGCATACCAAGTTTTTTTGTTATCGTATTTGTCAGTTACGAGTATCGGCGGAGGAGGCAGTAAGAGCATTAACTTTGTTGGATGAGGGCCTACACGATATTAACATCACATTGTCCATCACCATCATTTCTATTGTTTTCTTTTTTTTTCTGTTTTCCTGTTTCATTCGCTTCATTCATGTAATTTTGACTTTATTCTTAATTTTAATATTGTGATTAAAGTAAGTTTAATTAAAAAGTGATTCGTTAATTTTGTTTTCATTTATCGATAAACATAAACATTACAGTCATTACATTGATTACATTAATTTATAAAAATGAACGTATACAAAAATAAAGTTTATAAAAACATGTTGAGTTATAGAAGGGTGTATCTCCTCTAATAACAGAGATAATGAAGTGAAACAAAAATGAAAATTTTAAGGAAAGATGAGGCTACAGTTTAATTTCAACTGCGATATGTTAGGATTGCTAGTATACGCCACAGGGTGATACAAATTTTCGGATAAAAAAACACAACATTTTTATTACACCCGGTATAAAAGTAAAATGAACTTTTTATCAAAAATAATGAGGACAATGACATTATCAAGGAATGGACCTGAAATGTTAGAAATATCATTCAAATCGGACCATAGGTTCAAAAAAAAAGTAGCATCAAATTTGTTGCAAATTTATGGTGGTGCGTTAATTTTGTCCAGGAGTTTATGTATTTACTAATATCTCGTAGGTCCTCCTCTGGCAGTTATAACCGCGAGACATCTCCTAGGCATACTTTCAATAAGGCTGTTTATAAAATTTTGAGGTATGGCCTCCCACTCTTCCCGAATAGCTACGACAAGTTGTTCCAATGTCTGCACTGGATTATTCCTAGAGCGAATCTTTAATTTTAAACGAGACCATACGTGCTCAATGGGATTTAAATCCGGTGACTTTGATGGCCACTCCATTCTCATAATTTGAAGTTGTTCTATGGCATCATTTACTATTCTTGCCCTATGGGGTCTAGCATTGTCATCTACGAGAATAAAGTTATCACCAAAGTTTCTAACGAGGGGTGCGACTAACGGTCTGATACACCTATCCCTATAAATTTCACCATTTATAGACTGGTGACTGATGAACAAATCTGTTTTTTGATCAACAATCACTCCACCCCACACCGTAACTCTGCCACCACCAAATGCCTCTTGTGCAGCCATATTTTCCTCAAAATATCGTTCGCCCTGTCCTCGCCACACCAAAATTCGCCCATCAGATTTATACAGGTTTACACGTGTTTCATCTGTAAACAAACATCTTCTCCAGTTTTCATAATTCCAATGTGCATGGTGTTGAGCCCATTGCAGACGCATAGTTCTATGACGAGGGAGAAGCCTGGGACATGGTGCCCTACGTCTTGCTCTAAAAATATTAGTTGATGTTTACTTTCCATTACAGAAAGGAATTATAAGTAAATAAATATACGCTAACCATCATTGTTGTACATACCTTAGGTTATGCTCATAAAGAGTTCTTTTAATCGTCATATTCGAGACGACGATACCAGTGGCAGCTCTTAAATCCTCATTAAGTTTTCGAGCATGTTGTGTCCTACTTCGACGAACATTTCTCATTAACAATCGGTTTTCCCTCACGCCTATTTTTTTAACACGACCGCCACCATGCCGAAAGTTAACAATACCAGAGTCAGAAAATCGTTTGTGTGCTCTAGAAATGACACTCTGGGAAACACCGTATATATCTGCCACCTCTTTTTGGGTCATTCCCGTATTTAACAATCGAATGCAATTATTAAGTTCTTTTAAAGTGAGACGAGACATTTCTAATTGATATTTTCACGCAAAACTCAAAACACTGTCAAATTGAATTTTATTAAATGACAAGAAATTGTTTCCAGTGACGGCTAGATTTTTAAAAAGAATTTAATAAAATGAATTAGAGATCATAAATTAAAAGCAGTGTATTTATAAATATCAATTAATAAATATGTTTGGAGCAGAACAAACCGTCGGTCACCATGTCCCATTTCATAGTCTACAATAGACTCGCGACCACGGAAACTGGAATTATGAAAACTGCAAAGATGTTTTTCTACAAAAATGAAACACGGATAAACCTCCATAAATCCCATGGGCGAATTTTGAAAGGGTCATTTGGTGGCGTCTTGATCACAATCAAATTCAAAAATTTGTTTTTTTTTACTTTTCCCACTACGCCTATGAGTAGGAGGGGGCTGAAAATATTAGGGGTATATCAAGAGTTAAGGAATATCACCTACGAGTACCTGTGGTGTCACCGCAAAAATTTAGAAATAAAACACATTTTTGACCCCTTAGAAAATGTTTCCAGTACGTCAATGGACCAAAAAGAGTGACCCGTCTTATTCATATCGATATATCACCTCAGACTGCCATAGATCCGAACAAATTTGTAAATCAAGGTTTTCTCAATTGCAAATTATACGTTTTTATTTACCAAAAAATGTATCTCTTTTAATAATAGGGATGACGCAAAAATTCTGAAACCGTTTCGGCAGTATTGTCCAAGATTCCAAAATTTTCTATCAAAATTGATAAAAGCTCATTTTCAGATTTTTGGTAGTGTCGAATATAAGAAACGCCAATTTGTAAAAATACCAAAAAGTTTAAATTATTTATTTTTATGTTGGTTCATTTCCTTATACCCAAATTAATTTGCTCGCCTTGCATTCGAAAAGGGCACCCTGGGAGCGTTGAATATCGAAGAAACAATTGTAATTGACTATCGTATTAAAATACTGTAAACTAAAATGTAAAAAAATCGCAATTTTTCCTATAACAAATGGTATCTCTGAAAATAACAGAGCTATCAAAAATAATTTCAAATTGGTCTTTCAGAATTGCCTGTAAATCATAATTAATGTGTTAAAAAAAATCCCAAAATTTTTTTAGGAAATTGGGAGAACGATGAAATTTAACGAAAATGTAAGGGTCTGGTTAATCACCCTGTGGATAAAAGAAACAACCACAATTTAAAAATCTATTTGAGACAGTTGACAGTCAATGAATTTTGCTAATGGTCACAAAAAATCGTATCAAGATTAACCAACCCGTTCCAAAAATATAGACATTCAAATTTGGTCCATATTTTTCTAATATCCACTTCAATTGTGCACCAGTTTAGTTAAAATGATCGAAAATAGTTAACCAAGTTTCATAAAGTTGTCCCAAATTATTTCCGAGATAATTAATAAAAACACCCATTTTTGCGCCATCTTTAGAGGGCCGTACCTCCCTTAGGAAGCATTTCCGGACACATGTTTATAGGAACTTTTCTTAATATTTTTGCATGGAGAATTAGCACCTAGATTGGAAGGCGGGAGTTTCGGGACACCCTGCATAATTATAATAATATAATGTAGGCCGTGCGATTTTCTACATTTTTTGTTTCAAACTTTTTTTTCTAAGGGTCACAGTTTTAGAGCTACAGCACGTAGAAAGTAAGCGTATTCGTCAATTTCTAGGAAAATTAAATTTTTGGGCAATATTTCCCGCTGTTTATTAATTTTTTACCCTTATTTGTTACTCCTTTCCTCATCACCATAGATGCAGAGTTAGGACGCGTTTTTTAACGTGGTATAATCCACGAAGAATTCTTGTATTCATTGATGGACCCTGTTGTTCTGGATTAATTAATGTTGAAGAATTTAATTCGTCAGAGATTAAGGACTCTTCCTGAGAATTTTCCTCTTGTTCTTCAGAATCATCACCCTTATCATCTGGCATTTGTAAAGTGAGAAATTGATTGATATCAGGTGGTTCATCGTCTTCATCGTCGAAATCGGAGATTATTTACGGAATAGTGTTACATGAAATTCCTGTGCAAGTGACGCATATATAATCGAACATATCAAGCTTTCTATAACTGCATGTTGTTTCACATCCTTTTTTATTATTATTATTTCCATGAAACGCATTTTCATAGAACTTCAGGTGAATACCGACTCCTCCATTCCCAATCAGCTGCATTTTTCGATTTGTTGTAGACTCCGGCCGCTATAAAAACAAGCCAAGCGTCATCAAAGAATATCTGCGCAGTTGTCCGTCGAAATCCCGCCCCTAGTAACCGCGAGAATTCCTTGACAACGGCACGTACCATAAGCGTATCATCATAATATTTTTAAAATCTGTTATTAGCAGCGTTGAATTTGACAAATGCACGCTGTAATGGTGCCACTTATAATGGTGCTCTCTTTCAATATACTGTAGTGATATAAAATCACACATAATAAAAACAATGAATTTTAATCAAGAAAAAGAATAAAATATAAAAGTTTACCTAATTTAAATGCCAGACGGAAGTCATATAATGTTTCACTAACTTAATATACAAAATTAAAGTCATTTCGGAGTTGAAATTTTCTTATCGTTCACTGGAGTAATCAATGTTGCATCGATGGACAGTATGACAAATCAAATCCATATGTAGAATATTAAAAACCAAAATCCAAAATGAAAACGTTCAGGGAAAAACCTAAATCAGAAAATAAATTGTTAGAAATTATAAAATATGTCACATAGAATTTAGAAATAAATTTAAGTAAAGATGTTAAGTGAAAAGAATAGAACTGAAGGTTCTAAAAGTGAATTAAAATAAGTGTAGTGCAACAAAAATGAGCAGAAATGAAGCAAAAGGAACACAAGTCCATAATTAAATACATAATACAACGATAATGACAGATAAAGAAAAATAATGACAGATTTTAAATGAACCATTAAGAAAAGAATTCAAAGCAACAAAATAATGACAATTAATAAAGATTAATAGAAAATTAAAGTAAATAAAAAATAATATAACATTTACTTACCAGCCATAGAAAATAACAGTAATAGGGAAGCCAGCCATGAAATAATAAAAACTTGGTATCCAGGGGAAAGAAATGAATGTTGTTAGGTTGTTGTTGAATCTCTCTCTGCAGAAAATAGCATCAGGTGTGGTGTAGAAAATTATAGAAGAACCCAAAATTGAAGTAATTATGGTAAAAACCAGAGTTTATTGAAAATCCATCCTGATCCAGTTCAAAAGATCGAATGTCCAGAGATGAAAAGTCATAAGAAAGTCATATGCAGCCAGAGGTACCTGAAACAGACAAGAAAGTTAATATAACCAGTTTGAACACAAGAAAGAAATCACAAGAAACGTAAGAAATAAATGTTTCATATTAAATTGAACATAAAAAGAGTCATTATATAGATAATCAAAGTCAATTACTTACCCAGAACTATAAAAGTTCCTAGTGAAAAGGAAACAAATCAATCACTAAATTGAAAACCATAAACATTCCTAATTTAATCGTAAATTATTTAAAAAGAACTTTCATTGCAAGGAAGCACTATAAACTGTGTGGTATTGTAGCATAACAATAGACATAACCTTAAATATTAAATTTTAAAATTCAAAGCCATGTTTGAACAAATTATTAACACTTAATCAACTATTATGCTGTGGCCAAAGCACAGCGATGCAAGGCCAGAAAACGGGAAAAAAAAAAAAAAAACTATTATGCTAGAATTCTTAAATAGCCACTCGTATTCTTCATTTTAAGTTAGCAGGGATAATATTAGTTGTGTACAAAACTGAACAATCTCTAATGTTTTCGTTTTTGTGAATGCAAGTTAACTCAATGATTAAGTAAACGATTAGTTGAAAAGATAAAACAGAAACCTTTTATTTATTTGTCCATGCTGAAGTATGCAACATAGAATACAAAATATAAAATTAAATTAAGTATATGCCATAAGTTAGGCAACACAAATTACAAAATAAAGTTAAAATAATTGCATACAGACAATCAGATAAATATAATAAATAAAATAAAATCTATGCCGTAAGTTAGGCAACACAAAATACAAAGTAAATTCAATTGATTCAGACAAGATAAATTAAATAAAGATAAAAAACAATTTTAATATCTTCAAGGAACCCAGATGAAAAGTAAGTAAAATTGTATATAAGAAAGTAAGTGAGATATTATAGATAATAGTTGTTATGTACATTAAAACAAACAAAAGTAAATTCAAATAAAATTTAATAAAAAACTAATAAACAAAATTAAACGCAGTACAAGTATAAATAATAAAATAATTACATAACAATACTTACGTAATCTTTTTAGACGGAAAACTCGGGCGCCAGTCCTTTAATTTTTAAGTGCAAAGAACAGCACTTAAAAAAGTGCCAAAAGGCTCTCCTATTGGGAGAACAACCCAGTATAGCGAAACAGTTGAAGATACGGAATGTCCGGGGGCCGGAAGCTGGAGGTCTGTCTAATATGGACTTCGACCACTGCTCAAACGGGTTAATCAGAAATAAATGACAGAAATAATAACTCGTGAATTTTACCTCTTTAAAACAACGTATTTATTTACTAAATAAATAATATTTAGCAACATTAATGAACAAATCAATTAACTCTAATATCTCAGCGACTGTATAGTCGAGTATGTATAAATTTTTAAAACGATTATAAACAAGCAAGCTGGCAACCAAGAATCTTTACGCGTGGGTACGATTTTATTACGGACTTTTGGATAACACAGATTTATCTTCGCGGCTTGAAATTATTGCATACGGCAAGCAAACGGAAATTTCCAACAGGATGTATTATGAACGGCGGGCAATCGGTTAGCTATAGATATTTTAGTCTTTTACTGGATGTTTTAAAATACGGCGAACTACTGCCACAAACTTTGAGCTATTTATCAATGACTATTTGGATTAATGTAGTAGGTTTTCCGGTAACCTTTGTGCATTGAAACGTTGTAGATTACCCGAACGAGAAAATCTAGCCAGTTGATGCACAATTTATGAAACAACAAAAAAAACAAACCAAGGAGATATTACTAATTAGCTCTAGTTTGATTTAGTAGCATAATACAGCGATACTCACGAACAATAAGATCTCTCAATTTCTATACTTAACTGAAGGCAGTACCTACGGATTGTAGTGAACCACAGTGTATTCTTACCGGTATAATATTCAACTATACTCTGTCTGATGAGAGATTGCAGTGATGGGTGTGGCTTGAGCGGAGAGCGGTTTACTCATCTCAAAATATTTTATAAAACGTGACAATGAAATTCAAATTATTGTAACATTTTTAACTGCCGCAGTCTCACCTTCTACGTGCTACGCCATTGTTGAGGGGCTACTATTGGATTAATTACTCATCTATTTGCTAAAAGTTGAAGGGAACACTACAATACCTTTTATATTATTTGTAAATGGTAATTCGTAATGTTAAATTTACGATAATACACATTTAATACTTAATAGTCACAAGTTTGACAGTAGATACACGCAAACTTCAATGACCTGTCAACTCGTATTCGTAAACACCATTGTAAACCTACCTGACTCTGTAACCAAATCTCTCACCAGACAGACTTTAAGTGGATTAATTTATTAATTTAACTCGGAGCGGCGGCGGTTACGGTGAATGCTGCGGATTGATCTGGAACGGCGGACGGTAGATCGGATCTGATGCGGCGGAATATCTCGGACTGAATCTGGACTGCTGCTGACTTTCTCGGAATGACTCGGAGTGAACGCCCCTCTGGCCTTTTGTTACTTTTATGACGTATCTAGATGGCGTGATAAAAGGGGCGGATTGACTTGAAACGACGGATTCGGATGCACAACCCGGCGTTACTTGCAGAGGTCAGGCGGATTATGCAATTAATGGGGCGGTAGCCGCGTGGGTAAATGCTTTGATGCGTACTTACTCGGTTGCAAAGATCGATGGTTCGAATCCATCCTGGGCAAATTAAAAATTTATTTCTGATTTGCTTCGGACTTTAGATGGATAGAGAATTATCGGAACCCTAGATGTGGTTCGGACTCCACAATGAACTGTAGGGCCTCGTCTCTCTTTACCTAACACAAAATCCTAGGATTTTCCGGGGGTTACTTCGGTAACTTGAGAGGCGGTTAAGAAAACATTTTAAGAAAACATTTTTAAGCAAGATAGACTCAGAACATCAATAACCGAAAATGGGTTACTCGCAATTTCTAGACTATGTTGCAAAAAGAAACGGATTAAAACGGACACGGATTAATATTTTAACGGGTTTTAATAACTAATGATTTTTGTTCCCGACTCGGTCATTATTTATAATAATTCTCGGATTTTACTTATACGAGGGATTGTCGAAAATTAATCAATTAATTACTTGACTGCTTGTTTACCAGTGGACTTTTTAACAACTCATTACTAACTTAACTAAAACAGGACTTACTTACTAAAAAGCGGCGGCAGGGTGTACCCAAGTGACGGTAATATTTAAAGCAAAAACGGACATTCCTTGATTGGAAAAAATCACTTCGTTACAACGCCACTGCTTACGTTGTAGAAGCATGGTGTCGCCAAAGTTAGCGCAGCCATGGGCCCCTTGTTCTTATAGCGGCTGGACTCTACCATAACCGATTCGATGGCGTATTGAGCTAGAGTATTAGTGACAGTTATGGCTCTGGCCACACTGCCTATCGCCAATAGCCTAAGAGCTGGCGTGATTTTTTTCCCATCATTTGTACCAAAGGATAAGCACATTTATGTTGAAATATGGTTTAAAGTGAACAAATATCGCTACGTCTGCCGTTGCAAACCGGCAGCGTTTGGCCGGAGGCGGCTACTCAAATTTGCTTTTTTTCAAAAACTCCTTGATTTGTACCACCTGCAGACTATGAAATTCGGCTTTAGGAATACAATTTGACCACAAAAGTGAAATGGCAGACAATAAAGTCAGTAGCGTTTCTTCATTACAGCCAATAATAGGTTCCGCCGTGAACATCGTAGTAGTCTGTGAGTGCAAGCGAGATGCGTTCATGCTCGCAAACGCGCAGCGGACGGAGATGGATATATTGATATATTATTCGATTATTTAATACATTGGATTTGGACGCATGTTTAGTGGCCCTGTAAATAGATTTGTATGAAGATAAATATAAGCAAACATATATTTTATTGAAACTTAACATTCAGTAATAAGAAAACTAAACATTATACACTCTGAAATAAAAAATATGAAAATAATATTAAAATAAAAATATTATATTACAATAAAAGCAACAAAAATATAAAAAAATATTTAGTCTTCATCACTAGAGTCATCATAAGTTAGTAAATTCCTCATTATCCTGTTCTATGATGTCGTCTAAATTTGTTGGACATCGCGGTCCAGTGAACCATAGTATACTTGATGCCATGTTCACTACAAGCCTATCGCCACATTGCACACATTTGGTTTATTCTTTTTATTTTTAACAAAAGTGCATCTTTACATGGCAGAATTGAAGCAGCATCCAAATTTTTTACTTTTTCTAGTGGGTTTATTTTTCTGTTTTTGGATTTATAACTGTCCAAAAATATTTCGTAACGAGCTTTGTTGATGTTTCCTTGCTTGGGTTTTCCATATAATGTACAGAAAGTTCAAACGGTAAGAACTTTCTACATGCACTTTTTGACGTAGAATAAGATGCATTTGTCAAAAAAAATATATCGCTTTTCGAGTGTTTGATATCAAAGCTAACTTTGTTATTTCAAATGGAAACCATAGTTGGCTTTGACTTTAGAAAATAGGAAAAAAAAAAGAAGCTTTCCAAAAATATATATGTCAAGATATGTCTAGTCATCCTTGCTGCCAATATAACACATTTCTCTTTAAAAATGACATTTTTTAACATTAAAAAAAGTTTTTCGGAATCTGTAAAATGTCAATTTTTGCCGATATCTCGGAAACGGTTCGAGGTATCGAATTGTGGTTTTCACCAATCGGCGTTTCACAAAAATCGAGCTCTAGACTCATATGTCAGTTTTTCTCTACCTGGTCTGGAAATAGGAAAACCAGCCAAAATCAAGCAATTTGGGACACCCTGTACACACGAAATGTTCCGCAACAGCAATTTGATTATCTGCTAAAATTTCACTTTCTCCAAAAGTCGAAAAAGCTGTTTGAAATTCCTCATTCTTTTGTAAAATTTTTCATTCAGGAATTTCAAACAACTTTTTCGACTTTTGGAGAAAGTGAAATTTTAGCAGATAATCAAAATTGCTGTTGCGGAACATTTCGTGTGTACATGGAAAACCCAGGCAACGAAACATCAACAAAGCTCGTTACGAAATATTTTTGGACAGTTATAAACCCAAAAACAGAAAATTAAACCCACTAGAAAAAGTTAAGAATTTGGATGCTGCTTCAATTCTGCCATGTAAAGATGCACTTTTGTTAAAAATAAAAAGAATAAACCAAATGTGTGCAATATGGCGATAGACTTGTAGTGAACATGGCATCAAGTATACTATACAATGGTTCACTGGACCGCGATAGAACAGGATAATGAGGAATTTACTAACTTATGATGACTCTAGTGATGAAGACTAAATATTTTTTTATATTTTTGTTGCTTTTATTATAATATTTTATTTTATGTTATAATATTTTTATTATAATATTATTTTCATATTTTTTATTTCAGATGGTATAATGTTTAGTTTTCTTATTACTGAATGTTAAGTTTCAATAAAATATATGTTTGCTTATATTTATTTTCATACAAATCTATTTGTACAGAGCCACTAAACAATCTTAACATGCGTCCAATTCCAATGTATTAAATAATCGAATAATATATCAATATATCCATCGCCTTTCGCTGCGCGTTTGCGAGCATGAACTCATCTCGCTTGCACTCACATACTACTACGATGTTCACGGCGGAACCTATTATTGGCTGTAATGAAGAAACGCTACCGACTTTATTGTCTGCCATTTCACTTTTGTGGTCAAATTGTATTCCTAAAGCCTTCACTGTTAGCATTCTCATCTTTGAATATTTGATTTGAATAAATCACCGAGTAAAAGTGATTTATTTTTCTGAAGCAGGTTGAAAAATTTAACTTTATCTTTATAGTCCTCGGGCCCAGGCCTAAAATAAAAGATGATTAACTCACCGCTGAAACTTCGTGAACGTATTATTTTCAGTAAGTCAGACAACTTTTTCCTCTACGGGAAATTTCGGTAGCGGGGCGTTTTTTCGTGGAAGCGCTTCAAACTTACGGGTCTGGTGCAAAAAAAAATTTATTACCTCAGCATACTTTTTTATTTTAATCGCAAGTTTTTTTATTTAAAAAAGAAAGACATTATGTCGGACAAATGCATTGGGTCGTTTGACGCATCCGACACCTTCATATAAAAAAAAAATTATTACCTCACAGCTGATTTTTTCAGGATAGCTTATTAAATAGTTATTTATGCAACAAGTGCGTAAAGTGAGATTTTTTCACGAATGGGAATTTTGTCAATCCCATGAGTGAAAAAAGCTCACTTTTCGCACGAATTGCATACAATATTTTTTCTACTACCGAAATGCATCTAAATTCTCTAATAATAATGTGAAACGTCAAAACATACCTATTACGTCAAAACTTCATATGTCATTTAAAAATCACAATACTTATAAACCCACTTAATTTTAAATTAGTGAAATTAATCAATGGCCGCGTTCACCAGACCCAACAGTTGATGAACTGTTGCCAATTTTTAGATTGTTTTAAGGTTATAACCTTCAACGGGAATTAAATTCAGTCATCACAGTGGCCGCTGTAACCTAAGCTACCTCCAACTGTTGGGTCTGATGAACGCGGCCAATGTCTATTATTTCTTTGTCTAATGTCAATGTCAAGAATATAAATGAAACTTCAAAATTCAATCATTATTGTTAAAGGATACTGAAAATTAGGTGGTATGTTTTATAATAATACCGTGATATTAAATAAATGGTATGGCCAAAACGCTAGCTCGTAAGGCCAAAAACCGGAAAAAAAAAAATAAAAATAAATGGACTACATAAAATTAAATAACCACATTTAACGTTTTTAAAATAAGATTTTTTTTTTTTTTTTATTTCGGGTTTTTTGGCTTTGGTATGTTACCATTAGCACAGTGCCATGTATTTTTTAATATTTTTTTTATGAGACAACGGCACGCGGTCTTCCCGAGCGGTGACCCATCTCAGTACTAATCGCGCCCAACGCTGCTTTACCTCGGTGATCGGCCAAGAGCCGTTTCACTAACGTGGTTAGCCGTTGCCCTTAAAATAAGATATGATTATTATAGGTATGCAACTGTTTAGTATGTTACACTAGTGCGTAAGGTAAAAACTCTTTACGCACTAGTGCGTAAAGTTTAACTTTACGCACTCTACAGCATGCGGAAAGTTAGTACTTTAAGATCGGTAGTAGAAAAAATATTTTTAATCAAGTGGCAATATTGTCCGACAAAAATTTTTGGGCAATGTCGTTGTCCGACACCTTAAAGTTAAGGGTTTTATGCAACACGTATAGTTACTACCTCACTTCTAACTTTTATATTGTACTTTTTGTAATGATGTATACAATACATTGAACCATCCACCCGACAAAAATTTTGAGGATTTTCGTAAAAAATTTAAAAAATATACCTAACATTTTCTAAAATCGAGTTACATACAACGTTGCAATAAGACTTTAATAATTTAAATGTGTAAAAATAAATAAATAATAATTCTAATGCAATGATAATAATAGTATATTATGCTACTAGGAGTAGAAGGCGACCATTATTGTTGAGCCCAGAAGTTTACTCAGCCGAGGCGCAAGCCAAGGCAGCAATCTGGGCGAAACACATAATGAGCCTTCTACTCCGAGTGACATATACTATTTTTTCTTCAAGCGTTAATCAAAAATATCAAAACTTTAATTTTGAAAAATGACATCAGGTAAAATGCGTTCCAGCTTAGTAAAAAAAATATATGTAATACTAACCATTTTATTTATCAATGAAACATGACATAGGTAAATTAGCAATTTCAAGTATTTCAGATGGTACACAATGCATTTCTTCAGACTTTTTCGCTTTTAAATTTAAAAAACAGCTCGACGCGAGACGTCAATTTTTAAAATGACAGTTTATGACAAATCATAACTTAGATTTTTTATTCGTTGCCATGGATAAAGTCGAGTATATTTTAACTTGGCATCTGTATGAGTTGATATTGCGCGTACGATTTAATTTTCTCTCGCACTCAAAGTTAAACCAAGAGCATAACACTCATTGTTCCCGTATGTCGACCAAGCTTCTTTGTCCCTCCGATTGAGACGGAAATATAAAATATACACTGAAGAGAGAGATAACATAATCTAAGTTTTCAAGAGTTCAGCGGCTGTCAAACTCTCAAGATTTGCCAATCGTTACAATGAAATATTATTTATTTGGGGTTGAGTCGTCTCAAATTAAAATTAAATTCGTCTTTATATGAATTATTGGTTATTTTTAGTGGTAATTAGTGGGTATTTATACAACAAACGGACATTGTCAAACCACTATAAGTCTTACAAATTTATGTTACGTACATATTGCACGTTTTACAACGTGAGTGATGTAGTTGCGTGGCTCAGTGTGTAATACTCGACTGTCAAAATAGTGGAATAGATACTTCCGAGTTCAAATCCTGTTCACGGCGATATCGTTTTTATTTTTTTAGTAAATATTAAAGGTTCAAATTTTCCCTATAAAAATTTCATTTTATTTATTTTATTAATCCGCGCAGCGAGTTTTGTTAAAACTGTCTTTTCACTAAACAATTTTATTTTATTATTCCGCCCGAGTTTATCTCTAACAAAATCGACTGTTTAGTGGCGTGCTTATTTTATTTATTTACGAATATCCAGGGCCTTTATTTTTTATTTATTATACATTACATAGACTTCAATTTTTCGTTTTTAAGGAACGCTCCGTTTCTATAAGCTGATGATATGTGCGTGATTTAACAAATAACACACGTATTCACCACCAACAGTTTGCGAATTCAAAGTATAGCCTAGCGACGATAATTCTATTTAAAAAAACTATTCTAACTAATATTAGTTTTCGATTACTTTTTTTTTCAAATGATTAATATTGTTATTGACCGAATATTGGGCAATTCATTTTTTATTATTAGTTTCATTTGTGTTCGAGCCTATATATAAATGTAGAATTCCATTAAAACTACAAATTTAGTAAATTAATACTTCTTAACATTTTTTATGAAACCCCTTTAATACTTTTATACAATTATTATTTAGAGATCAATTCACATCACAGTTCGAGTGTCAAACTGTTTGAGAACCACTGACACTTCTAACATATCGAATACAATCTTACTTCAGACGACGTAGCGACCTTTGGACCGGCCAACTTAGAGTATACTCGACTATACCTACATTATTTCATTTTTGTACTAGGAAAAAAATGAGGAATATTTTTTGTACTAATACAATAATAGGCTCTTTCTACAGGACGTGTTGCATTATGTAATGTAAGTATTGTTATACGCTTGAAGAAAAATAAATGTATTAAGAGCAATTTAGAATTTTTGAATAGGAAACTGCCCAAACTCCATGGTTTGTATACATCGAGCGGGCTCCCCGTCGACCATCTCGTTCATTCGTTCGACCTCTCGTTCATTCTCACGATGTTTTTCTTATTTTGTATTCCTATATCAGTTTTTCTCGAAAGCGTGTAAGCAACCGTTAGTTCAGTCAAAAGAATACACTCGTCTTGTGCTCCAAAAATTTAAGAAAATAAATTGAAACAAAAGTAAATGAAGCAAAGTCGTTTTGAATTTGTGATTGTGTGCGTTTTGCAAAATTAATTGTTTTTTGTGTCTTCATCTAAAATATGAGAATCCTCAATTTAAAGAAAAAGATGAGGTTGTGAAAAAATTTACTTAAGAAATATGGCTTTCTTATAAAGAATTTCTAAAAGAGCAACAACAGTAGAAGAGTAATACCGAATCCGAGGATCCCCCCACCACTTTTGCTCCCCCCACCACTTTTTCTGGGGTGGGGGGCAATTATAGTGGGGGGAGGTAATTTGTAATTGCAATAAATGTAATTAGAATAATTAGATTGGGAGGTAATTTGTAATTGTGTAATTAGTAATTTGTAATTGCGTAATTAGTAATTTGTAATTGTGTAATTGGATTATTTCGCTGTAATTAGACTAGTATAATTGCAATATATCTAATAAATGTAATTAGTCTGGAGGGGGGATAATTAAAACCCAATTGTCGCGAGAAATGAAAGTAATTGGATTATTGTGCTGAGAAATGAAAGTAATTGAATTATTGCGCTGTAATGTAATTGCGTAATTAGTAATTTGTAAATGTGTAATTAGACTATTTGCGCGTTAATTACACTATTTTATATAGTCTGGAGGGGGTTAATTAAAAAACCCAATTGTTGCGAGAAATTAAAGTAATTGGATTATTGCAATTAAACTAGTATAATTGCAATATATCTAATTGAATTGGTACCATTGTATATTAATTAGTACATCAATTGGAGAAATGAAAGTTTATTGCGCTGTAATTAGACTAGTATAATTGCAATATATCTAATTGAATTGGTACAATTGTATATTAATTAGTGCATCAATTGCTAAATTATGCGCTCTTAATTAATTGTCAAAAATATATGTCATTCAATATCGCTAACAAGGGATCTGGTATATTAGCATTACGTCTCGGTATAGTAATTAGTGTAGGTATAGTGTAATTGTATATTAATTAGTGTCGCATGCAATACGCAAATAAAGTAATTAGTCTGATGTAATTGCATCAAGTTAGTGTCACACAACAGTTTGAGTACCTACAAATTCATTGTTAGAATTCTATAAAGTAGGTGTCGAAATATTGCAATAAATTTGACATCGAAATGCATTTATTTTCTAGGGATAAAAGAACAAGCGACATCGCATTTATTTTCTAATGATCAAAGATTAAATCAGCTTTTAGTTTTTACTGTCGCATATCTCGAAACAAAATAGTTGGTTAAATTTATAGCTCCCATTTGTTCGACAGACAATAGGTTTGAATAAAGGACACAGGTACGTAGGCCGGGTGGCTCACGCGAACGGTACCTACCTGAAATCGAGGGTATGCCATTAGGGCGGTCGACTTAAAACCGTCAATAATACAATTTGGTATTTAATTTCTAGTCGAAATGCATTCATTTTCTAAGGACAAATATATTGCACAAAAGATTAGCCATCTCTTATCTAAACAAAAGATACGTCGATTTTTACAAAACAAAGCCACACAATTACCTGAAATTTTAAACTTAAAAATAACAGGTGAGAGTGTGATTCGAATAGGACAGAAGGTTTAGAACTGCCTACTATAAAGAAGTCATTCAATGCCGTTAACAAGGGTGGCAATATATTAGCTTATCAAAGATAGATATTGTCATAGTTTTAAAACATTTTCTATACGAGATAGTGGAAACTAATTATTATAAGTTGCAAAAGAGCAATTAAAACTGAACCTTCATTTATCATCACATTCTTCATGTTCTTACTGTAACGTGCTTATTATAAAACACGTGTGACAGGCATTACAGCAATTATTCAAGAACGGCGAACGAAAGAATTCAGAGTGAAGGTAAAATAATTATATTGTTGAAATAATTCAGCCATTTAAAAATCGAAAATATATTTAATATTAATCATTAAACCAGGTATATACAATAAGATACATATTTGGCGTGTTAGCAGAGACAGTTACATAACAATACAAAAAAAAAAATGTATAATGTATATGAGAAAAACAGTGAGTGCGTTTCATATTATACACATTGCCTCTATATTGTCGAAATTTGCCGGGTCATTTAAAATATCCACGAATTCACATGTAGAGTAAAAGCAATAATGTAACAATATTTTTTTTAATCTAAATTTAAAACAATTAAAATTTAATGATTTCAATAAATTTGGAAGTACATTATACAAATTAAGATTTAATGAGTTCCTTGTCGATTTTGTTAGTCTAAATCTATAGGGTCTAAGAAAGTCCGCTTGTCTAGTGGTTAGTTATGAACATCCGAATTCCTGACAAAAAAGTTGTAGTTTTTATGTATCTTGCGCTGTAATTAGACTAGTATAATTGCAATATATCTAATTGAATTGGTACAATTGTATATTAATTAGTGCATCAATTGCTAAATTATGCGCTCTTATTTGTCAAAAATATATGTCATTCAGTATGGTTAACAAGGGGTCTGGTATATTACCATGTCAAAAATTATTTACTGTTGCATTTGTAGTATAAAGACACAATTTCTCGAAATTCTATGGTTTATTACCCATATAGAAAAGCAATATCAAGTAGACAAAAGAAACCCATAAATCACGGTTAATAGTTAGTTAGATTTAATCTAGGGTAGTGCATTGTTCAACTTGATGGCACCTGTGACCATCGGTCGGTCGACCTTCCCGCTAAGCATAGGCGGCTAGTATAGTACAGTAGATATTTCACGTTTTAAACACACCAAACCTGTAAAAAAGACAAAAGAAATTGGACAAAAGAAATCGATGTATTAAAAAGCACATGGAATAAATTAAAATAAATACCCTACTGTCACTGAGGCTTTGGCTTTCTAACAAAAGATCATGAACCCGCCCTCCTCATTGTCAGGGTGACAATATTTTCAAAGGATATGTATTTGCATGTGTGCAAAAGACTCCACTTCTACGGCATTATTTACTGTTGCCATTGTATACATTTAATGAATACCTACATAGGGGTCCTACCTTCAAATTTTAAGTTAAGAAATTAGACAAAAGAAATCGATGTATTGTCAATAGTACCACATTATGGGTTAACAAACAAGCGATATCGAATCATTTTAAATATATTACACAATAGCCATTCTAAAATAGCTGTACAATAGAATAATATAATGGGGGATATTTGAATATTGAAATGTGGTGGTGGGGGGGGGTCATATTCTCTAGATATATAGAGAGTGAGAGGAGTTGTCACGACCATTATTAGTAGCAACAGACTCCTAGTGAACACGCAAAATGTATAAGTGTACGTCTTGCAGTAAAAGTTTTACGCGATGTAATAATATGCGTCGTCATCAGAAACAGTCGTGTGTGAGTTCACGTGATAATGGACCTCCAGCAAAACAATTTAAATTTGATTCAACCCCATCAACATCCGCAAGTATGCAAACATGTGATTGTTGTAATGTGACGCTGACGACAGCTCAGATGCATTCCCATAAGAGGTCGTTGCAACATAAGGCAAATGCATGTGTTCCTTCAATGAATGGTGTAAGCATTATCCAAAGCGCTTTCAAATACAGAATTATTTCATATCGAGTGCATAGTGAACATAATCATCTGAACTACGTAATGTTCTTTAATGAAATCAAACATAAAATTTTAAATCTGCTAGAAGAAGCGCTACAAATACATACGGTAATAAAAGTAAATCTGGAAGTGTTCGCCAAATACATGATACAAAGTAAAGAATTAACAGATATGAAATCATTTAATACAACCAACAAAATTTTGGATCAAGCTATGAATTTAAGTGATGTTTTGGATAGTTTTGTAAAAGAGATGATTACCCAAACTACAGAGTTTCAAGAGCGAGATTCAGGTGTGTAATTATTTTTATTAACGTACTAGAATTGCATTTAACATTTGCATATTTTTAGGATGGGCCCTGGAACGAATCGAATTTGTTGAAATTAATGTGAACAAGTATAGTCCACTGCGTGGCTCATCATATATAAAATTACCAAAATTCATTGAAAATAAGAATGCAGTGGTAAACGTGCACAATCAAGATCAATGTTGTTTTGCCTGGGCGGTGACTTCGGCACTGCATCCTGCAAATGGTAATACATCGGACTTATCATCATATCCACATTATTCACAAGTGTTAAATGTAACAGGTATGGATTTTCCAGTAAAATTGCGAGATATTTCAAAATTTGAGGAAATGAATAATATCGATAAACGTATACGGGTTAGAGGAGAAATTTAAAAATAATAGAATGGAATATGAAGTTGTAGGTCCTTTACGTTACTCGGGGAAAAAACTGCGTATCCATTTAAATTTATTGCTAATTTCTGAGATGTGTAATATTAATCACCATTGTACGAACGATTGTGCTAAAACTCACTATTGCTGGATAAAGAATTTGTCTAGGTTAGTTTCGCGACAAATTTCTGCAAGCGATCATAAAAAATATTTTTGCGACGGTTGTTTCTTATATTTTAATACCGAACGTCACTTATTGCAACACCAGTCACACGATTGCAATCATATTTATACGACAATACCTACCACCCAATTTCGAATCGATAAATATGGTAAACAAGTACCCGAGAATATGTTAAAATTTGAACATTTTGAAAGACAAATGCAAGTTCCATTTGTAGTGTATGCCGATTTCGAATCAATTTTAAGTCCTATCGATACCTGCCAACCCAATCCAGAACGATCTTTCGGGAATAAAACTTTTAGACATCAACCACATTCTTTCGCGTATTTAATAAAATGTTCATTTGATAATTCTCTCAACAAGTTTGAGTTATACCGGGGGTCTGACGCCGCCAAGGTCTTCGTATCACGTATCGAGGCTGACTCGAGAGATATCTATAATAGATATATGAAAGATATAGTCCCAAGGAGTAGAGTTAGAGTTAGAATTATTAATTGATATAGATATGATTAACTTTTTTAAGAAAGGAATTCGTGGTGGAATAAGTCAGTGCTCTGAAAGAAAACATATCGCAAATAATAAATTTCTTACCGATTACGATTCCAACGAACCCTCGTCGTTTATAACTTATTTGGACGCCACAAACCTATACGGCCACAGTATGTCTCAATCGCTACCGACAGGTGGTTTCACCTGGTTGTCCCAACAAGAAATTATAAACTTAGACATTACGAATATTCCAGATGAAAATCCGCGCGGGTACATTTTCGAAGTAGACATTCATTATCCCAACGAATTACATGATCTACATTCGGACCTCCCTTTCCTAGTAGAAAACATGGTTCCTCCTAATGCAAAATCAGCAAAGTTGATTCCAAATTTGTTTGACAAGAAAAGGTACATTGTACACTATAAAAACTTGAGACAGGCCATGGATCACGGTTTGATGGTTTTAAAGACTCATAGAGTGCTCACATTTAATCAATCTCCTTGGTTAAGAAAATACATCGATTTAAATACGGAGATGAGAAACACGGCAACAAGTAAATTCGAAAAAGATCAATTTAAATTAATGAATAATGCGGTTTTCGGTAAAACTATGGAAAACGTGGATAATAGAAAGGATATAAAGTTGGTTACGCATTGGGAAAGTATTAGAAGGTCCTTTGGTGCAAATGCTCTTATAGCCCGGCCGAATTTTAAAACTTGTTCGATCTTTACAGAAGATTTCGTCGCGATTCATATGAACAAACTAAAAGTAGTATACAACAAGTCAATTTATGTAGGGTTTTGTGTTTTGGAATTATCCAAGACGGTGTTATACAATTTTTTCTATGATGTGATAAAAAGAAAATTTGGCGAAAATGCTTCCCTGTTATACACCGATACGGATTCTCTGATTATTAAAGTTTTTACTGATAACATTTACGATTTTATAAAGGAGAACCCCAATAAATTCGATACATCCAACTATAAAGAAGGAAATAAATTTGATGTTCCTAAAGGTCTGTCGGTTTTAGGGAATTTTAAAGATGAGTTCCCCGCCGACCCGATTATTAGTTTTTATGGGACGGGGGCTAAAGCTTACTGCATAAAATCTATGAATAATGAACTGAAAAAAGCTAAGGCGGTAAAGAAATCAGTTATTAATAAAAATTTGTCAATAGATGATTATAAGAAAATAGTGGAGCGGGGTGGGGTAATATTAAGAGAAATGAATACTTTTAGAAGTTATTCGCATGATATTTACACAGAAATGAAAAATAAGGTGGCACTATCTCATTATGATGACAAAAGATTCGCCATTCCTAATACCTTTAAAACTTTACCATGGGGGCATTGCGACATACCGATATTTCAAAATGAGTTGGCCGTAATAACTGATACAAATAATGTTGTTGAAAAGGAAAAATATGATCCTTTAGATGCTTTACTTGCAGCAATAGATGAGTTAAGCCAGTCACAATAACATTAGCATATCAAATAAAATTTGCATTATTTATCGGGTTAAAGTTATAAAACTGGAAAATTCATACTAAATGTGAGATATTGTATTATATTTAAGTAGATTTATTGTGTAATAAAATATATATTTATGAAAAAATAATTGATGTTTTTTTTTGAAGTTAAGTATTTGTAGTATATGTAATAAACTTAAAAATATTTTTATTTTGTTTACAATTTAACATTAAGGAAATAAATTAAACAAATATTAATTGAGTACATTCGTTTTATTATTTATTTATTATACATAAAAATATTTCATTTGACATAACCTTATAATGATACAATAATATATTTTCTAGACAGTGACAATTTTAAACAAGAGAAGCTCTATCAATCCACGAGTTGTGTTCTTTAGAGAGTCCAAGCCATTTTACAAACACTTTATTTCCTTGCTTTTTTAAAACATTCTCTACTAGATACACATTGGGGTATTTTGCCTTTAGTAGCTCCATCTCATAAAAACACCCCTTGATTGGATGTCCAAGCATGTCTGCAAGCAGGTAAGTTGTGGGATTTGTTATGTTTATCTTGACAATTTTAAAAATTTCTGTTGAGAAATTCGGTGTAAACCCTTTATCAAATACACCTTTATACTTGCTAATACGAACTACGTCACCGAGGTGGAATTTCGGTTTGAGAGCAATTTTTATGTTATTATATACATTTAAATGTGTAGTTGGTGTGACATCAACAGGTTTCATACCAATTGTACGATGGACTTTGTTATTATAACTTTTTGTAACATTGGGTAGGATGTCGAGCCATTTATATTTACCCATAGCTGAGAATTCTTTATACAACCAACTCTTTAATGTGCGGATTACTCGTTCAACAATTGCTGCTTTTTTTGTGCTATATGTAGAATAATGATTAATTTCATGCTGCTTCATTAGTGCGGAAAACTTTCTGTTGTAGAATTCTGTACCATTATCAGTCTGTAAATTTCTTGGTGAATAATTTGCTTCTTGAATAATAGTCTGCATAGTCTTAGTAACTTCTACAGCTGTTTTATTTTTAACAGATCTGGTCCATACGTACTTGGAATAGCAGTCAATCACTACAAGAATATAACGATACCCTCTATTTTTATCAGCGTATGGTTGCATTTCGGCTAGGTCTGCTTGCCACAAATCACCAAACCCCTTAATTATGGTTCGCCTTCTACGAAAATTTCGTCGAACATTTCTATGTAACTCGTTAACAACTTGTAATTTTTCGCTGCTAACCTCCATTATAAAATTGTCTTCAGCTATATATCAACTTCAGGCATTAGTTCTGGTGGAAATGCTAGGCCTCCGGATTGCACCTTCTTTGGTTGGAGTTCGGTGGCAATATGCTCTAATTTGGAGATTCTAGTGATTAAAGTATTGTGATTGTTTATGGCTGAACGTTTAACTTCAGAAATTGCTTTATCAACATATTTCCTCATTTCTATTTTCATTTTCTGCATCGTATCATTATTTTGTTTATTGAAAATAGTGCGATTTTCTTCTCCACTTTTTAAAAGTCCCACATCAACATATTTTTTCATTTCCTCAATAATTACATCGGTTGTATCAAAAATAGCTTTGGCAGCATTTTCATCATTTGTTTGTAGACGCTTGTTAACGTAATTACATGTTGCACCATCTTGATCATCGACAGGTTCCCCTAGATTTTTTAAACGCTTATTTTCAATATCATAGTGATTATCTCTGGTAAGTTTAAAACCCACGCCAGGTAATCCACGATAGGCTATTAACTTACTTGCACTAATTCTTTTGCTGCGTCCAAATTTGTCAATTGTGTTGTTTACAGTAGACATTTCTGATTGCGTCTGATCCATTTTATATATTTCAGGCTATATAATACTTATTGAGTATGATGATACTAGGTATTATATCTTTAATACACTATTTTTTCCTCCCTAAGTTCTGATATTATTTCTATTATTTCATTGTCGTGGTTGTTATTTCCAGCCATTTTCGAACCCCATAGGAGGCGTAAACGAGCCACAAGTTCACTAGGTTTATTCCAGTAGATATATTCTTTATCTTTATTTCTGTACAATTTGTGGGTAGGTACACGTTTTAATCCATAACCACTTGTTGACGATCGTGTCACAATTGTAGAAGATGTTAATGGTTTGATAATTTTGTGAAATTTTTCACGTTTAGTGGTGTTATAGCCACTCGCCACATTGAATTTTTTATACGGCGCTTTTGTTTTCCTTAGTATTTCTCCATATATCTTACTCCATTCATCATCGATAACACTCTCTGTATTATCATCTAGAATTGGCGGACGTTTTAGAAATATTAGATCGTACAATTTCGGATTACCTAGATACACGCCAAGTTTCTTATTGCCATACCACAGTGTAATATTTCCATGGGAAAAACGTATTTCAGCATTACCCATCAGCAGTATGCCTGTCTTGGGATCTACACGCACTCCATATAAACTATCATACTTGGAATTACCCGATTTTACATTCTGTATATGTCTTTTTACAACCTCACGTCCTTTTTCTAGTTTTCTAGCTAGAGAAGTTTCAGATACGGGGGTTGTTCTTATAGACGATGGTGGTGTTTCCATAATGGGGGTATAAGGTGGAACATCATCACCGCCTACATACTTATCAGATCCTTCTTCAGAAGCACTCTCCCATGGCACTGCCCTCTGAGTAGACACCCTTGATGATGATGATGGTTGTTGGGTATGTGGTTTGTTCTCCGCTGCTGAAGATATAGCATTTAAAGGTTCAGTTATTGGTTGATAGATCTTTTCAAGTGTTACATGCATCTCAATATCTTTGTTCTTAATAGAGTTAAACTTCTTACGTACCGCATCTGTCGCCTCAATCAACTGTCGCTTGAGGGCTATTTCACTATTGGGATGCACAAGATTGTTATATTTTTTATTATCTTTGGTAACCTTCATCTTAGCGCATACGTAAACGAAGTAACCATACGAAGTCTGTGGCTCAAGTGAAGTTTTTATTAAAATTCATTATGGATATATGAAGCTATCAAACCCTTTTCTATATCGCCCACCTTGTACTTCTCTATCCTTATCAATCACTAGAAACCCATATTTGTCATTCCAGCACTCTGCACACATATTTTGAAATACTGTAAATGTTACATCAGGTGACACATGATCGGAAAATATGTGGTGAAGGTTCATGTCATCCTGTTTAAAGACAATAATTAAATTACTATTGTCTCTTATTAGCTGCTTCGGTATTCGAGAATATGTTTGACCAAGATAAAAACAATCCACATTTCTATGGCGGCCCATACTAAAATATGCTCTTATAACATCTTGCTTCTCACATATCACATCGTCAAATATAAATAAAGACTCCGGTTTTGCCTCGGATGGTTCCACTATTTGCGCTCCATTACTAAATGTATAAAATCCTAACCCCTCAATCGGCGCTAGCACCTTACGCAGATACTCATACTTGGGTTGATTTATAGACTTTGAGTATAGGTAAATGTTTAAAAAGCGTAAACCTAAGCGATGGGTGATCAAAGATATTAAGACATTTGTTTTCCCACAATTCGAGGGTCCTATTATGAGGGCACGTACAGTTGAAGGTAGTAGTGGTCCATGACGATTATGAGCGCTTAACCCACGCCCAACTTTTTCATCCAAATTATCTATGGAAAGCGTTTGTTTCTGTTTCACAATGTGCATTGTATCGCAGCTAATTGGTATATAAATAGACATGTGACTTGCAACTCTTATTTAAATGGTTTCCACCATACGATACACACGTGAAAAACGTATGAAGCGCGGTATAGGATTAATTAATTCCCTGATTAATAAGCTTCCCGTCGAGTTGCATTTGCCAGGTTATCAATTTTGTGGTCCAGGCACAGATTTAAATAAACGGCTGACACGGGGTGATCCTGGCATAAATCAGCTCGATAAAGCGTGCAAGGAACACGATATTGCATACGACAAAAATAGCAGTAATCTAGCAGCCCGCCATAAAGCAGACTATCAGCTTGAACAGGCTGCGTGGAAACGAGTGAAATCCAAAGACGCAGGACGTGGAGAAAAGGCCGCTGCTTGGTTAGTTACAACTATAATGAAAGGAAAACAACGTCTTGGTATGGGATGTAATTCAACAATATCTCGTAACCCAATAAGGAAACGAATCATCAAGAAAACAAAGAAGGGTAAGAAGAATGTTAAAAAGACAGCATTTGGATCTGGGATAGTACGAAAAGTGCGTGACACACTGCGAAGTGCTGGAGGCAAAAGAGTGAAAGACCAAACGAAGGCGACTGAAATTGCTCTAAAAGCTGCACGTCGATATATAAAACAGGCCGGTGGGAAACGCAATATTCAAACACCTCGAGTTATACCAATACCAAAAGTTGGCGGTATTTTACCTCTAATACCCATTTTTGCTGGATTATCTGCATTGGGTAGTTTGGTGGGTACGGCTGCTGGTATTGCTAAAGCTGTAAATGACGTAAAAAAGGGTAGAGAAGAATTAGCTGAAGCAAATCGACACAACAGAAGTATGGAAGCAATAGCTATGAAAAGTGGTAAGGGGATGTATATGAAGCCATATCGAAAGGGAATGGGCCTTTATCTAAAACAGAATTCAAAAAACTAATAGACTCCCTACCTCGGAGACCTCTTACCGACATTGATCTTAAATATTATGCTAAGAAAATGAAGGTAGCATACTTTCGGGGTGTATTTATGCGCGACTCACTACCAAGACGTGGCCCACATTACAATGAATCTGCAATAATCAATTTGGATAGTATATATGGTCCTGGGACACATTGGGTGGCATATAAAAAACGAGGTAGTTTAGTAAATTACTTTGATAGTTTTGGTGATTTACCCCCACCTATAGAATTAGTTACATATTTCAATAACGATTCAAGGAGGGCCAACCAAATATTCTATAACTACAAACGTGTACAGAATTTTAACACAGTGTGGTGTGGACATTTGTGTTTAAAGTTTCTCTCTACGATAGAAATATAAAACGCCATGGAGCTGAAAACTATAACCCCAACAATGGATCGAGAAGGTATCAAGCGAATGGGCCACTCACTAATTGCATTCTCCCGTTTGCGTAGTCTATTGAAGATGAGCAAACAACAACTTGCTGATATGCCCAAAGAAGTGATGATTGGGTTGGCTTCACATGAAATTGCATTAGTATGGGATAAGCTACCTACACATCTTCAGAACGATGTCGATATAATAAAATATCAATACTGTACAGAACATTACCTTAACGATCATGAAGGCAGTTTTGATGCTAATGACGGTCCAATACCTCGAAAAATGTTTTGTTGCTATTGTAAGGTAAACGATGTAAATGTGGCATCCAATAACAATGTAAATATATTACCATCAAGTTCAAAGAAGAGGAAATTATACCATTATTGCTGTAATCCACAATAAATTGGGTAACGCAATTTAATTACATCAGTCATGTCGTACACGTTCACACTAACGAGCCGCTTAAGTGTGCTAAGTGTCAACTTTAATCCACCCATTGAACTGGATAGGAGCAGTCGTCATGGGTTAGGCTTAATTGGATTCTACTCTTACAACTCCATATTCAATGTGGATGAAACAAATAACATCTTCCAATATAGGGTTAGTGCTAAAGATACATTCACTACTGTTCACATACCTCTGGGGGCTTATGAAATTGATGAAATCTATGCAGCAATGTTGAAAGCTATGAATATTGATGGAAAGGATTACACGCAAATATTCACTTTACGAGCAAACAACAACACCCTAAAGTGCGAGATTTTGTCAAAGTATGAAATAGATTTTAGACAACCAAATTCCATAGGAAGTCTGTTGGGATTTGGACCAATATATTTACAACCAAATAAAAATTATGAATCAACACAGCCTGTTGATATTATGAAAGTAAGGATGATACGTGTAGATTGCAATATTATTTCTGGAGCTTATCTGAATGCGGAAGAGTCACACACTCTCTTTGAATTTGATATAGATGTTGAGCCTGGCTACAAACTTACTAGAGAACCCAAAAATATCATATATTTACCTGTTAGACCTAAATGGTGTCAGTTAATAGATAACATCACGCTACGTGTGCTGGACGACAACGGTGATTTGATCAATTTTCGAGGTGAGAAAATTATTGTAAGGCTAGAATTGAAGAAAGTTTGATATCACCAACCAAATGGGCTTTCGATATAAACAGCGACAGCAAGTACATCACCATGAATATGATACTGTAGCGAACAATAGTGTGGATAAAAAGAAAGGGAGATGTGGAAAGCAATTCATTCAAAGTCTATACCTTAAACAGTTAGGACATAGGTTGTCAGCTGAGGATCAAGCCTTTTTAAAACATATTGGATTAAAACTGCGAAAATATTTGCCATAATAATGGTGGCGGCTGCAACTAGTGAAAAACTTGAGGTGTTTGATGAACCTGTGTTGGATCATTCCCTAGTTAGCCTACATGAGCATACATATAAGCCATATGGTTCCCCATATTACAGAAACTCTGATGAAATACGTATCCCCATCAATTTTCAAGATGTTATACTCGACATTTCAGAAAGTTATATATACATAGAAGGAAAATTTACCCCTAGTGATGCCACAAAGCGTTGCTATTTATCCAATAATGCACTAGCATTTCTCTTTGAAGAGATACGTCTGGAAATGGGTGGTGAACAAGTAGCAGTAGTTAGAAGACCTGGTATTACTACAACAATGAAAACTATGGTGTCGTATGGGCAAACGCATGCACGCTCATTAATAACAACAGGTTGGGGTCTCAGTCAAAATAGACAAGATATTTTAGATACCACCAGTCACGTGTTCAGTGGCAAACTACCCCTTAAGCTCCTTATGGGTTTTGCAGAAGATTATACCAAAGGCATTCTGAATGTGAAGCAAGAATTAATTATGATAATTGCACGCTCATTTAAAGACTCCTATATCGGTGAAGTTGATGCGGAGCTGGAAATAAGCAAAATTGAGTGGAAAATAAGACATATTGTACCTGAAGATCGACAAAAGTTAAAATTATTGAATCGAATTAATAAAAGTGGTAATAATGCCAAGGTTAATATGGTCTACCGTGCATGGGATTTTTATGAGCTTCCCTGTCTACGTGATACTGCCTACGACATATGGGCTCTTAAACTCTCCACCCGTCTTGAAAGTCCACTTTTCATCCTTCTTGGTTTTCAAGACACTGATCAGGCCAATGATAGAACAAAGGATGTTACACAGTTCAAACACGCAGACATAAATAATATTCGACTATTTCTAAACTCTGAAGTTTATCCATACGAACGTTGGAATTTAGATTTCGATAAGAAGCTCGATTCTGCAGCATATTATGCTTATGAGAACTTCCAACGTAGTTACTATGATAAAGATATGAGCGAACCCATGATGGATCTTGGGGAATACAGGAAGAATCCTTTGTTTGTCATTGATTGTTCACACCAACCTGTTGCAGTGAAATCATCTACAGTCGACATAAAAATAGAATTTGAAACACGAAAAACGAAATTTCCCGAACAAACTCGAGTGTATGCACTTATACTTCATGATACATATTTAAGTTATAATGCATTAGATGGCTCGGTTCAGAATGGTTTTCTTGATGTCTAGTAAAAACATTTTATCAACAATAATCACGATGTATATGCAAATGTTTATTTTCCCAAAATGTAATTGTGTATTTAAAATAAAACTGTTTTAATTATACTATGGCTGTTTTTAGTTGTGTAATAAAAAATAGGAAATAAAATTAATGTAATCTTTTAATGTGTATTTTATTTGAATCCCTCCTTATGTCATCTAGTTTACAAGACAATCTTTCAATGGCAGATTTAATGTCTTCTATCAAACTTCATGTTTGAGTTGAATGGGTTTTTTTGTGTATTGCCGACCTATTGTCCATCATCTTTAGTTAGTTCATCTGTAATTATTACCAATAAACCGTCTGATTTGTAGATCTATTATAATGACGAGGCATTTTTTTTTTTTAATTAAGCTATGGGAAAATAAAGTTTTGCAAAAAAATGATCTGATCGTTAAACAAATACCGATATAAATGTATCTTAACGTATCTTTCTTATCTAATCAATCTCGTGGGGAAGGACGATCGAAAGACAGGGATTCCATTTGATAACAATCAATATTTACTGACTATCGTGTCTTCCTTAATGTCCCTTTTACAAAAGAAAAAATATTTTATGGGCTTTGTACTAACAGGTGATTTTTGTGGATTTATTTCGCCTATTTATTATACAGTTAACAAATATTGATGCTTTGTTGAAAGGTGTAACTACCTGTCCTTATATTTTAGTATACAAGCGTATACATTGCAATTACAGAAATCTAATTATAATAAGGTATTTTTAGCTATGTAATAAAAATAGGAAATAAATTGAATGTAATCTTTTAATGTGTATTTTATTTGAATCCCTCCTTATGTCATCTAGTTTACAAGACAATCTTTCAATGGCAGATTTAATGTCTTCTATCAGACTTCATGTTTGAGTTGAATAATAAAATGGATCGTGATTAACTATATCATAAATTATCATAGCTTCTTTATGGAACTGAATTTTTAACTAGGTTTCATTAAATAGTTTTACAGACGGTTGAAGAGAGCCACCCCCATTATTCTGTAAAACAGATTAAAAGAGGCATATAATTATCCAGAGCTTTATTAAAGCATCGCTGTAATTTCCGTTAAAATATTGCTTTTTAATGCATTATCAAAGTAGTCATCGTTTCCGCTTGCTTTTGTTAAAACGCCGTCAAGTTGGATGTATACTGATCTGTAAATATATCTTAAGATATACTGCTTTTCTATAAGGTAATAAACCATAGAATTTCGAGAAATTGCACCTAGTCTAATTAGAGCGCAATATAGTGTGCCATCATTTCAGTGTTTCAAACAACAAAAAAAAATTTTGCATGTTTCTTTAACACCCTGTATCTCGGAACTATGTGTTGCCGGCCCACATTTACATATGAACTTTTTTCATATTATTTTGGTAGTTTATCACACCATAAAGTTTGATCTACTAAGTGTCTATGTTTATTTTCTCAAAAATGTAATTGTGTATTTAAAATAAAACTGGTCCTCTATGCAGACATATTGTCTGTCGCAAATGGGAGCTATAAATTTAACCAACTATTTTGTTTCAAGATATGCGACAGTAAAAACTAAAAAGCTGATTTAATCTTTGATCATTAGGAAATAAATGCGATGTCAATGGAATGCTGGTCGAAGACTACCTACAATTTGGAATTTTAATAATTTGTAAAGGCACAGTGACAGTAGGGTATGTGAAATACGAGTGGTTTGATTTTCAGATAGGCACCTGTTTCGTGAAATTATGTTAGATATATTGCAATTATACTAGTCTAATTACAGCGTAATAAACTTTCATTTTCTCCAATTGATGTACTAATTAATATATAATTGTACCAATTCAATTAGATATATTGCAATTATACTAGTTTAATTGCAATAATCCAATTACATTCATTTCTCGCAACAATTGGGTTTTTTAATTAACCCCCTCCAGACTATATAAAATAGTGTAATTAACGCGCAAATAGTCTAATTACACATTTACAAATTACTAATTACGCAATTACAGCGCAATAATTCAATTACTTTCATTTCTCGCGGCAATTGGGTTTTAATTATCCCCCTCCAGACTATATAAAATAGTGTAATTAACGCGCAAATAGTCTAATTACACATCTACAAATTACTAATTACGCAATTACAGCGCAATAATTCAATTACTTTCATTTCTCGCGGCAATTGGGTTTTAATTACCCCCCTCCAGACTATATAAAATAGTGTAATTAACGCGCAAATAGTCTAATTACACATCTACAAATTACTAATTACGCAATTACAGCGCAATAATTCAATTACTTTCATTTCTCGCGGCAATTGGGTTTTAATTACCCCCCTCCAGACTATATAAAATAGTGTAATTAACGCGCAAATAGTCTAATTACACATCTACAAATTACTAATTACGCAATTACAGCGCAATAATTCAATTACTTTCATTTCTCAGCGCAATAATCCAATTACTTTCATTTCTCGCGACAATTGGATTTTAATTATCCCCCCTCCAGACTAATTACATTTATTAGATATATTGCAATTATACTAGTCTAATTACAGCGAAATAATCCAATTACGCAATTACAAATTACTAATTACGCAATTACAAATTACTAATTACGCAATTACAAATTACTAATTACGCAATTACAAATTACCCCCCACTCTAATTGCCCCCACCCCAAAAAAAAGTGGTGGGGGGCGCAAAAGTGGTGGGGGGTGTCTCGGATTCGGTATTACTCTTCTACTAACAACACCACAAGCACAAATACAACCAAGTTGTATTACCTGAAAATTGGGAAAGTGATGAGAATGGATATCATATTCTACCTGCTACAAAGAGTTTAATGTAAAAATAAAGTATCTTCTTTCTGAAAGGTAAGTTGACATCAAAATTTATTAAAACTACATGATTTTAAACGATTTTTCGCTTCATATTAGTGCTTTCATTTTGCAATAGAATCTCAAGTTTTTACTATATTATATTGTCGTACACGAGCAACTTTTTCCCAAAATTTCAAACTCCTAGCTAGTCGGGAAGTATAAAAAAAAGACGAACGAAAAAATTACGTACACGAACATACCAGTGAGTTAAATAATAGCGTTTGAAAAATTTAACAATTTCAGTACAATTATTAATAATGATGATAATGATTGTTATAATGTTAATAAATATAATAGTACTGTCATATTATTTTTTATTATTTCAAATAACATTACACATGTAATAATAATACTTACGTGTTTAAAATTGCAATAACGTAAGGTTACTCGCTTTTAAAAATTTCCTTTTTTTGTCCGACTATTAAATAGACCAAGTAATTTTATCGGACAACTATATAATTGATCAAGAATCAAGTCATGTAATACACTTATACTTTTGTCCGACATGAGGTAGTAACGGGTTGCATTAAACCCTTAACTTTAAGGTGTCGGACAACGAAATTGCCCAAAAATTTTTGTCAGAAAATATTGCCACTTGATTTAAAATATTTTTAATAAGCTATCCTGAAAAAATCATCTGTCAGGTAATAATTTTTTTTTATATAACTTCCCCGTGTTGGAGGTATCGGACGCGTCAAACGACCCAATGCATTTTTCCGACACAATGTTTTTCTTTTTTTAAATAAAAAAAAATTGCGATTAAAATGAAAAAGTTTGCCGAGGTAATACATCTTGTCAGTGATTTATTCAATTCAAATATTCAAAGATGAGAATGCTAACAGTGAAGATATCATTTGTACAGGGGGAAAAGTTTTATTAAAATGCGGTTCATGTAAATGTAAAATGGGATGTGGAACAACATGCAGTTGTAGAAAGGCAGGCTTGAAATGTTCGATTATATACGCCACTTGCACAGGAATTTCATGTAACATTCGGAAATAATCCCCGATTGCGACGAGGAACCACCTGCAATCAATCAATTTCTCACTTTACAAATGCCAGATGATAATGGTGATGTTCCTAAAGAACAAGAGGATAATTCTCAGGAAGAGTCCATAATCTCTGACGAACTAAATTCTTCGACGTTAATTAACCGGGTTTATCAATGAATACAAGGAGTTCGAAAAAGTCAGTATTAATCATCTTCAACGACATGATGCTTCGCGGATTACGCTTACTGGGATACCACGTTAGAAAACGCGCCCTAATTCAACTCTATGGTGGTGTCATTGAGATAGAATATAAATATAAGAAGATGCTACTACGATATAAATAGGTAAGGAAATAACGGTTCCACTGGGCGGAGCTTAACGTAGGAGCAATATGGCGGCTTTAACAGAGTCGGATTAAGCGCGTTCTCACGATTCGATTTTAGTTGGTGAACTTTCGTAAACCAATTTAAGTCGGTGAAGTTTTTGGTTCTCACGTTTTTTTAGACAAGATATTATAGTGGAATTATTTTTCTGGGGTTTATAGGTCCCCGTGAAGGAAAACACTACTAATTCACTAGTACCAATTCCTACAACTTCTTAATTGGGTATGTTAATGATGGTGAATATGAAAAGTAAAACAATAGGTAAATAAGTAAGTTTTTCTTTAATTTACATACCCACGTTATACTTTGTTTAAGAATACATAAATATGCAGTACCCCTATAACTTTGGCAATCTAACTGGTTCCTTTTTTTTATCAAGTGGGCATATGAGTCCCAAACTCCATTCTGCTGGCATGTGTTCCATTTCCCAGATTCTACAGATGAGGTTATACGATGTAGCCCACTAATTTTTTTCCACCGTGTTTGAAGAGCTCTGTTGAAATTTTACCATTACCAGCGGACTTGCTATTATTCAACTTTTTCATAGCCGTTGCCACTTCATTCGTTGTTGGAGGTTCTAGATGTTCTTGGTTCCGGAACTCGAACTCTAGAAGTTAGGTTGGTTCTCCCACCAGCAGCCCTTGAAAATGTTCTATCCATTCAGATAGAATATATTTTTTATTGCTTATTAAGTATCCTCCTTTGTCTCTACAGATATTTGTTCTTTGTTTAAAAACTTTTCTTGACGCGTTTCATTCCTGTTAAAATTTTCTAGTGTCATTCTCGTTTCGGTGCCTTTCAAGCTGGTCTAATAGTCGGTTTTCCGTCTCCCGTATCTTTCGTTTGTATACGCGTTTCTCTTCCCTTCTAAAGCCGCGTCCAGATTGCTCGCGAACAGCACGAACAAACACAACAAGCACAACGAACGGAGTGAGCAGCACGAATGATCCAAAAATCACATTCGTCGTGTTTAGGCTGTTTGCGGCGTTCCGCATGCTTGCAATTATCCAAAACGCCTGTTTCGACTGTTCGGTAGGGTAGCGGTACATCAAAGGGATTCATCTTGTGCGCGCGAGCACAGTTGACGGCGGTTTTGTGAATTGTATTGTTTTTACTGTTCGCGTCCATGTCCGAACCGCAAGAGCGCAAACACTGAACTACAATGTGGACACTTTGTTTGCGAATGAAATGATCTTGATAAATAGTCCACAAACAGCAAAAGCATCAGCGTGATGAAGGCGAGCGTGAGCACGAGCAGGAGCAATGTGGACCCACCTTATTTATCTACCGCCGCCCTCTGTCCTACATACATGCTACATATAAAGTAGACTACCAATAATAGCATTTTTATGTACCATAATTTTGTAGGTACGATTCTGTTTATTGTTTATACTAACCTATGAAATGTTATTCCAGACATCTTCTTTTTATCCAAACCGTCTCTGCTACAGCAGCTACGCACAACACAAAACACCATGACTGTTTTTAAGAAAACTAACAAACAATAGGAACTTATAGTTCTCAAAATATAATTGGAACGGTAAATATTGCTCAACATGAACTGACAACAAATGACACTACAGTTTGACAAAAACGCCGTAGCAATATGGCGGACATGAAACCACTTTTGCCACGTGATGCCATCTCCCTAGTATGTTCTATCTCAGTGGGTGGTGTGGAATGGAGTAACAAATAAGGGTAAAAAATTAATAAACAGCGGGAAATTTTGTTCAAAAATAAAAGTTTTCGACAAATTGATGAAAACGCTTATATGAATCTTAGAAAAGAAAGTTTCGAACAAAAAAAATAGGAAATCGCACGCTCTACATTTTTTATAACGACCACAATCGACGTATCTCGCACCGGTACCGAGATAATCGCGAAAAAGCGATTTTCCACCCCTTAAAACCAATATGGCGGCGCGAGCGGCATCCCCAAGGTCGAAAACTTGGGATTTTAAATAACTTTCTTATTAAACAATCGTACCAAATATAAACTTTCCTATACATTTTGCAAGCTGAAGCCATTTCTTAATTAATGTTGATTAGGCTAATCAGTTACCATGGAGGTGCAAAGACGAACATAATGAGCTAATTAACTTTATTCGCTATGTACCAGTGAATGAATTACTCATTATTCGCACCCAACCTTGTATTTGATTTGATTATGGTTCATGCTAATATGAAGCAAAACATATTATGTTTCAGATGTAGTTGGGGCAAACCAGTAAATATGGTCCAATTAGGTATGGGCAGCGAGAAATTATATCTTTGGGATATTTTTATTTGTTGTAAGAGAGCAGTATTAGCAAAACATGAACTAAAATTTGTAAAAGAAGAATTTAATTTTGCACAATTTAACGACTGCACATGGAGTATAACAGGTGATCTGCATGTTGTAGACCGCGGTGGAAATATTTATGTTGTAAGTATGTTCGTTAAAATCCCATTGTAGTGTATTATTTATTTATTTATTTATAATAATAATAATAATAATAATAAACGCCTTTATTCAAGAAGAAAATAAATACTACAGAGCGAAGTTTAGACCCAAAGTGGACTACTCTTACACTTAACTCTAAGTATTTAAATTTAAACTTAACATTAATCATACTGGCATACAGAGAAACAGTACTATAGATTATAAAAAAAGAAAGTATACAAGAAAAAAAACAAGTTACTTATAATTAAAGAGAGTTGCTTCTGCAAGGCACCCATTAAGCCAAGCCCTATTTCATTTTATTCTTACTTATCTTCTAACAAAAAATATAACTACTGATCACTCAATAACAAAACTTTTAATTTATATTTAAACCTCAAAGGACTACAGGTTTTTAGAGAGACGGGCAGAGAGTTGTACATTTTAATTGCATTATAGGAAAATGATTTTTTAAATGTAGCTGTTCTGAATCTGGGCATATTAAGCATTTGTTGCGAGCGTATGTTTACAGAGTGGTATTGATGTCTCCTGGAAAATTTATCTTTAATGTACGATGGCATATCTGAATGAATTACAGAGTGCGCAAAGGATAGGAGATGTAATTTGGTTCTATTATTTATATTTAACCAACGCAATATTTTAATTCTAGTTGATATTCCACGGTCATATTTACGAAGTCTAGATATAAGTCTACACAGCATGTATTTTGTATTTTCTGCAATCTATTTTTGTCAACTGTGTCCAAACAGGGCCCATAGATAAAACTGCAATAGTTTAAGTGAGATAACACTAACGACTCACAAAGATTTTTACGCAAATTAAAATTTAGTATATGTCTGTTAGAATACAATAGTTTTAAATTTAGATAAGCCTTTTGTATTATTTTATTTACTTGTAAGCTAAATTTTAATCTGTCGTCAAATATTACCCCCAAACTCTTTGCTGATTTTACTTTAGAGAGGATTTCTCCATTTATTTTTATTTGTATTTGGTTTATTACCTCGATATCATTTTTGCCACCGAACATTAAGACAACGCATTTATTAGGATTAAGAGATAAATTATGTTCCAGAGATAAATTATATATAGTTTCCAAATTATGATTTATTTTATTCTGAGCCAGTAGAAAATTATTTTTTTTTAAACTATAATATAATTGAGTATCGTCTGCGTAAGCATGATATGATATATTATTAATTTTATTAAGAATGTCAGTTGTGTATAATACAAAAAATAAAGGACCTAAAATTGAGCCCCGTGGGACTCCAGTTAACAGAAAAGCAGAAGATGACAGAGAATCATCAACCCGAACTATCTGACGCCTGTTATGTAAATAGGATTTAACAAAATTCACTGATGTTTCGTCAAAGCCATAAAACTTAGCTTTGGCAACCATCAAGTCGTGATCAATTTTATCAAACGCCTTGGAATAATCCAACAAAACCAAAGCAGTGACCATACCTCCATCCCTAGCCCTGATGATATCATCCGTAATTTGACATAGCGCAGAGGCAGTACTATGTCCAGATCTAAATCCAGATTGATAATTATTCAATATATTATGTATATCAATATAAGAGAATATCTGCGAATACATTACTTTCTCTAAAATTTTGGACAAAGCAGGAAGAACACTGATAGGTCTGAAATCACCAAATGACTGGGGATTAGTTATTTTAGGTAATGGCATCACTAGAGAACATTTCCAATTACTAGGAAAGTACCCCTTCTCTATGCAACAGTTTATTATATGTAGGATATATTTATCAATAAAGGGACTACAGTATTTAATCTTTAATAATAATAATCTTTATTCACCACGTAAGATACATGTAATATATATAATCATTTTAATATTAATATTATCCGTGCCATATGCATTTGACTTAATACTACAAATAGCGTTGTGAATGTCCTCCAGTGATGCCAACCCAAAACTGAATTTAACGTCGGCATTAAACAGATTATTGTTATAAAAATTAATTATGTCTTGATTATTATGATTTTTTTGGTGAACTGAAATGAAATAATTGTTAATATCGTCCTGATTATTTAGATGTGATGGAAGTTCAACCGAGTTTTGGGGTTTGACATTTAAGTTTTTCAAAGAAGCCCATGTTTTTTTTTAATTATTTTCAGAATTTATAAAATTTATGTAACTTTTCTTTTCTGTTCTTAACGTCGCCAGTGTTTGATTTTGTAATGTTTTATAATTTTCCCAGTCATCAGGTGACCTGGTTACCTTATATTTACTTAAAGCACTGTCTCTGCGCTTCATCATCGCCTTAAGATTATTGGTTAGCCAAGGGGCTTTGAGTTTGGTGACTCTAACTTGTCTAAGTGGTGCATGTTTATTAAATATCTGTAATATTAAATTATTTAAAATGCTTATTTTACTATCTATATATCCAGTTAACAAAATTGTATCCTATGGCAAATCATATAATTCATGTACAAAAACATCGAAATTAAAATTTTTGAAGTCTCTAAACTTAATAAGTTTATTTTCCTTACGTGGTACTTTTAAGGCCATTTCACAGTTGTAACAAATGTACAACTCGTTGCCAGTACGCAGGATAGAGATCACCCAGTATGAAAGTTTTTTTCATTTCTAAGCTGTAATTACCATTAAAGAAATAGCAATCCTTTTGCTTTTCCCAGAAAAGACACTTTAGCCATAATTCGAATATTTTTGTAAAAGTTAACTAGAGGGTCATGCGTTAAATAATAGGACAAGTCAACTATAAGTGTTATTGCTTCCTTTAAAAACATAAATCAGAAACAAATCCAAACCCCTCTGTACAAACTGATTTATAACGTGCACTTTAACATTTTTTCAATACAATATCTTAGAAACCCTTACTGGTCAGTAAATCGAAACCACATGTTCTTAGGGTACAGTGCGAGCGTCCGGGAGACGACTAAGCCGGGACCTTCTGTTAAATGTCATAGAAAGAGATCTTGGGTTATGAATACATAGTAACGGCCGGACAGGTAGCTATCACGCGATCAGATTAATAGGGTAGGGCAGTTGCGCAATTAAGCGATCATACCTGAAGGTATATCTCTATCTACGGGGTAAATTGAATAACATAACTGGGGTAATTAATTCTTGAAACATTCCATTATCGACCATGTCAATAATATTAAGTTAGGTAGAGTCTGAGCTAGGTTTTGTCCCAATAGCAGAATGGGTTTCCCTCAGCTCGAGTTTGCGAATGCAGGTGCTATATAGAAATAGTTTATAGGAATTATATTCTTGATTAGGTTAACTAATTAATAGGAGACTTATTTAACGGAGCCAAGGCACTTGCTAGTAATTTTCCACCACTTCGGCTTGGCAGCGTAAAACAGATTCAACCCCTAAGTAAGATACTCAGAGGCGGGGCGGGTTTCAATTGGTCAATTCGTTAACTTAGCTAACCCCCGCAAGTCAACAGCCCCTCAGGCGATGGTCCGAACCTGATGTGCTCAATCCCGAAGTTTGTAAGAGTTACTTTTTGTTCGATCTTCGTGCGATCATCATCTTTCTTTTTGTGTGTCATTGGTAAGAAATAACAAATAATCTTAACTAAGTGTTTATTCGGTAATTTCTGATTTGTTTTGTGTTGATTTCATATTGCCAGTAGAGTCAGTAATTTGTTCGTTATTATTTTTATAAATTAGACTAGTGGACGTTTGTCTGTTTTCCACTAGCCGTGGATTCCAGAACGGTTGTCTATTTTCTGGAATCCTAGCGATAGATAGCTTAACCGTGGTTTTGCGGGATATTTTCGAGTCATTTAAGTGTTTTCCAGACGTTAAGCTATATATCCGGTTTGTAATCACTGCCAACTAGATAATAAGTCATTACTAAGTTGTATATTGTTACTGTAAGAATTGCACATTTTGTTGGGAACTATTACCCGTTTCTTTGTTTTATTCATTGTCATTTTCTTCATTCCTTTTTTTTTTGTAAATAAATAGATACTAAGTGTTTTGAGAATAATTTTGTTTTATTAAAAATATCGTTGGCAAAGTAAATTAAAGGTAAGGTCAGAATTGGTGAATAAGCATATTCGAAGTGCTCATTAATATTCGGGATATACGTCGCGAGTGGATCAGTGTCCAAAGGTGGCCGCGGATCCAGTGCCAGAAGGAGGCCGCACACTGGGGTGTCTGGTCAACTATATTGTAAAGGAGTAAGATCTAGATAATAAGTAATCATACGGAAAGTCCTCAGAACAATAAAGATTAGTGATCACCGGGTGAGGTGCCGTCTCCCCATTTAGTCAACACCCGAAGATATTGTTCAAAGCGACTATTCGTAGAGACCTGTCGTTCTCGCGTCGATAACGAATCGCGGTTAAGATTCAGAGTGATAACGTTGTCTAGAGACTAATTAATTATGCATATCTTCATATATTATGTACTGAGAGTTTGTCGTAAAAGGTTGAAGGTAAAGATTTTCGGTATAAAGTAATAAAATGTAACTCGGTCAGTAAGAACTGTTATACAGTAAACAAGTTTATGATCACTAATATTATCAGTATTTAAAACAGAAGATTTTACTACATCATAGGGACTAGAAATGAAGATAGGGTCAAGTAAGCTCATTGAACCATTGGCAATACGTGTAGGTTCATTAATCAGCTGCAAAAAGTTATATGCATCAAACATATGAGTAAGAGGGTTATTTAAATATATCAAATTTACATTCATATCACCAACACAAATAATACTTTCAGCAGTATGTACAATTTGAGATAATATTTCATCTAGCCGATCAATAAACAAATTAAGGTTGCCTGATGGTGGCCTATAAATATTACCAAGGATGAAGATTTTTTGTTTAAATTTTATTTTTAACCAAATATGCTCCAGATGCTCACTGGGTGTAATATCAATATCATTCATAATGTCTACATCTAATGTACTTACATACATTCCTACCCCTCCGCCTCTACCAATACCGCGATCCTGTCTATAAAATTTGAATCCTGGAATTGAAATTACGTTATTGATAATATTTGTTGTAAGCCAAGTTTCAGTTACAGCTACTATATCAAAATCTTCCTGCAAAACAAACTGCACAAACTCTCCAAAACCTGCAATTAGAGACCTTACATTTATGTGAGCGATCCGAATATTCCGGTTATTATTTAATGTTCTTAGGTGCATACTTGTGTCTATGGTAATGTTGTATTTATTACAGATGACTCCCGACTTACAGCTAGACATAGTAATGGAAGTACAAATAGAGGGAAATATTAATACATCAATTACCGATTATAGAGGAGGACTTGCCGTTAGTGGACCAAATAGTGAAATAAGAGTTAGTATTATTTTCTATGTCATTTCGGATTTAGGGGCACATTTGTAACGGGTTTTAAATAACTTTTTACAAAAGAAAAAAATTTAATAGTTTACTTCATGCTTTGGGTAAAATATTCTTCTTATAAATTTCATACAATATTCAATTATGAAGCATATAAACCAAATTTATTTATGGTGGTTTATTGCCGATCCTGTTAAGAAAAATATGTGGAAAAGAAAAAATAGAGATACATATCGTTATATTTCATATTTTGCAGGACATAACTTGACTGGCACATTTCTAATAATATTCGTACAACTTTGTCTCAAATAAATGACCAATGTGGCCTTAGGGAATTTCATTCCAAGCTTCTTGTATACAAACCTTAAGATCAGTAAATTTGCCTGTGTGGTAACTTTTACTGAACGGAGGCAGGAATTAATTTATAGGCAAATTGTATTATATACAGGGTGTCTAAAAAAGCCTATCACCTATCGGAAAGTGAAGATACTACGTTTATAATCATGATACAATAAACATTCTATCATGAACTACAATGCCATAAATTTACATTTGTGGCACCAGGTGACGTCATGCGCCAAGCAGACGAATTTTGGACGGCGATCAATCATATCTTGTAATTTATTGTATCTTGATGATACACCACACTACAGATCATTGTTTAGTGTGTTCTATGATGATGATACTGATACCATTGTTTATTAATACTTTATAAACAATGCTGATACTGTACATAAAGTATCATTTAAATGTGGAATTTTGCTAATAGCTCTGAAAAAAGTTTTATGAAAAATAAAAACCATAATTTTTAAAATAATTAATAAACCATTTATATTCTGTTAAAGATTTTGTTTAATAACAAGTTTTGAAAACGGATAATTTCACACGAGTGGGATAGTTTGGTGGGACGAACCGACGGCGAGGCCCACAAGTCGAATGAGTGTGAAAAGATGTTTTCAAACGTGTTGCTTACAATCAACGACATAAGAATTACTAGATACGTAATGATTCCTCTGAAATGGACTCGTCCAACGTACTCAGCGTCTCATTGGTTACAAACACGTGTTAGGTTAAGCGCGCACCAATAAGACGCTGAGTACGTTGGACGAGTCCATTTCAGACCGAAAAACATACATACAAATCGGAATCATTACCTGTCTATTAGTAATTCTTATGTCGTTGCTTACAATATTTTTTCTATGATTGGAAAAAAAACAAACAATTTGATAGATAGCCTAGCCTACCTAAAAAAATACAAATAACATATGTCCGTTCTGCTTTTGACAGGACTCAGTGGCGGCTATTCAGGTGAAGTAGGTGAAGTGCCTCTTCACCAAAAATATTCAATGTTATTTTTTAATCGAAGATATTATCAAAATACATTTTCTTAATTACTAACGTAATATAATAATAAGTATATTTGTATATTTAATTTATTAATATATTTATCATACGTTACACACATGTAAACGTTACGAAATATAAAAAGAATAAGACGTAGACCTGTACGTACATAGCCGACTTTGTTTGTGGTGAAGAGCGTCGAGTCAAAACCGCTAAATCTGCATCAGCACAGTGCGTTGCCATGGCAACGGTTTCACAGAAGGGACGAACTCCCCACTCCTTGCAAGCACAAGTGAAGACTCTTCACTAGTGTTCCCAGATCTACTGAAAAATCAGTAGATCTACTGATTTCACTGTCAGTCTACTGATCTACTGATTTCATTCTAGAATCTACTGAAAAATGAATTGTAGCCACCACTTATAAAATACCGAATAAAACATGGTATAAGGAGAATGGTATGCCCGCGCGCAGGTACGGTGACGTCACTCAGTTTAAAAAGCGGCAGGGGTGACGTCACAATTAACCTCAAAAATATGTATTTTCTAAAATTTTCGAATATAATTACTTTTATCAAAATTTCTGCTTAGTTCCTGTACTATTAACTAATATCTTGTTCAGTGCATTATTAATAAAGTTTTATTTGGCTAATCTAATAAAATAAGATGCTCTCTGTTAGTTGGAATTCTAACCTAAAATTAGTAGTCTATTTTTTAAATTTTTTCCAACCTAAGCGATCTATCACAATTTATTTTCCTTTTACAACAGTCAAGAAACAGCCCCAGACATATTAACAGTTGGAACTGCATTAGTTCTTAAGTTTCTACTGTTTCTGGGGGGAATATAACAACATCTGGCTGTATTAAAGAAATTTCAAAATCTGTTGATTCTGTTGGGTTGAAATCAATAGAAGAAATACGTGCTATAAACAGACAATAGGCAATGAAAAGGATAAACCGGCGAAATAAAAAATTAACCTGCTATTTTCCAAATTAATTTCATCGTTGATCCATATACTTTCGCGAGCTTTTCAGCGCGAAGAAATGTAAAATACTTGATGCCAGTACCGTTCTGTCTTCGTGTAATAATTGTTACACCTGGCCACAGCATAAGCAGGCATGTTACTATTCGTTAACACTATTAGAAATATTAAAATAAAAATTAAACGTGCGAGATTACAACTGACTTTCGACCTTTTTTAAACTGAGTGACGTAATGCGCAGTAGATACACAAATTGGACGGCAACATGACATACCATTCTCCTTCTACTATGGAATAAAATTGAAAAAAAAACAAATGCTGAAACCAAAAAACGTTGATTTATGTATCAAAAGTCATTTTCATTTACATTATTCGCCACGCCATCTAGCTGTAAATCTGCAAGGCGTTTATTTCATAACCATTGTTTTGTAGATGTCGCTAGAAACCGTCTTCTGGTATTTTATGTTTATGACTCACGAGTCACGACGCATGACGCATTTATGGAGGGAAATCATTGTACTCATTGTTGTCATATGCGATTTATGCGAATCACAATCTTGTGTCTTGTGTTTTTTTTGCATAAAAAATAGAATGGTAGGTATCTCTCAAAATTCCTCTTAATGCTTGCAAACGTAAAATCTGAATATCTACGGATTTCTACTGATATTTCGAAGCGACATCTACTGAGAACAAAAAAATCCATCTGAGAACACTGCCAGAAGAGTTCGGTCGTCATGTGGGAGTGTGCTTCGAGTTATCTCATAACTTGTCATAAGCTTATGCAATTTTGATTTCGCACACGCCGTGGGCGATTTATGTGCATTGTGCATCGTACATTTTTATTATTATATCTTAGTTTACGAATTTTTAAATGTTAACTTGATGTGTATTGTGTGTTTAGACATTAAACGTAGTGTGTGTGTTGTGTGGTGGCAATAATGAATCCAATTAACGATATTGTTTGCAATTTGTTGGAAACACCATTCAGTCGTTGGAAGGACGAAGACAAACGAGACATTTTAAGTAACGGACGACCTACGGTTGTTCTGTCGATTTTTGCCAAAAAAGAATAAAAAAAAAGTGGCAAGTCTTATAATATTAATTTTAAATCTTCTTGGTTTTCGGAGTATAAATGGTTATGTACCAGTGACATTTTGCAAAAAATGCTTTGCTGGCCCTGCTTGCTCTTTTCTAATAAACACTTAGAATAGGGATGGATTCACGGATTTATTAAATATTACGCGGGCGTTACATAAACATGTGGAGTACCACGACCAGATCTAAGTAAAACTTTAATTAATCAAGGTAAACAATCTCGTGGTTTCATTGATGTATGGTATGATAAATGCTCGGATAAATGCAATTGGTTAACTGGTAGTTTAACTTTAAAAAAATTATTTTGTTGGCCCTGTGTATTATTTTCAAATCGAGATGTTTGGTCAAAATCTGGATATGACGATCTTAAAAATTTATCTCGCGCAATGAACAGGCATTAAAAAAGCCACGTTTATTAATGTCAGTGTAGAGTTTAATACAAATTTTGGGGTATTTGTAAAACACAATGACCTTGAAATTCCTGAAAAATTTTCGGATTTTGCACACATCATGTGAAAAATGCTAAGGCTCGATCTTTTATTCGCCGATGGATCGTCCGGATGCATCAGACTTCCATCAAGTTGTTCTTTTATTCACCGAGTTAATCCAATACGCGTCTGTTTATTAATCGGATTAGTCAATCGGTGTTCCATCAGTTCTATCGTAGTTTAAGCTCGATGGAATCGATGGATGCGGACGAAGTTTGATAGAAGTAGTGGGGAAGCTTGTCAGCTGTTTTGTTTTGTTGCTATCGGTCCGTTGTTTGAGGTTATAATGTTTTGCACTTTTGTACGAACGTTACAAAAGCTGCTTTCCAGTGTCACCGGTACAAAGTGCATCAAGCCCCGGAACAGTTCAGGTGCTTGGCACATCAGTGAGCTTGCCACTGGAACGCCCAAAATTGTAAGGTTTATAATTATTATAACATAAACCTCTGAAAGCAATTATAAATTGAGGTATATATACTTCAAATCACGAGAGATGACCGTTACGTCACAAATTAATTTCTAATCTTCAACGTACGCTGTTCAAGCGTTCTTTGTTTACAACACAGTAAAACGAGAGAGACAGAGTAAGGGAGTCCCTTATATGTGACTGTTAATATCTCCGACTGACGTTGTTGATGCGTTATACGAAAACCTAACCTCCTTGACGAAATAGAAAGAGAGGGCCCGATTTCGTATGTCTCAGTAATAAGCAAGAATTCGATCAACTGATCGAACGCTTTTGACTAGCGCCGTTGTCGCATGTTTCATAGTTTCCTGTTTATGCATGTCAGCCATAGTTGTCAAATTTGAATTTGTTTATCTTTGAGTTTGATTGTTACTGTTTTCCTTATTCCATTGATTTTTGCACATTAAAAATAGTTCATTATGGAATTAACGATAGTTAATCTTCAAAACATCTGCATTTTGCCAAATTATATATATTGAAAACCTCGATAAGAATATACAATTAGTTCAAATTTAGACAGGCGAGATCGTTAAATTATTCTGACATTTAACAGACAAATTGCAGGTTATGTTTTGTTTTGACGTTTAAGTTTGTTTACATCCGGATGTCATTTCAACAAGCATGAATTTGACTAACTCAGTACTGATTTGATTCATACGAATTATAACGATGACGTAACGGTCTTCTTTCGTGATTTAAACTATATATATGCTGCATTTTTCTGTGAAACTGACGATGTCTAATGAAGTTATTGATATTGCGCCTTATTACGGTGCATCCTTAATTATTAGTTATTTATTTCCAATAAATTGAAAATAACCAATAACTATACGTAACACGTGTGCACTGTAATAAAGATGGTAAGAATGATAAAATGTCAATGTCATTGGCATTAGACTAATTTTTCATTCATTTTAACTGTATTTATACGCTTTAAAACTCAACAAAATTCAAATTTGACATTCCCCCTCCCGTTTAGTACATTAAACACCAGAAAATTCTTGGTGCTTGAGGGGACGGGGGTATGCAGACCTTGAACAGTTCAGATACGTCAAGCCCAAAACCACTGGAACGCTTAGCAGCGGTACAAAGCGCTCCTGGGGCGCTCCCGAGCTGTACAGGAGCGCTCCCGAGCTGTACAGGAGCGCTTCAGCGTGGCACTGGAAAGCAGCTAAAAAAGGAGATAAGAGGATCAATTCAACGTCACTAACTGCTATCTGTAAAACTATTATCACTAGGGCAGGTGGAGGAGTTTTCATTCTCATCATTATTAAAAATATACTTCAGGACAGTTAAGCCTTCCATATGTGAAGGTGTAATGATGTAATGGATGCAGAGATGCTCGCTTTAAAATTACACAAATAATAAATAATCTTCCTATAACCTTAAAAACCATAAATGTCAAATCTTCGAGCACGAAGCGTCAAACGAGCGTTCTTAAAATCATCTATGAACTTACAACCTGACATCCATCGGTCACGTGACCGACATCAATCGGTGGAATCTGTCGGAGTAAATACGGTTTAATAAAAGATCGAGCCTATAGTTTCGGGTCGTGGTTGCTGTGGTTTTTTTGTCATTTTCGAGGGCAGTTGTAGAAAAAACTAATTAAATTTCAATGTTAAATTAGTAGTAAGGTCGAGTAAACTTTAACTTAACGTGTGGATGAGTTGATATTGTGCATACTATTTCATTTTCTCTTGCACACAAAGTTAAAGCAATAACCCAAAAACATTGTTCACGTTTATACGTAAACAATATGGTTTTGGGCCATTGCTTCAATTTTGTGTGCAAGAGAAAGTACAATAATACGCACAATATCAACTCATCCACACGCCAAGTTAAAGTTTACTCGACTATAGTAATATTTTACGTATATTTTTTCAGCATTATAAAAACGATGACCGAGGTCAATTGGAGTGTGACTGGACAATGCCTTTGGATGTAGGTGTTCGAAGTATGGTTGGCAATAATTCAGAATTTCTAATAGCAATAACACTTGATGAAGAAATCATCAAAGTAACTCCCCATCATGTTACATATTTAAAAAGAAATCAAAATATATACAATGACATTTGCCTTATTTACCCTACTGGAACCCACATAGTGGCATTTAGACAAAATAAATGTTTAACTGTGTATCAAGTTCTGGATGGTGCAGAGGTAAACATATACCTACAACTATTTCATAACTTTTTTAACAAAAATTCTTTAGATAGCTGATATTAAACTAAGTGGAAGAGCATTAACCATCGCCGAAAATCCAGAACTTCCATATGTAGCCGTAGGCTACGAAAATGGAACCATGGAACTTATATCATTTTACAAACCTGAACATCCAACTGTGATGACGTCTTTCGATTTAACCAAAAATTACATTGAAAATATAAAATTTTTTGAAAAAGGAAGAGTAATCGTTGCAGGATGTGCAGATATTGGAGAATTCTTCTTAATTGAGGTATGTAAAATAATAATTGAAATGAGTATAAGAGAAAAGTACTGTTTTAAATAAGTAACTTAACTGTTTAATACAAACTTTGTACTACAAAGGTTGCAATAGAACAAAAATAAATTTATTGATTCACTATTTGGATAAAGCATGACAGAAAATCATTAATAATAATAATTAATAGAAGAAAAGCAAATGGTACATAACTATTTTTTTTAACAATAAGTATTTAAATTCGGTAGTACTTATCCAATTACATGGATAACATGATAAGTCTATACTTACAAGCGGTACATTGTGGAGCCCGATATATGAACAGGTCGCTGTTGATCCCGTTCTTTACAGCCAAAAATAGAGAAGTAATTCTTTTGAATTTTTTTTTAACAGGACTCAGAGCATTCATAAGCACCGTTACTGACCCCAACATTGCTGTTATATCGTTGGGGTATGATATTAAATTTTGCCTGCTAGGTGCAGCGTGCATGAAAGAACTAATCAAGATATACACGAAGATGGGAACAGAACGTTGTTGAGCCCACTTTAAAATTTGCGTACGGTGTCCCAAGACCATATTTATTCAAGTGGTGATGGTATACCTCGACACATTGTTGAGCCCAAACCCGGGATCAACAGCGTTAGTTTGGGCTTCACAATGACCGTTTATATTCAGCGGGCTCAACAATGACTGTTTATAACTCGATATATATATATCTATAATTATTTAACACTAAATTATTTATACACATATCCACATGTATACACTTATACAATAGCTAGGTCATTACCTATGATGGAAAAGTGTGAAAGACACACTCCCACCCATTTGAAGTTGATCTCTAGAAACTGATATTATTTTTTAACTACCCCATACAGTTCCATGATTCCTTTTTTTCTATTCTTGCTCTATAAGATAATGTTTAGTAAAATCATATAGAAGTACTTTTTCTTTACGCAAAGTGGTTAATTTCAACATACTTTTTAGCCAAGTTTGGTCTGATGAAAGCGATCTATCCGTATGTATAGTCGAGTATACTCTAAGTTGGCCGGTCCAAAGGTCGCTACGTCGTATGAAGTAAGATTAGCTTTGTTTGTCATCAAAGTGTTGTGCAGAAAAGTGTAGGTTTAAAAGTGTACAAAATGTTAACTAGTGCAGATGTGTAATTCTATAACAAACAACTTTAGAGTGTACGTACTCTTGTCAGAAAATCAACATAACCTATAAATAATAGCAATAATAGATTTACCACCAGTATCTTCACTCTTATCATTAAATAACTGTGACAAAATCACATTATTTCAATTCATACCTCTGTCAGACAACCCGTTTCAGTAAATCTCAAACTTCAAACCACAGAACAGCTTCAAACTTCAACTCAGGTACCTGCGCTGCACTATCGACACTCGTTACACCTCCTCAGGAGTCAGTGTCAAAAGTGCAAGAAAGTGTACACTATACTGGTATACCAAACGGCTAGCACTGTCTGCACTAATTTATAACAAACGACTTATTGGCAAAAAGTGTAAAAAAGTGTACACTAGTGGCTGATGACAAACAAAGCTATTGTATTCGATGTGTCAGAAATGCCAGTGGTTCTCAAACAGTTTGACACTTGAAACTGTGATGTGATCTCTAAATAATAATTGTATAAAAGTATTAATGAGGTTTCACAAAAAATGTTAAGAAGTATTAATTTACTAAATTTGTCGTTTTAGTGGAATTCTGCATTTATACATATATACGCTCGGACACAAATGAAACTAATAATAAAAAATGAATTGCCCAATAACAATATTATTATTTCGAAAACTAATATTGGAAGAAAATTTCGAAAATTAAAACTATAAACATTGTAATTGAAATTATTACTACAACACTCCAAATATACCTTTCAGTCAAGAATACAAGCATCTACTTATTTACCACTAAAACAATATCCGGAATAGTTTTTTTAAATTGAATTATCGGCGCTAGGCTGTCATAATATTAAATATTAAAAAATAAGATTAAATTAAAAAATAAATGAATGCAAAACAAAAAAACCATCCATGGAGAACGCCGCGAATGCGATAATCAGAAATCATTCACATACCTATAGACGATCGGAGTAAGTAAGCAATAATAGGGACCTTGCATATAATTTATTTTACTTCCAAAAGCTAATAAACCACATCTTTTAGTAAATTTAAGAGCCTCTTCGCATATATTTTAAAAAAAAAAATAAAAATTCCAGCCTAATTTTCCATTTAAAATTCAAACAAACATCTTTAAATTGATGTCACATGAAAACGCCTTGTCATTGGTGGTGATGTCACGAAGCAGGTCACCATATACGTTTTTCGATGCTTCTCGTCTAATGGCACTTTATATCGTTGAATCGTATGAATCTTATTTCATTAGATTAGGACAATTAAAATTTCATTATTAACCGAACAAGACTTTCGTTGATAGTCTAGGAACCAAGCAGAAATTTTGATAAAAATGACATAATATTCAAAAATTTTAAAAAGTGCATATTTTTGAGGTTAGTTGTGATGTCGCGTGCACGACACATTAGGGCAATGCATATTTTTCTCGAGCTCGACGTCACATCCGGTTGCGCAATGTGTAATGTAACGTGAAATGTATTTTAAATGATATTATTTAATTTATAAAAACAAAAGTCGTTGAAATTGACTAGTACGTAAGTTACTCACAAGTTGGCAGCACATATTTACAAGTTAGGTTGAATAACTATATTACTTTATAAACAATGCTACATATCAACAAAAACATAAATTTTAACAATCAATCATTAATAATCAATTTAATTAATAATAATAATAATAATATGTCTTGGGGGTGTAAAATTCGGACCGGCAACCTCCTCGCGGTGCACCCCGGACAGGGAGGGGTAACACTCTCTGACAAATGTCGGCCGTGGGTCCTCAGGGCTAACCATCCTGGGGACTCATTTCCTCTGGTTTTCGATCAAGACGGAGGACAGGCCCCTCACAATCGACCTCAGTCGGATGGGGGTCAGAGACAGGTGGGAGGGGCCTTACCGGACGGTCTCAATGATGACGACGCACGCAATGGATATGGACGCTTTAGGTGGACGGATAGATTAAGGGATGAGCTGCTTAACTCCTATGAGAGTAGCGAACCTGAGCGCAGGGGGCACATGGCGCGATTACACCGGTTGTGGTGCGATATGTACCCGGAGTATCGCGCCTTCTCTCAGCAACATCTGAGAGACCAAGTATCCTTACTGCGCCGAACAGGTTACGTAAGGGTACCTCGTCAGCGTGAGGAAGTGCCTGCCGCACTTCCACCGCGGCAAATACCAGCTGACGAGGAACATCCTTTTGAGTACACCGACGCCGCTTTAAGGACGAGGGTTAACCTTAACACCAGGGTTAACCCAAAGCCACAAGACCTGGCAAGAATGAATTCGTTGATCAATGAGGAGCTTCCAGAAGATGCCAACATATGGGAAATCAACAGTGCGGTGTACGCTGCTGCTCAGCAGCTCGTCCCACAACAGCGCCTGGCAAGCACAGTTGGTAGAGTCGAGAAAGCTGAGCGGCGCGTACAAAAGATCGAAGCAAAAATTCGATTAGCAAGGCAACACGCTTCTCGAATACAAAGTGTGGTGGATTATATAGTCGCAGGTAGACCATTTACACCGAAGGTCCGGCGAGTGGCAGCCGGATTGAGACGCCAATACCACACTCTAAATCGCACAGTGCCGCAGACCATCAAGCAGCCCTGTCTAGATAGGATTCGAGCGCTTATGGCTATTAAGAAAACTTTGGTCAGGCGGGTGCGGAGTTTGGAACAAAACAAATTGTTTCAAACAAACCCGTCTCGCCTGTTCCAAGAGCCACAGCGTGTTGTCGAGAATCCGCCGACTGTTTATCATGTCGAAGCCTTCTGGAAAGGAATCTACGAAGTCACGAGTCCATTCGATAACGACACTGCAGCTATAGCACACTTCGAGTCTCTCTGTCGTAGAGTCTTAGAAGAACCAGATGAAGTGTGCCCGGCAATCAGTACGGAAGAGGTTCAACAAGCACTTGTTGGAACCAAGAACTTCGCTGCCCCGGGTCCAGATGGTATAAACAACTGGTGGTGGAAGAAGTTTCCTTCCACCCACCGCCATCTGGCCCGAGCTTCTAACTCATGGTTGAACGAGGGGCAGCAAAATTCCGGACTGGCTTGTCGAGGGGCGAACTGTGCTAATCCCCAAAAAGGGGGATCTGTCTGACCCAAAAAATTACAGACCGATTACCTGCCTCAACTCCTGTTACAAGTTATTTACTCGTATCTTGTATACCAGGATGTTGAGGTCTGTTGATCCGGTCTACCAACAGATAAAAGAACAGCGTGGTGCCAAGAAGGGCCTGGCAGGTTGCAAGGAAAACCTGCTGATAGACCGCTGTATTACACAGGATTCTGTGCAATACAAGCGGAATCTATCAATGGCCTGGATTGATTATCGCAAGGCTTTTGATACAACATCCCATGAGCTTTTGTTACACTTGCTCGGATGTCTTGCGATACCAGCACCACTAGTGAGATGCATCGAACAACTGTTGCCGCTTTGGAGAACTCGCTTCACCATAACATCCGTTGCCGAGCGAGTTTCGACAGAGTTGGTGACATTTAAGAGAGGAGTGTTTCAGGGTGACTCTTTGAGTCCGCTCCTCTTCTGCATCTCACTGCTGCCGCTGTCTGTTGGACTCCGCCAAACCCGCGGGTATCAGTGTGGACCACACAGCAACCAGAGGCATAAGGTCACTCATCTATTTTATATGGATGACCTTAAACTCTATACCTCTGGAGAACGAGAACTTCAAGATGCTCTCAGGGTGGTCGAGGAATACACGCGGGCAATTGGAATGGAGTTTGGGTTGGACAAATGCGCAGTCGTCCACCTCAAGAGAGACGATGCGGGAAATTCCACGAAGATGCGCAGCTCACAGACGGAAGCATCCTACGACATTTGGATGCCGGAGAGACCTACACATACCTGGGTGTGGAACAACGCCACGTCCAGGATGTGAACCAAATAAAGGATTTTCTCCGTGGCAAGTACAGACACCGACTCCGAAAGATTTGGTCCCCAGAACTTTCGGGGAAGAACAAGGTGTCTGCCGCTAATATGCTTGCCGTTCCGATACTGCTCTACTCCTTTGGAGTAGTCAAATGACGAGAAGATGAGCTGCGCCAATTGGACAGGGATACCCGCAAGATGATGAATATTCATAGGAGTATTCATCCCAGGTCGTCCGTTCCTCGTGTGTACCTCCCACGTCAACGGGGGGGCCGAGGACTCTTGAGCCTGGAGTGTATGCATGGCAGAGTTGCACTAAGTATGGCATGTAACATCCTCAGGAGCTCGAATCCACTCCTACGGTTAGTGAGAGATCACAAAACTGTAGGAGTAGGCGCATTACTTTTTAAGGCAGCACAGAGGGCCGCAGAGGAACTCGGTCTCGTGTTCGACTACAGGCGAGGAGGCCGGCGAGTTGCTGATTTGGAATCAGTAACTGAGCTTCCGCCGAATCGTCTGACAGCCCAAATTAAAGCTGCCGAACAGTAATCCAATCATTAGGTACTTTTGTGGTGCAAAGGTTGAGGAGTTTTGAAATTTGGCAGGATTGTAGACTTGGGGGCCCTAAGTATGACTCTAAGTTTGCGACCGCCGCTCGCGCCGCCATCTTTGAAGAATTGTGCCCAAAACTAGTTTTTGGCATGTAACTCCGTTCCTGTAGGTTTTAGAGAAAAAGTTTCTAATTGAAAGTTGGAGAGGATAAAATTCGCTACAAAATTCTCTATACATTTTTTCCCTCAGACTAATACTTTCCTAGTTACGGGGCCGAACAGTAAGGCCAATTTTTTTAAATCGCAGAAACGCGTCATTAATGCGCTACTTTTTACCAATTATCTGCCAGTTATCGTACCAGCAGTAGCTTCATGCAGTAAAGTAATAAAAATCAATGCCTCTATCAACTCGTTTCCACACCACCTATGATGGGCGCGTTTTTTTAAACGTGGTATCCTCGGTAGGCCTAATCCACACTCCAAATTTACATGCGCGTTTTCTGTCGTTTTGCACTACGCGATGTCCCTGGTTCACTATGTTCACTATCTTTAGAATCCTGTTCACCTCCCGTCGCCTCCCATACCCACTCCAATGAATCAAGGATGTCATCAGCCTCATATGGGTCTTCGGGGTTTGAATCCGCTACCAAATCTGGAATGTTTTCACATGCTGTCCCATTACAAGAGACACAGCACCGAACACCGGTTTTCCGACATCAACTCGCTCCTGCACAGCCTTTCTTACATTTACAGCTTACATTTACAGGATATCGATTTTAAAATGGTGTCCGGGTCTGCTTCTGACATAGCGCGAACATCATCTTGCCCATGCCTCGTTTTCTGCCATATTGTTCATGATCTTTTTCACTGCCATCTCTTGTGGGTGGCAGGGACGCGAGATTAAATTTGTTCTTAGACACAGACATCACAAAATTTTGCTAGCGAAGTGAATTTAATGTGTCCTTTGCAGACGAGCCGCCGTACACTGCCAATAAGACCGCTTCACCAACTGCAGCGAGAGCATCCACATCTGCTTCGAGGTCCTGGAAGATTGCTATACTGTCAAGCAACGAGTCGTTTTTATCCAGCAGACTGAGAAACTTCAATGTTCCTTGGTTAAAGAGAGCAGAGGTGCTGTCACAACCATTAATTGCATCTGCATGCTGTGTCTCTATTGTAATGGGACAGAATGTGAAAACATGTCTGATTTGGTAGCGGATTCAGACCCCGAGGACCCATATGAAGATGATGACGTCCTTGTTTCGTTGGAGGGGTATTGGAAGAGACGGGAGGTGAACAGGATTCTAAAGATAGTGAACATAGTGAACCAGGAGCATCGCGTAGTGCAAAACGACAGAAAACGTGCATGTAATGGAGTGTTAATTAGGCCTACCCCTCAACTCTACCTCATAGGTGGTGTGGAAACAAGTTGTTAGAAGCATTGATTTTTATTATTTACTACATTAAACTACTGTTGATATGCTAATTGGCAGATAATTGGTAAAAAGTAGCGTGCTAATGACGCGTTTCTGCGATTTAAAAAAATTGGCCTTACTGTTCGGCCCTGTAACTCGGAAAGTATTAGTCTGATAAAAAAAATGTATAGAAACAATTTTGTTGCAAATTTTCTCCTCTCTAACTTTCAAACAGAAATTTTTTCTCTAAAACTTACAGGAATTTTAGAGAAAAAATTTCTGTTTGAAAGTTAGAGAGGAGAAAATTTGCAACAAAACTTGTTTCTATACATTTTTTTTATCAGACTAATACTTTCCGACGTTCCAGGCGCACGAACAGTAAGGCCAATTTTCTTTACACTCCTGCCAAGTTCAAAACGCCGTCACCTTTGCACGCTACTTTTTTACAATTATCTGCCAATTAGCATATCAACAGTAGTTTAATGTAGTAACTAATAAACCCTCACTGCTTTCCATAACACATACTCTGTTTTCCACACCACCTATCGCAGGTAGAGTCTGCGGGGCTGAAGTCGGAGACCGAGGGATTCATTGTGGCCTGCCAAGATGGTGTTATTAACACATTGGTCTATCGGAGTCGCGTGATGGGTGTAGAGGTTCCTGATATCAGCTGCTTTACGAGTGCTATACTACCATCTTCGGCACTCGTATAAGATAGACCAAACACCAGTGCTGCCTTATATCCCCGGAGATATCGAGTCCGTTGTCGAGAACGAGAAATGCCGGATTTACTGGAACTACTCGTTCCAGACCGTCAGGCGAATTAAAGCCAATAGTCCTCCTCGACCATCAGACCAAGGTGATGTAGGTCATCGAGTTCTCAGCACCTGCTGAGACAAACATCGCCTTGAAGGAGGAGGAGAAACGGACTAAATACAGAGATCTCCGGTACGAGCTCCAAGTGCTATACCCGGGCCACTCTGTCAAGACGGTCGTCCTGATAATCGGTGTACTTGGAGGTATGAAGCCCACGCTGCTCTCCGCATTGAAGACCATGCCTGCCTGCCAAACACCGGCAGAATGGTTGTCTGGTCAAATGCAGAAAGCGGTCATCCTGGGATCCCTTCGTCTACTTAGGGCACACGAGTCTGGAATCTATAGTGACTAACCCTGCGGGATGTGGGGAGTTGCTGTAGATTATTCGCTGGCGCTCTCTCTGTGTGGTGTCGGAGGCCACAGGGAGACTGCCCAGCATTAGCTTCGGGAAACCGAAAAAAAAAAATAATAATATGTCTTTATTACTGACAAATACAAAATATACATATATTAGTATTCGCAGAAAGGGCGAAGTTCAACTTGATAAACTATTAAGCTTACCATCTGCTCTTAACACACAATTAACAATCAATTTAACAGTTCCCTTAAATTTAAAGCCGTAATCATGGTATAAGGAGAATGGAATGCCCACGCGCAGGTACGGTGACGTTACTCAGTTTAAAAAGCGACAGGGGTGACGTCATAATTAACCTCAAAAATATGTATTTTCTAAAATTTTCGAATATAATATCAATTTTATCAAAATTTCTGCTTAGTTCCTGTACTATCAACTAATCTCTTGTTCAGTGCATTATTAATAAAGTTTTATATTGCTTAAACTAATAATAGGCCAGTCAATAAAACCATCATACATCGCAAACGCGCATGTATCTACGATTCTTTTATATGTTATTAGGACCCCTGAGAGTAGTTTATACCCAAGTTTGCAACCCTGAAAACCCTGTGCTACTCCCGTGGTGCTCGAAAAACTGCGAAATTCTGGCACTTGTTGCATTTGTTTTGAAAGTAATAACTTAAGGAAGCGTTTTTCGGGTATCTTCATAATATACTTTTGTAAAGCAGCAAATTTGCTACAATTTAAGCCCAACCAGAGCTCCCTAGATCCATTGGTTGCGGAGATACAGCCAGTGAAAGATGGGCAATTTTTTCTAAAAAGTGAAAATTTATCGGTAGGGTCATTTTCTAAGACACGTGCCGGCTAAACTAATGCTCCTAGAGAAAAGTCATATGTAGAAAATTGAATTAGCTTCAATTTAATCCCAAAATGGTGCCTCTAGGCCTCATAGTTTCCTCAGAAACTAAAAAATAGTAAAACATCAGATTTTTGAAAAATGATAAAAACATTGTACAGATTAATGTATTTCTTTAAAAAAACTTGCAAGAACTTGAATTTAACATAACGTAAACATAAAATAAACAACGTAAACATAAATGTAAACTATAAAATACTATTTACACAGTCAAGCACAAACACCTCAGTAGTTTAAAACTTCGCCCTTTTGGAAGGTCGGGGTCTCATCCAGTCTGGATTAGTGGGAGTGGGAGGGGGAGGAGAGACGAGGGTTTCCGGAGGGGGAGGTGAGTCGTCATATGTTGTTGAGTCATCCACATCCCAGTCCTCCCCGTCCAGGACGATAGGGGTGGTGCTGCTGCAACTTCGACCTTGGCAAAAGGAACATAAGGAACATAGGATAGAGCACTTAAGCCCTGCCTTTCTGCAAGTGCATGGCCCTAAGCACCCTTTCTTGCATTTGCAAGCCACTATTTTAAGCAGGGTTTTAGGGCGGGCTCTGCGCACATTGTGACTAGCATGAGGCTTTGTTCGCTGGTAGGCCATCCCCAGTCACACGGGTTTTTATCGATTCCCAACCATTTTTGCACCTGGTGATCCTCCAAGAATGATATTTTGCAGCTTTTGTGGTGGCGGGGAGGCGGCCGATTTTACAAATGCTGAGTATAGCAGGGTGTTCAGCGTTCCCTCATCTTCTCCGTAGAGGTTCATCAAGATTTTCTCGCCAGCATTTCCTACTTCTTTCTGGTTGGAGTTTGGATCAAGGAAAATGCTGGCGAGGTCTATCCAGTGGGTTTTTTTTTAGGACGTTGCACCACTTCATCTTGCCTTGCCAGAAAAGGACAGAGGTGGTGTCACACCCACTGATGGCATGCAGGAACAAAACCGTCTGTGGTACCTGCATTTCTCCACATGTGAAGGTATTTGCTGGATATTGGGCGCACTCTGAACCATCTCTGCCGCCTTTCTGGAAGTACACGTTCGTATGTAGAGAGCTTAAGCCGTTGAGAAGGATCAGTAGGTCGACGTCCTCTCCAATGATGAAAACTTGGTCGAACGATGAGCTCTTGGAGAGGGCAGTCATCACTATATCATCATCGCCGTCTTCTTGAGTCTGATGTATCTCGATACCCTGTCTCTCAAATTCATGGTGATCAGTCGGCGTTTGCTAGATTCATTTGAGAGCAGTTTTGCTTGGGGCACTTTGATGGGTGTTGATTCATCAAACAAAATGTCACTGCAGGAGAGAGAAACAGAGCGTCGCAGGCGTTCAGCTGATTTAGTGCTCCTCATAGCCTGCATCTTGTGGCTTGTGGATATCCATCAAAAACCACAGCTACGTTTTTGCCAAAGCGGTTGACAACGTAGCTGACGTATCCCGCCACAATGGCTCTGGCTGCATCATATATATATTCAACATATTTCATTTTAAATAAAACAAGAAAAACGGTATGTAATTTTGTTTGTTTAATGAATTTTCGGTATTTGTTTAGTGTATGTTTATTTGAAGCCATATGTTACATCTAAAATGTTAAATTCAAATTCTTGCACGTTTCTTTTTAAGAAATATACCTATACCAACATTATTCAGTACAATGTTTCCTCAAAATCCGATGTTACACTATTGTTTCGTTATTGAGGAAACTATGAGGCCTAGAGGCACCATTTTGGGATCAAACTGAGGCTAATTCAATTCTCTACAAATTCATTTTCATGACTTTTCTCTAGGAGTATTAGTTTAGCAGGGACGTGTCATAGAAAATGACCCTACCGATAAATTTTCACTTTTTAGAAAAAATTGTCCATGTTTCACTGGCTGTATCTCCACAACCAATGGACCTAGAGAGCTCTGGTTAGGCTTAAATTGTAGCAAATTTAGTTTGCTTTACAAAAGTATAATGAAGATACCCGAAAAACGCTTCCTTAAGTTATTATTTTCAAAAAAAATGCAACAAGTGTCAGAATTTCGTAGTTTTTCGAGCACCACGGGAGTAGCACAGGGTTTTCAGGGTTGTAAACTTGGATATAAACTACTCTCAGGGGTCCTAATAACATTTAAAATAATCGTGGATACATGCGCGTTTGCGATGTTTGCCTTTCCTTGTGTCGATATTGACTGGCCTATAAAATAAGATGCTTCTTGTTAGTTGGAATTCTAAACTAAAATTAGTAGTCTATTTTTTAAATTTTTTCCAACCTAAGCGATCCTATTACAATTTATTTTCCTTTTACGACAGTCAAGAAACAACACCAGACATATTAACAGTTGGAACTGCATCAGATCTTAAGTTTCTACTGTTTCTGGGGGAAATATAACAACACCTGGCTGTATTAAAGGAATTTCAAAATCTGTTGATTCTGTTGGGTTGAAATCTACAATAGAAATACGTGCTATAAACAGACAATAGGCCATGAAAAGGATAAACCGGCGAAATAAAAAATTAACCTACTATTTTTCAAATTAATTTTATAGGTCATGCATATTCTTTCGCGAGCTTTTCAATGCGGAGAAATGTAAAAAATACTTAATGTCAGTACCTTTTTGTCTTCGTGTAATAATTGTTAAACCCATAACAGCACAAGCGGGCATGTTGTTAATCGTCAACACTGTTAAAAATATTAAAATAAATATTAAACGTGCGGAATTACAGCTGACTTTCGACGTTTTTTAAAATGAGTGACGTAATGCGCAGTAGATACACAAATTGGACGGCAACCTGACATATACCATTCTCCTTATACTATGGCCGTAATTGTGAAATTGTGAAATTGTGAAATTGTGAAAACTAACAAATGACATACACGTCAAATTAATTAATTGTAAAAATGTCAAAATTTTCTCTTCACTTTTTTCGTAATATTTTAACTGTGGGATACAGTTTTCCAAAAAATCTTGTTAAACACTCGATTGCGAAATTCTTTTGAATTCTCAAATGATTTTTTTTTGCTTGCACTCGCAAAAAAAACTTTCATTCTCGAATGCAAAAGTGGCATTTTGCAATCTTCGCATCAAAAATAAATATTTTAGTTCCATCTGTGTTTACAGATATTTAGATAAGATTTATTGTTTAAAGTAGACCACTCTATATGGTTTATTAATTATTGTGATGAAATAGACTGAAGTTTTCACGATTTTTCAGAAGTATCAATTTATTTTTTGTACAATCAATTATAATGGGTGTTTTTTAAGCACGACAGAACTTTAAACTTGAATAAATACCACTAAAAATTAACTTATGATCAAAAATCTGTTTTTATTTGAAAGATCGATACATGGCATTAATATTTAAAAATGATTTGAGGTATATGGCCACCGAGGCTGATATTAACGGTGCGTATTCTGTGAGTCCAATTTTGGGTAATTTTTTCGAGCAATGGCGGCCGTATGTCATGAATAATACGAATAATGTTGGCTTCCAAGGCGTCCAATGTTCCTGGTTTGTTAGCAAAACCATGACTTCACGTAGCCCATACAATCCGAAGGCGTCAAATCGCAGGACCTTGGCAATTATGCTTGTTAACAAACACGCTAAGCCAAAAATGAGCCTCATCGCTGAATTGAATTTTCCGATAAAACAACGGGTCAGCTTGCAACTGCTCTAAAACCCAATTAGAGAAAGAATGACACAGCGACGGCATTCTCTTTAGTACGCACATTCCTTCAACGTATTGATGTTTTTGCATCATTTAGGGAGTATGTGGTACGAAATCTATCCACAGTGCGACGAAAGGCTGGTTCAGATGGAAGATTATGGTCTATACGTTTCGTGAATCGACGACCAACTTTCAAAGAAAATTTGAACAATTTAGTAGCGTTGGTCAAACGTAAGTGCATTCATGGTAATTTGCCATACCATACTAAATACAAATATCACTTATAACGCGAAAACTGACAGCTGATTTCACAGCCATAACGATTGAAAGTTCCATCATGCCTAAAAAAACACCTTTTATAAAAATAGAAGTTATGAACTAATTTTCGGTACAACCAAAATTGATTAATAGGTACGGGAAATGGCGTGCAAAATCGACAATCAAAGTTTCCCATCTGACGGCCGGTAAATCGAAGAGACCATATAAATACAAGAATTTTTTCTCTAGAACTTTTTGGTATGGTGGGCGGATTGTGGGAGGGATATTTTTTTAAATTGAATTATTACCGATATTTTTCCACATAGCATATGTCCCCAATTACGCTGACAGACAAAATATTCCGGTAGGCGCGAGGCGAGGCGCGCGGCAAATGGAGACTGAAAATCAAACATTTTTTTATTAACAATTTTGTTTTAAAGGGAGTTTAAAACAAAATTTGGAAAAAATTCTATTATATTGTAAAGGAATAAATTTATATGTATAATCAATTGTCAGAAAGAATTAAAAACATAAAAGATTTAAACAAATTTAAAACGAAAGAGAAATTGCTAAGTTGACGTACCTTTCTATATATAGCCAGATTAACTTTTTTTATTATATACAGTGTGACCCATTTGTTTGCGAGCCATCCCTCTGTAAAGTGGCTATTTTTGTTCCGATTTTGATCAACTTTTTTTTAGATTGTTGCTCATGGAAAGCTACATTTTGTGGCAAATTGATAGATGTCTATCACAAAAATCAAGGCCTACTTTACAATTTTTTTGGAGCGAAAATTCGAGAAATCATATTAGCGATTTTTTTACTTGAAAACTAAGTACGCCACTGTGTTTAGCGTCCCCTAAAATGGGTCTTTGTCAAATTTCATCCAAAAATATCGCATGTTAAAAATTGATATTATTACTTATAAAAACTATTTTATACCCAGAAATGTTCAAATAATCGTATGACTGATGGTCGAGATGGTAGAGTACCTGCCTCTCACCCAAAAGTCCCGGGTTCGAATCCCGGTCGTGGCAATGGAAAATACTGTGAGAGGGATTTTTCCATTATACACGGATATTGGATGTGTGTCCCTTGTCTTTAAATGTGTAGCCCCCTCCCGCACAAGGCTCAGCCTTCTGGGATAAAGGGGGTCGTAATTACATGTGGTGTATTTATTATTAAAAAAAAAAATAAAATAATTTGTTATGAGTTGCTTTTATTCACTTATTTAATGAGTTACTTGATGTTCACAACTCTTTTCCGGGTATAAACAACTAATTTTTAAAAGTAATAATATCAATTTTTAACTTGCGATATTTTTGGATGAAATTTAGTACAGACCCATTTTACGGAACGCTTAACACAGTGGCGTATTTAGTTTTTACGTAAAAAAATCGCTAATATGATTTCTCGAATTGTTGCTCCAAAAAAATAGCAAAGTAGGCCTTGATTTTTGTGATAGACATCTATCAATTCAATAAAAAATAGCCACTTTACAGAGGTGGCCCGCAAACAAATGGGTCACACTGTATATGTACCTAATATTAATTAAGTTTCGAAAATTATATGCTAGAAACTTATGTTAGTTAATTAGTCAGTCCCTGTTAGAAACTTGTAGTTTCTTAGGATAATACAGGGTTCCCCATTATAAACTACCCATTTTATTATTCGAATAAAATCCTTTTAAGTCGAGTAAAAAATCCTTTATTACACTAATGTACAGCTAATTGTATGGGATTTATTACGTACTCAAGATTTGTTCAACTTTTAAAAATCATGTCTTCTAAATGCCCCCCATCAACTTGAACTTTCAATTCTGAATGCAAAATTGTTCATCACCGGCCGGCGAAGAAAATCTCCAACTATCCCTGTAATTTCTTCTCGAATGCGGTCTTTCAAGTCCTCAATTGTTGCAGGGCGACTTACGAAGACCTCTCCCTTCAAATACCCCCACAGAAAAGAATCGGGTGCCGTTATGTCGGGAGACCTAGGGGCTTGCAAATTTTCAAATCGAGAAATTATACGGTTGTTAAAAAATCCTCGCAGAATCCTCAGTTTCTGGAGTTTCTGGCTGTGTGATCACACCTGATTTTTTCTGTGGGGGTATTTGAAGGGAGAGGTCTTTGCAAGTCGCCCTGCAACAATTGAGGACTTGAAAGACCGCATTCGAGAAGAAAGTACAGGGATAGTTGGAGATTTTCTTCGCCGGGTGATGAACAATTTTGCATTCAGAATTGAAAGTTCAAGTTGATGGAGGGCATTTAGAAGACATAATTTTTAAAAGTTGAACAAACCTTGATTACGTAATAAATCCCATACAATTAGCTGTACATTAGTGTAATAAAAGATTTTTTTACTCGACTTAAAAGGATTTTATTCGAATAATAAAATGGGTAGTTTAATATGGGGAACCCTGTAAAAAGCTATTATTATTAAAAAACAAAAACAAAATAATTGGGGTATAAGGACATATACAATTACCTATGCGGAAAATTATCGGTAATAATTCGATTTAAAAAAAATTGCCCTTCCCCAATAATAATAATAATAATAATAATAATAATAATAATATCTTTATTATCCACTAGACCAAAATTATAAAGGTCACCATACCAAAAAGTTCTAGAGAAAAAATTCTTGCATTTATATGGTCTCTTCGATTTACCGGCCGTCAGATGGGAAACTTTGATTGTCGATTTTGCATTCCATTTCCTATACTATATGAAGAATGTTTAAACCGTACCTAACGTCCGCTACTCCATTGTCCTTTTTTATATATATATATATATAGATATATATACGTTGTATTTGAGATTCACTTAATAACTTTTTAAAAACAATTTTTATTCACTTAGAATATTTAAGAAGGATTACACACAAGTAATGGATTTAATATTGTAGAACTTAATAACTATGAGTTTAACATGAAGTGAAGACGACAAAATGCTAACTGAAGCCTAGTGGCGTATCAGTTGTATTTATAATATTGTCCAATGCTGAATTGGCATGTAATCACTGCAGTTTGCAGTTTCACACAATGAGCCATACCTCTACATGATGATATGGTGATTAAGGTATCATATTACCATGAGAGTGAATAGATAAAGGCAAAAATAATACTTTTATCTGTATCGGTTTGACTTACTGTGTGAAAGAATTGATAACGAACTTAGACTAAAGAATATGTGGTACAGAATATAATGATATTGTATATGTTAATAAGGTCCTATATAAATCTAATATAACATATATATACCTTATATTTTAGGGTTATCCTGGCACTCACATGCAAGTAATAACATGTGTCAATACACATTGTCAAATTGTTGATTTCATGTTGGTAGCTTCCAAAAATTGTTACCGATTGTTTCTCATACCAGTAACCACGAAACACATGGCTGGTAACAAAATAATTCGTTATTGTATTATGAGCAAAACTGATGTTAATATTAAAGAGTACCAGTTGGAGAACGAAGAGTTTCTCTATCGTCAATTATGCCCAACAATAACATCTAACAGAGATAGAATTTTCTATGCCATACCTTTTAATTCGAAGAGAATACACATATTGGAAACGAAAAGAGGGGTAAGTATCTCTTATTTCTGTTTAATATACGTATAATATGTCTTAATCATGATAGCATAATTATTGTAGTTAGAATAGATATATACGAATAAGATACAATAGCAAACAGAAACAGTCTTCAAAATATTATAAAACTTAATATGGTTATTTAAATTCTTATGATATTGAAAATATGTCCAATTAAAACAAAAATTTAAAAATAGTCTAGAAATGAAGTCAATATATACAGGCTGTCTATTTTACGAGGGCCACACCAAATATCTCGCTTAATATCTATTGTTGAGGAATAAAGTATTAGAAATAGTAATTCCATTTTTTGTGAGCTATATTTTAGTAAAAAGAAATTAGAAATCCATAGCCTACTTTGTGAGATATATTACAAAAACCTGAAAAGTAGGAAAACTACAAACGGTTATAGCTTCCTTATTTGAGGAGATACGAAAAAAGTTAAAGGGATGATAGTTGACGGCAAAGACAATAAGAATAATAATATGTATAAAAAAATTCGAAAAACGCAGTTGGCTTTGACATACGCTCTTGTGCAAAAATTAAAATCGTAAATACGATGTTCAATTGTTTTTCTAAAAATAGGATTTTTAAGCCCTTAACATGCCCTACAACTTTTACTTGAAACTTTTTTTTCTAAAATTACAAATTAAAAAGTTATCGAGGTGATCACTATCGGTGGAAAACCCTGTAGGAACATAGTTTTTCGTTTTTTTGGATATTCATTTTGTACTTCTATTTTTATTTATGAGACATTTGTTAGTTTGTATTAAATTGTAATAAATAGTTACTGATCTATAATTATTATAAAGTGAATTTTTACTATCATGGCATAGCTGATTTTTACGATTTAACGATATGAATTGTGGTTTTCGTAAAATATTAAATATTGGCACTATCAGTTAAAATTTTTTTGACATGTTTTATATCGTTGGAAAGAGAAAAAATAAACGGAATTAATGGTGTCATGGCCTACTTTGAGATTTGTTCTTTTAATTTTTGCACAAGAGCGTATGTCAAAGCCAACTGCGTTTTTCGAACTTTTTGATACATATTATTATTCTTATTGTCTTTGCCATCAACTATCATCCCTTTAACTTTTTTCGTATCTCCTCAAATAAGAAAGCTATAACCGTTTGTAGTTTCCCTACTTTTCAGGTTTTTGTAATATATCTCACAAAGTAGGCTATGGATTTCTAATTTCTTTTTACTAAAATATAGCTCACAAAAAATAGAATTACTATTTCTAAAACTTTATTCCTCAACAATAGATATTAAGCGAGATATTTGGTGTGGCCCTCGTAAAATAGACAGCCTGTAATTCAAACCGAAATATTACATGAAATCATTCCCATTTTAGCTTAAATTTTACATAATAAATTGCATGTCAATTAAAACGTAAAAAACTTCGTATATTTTAAATTACTAAACATATACAGGGTGTCCCACTTACGATGTTACCACCCTCCTAAAATCTTTATTTTCCACCGATTTTCGAAATCTTTTTTTTTGCCGGAGAGAGCTTGGAAAACTTCATTTAATCTATACCTTATATTTCTCAAAAAGGTACATCATGACCTACTGAGACGTATTTTTTTTTTAGCGAAATTTCGAGAAAAACTATTAGCGATTTTTTTAGAGAAATCTAATCCCATAATTAGATTCAGGACCTTTTAAAACCTAAGTGGTGTGAATTTTGCGACATTAGGATACAGGGATTTAAAGAAAATGTAGACGAATTTTTAACAACGGCAAACTTTTTTTTGTAAACAAAGGCGGTACTATTTTGAAATTATCAGTAATTTAACATTTTTTACAATTCTCTGGTTTATTTGAAGACGTAATAAGAAAAAAACGGCTAAAAATGGTATCTAATTTCAGTTGATACGGTTATCGAAAACAAATAACAGTACATACTGTCATGAAATGTACAAATAGAAATAAAAAAAATAAAAATATTTAGAATAAAAGTAAATCTAGACATAGTCAATATAAAAAAATTTAAAAAAAATCAAACCTGACGAAGGACTTACCTAGAAAAATAAAAGTTTTAAACATACAAGGTGCCAAAATGGGTACACTAAGTTTGGTAAACTAATTTTTCTCATATAAAACACCCACCTACAAACGAACAGCAATGAGGCTCGTCCTTGGGTTCGTCTAACCTAAAACATAAAATTTAAATAAAAAAATGATCACAACAAAGGAAAAAGTAGTCGTTTATAGATTAAAAAGTGGTCAGTAACATAAAACAGTAGTGGTTTGTCAATAATGAATGGTATGTCAAGTTTGTGTAACGGAAAAAGAAACATGGTGTCACGTAGTATCGATAAAGCGTATTAAAATTTAAGAAATAGAATAAGAATTCATGTAAAATCGTCAATCCTAAGTCAAATGACTAGGAATGTTGTAAAATTTAGATGTTAAGTAGTGCAGTGTAGTGAATCAAAAATCACAGTGTACGATCTTCGATAAAACGTAGAGTGGTAAATCAGTTGGAACCATTGATTAAGGAATGAATAAGATACGCGACTTCAATTGTAAAGTGCGAGGCCATTTTTGGCAGCGAGAATCCCGGTAAGTTGCGAGCATTCCTGTGATTCATGTAGTATGCTTTTGATAAACCTGTGTCTTGTCTGGTTTTATATAATTTATAATCTAGTGAAAACAAAAATTGAATGTTCAGATTGATTTGAGTTTAAAATTATGTGACGGTTAAGAGTCAAACAAACGTTGAGAAATAGCTGGCAGAGAGAACATACTACGTTAATAATTTTAAACTAAAATTAATCTGGACATTAAATTTTTATTACCACTAGATTATTAATGATATAAAACCAGACACGACAGAGGTTTGTCAAAAGCATACTACGTAAATCACAGGAATGCCCGCAACTTACCGGGATTCTCGCTGCCAAAAAAGGCCTCGCAATAAGTCGCGTATCTTATTCATTCCTTAATCAATCCTTAATCAATGGTTGGAACGGAATATGGCAAAATGGATATCTATGAAAAGCTTATGTAACAAGGATGCTGAAAACAACAGTAATTAGGCATAAGAATTTGAAAATAAAGCAAATAAGTATAAAACACTTACCAAAATCAACAGATGTATGCTGTGACAAGTGGAAAATTTTCTTGAAGAAGCCTTGGATACCATCAACAAAACAATTGGGGAGAACGAAAAAACCAAAAAAGGCAAGGGTACGCTTCCAGTTTGTTCCTGAAAAAGATAAAAATTATTAAATAAATACGTGAAGAAAAGAAGAAAAACCGTTGGAGAACAGAGATATGTTTGTCCACTAGATTTGGAGCAAGCCAGTACGTTAAACAAGCAGGATTTATCGAAATAAAAAGGAAATAAAGTCAGGTACTTACCAACTTATAATCGTATATCATAATGGGCTCTTACACCTTAATGGAATTAAAGGTTTTTAATAGATTTACATCAAAGTTGGATACATATTAAATATAATAATGCAATAGATTTCAATAATATATCATTCTTACAGTTGCTTTAAACATTAATAAGTTGTATCAATTTCAAAAGTCCCGCCAGTTTTCCGTTTATGACGTCAAAAACGGACAATCTTGCTATTGGTTAAACTCCAAACAAATTCGTCTGTGCTCGTGGCGTTACAATATTAACCTCAAAAATATGCCTTTTTTACGATTTTCGAAGATTATGTCGCTTTTATCAAAATTTCTGCTTGGTTTCTGTATTATCAACTAAAATCTTGTTCATGCATTATTAATGAAGTTTTAATCGCCTCGATTTAATAAAATAAGATTATTTTTGTTGGTTGGGAAATCCAACCTATAATTAACCATCTATATTTAATAATCTACAATATTATAACTTTATATATCTTCTGTCTGCGAGGGTCTCTAAATGTTATAATGAATCCATGTTAAAACTACAAAAATTTAAATTAAAAGTGAAAATAAATTTACAAAAACAAAAAATTTGAGGTTATGTGAGCGAGTATATGAGTCATATGATGTACACGACCTACACCAATGACTATCCGTTTTTGACTTAATAGATTATTTAAAGATTAATTACTACGTTTTGAAATATTTTTTTTTGGCCTTAAATGAAAAATACTAGCAAAAAGAGAAAATACGTCAGAGCTATTTTAAAAAACACTATAGTCTGGTGTAATTTGACAAAATTTCGAGGAAGAGCCCATTATCCTATTGTGGTTCGTTTTGCACAAAATTGAAACTGAAGAGCCACAAATTCCATAAATATCAACCATTGTTGTTGTGATACACCATAGAATCAACTTGGACTGGAAGGAATGCGCGAGTCCAGATTTCAGTGAGTATAAATAAACTATTTAGGGCCGGTTTTTCATTGTCTAGTTAACAAAGATAACCGCCAGCTACTGCTAAATAGTGGATTCCTATTGGACGAGCAGCCGCTAACCAGTGGTTAACTTTGTTAACTAGACAATGAAAAACCGGCCCTTAATTTAGTGAATAGAAAGTTTGAGAAATTAGAATTAAATAAGGTATTGAACTTTTCTTTCAAAGTATGAATAATTGAACCCACTTTGTTCATTAAACTTAATTAATTTAAGTTTATCGCAGGGCATAGTTAGTTATAAACATAAATGCACAACACAACAATTTATGTAGTTGCTTAAGGCGAATAAATACTGTTGACTAGAGCGACATCTATGTTTAATGAGTTGAACTTATATACCAGATATTATTGACATAGTAGAGAGCGAGGCGAGGCTCTGTAAAGAGACATCTGTGTTTAGCAAGACACATTATTATCATTTAAATAGCTACAAGTACAGGTCACTACTCTTTAGGTGGAATCAAAGTTTTGAAATAAATCATAAATAAATTTATACATGCAGGTTTTTAAAATATTTAGTAAATAAAAGTAAAAAAAGAAAAACAAAATAGAAATCTGAGAAAGGTAAGTTTCCTCTATTGTCGATGCACCTGGAAGGCTAAGTATACCTGAAACAGAAAATAGGAGCTTAGAGCTACTCCAAGTAAGTCATTCGTCTTAGTAGGTATCATTTAAAATACTTTGATAATAAAGAATAGATAATAGGGGTAGTTATCAATCCAGCAAAAAGGCATGCAAATATATTGTAATTTAAATAAAAATCTTTTCTAAATAAAATAAACAAGAGTTCATGCAATAAATTCTAATACAACAAATTAAATACAATTCATGCTAAATAAATAAAATAAATATAACAAAATAAATAATAGTCCATGCTCAACAATTAACAATAAATAAAAATATAAATAATATAACAATACATTAGTTATTAAAGCTAGTTAAACCATTCACTGGAAAAAAATATATTTTTTTAAATCGGCATTAAAGTACCTCAAAATCGTCATTAAAGTGATAGAAATAGTCATTAAAGTAATCCATTATTCTACGATTTTTGTAGTTGGCCGAGGTGACAGATAAACGTAAACATTAATTTTGTATTGCTTGTGATAATTATTGTGTTGTAACAAAAGGTAAATAAATACAGTTTTTTAAATTCAAAATTGTATTATCACTATTATAATTGCTAAAAATAATTGTTTTCTTATAAAAAATTATTCCGACTTGACATATTAAAATAATTAGACATTTCCTAAGGTCACTTAAAATTTTAAATAATTATGACATTTCTTAATGTCGCTGAAAATTATTTAAAAAATAGAGTTAATTAATCTTAATTTCATAGTTTTTGGATTTAAAAAAAATGTAATATGCACCTCAGCCTTAAAGTTCCTTTTTATCACTCATGTGGTTTATTAACTAAACTCCACATTCATGATAAAAAGATTAACTTTAATGCCTTGATACTTAAATAACTATTAATAAGTAATCCTTATCTTATGCAAAACTTTTTGTTGAGTTTCGCTTTTGTGTTAAACGTTTTACAAGGATTGTATTTATTCGTGTGTGCGTATTTTGTGAGGAATTAGATTATTTGTTGTCTATAGGATGGTTCAGGGTGTGTAGTATATAAATAATTCCTCCCTCCTTAGTCTTTGACGTCCTCGACAGATGGTGATTTGACAGCTTGGAGATTCTTGAGCTCTGCAGGGTTGAGTTGCAGAATGCGTTTCTTGGCACATAACAATTGGTATACTCTGTGCCTCAAAATTTACAGGAAGACAAATATACAGATACATAATATAATCGGGATATGTGTTGTAGTCATGTGGGCGGCATTTAATTGAGGATTGTCCAGTATACTTTGGTTTTCCACGGGTCCCAAATCTTCTTTTATATTTGAGTTGTCTTCTAAATGGTATGTTTGTAATTGGATTGTTTGTTTAGGTTGTTTGCCAGTATAACTGGGAATTTCCATTTATGAATGGTTGACATTTATTGTAATTAAATTGTTATCCATTATGACACATGTGGATCATATTATATTATTTTTGACTATGGAATGCCTGGTGGCGGAGTTTTGGCATTTCTCTATTACTTCTTTGGGTTTCGAAAACGTAGTTAATAGGCTATGGGATGTGAGCATGTAGGTAGGCGTCGACATTTATTGTTTCTTAACCTTGCATTCATCAGGTTTTGATAATGTACTTCTGATTGATTGGTAAGATTGACATATATAAAAATCCATAGTGGGTTGACATCGATCGACCCATCTGTCCTCTTGATCGTCTTCCTAGTAGTACTTGGTAGGTGGAATGAGTGCGATGGCATCCTCATAAGGAATAGGGTAAGATTGACATATATAAAAATCCATAGTGGGTTGACATCGATCGACCCATCTGTCCTCTTGATCGTCTTCCTAGTAGTACTTGGTAGGTGGAATGAGTGCGATGGCATCCTCATAAGGAATAGGGTGAATTTGGAAGGTATTATAATAGGTGGGATTAAGGGTGGGTACCTTAAGAGCCATGACTATTAGGTTATCAAGTGATACTGTCACTAAGTTTACGTTTTGTAGAATTTCAAAGAGATAAGTAGGGAGTCATATGTTATTAGATTATTTTTATCGTGATCTAATAACAATTCTTTTTGAATTTCTGTTAACTTAGAGTATGTAATAATTTCTAAATTGGGTATTTTATCGTTAGTAAGAGTGATAGTTCTAATAATTATATCTAATCGATTCTTAAAAGATTGAAGGTAATCTTTATGACTTTGTAAAAAGTAGAGTTGCGTAATCGATTTGTGTGAATACTTATCATTGAGGCGGTATAATTCTGATTTCTTTCGATTATTTTTAATTCGTTATAAAATTTATTCTTTGGTTGGTTAAATTTGTTTTCATTTTTTGAAAAAATTTCAATGTTTTTATTAATATTGTTAAGGTCATCTTGTTCTAAGTTTCCTGTAATAAATTTTACAATACTACCTAGTTCATTTATAAGTCCACTTTTTACTTTATTTAGATTGATGATTTTATGTAATTTATGTCGTATAGTTTCAATTTTGGTTTTGATTTGTTCTACAGCCAGTTGGTTATGTTGAACACTTGATAATTTGCTTACCGTTAAGATTGTTCTGGTATTAATTTCGAGTTGGTAAAAATGATTATTTAATGTATTGAGATTATATGAGAAATATATTTTGTGATAATTAGTTTAGCATTTTGGCTAAGCTTATGGGTTCTTAGTAGGTATTTTAATTGGGATTATTTATAATAGAGAGAAAGTTTTCGCCATTTACCCCAAGAAAGAAGTTTTCTTTCTGTGAGTAAATGGCAAAAACTTTCTCTCTATTTTATTTAACTTCCCCAAAAACTTCTTTCCATTTATTTTATTTAACTTCCCCAAAAACTTCTTTCCATTATTTGTAATGTCTGCACCGTCATTAGAGTAGACTTGCAAAGAAGGTTGTTTTCTTAGTTTCTTTATTTTAGCTTATTATATTTCTAGTACATAAATTTCCGTGAGGAGTTTTTATTTTGACTGTGTTCTCATTTTTGTTAACTCTAATGTAGCTTTATTAAAAATCGCGCTTTATGTTTACTTTGGCTGGTTGGTTTTGCTACATATAAAGAAGTATTTTCAGGGATATTTGCTACTTGTTCCCTGTCGTTATTTATTTTGTCAAGAACATTTTGTTCCTTTGTTTTTGTTTTCTGATAAACTTGGTCTAAGAATGGTTTAAGTTCATTCGTACGTTTTAGATTGTAATTTTCGTAAAGTTCTTCGGTTATTGAAAAACTTAATTCACGTTATAGAGGGACCATAGAGAATTGAAAAGGGTGAGAATCCCGTGGATGAATGAATCGATTGATTGTATATCCATACAGCAGTTATCATTTGATTTACTCGGTTTTTCATTAGGGTTTTTTTACTTTAATTATTCTTAGTTTTTCTAACAAAGTTGATGTAATCTTTTTATGAACGAATTGAAGTTAGGATTATAAACGGTGGTATAGTGAAATTCAATGCCTAGCATTAAGTATTCCTGGAGAGTTTTATTTTTAAATTCAGTACGTTGGTCAGTAACTATACGTTTAGGGTGATCATGTTATGATGAGAAATGTAATGACGTAATTTGTTTAATACTTCGGGGGCGGTGACGCTTTTCAATAAATAAGCTTGAGCAAATTTAGAGAAAGCATCAATAATAGTTAAGAATTTAGAAGATTTATAAGTAAACGTATCCTATGTAAATATAGTCAAAAGGTTTACAAGGGATCATTGGTCCCTTTAGTTGTACTTTATTAGGATTTCTGTCATATTTGGCTTTTAGACAAATGTCACATTTATTAATATGGAAAGTAACAAATTCTTGTAATTTGGGGAAATAGTACTTTTGCTTTAGATGTTTTACGGTTTCATTAATTCCGTTATGGGTTTCGTTATGATAAGAGGAGATGATTTCTTTTTGGTCAATTTCAATTTGTATATAGTCTAAAAGTTGGCTAGATAACATATGTACCGAGTTAATCAAATGTTTGAAAATTCTTAAACAGGTGGTTTTTACTTCTTCTTCTGGTATATATTAGCATGTGTTTACATTAGTGCCTATGCCAGTTCTACATATTTATGACAAACATTTCTCTATATCATTGTTAGGGATATTTATTGTAAGTCTTTTTTGGTTTTGTCAAATAAATATTGCCGGGTTGTAGACATTTCGTCTGTTAGTATAATTAGTTGATATTTATATTAGTTTACGGGGTGTTCTGTAATATTACTAGACCGTTATCGTCATTGTTTATTGAATGACAGGTATTTTCTAAGTCTTCGAGCGCTTCATCGCCAATAACAGATGAATTTTGGGTGTTATTTAGTAAGTCATTGATAATGTCATCGATTTCGTTCGGGTTGGGAATTTCTGATATTTGCGGTATTATTGATTCGTTTTCGTCAAAATTGATTTCGATTCGGAAACGAGCGTCGGCTACATAATTTTCTTTTCTCTTTTTATATTAATGTTAAAGTCAAATTCCTCTAGTTTGAGTCTCCATCGTACTAAGCGCGAATTTGGTTGTTTTATTTTGTATAACCATACTAATGGATCATGATCGGTTTCGATAGTGAATGTCCTTCCAAATAGATAAGGACGGAAGTATTTACACGATGCTAAAATACTTGTGAGTTATTTCTCTATAGCGGAGTAGTTTTTCTCAGCGGAATTAAGGGTTCGACTATAGAAAGCTATCGGTTTACCCTCTTGCCTCAATACAGAACCAAGGGCTCTATAGCGTCTGTAGTTAATAGTATATTACGTAATAAGAGTTGTAAACAGCGTATTACGCACGAGTGGAAAAATTATGCACGAGACGCGTTAGCGTCGAGTGTGATAATTCCATGAGTGCGTAATTGCTTTACAACTCGAATTATGTACTATACTTTACCTACGACCGTATTTATTGAAAGTTTGTATTTCATTTTTATTATTTATCGCTTATGTCAGTTTTGACAGCGTCAGAAAATTAAGTATTGCACTTGTCATTTTTAATAATTTTTAGAGAATAAGTTTGTTTGTATTGACCGTTGCTAGGCGGCTGCTAAGAAAACTGTACGAACTGTGCGATTTTTTTTCCAAGTTGTGCGATTTTTTTACCGTGCGTAATAGGAATCTTACATTGATCGCAGACGGTGTGTTTTTAAGTACTTACAGTAGTGGTCGTAGGTAAAGTAAAAAGTTTTGAGAAGTCTGGGTATGTTAAAATAGGGGCATTAGTTATGGCTTCTTTAGTAATATGAAAAGCTTTTTTGAACTTGTAGTCGTTAAGGTCATTTTTTTCAGATTTCCTAAGACATTTCGTCATCGGTTGTTAGTTTCGCTAAATTTGGAATACATTTTTGGTAGTAACCTACTAAGCCTAAATAAGGTTTTATTTCTTTCTTAGTACGGGGTAGAGGATATTTTTGTATCGCTTTAATTTTTATGGGGTTTGGCGTGATGCCTTCGGGTGTAATAACATGGCCTAAAAATGACACTTCTTTTCTAAGTAACTCGCTTTTTTCTAATTGTATTTCAGATTAATTTCACGTAACCGTTGAAATATCTGTTCCAAATTAATTAAATGGTCTTGAAGAGATTTAGAGAATATTACCACATCGTCCATTTAAACAAAACAATTTTTGTACTGATATTCACGAAGTACATTGTCCATCATCCGTTGGAATGTGGCAGGAGCGTTTTTTAAACCGACTGGCATCCTTAGATAATCAAAATGGCCGTTTGACTGTAAATGCGGTTTTTTCTATACGATTCGGGTCAATTTCGATTTGATGAAAAACTTGAGCAAGATCAAGTGTTGAAAAATACGTACATTTACCCAAGTCGTCTAATATCTCTTCGATTCTAGGTAGAGGATATTTGTACTCTATTGTTTTTTCATTTATATGTACATATATATACCGGGTGGCCACGAGTCCAATGTACGCCCCCAATTTTTTGGAACGATCCACACAGGTGAGCTGTAAGGGGAAACACTGGGTCCTATTATTTTATCTTTAAGTAATTTTGGTATTTGTCTTTGTATTTCTTCTTGCACATTGTGTGAATGTTTGAAGAACTTGGTAAAAATCGGGTCATTGTCTACTGTGCGTATTATATGTCTAACCTGGCTAGTAAAGTTTAAGTCACTGTTCTCTGTATAAAAACAGTCTTTATATTTAAAACAAAATTTTAATATTTTCACTTTTCCTCGTTATTTAAATAAGATGTACCAAAATTTTCAGAAAATTTTATTTTCGAGGATTACTTTCAGGGTTTGTTTGTTGGAAATATTCACACGGAATTACCTACAGATATTCTTTCTTTAAAATTGATTTCGATTTCATTAGGGTTGTTACATGATAGTTTTACTATTCCATTTACAGCGGTTAAAAAACATTCAGGTATTATAATTTGTTTTAATGCTGTTTCTGGAATATAAATATTTCCGTTTACTATGCTAGTTGGTATTCTAATAAAATGTTTATCATTAGATAGGTATTAAGTTCACTTCGTTATCATTATACTCTAAGTAGAATGGTATAACAACATCGTTAAGAGTCTTATACAGGGTGAATACCAACAACTCATTTTAATTTTATGGGATGGTAGGTCTCTTAATGGTAAGGACATATACAAAAAAATAAAAAATATATACCCTGTAGTTTTCGAGAAAGAAAATAAATTAAAATACGTCAACATTTGCAGAACTTCGTAACTGACCTATCTCAACAGAAAATAATCAGGATAGGTCTTTGCCTCTGGCATTCACCTTATTTATTGCAATCATAAATTCACTAGTTTTTGCTGCCACTGGCAATTAACTTGTCTCCGACCGCAAATTTATGAATGACCGTCAAACGGCGGCTTACTTTATTAGACGTTTTCTGTCACGTTTTTTACGTTAGAACTTGGAGTCTGTGACTTGTATATAATACAAGGCGTGTTGTTCACCCCATAAGCGGGTCACTAGAGCGACGAAGCGGTACTCAAAAGTTTACCAGAATTTTACGTAGGGTAGGTCAGTTTTTCAACTTTTTTTTTAATATTCTTTTATTATATTTGTGTTATAAATATCAACAGAAACCCCCACTTAAAATTAAAATAAGTTGTTGGTATTCACCCTGTATACCCACCTAAATTGTAGTCTTTTTCTAAAATTTTTTGCATGCATTTTATATTTCTTCTGGCCGAATTTACTAACTGTCCGACATTATTCATTGCTTCTAACTTTTAAATTCATTTTTCCCAACCCTTGGTATGAACTGTAAATTAGTTTATTCGAAAAATACAAAGAACATACTTATGCCTTAAAAGTGCTGCCATCTCGCACGAATTTGCGAAAACACATATGCACCTGCTGCAACCCGCAGTCGCGGTAGTTTCGGTTTGATTGCATCATGTCAAACTGACCTGTGCGGGGTTAAATAGAATCGAGACTTGCACCTGATACAAACCCTTAAGTGGCATTATTTTATCTTTATAATTTAAATTAGCTTGCAGTTTATATAGGTCTTTAGACCTTATTAAGATATCAAATCTTGTGTGCCAAGGAATTACTAGTACTTTTATATTTTTATTTATTCAAATAATTTTAAATTTAAGTTTTTATTTGACCGTATAGTTCGGTGTAAACCGGTAATTTGAAAATTTTCAATGGAAAGATTATTTTTGAATAATTGTTTTATTTTATTCGGGTTAATAATGGAATCGGTGGCTCCGGTGTCAATTAGGATTTTTAAATTTTTCTCTGGTAAATAGAGGAATGCAAGTTAGCCGTAGCTGATATTATTTAAATCAATGGGGTGGATCTGTGGCATGTGTTTGAAAATTTTCTTCTTGGTAATCTGAAGCATATTCTTCATAATATTCCTGTTCGTCACTTTGTGGGTCATTATAGAAATCTTCGTTTTCTTGTGTGAGAAGTTCCGGTATTACTTCGGCATTATGCAGTTCTTTGAAAAGGAAATTTGGTTTATTAGTAGATGGGAACTGTCTTGAATAGGGGCGAAAACTACAGTGTGTTACAATTTGATCCGGGATACCCTTGAAAAATCTGACTCAGCAGCGTGATTTTGATGATATTTTTTTTCATATAGGACCGTCCTAGATATACGTGAAAAACATATTATGGTGTCCAGATTACAAAGCCATGGATTTCTATGATTTTTTTTCGACGCCATTTTTTCAAAAATCAAATTAGCTCTCTCGACCATTTCAATGAAATTGGATATAAGGCAATTAATCAAGGTTGATGAATGAAATGCGCAAACAAATTAAGTGAGCTACTCTGTTTAATTTTTTCCGCTCTTTTCGAATATCGAAACAGATCTACAAAATTTTGCCATACAGGGTGTTGATTTTCACATACAACATATTGTCAGTTTTTTATAAAGCCAGACCTGGATTTCGATTTTATTTTATATGAGGCTTTATCAAGTAAAATAAGTGAACCATATATTTTAAGTATGAACCGATTATACAAAGTGGTTCAAAAGTTATGACCAAAGAAAGATTTGGCCAAAATCAAAATCCTGTATCTCAGTAAGGAAGGACGATTGATGCATTAATTCCGGGTAATTTGGAACAGTCAAAGTGCCCTCTATTCACAGGTATCGTATGTCCCTTGAACTTTGAAACACCCTGTATATTGTAAAATACATAGTTTAGCCTCCGGTCATAAGACTAAGACTGATTTAGCTTGTGCCCGTTTACATGATTGTTATATTTATGCTGTCATGCACAGTTGTCCCTAGGATGGTTCAGGATGTGTAGTATATAATTATCGCCACAGCCTTTCCCTTTGGATCTAGAAGATCTGGACTGGGACGGCGGGCAAGAAGAAGGAAAAATGAAGAACTCTTTTTTTATGTTCATCTTCGATATTGGCCTTGATATGAATTTTTTAAAAAGGTCGATTTAGCCGAAAAACTGTATTTTTCTGGAGGCCCGTGCTTCCCTCCCCGGAGAATTTTTTTGATCGAACTTTCAGTATAGCTAGAACCAACCTTCCTCTCGGATTCCTGAAAATTTCGTTACTTAATATCCATCCGCAGCCGAGCTTGGATAATCGAATAACTATGAATATGACCCATTTTTTTACATCTTCAATAATTTTTTTCACTTCTTTAGCAACAAGGTAGACATCAGTCGCAATAGAATTTTTTTTTCATATTGACATGAACTGTTAAAAAAAATAGAATCCTCGTGTCACGATGAGGTAAAAAATTCTGGTCGAGGGCTCTCCTACTATAAGAGTAGATAAATTGTATTATTTTCAGCGAGCGAACGTCCGACTTGACACACTCGCATCGAATACGAAAGTTAAGAAACTGTAGGCACGTTCAGTATTCAGATAGGGGACCATCGAAGAAGGACGCGTTTTCGTTTCCCCACTTCTCGTGGTTTGTATATCAGCTATATCGCAGAAGCTTTACAAATGTAGGCGAGAGTTGTATTGTGAATATACCATCCTTTGGAGGGGATGTACACCTTTTCTGTTAAATGTTAGGCAATTAAAAAATTCCCAACTTAGTAAGATAAGAGGTTGGGAGTAGCTCGTCTCCTGGCATCGGTGATTGGCCTTAGTAGCGGAAATAGGCCGACGTTGAATAATTTAAAAAAAATTGTATTATTCTTCATTACAAGAGCTATTTCCCTTGTTAGATACTAACTCACAATTTCTTTTAATATTCGTCATGATATTTACTTTTCTCTTAAGTATAGTTATTTAATTTGACTATCTCAGACTTTTTGGTTATTAATATGTAGTAACTTATCTTGTAACAATGTAGTGGTGAAATTTTTCAATACTTTACTACAGATGACGCCCTTTTTATAACATTTAAGTTCGGACGAATGATTATTACTATCGAAAATTTAATTACATCATTGCCACGTCGCGTCATTGCCAAAAAGTTATATCCTATTAATTATTATTAAGTCAGTCATTTGTAGTTTTTTGTTGTTAAGTGAAGTAATAGTATATTATATACCAAGGGCCTAAAGAATGCCTTTTAATCCTGAGTGTGAAAGCGAGGACAACAATCACATGAGGGATTAACAGGCACTTTTGTCCCGTGTTATATACCCTATTTTTTATCCAAATACGTCTTCAGTTTACTACGGCGTCGATACGCATGGCCAGCTTACTCCTAGCTGTTACTTCAAAGAAGGAACATGTTGCTTCGAGGTCAGGTGTGTACAATATTCCATCTTTTAAGTAATAGCCATGTCGTGTTACCAATGGGGTTGATCAGGCCGTGCTCCGACTGCATATTTGTATGTAGCGGACGCAAAACATCATGACATTGCGATCGGGAACATCCGAAGTGCAATTCGAATGTAAGAGACGTATTACAACTAAAATTGCTAACACGTCTCCTACATATTCATCTCATATTTTATTAAGAGGTCTATTGCGAGTTAGAAGCCGGAGGCGATAGCCGGAGGCAGGTTAGATATGTGTGTTATTCCCCTGATAAAGGATTTTTTTTATTAGATTAAAGGAATTTTTTTTTATTAAGAGGTCTATTGCGAGTTAGAAGCCGGAGGCGATAGCCGAAGGCAGGTTAGATATGTGTGTTATTCCCCTGATAAAGGAAATTTTTTTTATTGGATTAAAGGAATTTTTTTCTATTAAATGCATATGCTATTGCGAGTGTTGTATGTAGCGGACGCAAACAGTTTTAGTTGTAATACGTCTTGTATGGGAATAGTCTCAAAAAATGGAACTAAATCTCCCAAAGCGGAATAAAGTGGACTGTATAGGTATTTAAGAAAAATGCTCGCGTGACATAAAAACTCACCGTTGATATCCTGGCAATCCGGTGCTGCCGGCCGGCTAATCTTCTAATGTTAGGAGACGATACACAAGTACACAATAATAATCACTTAAAGTTAATTTTGCGTTTGAATAATAATATGCGTTTGTTATAATAATCCAAAAGATACAACACTTGCACCATGCGGGTTTCAAAACGAATTCCTTCCTTCTTTTTTTGGTCATGTATTTTTATGCCACAAAAACGCGATAAATTTGAATTGATTTTTAATACTTTGTGAGGTGTTTGTTGGTAGACAACACATAATACATATTTATATGACAAAGATGAATTGAAAATTAATATAAGGACTATATCTAAATTAATAATAAAACATAAATACAAAACATACCGCCCACCAAAAAGGCGTAAGCGTTTTTCAGTCCGAAGACGCGGGTAGTGGACACAACTTCACCAGCGGGCGCTTGAAGTCCCATGTTTGGTGCGTACGGTGGCCACACGTGCTACTCCATCGGCACCAGGAAATATCTCCACAATCCGACCTAGTTGCCACTTGAGTGGGGGCGTTTGATCGTCTTTTAGCACAACCATGTCACCTGGCCGTGCTAAATGTGTATTGGTTGTCCATTTGGATTTTTGCATGAGTGTGTGGAGGTATTCCCTATGCCAACGCGACCAAAAATCTTGATGCAGACGCTGGAGTAACTGCCAGCGTGTCAGACGACCTAAAGGCACGGCTTGTAAATTTTCCTCCGGAAGACAGGATAGTGGTTCCATATTGAGGAAATGCGCCGGAGTTAACGCTGCCAGATCATGTGGATCTGCACTTAAAGGCGTAAGTGGGCGAGAGTTCAGTATTGCCTCGGTTTGGGTAAGCACTGTATAAAATTCTTCATAGGTCAAACGTTGTTGACCTATGATGCGAGATAAATGCGATTTTACCGATTTAATACCTGCCTCCCAAATGCCACCAAAATGAGGTGCGTGTGGAGGATTAAAATGCCACTCCAGGGATTCGGTTGCTGCGGCTGATTGCATTAATGTTACGAGTTGCTTATGCGCTTTTACAAAATTTGTGCCGCAGTCACTGTGGATGTGACTTGGTTGGCCTCGACGAGCGATTAAACGACGCAAGGCTGCTAAGAACGCCTCAGCTGTCAAATCTGACGCTAACTCTAAATGTAAACCCTTAGTGCTCATACACACGAAGAGGCATAAATACGCCTTGTCTTACCCATGGTAATAAAAAAGGGTCCTCCATAATCAACCCCCACACGCGTAAAAGCTTTTAACTGCGAGACTCGAAAATGAGGTAAATCGCCCATGATGGGTTGATAGGTTTCAGGTTGTTGACGCCAACAAGTATGGCACCTAGAGATTACAGTCCTTACGGCTCTACGTGATGACAATATCCAAAATTTTTGAGCTAATAAAAATTGAACGGTTTGACACCCAGCGTGAAAATATTTTAAGTGATTCCATTCGATTAACAGTGTTGTGAGTCGACTACAACGAGGAAGCAATAAGGGATGTTTCTTATCATAAGAAAGTGCGGAATGTCGTAGTCGACCCCCGACACGAAGCAGGCCCGAATCATCGCGAAAAACACCTAATTTGCGTAAAGGCTTAGATAATTTATCACCTTTCTCAAGTTGATCCAAATCTTTGGAAAAAGCAGTTAGTTGCGTATGCTTGACTAATAGTAGCAAGGCTTGGTTGAGCTCGAATTGCGTTATGTGATGAAGTTTTTTAGAACCAGAGTTTCTACAGTTATAAATAAAGCGGAGAGAATAGGCTGTAATACGTTGAAGTTGCGGAAAAGAAGAAAAGCGGTTAGAAAGAGTATCTAATATATTAGTTTCTACTACCACGTGCAAAGTTATTTGCCTTGCTTCAGCCATGGCGTGAGGAGAAATATTTAATGAATCAGGAGGGGTAGACCAAGAATCACTCGATTCTCTCAAAAAAGTAGGTCCCGCCCACCAAAGCGAGTTTTCTACAAAATCAGACGGAAAAAGCCCGCGGGACGCGATATCCGCAGGATTTTCAGGCGACCGGACGTGCCTCCAGTGTTGAGGAGCAACTCTCTCTTGAACGTAGCTGACACGGTTGCTAACAAACGTTTGCCATCGGTGCGCAGACGACTTGATCCACGACAAAGCTATAGTGGAATCCGACCAAGCGTATATTTCTTTGAAATCAATTTTATCCTGATAAGTTTTAGTAACCAATGTTATTAAGTCGGATAGCAATACCGCCGCGCAGAGTTCTAAGCGCGGTATCGAGATACGACGCAGCGGAGCGACTCGAGATTTTGAACACACAAAATAAATCGAAATAATATCGTTAAGGTTACACTCACGAATATAAACAACACTGGCATATCCGTGGGTTGACGCATCGCAAAACCCGTGTAACTCGAATGTGTGCCCTGTATCACTGAGGATACGTCTCGGAACCTCAACACGTGACAGAAGTGGTAGCTCCTCTCTAAACCGTGACCAAAGCTGAATAACATCCTCTGGTGGCACTTCATCCCAATTAACACCGATATACCATAACCGCTGAAGGACCCGTTTTGTCAGAAAAGTGATAGGCGTCAAAAACCCCAAGGGATCAAAAATCCGTGCTAGGTCTGACAAAATTTGTCGTTTGGTGCAGGATTTACCTGTAGAAGTTACCCGGTATGAAAAAACATCTGAGGACGGTCGCCAGTGTAAACCTAAAACTTTGAGTCCGCTTCCCTCCTCCCAAAAGTCGAGATCATCAGTCAGATGTGAAGGGGGAAGCTGTGCGAGTAATTTGGTCTCATTGCTTGACCATTTGCGCAACTCAAAGCCACCCCGTGCTAGGAGGGCAATGAGTTCTGTTTGTAATTTTAACGCGTTTTCTAACGAAGAACTTCCCGTTACTACATCATCTATGTACATAGCAGAGCGTAAAATAGACGCTGCATTTGGAAAAGCGGATTCTTCGTCCTCGGCCAACTTTAAGAGAGTTCGCAATGCTAAATAAGGTGCCGTGGACACTCCGTAAGTGACTGTTTTTAGACGGTAATCTTGAACAGGCTCTTCTGGAGAGAATCGCCATAAAATTCTTTGATAGTCTGTCTGCGCAGGATTAACCCAAATCTGTCTGTACATTTGTCTTATGTCCGCGGTAAAAACAAATTTGTGAAGGCGAAAGTTAAGTAAAATGGTTACGATATCTTTCTGCAGCTTAGGACCGACATAAAGTGTGTCATTTAGCGTAGGACAAGAAGGCAATTTTACTGACGCGTTAAATACAACTCTTAGCTTGGTAGATATTGATTCCGGTTTGAGAACACACGAATGCGGCAAATAAAAAGTCTTATCAGAACTACTGGGAACAGAGACAGGCTCCATATGTCCTAGATCTAGATACTCTTTCATAAAAGAGGCGTATTGCTTATATATATATCAGAATTTTTTAATAGGCGTCGTTCTAATGCGTATAAAAATTGTAATGCTATTGAACGTGAATTTTGAAAGTGAGGTTCTGACTCTCGAAATGGTAAATTTACAATAAATCGACCTTCTCTATCTCGAGTAGTTGTAGTAAGAAAGATTTTCTCACAAAGATCATCTTCGAGTGAAGTAGCGTTATTATCCGGTATGTTTTCAAGCTCCCAAAACCGTTTCAAAAGGTGATCTAGCGGCTCAAGGTCAGCGGTACAAAAAAATGAAGTTATTTGCGAAGATAGATTGACTTTGACTTTACCCACTAAAACGTACCCAAAGATTGTGTTAAAACCCATAGGTTCATCTATGTTTCCCGTAATGTGACCGCTCAACATAATCTGAGGAAACAGATCGGCTCCTAGGAGAATATCTATGTCCCCCGGTACATGGAAAGTGGGATCTGCGAGCGTTAAATTTGAAATATGTGACCAAGAATGTTCCTGGAGTATTGCAGTAGGTAAAGCGTCACATATTTTGGGCAATACCATAGCTACCACCTCGAAACGTGGTGCAGATTTATCTATTGGACGACAAGTAGTACTAACAACTCCGGAGTTGAATGAAGTTTGCATAGGTCCTAGACCGCGTACTGATAAGGATCTGTTAGACCGACACAGCTTTAACTTCTTACTGCACTTCTCTGATATAAATGTAGTTTGCGATCCTGAGTCGAGTAATGCTCTACATACATGAAAGTTACCACTCCTATCGGCCAGTTCTATAAGAGCAGTTGATAGCAAAACTCCGGAATTACGAGGAATTAAACCGTGTAAAGAATGAACAGTAGAAGTAGACAGTGTGGTTGCAGATAATGGAACCACAGCAGCTTCCGCTATAGATGACTCACCCGGTGTAGTACCACCCTGTATAGTAGCCGAGACTCCAGCTCTATTCTCAAAGTGTAACAAGGTATGGTGTCGTTTATTACATTTTCTACAACCAGTACTTGACCTACACGTTCGAGCAGTGTGCATCGTACTTAGACAATTTATACATAATTTTTTATCTTTCACATATTGATATCTCTCGTCGGCAGATTTCTTAGCAAAGTCCGCGCATTTATATATTTGATGAGATTGGCGACATAAAGAACAAGTGGCAACATGTTCAGAATTTGTAAAAAATGAGGAACTGTTATGGCGGTCAGCGTGTGGCGCAGAATACCGTGACGAGGCATTTTCAGGTTTTTTTGATTTAGTAAGCGAGTTAGAAAAAGCTATGTTTTCCAGGGCGTGACATTGATGTTCAACAAAGTTAATTAAAGCGTTATAAGTGGGAATTTCTGCCCCTTGTAAGGACAACTCAAACCCCGCCACTGTATCGTCGTCTAATTTGTCTAGCATTTTGTTTAATAAAATAAAATCCCATTCTGCTACTGGCAACTCGAGAATTTCAAGAGCATTCAAATTTTCTTTAAAAATATCTAAAAGTCGACGAAGTGCAGGGGCACTTCGTGATGAGACCTTTTTAAAGTTTTCAATTTCTCGCCAATGTGAAGTAGCTAACAACCGTTTATTGGTATAGCGAGCTATCAAATTTCGATAAACAATTTGATAATTGTCATTGGAAAGCGACAAACTTTTAGCTAAGGTTAAAGGAGGTCCACTTAGGCAAGAAATTAGATAATTAAATTTTTCTATGTTAGTGATACCTTGGTTATTATGAACCAATGCATCAAACATGTCTTTGAAAGCGGTAAAGTCCCGTAAATCACCTTTAAAAGTCAAAAGTTCAATTTTTGGAAGATTAACATTTGACTTCACAGGCGATGCGGGTGTAACAACAGCTTTATTTCCGAACATCTCAATGTAAATGACTCTAGTGGCGTAATATTCCTGCGTGAAATTCTCCCTCACACGCTGTTCCTGGTCCATATCAGCACCCTCCACTCCGGAGAGTAGTGATATTAAACCTGTATGATTTTCTTTAAATTCCGAATTAATCTCTGAAATATCGTCATATCTAATTTTAAATAATCGTCTAGAAGCTACATTGTCAATAGCATCTTGAGCGGCAGCGTATAAATCGTGCAACTGACTAATAGCTTCTTGACGCAAAGCCTTGAGTTTTTTAATATTTCTTTCCATGTCTAAATGATAAGCGGGTACAAAATATCTAATCAAAATGGTGGATTATGAGACAAATGACAATAAATAACTAAAGAAGCTGTGACAATGCGATTTTATGCAGACTGAAAGACTATTACCCCTTCGTGCTACCTATTAGGTACGAGATTAATATTATATAATAAGTTTAATGAACAATTTATATCAATTTTCTAGTTAATCTCTACCACATTAGAATAAGCCAATAATGCCACTAATATGCGTTTTTTTCAAAAGGTTTAAGATATAATAAATGCGTAATAATAAAGGTTTTCTACCAAAATTCACACCACAAAGTATTTTATAATAAGTGAACAATAAATTAATCCAATTCGGCTCGTAGTGAACCAAATAATGTATGGGAATAATCTCAAAAAAATGAAATTAAGTCTCCCAAAGAGAAATAAAGTGGACTGTATAGGTATTTAAGAAAAATGCTCGCGTGACATAAAAACTCACCGTTGATATCCTGGCAATCCGGTGCTGCCGGCCGGCTGATCTTCTAATGTTAGGAGACGATACACAAGTACACAATAATAATCACTTAAAGTTAATTTTGCGTTTGAATAATAATATGCGTTCGTTATAATAATCCAAAAGATACAACACTTGCACCATGCGGGTTTCAAAACGAATTCCTTCCTTCTTTTTTTGGTCATGTATTTTTATGCCACAAAAACGCGATAAATTTGAATTGATTTTTAATACTTTGTGAGGTGTTTGTTGGTAGACAACACATAATACATATTTATATGACAAAGATGAATTGAAAATTAATATAAGGACTATATCTAAATTAATAATAAAACATAAATACAAAACACGTCTCTTACATTCGAATTGCACTTCGGATGTTCCCGATCGCAATGTCATGATGTTTTGCGTCCGCTACATACGAATATGCGCTCCGACTAGGCACTTGTTAAAAAACACAATTGAGTTGAACAACACTAGACACTTGTAGTAAACTGCAAACGTATTAACTGCATCTACACTTTACTAGCGTTTCTCATTGGTCGAAAGAATCTTAAAAAACCGAAGCGATACACTTATCCCTTGTGCGTCTGCAGAATACGGATATGCAAGACGGTGCGCAGGATCACACAATGTGACGTCACATTCATACCTCCCTGCAATAGTTCTCGGCATATTTCAAGGTTATATAAATTTAGAAAAGTTGTTTTCATAATTTTATGCTATTTGAGATTAATCAGATAGGACCTATCTTTTAATTTCAGGTAACTTAACACTTTTTAAATTAGTTTTTTTTTTCACTTCCACATGCTACAACCCATTATTTTGCTATATCGATTTTAGGGAAGGAAAAATATTTGATATTGATTCGTTTAGTATTGTTGCTAAAATTACGGTAATCTGCCACAGCACAACCAAGCATTTTTACTAAAAAAAAGTATTTAAAAAGACCAAAAAGCCTCAGATAAAGCCAATACGACCGACGGGCTTAAATATAGCTGTCAGATACGAGTATGACGTCATACGCGAAAGGTGACTAATCGGAACTCTCTGTGTAGCACACCGGTGTGTGTACCGTGGTAGCTTATTTCTTTGAAAACAATCTCATTTCACCTGTGATAGCAGCCTACTATGAGACCCTTTAATCTAAATGGTTTTTATTTCGGTGGCTGCCAATATTATTTTATATATTTAAAAATTTGGCTTTATCATAAGAATTGTTTTACGTTTGTCCAATTGTCCAATATATATGGTTGTATAGTTATTAATCTAAAAAAGTTTATAATAAATATTTTATACCGCTAACGGGCGGTTTTGTCAAGTTCGATCTCGAAACACTTAATTAGCTTGAAGTCTGTGTCGCAAGCTGTGTCGTAATAGTAAAAATATAAAAAAAAATTATTTTGTTAAATAATAATATTTTCTGCTTTAGGATCCACTGGCTAAAATAATCTCGGAAATAAAAACCGGTCATCAAATGATGCACTTTAATCTTCGCATTACAAAATATCATGCATTAACGTGGGGCTACGATGGACTTGTCTTTGTTAGAGATGCCAACTTTGAGGAGATTGTGGGGATGGGAATATGCTGTCATAGATATTACGGTGGAGCACAAAAGGCATACGTAGATCCTCTAGGAAAATATATTCTTAAGTTAGGAAGATCGAATAATATAATATGTATAGATATCGTTTCAAACGTCATCGATGAAGAAAGAGAAAAATATCTTGAAGAGCTAAGAGAATCCACAAAATTTGCTTTGATGTTCAAGAGACCTACTATTGGTTTTAAACCTGAAGGTAAGTTTAGGAGAACATTAATAGTCATAAAATACCATATTATGTATACAAAACTATATTCATTTATTATTTTCTTGCTTTTTTAAGGAAAATTTATGAACAAGACATGGCTGGAAACTGAAGAATTACTGGAGATTGAAAAAGAAGAAGAAATTTGTCGAATTGAGAAAGAAGAGATTCTAGAAGAATTCTCTGACATTAAATCAACATTAATAGATTTAGTTACCAAAAATTTAAATGGTCCAGAAAATGAAAAACTAGATTTACAGGAATTTTTCCTAGATATTGGTTTATATAACGTCAAGAAACATAAAAATAGAGATGACTGTAAAAATGCAGAAACATATTTAAAATCTTTGATAGTCGCTCAAGATAGAGTTACACAATATTTAACAAAGAATTATTGGGATGAAATGCATTACATCAGCGAAATGGTTAATGGGTTTTTTGTCAATACCATGGTTACAAGATATGGTATACTGCCTCCAAACTTAGAGAAAAAGAAACGACGGACTTATATCGAAGAGCAAAGAAAAATTGAGCAATTTTTGTCTGTAAATGGATCCTTTATGCCTTGGGCGATAAAACCAGACGAGTAAGTTTTAATTAACAGGTTAAAATTTTCTATATCGCTATTTAGTAAATACCGTCATGTTATGATTCAATTTTCTTGATATTCAAACGAATGAAAAGATTAGAAGACTCTTAAATCAGTGGAGGTATGTATTTTGATAAACAGTTACACCTACACAAAAAAAGCTGAATATCACCACTTCTACTAGAACAAGCGAATTTACCTACCACCCGTGGAGTGGTCTCCGGCTTTCATCAGAACGGAACAGGCAAAAGTCACTTGAAATCGTCTAATCAACTTATAAGCCAGTGCAATTAGTGATCTGCAATCGTAATTATTCTGGTAGTTTGAATTTTTTTAAATATTTTATAAACTAATTAAAAGTTGGTAACCGAGACCAAACCTACTTACCCCCCATTTTCGAGGGTAGGGAATAATCAGTTGAACTTTAACCGATCGGTTATCCGCGGTTCCCTCTAAATAGGGAAAAACCACCCCTTATTTTATTCTGACTGTATAATGTGGCGGGTTGCTCGAACCGGGATTTCGCGTACAGCTCAAAGGGAATGACCACCCAGCACACTCGGAACACAACCCACCCCTACGTAGGGGTGGAAGCCACCCTTTCTATAAATCTCCCTGCACACTCGAGTATGGCGAGTCGTTCGAACCGGGATGTCGAGTACTTCTCAAAGGGAATAACTACCCGCCACCTTCGAAACAAAGCTCTCCTCCTACCCAGGGGATGGAAGCCACCCTTTCTTTACATCTCCCTTCATGTCGAGTGTAATAGTAAACAAGAAATTGTTAAAAAAAAACTTGCTGATAAAATAAAGCGCAACGAAAATTTTCTACGGTTATCAATATAAATTTTGCTGCAATATTAAATCCAGAATGTTATGAATGTAATAGTAATTGTAAGTGTAGAAGAATTTGTTAATCCACTAATGTTGATAAAAAATTTTCATACAAAATTTGCATACACAAATAACGTATTTTTTCATGTTTGAACCCTTTCTCTTTTCTTAAGGAATTTGATGAGTGCGACTAGTCCAGTATCTTTAGAAACAATCGACATGCTACCCTGTAAGTATGAGTTAGGCCTACCACAAACGGTAAACCGCTGGGTATTGTATATTTTGCGATATATGTATACCAATAAATGTTTGGAGAGCAGATAAACGTAATAAAAGTATATAATCAAAACCGTGATGGAGAGAAAAAACCTCGAAAAGTAAAGAAAAACAAAAAAAAAATTCCCTTTACCCAGGGTGTGGCGGGTGGTCATTCCCTTTGAGCTGTACGCGAAATCCCGGTTCGAGCGACCCGCCACACTAGACTATACATTCAGAATTTAAAAAAGGGGTGGTTTTTCCCTATCTAGGGGTAAAGCCGAGAACCAATCGGTTAAAACTTAACGGATTTGGATTCTTCTACCCTCGAAAACGGGGGGTAAGTAAGTTTGATCTGGGTTACCAACTCTAGATGAAATTCGGAATTTTTTGCAAAATTTGAATGTATTGGCGTGCCTGTGCGTGCGCCGTCATCTTTAATAAACCAACTGATCTTGACTAAAACTAGTTAATAATAATAATAATAATAATAAATATGTTTATTGTTTACCAACCAAAGATACATACATTATATTGAAACACAATAACATAATATAGGAGGTAAACAAAGGGCCAAATGTTAGGTATAATACCAATTCTGCCACATAGGCCCAAATATCTCCTTTTCAATGCAAATTTCGGTTAAAGTAGTTCTAACAAATATTACAGAGCATAAAATGAGATATAAAGTCATAAATATGCGTTCAAAGTTCAATTTTATACATCATAATAATTAATATATTTGATAGAAATAAATCATTAATCATTCTAGACGGGTCAATTTAGTAAAAAAAAGCCCCCTAACCTAGGACAAATTCCAACAAAAGGTCTGTGAACGGTTTTTGTCATTGCTAGGTGTACTGATCGACAGAAAAAACGTCTACCGAAATCTGATAACCGGAAGTGGGTTATTTTCAAGATGGCCGCCGCTAACCATGAAAATCGGCAAAACTCCTGTAACTTTGTTATTTTTAAGCGTAGAAAAATTATTTTTCTATCAAACTTACGGTTTTTATGGTCAAGGAATTCATTTCAACCAATAAATTTGGTCCACAGGGTCAAAAATGGGGGCCATTTTGGATCTGATGGATGTTTTTTGTATGATGACGTTTTTTGTAATTTGTCGTTTACAACCAAAAATTTGATGTTATTGTTTTCTTTTGTTGCAGGTTTGAAACATGAGTGCTATCAAGTTTTACTCAGAATAATAATTGCCCTATCTGCAAAGACAGTTTGACAGACGGAGCAGTGATTCAAGTTCAGCAGAGGGGTGCTGATGGCATAAATTCAGCAAGTGTTCTGAGAGGTGACAGCGTTGTTGTCACTGCTGGCTGTAACGTACACGTGCAATGTCGGAAACGTTACAATTGAAGAAACGTGATACCAGTAAACTCGAACCGAGGAAAAGTCAACGTGTGTCTGCCGGGCCTTTCAGGAGTAAACGTGATTGCCTTTTCTGTGGGACACTTATTTCCCTTGAAGGTTCTAACTACAGCTACGTAAGGACAATCACATTTGCCAAGACCATCAAGGAATGCTGTGAAAGTCGTTCAGATGACTGGTTATTGAAAGTAAAAAGGAGGATTGAGTACTATGGCGGAGATCTTCATGCAGCTGACTGCATATATCATCATGTATGTGGTGTAAATTTTCGCACCGGATATGATTTGCCACGTCAATTTCGGGATGATTCATCTTGTTGTGAGGAAAAGCGTAGAAAATGTGAAAACATGCTGCCCAAGAACGAGCTTTCTTAAGAATGTGTGGTTATCTTAAAATGAATGATGAAGAACAGTTGACCATTTCAGACCTTCGCGAAAAAATGAAGGAATTCTTAAATAGCGACGATTCGTCTCCTTATAGAAGAAAATATCTTAAGAATAAGCAGATAGAACATTACGGGAACACAATCTTCATCGCTGAGGGAAACGGCTTAAACGACATTGTGACATTTAGAGAGAAGACATCACATAATATACTACGTTCTTTCTACAAAGATTCACAAGTCAAACGGCAGACACACGTTGACTTTTCCTCGGTTCGAGTTTACTGGTATCACGTTTCTTCAATTGAATGTCTTTTTTATTTACATAACGTTTCCGACATTGCACGTGTACGTTACAACCAGCAGTGACAACAACGCTGTCACCTCTCAGAACGCTTGCTGAATTTATGCCATCAGCACCCTTCTGCTGAACTTGAATCACTGCTCCGTCTGTCAAACTGTCTTTGTAGATAGGACAATTAATCTGAGTAAAACTTGAATTAGCACTCATGTTTCAAACCTGCAACAAAAGAAAACAATAAATAACATCAAATTTTTGGTTGTAAACGACAAATTACAAAAAACGTCATCATACAAAAAACATCCATCAGATCCAAAGTGGCCCCCATTTTTGACCCCGTGGACCAAATTTATTGGTTGAAATGAATTCCTTAACCATAAAAACAGTAAGTTTGATAGAAAAATAATTTTCCTACGCTTAAAAATAACAAAGTTACAGGAGTTTTGCCGATTTTCATGGTTAGCGGCGGCCATCTTGAAAATAACCCACTTCCGGTTATCAGATTTCGGTAGACTTTTTTTTCTGCCGATCAGTACACCTAGTAATGACAAAAACCGTTCACAAACCTTTTGTTGGAATTTGTCCTACGTCTGATGGTATATTGACCCGTCTATTCCTACAGTTCAATATCGTAAAAAGTCAATGTTAAAAGTTAAAACTAAGTAATGTAAATGAAATTTTTCAACAAATTGAATATTAGACGGTACTCAGATATGGTAGAAGACAGGTCACGCAGGGCAGGGCAAGCTACCACCCACCAAAGTTGTAGTCCAGCATTATACTTCAAGAACATACTTACAAGTACAGACTTGAATTGGGCACGATAATGATTCATCTGAATGGGGGTGGAAGAAGAATGCTGTTGGGTTACTAACGCCAAACTCCAGTACCAATATTATATGAAGCTGCACCTCAGGCCTCGCTTAATTTTATATCCTGCCAATGCAAAAAAGGTCGCATTGGAAAGTGAACCTACAGAAAGTCGGGTTTGAAATGCTCCCTACTCTACATCCACTGCAACGACAACTCGTGTGAGAATGCTGTAGAACCCGTTGATGATGATGTGGAATTTGGTAACATAGTCACAGATTCGGTTGATGAAACAGAGGAAGACTATATTGTAGCTGTTCAGGGCCCAAGTAAGAGTAATTTTTTACCTAATTTTGGTAGATTTGGGCCTAGGATTCAGACTTTTTGGCAATAGGCTGCTCTTGACCTTCTCTTTCGATTAAAATTGGTCTGATCGCGTGACGTTTTTGATCCCTAGTTGAACCCTCTGGAGACTGAACTATTAAAATAGATATTATATAAATTTTTTTTTTTTTTTATTTATTTACTTATTTAACGTCGGCCTATTTCCGCTACCAGGGCCTATCACCGACGCCAGGAGACGAGCAACCCCCAACCTGGAAATTTTGCCGAACCTCTTATCTTACTAAGAGTAGGGATTTTTTACTTGCCTAACATTTAATAGACAAGGGACTGACTGCTTTACATCCTCTCCGAAGAATGGTATATCCTCAATACACCTCTTGCCTACAGTTGTATTGCTTCTGCGATATAGCTGATATACAAGCCGCTAGAAGTAGGGAAACGAGACCGCATTTTTCCGTAGATGATCACCATCCAAGTACTGAACGCGATAGCTGTTGCTTAACTTCATATCGCTATGAAGTGAGTCAAGTCATCCTCCGCTCGCTGCCCTTATATAAATTATTAAAGTGAAGTTGCTCTATTGGAAATTGCTAACTGGAGTTTTCTTATTATCAAACTTGAATGTAAATATACTGAAATAATAAAATATACTAATACTAATATAATAATAATAATAACGGCAAATACTATATTAGTCCTTATCCTCCAGTCTATAAAGAAACATAACATTCCTACTCTCGATGTCACTCTTACTGATGCAATTAATCATTGATAGCTACAATCTAACAGTGAAAGATTTATTCTTACTTTATCGTTATAGCGACAGTTTTAAATAATATTAAAGATCACAAGAGTCATACTAGCAATGCTAAACTGTAAGAAATTGAGTAGGAAAGACTGACTAAAGTATCTTTTGAGACGATCGACGCTATTTTCTACTCAGTCATTATAATTTAAAAAATTAAGTTCTACCTAAAAATATCAGGCAAACAAGACAATTTATAGACATACAGATAATTTTATAGTCCCAAGATAAAAGTTTTGCTTAATAGATTATCTTGGAAAAAAGTTACAGTGGTTTATAGGTCTTAAAATAAAATAACTTTAACAATATTCACCACTATCACAATAATTGTTCAAAATGCTGCTCCCTGCTCTTCAACACACAGTTGTGCATGACGAATCCAATTTTACGACACTTGGAGAAATTGTTCTCGCAAGTCCTCTGCAGCAACGTTGATTCAATGGTATCAACTGTAGTTTCATATACCCGGTCTTTCAGAAGTTTCACATACCCGGTCTTTCAGGTGTATCCATAAGAAACAATCCAGTGGGTTGAGATCAGGAGAGCATTTAATAAATCCACCCCGGTCGATCCACCGTTGCGGAAAGGTATAGTCGAGATAATCTCTTGCAGGACGACTAAAATGCGCTGGACATCCATCGTGCATAAACCACATCTTCTTTTTTGAACAACCTCTGGAACTGGAGAAAATTCAAGTAATGTTCATCATTGAGACGCACAGGCAATTCAAAAGGTCCTATTAAGGTGTTGTTGACAATTCCGGTCCATACATTTAAACTAAAACGATGCTGAAAGTTACCTTGGCGGATTGCAAGAGGATTTTCATCAGTCCACGTAGTGTGTGGAAGTTCAGTCTACCGGTGGGTTCGTTGGAAAACCTGTTGCTGCTTTTGTACGATTGAACAACCACTCAGAAATCTGCCGCCGCAACTGATAATCGTTGGGAGAAAGTCCTTGTACTCTTTCGAAATGATAAGGATACAAACCGTTCATCTACAATGTGTGCCATACAAAGTTCTGAGAACCAATTTCCTGGGCAATTTGGCGTGTACTTTGTCGGTTTATCTATCAGTTCTAATCCTTCTTCTACAACATCAGACTTGAAAATTTTCAGTCTCTTTTCCTCGTTGAATAACCCAGAGAATAGTATATTAAAGTATAAGTGGATATTAAGGTCTTTAAAACACGTGCGATTTTTCGAGCACGACGGCGCAGCCGGAGTGCTCGAAATAGAGCAAGTGTTTTAAAGACTAGTTATGCACGAATACTTTACGCTATTTTTTTTTATTGGTACACTTTGAAATCATAAATAATTACTACAAAAAATGGAAATAAGAACTAATAATGTAAAATACCTTTAGTTGTCATCGAAATGAGAAAAACAAAAATTAATTTGCAATCTGTCACATAAGATTAATTGTTGTCATCACAGTTGAAGCTTTTGAAACATTTGTCAGTAATATTTTATTTGACGTTACAAGGTACTTCTGTCAGATCAATAATTAAAAAGTTGACATTTTCACTTTACGTTTCTCGGGATATTGATGTTGCTATGGTCACTTAAAAAACCCGCGTTTTTGAAAATTGGATTTAAACACTCTGAGGCGTACTTTAAATAAGCAAAATAGGGTACCAATAAAAAAAATTCTTTTCGGAAGGGGTCTGTCTGTTTCGAATTTTTTCTGAACGTATACGTCTTGCTCGTACAGCATTTTCATCGGCAGCTCCATAAACTATTATCATGTTTAAAGTGTAATTCATCACTTTATCTGAACTAGTAACAAAGGCATGGTCAAGATAATCTCTTGCAGGACGACTAAAATGAGCTGGACATTCATCGTGCATAAACCTCATGTTTTTTTTTGAACAACCTCTGGAACTCCCTGTAAAAAATGCACTCGACTATAACAAGTCACCTACTGGACTTGTAACAAAAATTACTATTGCGGTTCCAAACATGGATTGACATTTGTATAAACGAACTTAAGTTGTCAATCTGCTAAATTATAGGTTAGATAAAATCTCATTATATCACTGAATTAGGTAATGAAATTTATCCAACACTTTTATATGAAGTGGTCTTTATTGATGAAATTTTAAAGGTATAAAGTAACCCATAAGTCACTACTGAGATAAAGTAGTAAGCTAAAGCATACTTTAAATCACTAGTGAGCTAAAGTGATTTAGTCGCTAAATAGTAGTTTTAATATAAAAAAACTCCAAGCAGTTTATTTATTGTCTTTATTATACGAAAAATTAAGAAAACAAAGAATCCACTAACACTTATTTATGTTCTTTATCTTTTACATCTTCGACGCTTAAGTAGGTCAGTTCACCACAACGGCAGGCACCGCAAACTCCAAATATCAATGCAACATAGTAGTAGTAGTAGTAATTTTGGCTTTGATTTTCATACAAAATCATCAGCTCAGCGCCATGTGGAAAGGTACTTTTTTATTATTTATTTATTTTTTTTTTGTTAAACAAAAACAGTCGATATCCTCTAATTTTACAATTCAGAGCGTACAACAAAAAATACCGACAATTTAAAATGTGGCCAATTCGCTGTCTCATCTACCATCCTTAATTAATAAATTTAAACTCATAAGAGATGTGGATGTGTCCTTTTTCCTTTTTTCTCTCCTTTTCTCTTTTTTTCTCCTTTTTTTCTCTTTTTTTCTCTCTTTTTCTTAATGGTGTAATTAAACAAGGACACTGACACATCAAGGGGTCTTTCATGACGATTTTATAACAACAGACTAGACCACGGCAATGTTTACTAAATTACTCTACGAAGGCACGAATCCGCCTGCTCCACTTCTCGGCTCGGCTACCCCTACCTCTTGACCACCTCGTCGTCGGTAAAAGGTACACCAGGACGTACACAGTGGCACTCGTTCACTCTACGAATGATTTCCGTGACCTAGGTACTATCGCGGCCGAAAAAAAGTAATCGACTGATTTTCCCGTTGTAATTATGGTTCTATTCAGTGTCGCATCAATCCCAATATTTTTTTTATTAGTGTCAACGTCATTGTCATATTAAGCAAAAATAAATTTTGTATTATAATAATCATATGCCTTATCATGTTTTGAGTGAAGAAGAAAAAGGCTACATCGAGGGCTACATCATCGCCAAACTTGGAGAAGGGTGGTCTCAACAACGAATAGCAAGTGAAATTAATTGCAGCAAAAGCACGATTCAGAAACTAAACAAAAAGTGGAAAGAAACTCATGATCTGAGCAAGGCAGTGGGTTCTGGGCGACCAAGAAAGAGTTATCTAGAAAACGACAATACCCTGGTTAACTATGTGAATTTAAACCCATTTTCTAATTCTATTGAAGCCAAAGAGCAAACCAACTTCCCAGCGTCTGTTAGGACAGCAAGAAAACGGTTGCGAGAGCAAAGTCTATTTAACTGTGCCAGTGCTAAAAAACACCGACTAACAGATGATAATAAAGAGGCAAGAATGCAGTTTGCAAATACTTTTATTAATGAATAAGATCGTTACTGGGAGAGAGTGGTCTTTCCGGCGAAAAGATATTTCAGTCCTGCTACAATGGTCAACTGCGAGTTTACCGTCCCAGGAGTCATAAGTTTGATGAAGAATATTTGTACAAAACAAATAATAGCGGAAGACCGTCTTTTTGTTTAGTTTTTGAATTGAGCCTTTGCTGCAATTAATTTAACTTGCCATGCGTTGTTAAGACCACCCTTCTCCAAGTGTGGTGATGATGTAGCTTTTTTCTGCTTCTCTTAAAACCATACTAATTAATTGTTTTCTTATAATTAAAAAATATTAACAACTTATTTCTTATTAGTTTTCTTGTCAAAATAATTTAGTTGACATAACTGATGTAAATACTCCCATTTACAAAGGAAAATTTTTCGAAAAAACATACTACTTGATAAAAAATCGATTACTTTTTTTCGGCCGCGATAGTACATGACTGTGCGCTGACTGCACTTTTGAACGTTGCTAATACACCTGGTATCCGTATCGCTTTATGATAACAACACGTGTTCGCGGTACACCTTTGATGTCCAAATATGAAAGTACCGCAAAGGAGTGAGGTAACTTTTAGTATTTAGTAAACTTTGACCACGGTGAGTATGGGGAAACAACTAGGCTAAAAACAAAGGATGTTTATGCCACTAAACTAAATACAATTTTTATTAAATTTATTATTTATCTATCTTAAAGTTAAGTAAACATTTTTATTCTAATTTTATACCTCTATTTTCTCTATTCTAATATAAATAGCCCGCTACACTTTTTCATTATTTAATGTTTATAGATTTTTAAGATTAAATGGTTTTGTTATATTCATATCATACAACATATCTAATAAGGTTGTTATTGAATCCCTTTTTAGATTACATTCCAATATTAAATGCTGCATTGTACCCAACTCTCCGCAAGAGCAATTAGGGTCATTAATAATATTTATTTTATTTAGATATGGAAATTTACCGTGATTGATTCATATTCTACATATTGTTTTAATAAAATTTTTATTTGTTGTCTGAAATTAACAAAAGCATGATTTTTGGTTAATATTATTATTTTTTATACTTTTATAATATAGCCCTTTTTGTTCGTTGGTATACTCATTGTTCCATTCCATTCTGATTTGTTTCGATAATAGTAGGGTAACGAAATAAGCGTAGTCCATAAGAACCTACAACAAATTCCGAACTTTCTGAAATTTTCAGGAAATGTTCTTTATTAGTAGTATACTGCCCTATTAAGAAAGACCCCCGTATCTCCACTAGAATAAATTTTGAGAAAACCGCGTTTAAAGATTGTTGTTTGTGCCGTTATGTTTTTGCTTGACTAACACAAAAAAATCATTCAATATATGATTTGTAAGGCCATAGCAAACTTATTTAAGAAAAAAAAACTGCAAAACTAGGCCATGGCTATTAGTTATGCTACATACGGGGTAAGGAAGCAAAGCATTATACTAAAATTAATTAGTTAAAACCCCGTATAATAAAAATTTGACTTAAGCGTGGTTTTTACTATGTAATTATTATAAAATCTATAGCCTGGGCCTAGAGATTAACATTTTATATATTTTAATATTGTTAGGAATATAATGTATAAAAAACACATTTTTTTATTTACCTTTGTCACACAATTTCTACTATTTGCGGAAATTGGGTGCCCCGTGCGTACGGCAACTTTTCGCCAGAGAGCAATGAGGGTCGTGAATAAGTGATGTGGACAGAAAGAATTTAAAGGGCGCCACTTGACTTATAAAAAAACTTAGTCTAGCCTAAGCCAAGAAAGCTAGACTATATGTCGACTGCAAATTTTATATTGATAAACAATAACTCAAATAATTAGACAGCTAATTACCCAAATGGAAGCTGAGGAATGCACAAATAATACGATTGTAAACAGTTGGGGTGGTTTTATTAACCTATTATTTACAATTGAGCAATTAAGACACTTCAGGCGTCTAATTAAATGTTAAAATTAGATGAATTACAGGTTACAAGAGTGTTAGTGCAAATCAGTTAAAATTCTTGGATTTACAAAAAAGAAAAAAAATTCAATAACAATTTTGTCGTACCTTGCGTAACAAAATTACATAATAATTAATTCCAGTCTATGCACTAACAGTGTTTAAATTCAAGCTTTTATTTATGAAATGATTACTTCACTAAGGGGTGAAAAATGGTTAAGACTTTCGTCATAAGTTCAGGTGCATGTATGCAGTTAATAAATATAATCATTAAATGAACAGTTTAATATGGATGGGAGCTTCCCATGGTATACCATGCATTGCCTAACAAAGTTATATTTGCCGGAAATCTGTCGTGAAATTGATTTTCAGACAGACATTAAAATTTTCTGCACCAAATAATACCTGAATTGTGATTAACACATTAAAATAAGGTTAAACCACCACTGGCTTAAATAATAACCCCCGAACAAAAAAATTACAACTAAATCTGGCCTTATTCCTGGCGTCTTCACACATGATGTCTCCCACTGCTAGCAAGAGTTGCATTCTGATTTGCCATAGACATCCCCCATAAATTAAGCGTGTATCCTCTGAACATTTTGAACCTTAATTTCCATAAAAGTTCACACATCAGCACTGTGACTCGCGTACACCGCTCTGCCCCAGCACTCTGAAATATCTCAGGGTTAACCCCCCACAAGACATAATATTAAAAGTCAAACTTACCCCTAAGGAGAGAGTTCCACATAAAAAATTATAACAAATGATTCCCCATATAATGATCATCAACCAATTCGGCAATAAGATGCTCGCAGAAATGGCTGCCTGGATGTGACCGGTTTCGTAACGAAATTTCCTCACAGGACACAATTCAAAACTGGAGAACAATACCAGGTGTACAATAAACAAATCCCCTTTAGGGCACATATAAAACACAAGGCCTTTCTCCTTAATTTCCCTCTAACTTTCCAAGCGTCACTTGGACAACCGCTACGCCATGCCTCTCTCGAGTCGTTTCTTTTCCGGCCAGTGTTGCCATCTCGTTCTGAACAAGAATGTTTGCCTGGCATCAGCCAATCAAAAGCCCGCAATAAAAAGAAAAAGTAAAACCAGATCGATTTGGAGATGAATTTTGTTTCCACACAAAAACAGTAACAAAACTAAGTCATTTACAACCTAATTATCCCTGAATACTAATAAATGAAATTAAATGGTCATCACCGTGGCAGGTGGCAGTACTACCTACCTGAAACCACTAAGTTGTCACGGAGCTATTCTTACTAGAATTGACACGTGAGATGAGAAGCATCGAACAACTTATTTGCATGACCTTGACAAAAATAAAATAAAATTCATGTGGCATATTTAAATGCTACACCACCCCCTTCCAAAAATAAAAATGAAACCAGCATAAGACATTTTTCTTTAAAGACTAAACGACGGTGCACCACTCCTCAACCACTTAATCAGCAAGTAATGCGAATCACTTGTCAAAATCACTTGGATTTGGTAACTGCGTGTACCACACGTCCATAAGGAGCCAAATAGGGTTATCGTCAAAACAGGAAAGTCGAGATCGGGAAAAGTCATGATTGGTAAAATCTGTCCAAGACAAAATTGAGAAATGGTTGCGGCGGTACAAAACAAGACGAGCAGAAAACTAACCAACTGATTGGACGAGACACTACCTACAATATGTACAATAGCCTGGCGACCTTTTCACCAGACGCGTAAATCCAATCAACACAACAAAGTGTTTGTGTGTCCTTTATATGCAACTCACCAGCATCAGCACCATCAATGTTGGTAAGAGCATAAACGACTCGAGAAACCTTCTTGCGTACTGTACACAGCACATACTTAGGAGCCAGTTTCGAAGAGAATCTTTTCGCAGCGTCCGAGAGGACTTTATTTCTGCGCCAAACACGATCACCCTCTTCAAAAGAGACATCTCTTTTTCGGAGATTATAAACCTTGGCATTGCGCTGATACGAAATGTGAAGTTTTCTACGAACTTCTTGAAAAACTTTCGTCAAACCTTCTATTTCGGAAGCATACGCTTGTCTGTCACCAGGCAATATCTCAATATCGTCAGTGGAGACTACTTCACCATAAAAATTTCCCGCCAGAGGTACATGTCTGGCAAAGTTCAAGAAGGACGGAGAAAATCCTGTCACTTCGTGTTTTGCAGTGTTGATTGCCTGCCTAATCTTAAAGAGTTCCTTATCCCATTCTTTATGCTCATTTATATAGCACCGAATGGTAGTACCAACAGTCTTGTTATTGCGCTCAACGAAATTACACTGGGGTGAATAGCGGGCACTGAACCAAATCTTTTGGACCTGATACTCTCTGGCCAACTTCTTAAAGATGGAGCCAGCAAACTGAGTACCATTATCACACAAAATAAACTGTGGCACGCCAAAGACAAGAAATACCTCGTTTTCCATAAATCTGACCACGTTTTGAGCAGTAGCCTTGCGCATGGGACAAAGAAGTGTGTACTTGGTGAACCAGTCACCAACAACCAGAAGATGTGTATTTCCCTTAGAAGATCGTGGGAATGGGCCCATTATGTCAACAGAAATTATCTGCCACGGATAATTCACAGACTTTTCGGCACCCATGAGTCCCATCCTAGGTAAAGTGGAAATTTTCTGAGATGCGCAAACTTGACACCTGCGAACATACTTCATGATGTCGTGACGCATTTTTGGCCAGTAATAATGTTCTTGAAGACGGGCAAACGTCTTGAAAAAACCAAAATGTGCACAAACGGCCGGATCATGGCATGACTTCATGACCTCTTGTCTTTGTTTCTTGGGAACCAAAGCTTTCCATTCACTAAAATTTGTCTGCACAGACACCCGAGATGGTATCAACTTATAGACGAAACCATTCTCCACTTTCCACTGGGGATAAAGTTCAGGAGACGATGAAACTTTTTCACGCATGGACAAATACCAATCATCTAACTTGTCTAAGGAAATTTTCAACAACAGTACTTCCGGTTCAACCGGTGGTATACGAGATAAAGCATCCGGGACAATATTACTGGAACCTTTACGATGAATCAATTTAAAAGTATGCTGGCGCAGACGAACTGCCCAACGTGCAAGTTTTCCCGTTGGATTTTTTATGTTATTCAACCAGAGAAGAGAATGGTGATCTGTGATCACCGTGAATCGAGTTCCTTCGACATAAGGCCTGAATTTCTCGATACAAAAAAGGACTCCCAAACATTCTCTCTGCGTCACCGAATAGTTCCTCTCCGCTCGAGACAAGGATCTGCTCGCATAAGCAATAATTCGTTCCTCACCTTCCAGAAATTGTGTGAGTATTCCTCCCACTCCTGTGTCCGATGCATCACTCTGAATCGTGAAAGGCTTTGAGAAATCAGGTGGTGATAGGATAGGGGCGGAGACTAATGCCTCCTTGAACTTGAGAAAAGACGCCTCTGCCTGTGGAGACCAGGAAATAGGCTGTTTCTTCTTCTTCCCTTTAGTGAGGTCACTTAGGGAAGATATCAAAGTGGAAAAATTACTTATGAACCTTCTATACCAAGAGCAAAGCCCAAGGAAACGCTTGACCTCAGTAGTAGTACTGGGTCGGGGATAGTTCACCATGGCAGAAACTTTTTCGGGATCTGTACGAAGACCATTAGAACCTACAATGAAACCTAGAAACTTAAGTGAAGTTTTGAAGAACTCGCACTTTTTCAAATTGATTGTAAGATTAGCCTCCTTCAAAAGATCTCTCACCTCAGATAACAATTGGACATGTTCCTCAAAAGTAGAGCTAGTGATGATCACGTCATCCAAATAGGCGAAGATTTTGGGTTCATACTTAGGACCGAAGATTGCATCAACCAATCTCTGTTGCGTTTGACTAGCATTACATAGGCCAAATGGCATAACTGTGAAGTGAAACAGGCCCCTGCCCGCTACACTAAAAGCTGTTTTCTCCTTGGAGGTTCCGTCCAAGGGAATCTGCCAAAAAGCTTTTCTCAAATCTATTGAGGAAATGTACTTAGCGTCACGCAGCAAATTAAGTATTCTGTCAATGTGCGGCAACGGATAGGAATCATGCTTGGTCACCTCATTCAAAGGACGACCATCAAAGCAAAATCGGTACTCACCGCAGTTCTTTTTCACCAAGAGCACGGGAGAACTCCATGGACTGTGGGAAGGTTCCACAACTCCTAACTTTAGCATTTCATCCAACTCAGAATTTAAAATTTTGGACATGTACGGAGACATGAGATACTGTTCTTTCTTAAATGGTTTCGCATCGCCGGTATCAATTGTTAAAGTTATCTTATTAGTGCGACCCAAGGTGGTTTCACTACTAATCTCATCAAAAGATTTCATCGTAATTTCAGCTTTCCTTCTTTGACCAGGTGTTAAGTCGTCTACCGTCATTAATTTGTAAATCTTGTCATCACACTGATGACATTGGGCTACATTAATGTTAGCATGACTTAATGTACTTTGTACCTGCCACTTATCCTTCCTAAAATCTACCATAATTTGAAACTGCTTGGCAAAGTCGCTGCCAAAAATAAAGGACTGAGGCAATGAAGGTACAACTAAGGCTGTTACGATTTGACAAACACCGCCAATGCACACAGGTAAATCGACCAAGCCTGTCACCGCTTGCTGAGTGCCATTTGCAACCGAAATGCTTTGTGTGCTGGACGGATTTACAATCAAGCCTAGTTGTCTCAATAACTCAAAGCCACCTGAACCAATTATGGAAGTAGTTGCCCCTGAATCGAGTAAAACTACTATGTCCCTATCAATTAATTTAACAGATAAGTATGGTCTGTTATCTGAACCTTGCTTAACAAACAATGGTGCTATTTGCCTTTCCGCATTTGTATCATTACTTTTGTAAAAATCTGAAACATGTGTGAGCCAGGTCTGCCATTCTCTCTCAGTGAAATGCGAGAATCTCCGATTGGCCAATTTACTAGGAACAGTGCGGCGGCCATTACGCACTTTCCTTACCGGTTTTTTGTACACTTCGTACAATTAGCTACCCTAACATTAGGCGCCCCACAACGAAAACAAAATACTTTCCTCTTAACCCTGCAAGCTGAGAAAGTATGGTTTGGCTTCCCACAATTCCAACAAGTTATTGGGTTTTGGGCCTGTGCCGGAGTGCTAGTGCTGATCATTCTGTCATCATCTCTAGAGGTGCTCGCAATCACCTGTTGAACCTTAGGAGCTGAAGTCACCGCATTGTTGGGTTTTTTGCTGTTTCCCGCTTTACGCCTACTATTATCTGAACTACAACAACAATGACTTGCTGAAGGCAAAGTTTCAACTGATTCACTTAAATGAGAAACCTGAAGTACAGAATTGTGCTTGGACTTCAAGTACGCAGCTTCCTCTAACTTCTTACATAAATTACACAATTGAGATACTGTCTCTACTTCCGATAAAGCTAGCTGACCTAAATATTCCGAGAGTAAGTTCTTCCTAATATGTTTAACTTTCGTGGTCTCGTGAGGTGGATGACTAAGCCGACTAAATAAATTCTCCATTTGAGCGAAAAATATAGTGACTTTTTCATGTCTCTTTTGTTTCCGACACTTGATTTGTTCCCAAATCTCGTCCTCCGCATTAGGTGGTAGAAAGTCCCTTTTTATTAGAGAGATTAACGCGTCCCAACTTCCTACACTGTTCTTTATGCTTCGATACCAAACAAAAGCATCACCGACAAAAAGTTCTACCGCAGCATTAAAAAGATCCTGATTATCTACTTTGCGCGCATGTGCTAGTTCAGTAACACGTTCAATAAAAGAGTATACATTTGTAGAATCACCATTAAATTTTACTCCCCACTCCGAAATTGGAATAGACTTAGCTGTGCACGTTACTATCGGAGCTGGTATATTTATGACAGGACTATTCAATGTTTGATTGAAATCCTCATTCACGACAGGAGGTCTCACGCGTTCATGTAAATCGGCATCTAATTCAAGGCATGTGGCATAAGATTCGTGTTTAAAAAGAGTTACAGCTTCCGCTTGTTCCTCAGGTACAGGTATACGTTTGACGCGACCAGTAACATGAGCAATACGAGACTTTAACCGTAAAAATAAGGAGTCAGAGGAAGTTCCTTCAAAGTCAACAACAAGAGTTCTAATTGAATCCAAAGTGTTGGTTATAGCTTGCTGCTCTACAACTAAACTGACTTCATAATTGCTTAAATCGATAAGGTACTCTGGTTTGGCACGTTATTTTTCCAACAATCTAGTTAAAATTTTCCTTTTTTCTTGTTGATTTCTATTTGAAAAAATATTTCTAATATTCAGCTCATATTCAAGCTCTTCAAGCAATAAGTGATTAGGCTTGAACGTGTCTTCCATGATCAAACAAAAATATTTGAAAATTAAGTCCGTAAAATGAATAACCAGTCAGTATGAAGCACCTAATGTCGAAAACAGCAGCCCACCAAAAATACAGGTGGCCAGCACCGAAGTTTGCTTTTCCGAAATAATCTACCGTCAAAAATTCAAACAAGAACTTGTTGTCTACACCCCGTATATTTACTATCACCCAGTATATGTATGAAAAATTCAAAATTGGGTACGTGAAGCACTGTTGTGACCAATTGATTGTAAATTTGTTGTTCTCCACCCTGTATGTTGAATTAATGACTCACCCGGTAATTAATTGAAACGTGTTTCAATATTATTCATTCAAATTTAATTGAGATACTAATTCGGCAAAATAACTACAAATTTTAAATCTGGCAACGTCGCAATTCAAGCAGTGTGAAACATCAGGATAAATACCAGTATTAAAAGTTTCATAAAAAACAGACTAAAAAATTGTTTTTCAGCATAACATGAAATACCTAGAATTATCAACCAATTTATGTATTTTGTGCATTCCTAAGTAAGCTTAATTAACTTTAAATTAATGACTGAATAACTAACAATGATTAAAATGAACAATATTCAAAAAAACTTTGTCCACATCAGGCCTCGCGTTGTTAGGTGTCACACAATTTCTACTATTTGCGGAAATTGGATGCCCCGTGCGTACGGCAACTTTTCGCCAGAGAGCAATGAGGGTCGTGAATAAGTGATGTGGACAGAAAGAATTTAAAGGGCGCCACTTGACTTATAAAAAAACTTAGTCTAGCCTAAGCCAAGAAAGCTAGACTATATGTCGACTGCAAATTTTATATTGATAAACAATAACTCAAATAATTAGACAGCTAATTACCCAAATGGAAGCTGAGGAATGCACAAATAATACGATTGTAAACAGTTGGGGTGGTTTTATTAACCTATTATTTACAATTGAGCAATTAGGACACTTCAGGCGTCTAATTAAATGTTAAAATTAGATGAATTACAGGTTACAAGAGTGTTAGTGCAAATCAGTTAAAATTCTTGGATTTACAAAAAGGGGTGAAAAATGGTTAAGACTTTCGTCATAAGTTCAGGTGCATATATGCAGTTAATAAATATAATCATTAAATGAACAGTTTAATATGGATGGGAGCTTCCCATGGTATACCATGCATTGCCTAACAAAGTTATATTTGCCGGAAATCTGTCGTGAAATTGATTTTCAGACAGACATTAAAATTTTCTGCACCAAATAATACCTGAATTGTGATTAACACATTAAAATAAGGTTAAACCACCACTGGCTTAAATAATAACCCCCGAACAAAAAAATTACAACTAAATCTGGCCTTATTCCTGGCGTCTTCACACATGATGTCTCCCACTGCTAGCAAGAGTTGCATTCTGATTTGCCATAGACATCCCCCATAAATTAAGCGTGTATCCTCTGAACATTTTGAACCTTAATTTCCATAAAAGTTCACACATCAGCACTGTGATTCGCGTACACCGCTCTGCCCCAGCACTCTGAAATATCTCAGGGTTAACCCCCCACAAGACATAATATTAAAAGTCAAACTTACCCCTAAGGAGAGAGTTCCACATAAAAAATTATAACAAATGATTCCCCATATAATGATCATCAACCAATTCGGCAATAAGATGCTCGCAGAAATGGCTGCCTGGATGTGACCGGTTTCGTAACGAAATTTCCTCACAGGACACAATTCAAAACTGGAGAACAATACCAGGTGTACAATAAACAAATCCCCTTTAGGGCACATATAAAACACAAGGCCTTTCTCCTTAATTTCCCTCTAACTTTCCAAGCGTCACTTGGACAACCGCTACGCCATGCCTCTCTCGAGTCGTTTCTTTTCCGGCCAGTGTTGCCATCTCGTTCTGAACAAGAATGTTTGCCTGGCATCAGCCAATCAAAAGCCCGCAATAAAAAGAAAAAGTAAAACCAGATCGATTTGGAGATGAATTTTGTTTCCACACAAAAACAGTAACAAAACTAAGTCATTTACAACCTAATTATCCCTGAATACTAATAAATGAAATTAAATGGTCATCACCGTGGCAGGTGGCAGTACTACCTACCTGAAACCACTAAGTTGTCACGGAGCTATTCTTACTAGAATTGACACGTGAGATGAGAAGCATCGAACAACTTATTTGCATGACCTTGACAAAAATAAAATAAAATTCATGTGGCATATTTAAATGCTACACCTTTAAAAAAAACTTTATGTACCTAACAACCTGGCATCGACAGCGCCAATTGCAGGCTTAACTGTATTCCTTGGACAAAACCTGGCATGTTAATTTTCCTTCGTTAAAAACCCGTATCTGCTGACTACATACCAGGTTTTTGCTAAAAAAACATAATATACGGGGTTTATACTAAGCGAAAAGGCTATTTTTGGCGCTTACGGAGGAACAATTTTCCTTCATAAAATATTTAAAAATGTAAAATGCGGAGTTTTCTCTACGTAAATATACTGTATAAATCACGATTAGTTGTCTGGTGCAAATATCTCCATTTACGAAATTTATGGAGATACGGGGGTCTTTCTTAGTAGGGCAGTATAATGCTATACTAAAAGTCCCTAAAAATCCACCTTGTGCGTTAGCCGCCATAAAAATGGTGATCAAGTTATAGCAATAGAAAATATTTATTATCTCACTTGTTTTTCAATATATTTTGAAAATTCAAATAAAAAAATAACCACATAATACCATAGCATATGACGACATTTTTATTCATTTTTAAAAAGAACCGTTGAGATACTTTATATTGAAAAATATTTAGACATTAGCTCTTCCTAAGCGATTTCCCTCAATTTGCTTGAAAATTAAAATTAATTTTAAAAAATATCTCAGAAGAAATTTGTAGAGAAAACAATTCTGAATATTGCAGTTTTTCAGATTTGTGATTGTTAAAAAATTAACGGAGTCATGAATTTTTAAAGATAAACAGCGCGCGAGTTTTACTTTATACCTATGCAGTTTACGGCTATACTCGATCTGTTCGAAACATAGGGCTCGACTCCGCCCCATTAATTTTATGGCAGCGCAGAACGGTGTACGCAATAGTCAGTTTTACACGATGGAATTAATGAAAGCTGTGATAGCTTCAACAAAATTTGTTTATTATACGTGTTACATTGTATACTGCAGCGATGCTATATTTTTATAATGTTTATTCCCATTAAAGTTTCTATTATACATTTGCAATTTTGGACTTTTAAAAATAATACTTATTGCCGCGAAAATTTAAACGACGTTTTTTTTAAGTCCGCACTGCGCAAACTCACGATACTTTGTTTATTTTGCCGTCTAGACGTAACGAAACGACCAGTCGCCGATTGCTGGCTGGTTTGTTTACGTTTGTATTCGTTGTTAGGTTAGGTGCTTTTGCGAGTAATTTCCACATACTTTAAAAGAACGTATGTGGTTATTTCAGGCAAAAAAGTTTAGTTTGTGATTTACTGTAAGGCCCTCCGCACATTAAGCTACTACAAACTAGTTACAAAGTATGAATCGCACACGACGCTACTTTATAAAATCAAGTCACTTCTCGATTGTTGCGGCTTTGTTACATTGTGTTTAAATAATTATTCTATTACTGTGATTAAAGCTATTGTTGTTATCGTGTTAAAAAATGTCTAGTGATAGTAGTGCTTCAAGTGATGAAGATATTATCCTTTATTTTAATTAATCGTATAAGAAAGTTATGAGAGATATCAATATAATATAATAATATATACTTTATTCATCATTTCATAACCTGTGTAAATATGAACATGACAGTTGACAGTGCAGGCCGGATCCGCATTTATTCGCGTTTTTCGTAAGTTTAGCGTTTATGCGTTTTGCGACAATCCATAACATAAGCTGACTGCTGATTGGTCTTTTGCAAAATACGTAAAAGTTTAATGTGTGACGCAAGTTCTTGTAGAGGCGGCCTTTCAGTCAAATCTAGAAGTTGCATTGTAATTTGGGTTCTATAAATACGACCAATAGAGAAATTCCATTCAAATTTAGCGGACATTTTTGGGGCGGAGTGTAATTCTATCTTTTGGACAGACAGAGTATAGGTCAGAGTGTTTGCTTAACGTGTTCGTATTTACGTTGACAAATTTCCAAATTTGATTCGAGATAGTTTTATTTATATCCACTGATTATCAGTCCTACTAATATTTTATATAGAATATACCTACATGTCTCCGGAGTGAATTTACGAGAGGGAAAAATTCTTTATTTTTGATATTACGAAATATACTTGTCAGTATTTAACTATGTATAATGTATACATTAACGTAGCAAATATTCAAAAAATAAAAATTTGATTCTCCATAAAAAGTTTTTCTTCAGTTAAATAAGAATTCCACTGATAAAAATAACATTTCATATACCCTGTACAATGTACATGAAACGTTATGTTATTAAGAATCAATAATGTGAAAATAATACAAGAATAAAGTACCCTGATTTTTAGTTTTATGCAAAAATGTCAAAAGAATACTACGGAAGCGCCTAGGGGCCAATATAAAACGTTTTTTTTAAAGTCGCTTATTAGACGACTTTATCTCGACTAACAGATGCGCGACTGTTAGTCGCATTTATGTCGACTAACAGACGCGCAGCTGTTAGTCGCGTTTATCTCGACTAATAGACGTGTTTATTTTGCGCCACTCCATGCGCCAATTTTTCGTCACATACTAAACTACGGAAGCGCCTAGGGGCCAATGTAAAACGTTTTTTTTTAAGTCGCTTATTAGACGACTTTATCGCGACTAACAGATGCACGACTGTTAGTCGCATTTATGTCGACTAACAGACGCACAACTGTTAGTCGCAATTATGTCGACTAACAGACGCGACTTTATCGCGATTAACAGGTACGCGACTGGTAGTCGCATTTATGTCGACTAACAGACGCGCAACTGTTAGTCGCGTTTATCTCGACTAATAGACGCGTTTATTTTGCGCCACTCCATGCGCCAATTTTTCGTCACATACTAAACCGTTTGACGAACGTAGTGATAGTAGGTAGTAGATTTTTAAATCAATATTAATTCAAAATAAATAAGTAGTTTCTATAATATTAACCAATATTCGGAAATTATTAACAGAATCAGTTCACTGACAGAATGTAGAAACTATAAAAATAAATTAACATACAAAAATTATCAAAATAACGAGGAGTTTGCCTTTTATTTCCAATAAATCTATAACAACTTAACGAATTTATTTATTTTATTATAAAAATACTTTGTTAACATACAAAAAACAGTAAACTAATGAGGATATTGCCTTTAATTTCAAATAAATAAAATATACTGTTACAAATCTTTGATAAAACATATAAATAGATTTTGTTCATTGTTTTCCATAGGCCACTCGATTACATCATGGCTAACTCAATGCAATTGAGGGTATTTTCCAAACTATTTTGCCCTGTATATTTTTAAATAGATACGAAAGAGAAAAGAAAGAAAGAGATACGAAAAAACTTTTTTAATAGAAAATGTTCAGAAAAAATAGCACTTTCCAGGTAGCCCAAAAAAAGTGTATGTTCCTGGGAAAAAAGTTCTGATGACGTCATTTTCGCCATTTTCCAGATTTCAAAAAAAAAAATTTATAGCGTAAAATGTACCTTAGTGCACCCCAAATTAAACCACGTAAACGGTTTTGTGATAACTTTTTTCATTCTCTAGATAGTCCCGAGACATCAACTGTGGGACACCCTGTAACATAACTTGCTATTCCCATAATTTCCTTATTTATAAGGTAATAAAAAAAATAAAAATTTCATCTTATAGCATTTTTCACATACTTTTTAAATATATTATCAGATCATATCTCGTCTTCTTCAAATAATGATTGTTGTAAAGATAAAATAAATATAATTTATCAGTTATTGCAAACGGTTTTTTATTAATAACTTCCTTAATATTAGAATAGAATAGAATAGAATAGAAACTTTATTTTCCTTTAAGACAATTAACAAGAATTGTGTAGGAATAGTCAGAGGTACAAAAGAATAGATTTAAAACTAGATTTAGAACCAAAAAAAAAGAAACATGAATGTATATAACAAATTACAATTACCATGTTGATCAATGATCACAAATATTCACTAACACTATAAAAACATTTATCTATTAAAAACTCATTAAGAGATTTCTTAAAATAACCTAATTGTTTTGCAGCTCTTTATTTTTGTTGGTAAGCGATTAAAAGCTTTTAAACCCAGATTAGTTGGTGATTTGTATGCAACTGAAAACCTACTATGTGGTATGTTGAAATCGTTTTTATATCTCGTGTTTATATTGTGAATATCCTTATTTAGGTTAAAATTTTCTTTGTTACTAAAAACATAAACACATAATTCAAAAATAAATAGAGAAGGAAGTGTTAAAAGTTTAAAATCCTTAAAAATATTTTACAACTGTGAGTACTAGATACACCCACTATGCATCTTAAAATTTGCTTTTGTGCAACAAAAACATTCCCATCCCCAAGAGCCGATTCCATATCTAAGACGAGACTCTACTTGTAAATAATATACCATAGTTAACTGCTCCTTGGTAAGAACAGTTCGTAAATTTCTAAACATATATGCAATCGAATTAAACCTAGAAACCAAATGCTCACAGTGAACTTTCCAATTCAGGCATTCATCAATGTACACTCCTAAAAATTTTACATAATTTTCTGCTTTAGGTATCAAGGTATTATGGACGGACAATTTAAGATCAGGGCATTTTTTTTGCCAATTATGAAATCTTATACACTGAGTTTTTTCTAAATTTAAATACAAATGATTTTCATTAAACCAGGAGTTCATTTTCTCTAATACATTATTACATGTGATTTCTCACGCGCTATCTAATTTATTTGACACAATGGCTGAAGTATCATCAGCATAAATAGTGAAATAAGCATCTGTTGTAAGAGTATCCAGTTCATTTACATAAAGCAAAAACAACACAGGACCCAGTATTGAGCCCTGTGGGACACCCATATTTACATCAACATATCCAGATTTTGTTGTTGATTTATGCTCTTCTTTTACATCACTAATACTTACATATTGGCTACGTCCTTTTAAATATGAACTTATCCAACTTAAGGCAGCTCCAAATATCCCATATCCTGAGAGCTTGACAAGTAACTTATCATGATCAACGCAGTCGAATGCCCTGGTAAGATCACAAAAGATCCCCACAGGACACTCGCCCGCGTCGATACATTTAGCAACAGTATTATAAAATGAATGCAACGCTGAAATCGTGGACTTTCCACAACGAAAGCCATGTTGATTAATTGAAAGTATACTGTGAGTTTCGAGAAATATATCCAGTCTATCCAAAAAACAATATTCTAATATTTTAGAGAATGCTGTGGGTATAGTCACCGGCCTATAATTCACCATATTTAATGGATCATTTTTTTTATATACTGGTAAAACTTTTCCTATTTTTTGATCATCTGGAAATATACCTGTACAAAAAGTGAGGTTAACTAAATATGTAAATGGTTGAGCAATTATATACATAATTTTTTTAACGATAAAACCTGGTATATCATCATGACCAGATGATCTTTTATTTTTTAATTTTTTCTGCAACAGCTCAAATAACTCATTTTCAGTAAACGGAGTAAGGAGTAACTTATTCTGTTGCAAAATTGTATTATTTGTGGATTTGTTTACTACATTGTTAGGAACAATTTTTTGAATGATATTTTTAGGTTCATTTATAAAAAAATTATTGAATGCGTTGGATATGATTGTTGGATCATCAATTAAAGTTTCATTTATTTTAATTTTTAAGTTATTTTTACATTTACTAGATTTATTAGTCAGTTCAGAAACGACACCCCATGCTGTTTTAGTTATATTTTCCGAGTTTACTATTTTATTTTGGTAATATACTTTTTTTGTGCTAGTCACGAGTTTCCTGTGACGCTTACTTTCAATCTTGTATACTGGTTTTAACTCAGGAAATGCGTTACTTAGAGCATGCCAATTCTTCAAGTTGCAACTTGAGATTTTGACTTCCTCATTTACCCATTTTGTTTTCAAGTTTCTGTTGCTCTTATAACTCCTTTTTAAAGGAAAGCAGACATTAAAATCATATAAAAAAATATTATTAAAGTGATTAAACGCTAAATTAATATCATGAATAGAATAAAGTTTTGACCAGTCTTCCCTTTGGAGTAATGACTCAAAATTGCTAATGGCATTTTTACTAAAATGCCGCTTATAATAAGTTAATCCACTGTATTGTTCCTGTGTTTCTAAGTCAAATTCATAAAGCACCGTTCTATGATCCGATATATTATTGTCTACAACACAAGATGTGCCATTATTAGTGAAATTTAAAAAAATATGGTCAATTGTTTTAGCAGAATTTTTTGAAACTCTGGTAGGCCACCCTATCATACTATAGAGATTAAAACTAGTCAATACATTACACAGTTTTTTAAAATCATTTGTACAATTATATGAATCTACGTTGATATCACCACAGAGTATTATATTGATATTAGGCTTAAATACTAGATTTAACACATCAGCTATTTTCTCCAGAAATATATTTAAATCCCCCGAAGGAGATCTGTAACATACCAGTAATATATACTCCATATTAGATGTATTTTTAAAAGATACTGCACATATTTCAAAATGCTTGTCATTACAAAATCTTTCCAAATTAATAGCTTTAACAATTAAGCTATCTTTCACCCATATGCCTACCCCGCCCCAATTAAATGAGCTTCTACAATAACTACTACCTAAATAATAACCATCTAAACAGAATTGTTTTATAGTGTCTGGCTTAGCTGCTGTCTCCGTCAAGCATATAAAATTAAAATTACATATCGTGTCTAAAAAGAGTTCATTTATTTTATCTACATTTAAACTTTGGATATTCAATAAAAGCAAATTAGGACTAAAATTTATTTTTTGTTTATTTCCTCCCTCCTCGTCAGGTATAAAAAACGATTCACACATGCATTTTTTGGCCACACCGACGGATCCATAGCTTTTTTAAAATGTTCCTCCAGTATACTGACTTTGAATGAAGAGTACCAATCAGGATGTTTCGGGCTAATTGTTTCACAGATAACCTCTGGAAAATTAGGCTCTAGAATTTTTTTTAAATATTCTGCATCTGCATTTGGGTCAACTTTATAAACATGTAATATTGCCCTCTTTGGGACACCTTCTAAGACAACAGAATTACTTTCTGTGCAATTACCAACTACTAATGGTGGTTTGTTACGTCGTTTTTTATTGACAACTTTCTTCCATTCACCATCATTGTTGGGATTATTATTTTTATTATTATGGGCAAGGTTTATATAATCGTTACATTTTATTTGCACTTCAGCCTCTTGCACTGCTGCTGCCAGTTCAATATTACTGATGGGACTTGGTTTATTTACACACCCTGTATTTATCCTACTACTGGAAGGTTGATTGGACAGTACAAGTTTACTGTTTCTGCTGTTGTTTTCAACATTTCTTCTATTTGTTTTTCCCATATTAGTTTTTGTTACCTGTTCTTTATCTTTATCTGTAACTTTTTTCTGTACTGCACCAGGTAAGTTTAATACGTCTATATGTTTATTTAAAATTTTAACTTGATCACGTAATTCACTAATAATAATATCCTTTTGTTTAAGTATATAATTAAAGATAGTTATATCTACCTTTTTCTCTGAACCAGTAAGTCCCTCAATGGCATCAAAAAACACCGTGTCAGATTCAGTGTTGATTGTACTCTCACAACATCTAATTGAATTGTCACTTAAGAACTTTATATTACTTAATAGTCTAGCGCAACTTAAATGATAGTTAGAGCCACATTCTGTACACTTTACACCAGAAACAACTTTTGATTTGCATCTTTTACAAGTATAAGAAACTTTTTCGTCCATTGCTTTCTGTCTATACCGTTCCCGACCGTAGTCAACGTCTACTCGAAATATACAAGTATTATATATTTCTGAAATCAGAAAAATAGGCAAATCCAAATATGTAAAAATATATAGGGTGTTCCATTAAAGAGAAACACATTTGTTCGCACTCACTGTATATTTTCTGACATGGATATGATTTGATAACATATTTAAAAAGTACGCGAGAAATGCAATTTGACTTGAAAATAGTTACATCCAAAACGACTCCCAGAAGAAGACTCATTGTTAGTACCGAATCTTTTATAATTACGTCACAAAATATCGGTTAAAACAAGAAGTTCAACGCAGCTGCTGACTGACTTAAGAACAGATAATAGGATTGATTTATTCAAAATTGTTACCGAATATCTCCATTCGTAATTGCATTCGCAACTTTGCTAATAGGTCCAAGAATATGTAAAAATACACAAACGGAAACTACATTCAGAGAACGCGCATATGCAACGAATTCCTTTGATGTACCGGCAACATGAGCAAGTGTGCAAATGTTTGCGAATGCGCGTCAATCTCATCTCCACCAGAAAATTATTTTGTGTCCACCTAACAAATAAGTACCTATATAGTTCGCGAATAATTGCTAACATTTACAAACGTTTGCAAACATTTGCACGGCTGGTGGATATGTACCTTTAAATTCAGAGAATTATATTAGATATTTTTTTAGCAAAAAATGTTATCAAGAAAAGTTGTTCAGAATTGTCCTCAACCTCGTCCTCAACTCCAAATCCCAAATTTGGTTAAAAATTTATAATATACAAGTACTTATAAATTTAATGTTTTCTTAACCGCTTCTCAAGTCATCGAAGTAATTCCCGGAAAATCCTAGAATTTCGAGTACTACGAGGTAATTTAAAATATCCATTTTTTATCACGAGATGTTAATGTCTGGTTATGTGAGATACCAATATAGTGCCAATGGCCTCCTTGAGTATTATAATTTATAACAAATACCCTCAACATACATCAAATCATACACGTTAAGGCGCGTACTGACTTGAATGTACATGCGTTGAGTCGGGACGCACGCACATGCATGCGTGTGTAGCGACTCGGGGTATATTTGTAAATTTATTTTCACTTCACATATGCGTGTTGGTTCAGTCCTTTCCGGTCATTCATTCTTGTTCGTGATGGAAGAAGTTATTATTGCGGGGGTTGCTTATATAGTGATTTCAAATTTATTTAAAAAAAAAATAATAAAAAACCAAAGAGATTCTGGATCCATGAAATATACCTTCTTATTTTTGGAGAAATGAAAGGAATGCTTTGCGTCCCACAAGACGGGATATTGTTCGTATATATCAATTAATTGTAAGCAGTCTTCATTAGACCACTCCATTTTATTAATAAAAATCACATGTATTCACCAGAAGAGAAAATGCTACTCGCACCAAACATGCATTCAGACTAACAAAACAACAAAAACTGGTCCAAACTGAGCACGCACGCACGATATGATTCCTTTGATGTGGCGAAAAAACCGACAGCCGATGGCTCGGACCATGTGCATTCGTGATGACTCGCGAGAGGTTAAACATGCGTTGAGTCGTTGCAAATGGGACGTCCAGATTTGAATGTGCATATGCGTGCGTCCCGACTCAACGCATGTACATTCAAGTCAGTACGCGCCTTTACAATACAATTTTTTTTATTCCTAATAAAAAACGCAACTAAACTTAACAGCAACAAACGTGTTTACTTCTTTCAAACATTTTGTAGGCACAGCACCTCTAATTAGTATTTTTTTGTCTTTATTGAGAAAATTTTCGTCTGAAAGTGGTTGTCACAAACACGTCTATGGCGCAATTTATCAAAACTTAAATTTAAAATGTTTATGTTTCCACTATTTATTAACAATATTAACCACTTTTCATAACGTCCTTGGGGCATGAAAAAAAGTTTAGTACAAAACACACCAGTTTTCATATTTTTTTATGGTTTTATATAGCCACAAAATATTTGTGCCATTAAATTATTAGAAATGTTAAGTATTTACCATGTATCATCATTATTAGTCTTATTACACAAAATATTAGATATTTGTTATATTCTATATGAATGTAGGTGGCTTTTAATTTTCGATACCTACCTATTTTCTTTAATGAAATGTTTAATGTAGGTACAAACAAATTGTAATAAATACTTAAATGAATTGAGAGATATGACCATACTAAATTAATATGGTATATAATATCACAAAATTATATTTGTGGTAAATTATTGTACCATTCGCAACGGGCCAGTCCTCCCAGCTCCCAGCAATGAAAAGGCAAAGCACAGAACATGCACGATACGATTGGACCATATCAATTCTTCAACATTAAATACGTATTCACAGTTCTCACATACTATTCACTTCGCCATCTATGTGCCGCAATACTATGGTATCGCCCTCTGGTTTAAGGCCACAGTACCTCGCAAAAATTAATTACATATAACGCCGTAAGGTGGGACTTCTGGTGTAACTGATATTTTGTGGTTCCAGAGAACATGTATTTGCTTTAGGTTAAAGACTTCTATCCTCATGTAAAAACGTTATTTGGGGTGTTTCAGGAAATCCTAATGGAGGAATTTGGTCTGCTCCAGTAGCAAATATTAGAACATCTTTTAATGCTATATAGTCGCGGCACAATCTGTTTTGACCTAGACATTTTGACTACCGAGCTGAATTTTTCAGAATATGTAGTTTTTGATATGTATAATGACATACTAAAAGTCCCGAAGAATCCGAATTGAGCGTTAGCCGCCATGTTAAAAAAATGGCTTGCGCGCGCAGTCGTAGAAAATATTTTTTCCTTACCTTATTTATTAACCGATTTTAATTTTCTAAAAAAGCAATTGTAACCAAAGAATGAGGCTATAATATATATTTTATGCATTTTACTAAACTCAAGTCTAAATGATAAAAAATTTACTTCAATTGAAAAAGTTTGTTTTGAAAATTTTTATTTATGCAATTAAAACGAAAACTGTGGGTTTTATGAAAATATTTGTTAGATAAAAGTTGTAGGCCATAAAAAATCAAACATAATTGTTTTTTGAATTATTTTGTAGCTCTAAAAATAACGGAGATAGAGCAATTTTATTATATAAAATCATATGTTAGGATCGTTAGAATCAGAATTAAAAAGGTACCTAGGATGTGCATTTCAATCACGACGCAATTAACCACAACAAATGTTATTTCCCTAAGTTTTCAGAGGGTGCGTGAGTTAATTATTATAATAATAATGAAAGAAAAATGATAACAAAAAAATTATAAAAATAATAGTCTAATAAAATAAAATAATAGCCTACGCTGCTCTCGATATAAAAGACCACTTTGGCCTGCCGAAAGTCGGCAGAGTATCTGTCTACCTAGGTCACACGACTCTGGAATCTACAGTCACTATACCTACAATATACGGGGAGTGGCTGTATACATTCGGAGGCTATGGGAGGAACTATCCGTTATCGAGAATTCCAAAAAAAAATAATAACATTTCAAATTCACTTCAAAAATAAAAACAATTGAAAAATTCCACGAGTAAAGAATTGCGCTGTTAGGGGCCACTATGGCAACGTTCCCATCTATACTATAAAGTATGTATTACAAAAAACCTTTTTTATAAATAAAAAATAAATTACTAGAATTTGTTATGGAAGACATTTTATCAGTACCTAGGTAAGTGCGATAAAAAATTTTGTCAAAATGTATTGTGGGTAATTGGGCCATCATTGAAAGAGTTTAATAGTATATTATTCAACGAGCGAGTTATGAAGCCATTACTTATTGGGATAGTTTGCGTAAACCGAATGAGTAATGACCATAACTCGCGATTAGAATACTATGGTTTTTTCAGACTACTATGTTTCGGAAAAATATTTTGAATAAATAATTATAACACGTCAAATTACAGACAAACACGCGAAAAATTGTCAGAACTGTCAGAAGAACTTTATTTAATTTTAAAATGTCCTCGTCACTTAGCCTACTTTGTGTGACATGAAAATTTAAACCCGGTGATTATAAAAATTGTGAGTTTCTGATTGACTATAGTGGCCAATGGTTATGAAAGTTGGGAGTTCCTGATTGGTCAGTAGGGTTCATAAATCCCTGTAAATAATAATAATAATAATAATAATAATAATACATTTATTGTCATAAATTTCACAAAGAAACATCAACAACGTCAAAAAAAAAAAAAGTACAGATATACAAAACCAACAAAAATTGTATAAATACAAAGGACGTAAAACATACAGATAACTGTATAAACTGAAGAGTCAGGTATTAATAAAGTATTCGTTAAGGGAATAGTACGCTTTCTTTGTTAAGAATTTTTTAAGCTCATATTTATAACTAGGCAGTACTTGTATTTTTCTAATATATTCAGGTAAAGCATTGTAAATTTTTATGCAATTATAAAATGGGCCTTTTTCAAAAAATGCTGTTTTATGAAAGGGAATATTTAAATTGTTTCCACCCCTAGTTATTATAATGGTGGTATGAAAGTCTTCATTTTTGGGAAAAGACTTAATATTCTTTTTGGCATACATAGCTATGTTAAATATATACAGACAATGTATAGTCATTACACCCAAATTTATAAAGTAATCCTTGCAAGGAGTATTATATGGAAGATTTAGCATAGTTCTTAAAACTCTCTTTTGATACACAAAAATTTTATCAGCATCTGCAGAATGATACCAGTACATTATACTGTACTGTATCACTGATTGTATATAGACAAAGTAGAAGAGTTTTAAACTATCTAGATGCAGTTGGTCTCTTAAGTATCTGATTGCAAAGCATGCTCTGCTAAGTTGATTTAAAATATTTTCTATATGATCATACCAACGTAAATCTTTGTCGAGTGTTAGTCCTAGAAATTTAGTTTTATTGACCTGCTCAATCGATTTTCCACCGAGATTAACGTACAATGACTCATTTGAACATTTTTTATATACTACCAAGGCCGTTTTGTCTACGTTTAGCTTTAAATCATTGTTTTTACTCCATTGATCCACCTCAAAAGCCACTCTTGTTGATCTTTGCGACAGTGCCGCTATATTTGTTTCTGCTACAACAGCAGAAATATCATCAGCGAATTGATAGATTGTACTAATATCTATGTGTGCAGTAAGATCGTTCACAAAAATCAAAAACAAAATTGGCCCTAAGATGGAACCTTGTGGGACACCTATATTTACCGTACTTTCATCTGAAAAAAAATCTTCTCGTTTGTCTAATTTATTTGTTGTGACACATACTTTTTGGCGTCTGTTACTTAGGTATGACTGAATTAACGAATTTGCTACCCCTCTTACCCCATAAAACTCTAATTTTTGCAAAAGCATATTGTGATTCACAAGGTCAAAGGCCTTACTGAAATCAAAATACAAGCCAGCCACATATTTACCTTTATCGACTTCAGAGACCAAGTTGTTTAACGATTCAAAAATTGCGGAAATAGTGGATCTATTGGGAAGGAATCCATGTTGACTAGTAGTAAATATATTATTCTCTATGAAATATGTTAATATTCTATCATAAATTATTCTTTCAATAACTTTTGCAAATACAGACAACAAAGCAACTGGTCTGTAATTGTCTACAAGGTCTTTTTTTCCTTTTTTGTATATGGGAATTATCTTTGCTACTTTAAGTTGTTCAGGAAATATGCCCGTGCATAAACACTCATTAATTATATCAGCTAGGGGATAACATATGATACTGGCAACTTTTTTAAGTACGGGTGTCGTAATTTGATCCAAACCGTTTGAAAATTTTGGTGGAAGCCTCATTATTATTTTTCGTACTTCTTCAGGGCAAGTTGGTTTAAGATATAGGTTGGTGTCATGTGGTTTTATGGTGCCATTATTAATGTAGTTATTTTTACCATTATTTGTAGGATTTTGTTGAAAATGAGAAAGAAAGATATTTGCAATTTTATTTTGGGTCAGTAATTTTCTCTTGGTTAAACACTAATGACAAATCTGGCTCCGTCTTATTCTTACCTACTGCATTATTAAGCATATTCCAAGCAGTTTTAACCTTATTATGGGAGTTTTGAATTATATTATCATTCCAACTTTTCCTGTATTCATTCACATACGTCGTATACATCTTTTTTTCGCTTTTATATTTATTTAACACATTCTCACAATTTGTTTTTTTATATAGCTCATATAGGTCTCTATTTCTTAGTGCCCATTGATGAATTTCAGGAATTCTTGGAATGATCTGTTTTTGCTTCCCAACTTGTGTCTTTACAAGCGGAAAGGACATATCGTAATAGTAAAAAAATATTTTATAAAATGTATCATATTTCAAATTTGCTGTAGACTCCTGGAAAACTTCCAACCAGTTCTCTGCTAACAGTTTATTTACAAAATGTTCTACATTATCATCGTTAAATTTTCTTTTGTAAGCAATGACTTTTTTTCTGTACTCAGGTTTAATGTTAATTTCAAAAATTTGGGCATAATGATCAGAAATGTCAGTCTTAAGAACTTTGCTATTGCAATCACTGTCACTAAAAGAAGAATATATGTTATCAATTAGGGAACTAGTGGTGGAAGTAACCCTCGTACTCTCTTTAATATGAGAAACTAGATCATAAGTTAAGAATAAGTTATTTAGTTCATTTGTGTGTTCATTTGGAGTAGCAAAATTTAAATTGAAATCACCACAAATCACAATTTTTTTGTTGACACTAAAAATTTTTTCTAGTAAGCCCGTCAGGGTTTGTAAAAATGTATTTATGTCTCCATCTGGGGCCCTATATATGCTAATGATAATGTAAGTAATATTTTTTATCATCAATTCAGCGCATGAAAACTCACAATGCTTTTCAATAGGTTTAATATTTCCAGATTTCAATTTTTTTAAAACAAAACACTCTTTGGCATAAATAGCTGTACCACCCCCTTTACAACTAGCACGGCATGAGTAGCTTATTAAAGTATAATTATTGTCTAATTTATACAGAGATATATTATCATTAGTTAGCCAGTGTTCATTTAACGTTACAATGTCAGGATTAGTTTCTTTTAAAATTATGTTGAATTCGTTAATTTTATTTTTAATACTACGTATATTCAAATTTAAAATTTTAGTTGTTTCGCGCCATTTAGTTCTTGCAATACTGTTCATATTAGTATCTGTTATGAAACCCGTTGACTGTGTAGTATTGTCTGCTTGACTGATAACGTCTGTTTGCATTGAACTGTTGCCTGCTTGACTGATAACGTCTGTTTGTATTGAACTGTCGTCTGTTTGTCTGTGCGTTTGATCGAAAAAATTCAAAACGCTTGACTACAACACCTTTCGGCCAAAAGGAATCCGAATATAGTTTTTCTTTCAGATAAAACGGAGCACCAATTTTGAAAGAGGGATTACCTTTTTTACGAAGTTGTTCAACTACAAAGTCTTTACCTGGATATTTTTCTTCGAGATACTTCTTAATATAATCCGCCTGGACATCTGGTTTACACCTGTCTATATGTAACCAAGTTTTTCTTTCAACTCCTTGAAAAGATATCTCGTCTAAAGGATAATGATTACTATTATTGGCAAATTATCAAACGCGTACGATATGCATTATTGTATAGTCGTGGAAGAACTAATTAATTGGAGTGGTTACATGTCAACAGCTTTAAGATACTTGTTTTTATGTTTTATACATTCACTCGAAAAGGTCCACATATAGAATTCCAGGTAGAATGAAATATGAAGGAAACTACTTTGATTGCCCTCAGAATATTGTAAATACCTTTGGTCTTTTTTTTTCCAAGTGTATCTTTACCTATGAGAGACTTTCCTAAGTTATCTGATGTAACTGTGACTGCTCTAAATAGTATTTCCATTCATTTTGATAGTGTGACTGATACTGAAATTCAAAAAGCAACTGCTAAACTAAAAAACAAAATGACCTCTGGTCTCGATCTAATACCTTCTTTCTTAGTCAAGGACTGCAGCAATGTTCTAAGCATACCTTTGTTAATTATATTTAATTTAGCTTTAAAAACCCGTAGCAATAGTCATAGATTGTTATTTGCGGATGATCTTAAGATATATAGGAAGATAACTTGTTCTGTTGATGGCGTATTGCTGCAAGATGATATTGATGCGGTTCAAAGTTGGTGCATAAATAATAGATTACCTTAATGCATCCAAATGTAAGGTTGTAACGTTTACTAAAAAATCGGGCTAGTATTGTAAATGTATACTTAATTGATGGGATGCTGTTAGATACTTAGATGTAATTCCATCAAAGATCTTGGAATCGTATTTGATTGTCAACTGTCGTTTATTGATCACATTAATTCAAAAGTGAAAGAAGCTACGAAGATGCTTGGCTTCATAATCAGAAACTGCAAATCATTTACCGACATTAGAGCACTAAAGTTCTTTACTTTTCTTACATAAGGTCTAAACTTGGGTACCTATGCATATCTTATTTGGTATCCCTATTACGCGAATCACAAACTTGCCTTAGAAAATGTGCAGAGAAGATTTCTAAAATTTCTGTCATTTAAAGTTGATGCGATTTATCCTGAAATAGGTATTGAACAAAACACTCTTTTGACCAGGTTTGAAATGAACAGCTTAGAATTAAGACGAAAGTGCAATTCTATTTCTTTTTTATATAATTTATTGCATGATAATATTTGCTGTCCAGAACTATTGTCGTAGTTATGTTTTAACAAATTATCATTCTAGATATAATTACCTGTTTTACTGTCCTCATGCTAGAAGTAATATTATTTTAAAATCGCCCATATATACAATGTGTAGTAATTTCAATCAAATATGTCATAGGTAGGTATGATTTAAATAATTGTACAAAAATGAAATTTTACATACGGCTATGAATAATCTTTAACCAAACATCGCTCATTGCTTGTATTGTATATAGTTGCATATTTGCATTTATTTTTGTATTTTCTATTTGTATTTATTGTTTATTGTATATATTATTATTATTAGAATCTTTTTACGTAATATTAATAAGTTGTCCTGTTATTGGGTGTAACCTGTTGGGCAATAAAGGCATTAATACTATTATTATTATTATTTATAACGCCATTGCCATTTATCAATCTTAATACCAGTGATATTTATTTAGGTACAAAATATTTGTTGATTTCAATTGTTTTCATTTTTGGAGTGAATTTGAAAGGTTAATATTTTCCGTTTCACGATGCTGGATAGTTCCTACCGTTGCCTCCGAATGTATACAGTCATTTCCCATATACCGCAGATTTAATGACTGTAGATGTCAGAATCATGTGCCCTAAGTAAACGGAGACTTCGTCAACTTTCGGCAGACCGGATTGGTCTTTTATGCCGACAGGATCATAAGCTCAGGACTATTATTTTATAATTTTTTGTTATCATTTTTTTTTTCTTTATTGTTATGATTATTAACTCACGCACCCTCTGAAAACTTATCTGGGAAATAACATTTGTTTGTGGTTAATTGCTTCGTGATTGAAAAGCACATTCTACCTTTTTAATTCTGATTCTAACGATACGAATATATGATTTTATACAATAAAATTGCTCTATCTCCGTTATTTTTAGAGCTACAAAATAATTAAAAAAATAATTCTGTTTGATTTTTTATGGCCTACAACTTTTATTTAACAAATATTTTCATAAAACCCACAGTTTTCTATTTAATTGCATAAATAAAAATTTTCAAAACAAACTTTTTCATTTGAAGTAAATTTTTTATCACTTAGACTGAGTTTAGTAAAATGCATAAAATATATATTATAGCCTTATTCTTTGGTTACAATTGCTTTTTTAAAAACTTAAAATCGGTTAATAAATAAGGCAAGGAAAAAATATTTTCTACGACTGCGCGCGCAAGCCATTTTTTTAACATGGCGGCTAACGCTCAATTCGGATTCTTCGGGACTTTTAGTATGTTATTATACATATCAAAAACTTCATATTCTGAAAAATTCAGCTCGGTAGTCAAAATGTCTAGGTTAGGCCTCTTTTTAACAGATTGTGCCGCCACTATATATGTTTTTCGATGACATCCTGATTATTTTGACTAGCCGCTGAAAATTGAAAAAAATACATTGATGTATATTTTTTACATTTTAATAATCGATATAATGCAGTGATGTGCGTAGTGATATACTGCCTTGGTCATTATTCAATTATCAGTGTTAATTAACGCTAATAGTCCAGTGCCAATAATTTTTATTCAAAAAAAAATTCTTAGCAGTATATGGATGGTCGCAAAATTTAGGCTTAATGGTATATAAATGGGAAAAAATCGATTGGATCGCAACAAATAACCGGAAGTAGGGTGGTGGCGGGAAAAGGGGTGTTTTTAGGGATGAAACGTGGTTTTTTACGATTTCCGGCAAAACTAGACCTCCTATTGAAAAAGTTTATTGCAAAAGTTGTAGATAATTGAAAGATTTACAACTTTTATTTCAACCATATTTCAACATAACCTGAAAACTATGGAGAAAAACGCCAAAAACCAATTTTAGTATACTTTTTTATTAAGAAACGATAGAAGAATATATTTTTTAAGCAAAATCTGCCGTATCGGTGAGGGCAGAAAAGTTACGGCCTTCTTTACACAATAAACGCAGCGTACGTAGCGCCCTCTAGGAAATATACCAAAATTGAAGGTGTATTATGATTTCTCACCTAAAATAGCCCCCACTCATAAATTTTTACACGTAAAATACAAAAATTAATTACAGTACAAAAATAAATTAAAAAATAAATGTTTTCTTTGACACCCTGTATCTTGGTTACTATTAACTTTTGGAAAAGCTACGAAGAATTCACAAGCGCCTTGGATTTTAGAATTGCTAATTGTAATTCTTTCGGTTTCGCATAATTGTTTTTATTATGCAAAATTATCTTAGTGGTGTCGTTATTAGTTTTGTTTTGTTAGAACTACAAGTTATTATTTTTTACATGTTAATAAATTATTTTTATACTAAAATAAATAAATAAATTCTTTAAGTTGTTATTTTGTATTTGATTGTTATTTATTTGAAATGAAAGGCAATATCGTTATTAGTTTAATGTTTTTTGTATGTTAACAAAATTATTTTTATAATAAAATAAATAAATTCGTTAAGTTGTTATAGATTTATTTGAAATAAAAGGCAAACTCCTCGTTAGTTTGGTAATTTTTGTATGTTAATTTATTTTTATAGTTTCTAGTTTCTAGTTTCTTGGTTACTAATATTTGATAGTGTTATAGTTTTGGATTTCTTTCCGATTATTTGTTTAGTTTTCTGGAATTTCCTACTAATTTTTTCATCTAATATTAATTGGATCTGCTTGTTTAAAAAATGGAAGACTGTTTGTGTATATTTTGTACCAACCCATTATAACAGCACATACAAGCAAAATGTAGGAAAGAGTACACACATCAAATTGCAGTGCAGCAGTATAGCGCTGCTACATCTGAGGTACAGGGTGATCATTTATATTTTTACACTCCCCTTAACTTTGTTATTTTTGGAAGAAGAAAAAAGTGTAAAGGCAAAAGTTTTAGTTATTTTTGCTTAGATTTTAAATACGATATCAGAAAAACAATTGAGTAACGCTAAAAATATTTATAATACAAACTTGTATTTTTTTATAGTAACACGCTGTATGTATTTATTGTATACAAATAGTTCAAAAACCGCAAAAGATAAAACAGTGTTATATATTTTTGAAAAGCTACTTTCATGATCTTTCATATTCCGCAAAAACCATAGACTTATTATAATAGACTCCAAGATAACTCATATCCTTGGGGCCAGAATAGTTACGACGATATGTTCTCGCTCCGTCTCTTTTTATAATGTAAGATGCGTATAAAGCTATCTTTCTTTGGGTAACTGCGAGCCACAGATAGTTGACTCTCAACATAAGTATGTATAGTTGGTTGTATGAATATAACAGAATGTATTGTTAGTTGCATAAAATTACAGTAAGCTACGTAGTTGATTAGAGAAATCTGAAAGGCATTTATGTATGTACAGGAAAGGAAATAAATTTTATGTTCGTTCTTTTCTAATATCCAGTGTTTTGTAAAAGGAATATCAGCTATTACCCATAGACAATAAGTATGCTAATACCGAATACACAGAGGCGTCGTACGTCGTAGCACATACCTGAAACAATAACCCGAAAGAGAGATGGAAGATACGAATTACATTGTAGAGAAAAGCGATAAGGCTAAAAAGTCATGTGGATACTCTGAAGACAGGTTTTTAAGTAAACGTATATAGCATCTTGTGGTCTATTATATTACGTCTATGGCAAAAACATATATATACAGCATGTTATCAAACAAAAAGCAGAAATTTGTATTATAACTTTTTTTGGCGTTACTCAATTGTTTTTCTGATATAATATAATATTTAAAATATACGTATAAATAACTAAAACTTTTGTCTTTACACTTTCTTCTTTTTCCAAAAATAACAAAGTTAAGGGGAGTGTAAAAATATAAATGATCACCCTGTACCTCAGATGTAGCAGCGCTATACTGCTGCACTGCAAGTTGTGTACTCTTTCCTAAAATATAAATGATCACCCGTTCCTGAGTTGGATCAGAAATCATCTATGAGGTTTGGAACTGAGAATAAATTCGATTTTAAAGAAAATTGCGTTTTTCTAAATAAGCAAACATGTCAGCTGAACTGTAAGAATTAGTACATTTGAAAAATACTCTTTATTTAGTGAAAACAATTGGAGTTTAAAGAAAATAAACTGTCCATTATGTAACCCTCAAGGAAATGAGTCCTTAGCCTTACGTTCTATTCGGTGATTAAAATTATAAATGGTTGAATGAAAACGATACATTATTTTATGTTAATTTAGTTCCTTTAATCTTAAATTCCTAAGGCTTTTGATTGAAAACTTTATTATTATTTTAATTTACTGAAATGTCAACATAACCATAATAATTGATTCTCGTAATAATCGATAATAATAGTAAAATCTTCATCAAAATTGTATTCTTATTGATGATGAATTTTTTTCAAGTTCGCCACTTCTATAGCTATAACATTACTTTTCAATATTTAAAATAAATTGGGAAAATTTGAAATTTTCATTTCCGTCATTTTTTCACTAAGGTGACTGAAATTCCATAGAGGGATATATAAGAACTTTTAGTACAACATTATACTACTAATAAAAAACATTTCCTGAAAATTCGGAATTTTTTGAAGATTCTATGGGCTATACTTTATTTCGTTACCCGACTAGTAAGTATAACAGGTACATTTTATATACTTCACGCGCGCGCGCTTATCTTTGAAAATTCATAACTCCCTTAATTTTTTAATAATCACAAATCTGAAAAAAGTGTATTATTCAGAAATGTTATCTCTACAAATTTTATTCGAGATGTTTTTCAATATTATTCTTAATTTTCTGGTAAATTCAGAAAATTCTCTTAGAAACAGCTAATGTCTAAATATACTTGGTTCAATAAGGCATGTTAATGGGTCTTTTAAAAATATAATAAAAATATCGTCATATGCTATAATAGTATATGGATATTTTGTCTTTTGAATTTTTAAAATTGGTTAAAAAACAAGCAAGATAATTAATATTTTCTGTTGCTATGTTTGGTTACCATTATTTCAATATGGCGGCTAACGCACGAGGTGGAACAGCGCCGCTCCTGAACAGTTTTTTCAAAAATGAATTTAGGATATGGTCGAGAATCTAAATAAAAGGTAACGTCCAAATTTTGATGTACCTATGCCTTTTTCGGATACTGAGTTATAGCATAAAATAAATTATTCTCTTCATCTTTGGAAGGTCATAACTCCTTTAATATGCAGTATTGACCAAATATTTACAGAACATTTTCGTTTTGTTTTGAGCCCCTCTACATGCTGTAAGAGTTTGGCCGCATAATTTTGGAAGACCTATACCACTAATAGAGAACATTTCCTGAAAATTTCAGAAAGTTTGGAAATTTTTCGAGATTCAAAATTTCCTTACATTTCCATTACATTACTAGATACGAAAGTTTACTATTAGGTGTGAGGTAATTTTTTAATGGTATCGATGCGAAACCGAGACCTTTCAAAAACCACCGAACACCTAAAGCGCTTTTGCATCGTGTAATGTATTATAGTTTTTCTACTACCGAAAGAAATTATAGGATTTAATAATTTAATAGTATATTAAGTATTAAGGTCAATAAGTGTATAATGTTTAATTTCGCTGGCTTGGCCAACGTATGTCCATATAGGTTTTAGCATTATTTTGGATAATAGGACTTTGTTTGATAGTGAGAGTTTGGATGTTTTGCCAATAAGCCAGCACATTTGGCGATATTTGATGTCCTGTTTTCTTCGCTTAACCTGAATGTACGAATTCCAAGTGAGACGTTGGTCGGGGTGCAGACCAAGGTATTTAGTTAGTAGATACTGTGCCGGGTAGTGAATGTGATTTGTACAGACTTAGATTGGTTTACTTTAGTTTTCCATTGATTGCATCAGTTGCTTAGTAAATTCAAATAATGTTGGAGATTTTCTGAAGCCGTTGCTGGATTATCGCTTATGAATAGAAGTGCTACATCGTCAACGAAAGATGCAATTCTGGTGTTGGCTATTTCAGGTATGTTTGCCGTGCAAATTATGAAGAGCAGTGGTCCAAGAACGCTACCTTGGGGGACGTCAGATTTTATAGGCTTGAACTTAGATTGTTAGCCATTATGTTTGACAGAAAAGTTTCTATCGTATAAGTAGGATTTAACAAGGAGATAATAGACGAAAGATAAGACGTTTTTAACTTTAAAGAGAAGACCTCTATGCCAAACTTTATCAAAGACCTGTGATATGTCAAGGAATACTGCATGACAGACTTTCTCTTGCTCCAGACTTTTAACGATTTCGTTTACTATTCTATGGACTTGATTTGTTGTGGAATGTAGTTCCCGAAAACCAAATTGGTGATTTGGGAGGAGCATTTTTGTACGTCATGATCTTCATAAATTCTTTTTAACAATAATAATAATAATAATAATAATAATAATAATAATAATAATAAACGTCTTTATTAATGAAATAATTACATTTCATTAAGGGCGAAATTTGTAGTCTACAGACTACACTCTTCCACTTAACCCTTACCATATAGGATTTCACAATGTATTTCAATAACTAATAATTAATATTTTACACCTATATTACAATCTATTAAGTGTTCACTAGAACCGATAAGATGAATACATCAACTATTGACTATGTAACAATTTTTGTTTAATTTTGTATTTAAAAGAATTCAAAGCAAATTTTTTCAAATCCGAATCAATGGCATTATAAAAGTGTACAGAATTATACGTTATTATACGCACAGTACAAATAGGTGCATGGGTGTCAAAAATTCTAAGCATATGTGTTGTTAAAAAGTCAACTTTATCCGAAATATCGTCCATATATACAATATTTTGCCACGAAGTATTGTTTAAATCTTCTAAAAAGAGATTATAATTAAAATACTTAAAATTACGAAATGTGTACATTTTTTGTTTTACTTTAGGAATAAATAATGTTATGTTGCAAAAAACTAGTCTATGATCAGAAATGTGATCTGCATTTCTTGTGCCACTGTTTGTCACCATGTCTCTAGATCATTTACAAAAATCGGATCCAAAAGAGTGGAGGAAAAGTGTGTCACACGTGTCGGCTCATTAATAATCTGAGAGAATCCATATGAATCAAATAACTCTGTAAGCTTATTATTTAAATTAAATAAATTAATATTTACATCGCCAGTTATAACAATTTTTTCATATATTGGTAGAATATTAGAAACTATACCGTGTGTGTAATGAATCATTAGATATATGGCTCGGAAATGACAACACTGGCTACCGCGAGATCCGACACAGAGCGAGACAGAGCGCTATCCTGTGATCGTACCGTACAAAGCATTTACGGCGCATTGTTGTCGCTCCGCAACTCATCCTATGCATTTATATATCTAATGATTCATTACACATACGGTATACTAAATAATCGTTCAAGTACTTTGCTAATTATAGGTAGTAGACTAATAGGGCGTTGCGAGGTGGGTTCATGTAGTGGTTTGCCTGGTTTATGAGTCATAATAATTTCCGCATACTTCCAGGTGACTGGGAATTATGACAAACTTAGAATGCAATTAAATATGGTCGTCAGGAGTACTACCTCTTTCCGTAGTAGATGTTTCAAGATTTGATATTAGGTCATTCCATGGAGCCTTACGTACGTTAAGTTTTTGGATTTCTTCTTTAACTTCAGACGAACTAATAGTTATTTTTATACCAAGTCTGCGAAATTCTGTTTAGCGTACCGAGAGAAGAATTATCGCCGAGGCCGCTTGCGGCCGAGGCAAGATAATCTCGAGGGCGCTGAAAAATTTCGCGGCCATGGTATAAACACTATTTTTTGTGCAGCCATAATTTAAAGTTAGAATTATGGTGAAAATTACACCACCGTTTATGATATATTTAGAGGTGAACTTAAAGTTACAGCGTTTCTATGGAAATGGTATACTTTGTACGTATAGTTCAAATCACGAAAGAAGACCGTTACGTCATCATTAGAATTCGTAAGAATCAACTCAGTACTGGGTTAGTTATCAACAACGTCAATCGGAGATATTAACAGTCACATATAATGGATTCCCTTTCCCTGTCTCTCTAGTTTTACTATTTTGTAAACAAAGAACGCTTGAAGCGTACGTTGAAAATTAGAAATTAATTTGTGACGTAACGGTCATCTCTCGTGATTTGAAGTATATACAAAACATTTTGATAGTAAAATGAATTAGTTGCTTCGGCTTCAGGAGTAAATATCAGTAATAATGAAAACTGTACAATTAGTGTTAATATTTATCCTAAATAATTAATAATTCTGTTTAATAAAAAATAAAACTTTTCGTTGTCTTATTTTAGAAATGCCAAATTTTGAAATGACTTAAACGTCACTTATATAAGTGACTTTTGGTTTGGCGGCCGTTACTAAGGGTAACGGCCGCGAAATTGAATTTCGCGGACTGTTTTGCGAATGCAAAATACTCACTTCGCGGACGGCTGCACAAAAATGCTTTTATAGGAGGAGTCATTTGACATGGAGCGTCGATGTAGTTTTCAACTTCTTCATTTAAGTAATCTTATTCAGTTTTGAAGACATCAGATAGATATTCTGCAAAAGCTTCAGCTTTCTCCTCATCAGAGCGAGCCCATTCACGGTTCGTTTTATAGATTGGAGGTACGGGTGTCTCAGGTCTTTAAATTTGTTTGTCTCTTTCTTTGTCATCCACAAACAGGTTGGTTATATATTGCTCAAAACTGTCATTTTGGGCATCTCTTAATGTCTTTTTTAATTCTCGGCTTAGTCTATTGTAATTATGTTGGTCTATGGGATATCTGGATGCCTACCAGATTCTTCTCGCTAGTTTTTTTTTCGCTAATGAGTTGTCGAATTCGAAGTTGGTTGCTGATAGCTTTGGTTGCTTTTTGGGTATTCTGTGGAGTAGAGTGCAAAGCTGCTCCTTGTATTAGTTTTGTATAATTTTGCACTGCGTCCTCTGGAGTCTTTAGTGTAAAGTTGAGATTGATGTGTTCTTCTACGTAGTTTTTAAATTGATTCCAGTCTGTATTCTTTGCAGATAATTGAGGTGGTGGTTAAAATTTGTTTTTTTTACTTTTCTGTCCTGGCTAGTAATGCCTTAGCAACCAGGTAACTCGAATGTGTAACGTCTTTTCTAACGCCAAACTATGTGACTCTGTTTGGGCGTTAAAACAGGTAACGTCTTTTGCTTACGGGTAGCTGGTTTGGAGAAGTTATCCAGGTTTCATGTATTAGTAATAAATAGAAAGTCCACAGTATAAATGAAACAGTTTATTTCTTCACACAAATAGTCAAGTATCGGAATATATCAGGTACAGGTAATCTCTTTACATATTCATACATAAAATAATTTATGTCTTGAACAAACAGTCAAGTATCGGAAAGTATCAGGTACAGGTAATCTTTTTACAGGCTAGATATGTTATACATATAATATCGTAATATAATCGGCGGAGTGTAATGTCAGGACGGTAAGCTATACAATATTATTATATAACATGCGGAGTGTAATAACGGAGTGATAAACGGTGGCTTCAGCTGCACGTGCTGCGGTGTAGTACGGTACCTATTTAATAACGGCAGGACCAGCTCAACACGCTGAAGGCCTACAGTCAACAAATAGACCGACGGAGAGACGACGGCGGTTCGGTACCTATTTACCGACGGCAGGACCAGCTCAACACGCTGAAGGCCTACAGTCAACAAATAGACCGACGGAGAGACGACGGCGGTTCGGTACCTATTTACCGACGGCAGGACCAGCTCAACACGCTGAAGGCCAACAGTCGTCAAATAGACCGACGGTGACGGCGGACGCTTCGGTAACTATTTACTAACGGCAGGACCAGCTCAACACGCTGAAGCCCTACGGTCAACAAACAGACCGACGGACGTCGGGGCGGCGGAACAGACAGGTCGACTGACTACCGTACACCAGGAGGTCTAGCTCAGCACGCTACAAACCCCAAGGCAACAATAGACATTCGGCCGGGCGGCTACGTCGTTGGATTCGATATTCTACTAACCGTGGTCAAGCTCAGCACGCTTAAGACCCCCTATCACCCAGCTCAGCTCGCTGTAGGTGACTGTCAGTGAAATACTGAATACATTAGTAGTTTTCGGCTTGGTATTTATACCAAAATATGACCCTGGTTCGCGTGACGTATGGCTCGGTATTTGCCTACGCATGAGAACGTCCGTTAAGCGGAGATTTCAATAACTAATTTCGAATTTATTACACTCTGCATTGACGCGGTGACTTCAATTTTGTGGCTGTCTATGCTTAGCAGCTCTGGTTAAACGGATATTCTAGTAATGAATTTATAATTCATTACAAATGTTTACTTTCATTATCGCGCTAGGGTTACAAAGTTCATTATATAAACGGTAGTATACTCTGTCTGTCCAAAAGATAGAAATACACTCCGCCCCAAAAATGTCCGCTAAATTTGAATGGAATTTCTCTATTGGTCGTATTTATAGAACCCAAATTACAATGCAACTTCTAGATTTGACTGAAAGGCCGCCTCTACAAGAACTTGCGTCACACATTAAACTTTTACGTATTTTGCAACAGATCAATCAGCAATCAGCTTATGTTATGGATTGTCGCGAAACGCATTAAACGTACGAAAAACGCGAATAAATGGGGAGCCGGCCTGCACTGTCAACTGTCATGCACAGGTTATGAAAATTGAAAAATCGAAATAAGATGGCTGAAGGGGGTGCAATTTCTCCACCGAGAAAGCGAAAAGCAAGACATTTTTCAGTGGAGAATAAGGAAAACGTACTGAATATCTTCAAGGCCTACGATAGGGAGAATTCGGAGAAGCCAAAAATGGAATGCGTGAAGTTCACTGCAACGGCAGCAGGTGTGTGTGTTGCAAGTGTTTACAATATTCTTCATGAATACAAAGAAACACACCAACTCCAATCACCAAAAGTGTACCACCGAAAGAATCATACGATAGATATTAATAAATAAATATGTACAGTGGTGGAAACCGAAAAGTAAACGACTCAGATTTGGCTATTTTTGAGTAGTGTACATTGTGGTCATAGGAGTTTATCCAGTAGAGTAACCTATGTGAAACTGTTAGAGTAAATCACAAACTAAACTTTTTTGCCTGAAATAACCACATACGTTCTCTTAAGTATGTGGAAATTACTCGCAAAAGCACCTAACCTAAAAACGAATACAAACGTAAACAACTAAACAAACCAGCAATCGGCAGCTGGGTCGTTACATCTAGATGGCAGGAAATAAACAAAGTATCGTGAGTTTGCGCAGTGCGGACTTAATAAAGAAACGTCGTTTAAATTTTCGCGGGAATAAGTATTATTTTTAAAAGTCCAAAATTGCAAATGTATAATAGAAACTTTAATGGGAATAAACATTATAAAAATATAACATCGCTGCAGTATACTATGTAACACGTATAATAAACAAATTTTGTTGAAGCTATCACAGCTTTCATTAATTCCATCGTGTAAAACTGACTATTGCGTGGACCGTTCTGCGCTGCCATAAAATTAATGGGGCGGAGTCGAGCTCTATGTTTTGAACAGATCGACAGAAAAAATTACTTTCCCGGTCAAGGCTGGGAAAGTTACTTTCCGGCTTGTACCTCGACAAGCAAACTTCACGGTCGCCCGGGAATGTTAGGCTTTTCCTACTATTAATGTATCATTATGTTATGTTGTCTAGGTGATGTTACTATTGTACTATGTGAAAATAAACACATACTTTAGAAGTAGGTAGTTACATGGGAGCGAACGGTACAAATATAAAAATTATGAACAAGAAAACATTGCTATAAACTACTGCCAGCAACGTAGAAAGTCTCTGAACTAGAGCGATACGACAGACATTTGAGGACTCATTTATTTGCTACATTTTGCATTTTTCTTTTTAGAGAGATATTGGAAAGAGTTAGCCATTCACCAAAATTGCCTTCAGTAGACTACAACAACTTGAATGTTACGAAGGTTTTAATAGAAACAGATCCAAAATTAAATATGTCCTTGGCATCTCAATTAGCCACATATGGTGCTGTGACATCTCTTTATATTGAAATAAGCAATGCTCATTATGAACAAAGGCAGATTGTTACTTTTTATCAAAGTGACTTGCAACAAGCTATTTGTGAGGTAAGTCGTCAGTGAGAGTGTAAGTAAGTGTAAGTAAAATACCTTAATTTGTAAAGGAACAGGGTTTTCTCTAATTCATATTACATAGTCTAAAGAATGAATTGTTCACATCAAATCAATATTAATTAACAATTAACCAAATATATCTAAATGGTATAAATTATTTTAAGCAGATACATTTTGATAATTTTCTGATCAATATACCTATGTATATTATGCTGTATAAATTAGGCCAGTCAATAAAACCATCATACATCGCAAACGCGCATGTTTCTACGATTGTTTTATATGTTATTAGGACCCATGAGAGTAGTTTATACCCAAGTTTGCAACCCTGTGCTACTCCCGTGGTGCTCGAAAAACAGCGAAATTTTGGCACTTGTTGCATTTTTTTTTTAAATAATAACTTAAGGAAGCGTTTTTCACCGGGTATCTTCATTCTATAATTTTGTAAAGCAAACTAAATTTGCTACAATTTTAGCCCAACCCGAGCTCTCTAAGTCCTAATTTTTTCTAAAAAATGAAAATTTATCGGTAGGGTCATTTTCTAAGGCACGTGTCGGCTAAACTAATGCTCCTGGAGAAAAGTTATAAAAATATTGTACTGAATAATTTTGGTATGTATTTCTTTAAAAAAACGTGCAAGAATTTGAATTTAACATAACGTAAACATAAAATAAACAACGTAAACATAATTGTAAACTATAAAATACTATTTAGCAGTTATGCACAAACACTTCAGTAGTTTAAAACTTCGCCCTTTTAGAAGGTCCGGGTCTCATCCAGTCTGGATTAGTGCCACACTGGCAAAACTGTACGAGAGACTCATAAGGGACAGGTCAAATAAAGCGCTGAAGGTAGAAGGGGAACTGGCGGAGAGTCGGTATGGATTCCGTAATGTAAAATGGGTAGTACTAATAACATTAGACGTTGAGAACGCGTTTAAAATACTGCGACGTGGAGCGGCATCATGCGGGCGCTCAAAGAGAGGAATATACCAAGGTATTTGGTAAACATCGTAGGAACGTACCTTTGGTCACGAAAAATTGAGGTAAACAAGGGCGAAGAACTGGAAATATACGCGGGCGTACCCCAGGGGTCGGTCCTAGGACCTATCAACGTTTAATAACTAAACTAATTTGCTAAGGCTGTGTCAACGTTAGTTAACCATTCGTTATAACCAGTGATAGTGGGAGGGAACGACCGATATTCGTATTAAGTCAATTAATCGCTATCACCACATCTGATTTAACTCTTGGCCGTTGAATTCAATGGAGGTCGTGGCAAACCCTTAATATATCGAAGTCTCGAAATCGATAGATTAACGGCAACTGTCGACAATGAATGCTTCCTCGTATACAGGCTTCGCAACGTCCTGAACTAAAGATACAACACTAGCTAAACACTTTGCACAATACACAATTCACTTCTGACACCTGCCCAGACAGGTCTTGCTCGTTCACTCTTCTTTGGCTCAGCCGAATGGTCAAACCGACGCAATTGCGAGGGTCGTTAGCTATGGGGTCAACACAGATACTAGACTAATACTAGAACGCAATAAGAAGACATGGATAATAAATAAGGGTATATATTAAACAATCATCATAATACATATAGAGCCTCACCTAGCAAGGTCTGCCACCATAACCACGATACCCCCACAAGGGGTCAGCGACCGCGACGGCCGCGCTTAAAGACGAGTGATCGATTGCCGAAAGAGAATTATTACATGGACGTGACTGGCAATTTAGTGAGTGGGTTTTATAGATTTACTGTTAGAATTATAGACTAAAAATTTAAGGTAATATTCTCCAAAAGGGGTATATGCCGTTAGACGTCTGTGGATATTTCAGAAAGGGGAAATCTCTTCGAATGCTATCTCACAAGGCGGTCACCTGGTAATAATGGGGAAGTGCCTCGGTACCCGTGCGTACCGCAATGAGGCTTATCCTGGCTTGATTTAATCAAAAATACCTTATTTCCATTTTGCGAGATCATTGGGAGGTCTCCCACTATAGATATGGAAAAGACCCGAGACCACTTCACGTCGCCACGTGGCGTCGCAAAATTCCGCAATTTCACTTTTTGATACAGTTCCTAAAATTTCAAAATGGTGCTATCAGACACGATCCCGGTAGAGACGATGACCAATGGGTAGGCGAGGCCAGCTCAACCATCCTTGGAAGCCGTAGGTCACGGACTCACTAGGAATTCCAGAACGCGAGGGTTTAGTGAACCTATGGGTCCGTAGATCAGTGCGACCACGAAGGTGGATCAGTCTATGATAGATCAGATCAAGAGCTACCGATCTACGGTAGATTCACTCTCTCGCCTTTGTGGAGTATTCCTGTGATCCGTTAGACCGGCTTATGACAATGATCATCTGCGCTATGATCATTGTTGTGGCGCAGTCCGTCCTTCGAGGAATCGGTACTGGCTGAGGACAATGCATGTCCTTGGTCGTCTCTACATGCTGCATCGTGCCTGGATGCGTTCGTTCAAACATGAGATATGGGCCGAAAAAGATAAAGGGAATTTTGGAAAGTGTACTGAAAATCGTCTTAAAAATTTTATAAAAAATCCTGATATGCACGGAATCATGCATATCAGGCAAAAAGAAGGAATTTTGGTGTTTAGGAACTGAAGTGAAATTCGAGATAATTTTGATAAAAAAATGGTGTACATGGAACAGATGTTCCATATACACCATTCAAGCCTTAGCTTGTGTGCTTATGTCTAATTGGGATCTTTTGCTTAAAACTACTTCTACTGCTTCTCCTGGGTACGATAACACTCCCCTCCTTTGGAAAATTCGTCTTTCGGAATCGATCACTATTACACTGTGTCACTGCTTAAGATTACTTAATAATATTTTAAAATTAATTACTTCCATCAGGAAATAAATAAAAGGAATGGATATATGGATCATAGGATTTATTAACAACTCTTGTGGGAATATGGTGGTGGTGGTATGGTTTACATAGATATAACACTTAGGATAATTTATACAATTCTTGGCCGAAAGGTAGTTGGACATTAACATTGGAATTTATAGAATTATTGGCCTCATAGGTTTTAAAAGTAGAATGGATCATAACATTGGTAATTTATAGAATTATTGGTCAAAAGTGGACTTAACATAATTATCGAATGAACATATTTGGAAAACATGATAGTGTCTTTATGCTCTGTTTTCTGAATCTTCTGTCTTGCTCTTCGATCTTCGTCTTCTGTCTTCGTCTTCGTCTTCTGTCTTGGGAGTCCATCCTCTTGGAAAATGCTGCACTCCACTGCTTGGCTCGTTCGTCTGGAATCTGCCAACATACCATTGGGACTGGTGGATCATTGCATTGGGAATTTATGGTTAGGATCTCAGGATTGGATCAGCATGCATCTATTTATGTTCAGGCTGTGAACATAAATCAGTACGTATTAGTTAAAATTGAAACAAAGGATACCGCAGTATCCGACTATGAATTTGGGCTTTAAAATTTCTGGACATAATCTCATCATTCTTATTTTCTCCTCGCGTGTGGACAGCGGGAGGAGAGACTTCTCTACGGAACGTCTTTTGGAAAATAACTGAATTTGGGAGTTTAACATTTGTCAAAGGAATTATGAGTCTTCGCTCTCTCTCGAGATTGAAAGGATTACAGGAATTTTGTGGAATATTTTCAGAAAGGATATTTGCTTCAGAGGAACCCTCTGTAAGCGGAATAGTCTGGTCAGTGGTTTGCTTGGAATCATTGGTTCGAATAGAATTTTGGTCATGTACTAGTGTGGAAGGATCTGGATCATGAATGGAAATATCAGCATGCGAAGCTGCTTGCGAACTGGTTTCCGGCCCTTCGGAAACGCTACCCTTTGTCTGCTTCGACGCAGGATGCCTTCTTACATTCGAGACAGCTACGCTGGCTGTATTAGGGGTATGAATTTGGACTTGGACGGGAATTGGATCATTGGAATGCTCTGGTCCATCGGGCGGATCGCCCACTGAAGAGTCATCGGAATCGTCTTCACTGGATGCGAATCCTACTTCCTCCGTTGGTTTCACAAGTCTCAGATCGTTCACATGTAATCGGGATAGATGTTGGTCTTTCTGGATAATATAAACCTCATTTGACACTTTCTCTGTCACCCTATGTGGCCCAGTCCACGAAGGTATAAATGCTTGTTTGTCTTTCCGCATATTTTTAGCCATAACTCTGTCTCCAACTTTTAAAACGATAGGAGTGACTGCTTCCTTAGGGGCGTATTTTTGTCTATACTGCTGTGAATTTTGACTTATATTTTGAACGATAGCTGGTCGGGTTAATGTGGGTTGCCTTTCTTGAAAATAGCTTTCTATCTGCCAGTCGCCTGCTTCTGCTAGTTCGTAGCCTAGAACTGCAAAGCTTGGTGTATATCCTGTGGAAGCGTTCTTTCTAGTTCTAAGGTTGTAAAGCATTTGTACAATGTACATATCCCATGTGTCTGTTGCCTGATTGAACATAAGAGATTTTAAAATTTTCTTGGCTTCTTGCACCTGTCTTTCTATTGGATTTGCTTGTTGATGATAAATGGGCGTATAGAAATTTTGAATATGATTGCGTTTACTAAACTGAGTATACCATCCACTTTGGAAATGTCCTCCTTGATCTGATATGATAGTCTTCGGCAAGCCAAACCGAGATATCCAGTGCTCCTCCAGAAATCGGACTAAAGTTTCACCATTCACCTTTACGAAAGCTTGCGCTTCGGTCCACTTAGTAAATAGATCGACCGTCATGACTATAAATCGATTACCAGTGTCCTTAGCGCGTTTGTATGGTCCCAAGATATCCATACTGATCACCTCAAAAGGGTATTGAGGTTCATGACACCGTAATGGGGCTTCCGGCTGCACTTGTCGTCCTTTAACAGATTTGCACACTAAACAATTTTGAATATATTGGCCTACTAGCCTGGACATGTTGTTAAAATAATAAGTTCTAGATATGGTCCGAAAGGTTTCATCTCTTCCTGGATGGCCGACACCAGTCTTGTCGTGAAAATGTGAAATAGTTTCTTTGATCTTACGTTTAGGAATCACTAAATAAATTTTGTCCGAAATCAATCTCATAAGTATGCCATTTCTCACTTGATGAGTTGAGTAAAATTTCTGGTCTTTAACCGATCTCTCATTTATAGTTCGTTGACTGAGTTCAATCCAACGACTAACTTTCTCCCTGATGTTCGTAGAATCCTGTTGACTTTCGATAATTGATTGATAAAGTTCCAAATGGGTGATAGCCAAAATATTTTCTTTTGATTTGAATTTAGGCGGAAACATTCGCTCTTCATCGAGATGCTCCAAACTTGAATTTCGAGGATTCCTGCTGAGATAATCGGCCAAAAGATTCTCTTTGCCTGGACAGTTAGTAGAAGCGCATGTGTCATGGCGTGGGAAATAACTGATTAAAGTTAGAAACATAATTTTTCTGTTGAGTTACATTGTTTTATTTAAGATAACTCATGTTTCCACCCGCGGACCAGCGGGCTTTGACCTTCACCCCCCCATAAGGGGTGTTTTCGTCAATCTTTCATATCTCGTGAACGGTATGAGATAACGACTTGATTTTTTTTTGAAATGATTGTATTTTTGTATAGAAAGAAAAAGGTCGGATAAACTTTTGTCATATTTCGAATAGTTAGGGAGGTAATTTGGAAAATTATGTTGTTTTGTCGCACTTGCATTGAAACATGCTTCCAAAACAATTGTAGGTGATGGTGCAAGCTTCAAAATGGTATGGATACCTACCTGTCATTAATTTACTTTATTTATGCAATAGAACACTCAACAGGATAAGGAGATGTGAGGTATCTACGTTGCTTTGGTGGAAACTATACAAATTGAGTTTTGAACTAAAATGATGCATTATTTCAAAATGTTCTGTCCTAAATAGATGAATTGCATTTATACATCGTTTGCCACAATTATGAATATATTCGTAGGTAGTTTCAAGAGAACTTTTTCATATGATATATACCAGCTTAGTGATTATTGTTGCATTGAAACTATTCGACCTGAATGTTATAATAAAAGTCGGTCTATTAAAATGTTATATTTTTAATCCTGTACAGAAATTTGAGAAATCGAACCTAATGAAATAAACGTAATTAACTAATACATAAATAAATGAACAGCAAGTTCAAGACATTCTACAAATCTTCCTCGCTGAGGTCAGTTATTGACGTTTCTTCTTGATCCTCGTCACTACTGAACTCTACTGAATACTCCGTTGTGTCGCATCCCGATAATGCATGCATTGCTAGCAGGGCCTCCACTTGTACTTTGCTTAGCACAGATTATTGAGTAAAAAATAATAAAGAGGTGCAACTGTCAAGGTTTCGAGATTTTAGTATTGTATTTCTTTGCCTATAACTTCATGATTGTCATCAATTTTTAGTGCTACAGAAAGGTATTTGTAATATGGCTGTATAGCCCTTAGAATTGAAGACAATCATGAAGCTATTGGTAAAAAAATAAAACAGTAAAATCTCGAAACCTTGACAGTTGCGCCTCTTTATTATTTTTTACGCAATGCACAGATGCTACGGATGAAACTGTTACACCTCTTCTCTTGGATCCACTTCCTGTTTAAAATGTGATATGGCAGGAGAAGTCGTCATAATACTTCAATAAGAGAAAAAATACGTCAGAATCTGGACAGAATCTGGAGAGCATACGGTAATAGTAAGCGATTCTCTTGATGTTGAATGTAACTTGGTCGCTGCTAGAGAATGCAATATAAGTTTTGTGTCCACTTCCTCTTGCGTACTTGCGAAATGTTCCAAATGACCTTTTTTTATTAGAAAAGCAGATGCCACGATACTATCAGATTTTTAGATTCAAACGTAGCTGATTTCATTAACTTCACTGAAAGGTACTCAGTTAGGTCGTTCTTCGTATTATTATGAGACAGCAAATATTTCGTAGATATATTCTGATATATGAAATTGTTTAGATAACGGTTTGCTCTTGTAGCTTCTTTAAATTAATTATAAATAAATCTTATTATTATTATTATTATTATTATTATTTACTATTGGGAGTGTCATTCTGGATGATAGATTCAACTTCCATCAAGAGCAAACAATGACCGAGGAACTGCTGAAAGTTCATAATCTCCTAGTATTTGTTTCAGGTTTAGGTCGGGTCTTGAACGGCACAGTATTAAAAAAGTCTTGAGAATAATAATCGGTCAGCTATTAATTCCGTGATAGCGTTATCTTTTTTGGTAACTAATTTTTTATTGCCTTCACGGCAGAGATGAAGTTTTAATTTCTTGACTGGATTCCATAGATTCATGTCATTACTGTGGATCCGAGTCATCTTAAAACTTTCATAAGCTTCAAGGCCCAGTTCAGTCTGCGCGCTGATCCACATTTTAACGGTGTTTCTATATTTGCGGCTTTCGGTCGGTGGTGTGAAATGTGAATTTCACACGTTGACATTTAAACGAAATATATTGTTATATACATCGTTTTAAAGTTAAAGAACGAGTGCAACTTTTTTATTTAGGGATATTTTTGAGAAAGTGTTCTGCTTGCTTTACACCGATCAAGGGACAGAGAACTTTTTTTTTAATGTTGTTTTTTCCGAATAAGTTAAAAACGCATAGAGATACGACTAAATCAATAATACCTTTTTTTCTTCGTAATAAGGAGACCTTTATTTGGCGAAAAAACGAATATTCTACGATGAATAGTTCTTGAGATATCTTAATCAAAATATTTTAACATTCAGAAGGTGCAGAAGGTGAGGCCCGCGAAGCTGAAGATGGAAACATGGATTTTCATACATAGAAAGATGCCTTTTAACAAAATAACTATGTCTCCAACTTTAATCATTTATTTCCCACGAACCCCCTAATTTAGCCGTATGCGCTTCCACTAAGTGTTCAATTTTGAAAGAATATTCTTGCAACAACAACGATCATCTTGTAAACTTCGTTTTCTCATCTCGGTGCTTATCCAACCACAGGAGAGCCCTATTATCAGTTCGGACGATGAAAGGTTTGTCTGCTAAGTAAATCTTATATCGCTTAACGTAAGTAACCACACTTAGACATTCTAGCTCGTTTATGTGATATTTGCTCTCTGTAGGAGACAAGGTATGACTCGCATAAGATATAATATGTCTTTCACCTCCATCGCCGAACTGATATAAAACTGCTGCCATGCCTAGTAGACTAGCATCCGTCTGAAGAATAAAAGTTTTGTCCAAATCTGGTCTATGAAGTTCCAAGGGTTCTGCTAAGATCTGCTTAATATTCATAAATGCGTTCTGGGCCTCCTTTGTCCATTTATATCGGACGTCCTTCGAGAGTAGTCTGGTTAGCGGCTTGGTAATGATGGCTGCATTAGGAATGTATTCTCTTACCCAGTTGCATAGACCGAGAAAACTCTGAAGTTGTCGTTTATTGTTAGGAACAGGATAGTTCTGAAGCTGCAATTTATGCTTATCAAGTGGTCTAGTGGTATCTAAAGTAATCTGATGCCCAAGATAGGTAATCTCATTAGTAGCGATTACACACTTATCCGGAGAAACCTTCAAGTTATGTAGCCGTAGTCGTTCAAAAATCAACCTGAGGTGCTCCACATGTCCTTCCAAATCTTCACTATAAATGATGATGTCGTCTAAATAGACTTTACAGAAATGGTGCAAATAACCTGTTAGAACATATTTGGCCATGAATTTTTTGGAATGTGCACGGGGCAGTCTTCAAGCCGAACGGCATAACATTGAATTGATAGGCAGCTCCATCATGAGTAGTAAACGCTGTGTAAATTTTGGATGAATCATCTAAAGGAATTTGCCAATATCCGCTCTTCAAATCAAGTACAGTAAATACTGTAGCTTTCCCCAGGTCCTTGATACTTTCATAGATTTTTGGTAAAACAGAGGCTTCGTCAAGCGTGACTTCGTTTAATCTACGATAGTCGATACAGAAACGCGGTTTCTTATCTTGTCTCTCAATGATGACTGGGGGTGAACTATATGGTGATGTGCTTGATTCAATAACACCGGCTTTTAACATTTCCTCTATCTGATCATACATGATCTTCTTTTTACTAGGCGACATGGGATATGGCTTTACATTGAATGGACGATGGTCCTTAACGATAATTTTGTGTTTAACACTTACGGTGGTTGCTTGAGTCAATTCCACCGTAAATAGATCAGAAAATTCTTTGAAAAGTGAATTGAAAATGGAGTTAGAAATTTTTAGGGTTTCCGGCAATTCTTCATTAGATGCTCTATCGGTTGCCTGATTCCAGAACACGGTTATACGTCTGTCTATTCCCACATACACACATTTCCTATGATAGTCAAATACGACATGTTGAGAATAAAGGAATGGAGCTCCTAATATGATTCCTTCGTTCAGTTCTTCGATAACTTGAAATGGTACATGGAAACGAACATCCGATATAAAAATGTCTAGAGAAGTAGTGCCTTGCGAATCAATAACTTGATCGCCACAAGCAAGAGCGAAAGTTTGAGGATCTGATAGATTATTCATCGATGAGAGAAATTGCGGATGAATGATATTCCTTGTAGCACCGGTATCAAGAAGTGCGAACACAAGTTTATTATTAACGATAATTTTGATTCGAGGCAAAGGATAAAAATTTGATAAATGGTTAATGGCTTCTGATAGGATTATAGGTTGAAAGTTGGCAGGGTCTTTGGCATATTCTGGGTATTCTGACGTCAGGTCAGGTAAGTGGTCAAATGGGTTTATAGTTTGGGATTGGTCTATTGACGACGAGGCGTACTCGTAGGGCCGACTGGAGGTGGATTGCGGGAATTGCCCTGTTCCCGAACCCCCGAGAAGTTTCCCTGTTGTCGTCTCTTATAAGGATTGTTAGGACAATCGGAATGGTAATGCCATTGGACATCAGGACAGAATCGACATGGAGTAGGTGGAATTTTCTGATTGTTGGAATTTGGACGGAATTGATTGCTAGAGGTCGCCTGCTCTTGGAAATGGACTTGTCGGTTCCTGACGTCTTGAGTGTCTCTATTGTTATTCTCACTGTGGGAATTTTGCCAAACACGGCCATTATTGGAGTTGCCAGAAGATGATTGATTATAATTTTGATTTGATTTTGCTTTAGATTTGGTTTCGATTGAACGTGCCGCAGATCCTTCATCAGCTATATCTCGCTCTACCCTAGATGCTATAGATACAAGTGATTCAGTGTTAAAAATATGTGTTCCGCGTAAGCGAGAACGTATCTCCGGTCTGAGTTGGTCCAGTATGATACTGGCCTTCAGAGCTTCCGGTTTGAAGGGGTCGACCCTATTAAAAAGACATATTTTCTTGGTAATGAATACCGCTGATGAATCACCTGCACGCTGCATTTCGCCATAAAGCTTTGTGCTTGCTTGAGTGTAGATATCGCCTGAATCAAATCTATTGCGGAAACGTTCAATGAATACTTCGTACGAAGTAATGAGAGTTCGATATTGATCAAACCATTTTCGGGCTTCTCCTTTTAGTTGCTCAGTTATTAAATGGAATCGGTCTGTACTGTTATTAATTCTTGCTCTGTGGCAATAGTCCTCGAAATTTCGGATGAAAGTTTCGGGACTCTCATGGTCTAAGCCATGATATTCCACGTTAGGACTACGTGGTCGGTCATACGTTGAAGTTGTGCACTGTGCTGCGTCCTGCATAGCGTTTACAAAAGTTTGTGCCATCTTGGCGAATAGATCTTCCATTGATGGAGGATTTTCAGGGGACCTCAACGAGGGAGAAACATTACTGATCAGTTCCGGCTGCCGCTCCGGCACTACGGAGGAATCTTCCATCAACCCGGTCTCTTGCTCGTAGAAGCCACTAGGGGTCAAAGATATCAAAGGATTGTCGTTCATGACTACGATTCATGCAAGAGATGAGGTCAACCGAAGCACAGCCCCACGTTGGGCGCCATATCAACGTTTAATAACTAAACTAATTTGCTAAGGCTGTGTCAACGTTAGTTAACCATTCGTTATAACCAGTGATAGTGGGAGGGAACGACCGATATTCGTATTAAGTCAATTAATCGCTATCACCACATCTGATTTAACTCTTGGCCGTTGAATTCAACGCAGGTCGTGGCAAACCCTTAATATATCGAAGTCTCGAAATCGATAGATTAACGGCAACTGTCGACAATGAATGCTTCCTCGTATACAGGCTTCGCAACGTCCTGAACTAAAGATACAACACTAGCTAAACACTTTGCACAATACACAATTCACTTCTGACACCTGCCCAGACAGGTCTTGCTCGTTCACTCTTCTTTGGCTCAGCCGAATGGTCAAACCGACGCAATTGCGAGGGTCGTTAGCTATGGGGTCAACACAGATACTAGACTAATACTAGAACGCAATAAGAAGACATGGATAATAAATAAGGGTATATATTAAACAATCATCGTAATACATATAGAGCCTCACCTAGCAAGGTCTGCCACCATAACCACGATACCCCCACAAGGGGTCAGCGACCGCGACGGCCGCGCTTAAAGACGAGTGATCGATTGCCGAAAGAGAATTATTACATGGACGTGACTGGCAATTTAGTGAGTGGGTTTTATAGATTTACTGTTAGAATTATAGACTAAAAATTTAAGGTAATATTCTCCAAAAGGGGTATATGCCGTTAGACGTTTGTGGATATTTCAGAAAGGGGAAATCTCTTCGAATGCTATCTCACAAGGCGGTCACCTGGTAATAATGGGGAAGTGCCTCGGTACCCGTGCGTACCGCAATGAGGCTTATCCTGGCTTGATTTAATCAAAAATACCTTATTTCCATTTTGCGAGATCATTGGGAGGTCTCCCACTATAGATATGGAAAAGACCCGAGACCACTTCACGTCGCCACGTGGCGTCGCAAAATTCCGCAATTTCACTTTTTGATACAGTTCCTAAAATTTCAAAATGGTGCTATCAGACACGATCCCGGTAGAGACGATGACCAATGGGTATGCGAGGCCAGCTCAACCATCCTTGGAAGCCGTAGGTCACGGACTCACTAGGAATTCCAGAACGCGAGGGTAGAGTGAACCTATGGGTCCGTAGATCAGTGCGACCACGAAGGTGGATCAGTCTATGATAGATCAGATCAAGAGCTACCGATCTACGGTAGATTCACTCTCGCGCCTTTGTGGAGTATTCCTGTGATCCGTTAGACCGGCTTATGACAATGATCATCTGCGCTATGATCATTGTTGTGGCGCAGTCCGTCCTTCGAGGAATCGGTACTGGCTGAGGACAATGCATGTCCTTGGTCGTCTCTACATGCTGCATCGTGCCTGGATGCGTTCGTTCAAACATGAGATATGGGCCGAAAAAGATAAAGGGAATTTTGGAAAGTGTACTGAAAATCGTCTTAAAAATTTTATAAAAAATCCTGATATGCACGGAATCATGCATATCAGGCAAAAAGAAGGAATTTTGGTGTTTAGGAACTGAAGTGAAATTCGAGATAATTTTGATAAAAAAATGGTGTACATGGAACAGATGTTCCATATACACCATTCAAGCCTTAGCTTGTGTGCTTATGTCTAATTGTGATCTTTTGCTTAAAACTACTTCTACTGCTTCTCCTGGGTACGATAACAGACCCACCCTCTGGAATATACTGTACGATCCAGTTTGAGGCTGGAACTGACGGAGGGAGTAAGTACTGTGGGCTTCGCCGACGACTTGGCGGTGGTAGTCCGAGCGAGAGATTCTGACGAACTGATCTACAGGACAGAGGAATCGTTAAGGAATATCGATGTGTGGATGAGGTGGAACAAACTGAAGCTGGCCCCAAAAAAAACGGAGGCAGTAATACTAGAGGGCCCCAGAAACAGGGGGGAAATAAGCTTCCATCTGAGAGAGGTGGAGATAGTGCCGGGAAGATCGGTTAAGTACTTCGGCATATGGCTGGATGACAATGGTAGTTTCGGGAAGCATATTAGCGAAATACAAGGCGAAATTCGAAAGTGTACAGAGGAAGGCTCTTCTGAGGATAGCAAGCGCATACCGAACTGTATCAGCGAAAGCTGGTCGAAGAAAGACGTCAGCTGTATGAGGAGGAGAACGGACATCTACCGGAGGTAAAGAGAAGGCCAAGAGAGAACCCTGGATAGTTGGCAGAGGATGTGGGAGGTAAATGTGGAGGTGGCGCAGTGGACAAAACGCCTCATACCGCTCATGTGAGAGAGTGGGCAAGATGTGAGTACAGAGTATGCGATTATTACCTAACGCAGGGACTAACGGGGCCTGAATCCTTTAAATCGTACACGAAGAACATTGGTAAGTCGCAGAACGAACTGTGCAGGTATTGCGGCATGATCGACACAGCTGAGCATGTGGGAGAGGATCACACTCGAAGCATCCCAAAAGATGAATGTGGACTTGAGTCCGAATAATATAGTTCAGGAAATGATTAGCGACAGGAGGAAATGGGAATCTGGATATAAAATGATCAAAAGGATTATGGAAGATAAAGAAAAAGAAGAAAGAATAGCTCAAGGGAGAGAAAGAGTAGAGTAAGACAAAAGAAACGCCCGAACTCCTAATCGTTGAATAACGGAGGGGAGATGTAGGGAACAGGCTATGGAAATAAGGAAAGGAAGTAGAAGGTTTACAGTCAATCCCCCCCCGCGAAGCAAGTTGACGATTGACGATTCCGTGGGAAAAAGGGAAGGTAGCCACAAGGGCCACTTGTCTGGTTAACCCACGAGGGTACCAGCTACGCCCTTAAAAAAAGGCTTTGTGGGGGGGGGGGCGCGGCCAATTTTACAAATGCTGAGTATCGCAGGGTTTTCAGCGTTCCCTCATCTCCTCCGTAGAGGTTCATCAAGATTTTCTCGCCAGCATTTCCTACTTCTTCCTGGTTGGAGTTTGGATCAAGGAAAATGCTGGCGAGGTCTATCCAGTGGGTTTTCTTTTGTACTCTGTTTAGAGATATAGCTAAATAACTGATCTGCCAGTCGACACTATAACACCCTGTATTTTGAAAACGAAGCGTTTTTCGACGAAACTGTATAGAGGTTTTACTTTTATTTTAACGTTCTCTACAAGCTCTTAAATTTATGGTAGTCAATTTAGAAACACCTTGTATATATAATATATTTAACACATTTCATTGTAAATAAAACGAGAAAAACGGTATGTAATTTTGTTTGTTTAATGAATTTTCGGTATTTGTTCAGTATTTGTTTAGTGTATGTTTATTTGAAGCCATATTTTACATCTAATATGTTAAATTCAAATTCTTGAACATTTTTTTAAAGAAATACCATTGAGTAAAAAATAATAAAGAGTTGCAACTATCAAGGTTTCGAGATTTTAGTATTGTATTTCTTTGCCAATAACTTCATGATTGTCATCAATTTTTAGTGCTATGGGAAGGTATTTGTAATGTGGCTGTATAACCGTTAAAATTGAAGACAATCATGAAGCTATTGGTGAAAAAATACAACACTAAAATCTCGAAACCTTGACAGTTGCGCCTCTTTATTATTTTGTACTCAATGGAAATACACACCAACATTATTCAGTACAATATTTTCATCATTTTCCCAAAATGTTTTACTATTTTTTTGTTTCTGAGGAAACTATGAGGCCTAGAGGCACCATTTTGAAGCTAATTCAATTCTCTACAAATCCCTTTTCATGACTTTTCTCTAGCGGAGCCGATAAATTTTCACTTTTTAGAAAAAATTGCCCATCTTTCACTTGCTGTATCTCGGCAACCAATGTATCTAGAGAGCTAAAATTGTAGCTTTAGTTTTCTTTACAATAGTATAGGATGAAGATACCCGAAAAACGCTTCTTTAAGTTATTATTTTGAAAAAAAATGCAACAAGTGTCAGAATTTCTCAGTTTTTCGAGCACCACGGGAGTAGCACAGGGTTTTCGGGGTTGCAAACTTGGGTATGAACTACTCTCAGGGGTCCTAATAACATACAGTGTGACACACTTAAGATGAAGACACCCCTGTATTTAATTTATTTTTAGAAGTAGAGATTTGAATTTTGGTACAGAAGTAGAACCTCAGGAGCTGCATTTCTTACATTACTCAACTCAAATGTCAGGTGTAACCCCAGCCTACTGCGACCTCGTGAATAGAACACATTCTCATTATTTTGCGTCGCGTTGGAAATATCGAAAAAGTTACTAAAAAAATTGTTCAGAATCTTATTTTAACCCTAGCTACCGAGTTTCGAGACAAAATTCGAATTTTGAAATTTTTTTTCACAAAAGTTCGAAATTTTTGTCAGTTTTCACTAGTAAGCCATGGAAACAATTAAAATTGTTAAAATTAAAAATAAAATCATGAAATAAAAATAAAATCATGTCTTACTAGTGAAAACTGACAAAAATTTCGAACTTTTGTGAAAATAAAAAAAAAATTCAAAATTCGAATTTTGTCTCGAAACTCGGTAGCTAGGGTTAAAATAAGATTCTGAACAACTTTTTTTAGTAACTTTTTCGATATCTCCAACGCGACGCGAAATAATGAGAATGTGTCCTATTCACGAGGTCGCAGTAGGCTGGGGTTACACCTGACATTTGAGTTGAGTAATGTAAGAAATGCAGCTCCTGAGGTTCTACTTCTGTACCAAAATTCAAATCTCTACTTCTAAAAATAAATTAAATACAGGGTTGTCTTCATCTTAAGTGTGTCACACTGTATAAAACAATCGTAGATACATGCGCGTTTGCGATGTTTGCCTTTTCTTGTGTCGATATTGACTGGCCTAAATATGTTTGTCTATCTTTATGTAATAGCCCAGTCATTGCAAAAAAATTCCCAGTTAGCCAATTTTTTTACACCTTCCTTTAGGTGTTATAATATACGGGTAAAAAGCCTCCATCGATATCATGCCGGCGTTGCGAGATATCAAAGGTTAAAGATTACGAAAATCGTTTTTTCGCAAAAATCTTGTTTTCTATTACTCGGAGGTCAAAGAGGTTTATTATAAAAATTGTAGACCATCAAATTTCTACAAAAGAGGTTCTATTCATTTTCTTATTTTAATCAACCGTTTTAGTGATAGCGCGGCAAAAGTCGGTATTAAATAAAATATGCATCCATTTCCGCACCACCCTACCCTGGAGGTAGAATGTAGGGCGCGTCTTTTTTACATGGTCTCCCCGTAGCTTTTAGGCAGAATGTACCACGTATTAACCATAGGGCAAAAATTAGCCGTTTTGATTGGACGAAACGCGGTACGTTTTATCAAACTGGGGTTCTAACGAGGTACGGTTTGTCGCCGCAGCCAATTACTAAACTGGTGCACAATTGAAGTGGATATTGGAAAAATATGGGCAATATTTGAACCCCAATATTTTTGGAATTAAATTATTAATCTTGATACGGTTTTTTGTGATCGTTAGCAAAATTCATTGACCTTCGTCCATCGTATATAGATTTTTAAATTATGGGTTATCTACAGGGTGATTATCCAGGCCCTTACGTCTATGTTAAAGTTCATCATTCCCCCAAATTTAAAAAAAAAATGTGAGATTCTTTAAATATGTTCATGTTGTTCATTATAATTTATAACTAATTCTAAAGAAATAATTTGAAGTTTTTTTATAGCTTTGTTATTCTTAAAGATAACATTTTTATTATAGCAAATAGGGCGAATTTCTTACATTGTAGGTTACAGAATTTTAATATGATTGCCAATAACAATTCTTTCTTCGGTATTCAGCGCTCCCACCACACCCTCTTCGAATGCAAATTGAACAAACTCTATAACGTAATAAGAAATTATTTCACCGAAATTAATTAAAAGTTTTCATATTTTTACCATCTCTTAAATGCAGCACTTCGTAAAAAATCTGAAAATAATGTTGAGAGTATTTGAGAATCTTAGATATTGCCGAAACGACTTCAGAATTTTTTAGTTATCTCTATTATTTATCGAGAAACATTTTTTTGTAAGAAACCGCATAATTTGTAATTGGATGAACCACGATTCATAAATTGTTTGGAATTAGCCCAGTCTGAAGACCTTGTTTCCGCCGCGCCGCCGCTAAAGTGGCGACAAATCGTACCTCGTTATAGGACCCTAGTTTGACAAATGTACCGTACCGTGTTTCGCTGCGGTCCAGTTAGAACGACCGATTTTTTCCCTATGGTTAATAATAATACGTGGTACGTTCTGCCTAACTGCCTCCGCGATAGGCCTAAGCCATGGTTTGCAGAATAATAAAACATTGATAACAGCGAAGTATAAAATTATCCCGGTGTAGGACAAAATTATCCCTCTAGTGGTCAGTTGCTACTAACTGTCGAGACATACAATGTGTTACTGTGACAGATAGCGACTTTACTAAAGTACCAAAGAGCAGTCGACCTCTAGCCCTGGTGGACTAAACTATTAATAATAAATCGGATTATAGCCCAATCAACAGTGCCTCAGAAAAGGTATAGAAAAGTTTATACTTGGTACGATTATTTAATTAGGTAAGTTATTTAAAATTCCAAGTTTTCGACCTTCAGGGGGTGCCGCTCGCGCCGCCATATTGGTTTTAAGGGGTGGAAAATCGCTTTCTCGCGATTGTCTCGGTACCGGTGCGAGATACGTTGATTGTGGTCATTATAAAAAATGTAGAGTGTGCGATTTTCTACATTTTTTGTTTGAAACTTCTTTTTATAAAGTTCATAGTTTTAGAGCTACAGCGCGTAGAATGTAAGCGTTTTCGTCAATTTCTCGGAAAATTTAATTTTTGAACAAAATTTCACGCTGTTTATTAATTTTTTTACCCTTATTTGTTACTCCATTCCACACCACCATAGAGATAGAGTCAGGGCGCGTTTTTTAATGTAGTATCCCTAGTAGGTAAATCCACAATACATCATGTCGTTGAAGATGATTAATACTGACTTTTTCGAACTCTGTATTCATTGATGGACAAGATTATTCTGGATTAATTAAGTTGAAGAATTTAGTTCGTCAGAGATTATGGACTCGTCCTGATATTTTCCTCTGGTTCTTCAGGATCATCACCATTATAATCTGGCATTTGTAAAGTATGAAATTGATTGATTTCAGGTGGTTCCTCGTCGAAATCGGAGAATATTTCCGGATGTTACATGAAATTCCTGTGCAAGTCGTATACAATCGAACATTTCAAGCCTGCCTTTCCACAACTGCATGTTGTTCCACATCCCTTTTTACATTTACATGATACGCATTTCAATAAAACTTCAGGTGCGGGATCTTTCATCATAATATGTATTGGAGTAGGACCAAATTTACTACTCTTCCATTCCCAATCGGCTGCATTTTTCGATCTGTTGTACCATAATTGATGGTAGGTCCGTAAAGAATGATATCGTGCAGCATCGCTTGTAGGAGGCAAAGAGGCCAATGTAAATTTATTTTTTGTATTTAATAAAATGTTAGTAGCGCAGATCATTTAAGGTAACGTCATCACTATTTGTTCTGTAAAGTTCAACCAAAAATTATTTCCCCTGCACAAAATAAATGATATCTTCACTGTTAACATTCTCATCTTTGAAGTGAATAAATAACTGAGTGACAAGTTGTATTGTCTCTATGATAAAGATAAAGTAAAATTTTTTAACCTGCTTCAGAAGAATAAATCACTTTCTCTCAGTGATTTATTCAATTCAAATATTCAAAGATGAGAATGTTAACAGTGAAGATATAATTTGTGCGGGGGAAATTTTTTTTATAATAACCACAATAGACGTAAATCTCGAAAAAGCGATTTTCCACCCCTTAAAACCAATATGGCGGCGCCAGCGGCACCCCCTCAAGGTCGAAAACTTGGAATCTTAAATAACTTACCTAATTAAACAATCGTACCAAATATAAACTCTCCTATACCTTTTGCAAGGTAAAAGTACCTATTGATTGGGCTATTATAGGAAACAACTATTCAACGGACAAAAACCCCTGCTTGCGTTGTATTATGCCTACCTACAAATCCAAATGGGTAGCCAAGGCTTTTGTCCGTTAAATAGTTGTTTCCTATAATCCTATTTATTATTAATAGTTTAGTCCACCAGGGCTAGAAAGAGGTCGACTGCTCTTTGGTACTTTAGTAAAGTCGACAGTTAGTAGCAACTGACCACTAGAGGGATAATTTTGTCCTACACCGGGATAATTTTATACTTCGCTGTTATTAATTTGCTTGTCTGTCATAGACACTAGTTTGGTTTGCCTTTATTATTCGTCTTTTTAATTACGTATGGCACACTGACGAGAATACAAAAAGTTCGAAACCGGTGTCGGGTGTAGAAAAGACGAATAATAAACTTGGCTACCCATTTGGATTTGTAGGTATAATACAACGCAAGCCGGGGCTTCTGTCCGTTGAATAGTTGTTTCCTGTAATCCTATGTGTTGTAATGTGTCATGTACTGAAACTAAAATATTTATTGAAAAAATAATGGATATTGTTGATGATTAAAATATATTTAATTGTCGTTTGGTTTTGCTGAGCCGTTTGTGTTCTCGTCCTCAGTATCATTAATTCTGATCATTTGTGTAGATAAAATATCGAGTGAATTAATTCCAGTGTCTACTTCAATATCATCGATATTTTCAATGATATTGGTTTCTGAATTTGAGCATGACCATTGATTAAGGAATGAATAAGATACGCGACTCTAATGGTAAAGTGTGAGGCTGATTTTGGCGGCGAGATTCTCGGTAAGTTGCGGGCATTCCTGTGATTCACGTAGTCTGCTTTAGATAAACCTGTAGCGTGTCTGGTTTTATATTAATTATAATCTAGTGGTAATAAAAACTAAATGATCAGATTGATTTTATATATATATATATATATATATATAAAATTGTGTGACGGCTAAAAGTCAAACAAACGTTGAGAAATAGCTGGCAGAAAGAACATACTACGTTAATAATTTTAAACTAAAATTAATCTGAACATTAAATATTTATTTTATTACCACTAGATTATAAATGATACAAAACCAAACACGGCACAGGTTTATCAAAAGCATACTACGTTAATCACAAGAATGCCCGTAACTTGGTAAAATTGGCCTCGCACTTTATACCACTGGAGTCGCATATCGTGTTCATTCCTTAATCAATGGGAAGATCGGCAAGCCGTAGAGCAAACCGATTTTCCGGCATCCGCAGTTTTCACTACAACCTTTCGAACAATTTTATTACAAAATGTATTATTTAATAATTCGTCTGGTGCTGGTGCTAATACTTTTTTAACTGGGTCCAGTTATTTTTTTAATATTCAACTCCACTACTCAGAATCGATATTTGTTCATAGCCAGGTTTGTACTTGATAATACACCCGATAAATATGCTGTTGAGCTGCTGCAGACGTAGGTCCTAATAATGGAAATTTGACTGCAGTATGAAGTTTTGTTAATTTAGCGAAACTTAAATATCTATAATTGTCCAGCGAGTGTTCTGATGTTGGAGCACCTTACATTGCTAATAATAAATCGCATTCCAGTATAAGCAATAACGTCAGGTGAATAATTTTCTTGTAAAAATGTCATGCTCAAATTCAGATACCATTATCATTGAAAATATCGATGATATTGAAGTAGACACCGACATTAATTCACTCGATATTTTATCTACACAAATGATCATAATTAATGATATTGAGGACGAGGACACAAACGACTCAAGAGAAAGAAACGACAATTAAATAGATGTTAATCATCAAGCGCCATTATATTTTTGAATAAATAATTATAGTTTTAGTACATGACACAATACAATGTTTTATTTCATCCCGTCCGGAAAGTACAACATTACAGTACTCATATGCGGCCGGGAAGTAAGGTAAGTAAGTAGGTACTTTATTAATCCCAAAGAGCACAATTACAGGCTGTAGGACAGGTCAACAAATACAATATTTATACATAAAATAGTAAGTTTTAGAAAATATCTAAAAAAAACAAAAGAAAAATGTGTATAGTATATATACACATACAAATAGAAAAAGAGAAACAAGAAAATAATAAAAGTACAAATTACAATACATAAAATAAAAAGAGTTAGCTTTTATCAATACTTCCAGCGTAATTAAAATAGTCATGAAGAGAATAAGCATAAATATCTAAAAGATACTTTTTGATATTTATTTTAAAAATATTAAAACTTTTTATTCGTTTAAAATCAGTAGGCAAAGAATTATACAATCTTAATCCCAGGTTGTCAGGTGCTCTCAAAGTCAAGGATAAATGTTTAAAGGATATATGAAAATCCTTTTTGTTACGTGTATCATAACGATGTACAGGGTGTTTCCTATAAAATTATACCCTCCCCTTATTTCGGTCAATTACCACCGATTTTAATTTTTCTAAATCCGGTCCAACACAGAATTTCCCTTCTGATTACAAATATAATATATGATACTTATATATTTGCTATAAAAATGGCGCAAATATTGAATTTAAACTTTCGTTTCCTTCAAAACTAAACCCCCCTTATTTCTGTCAATTATTAACGATTCAAAATTTTCAAAACCTGTATTTTTTTACATATATAAGTATTATATATATTTATAATCAGAAAGGTAGGGCGGATCTAAATATTTAAAAAAATGCAGGGCATTCCATAAAAAAAACATACTTTTTTCCACCCTTCGTATACCGTTGAAGGGAGAAAAAAAGTAATAGCATATATGAAATCTACGAAAAATTCTATGTGTAGGTTTTGAAAATTTTGAATCATTAATAATTGACCGAAAATAAGGGGGGTATAGTTTCGATCGAAGGAAACGCCCTAAGTTTAAATTCAATATTTGCGCCATTTTTATAGCAAATATATAAGTATCATATATATACTTGTAATCAGAAGGACGAGGAGAATCCAAATATGTAAAAATATATAGGGTGTTCCATTTAAAAAAAACATACTTTTTTCTGCCCCTCGTATACGGTTGAAGTAGGAAAAAAAGTAATAGCATATTCAAAATCTACGGAAAATTCTGTTAGACCGGTTTTTGAAAAATTTAAATCGGTGGTAATTGACCGAAATAATGGGGGGTATAGTTTTATAGGAAACACCCTGTACAGAGTCACTTGTTACAAATCTACTTTTATTCTTCTAAATATACAATAGCAGTTCAAGAATATATAAGGATGAAAGAGGCAGAATTCCATATGACTTAAATATGTCTCTGCAGGGGTGTGTTGGTGACACACCAGCAATTGCTACATCTAATGATATTCTTCTGTGCAGCCAACACATCTTGTGCAGCAGCAGAACTACCCCAAATAGTTATTCCATATGAAAGTCTGCATCGTATTTGGCCATATTAAAAATATAATACCTGTGAAATGTCAAATATTTTTTTAAGAGACCTAATTTGATAACATTTGGTGTTTGAAGTATTAAGAGCGCGCCGTCTTCAAAAATGCCGCTAGATGGAGGTTATGTAGTTAAAGTTTCTGCTAGTGTTATTTTCTTGCAATCGATGAATAGGCAACCGTTCTGAGATGATCGTAATATGAAAAAAAAATATAGAATATATAATTAAATACTGAATTCCAACTGAAATGAATTTTCAGGCAATCCAAGGTCCATTTTTTGTAGCCGTTGTGACATTAAAAATGTAAACATTTATGTAATATGAAAAAACAAACAAAATATAACTGTAACCATGGCGACAAATCAACCCATACAGACTTGACCAACTAATGAAATGAAAACGTTATTAATAAGAGAATATCAAAAGGTAATATCTATTAATAATGTCTTTATTTTCTGAAATCGATAAACTATTGAACAAATCACGGATGTTCTGAATCATAACAGCCTTAGATGTCTTAAAATCCTCGCTCTACGAGCTCGGATTTCAAACCGACATCTGCGGCAGTGATGATAGTCATAACATTCCTTGATATGTTAATAGCTAATATGTCCAAATTTCGCACATAACACGAACACACGAATAAATAATACAATCCTTATATACTATATAATCGTTTAACACAAAATCGGCACTCAACAAAAAGTTTTGCATAAGATGCTGACACCACAGAACAGAACACGTTGGGTTTCTAACGCTTCATAAATACAATACTGTCAAACACTGACGTGTAAAAAGTGGTTTATCAAATATGGCCGCTGCGAACTTCCGTCGCGCGAATTATTGCCCCCACCACCGATAGTTTACCTCCTTTATTACTCTTTGACCGGAAGCCATCGGAAATTCATTAAGAACTAACCACAAACTGTTATACCTTTTGACAGTTATTTGGCATGTAAAAACTAATCTTAAATTAAAAAATAGTGTCAAAACTGTCAAACGTCAACTGAGCTAAGAAGATAAACAAGTTCCAAATTATACAAATAGATAATTAATGACAGGATGAAATAAAATATTCGATACACGTCCATTAGGTGTTGTTCCAGTTTCGTTTAGATATTTTACTCGACTGTAGCAAGTCACATAACGGATTTGTAACGAAATTTACTATTATCATTTTACACACCACATGGATTAGGCCTATCGGAACCTACAATTTTTGTCATAAACCTCATTGACCTCCGAGTCATAGAAAACGAGATTTTCGCGAAAAACTGTTTTTCGTGATATTTGACGTTCGATATCTCGCAACGCCGCACAGTGGGTAAATTCAAAACGTGGCATTAAATCGTAAAATTAAATGAGCTGAAAGACTATACGTTGTTAGCGTATGGCAAGAGACCATATCGGTGTATCATTTGCTCTACTATCTAACTTCAGTCACCTCGCCTACTACCACCTCCATGAAACAGTTCTTGTTAAGTAGTGTCTGCGTATAATCGATGTGCTAAATTTGTTACAGAACTTTTATAAACTTTTTAAGTGGTCAACCCGAGGGTCAACCCCATTAATAAATTAATAATTAACTATGGATCCAATACCGTCTGGTATGCACTGAATTTCAGAAACAAGCCTATATGCAATTATATCAATAAACTACGATATATTTTCTAACCAAAAGATATAGTTTATTTCCACATACGTCCACATTGTAAATTTGATCTACATATTATTATAGGTGAACTATTTTAGTGTTAAAATTAATTCAAACTAGTGCTCATTGCTCATATAAGTGCTCGTTAAAATTTTCTGGCGATTTTAACTAAGAAATGCATGCTTTGCTAATTTTGACGTATCAATGGCCTCAAGTCGATACCTCGTCAAGTCAAGTCCAAATTTGGCATTTTACAGGAGAAGCAAAGGACAGTGGCGTAACAACAGAATGTGATGCCTTTGTCAAATTAGTAGACTCTGAGGCACTTAAAGAATTAAGCTAATTAAGTGTCTTAAATTGAGACACGAAAAATCCTACTACGGAACAAGGCATTCGGGGCCTCCTAGGATCGTAGGCCCATGATATTTTGCGAGTCTCGACACTCTACGCCGCTGCTTGCATAATAAAGCCAACTATTTAATGAAAGAAGTACACAAGTAAATTAATTTTAAAAATGTATGTAAAAGATGAACTGTTATACTTGGAAAAGTTTCTCATAAATTTCTTCTCACAATGGTGAATGGAACAAATTTAATATAGTGTCTAAGCAGCGTTGTTATATCTGTGATGTGATGTTTCCTCATTAGCAACATCAGATGATTCATCAAATGAGGAATCAAATTAACAGTAGATATTAATGATTAGGTACTATTGCCAAAAAGTAATGAAAGTTTGCTGTATTAAATACATTTTTTTAAATATACAGAATGTCCCTAATTGTATATGCCAAAGTTGACCAGGTGACGCAATTTTTCAAAACAACAAAGTAAGTTCTTACAAACATGATCATGCGTGGGCCAGAAAATGCTTGGTTTCGGAAATTCACAGTGTTTAAATTGAATCTCTGAAAACGTATTTCATGAGTATTTTGGAGACGTGTAAAAATAAGCAAATGAAAATTTACCTTGGTGTCTCACTGTTTATAGATTATAAGACAGAATAATAAAACTGAAACCGTCCAGTGCACCTGGTGAAGTTTATCCTATGCATTTCGGGACACTCTGTGTTAATAGAATTAGATTAGGAGTATTATTTTGTACTTAGGGATACAACAAAATGTTAAGTTACCTAGAAATAGTAGAAAGAATTATAAATAGAAATAGTAGGTAGTTCAAAAATCCCAATGGGCGAGTGAACAATTTTTTAAAAACTATTTTAATAATCTACACACAAAAATAGTTGACCCGTATTTTTTGTTTTTTTTTTTAAATAATATCTAATACCCAAAAAAAATTCGTAAACTTTAAACACTATTTAAATGGCCAGATATTGCCGCCAATTTTCAAGCTATTCTATCGGATGTGACAATAGGGTATAATTTCCAAACCGAAACAGGAAAACGAGCCAGATAATTTAAGAAATTCTATACTGCCGTAAGCTATTTTCTTTATATTTAAATTGTATATAGTAAGTTTTCGATCTTTAATGGTAATTAGTTATAGATTTACATTTACATGTTCGTTATTTGAAAGAGTATTAATAATTAATTCTAAAATTTCCATTAAACATGATTTGAAGCAATGTATTTTCATTTTAGAAATTTGGCACCGGATTTGTTTCCACTTACTGTCAATTAAACACTTCACTTTGAGTACCTACACATAACCAAAAACAAAACATATATCAAAAAATTTGACAAATACCATTCACAAATTACAATGGACGCTATCTAAGGATTCTATTGGGCTCTAGCGTCATCGTACGCTATTACGTCACTCTATATCCGGCACAATGCTATATTTGAAATCCGTTCTCATTTTGAGCATTTTCATTCCACAATTAAACAAATAATAGTCGGTAAAATGACGTCAGAGTTATATTTATAATATATTTGAGGATCATACTAATACCATATTATTACTTTTCGTCATTTTTGTTGTTGTTCACTCGCCCATTACTTCAGCCGCCATATTGGAATACGTAATATTCAAAATTGTCTTTCAGAACGCACACACTTCTTTTCAGTAACACCAGAAACCTGTGTTTATTAAAATTGTTTCAATTAATCCTCAAGTAAACGTTTTCCGCCGCAATATTGAAATTTTTGTATTTCAACGTCAGATTTAAAATGTACATCCTCAAAAACCTTTATACACGAGATTTTTAGGGATTGTTACGGAAATTAGAACTATTGCCACGTTTTCGAATTCCTGCCCCACTGTGCGCCGTCGGTATCATCACGTAGCATTTTTTAGATAGTGTAAAGAATCTGAGTACGCAGTACTTTCATATTTCTTACCTACAGCGAGATACAGAGCTCGTGTTCTTCCGGAGATGGAGACCAGTATCTGTGGCTTGTGGTAGTAAATTCACTTTCACCAGTTTCACCACTTTCACCACTCAGTCATCGGACTCACGAGTTTTACCGAATATTTCCTTGTGTAGTGTTTTGAAATGAAACCATGGTATGTCATTGAAAGAAGCAACCACATCTGTGGTAGAAATAATATTGCGCAAAGTAGATGGCTATAATATTGGTTATTAACGACTTTAAACAGAGATAATTATATTAATTATTTGGTCACTGAATTATGTAACTTACTTTAAAAGAAAATTTCATTCTGGTTTTTATTCATTTTCTACTATATTATACATCTGTTTTAGGGAGAAAACGTAAGCATGAAGAACCGTTTTAATGTTGCATTTGATGAACTGATGAATCAAAAATATAGAGAAATGGCAGTTATAAAAGACAGAAATGCACGCATGCGCCATATAATATCAGAGATCAACTATTTCTCTGAGAAAAAAATGAACATGGTTATTATTGATCCTGAATGGAAACAAAAAGAACATCCGGAGATGCTTAGAAAAGTTTATGATCATGAAATGACTATAACTCCATATATTTCGCCAAGCGAGCAGGCTATTATTGACGCTAAAGCCGCAGAAGATGAGAGAATTCGGTTAGCTTTACTTGCAGATGATTTTAAAGAAAGAGCTTTAATGGCAATGATGAACGGTGTTTTGGAAGTGAGATGGGAGGACGAGTTGAAAAAAGATGTACCAATTCCAAAATGCATGGTAAAATAAAAACATTGTATTTTCATCTACTTAAATAATATATCACCTGTTTATTATTTTATAAGTTTTCATAGTATATTGTATATCTGGAGTAGGCGGTATTTTAACGTTCAAAGTACGATAGTTGCAGTTCAAAGACTGCTGCAATAGTACAAGAATGACAATAGGTATTCAAAAATAAGATTAAAAATGGTATATTGTGTGTCTAGTGTCTAGTAGAAAGAACCATTCCGGACGACCGCGAAGCAAGCAAGCCAAGACAAGCAACACGGTGTCTGGGAATGTGGCTTTTTCTAAGAGGTATACAGTATACTTAGTATTTTTCCGCAAATCGTTGAAAAAACGATAGAAATTAAATTCTTGTTTGAAGTATTATTTAGTGGAATAAATATACAAAATCTATGCCAATACAACGTTATGGAAATTTCCCGAAAATTTACAGTTACTAACAAGTCCAATAATATCTAGTTAAATAGTTATCAAATACCTACTATCGAATAAGCTAAATTTTCGTTTTACCAGGAAACTTCAGTCAGTCGAAGTAAATTTCGGTAGGTACTTAATTAAGTCGCCTTAATACCAAATGAAACACAAAAACTATGATCAAGGGCCCTTATAAATTTTCCAATATATGATGTAGAATTAATACGTTTTCATATTCTGACATTCGACAGTTTTGTCATCTTAAGTTTGGTTATAGGGAAATTTTGTTGTTTACAATTATAAAAGTAGATTTTAATAATAATTAACACCTAATTTATTAATAGTAAAAATCGTATACACGAATTTATCATTCAAAAATATAACATATTTTTTTACTGTTGTATACAATCTTGTACACGCTGGATTCGTATGCCAATTGTCAAATCATTGTCATTTATGATACATTTCATAAAAAAGAAGGTGGCATACGCTAATTAATTGTTCAATAGTAATTTTCGTCACAAGTCCGGAAGGTGACTTGTTACAGTCGAGTAGATATTATGGACGAGGCGACGTTAGGAGCCGAGTCCAGAATATCTAAACGAGGCTGGAACAACACCTTACGGACGTGTGTCGAATGATATTTTATTTCATCCCGTTATTTCTTGTATATTAGTATATTTGTATAATTTGACACTTGGTTAATATCTTATGTCATCTGACATTTGACACTATTTTTTAATTTACGGTTAATTTTTATATGTCAAACAACTGTCAAAAGGCATAATAACAGTTTGTGATTGGTTCGTAATAAGTTTCCGGTGGTTTCCGGTACTTTACCGGCTCTGATACCGTAATGTCTCATTTTCCGGCCGCATATGAATACTGTACTGTTGTACTTTCCGGACGGGATGAAATAAAAGTTGTTTTTTTTGCAACGTTTAATTTTTTGAATGAAATAAAACTTAACTGTTTTATGATTTCCACAAATCTTTTATATTTATATATTTCACAAAATATATAAACTACATAACAATTGTTTCGCCACACAGTGGCTTCGTCAGATGTGAGTACTAGACTAAACTACTTCCTACAGAACAACGGTATTTAAAGTCTTCTAGAGTATAATAAAATATTAACAGTGTTGTAAAATTAATTTTGAATAGGTGGGTAGCTTAAATATGAATAAATATGAAAAAATCAAAAAGTATTCAACAAAAACAGAATAAACTCACTCTCTTGATATCACATATTAACAATATTGTAAAATTAATTTTGAATGGGTACCTACATAGTTTAAACATAAATAAAAATATGAGACAGTCAAGAAGTATTCAACTAAACAGATATGGTAGATATATGATTAAAACAGATTTAACAATGGGGAAGAATTAGTTTCAAGTTGGTCATTTAGGATTATATCTGAATTTTTCAATTTGTTAATTTCCAAAGATTCTAATAATGTTAATTTTGGTCCTTTATTTTCTGAATATAAAATATCAAAGTTTTCATTAAATTGATGATTTTCTTCGAACAGATGATTAGCGTAAGTAGAATCATCTTTTCTATGTGTAAAGCTTCTTTTGTGCTCTCCTATTCGTTTCTTAAAACTTCTTCCGGTTTGACCAATATAGACTTTAGGGCAGGTACCACAGGTTAGCTTATAGATTCCTGATTTATTATCTTTCTTAATTTTATCCTTATTATTTTCAATAATTTTACCAATTGGTAAAATTATTATTTTTAATAATTTTACCAATTTTTAATAATTTTACCAATTTGTAAAATTATTATTTTTAAGGTTATTGGAGGTAAACTACAAGCAGAAACAAAGAAATTTCCAAGAAAGTAAAAAAAAACACTTTGTACTTTGTGAATGAACAAACTCTGTTTCGTCTTCCATTTAAACGCCATTTCTATCCTTTCTAATATGCACTTCTAACAGTTCTAACCTTAAACTTTCACAAATATCGCGCGACAGACAAACTGTACTTCAATAAATTTAACTTCAAGCATTTATTAATTTTTCACGTGCGTTTGATTGTGTCGATCATGAATTGCTTTTAGATAAACTCTATAGATATGGTATCAGGGGACCACCATTGCAATTCATAAAATCATACTTAAGTAATAGAGATCAACTTGTGCAAATCAATGATGTTAAAAGCAAAACTATGAAAGTGACCCAAGGCGTTCCACAAGGTTCTAATTTGGGCCCTCTCCTATACATAATTTTTTCCAACGACTTAGTCTATTTTTTAAAAGAAATTACTAACTTGCAAATAGTATGCTACGCTGATGATACGAACTTTTTAATTACCGAAACCAGCCCTGTATTAGCGGTAAACCTAGCGGAAGAAATCTATAAAAAATGTATACTCTGGTCTGAAAAAAATTGTCTACTTTTAAACAAGGAAAAGACGATTTCGGTGCTTTTTACACAACATAATTCGCAAAATAGTTTAAGGGAAATATCAATAAATTGAATTTCCACAGTTCTGCCAAAATATTAAGAGTTAACTTTGATAGTACTTTAAAGTGGAGTATCCACATTGACAATCTGTGTCAAAAACTTAGGACATGTTGTTACGCATTGAGATCACTGGTAAACCACTGTAGTCAAAAGATTGTAATCACTTTATATTATGCTAACTTCCACTCTCAAATACGATATGGAATTATTAATTGGGGCACAAGTAGTCATTGTCAACGTGTTTTTATTTTTCAAAAATATGCTTTAAGGATAATATCTAACCTACCTAAAAGGGAATCGTGTAGAACCGTATTCAAAAAGTTGAATATCTTGACTTTAACTGATACATATATATATGAGATGGGTTGTTTTGTTTATAAGAATGTGGCTATGTTCCAAAAAAATCAAATTGATCATAAATACACAACAAGATATAAACATAACCTTATTCCGGATCAACACTCTACCGCACGGTACCAAAAAAGTTTATATTTTAATGGTTGTAAAATATTTAATGCTCTGCCCACCAGCATAAAGGAATCTCAAAATATAGGTATTTTCAAGAAAAGACTTAAGTCGTTACTTATTAGCAAGAACTGTTGATTTTTTTTGCAGCGAATTTTACCTTAATTTTTTATTATTTATTTTACATATATAATTAATGTTTGTCAGTATAACTTAAGTTGTTTTATGTGTCTTTTGTTTTTATATTATGTGTATATATATGTATATATTTTTCTATACTTGTATTTATATTTGACGCTCTCTGCAATTATTTGTATTTTGTGCATCTAATTGAGAATAAAGGATATTATTATTATTATTATTATTATTATTATTATATATATATATACACATATTGCCCAATCCCATAGGTTTATTGGCAATCACTTTTAAGATTAAATTGTTCCTCCCTAGATGGCTCTATAGTCTTCATTTGAAAATAAATAACATTTGACCTTGAGAATATATTATCCTGATTTGTTTCATTTCTAGGTTCTTACGTGTTACAATGCGGGAATTTCGAAATGTTTTGGTTTTGCTAACTTACAGGCTTTGACTATACACTTAAAGTTATGTTATAGTTTACGTATCTATGTATTTAATATAGGCAATGAAACAAATTGATTTGTAGGGTATTTATATATACGATATATGTTTAAATTTACTAATAAAATTATTGTTTACAATAAATTATGCAATAAATAAATATGAAACAAAATTTTATAGTGGAGGAACAGAAAGAAGAGAATAAAAGAGAGAATTTGTGGGGTCAATAATAAAAGAGAAAATAATTTTTACCATATACCCCAAAAATAGAAACGACGAAGGGTGTCCATATAGCTTCCTTTATACGGCATTGTGGCCAGGGGGGATTATAGATTAAATTCAGTGTGACACTTTTTCATGTTTTCATACAAAAGCACAGGATTCACAGAAATACAACGTAAAATTCTAGATTTTTCAGGTTTGAGCAAAAACCCACTCTTAGAAAAAGACGACCCACCGGGGTCCTGGGCCCCCCCTTTGGTGGGTTTTCCTCACCAACTGTGGTTAATTGTGCTCTGGATTTTTGTAAAATACAAATTTCCCGCTCGTTAAGAGTGGTAGTTTTATGCACAGATGCAAACTTTGCACTGTTCCCGAATCAATCTAGAATTGACAATCGGTTGGAACGGTTTTAGGACTGTTTTGAACAAATATGTTTAGATAATAATATATTTGGTTTTGAACCTTCTCGTTTTGTTTTTAGTTTAACCTCACTTTTTCTTTGGTCTAACCTCAGACATTCTCTAACCGGTCTAACCCTCGTTTTCTGTACCTCTAACATCACAGTGAAGAACATTTACCTAATAGTTATTTAATACCTAAATAATGATTCTATAAAATATGCCGATATAGAATAAAGATATATCATTTAAAAATTATGTACTTTAGCCCATCTGATGGTTCGCATCTACAGAATAACAAATAAACAATAAGCGAGAGACACGCAGACAGTTTTTAACATTTATTAATTTTATAATCACATCTGTCTAATTTTAGTTTTACAATTTTGTAATTTATTACGGTATGATTTCAATGATGATGTCTTCCTTTCCCACAAATTTTTCTAACGTGCCTTCCTAACTATCTAAGTTTTACAATTTTGTAATTTATTAGAAAAAGATTTCAACGAGAATAATATCTTTCTTTTGCTCTCACTTTTCTAATTTCTGCTTCTTTTTTTAATTTCTGAAAAATCACCGAATTTGATTATTTAGCTATTGCATTGAACTATTGTATCATCACTTGAAGGTTGTGACAATTCCAATGGTAATTGTGAAGTTGAAGCTTCTATGCATATTAACGAAACTTCCATTTCTAAAACCGATTAAAATTCTGTTGAGATAGTGATTCTTTCGTTATTTGTATTGCTGAATCTGTGAGAAAGCACGTCTGAATGATATCTACGTATTATTTAGGATATGTTCCGTTAACAAACCTTAACAACCGAAACGGTAACTGAAAATTTGACAGCGGTTCTTCTGGTAACTCCGGTTATACTTTTTTTAACGGGACACGTCAAGTAGTGAGGATGACTTTGATGAATTTTTTTATTTTCATAATCTATATTTACATTAATTACATTACTACTTGAATTGAAACACTGATGTTGTTGAAGGATATCATTATGTATAATGTGGCTTAAATTGCCAAGAACAATAGTACAATAACCACAAGATAATATTATTTCATCCTGAAAAAGTACGAATACATTATTTTACAAATTATTAGTTGCAAATTGATATTTTCTTACCTCTTCTAGGTTTAATTGGTCCATTGCGCATTAAACTTATAATTTTTGCTTGCACAACCGTTTTTTTCGTCGATTTTTGAATGACATTTACCATTTACCACGTTTGACAGACCCCCACCAACTATTTACCGCATTCACCAATTAAATACATGGGTCGTTTCGGTGACAGATAATCTACCGATTTTTCAGGAACCATGTTCCATAACTAAACTTATATTTCATAATTACGCATTAACGGAACGCAAAAATGCTAACCAAAACAACCAAGGTGATTAACGGAACATATCTTTTATGTAATTCCAATTCCATAAATGATAAAGTTGTGTGCGATGTGCGATTATCAAATTTACTTGCAAATTTGTTACTAACTCTTTGGCTTTTTGTTGGCTATTTTTAATCGAAATACCACATACCGGGAAATTATTTTATCATAAATCACTAATCACAAATAGTCTTTGTACGTTTTATAAATCACAATATATTGAAAGATGCACAAGGATACTCCAGTTTGACAGCACAAAATAATTAGAAATATCTAACTATGACAGGACAATTAGTGTCGTACACATGATATTACAACTAACCTCAAAAATATGCATTTTCTAAGTTTTTGGAATATTATGTCGCTTTTATCAAAATTTCTGCTTGGTTCCTATACTATCAACTAAAATCTTGTTCAGTGCATTATTATTGAAGTTTTAATTACATTGATCTAATAAAATAAGATGCTTTATGTTGGTTGGAAATCCAACCTATAATTAGCAGTCTATTTTTAATAATCTACATTAAAACTTTATATATCTACTGTCTCAAAGGGTTTTTAAATGTTATAATGGTTCCAAACTGAAACTACAAAAATAATTAAAATTGAAAATTAATTTACAAAAACTAAAAACGTAAAGTAATGTTAGTCAAATGATATGCGATCTATTTAAAAAATTTTAATAATCTTCTGTAGAGTAATGTAGACCGAACCAATTGGAAGTAGCCATCTCTCGGTTGAGATGGCAGTTATATATAACAGCTAATTTCACTCGTTACTAGTATCACCCACTATTGGTTGCGGTACAGTACTACAATTAGGTCGTGCTGCTCTTCTATTGGTTGCGGTACAACAGCGATTGCCAGTTTTAACAATGGGTTGGCCAATATGTATATATACAGGGTGTTTCATGAGGAACTGTACATAGTCCAATGGTAGATAGGGCCCTTCAAGGTTAGTAACAAATCACTATTTAAAATCATTTTAGCCAAGTATTTAGGGTTGTACAGGGTGATTTATGAATTTTTACCAAAATTTGCTTTCGTTGCCTTTTAGAAACTAATTGTCCGATTCAATTTATTTTCGGTACACTTTAAGTACTATCAAATACCAACAGTTCGCCATAATTACAAAACCAAAATTCCAGGTCCGTATTAGGAAAAATTTCATTTTATCTGTGCCCCCTAAAAAGTTCACCCTGTATATATTTTTTTTAAATCTTATTACTGTAGTTTGAAAGTACATAAACTACCAACAAAAGTGGAATACTTCGTTTTCTTGTCACACTTACAACAGATACAAAATAAACACATTAAATTTAAACATTATCTTGTTAAAATTCAAACTTTCAGTAATTCAATGTTATTTGTCAAAGTTCCTATCAGTTTAAGTTTCTAAGTAATTATAACTATTATTAGTTAAAAATAGTATGAAATATGAACAGTTAGTCGCAATCAACAAGACTACAGGACCGTATTAGGAAAAATCATCATCTCGTCGATTCCTCCTAAAATTTTCACCCTGTATATCTTATTCTTAACTTTACTTGCTATAATTTAAAAGTACATAAAGTATCAACAAGTAGTGTAGTGTGATCCGTTTTCTTATTACACTTTCAACAGGTTTTAAACCAACCAACAAAATTTATCTCGATTGACATTTTCAATAAATTGGTTTCAGTTAGTGCAGCTATTCTGTCTGTAAATAATACTCATTGAATTTTAAAACAATTTAATAGTAACAGAACAGAACAAGCAAAATAAAAAACGCAACATAAATACAAAACAACGTAACAAAACAAAATAATACATACTCGAATACATATTAACAAAATAAAAAGTAAAAATCTATAACTTATTTTCAAAATGTAAACCCCCCCTCTTCACGGCATTTTATTACCTACTACTAACTAAATGTCCCACAGATTTTCGTATAACGTCCGGGTAGTTTCTTATTACGTTACAATACTATTCAATTCGGTCTATTAATTGCTGCTCTCAAGTTGGACTAATGGTATTAGTAACGTAGAAACAAAAGTTATAGGTACCTCATCAACAATTATGCCTGTCAAACTATTGCCAAAGCCGACTACCTTCTGTTAACAGTGTCAGTAGATAAAAAGTTTATATTCCGACTGTAGAAAGAATTGACAAACTTTCGCAGAAATCCTGCACAAATGTCTTTAGCTGCACACTAAATAAAATAAGTTCATTTCTTAAAACTAGAACTGAACATGAAAATATTCTACATTACAAATTAGAGCAGAATGTACAAGATTACCTTTTAATTACTACACAACTTATGTGTCGGTAGTTGGACGTTCGTAATTATTATTGAAAAGTGTGGATCACACTACACTGCTTGTTGATACTTTATGTACTTTTAAATTATAGCAAGTAAAGTTAAGAATAAGATATACAGGGTAAAAATTTTGGGAGGAATCGACGAGATGACGATTTTTCCTAATACGGTCCTGGAGTCTTGTCTGATTGCGACTAACTGTTGGTATTTCATACTATTTTTAACTAATAATAGTTATAATTACTTAGAAGCTTAAACTGATAGGAACTTTGACAACTAACATTGAATTACTGAAAGTTTGAATTTTAACAAGATAATGTTTAAATTTAATGTGTTTATTTTGTATCTGTTGTAAGTGTGACAAGAAAACGAAGTATTCCACTTTTGTTGGTGGTTTATGTACTTTCAATGTTCATTAATAAGATTTAAAAAAAACATATACAGGGTGAACTTTTTAGGGGGCACAGATAAAATGAAATTTTTCCTAATACGGACCTGGAATTTTGGTTTTGTAATTATGGCGAACTTTTGGTATTTGATCGTACTTAATGTGTACCGAAAATAAATTGAATCGGACAATTAGTTTCTAAAAGGCAACGAAAGCAAATTTTGGTAAAAATTTATAAATCACCCTGTACAACCCTAAATACTTGGCTAAAATAATTTTAAATAGTGGTTTGTTACTAAGCTTGATGGGCCCTATCTACCATTGGACTATGTACAGTTCCTCATGAAACACCCTGTATAATAAATGCTTCAAGCGACAGTACGGCGCGACAGATAATTAGCTCTTTGCGACAGATGAATGGGGTAAAGAATTCCGGGGAGTACAGCTCACTGATTGGTTAAATTTAGTGTAGTGCGCTACAGTCAAAGAAATCATGAGAAATCACAGCCTCCACTATTTTTTTACAAAGCGAATGAATTGTACATTCAAACGTTGATGTGTCTCGGAAATTTTTTGAAAAATTATTCAGCTCCCCGGTAGCGAATTTATTTCAGTTAAAGTCTCCACCCTGTACAATTAAACTTTAAGATTAAGGTCGGAGCTTCGAATATTACTATATAATTATTTTGTTAACTTAGAATATAATATCAGGTTCCGTGAAAGTATCAGTTGAACTGGTTACTGAATTTTTTAACATGTTCAAAATTGTTTCAAAAGATATTTTAGTTATAATAATTATATTTTAGCATTTGACCCGTATTGCGTTGTCCATAAGGACTATAATAATATATAGTACTGAAACATTGTCGGGAATTTTATATTATTTCTGTATGTTGAAAGACTATTTAAGGACTTCCAATACCTATTTCACATTTAAGAAATAATAAAATATATGTATCCACGTATGATTTATAAAAACTTCATTTTAGTTTTATAAATTAATATGTAAAGCGGCGGAAACTTCCTCCAATAGGAATAAAGAATGCAAAAATTCAAATTATGAGTTTGCAGCTAACTTCATACACTTAATTCATTTTCGTTCATTTTGACAATGAACTGACGTTTAACTTAAGTTTTCTCCCAGTTTCAAATCTATTCTACTATTTTTTCTAATACACTAGTCTTTGTGCTTAATTTCAAATATGGGTTTGTGCTTTGCACCTGAGTGTGATCATATCAATAAAACTGGATGTAAAATGTTTAGTTTCCCAAAGGATTCCAAATTAAAATAAAAGAGGTAAAGCAATAATGTGTATGTTAGTTTGATTATCGTTTCTTAAATATGGGTATATGTAAATTAAAAGACAAAATAATGCTTATATAAATACCTACCTGTGCTTTCTTTAATATTCTACATTTTTTTAAATAGGTTTAATTGATTTTTATTTTATTATTGACACCAAGGTAAGAGGTTATAAAATTTGCGTCAGCGACACTGACACTAACGACAGCTGTAACAACTCAGAAGTATAATGAAGTTAGCAGCAGTGTAAACTTTATTTTAATATCCGTCTGTCATGATAGTACGTACGGTTGCATAATCATGTGACGTCACAACTAATGTGGTCCATTGCTTATAGTGTGTCATGGTTGAGTGGTTGAGTGGCTAAAGTTTTTTATTTCCAACTCAAAATAAGATCACATGCGTAAAGCATGTTCTGCATTTACACGCCTCATATTGTCTATAATAATATCCAAAACAGTTGTAACAGCCGAATTTCAACGAAAATTTCAATAACTTTAAACTAAAAATTTATATTTGCTTGTTCAGAAGTGGAACATAAATAAATATATTAGATAATTTTGTTATTATAGGGTCAGTATAAAACTTAAATAATTTTGTTTATAAGCAATGAGTCTCCAAAAAGAAAGTAGAGTATATTGCAAAGGAATGTGAAGATATAAGAGACATATCAATATAGGAATGACAAAATTTGTTTGTTATGGTTACAAAATATTTTATTAATGTCAATAAATACAATTTTAATTATAAGTTTGAAGGTATAGGTAGAATTTGAATTTAACGTGGTCTAGTCTCCTTGACGAGCTAAAATAAAGGCGAAAGAACGTGTACTATCGCGGCCGAAAAAAAGTAATCGATTTTTTATCAAGTAGTATGTTTTTTAGAAAAATTTTCCTTTGTAAATTTTTTATCAAGTATGTTTTTTAGAAAAATTTTCCTTTGTAAATGGGAGTTTTTACATCAGTTATGTCAATTAAATTATTTTGACAAGAAATCATTGGTGGCGTCGTATTTATTAAAAAAAACTAATAAGAAATTTGTTAACATTTTTTAATTATAAGAAAACAATTAATTAGTATGGTTTTGAGAGAAGCAGAAAAAGGCTACATCATCGCCAAATAGAAGGGTGGTCTTAACAACGCATAGCAAGTTAAGGCACAATTCAAAAACTAAACAAAAAGACAGAATACCTTCCGCTATTATTTGTTTTGTGCAAATATTCTTCACCAAACTTATGACCCCTGGGACGGTAAACTCGCAGTTGATCATTGTAGCAGGACTGAAATATCTTTTCGTCGGACCGGTAACGATCGTTTTCATTAATAAAAGTATTTGCAAACTGCATTCTTGCCTCTTTATTAACATCTGTTAGTCGGGACTTCTTAGCACTGGCACAGTTAAATAGACCTTGCGCTCGCAACCGTTTTCTTGCTGTCCTAACAGACGCTGGGAAGTTGGTTTGCTCTTTGGCTTCAATAGAATTAGAAAATGGGTTTAAATTCACATAGTTAACTAGTGTGTTGTCGTTTTCTAGAGTACTCTTCCCAGAACCCACTGCCCTGCTCAGATCATGAGTTTCTATCCACTTTTTGTTTAGTATTTGAATCGTGCTTTTGCTGCAATTAATTTCACTTGCTATGTGTTGTTGAGACCACCCTTCTCCAAGTTTGGCGATGATGTAGCCTTTTTCTTCTTCACTCAAAACATGACAAGGCATGATTTAGTAAAAAAAAATTATTTTTGCTTAATATGACAATGACGTTGACACTAATAAAAAAATATTGAGATTGATGCGACACTGAATAGAACCATAGTTACAACGAGAAAATCAGTCGATTAGTTTTTTTCGGCCGCGATAGTACATCTTCTTGAGGACATCGTTTTTAATTGGTGACCATAATGAATGAATATTGTGGTGTGTTAAAAAAATAATTATTCTTCTTTTAAAATTTTGAAATAATTCATGGAGAATTTTGAAATAATTCATGGAGATAGAGAAAATCGAATGGCGTAAACCGCAGTCCGATATCTCGTTTCGTTGAGGCGCCAGAGTCTCATGAATGCTATTACGCATCAAATTCAAGTCATTTATTATTTCGAAAAGTAAAAATTGTCCTAGGGGATTTTCAAACCAGTTCATGGCGATAGAGAAGAATGAGACGAGTCGACTGTAACAGACCGCAGGGCGGTATCTCATTCCGTTCGGAAGATAGAGCCATTTAAGTGTAAAAATTTTTAATTCTAGTAAAAATGCCAAAAATATAAATTCTAGTAAAGATGTCAAAAATTTAAATTTTAGTAAAAATGTCAAAAATTGACCTATGACGTCATAAAAATTCCAGTTCTAGTAAAAAAGTAAAAAATTTAAACAAAAGAGTGACGTTTAATAGGGTTAAATAATATAAGAAATAAGATTAATGCCGCAGACCCCAAAAAAGAAACATGATGCAGCTACGGACACGTGTTTCGGAGTTATTGCGCCTCATCAGCGTAGCGTAGCTAAATAAAGAATCTAAGATCTGAAGCAATAACTAATAAAGGTTAGAAAGCACAGTACACAGTACTCAAATTCGTGCTTTCGTGCATCATGGACCACGATTGCAACCTCAAATGACAGCAGTCGGCACATTGAGCTCTATGCGTACTGCTCTATTTCTACCTAGGGAAATACAAACAAAAGAGTGACGTTTAATAGGGTTAAATAATACAAGAAATAAGATTAATGCCGCAGACCCCAAAAAAGAAACATGATGCAGCTACGGACACGTGTTTCGGAGTTATTGCTCCTCGTCAGCGTAGCGTAGCTAAATAAAGAATCTAAGATCTGAAGCAATAACTAATAAAGGTTAGAAAGCACAGTACACAGTACTCAAATTCGCATACTTTAACTGTGAATGATTTTTCATCACAAGGCTCATTATGATCGATGGGTTTCAACAAACTTTCAAAATCTGCATATATAACGAATGGGACCGGCAATTGTTTCTCAAAATTTATAAATTGAAGAATATTTTCAGGAACCGATTCACCATATTTATTTATCTTCAAATCGCTAGTTTTTCGTACATATATGGTTACAGTCATTTTTCTCATGTGCTTTTAACTGCTCTACATTTCTAAACGATTGTAGGCATCCATCACAAATATGTAACCGTCCATCGTGTTTTGATTTTTGGCATGACACTAATTTTGAAAAGTCTTTTATGAGACAATAATGACTTCTACCTGTTTTATCTGATACAAGTAGCAAATTAACGTGCGTAGCTTGACGACATGATGTAAAATGTAGTGGTCCAACTACTTCAGTAATCATTTTTCCATCTTTGAATTCTGATCCAATGCCAAACCATTGAGTACAAAATAATAAAGAGGCGCAACTGTCAAGGTTTCGAGATTTTACTGTTGAATTTTTTTACCAATAGCTTCAGGATTGTCTTCAATTTTAAGGGCTATACAGCCACATTACAAATACCTTCCCATAGCACTAAAAATTGATGACAATCATGAAGTTATTGGCAAAAAATACAATATTAAAATCTCGAAACCTTGACAGTTGCGCCTCTTTTTCATTTTTTACTCAATGGCCAAACACATTAACGGAGATGTTGTTCATTTTTTCAAATTTAGGGACGTCCTTTAGTTTCATAGGAAACTCTAATCCATTAAAATTTAGTAAAGTATTATAATGTGGGTATACTCGAGTAAACTTTAACTTGGCGTGTGGATGAGTTGATATTGTGCGTATTATTGTATTTTCTCTTGCACACAAAATTGAAGCAATGGCCCAAAATCATTGTTTACGTATAAACATACGTGAACAATGTTTTTGGGTTATTGCAAGAGAAAATGAAATAGTATGCACAATAACAACTCATCCACACGCCAAGTTAAAGTTTACTCGACTATATGCACTTTTTTTCACTGGATCACCTTCTGCAGGGGACATTGCTGCGTTAATTGATCAAGCAAAACATGCATTGTCTATGTTTTGTATGTTTAAAACCGCTTTCTTTACTTCTATGGCTTTGGGTAACTTAATATATGATGAAGCAGACATTGGTGTTTATTTATTTACGTTCACATCAAGAAACATTATATGTTTTAATGTCCAACCAGAGTCCCTTTCTTGAAATTCGGATACTTGAAGCTTCATCTCTTCCCCGAAATCCTCAAAAGTCTCTTGCAGGTTTGTTGAAATAGTGATTATTTTATTTTTTGTATTAAATGACTTTATGTCAGACATCTCCTTTTCAGGTATAACATAAAGCCCAAACACTTCGAATTTAATTTTAAGGGTGTTGAATTTCTCCAGGTACCTATTCATTAATTATTCCAAGTACCTTTTGCTTCACTTCTTCCAGAAAATCGTATCGAGGCCCGAGGGTAGTTTCGAGGGGGTAGTTTTTTGAAGGGGTGGTTTTTTGAGGGGGTAGTTTTGAGGGGGTAGACTTTTGAGGGGGTAGTTTTAAGGGGGTAGTTTTTGAGGGGGTAGTTTTTGAGGGGGTGGTTTTTAGGGGGTGGTTTTTTGAGGGGGGTAGTTTTTGAGGGAGTGGTTTTGAGGGGGGGTGGTTTTTCAAGGGCGGTTTTTGAGGGGTGGGGGTATGACCTTGCATTGGATTCATTTAGCTTATATTTTTTCTCACCAATTTTGGAGTATTAATTTGACATAACCCTATATGTGCATTAATTTGATACCACCGAATATGTGTCATTGACCTATGTAATCCGAGCACATCAATTAGACACCGCCGGAAACCCTATATGTAACACGTGTGCAATAACCCAATATGAGTTATTGACCTTGAACATGAACATGAACATGAACACAAAACCGGATCACTCAGCTCTGTCATTTCTCTTCTACTCATCTCGGTCTCCGAATATACGTTCAGGCGAGTCCACACGCAATTTCGCGCAGCCAGCAGTTCCTTGGGAACCGACTCATGTGGTCGTCTCCCATCGAAATTTCTTAACCCCCGGCGATAATAAATAGGATTATAGGAAACAACTACTGGACGGGCAAAGGCCCCTACTCCCATTGAATTACACCTATAAATTCAAATAATAAGATAACGTTATCAAATATGATTTTCCGGTTGCCGCAGACATAAACAAAAACTCAACCAATTACTTCTTATATATACCCCGTGGCACAAATTAAAATCAATTTTTACATTAGTACTAGCTATTTCCCTTCTTTTATAAAACTTATACCCCCGATTTGCTACAGCACATCGGCATACAGTAAGCAATTTACCTTTAGACCACAAGTGATGTCATCAATGAATATGTTAAAGAGAAGGGGCCCTAGGTTGTGATGAAGTAGTGACATGCGTACTATTGCCGGTATTTGGATGGGTGACCGCATCTCATTACATTATCGAGGATAGTGCAGCGGACTAGATCGCACTTGAGGCGACTAGCTAGTTCCTATCTCTCCTGGGTTCGAGTCCCAGCTCCGGCAGATGGCAATGTCGGAGGGAATGGGTGTATGTGGTGTGTCCTGGTTAAGTATTAGAATAGCTCCAAGCTAAACTTCGCCAGGACGTTAATATAAATAAGACCATAAAATAAAATAAAAATTAAAAATAAATGAAATCATTGGGGAACACCAGATGTTACTGAAATCTTAACAGACTGATAACCAGAACATTCCAAATGTTGCTTACAATTTGTAAGCTAGGATTTAAAAATTTTTTGGATACTCAAAGCATAGACTTAATAATACTAACGTATGGACGGAGCATTGTGCCACTTTCCGTTCGCCAGTGTGAGGACGACATTGAAGAGAGATAGAGCGATATAAATTGAGTGCGTCGAACAAGGATAGTAAGATTTAAGACCAAGTTACTTTTTTGCACGGCGGCGGATGGAAACATTTTGCCGAGATTCTTTATAAATATATTTTAGCACGTTGCGTTGTAGTGATTAGCGAACTATAAAAATAGGTGCATCTCAGATATTTATGCATTAATAGGTAGGTACCTAAAGAAGGTTAAGGAACAAAATACATAACTTTGAACTCGCATCTATCGGCGTCTCTCTCGAGGTCTCGTACTCATCACCTCTCTCTCTAGGCTCAATCCATAGTATTATTATTAAGTCTATGACTCAAAGAGAAACCTTAAAATTTTAAAAAGGGGGCTATTCTTTAAAAAGGGGGTTATACGGTTATCAAAGACTGAGACATTTCTGATTCATTGAATGAGAAACAAATATGATAGACACTTTCGTTAAAATAACCCATAATATGTTATAACTTGACCTATATTTTAAAAAATCATAATGTGTCAATAAATTGTTCTTATTTATTTTAGATAGAAAAAGAACCTGAACAGTTTAATGAAGACGATCTTCGTGCAGTAAAAGACTACGATGATAAAGTTGCATTTTTGCATAGTGAACGGGAAAGATATAAAAACTTACTGGATGCTGAGTTCACTAAAATAGCGACCGGTGTAAGGGACACTATAAGAAAATTTAATCATAAAGTTAAGGATTGCTTGGAGTATAAGATGCGCATTGATTCAGCATTAAATCAAGAAAATCTCAAGGTTAACCGAAAGAAATGGAAACAACTTGCAAGGATCAAACTTCTGAAAAAGGAGGAGAGAATAAAGTAAGAATATTTTTTCTTATTGTTTTTCGGTTACGTTGATGTATACTTAATACAAAACAAAAACTGTTGCAAGTCATCAAATGACGCGTTTAGTTGAAAAAGTAATACAACTGCGCAAATAAACTAGGCATATAATCTCGTAAGAGGCCTAGAAATCACTTCTAACGGCAAATCGTGTAACAATTGATTAACAGGTGAATCCTTAGGTTTTTGGGGTCGCTGAATACGCCTAGGGGTGTTAACAGTCCAAATTTTTATGCCTCAAATTCAAAATGGCGGCCAAATTTATGGCCCATAATTACAAAATAAATATTTCATGGGCGATTTTGACAAGATCGATGTCGATATAAATGTTTTTGGGTATGCTAAACATGCCTATGCCTGTTAAAACTTCAAATTCCCATTCCATGTCTGTTAAATCCAAGATGGCGGCTCGTTATAATTTTAGAATAACTAAAAGCAAGCGCATACGTCATATCAAATGCTTTAAAAGATGTTAGTTTTAATATGTTTCCGAGTAAGCTAAATACGTAAAAAAAGCATGATTTTCAATAAATTTCCTACATTATATGTAAAAAAAATCTTTTCGGTAATAGACTGAGCCAAACGTCAGAGAACCTGACTGACTGACGGCAGGCTATTGTTATACACCCTAAACACTACGTAATAACAAATTATCAGATTTTACAAAACAGATGAATTTTTTTGCCACTCAGCTCAGTCTATTACCGTAAAGATTATTTACATATATTTATTGAAAATCATGCTTATTTCCAATAAATTTCCTACATTTTTTAATTTGCACACAAGACAAAGTATATTTATTTTATTAACATAGTAGACTTTGACTAAATACAGAATTAAACTATTCCCTTTTAAGCATGCTTGTCACACCTCAGATTTAAGCATGATCAAATGATTTTATATTTACCAAATCCAAAACCCTAATTATCACAAACTTTGAACAAGCACAACCACAATATTTACAAGTTTATCACAACTAATACAGACATACATTAATACCAACATAAAACACGACATAATTACCAAAACTGAGTTTCTTAAAACAAAATAGGTACATAAAGTTTACAATTCAACACAAGCTCTATATTTAAGCAACTTAAGAATAAGGAAGAAAGAAGATACAGATCGCGCGTAAAGAAAACTTTTTAATATGCAATACCGCCAAAAAGCAAGGAAGGGAGAAGTAATAAAGCGAGAAAAAGTTTATTCGCGAGTACTATTTTCATTTATGTTCACGTCATGTCGGGAATTTTTATAACTTAATATTTGTAACTTAATTAAGTACTTAAATCATCTTTATTCGTACATGATAAATAGAACTTTTTACTTTATTACCGAGTTCTACTTGAGACGTTTGCATGTAGAGGCCTGGTAGCCATTTTGGATGTGGACAGAGGGCTTAGGAATTTAAAGTTTTATACTCGATCTGTTCGAAACATAGAGCTCGACTCCTCCCCATTAATTTTATGGCAGCGCAGAACGGTGTACGCAATAGTCAGTTTTACACGATGGAATTAATGAAAGCTGTGATAGCTTCAACAAAATTTGTTTACTATACGTGTTACATTGTATACTGCAGCTTTGTTATATTGTAATAATGTTTATTCCCATTAAAGTTTCTATTATACATTTGCAATTTTGGACTTTTAAAAATAATACTTATTCCCACGAAAATTTAAACGACGTTTTTTTATTCCGCACTGCGCAAACTCACGATACTTTGTTTATTTCGCCGTCTAGACGTAACGAAACGACCAGTCGCCGATTGCTGGCTGGTTTGTTTACGGTTGTATTCGTTTTTAGGTTAGGTGCTTTTGCGAGTAATTTCCACATACTTTAAAAGAACGTATGTGGTTATTTCAGGCAAAAAAGTTTAGTTTGTGATTTACTGTAAGGCCCTCCACACATTAAGCTACTACAAACTAGTTACAAAGTATGAATCGCACACGACGCTACTGAAAGTTTATAAAATCAAGTCCCTTTTCGATTGTTGCGGCTTTGTTACATGATATAATAAATTACATTTGTATCATGGCTTTGTTACATTGTGTTTAAATTTATTCTGTTACTGTGATTAAAGCTATTGTTGTTATGGAGTTAAAACATTTCTAGTGATACTGATAGTAGTGCTTCAAGTGATGAAGATATTATCCTTTATTTTAATTAATCGTATAAGAAAGTTATGAGATATATCAATATAATATAATAATATAATATATGCTCACCATTTCAATCATTTCATAACCTGTGTAAATATGAACATGACAGTTGACAGTGCAGGCCGGATCCCCATTTATTCGCGTTTTTCGTAAGTTTAGCGTTTATGCGTTTCGCGACAATCCATATCATAAGCTGATTGCTGATTGGTCTGTTGCAAAATACGTAAAAGTTTAATGTGGGACGCAAGTTCTTGTAGAGGCGGCCTTTCAGTCAAATCTAGAAAGTTGCATTGTAATTTGGGTTCTATAAATACGACCAATAGAGAAATTCCATTCAAATTTAGCGGACATTTTTGGGGCGGAGTGTAATTCTATCTGTTGGACAGACAGAGTATAGTTCCCAGATTTGACTTACTTACCCAAAAACATAAAACCATACCAATCTAGTCAAAATCAACAGGGTATACTAATTTTTAAATAAGTTCGTCACCTTGGATTTGAATATTAATACCCAAATATTTTGATTGTTAACAACCACACACGTAGGTATTTAGCTTACTCGGAAACATATTAAAACAAATATCTTTTAAAACATTTTATATGTATGCGCTTGTTTTTAGTTATTTTGAAATTATAACGAGCCGCCATCTTGGATTTAACACACAGGGATTAGGAATTTGAGGTTATAACATGCATATCCAAAAACATATATATCGACACCGATCTTGTCAAAATCGTTCAGGAAATATTTATATTATAATTAACCCTTTCAGTCATGGTGTACACCATAGTGTACACGACTTATAGATTTATTTCCAATTAAAGAACGCTGCTGGGTTGAGTTGCATTGCCAACTACAGTGTTCTGTTTCTATCTGCTACACTTTTTTAGTACACTAGCCCCTCTATGTGCGAATATTTAAGACAAATCGGTAAAATAAATTTCGGTAACACGGATGAGCAATACATACTATTAGTGCAGTTCTAAAGATGACGTTTTAGAGCTTTGTCTTTCTAATTTTTTCAAAATATAATTTTGGCTAGTTCAAAATAGTGCATATTTTCAATAAACGCTAAATAAATTGTAGGAAAGAGTTTAATTTTCGTGATTTTTGGACCAAAAGTGATGTACACGATAGTGTACACTGTGACTTACAGGAGTAGCTGGCAACGGGTAAACATAACCCTACTTTTTTAAATTGTTTTCTAAATTTCATTATTGCATAGTTTTTCTGCTTGATATGTTGAGGAGGGATAATATGAAAAAGCCTCTTACAGAAGCAAAACTTTTGTCCTGCCTCGAAGACCAGTAAGGACCCCAACTCCAGACAGGTCCTCCCAAGTAAAAACCTACAGTGGAATATTCGTCCACTAAGAGGCTGGATATTATTGGGCACCTTCAAGAAATCGATGACAAAACTTTTGCATATCGATTCTCGATGTAAATATCCAGAACGTAAATCAAGAATACATTTTATTTGCAGGATGTGCAATGTGCATCTATGTATACTCAAAAATCAACACTGTTTCGTCCAATATCATACACCTTATAATATTTTCATTATTATTATTAGATCTGTCACTAATTTTACAGTAAATCTGTTCTGTTTATTTAACTATATTCTATTCATTTACCGAATCTAATCAATGCCTGCACTTGAATATTTTTGCGCAATCATGATACCCTGAATCACAATGTACACTATAGTGTACAATCCATAGCCCAAAAATGGGCCATGGTACAAAATTCTGGGTGGTACCAAAAAATTGGAAATAAATTAAAGACCCAATGTTGAAAATATCAGAATTTTAACTCAAAGGGAAGTAAATTCGGTACTGAAAGGGTTAAAGGCCAAAAATTTGGCCGCCATCTTGAATTTGAGGCATAAGGACTAAAACTTTGGACTGTTAACACCCCTAGGCGTGTTCAGCGACCAAAAAACCTAAGGATTCATCTGTTAATCAATTGTTACACGATTTGCCGTTAGAACCTAATTTTCAGAATTCTTAGCCTCGTCTAAAAAGTAATATCACTATTTAGGCATGAGGTCGTTTACACGATGGCACAATAACCTCAAAAATATGCATTTTCTAATGTTTTCGAATATTTAAGTTCCTTTTATCGAAATTTCTGCTTGGTTTCAGTACTGTCGACTAAAATCTTGATCAGTGCATTATTAATTAAGTTTTAATTGCCTTAATTTAATAAAATAAGATGTTTCTTGTTGGTTGGAATCCAAACTGTAATTATAAATAATAATAATAAATACACCAAATGTAATTACGACCCCCTTTATCACAGAGGGCTCTAGAAGAGCCTTGTGCGGGAGGGGGCTACACATTTAAAGACAAGGGACACATCCAGTATCCGTGTAAAATGGAAAAATCCCTCTCACAGTATTTTCCATTACCACGACCGGGATTCGAACCCGGGGCTTTTGGGTGAGAGGCAAGTACGCTACCATCTCGACCATCAGTCATGTTAGCAGTCTATATTTAATAATCTAAATTATTAAAACTTTATATATTTTCTGTTTATGAGAGTTTATAAATGTTATAATGGATACAAGTAAAAACTACAAAAACTTCAATTCAAATAGGTAATAAATTTAAGGTTATGTGAGTTATGATAGTACAATTAGTACATGATCAATTGAAATTTAAATATCACGGCTTGAGAGGTGTTTTGCAGGACCACCCTAATCACAGGGCTAAATGGACTATGGCTCCGGGGTGCCAGCCTTGTAGGGCGACAATTTTGTTTGCACTTAAATCAGTTCATCCTGCTCCCGCTTCCCCTCCTATATATTTTCTTATGAGTATTACTTTTATTCTCCCTTCAACGGTATACGAAGGGTGGAAAAAAGTATGGTTTTTTTAATGGAATGCCCTGTATTTTTTTTGCATATATAAGTACGAGTATAAGTATTATATATACATATTTATAATCAGAAAGGTAGGGCGGATCTAAATATGTAAAGAAATACAGGGCATTCCATAAAAAAAACATACTTTTTTCCACCTTTCGTATACCGTTGAAGGGAGAAAAAAAGTAATAGCATATATGAAATCTACGAAAGATTCTATATGAAGGTTTTGAAAATTTTGAATCGTTAATAATTGACCGAAATAAGGGGGGTATAGTTTTGAAGGAAACGTTTAAATTCAATATTTGCGCCATTTTTTTTGCAAATATATAAGTATCATATATATTTGTAATCAGAAGGACGAGGCGAATCCAAATATGTAAAAATATATAGGGTGTTCCATTTAAAAAAACCATACTTTTTTCTGCCCCTCGTATACGGTTGAGGTAGGAAAAACAAGTTAATATTTAGTAAAATTTGAGGTCATACATTTTTTATTTTTAGTTCAATTTTCATAATTTTTTTTAGTAAACTATAAATAAAATGACTAATTTCAACTTCCATATCCAGTCTTTTGTTAAATGCTGGCGTTTTAGTCATTATACAAGGTTAATTAAAAGGTTTTTGTATAACCTTAATTCTAAAACACACTGTGGAATAATTTCGTAACTAAATTCTTTCAGAATACCAATTTTTGTAAAGAAACATTTCTTTCCTACATTTTGTTTTTTAGTTCATGTCTAAAGGTGCATTGGTTCATTTTTAAGAGAAAAATGAACTTGTCACTAACAGTTTACTCTATGAAATGTTATTTTTTGACGAGGTGGCTTTGCTTGTTGTTGCCCTAATGTCACTGTGACAATTAAGTTTATAGTCTAGCAATGAAAAGGCAACAATATATTTTATAAATGACTTTATTTAGGCTTTATACAAGCATAATAACAAAAAACATATCCAATTTGATATACTCACATTGATGTTTCATCTCTAAACATAGAATTATTAAGTTAATTGGATTCTCTTTAATGCATGATAAAAATTGGATTAGAAATTACAAAATTCAAAACTTCTAAATAAATTATTAAAAAAAATTTTTTTTAACTCACCACAAAATTCATTCATTATGGTCACCAACCAAAAAAAAACGATGTTCCCAAGAAGATGTACCTACATGTTCTTTCGCCGTTACTTCGGCTCTTCAGGGAGACCCAAATCGCGTCAAATTCAAATTCTACCTTTATATTGAAAACTCATACTCAAAATTGTATTCATTGACATTAATAAAATATTTTGTAACCATAAGAAACAAATTTTTCATTTCTATAACTGATATGTCTCCTATATTTTCACATCCCTTTGTAATCTACTCTACTTTCTTTTTTGAGACTCATAGCTTATAAACAAACTTATTTAAGTTTTTATACTGGCCCTATTATAACAAAATTATCTAATATATTTATTGATGTTCCACTTCTGAACATGCAAATATAAACCATGTTGAATTCAAATAAAATCATTGAAAACACTTTAGAACGTTATTATTGTCGAATGTGAAAACAAAATACTCTGCAGGACTATTATTATATGTCCATACAGCATTGAATTAAATCACAAAATCCATAACATTCAAATAAAAAAATAAAACATTTAAATAAAAATTATTAATCTCCATAAAAAATTAATACAATTTAAAAATTCTCTAGTTTTGATTTTATTCTGACATTGACGTTCAAAAAATAATATAACATGTCAAATTGACATTAATGAAAAAATCGATAAAACCTAAAATCCAGTGTCAGTCTAACATTTTGGTTGGTGACCATGCAATGATTATTTACAAAAATTGGTACTTTGAATGAATTTGGTTACGAAATTACTTCACAGGGTGTTTTAAAATTAGAGTTACAAAACAACCTTTTAATTAACCCTGTATAATGACTAAAACGCCAGCATTTAATAAAAGACTGGATATGCAAGTTGAAATTAGTCATTTTGTCTATAGTTTGCTAAAAAAATTATAAAAATTGAACTAAAAATAAAAAATTTATGAGACATCAAATTTTACCAAATATTAACTTGTTGCGTTTTTTTTACATGTGAGTGTATTTCTTTACTCAAAATCAAAAGATTCTTAGTGAAAATAATCTTGTCGACTCTGACGTTTTTCAAAATCAGAATTTTTCACCTGCTCTCATATGGCTTTCACGCTCCTAATTTGGCCGTGGTCGTAGATAAAACGTTGACATTCGGGGGTTAACAGCCTTCAATCCACTCGAAAAAGTGTGACTGTCGGCTAAGCCTCGATTTCACATTTTTTCTCGTAGATTAAAGGCTTGTTAATCCCCTTATACAGGTAATGAATAACAATTTTTTTTTACTTAAAGTTTGAAATAGACTCTGCGTTTGGTAATTTTATAAACGGTGTGCCTAACGTGCGCTTAAGGTTGGTGAATTTAAATTTTAAATTACCTGGCGCCTATCATTTTACAGAACTGACAAAATCCTATAATAGTTAAAAATAAACGAATCTACTCTGGGAATCTCATGTCTGAGCTAGCTAACTTTGAGCATTTTTCTATCATTTTGATATTTTAAGTCATTTTAGTAAATTTTGTAGTAATTTCATTTTGACCCATAACAAGTTGTTATAAAATGGAAATTCAAAATAACGATTGCGAATCAATGATACTGTGCCCGTTTAAAAATAGTTATTTTGTATCAAGGGTGCGAAATGCTACTTTGGTGATCAAGAACGAAAGTAAATCGTTCGAGATTACCAAAGAATTTCGTACACGAGTTGCAAACAATATTTTTTCTACAACGACTTTAATTTGATTAAACCAAAACCATAAAACGATATCTTCTATTATAATATTTAACGCAAATTAACTTAAACCATTGAGTAAAACTCAATGCTTAAACAGAAATAGTAGCAGATGTCTCAGGTAACTGTGGAAACCAATATATTTGTCAACAAACATTTTTCACTGACGTTTTCGATATTGTGAGTGTTGAATAAAAGTTTTTTAAAGTAAAATAATACATAATATAATAATGGAGGGTTGCGAAAGTGAAGACGATTTATTCTATACCTACCCCACCAGAAATATCAGATACAGACAACTGTGTTACACTGAATATTCTACGGGAAAAATCTAGACGGCAGTATGAGCAATAGGTATGTGATGTGCAAAATATTTTGCAACCTAGTGTGCAAAATATTTTGCGCACGGGGTCATGGTAACGCAATGTCAATGAAAAAATTTCTCATTTTAGACACTGATGTTAACGCGCAAACATAGCCGTTTTTGACGGTTGTATAAAAAATATATTGTACGGTAAGGGTAATGAAATCGATGGCAGTGCTTGCAGTGGACAAAAATTGCAATAAAGTAGGCTGTCACTGTCAGTAGTAGTGGTCACAATGTCTTTATAAAACTCATTTTGTAAAAAATGGGCCACTATAGTTGCCGTGTTGTAAATTGCAAAAATATTGGAAGGAATTGTATAAATGCAAATTGCATCGATTCCTTACGGCGGGGCTCGGAAATTAAAACAACGCAACAAATGAATAACTGCAGTGGAAAGAAAAAAGCAAGCATCAGGCAACAAATCCGACGAAAATGCCAGTTCTAGTTACAAAACGACGACTTTTTCCTCCATCTACCATTCAAAAAAATACAATGAATCTGCTGTTATATCTTGGTAGGTACATACGTTTTATAAAACAGAGAGGAAAGAAAGTTAAGGAAGAACCATTCAAAACCATAACAACCAACCAACCAAGCATCCATCCATCTACAACACCAAATGAAGAAACAAATCAAATAAGGGGCAAGTTGCTTTATTCACCGGTTGCTCCATCAGATGTGTTTTATCTCATTCTATGTCCGAGGTTAGAATGAGATAGAACACATCTGATGGATCAACCGGTGAATAAAGCAACTCGCCCTAATACTTTAAAAACTGATCGGGAATGTCAAGTTTGTAATTTTCAAAAATAGAAAATCCTTTCAATCGAATTTTAGGTTGAAAAATGATGTTGTGAGTTACACTCTCGAATCAGGTTTTTATAACTATGCTCATTGTGGTCTAAAAAGTGATATAAGAAAATGTTATTTATTATTAGTGGTACAGCAACAACATATGTTTGTCAGACTTTATTAAACGCATTTATACAGCTTTATTTTTCTTGTTTTATACCAAAATTATAAGTAAATATAACCTAATACGTCTTAACTAAAATATACATTTTAAGCGAATTTTACATGCTTTTTTTTCATTTTACTGAAAGAAAACGCTTGTTACGGATCTTTGGCCGAACAAATTGATGCAGCGCAATGAAATTATATGTAATTTACATGCAATTTTAATTTTCCAATTTTATCTCACTGTTTTGACAGACACATCACAGCCTACAAAGTTGTGAACGCTACGCGGCGCTGATATCGCGCACATAGCGAATAGAGAGCAGGTTGGATCTGTATTAGTACGGATAGTAATTACGCAGCCCGGCGGCATATGCCTGCTGCTTAAGTCGTCCATATATAGCTCTCCACAAACAAAGACCTACGAGACACTAGACACTTTAACAGAGACAACTAGAGACGGGAAACTTTATATAAAAATCGGTTCGTTTTAATGCTATTTATTGTCCTCTCTTTCCAAGACATAATTTCTTGTATGCTCCTATCTTTGTCTATCATCTGGGAAAGTGTAGCAAGGGGGCGCTAGTTTATTTTCTATTATCTTCGGTTCCGTGATTTTTTACAAATGTCATTAATTCGCTTCGCTGTCATTTGTTGAGGTTAAATGGTTGTTGTGTTTAATTACCTTTGGCTTTATGTTCTGTGTTGTTATTTTGCTTTTTAGTTAGTAAAATTATTAGCGTGTGATATAAATACCTGTTTCAATATTAATTAAAGTATATTGAGGGTTTTCTCCAATTATTCTTGTAACAGGTAAGAGCGATATTGTTCAATTAAGAAACCTTTAATGCAACAATAAATTTTGCATTTCAGTAATCCTGGCAAAATGCCTCAAACATTTTGTTTGGTTTGTGGATCTGGGAGAGATGAAGTGGAACGAATACCTTGGTGGTGCAAAAGGAAGAATAGAGAACGACAGCTACAGCAGCAACGAAAAGATGCCAGATCATCCAGGAGAAAAGTTTCCAAATTCAAACACTAATATTTTAAGATTGCTATTTTTATATTTTAATACTAAGTACAAATACTATATATAGCATTAACGCTTATCCCGCCTAATAACTCATAAGTAAATTTATTACAATAATTTTAATACAAGAATATTTGACGGCAACAATAGAAATAAGTTTGTTGAAGTTAGTTTGTTTGTTGCTAAATCAGTATACTTTCAATTTTCATTATGCTTTTTTCATTTATGTTTTACATAGTAATGCTTGATTTAAGCTTTTTATTTTACATAACTCATAACTGTTATTATAGTTAGAGCGATGAATGTTTTACGATTACATCATCAATTTAAAATTTACTAAAATCAACATATCTTCCGCTACCAATAAGATATGAGTACCTTCTTTTTGAGGCTTGATAGAAAAAAAAATCTAGCAATTCAATGGGGATGGAAAATCCGTCGACCCCAGATTGTCATGTAGAAGCGTACATAATCTTACATAAATTGACGCTTTTAGAAAACATTAATCGCAACTATAGAAATGTTAAAATTTTTAAGAATAAACATCCACTATGTAATTTATTTAATATTAAAAACACATTTTTGTGTATTTCTCCACCTCTCTCTCTAGTCTCTCTGTGTATCTATAAAATATTGTAATTAATTAATTTGGCAACTCGTGAACTGATCTGTATTTTTATATTTTACTTAATAAATAAATAGTATATACCCATACTCTTTTCTTTATTTTTTTTAAATAAAAATGAATAAAATGAAAAAATAGAGACACCCAAGAGGCGTTTAAACGTTCCCGCCAATGCGCTGCGCCCTCTGCCTACACTTTCCATTACAGTGGACCAGTGCAGTTACGCGGCCTAAAAGTTTACACACAGTTGCCCGTCTCTAGTTGTCTCTGACTTTAAGTTGTGTTAAAAACGTAGACGTAAACGTAAATTTTGGTAGTCGCGCTTGCGCAGTTCATAAATTTTTACGTTATCGTCTTACATACCTACGTTATCTTACGGATCCTCACGTGTACCTAAAACGGTAACGTACGCTAACCGAAGTGTATCGAAGCGGCGGCGATAACTCGCGAAGTTTATTTTGATGGAAATCATCATCATCTGAGTCCGAATCAAGGAGAGCTAAATCCAAAATATCATCCATACTTTTTAAATAAAAAGAAAACGTGACGCATTTAATGCAGAAAATTTTTGGATATTGCATTTTTAAATAACTTAATAACTTATCAGTTGCTTTATAGGGTTTACTAAAATAAATAAAAAATTCAAAATTTCAACTCGACAAACACAAATGTACGTCGGATTTTTAAGATTATATTTTTGTTGACATTGTTGACAACCAAAATTTTAAGGTGACCTACAAACTACTTAAACTGAATTGTGAAACAGGACGTAAACGTGAAAATTTTACGTTAACGTGCACATATGCATCTACGTATCACGAACAACTTAAAGTGTCTAATGACCAAAAATTAAAATGCCGGATTCTGCATAGGTCCATTGCCCATTTTGGTGTACTCGAACTTAAATTCGCGGCAACTGGAAGCCGCCGAATGTTATGCCGGCGTCGGCGGCAAGGCCGCCAATGCCTCCGGGCTAACCTACGGTGTAAGAATATGCGAAAATAATTCATTGAATGCATTTTAGTAAATGACCCTATTATTATTCCCCAACTGTGGTGGAATAATACTTGTTTAACTTGTTCCAACATAACTTTTATTTGTGGTATATGTAGTTTCTAAAATAATAGTGTTAGAGACATTGAACTATGTATTATTAATATAGGTACATATTTATTTTATTTTTGCTGTCGTAGAAAGAATAGTGATTCAACACGTGTGGAAAGTGTCTTTATATTGAACTCGTAGGCATATTTTCGCACTTATTACGAGCATTTCAATTTCAACAAACTGTTATTTTTTAGGAGTACAATGAAAGAGACTGAATCATTGATAGAGGAATTACGTAATACTATTTCTTCCTTATCTGAAGGACTTAACGATTGTCGGACAAATACCGATATATTCCTAACCAAAGAGAAGCTCTTGGAGAAAGCATTTAAAAAGGATATTCAAGATCTGTCACCAGTTGTACAAGAACAAGCAGCTAAACTCTACAAGTATGAGCTTATCGCTTAATCATTTTTTATTTAATTATTTGGTAGTATTAAATTGGTATTAAGTGACGTTTTTAATACATACGCGCGCTATGTGCGCGCGTACTACTATTCTGATATTCCGTAAACGGTCAGATATTTTTAACAAATAGGTACACCTATGTCTGTTTTTAAAATGCCATACTTAACTTATATCAACCTTCGAAATATGTGGTCTTTAAAGTATCGAATATATTTCTCAAATTTTGGAAAGTGCGTCTTTTCAATTTTATATTTATTTAATTTTTTTGCGGTAACTGTTATAATATACAAATTATCCTTTTTTCAGGGCCCTCGAGAATAACATGTTTAATATTAATCGTGGAAAAAAATGTTTCCACAAAAATCTTCGGATTTTATTAGCTATAATAGTTATTTATGCAACAAGTGCGTAAGGTGAGATTTTTTCACGAATGGGAATTTTTCCATGAGTGAAAAAAGCTAAATTTTTTCTACTACCGAAATGAACCTAAATTCTCTAATAATAATGTGAAACGTCAAAACTTACCTATTATTAAATGAGTGAAACTAATCAATGCTCGTGTCTAACCCATTCCAGCCTGTTAGCGAAAGCTGTTTCAGCGCTGGCGCATAAATATGGTTATGTGGTTAGACGGGTATTTGAATGGCTGCAAATAATACTAACCTCAATCTTGAGTTTTTTTATGTTTGTGACGCAAATGACATTAATGATGATCAGATTGCACTGCACTTTAGCCTGTGAAAACTTCGATGTGCATGTCTTCCATTTTATCAGACAACAAACGTCGTTTCCGTAATATGCAGTTAACATAACCTCAAAATTGAATTAGCTGAAAATGTATCCAGCTTTTAAGCTCAAATTTATTTGGCTAAATTTTAGCAAAGCGGCTGTGTGAAGCGGATGCAAGAAGCGCTACCGTCTAAATAAAAAATATACAGCGGCTATAAGCGCTGAAGTGGGTTAGACGCAAGCAATGCTCGTGTCTAACCCATTCCAGCATGTCAGCGAAAGCTGTTTCAGCGCTAGCGCAAAAATATGGTTATGTGGTTAGACGGGTATTTGAATGGCTGCAAATAATACTAACCTCAATCTTGAGTTTTTTTATGTTTGTGACGCAAATGACATTAATGATGATCAGATTGCACTGCACTTTAGCCTGTGAAAACTTCGATGTGCATGTCTTCCATTTTATTACTTATCATCAGACAACAAACGTCGTTTCCGACATAATATGCAGTTAACATAACCTCAAAATTGAATTCGCTGAAAATGTATCCAGCTTTTAAGCCCAAATTTATTTGGCTAAATTTTAGCAAAGCCGCTGTGTGAAGCGGATGCAAGAAGCGCTACCGTCTAAGTAAAAAATATACAGCGGCTTTAAGCGCTGAAGTGGGTTAGACGCAAGCAATGTCTATTATTTCTTTGTCTATGTCAATGTCAAAAATATAAATGAAACTTCAGAATTGTAAAACATTCAATCATTATTGTTAAAGAATACTGAAAATTAGGTAGGTATGTTTTATAATAATATATCGTGATATTAAATAAGTGGACTACATAAAATTAAATTTTTAAAATAAGATATGATTATTATAGGTGCTCTAATAGGTATGCAATTGTTTAGTATGTTACTTTACACACTAGTGCGTAAAGTAAAAACACTACCCACTAAACATTTTAAAGTTTCCTAGACATTGCTGAAGTTTTCAACTATGAAGTGTAACGTTACATCTGCAAGTTTTACGAGGCTCTTGTTAGATTTGCCTCTTGCCCTAAATCCGTTCACAGCAACGTTGCATGGTAAACTTCTAAAACATAGAGTTCTTGTTTGCTGCGTGAATAGTTCAATAGGTATAGAGTAAACTGCATAAAGTTTTCAAATGTAACAATAGTGAAGAGTATATTGGTAAACTATTGTAAACCCGTTTCTCATAATCATTAGTGACTTTGCAATAAATTTTTAACAGAAATGTTGCATAAATGGTTCATTAATTATTTTAAAAATAATGTTTTTTTTCATAAAATTTTTTTTAGAGCTATTAGCAAAATTCTACATTTTATGTATAGTATAAAATAGTATGGTATCATCATCACAGAACACTAAACAATGATCTGTGGTGTGGTGTATCATGAAGTACCACCTAACAAAAAATTAATATTGCCAATAAGCGCTACCACATGGATTAATCCAAGAAGGACTCCTTTTTTCTTTACAATGGAAAGAACCGCGAGTCCTGCATTTGATATCTAAGAACGACTATGTGTCGGTGAGATACACAAGTGGCCCTCTGGTGAAACTTATTGCAATGTGGGCGATGCCCGGAAATAGGTGACAGCTAATAGAAGAATGCAGGAACTTTTCAATTTGATGTTGCACAAACACTTCATTGGTAGTGTAGATAAATACTAAACATCTCATGCTTTTACGTGAAACATTATTACAGGGATTCGCTTTATATGTACCAGCAAACTACTAATATTACTTTGCCTCAATTCTTAAATATAAACTTTACAATTTCCAGCTGCCAGAAGTCTGCACTGAATTTACACTTTATCATTTCAGGTAAACTAAATTTGTAACTTAGATATGACGTTGACTAAAAAACCTTACCATTGTATTATTACAGGAAAGTGAATGTAAGTTTACATATTGACATTACAAATAACAACTTACTGCTTATTTCCAACGATCTAGTTTTTGAATACTACAAAATATTAATTAAAATAACGTTGCTGCAAATGTTTGTAACTTTCAATGTTTAGTGGGTAACTTTACCCACTCTTCAGCGTGTGGAAGGTTAGTACTTTACGATCGGTACTAGAAAAAATTGTTTTTAAGCATTTGAATTTCATAGCATATGAAGGTAATATTTTAAAATGCGGAGTACTTCTAAGCGCATTATTTAACGAAATACGAAAAACTTCTGGATTTCGAGATTTACTTTGTCAGATTGGAAAAATTATATCAGCATACGGGGTGCCACAGAATACTGGCCCAAAATTCGTTATACAGGAGGTAAACTCCATAGGAAAAATATAATTTTACAACTGTTTACGAAGCCTTCATAATTGAATATATTACTTTTCTATCGAAAACTTTTTTTTTCAAATGGGCAGGTTCTGATTTCATTGATATCCATTTTATATCTGTGCTATTTTTATTTCAATTTTATTTCCTTCGTTTAAAAGTACAAAATCCGCTTTCAAAGTAATTTTTATTGAACCTTAACATAGTTACCTATGCACTACGAATTGACACATTATAAAGCAAAAGAATGATGACATTTGTAAACAGTTTATTGTTGAAGATGTTTTGATTGTGATGGGGGTCATTTTGAACAATATTTGTAAAGCTCAAATGCCATTATCTTTCAAGGTAGGTACCTATTTAATACTTAGCAGTGCATTCTGTGAGTCGGAAAAAACCTCGAAAAACCCAAGTATTTGGGGAGTCAACCAAACTACTCCCCGCCTTGTTTTCGAGGATGCTGAAGACGATGGATTGGTGATGTAGATTCTACTCTCAGAGTTCACCCTACCCCTCAAACGGCAAAAAACCACCACAAGGGGGGAGTCGAGTATTCGACGTCTTTCACCGGCAAAACTTGTCACCCCCTGTTTTCAAGGATGCTGAACACGATGGTGATGTTGGTTCTGCTCCCCGAGATGAATTAACCCCCCGAAGGGCCAAAAATCACCCTTCAGGGGTTATCTCTCGCTTTTGAGTATGCTAGGCAAGAGAAAATATTACCAAGTCACCTCGACAAATGTTGAAAGTGATTTATATTTACATTATAGTACTTAAATAAGTAATTTTATGAGTAAATAAAAATGATTTAACTGATTTAACTTATTTCACTTACTTCATAAAACCGCGCGTTAATGGGGTAGGTAGTGTCCATTCGAGGGGCTCGTGGGGGTCGAAGTGACTTGGTGGTAATATTTTGCTCTTGAATTTTTGGCCGTTTGGGGGGTAGGGTCAACTCGAGGAGCAGAACCAACATCACCAACGTGTTCAGCATCCTCGAAAACGGGAGCGGGAGGTAGTTTGGTTGACTCCCCAAATACTTGGGTGTTCGTCCGACTCACAGAATGTACTATTAGTGTTTTATTAATTGTGTGATTTGCACTTTTTGTATAACTAAAAAAAATGTCGAATAATGAAATATGAATGAAAATGCTTTTTTTTCTTAACAACTACCTTTCAGTTCTTTCTATTGTTTTTTAATAGGTATAAGTAGTGCAAAGGTAACTATGTTAAGCTTTAATAAAAGTTATTTTCAAAGTGGATTTTATACTTTTAAAAGAATGAAATAAAATTGAAAATAAATAGCACAGATATGAAGTAGATATCAATGAAATCAGAAAAAAATTATAATTTAACAAACACTATGAGCCACCACCTTTCCCATTTGAAAATAAAGCTTTCGATAAAAAAGAGATATGTTCAACTTTGGAGGCTTCGCAAACTAGTGAAACGAGAAGACAAATTATATTTTTCCTTTGGAGTTTACCTCCCGTATAATTTTGAGCTACCAAAGCACTCTAGACGAATTTCTTAAAATGCTTGAAAAAATTGAACATCGGCCCAAAAACTCGCGGAACTTGCATGGTATATTCATAATATTGCTCTGCATCAAAATTTGGAAAAATATACAGGGCGTTCCATTTGAAAATCGAAAGTTGAGGTAACTTCCGGATAAACCGAAAGTGGTATAATATTTGTTTATAAAGTACAAAAATACATTTTAGCGGTAGTTTATGCTCCTCAAATTTCAAATGGATAAGTTAAAATATAAAGGAAATATAGGGGTGAGCCAGTGTGGCACCCGGTATAATATGCAATATCATTGGATCAGCAAATAATTATAAGAACCCCTTTTTCTTAAATCAATAAAGATATTTTTAACTGTAATGATACTTACCATTGATAATAATAATAATTATGATATATTTCTTAATTACAAGCTCCATTCTTTTCAAATAATTTAAATAATAGTGCAACCAGTAGATAACATAAAATGCAGACAAATTAATTGTTTCATATAAATTTTATTACAAAGAGATTCACAGGAAAATATATTTTAACTTTTTGATAGTTTAAAAAATAGGTCAAATATCAAATATTAAAAAGGAATAAGGGTGTTTTTTCGTTAGGGGTAAGTTTCACCCCAACTCAGGGGTTTCAAAAAAAAGTGACTATTGGAACGTGTGGATCGTCGAAATCTACCTCAGAAAATCCCCTTTAACGTTATTTTTGCTTAAATACCCGCCGAGTTAGAGGGGATTGAAAACGTTGGTTTTTAAGCAAAAAACACTAATTTTTCAAAGGTTTTAAGCATATTACTCAAAAATTATCACATTATTAAAAAAGTTGTCAGGGGTTTCAAAAAAATTTGCTAATAAAATAACAAAAATAATTCATGAAATAAAAATTTGTATAGGCTCATCGTTGCCGAGATACAGTTCATGTTAGGTGCATTTGAACATAGCCCTGAAAAGGTCACGCATTTGAAACATAACTCATAATAGTCTAAGAGCCAGCTACGTAATTTTAACGTGACTAAATATAGTCTTACTTTCTCATTCAGTGAACGTGAGAGGTATACTCTGGCTAATGAATGTTAGTCGTTGCGTCATCACTGGTGATCGTACGGGCCAAGGCGGCCGATTATACCAGTGCCGGCGATGAAAAGTTGATGATATGATTGTCATCCTCCACTTACAAAATATTTCATTATACCTTTACAATCTCATATTAGTAAAAAAATATATTATTGTCCAAAACTGCAAAATTAATCTTATAGATGTTGAAAATAACAATTTCTTTTATATGGACCTCAAATTTGTTTGTATACTGTAAAAATATAGCCTGCTTATTCTTGACACAAAGGAACGTCTATGAGTGAAACCAGTACCGCGTCGTAAACGCTCAGACAAACTTGCATCCACCTTTGTCTAACGCATAGCGTGCGAGAGACGCATTTCTGTTCAGTAGGTGGCGTTATGCCGGCGACGTTCGGGCCTATTTCAGTTTGATAAACAGTGCGCGTTGAATAAAGACAGCATTTAGATTGCAATGTCTGTGATATATTCAATCAGTCATGACGCAACGACTAACATTCGTTAGCCAGAGTATAGTAGGGAAACTATAAATGCGATTCTGCCAAACCGAACCGGGGGCGTAAAGCGATTATTGGATTTTCAGATTGCAAAAAATTGCAAAAACCCGAAAACTTCAAACACTATTTCCAAACGAAAAAACGCCTCCGAGGGGCCGTTCTTGTGAGAATTTCAAAGCAGAGGGTCCAACTTGGAATTACATCGTGAATTGCAAGGTCCCGCTCCGCTTTTCGGCTCAGGAGGAGTCAACGAAAAAGTGCAATTTTGACGTCTATCACTCTGAAAACAGCGGTCGATTTTTTCAGTACTGTCACGTTTGATATTTCATTCTAACTTTAGTCAAAGGGCTGGGCTGGTGAACGTTTTATATCAATTAAAATTTTGCGTAAAAACATTATATATGCGTACAAATCAGATGTCGGACAACCTGGCAGAGCAACCCCGGTCCTAAAACCACCCTTATGATTTTTCAAATTGCAGGAAAAAGTGGTCAAGTTAAATTGAAGTATTAAAATTTATGTACAGGGTTATCCAACGAAAAGGCGCACTCATATATTTTCTTTATTTTTCGAGTTAGTAAAAAATGTTTCAAATAAAAGTTGTAGTGAATCAAATGAACTCATTTAATGTGATTTCAAATATATATATACCGGGTGACCACGAAATGACGCTCGCCCTTATATCTTCTTTGTTTTACAAGATATTAATTTCAAATTTGGACACGTCAAATAACGGTTAAATATGCATTATTTCAACCGTTTTATCACTTTCTGTCGCTTCCGGTTTCACCGGAAATTACGCTAACTTTCGTTTTTTAAATGGAACACCCTGTATATTTTTACATTTTTGGATTCAGGAGGTCATTTTGAATGCAGTTAAGGCATATTAAGGTAAACATATTGTTGACAGACATTTTTATGAACAAATTTAATTTCTGATCTAGGCGACCGTGACCCCAAAAAATTGTTTTGTTTTGCTTCAGTAATTAATCAAAAAATACAATTATGATATTATGTCGTATGACATTTGTGTTATAAGATCTTAAACATTTCGGAAATCGTTTTTCCAGAATAACTCATTATTTTTAAATGGCACCATGGTGACTCACTATGTTATTTTAATAAACCATTTCATTACCGATAATTTGATACCAAATACTTCATTATTTGTTTATATTATAATACATAAAAATTACATTCAACAAGATATAAATGAAATTAGACTCATAATATTTAACACTGAATTTCTATCAAATAGGTGCCTTTGAAATGTAACGAAAGAAACAAATGAATAGTTTGACAGCTCAAATGATATTTAAATCTATGAGAATCAGGTATTATTATGATGCGTATTAAAAAATTATGGTTTATTCAAAAAGTGACAAAGTGGTGTTCTTGAGCTACTCTCTTTTGTCTCAGCTCCCGTTCTACATTTTCTTAGTGGATAGCGTTCTGCATATCACGGGCTGTCAGACTATTTCTGCGACTTTCCCCGTATATCAACAGCATATCCACTTTGTCACTTTGTGAATAAACCATAATTTTTTAATACGCAGCAAAATAATACCTGATTTTCATAGATTTAAATATCATTTGAGCTGTCAAACTATTCATTTGTTTCTTTCGTTACATTTCAAAGGCACCTATTTGATAGAAATTCAGTGTTAAATATTTTTATTTTCATTTATATCTTGTTGATAATTTTGTTTTTTGTTTTTTCTAACCATCTCTCGAAAGTTTTTACACCACTGGATAATTTAGAAGATGAAGAAATAAATAATTATCTAAATGCAGCCTGCCAACTATCCCCACCAATAAAGACGTTTAGTCCAGCAGAAGTAGCAATCGAAATCAAACTTTCAAATCCTCACAAAGCCCCGGGCTATGACTTAATAGTTACTGAAATATTGAAAAACATCCCTAGAAAGGCACTAGTACTATTAACAACGATATACAACAGTATGCTACGCTTATGCTACTACCCTAAACAATGGAAGTTTGCTCAAATTATAATGATTGCTAAACCTGGAAAACCACCAACGGAAGCAGCATCATATCGACCCATAAGTCTTCTCCCCATATTAGGAAAACTATTCGAAAGATTGCTATTAAAAAGAATAAAAGAAACGAATCCACAATATCTTATACCATCACATCAATTCGGCTTCAGAGAGAAGCATTCTACAATACAACAATGCCATAGAATTGTTAACCTAATAAGAGAAAGTTTGGAGAACAAGAAAATGTGCGCATCTGTCTTCTTGGATATTCAGCAGGCATTTGACAAAGTGTGGCACCAAGGCCTCTTGTATAAACTAAAAAAGACTCTACCAGGACAAATTTATCTAATATTACAATCATATCTAAGTGACAGATACTTTGACATCAAAATGGACAAGGATGTAAACAATTATCACCTCATAAAAACAGCGGATATTCCAACGACAGAAGACACCCATATAGCCACATTTGCTGACGACACGGCAATCCTCTCTGTCAATGAAAACCCAGATATAGCATCAGAAAATCTACAAAACCATCTTAATTTACTAGAAGATTGGTTAACTAAATGGAAAATAAAAGTCAACAATCATAAATCCACACAAATCACGTTTACAACAAGACGCAGTATATGTCCACAGGTAACAATAAACAATCAACCAATTCCAATCAAAAACGAGGTAAAATACTTGGGCCTTCATTTAGATGAAAAATTGACGTTGGGAAACCACATTATAGCCAAAAAACAACAGCTTGTCATAAAAACGAGACAGATGAATTGGTTAATCAACAGAAAGTCTCAATTGTCGCTAAAAAAATAAACTCACTATATATAAAATTATCCTAAAACCCATATGGACATATGGCATCGAACTCTGGGGTTGTGCAAAACCTTCAAACATCAAGATCTTACAAACATATCAATCTAAAACCCTCAGAATGATGGCAGATGCCCCATGGTATATATCTAATAAAACCTTCCATGAAGATTTGAAAATACAATTTGTCAACGAAACTATAAATTGGACAGCATGCAAACAGCCACAGCAAACGAAATCTCTCCCACGACAATCCACTAGTACAAGAACTAAACAATCAACCACTTGCCACCAGAAGACTGAAGAGAATATGGCCAGAAGATTTAACTAATTAAGGTGCACCGCCATTGGGCGGTTCCACCTACAAAGATACTAATTATCACATTTACTTATTACTCATTGTATTGGAGTAGATTGTAAATTACATTCAATAAAAAAAAAAATATATATATATATATATATATATATATATATATATATATATATATATATATATATGCAAAGTGTCTTATACACCTCCAAAATGATATACGTATTTAACGAATACGCCTCCAAAATCGGAGGCGACTTCGAAAAATCGGTGACCAATACGAACCTATGTGTAAAACATGTTCATTGTCATTATTACATCATTAGTAGGCGTTTCCCAAATTTTCTGTCGGAGGCCAATTGGTATGGTGTACATATACAGTTATACAATGTAGTTCACTGTAATTCCACTAGTAGGCGCCACCAGTTAATACGCATATACGCTACAAATGATGGTTAAGCAGAATTTGCCTCCACATGTTCTCTACACCAATACACCTCAGAAATATGGCAACAGTGTACGGAGGTAAGTTAGTACGTTAGTTTTATATGTGTGTAAATATTATTCATTGGAGTTATTTTACCTTCTGTGGAAAAGCGCTCGCGTGCGATTTGACTTCAGTAATATTTTATTAACATGTATACGTACTAGCTTTCTTCATGAAGTAATATAGTTGTTCAACTGGTAACTAGTGATAGTACTAGATTGACATATTGATTAATGATTAATTAAAATAGACGAGTATTACAATTATTACTCAGGCTCAGAAAATACAATTAGTTCAAAAATAATTTGGAAGTAGCTTATTTAAAACAAAATAAGAATAAACATAATTTAACGTTTTTATTTATTCAGAACAAAAATTTGTGTGAATGATTTTGGTGTGTGTAAAATTATTTATTTATTCCTTTGGTTGAAAAATTAATGTTGGTAGTGTACGTAGTAATTCAACATGTTTTTCATAAAAAAGTAACTAAAATTGCAGTTATTAAACCAGTATAAAATATGTAAATTAGCAATAATAAAATCCTCTGTAAATGAACAGTATCAAAAATATTAAAATTTGTAAACTGTACTGAGCAGATTAAATAGATACACATACACACTTTATACAAAGGTGTTAAAAGATCAGCTCTAACCTGAAGATGATGAACTCGACAATCTATTAATACAGATATGGGTAAGTAGTATTATTCTTTTTAAATTTTTATAACCAATTATGACTTTATTTGCAGATTCGACATTATTCAAAAGTAAGTGGATATATATTGCATAAAAAACAAGCTTAAGATTTTATTAGCAACATGTCATATCAAATAGTTAAGTAATGTTCTTGTGTTAATACATACAGTGTGGAACAGCCAAATGAAATAAATTCATTATCTCAATTATTGTGCATATTTTTTAAAAATCCCTAGGTACCTACGTCGATTTTGGATTCTGAAATGACATCCTGCAACGTACAAATTTCATCTTTTATTTCAGCCCCGTTCGAGTGGCAGTTGCAACCCCTAAATTTTTTAATGGGAAGTAAGGACTTGTGATACCTTATTTGGAACATATTTTTACATTTTTAGATTCAGGATGTCATTTTGGATACAGCTATAGCATATTGAGATAAAAATATTAATGGCTGATATTTTTATGAGCAAATTTAATTTTTTATCTAGGCGGCCGTAATCCCAAAAAATGTTTTGCTTTGCTTGGGTAATTAATCAAAAAATATATTTTTGACATTATGCCACATGGCATTTCTGTTATAAGATTTTAAACATTTCGGAAATCATTTTTCCAAATTAACTAATTTTTTTTAAATGGCACCATTGTGGCTCACTACGTTATATCAATAAAGCATTTAATTACCGATTACGTGGTACCAAATAATTCACAATATCTTCATATTATTATACATTAAAATACAAAAGAATAACATTCAACTAGAAATGAAAAAAAGTTATAATATTTAACAATGGATCTCTATCAAGTAGGTGCCTTTGATCTCCTGAATCAAAAAATGTAAAAATATATACAGGGTGTTCGATTTAAAATTCCAAAGTCAGCATCATTTTCGGCGATACCTGAAGCATTAAGTAAATAAATAATATAAAGAGGCGCAACCGTCAAGGGGCCGAGATTTTAGTATTGTATTTTTTGCCAATAGTTTCAGGATTGTTTTCAATTTTTAGTGCTACGAGAAGGTATTTGTTATTTGATTGCATAGCCCTAAATATTGTAGATAATTCTATAATTATTGGCAAAAAAATACAACACTAAAATCTCGGCCCCTTGACGGTTGCGCCTCTTTATATTATTTACTCAATGCCTGAAGCGAAAAATGTTAAATCGGCCGAATTAATGCATATTAGCCGTTATTTGACGTGCCCAAATTTGAAATTCATATCTTGTAAAACCAAGAAGATATAGATAGATGCAAGTGACATCTCGTGGTCACCTGGTATATTCTGGGCTTTACAAGATATGAATTTCAAATTTGGACATGTCAAATAACGGCAGAATATACATTAATTCGACCAATTTAACATTTTCGGTTGCTTCCGGTTTCACAGGAAATGATGCTAACAATGGATTATTAAATGGAACGCCCCGTGTATGTTCACATTTTTTTATTCAGGGGGTCAAAGGCATCTGCTTCATAGAGATCCACTGTTAAATATTATGAGTTTCTTTTTTCATTTATATCTTGTTGAATGTTATATTATTCTTATGTATTTCTATGTATAATAAATATGAACAACATAAAATGCTTTATTGAAATAAAGCATTTTATGTTGAGTAGAGAGGTCTCATTTAAAAAAAATAGTTATTCTGAAAAAATGATTTCCGAAATGTTCGAGATCTTATAACACAAATTTCATATGACATAATACCATAATTGTATTTTTTGATTAATTATTGAAGTAAAATAAAACATATTTTTGGGGTCACGGCCGCCTAGAAGAAAAATTAAGTTTGCTCATAAAAATATCAGCCATTAATATTTTTATCTCAATATGCCATAACTGTATCCAAACTGACCTGAATCAAAAAATTGTAAAAATATATAGGGTGTTCCATTTAAAAAATCAAAGTTAGTTTAATTTCCGGTGAAACCGGAAGTGACGGAAAATGTAAAATTGGTCGAGATATTTGACGTGCCCAAATTTTCAAAATTCATATCTTGTCAAACCAAGAAGATATAGCAAGCGTCATTTCATGGTCACCAGGTATACCGTGCCTTCAATTTTCGTAGCTACATGGAGATAAAGTGATCGTGTACATTCGAAGTAGTGGGGAGTATCGTGTGCATGGTAAATTCACGTTCACGAATGCAAACGCGTATGAATGAGTTTGCGTATGGACAATGATACATGGCAGCTATCCCCACTATTACGGTCGGACTCACGAGCTTTACCGAATATTTTCTTGTGTAGTGTTTTGAAATAAAGGCACGGTATGTTTTGTGTTCCAAAAGTAACGAATTTAATTTATATTTTTTTGTTTGCCTTTTAGAAAAGCAAAATATAGGTCACCTAGTATATTATAAAAAATGTGACTTTTCTATAATATTGACAATTTTTCTTCGCCATATTTCACAAAGCTATAACAGTAATATTTTTTTACATAGGACACCATATGATATAAACTCTGTTTAAAAAATAATTAACTCTATAGATTTTACCCTTTTACCAACTTGTTTAAGTAGTTTTCGAGAAATGTGCCAAAAATGGTCTGTATGAGGAGAAAATAAATTATAAGAGTGATTAAAGAAAAACCCTAAGCCGGCTACTCACTACACGGTACTTGGTAAGTACTTATCAAGTACTTGGCAAGTCGCACGTTGTGTGTATGAAAATTCGCATAGACTTGGCGAATTACTTGCATTTCCCGTCGTGTGTCGGAAAACTCTCCCAAGTCAAAGGCGGGCGAGTCTATTGTTTTTATAATTGTACCTATGTGAGCGCTACATTACGCGGACTTTACTTGCACGAGTATACAGATCTTGTTTACAGTAAAGTATGTGTGGTTAACTTGTGTTGTGTTAAAATTTGGTATTATTAATATATTGGTATTATGGAATGGACCAATGATTTAACATTTCAGTTTTTGGATATTTATATGAGAAGGAACCGATTATTTGAGATCCATCTCAAAAATTACACAAAAATAGAAACGAAATCCATGATGCTTGGAAACGCATACAAACTGACCATAACTTAATGTTATAAAAGCAGCTAGAGCTGTCGTAGTGTCACTTTCGTCCATCTTTAAAAATTACTCGTCTTTCGATTCGCACTTCCCGAAATAATTGCAACTTTTAAAGTAAGCACGTAATGTGTACAATCTACTCGAACTCGGACAAGTACTTGCCGAATTTATTCCAAGTCAAGTCACTTGCCAAGTATCGCGTAGTGAGTAGCCGGCTTTATTACTTGATTGACAAAAACAAATTAAATAAAAATGATAAAAAAACAATAAATCTTCAGATAGATATGCTAATTTAGAAAAATATTATTGTTTCATAGAATAGCCTTCCAAGATTTTTAAATGTTTTCAAAATTATTAAAGGTAAACTAACAGGTAAAACCTAAAAAATAACTCGGTAAATTCTTTGAAGTCATTAGTTTGTAAAGGGTCATTGGCTGGATTGTGACTACTCCTCTAATTTTATTATTTTTATTAAATAACTATATATTTCTTTACGAAATTTTAAGGCTTTACCTGCAGTTTATTACCAACTATACAGTTGACATACAAGGTGTTTTAAAGAACGTGTGCGAACAAAGTTGTATTTTTTAAATGGAACACCCGCTATATATTTGCATGTTCAAATTCTACTAAAAATTATAAGCATTCTTTGTCATATCACCATACATCAAAATTAACTATTTCCAAGTATACAGGGTACTTTCAGGTGCTGTATATTCTAACAGGTGAGACTCAAAGTAAAATAACTTCTACATTCCTGTCTTAGTTTTTTATTCCCTACCCGAATATGTCAACTTCCTGTTCAGCTTATATCAACTGGAAATCTAAAATGGGGTTATTGTCTGGATTTGGACTCCTCTTCTACTCTTGTCATTTTTAACAAAAAAAATCCAATAATTTAGTACCTAGTTTTCTATTCTATTTAAATTAATAAAAGCTATTATTTTACTAAACTACACGGAAGCAAGTAAAATATTATTACCCAATACAAAAATGTTACAGAGTGACAAAAATGCGATAAATTATAAAGCGCACAAGAACTGGGAATGACATATTGCAAAATATTATGTCTCCTTTTAAAGTGTCTAAAAAAATATTGGCCCTATTACTCTATTATCTAAAATTCCACACCATACATTTACCGATGAACGGCCCAGAGCTTTTAATCTGACAAACTGCACGAGGATTTTGTAGAGCCCAGATAATTTGCTTTATTAAATTTAAAGGTGTTCATATGCTGAGCATAATTTAAACTGTTAACTTATTTTAGACCAGGTGGTATGGGCGCAGTCGTTTTGAAGTAAATGCGGACTGATTTTTTTTGCTGGAGACAGTGCCGATTATGAAAATCTATGTTACCAAAAGGTAACCTGGTCTGATATTGTTTAAAACAGTTTAGAAAAAAGGGAAAAATAACATTTTTTTACTCAAACTAATTATTTTTATATTTTTCGACCGATTTCCAACAATAATTATTTTTCGTTAACTTGATATTTTTAATGTTATTAATTTTTAAAAATTAATAACTGAAAATATCTCTTCCTTTTTTAGGATTTATTATATCTCTTGAAATTACTATCGAAAAAACTTGTTTTATCTAACAAATATTCAAGTTAACCAGTTTAAAACTGGGAAATAACCTCTACACCTTTGACGTGATGTCAGAGGAACAATTAGAGGGTGTTCTTTGACGACTAATAGGAATTAAAATAATACAAAAACACTGCGCTCACGTTTTGGAATCTATCTGTTTCCTTTTTCAAAGTGTAGGCTTTAGATTTTTATGTTACGTATAGAATAACACGGTGTAAAAGAAAATTGTTATTATTATTATTCTACACATTACATAAAAACCTAAAGCCTAAACTTTGAAAAAGGAAACAGATGTAGTTTAAGAAACGCCGGCGCAGTGTTTTTGTATTCTTTTAATTCATATTAGTTGTCAAAAATCACGCTCTAACTGTCCCTCTGACATCACGTCAAAGGAGTAGAGGTTACTTCCCAGTTTTAAACTGGTTAATTTGAGTATTATTTAGATAAATCAAGATTTTTCGATAGGAATTTCAAGAGATATGGTAATAAATCCCCAAAAAGAAAAGAAAGAGAAAAAATTTATGAAATGAAACAATTGGCATTTAAACAATATGAACAGTTCTTGTTGGAAATCGGTCAAAATATATAAAAAAATTAGTTTAAGTAAAAAATCGTAATTTTTCTATTTGTTATAACAAAAATTGTTTTAAACAATATCAGACCAGGTTACCATTTGGTAAGTTTCAAAACCGATTCCAGCAAAAAAATTAAGTCCGAATTTACTTCGAAACGACTGCACCCATACTGGTCTGCTACACAAACGAATAATATTCTAGCGCATCATCTTAATACGAACTCACCCCCCACTCCCGCTCAAAATATGTGGCAACACTGCTGGAGGCGTAACCGAACTCTAGTGTACAAAAACTTATACAAAAGAGGCGTTTCCGCTACTCAGTATTTGGAGGTGTGTTACATTTACAAATATGGCAAAAATTTGTATATATTCAGAATGCTTATTTCTTACCCCTCTCTTGGTGCTTGTGTAGAGGTGTGTTATTATTTACCATTTGCACAAAATACACACAAAAAACGTACTTCCTTAACGTGGAGGCTTGGGTGCCTGTGTGATGTATGGAGGCGAATAAGATAGCCGTGCACGTATATATATATATATATATATATATATATATATATATATTTGAAATCACAAAAAAACAGATTTGAAAAATGTAAAAAAATATAGGTTGTTCTATTTAAAAAAATGTAAGTAAGGTTTGTCCCGCTTTTATGGAACACCCTGTATATTCTTTGCAGGGGTTTTAAATGAGTTAATTTGATTCACTACAACTTTTATTTGAAACATTTTTTCCTAACTCGAAAAATAAAGAAAATATAAGGGTGGGCCTTTTCGTTGGATAACCCTGTACACTAATTGAGGAACCTTTTCAAGTATAACAAAAATTGCCAGGCGTGTTAGGTTTTAGACTTTTCCAGGCAATTACAAACTTGCATTATTACATATTAAAGTCAAAATGTTTTATACCACCTGTAACTTCAACAGTTCTATAAAAACAATATGCAATGTCTACGGGGAAGTGGCTTTATACGTGAAGATGACAAAACATTTTTGAGTATGGACACGATTTTCTAGATTCTGCTCTTGATTGATCCAAAACTTATTTTCATTGTATTAAACTTTCAAAAATAATAATAATAAAAATAATGTGTCTTTATTTCTTTTTCACTCCTTTTAATTAAACTCATCCACTCAAATTATAACAATTCATTGAAATTCCATGAACATTCTTAGTATGTCAAGGATTTTTCCCTCACTCTTAAGTCTGCTTTGTGTCACACCATAAGGTGAACTACTCAGCAATACTTAAAATTTCAAAACTGTCGAAATAACAGGCAGAGCAAGGCTTGCCTATAATTTATCCTCTACTTTCACGTCTGCAATATTATATGTATATCAATAGTGTAGGGTAGGTACTTAACGAAAATATTTCGAAATTCTCACCTGGAACAGGTAAGCAAACTTTAGTCAATTTGCTGAAAGTTCGTTTATTTAAAAAAAATACGAATCATATTTTGTTTTACGTTTATATTACAATTAAAATACGCGCGGCTAATTCGTTGATTCCATAATTCTGTAAACGATAAATATATTTTTTGTCTTTATTATTATTTATTAGCAACCAGAATTACAACAATATTCTATTCCATGATCATGATCTAATGTGCTTGCTTAAGAACCGGGTAGTTCTTCATTGACATGGCAAAAGTCTTCGATAATAAAACTATGAAATGAAATTTCAAAAAGCAAAGTTATTATAGGTTTGTACTACTAGCCCCCCAACATATATGCACGCGTGACAGTACTGAAAATAAATTTACCTCCGTTTTCAGAACGATAGACGTCAAAGTTGCACTTTTTCGTTCACTTCTCCTGAGCCGAAAATCAGAGCGGGACCCTGCAATTCACAATGTAATTCCAAGTTGCACCCTCTGCTTTAAAATTCTCATCAGAACGGCCCTCGGCGGCGTTTTTTTCGTTTGAAAATAGTGTTTGAAGTTTTCGTGTTTTTGCAATTTTTTGCAATCTGAAAATCCAATAATCGATTTACGCCCCCGGTTCGGTTTGGCAGAATCGCATTTATAGTTTCCCTACTACCTCTCACGTTCACTGAATAAGAAAGTAAGACTATATTTAGTCACGTTAAAATTACGTAGCCAGCTCTCCGTCTATAACTCTGGTTTAAAAAAATCTTTTCACATGTAGGTAGGTACTATCGCGGCCGAAAAAAAATAATCGATTTTTTATCAAGTAGTATGTTTTTTCGTAAAATTTTCCTTTGTAAATGGGAGTTTTTACATCAGTTATGTCAATTAAATTATTTTGATAAGAAATCATTGGTGGGGTCGTATTTATTAAAAAATAACTAATAAGAAATAAGTTGTTAAAATTTTTAATTATAAGACAATTAATTAATATGGTTTTGAGAGAAGCAGAAAAAGGCTACATCATCGCCAAACTTGGAGAAGGGTGGTCCTAACAACGCATAGCAAGTGAAATTAATTGCAGCAAAAGCACGATTCAAAAACTAAACTAAAAGACGGAATACCTTCCGCTATTATCTGTTTTGTGCAAATATTCTTTATCAAACTTATGACTCCTGGGACAATTCGCAGTTGACCATTGTAGCAGGACTGAGATATCTATTCGACGGAAAAGACCACTCGCTCCAGTCGCTCCCAGTAACGATCGTTTTCATTAATAAAAGTATTTGCAAACTGCATTCTTGCCTCTTTATTAACATCTGTCAGTCGGGGCTTTTTAGCACTAGCACAGTTAAATAGACCTTGCTCTCGCAACCGTTTTCTTGCTGTCCTAACAGACGCTGGGAAGTTGGTTTGCTCTTTGGCTTCAATAGACTTAGAAAATGGGTTTAAATTCACATAGTTAACCAGAGTATTGTCGTTTTCTAGAGAACTCTTTCCAGAACCCACTGCCCTGCTCAGATCATGAGTTTCTATCCACTTTTTGTTTGGTTTTTGAATCGTGCTTTTGCTGCAATTAATTTCACTTGCTATGTGTTGTTGAGACCACCCTTCTCCAAGTTTGGCGATGATGTAGCCTTTTTCATCTTCACTCAAAACTTTTGCTTAATATGACAATGACGTTGACACTAATAAAAAAATATTGAGATTGATGCGACACTGAATAGAACCATAGTTACAACGGGAAAATCAGTCGATTATTTTTTTTCGGCCGCGATAGTACCTACCTTGAATCAAATTGCTTATTACAGCAGCTTAAAATTGTCTTCCGGCATATTTTGATTTTTTATAAGAAAGTGCCCGTTTCTTTGTTTTGATTTTGAATTGAGAAAGAAATTCCAAATTGTGTTTTTGTTAGTCATTACTATCACGTTGCCGCTTAAATTTTTTTGTCCGTGATGGATGCATTATCTAAAATATTTTAACGAATTTTTTTTAGGAATAATACCTTAGCAGGATAGAATATTATTGGCTGAATGTTACCACAGATAAAAAATGATGGCAATAAACTAAGGAAAATGATACTTTTTAATAGGGTAGGAGGTAGAAGTGCTTAAATTTAACTCTCAACGATTTTATTTTTTATTTGACGCATTTAAGATAATTATAGAAAACTGACACTGACAACTGACTTGTACTATTTTGACCCACCTGACTTTAAAAAGGATTAAAAGACCTTCAAAATCCTTTTTTTTATGGTTTTGAACGTTAACGATAAAGGAAATATGACCGAAATAAGAAGCATAGGTACCTCGTTTTAGCAAATTACGATATTGTTCGTTTAGCGGTAATTTATTATCAGTACTTTGTTAATTATTGATTGTTTGGCTTTAGGGGTAGTCTTCACCCTCTTAGGAGTAAGTACAATTATTTATCTTATTAGGGGATGAATGTTATGTCTCAAAATGTAACTAATCTGCTAAGAAAGTCCTAATTTCTCAAAATAAACAAAAAATAATTGATTCATTCATTTATTCCTTTTATATTGAGGATGCAACATAAAATTTTTAATTTCTGACTTTACATTCGTGATGAGCAACTCGAAAAACATAAATAATACTTATAAGCTGTTGATATAGTTAAAATTTAATCAAGTTAGTAGTTGTCAATTTGTTGTCAATAGATAATATATAATTGTGTAGAATCTATTTCTTTTGATCAATAAAACAGTTAAAAGGTTATGGGCCCAGTTCACGGGTAGAAATTGAGTATATCTGAATAAGTATAGATCATGGCTGAAGAGGATAAATATAAAATTCCTTTATTTGACGGAACAAATTACGATAATTGGAAATTTAGAATAGAAGTGTTTTTAGATGAAAAGGATTTATTAGACTACATAAAATTACCACTTGATGAAATCTTGAAATTATATGTCTCAGTAGAAGGAGATGCAGATTCTGAAAAAAAAAGAAAAGAAACGGGCTGCTGCGTTAAAGGATAACAAGAAATGTAAATCGGCAATCATACAGCGAATAGCTGATAATCATCTAGAGTACGTAAAGGATCAGTCAACTGCATATGAGGTATGGAAAGTTTTAGAAGACACGTTTGAAAGAAAAAGTATGGCTAGTCAATTACGTATTAGAAGAAAACTCTTAACGATGAAATTCAATCCAATTTCTGAAACAATGAAATCTCATTTTCTCAAGTTTGATACTACCATCAGAGAGCTTAAAGCTACAGGAGCAAATATAGAAGAAATCGATATTGTATGTCATTTACTCCTTACAATGCCAGCAGAATATGATATTGTGGTCACAGCATTAGAAACTTTGTCGTCCGAAAAATTAAACTTAACATTTGTCAAAAATAGACTGCTAGATGAAGAGACTAAACGTCATGAACAACAAAACTTCAAACCAAAGGAAGAATTGCAATCAACAATGGCGTTTACAAGTAAATCTTCAAATTTTCGAAATGGAAGTAATATGAATACTGGATATTCTACTAGAAATTCAAATTTTACAGGAAGAAAAAAATTTCAATGTTATAATTGTGGAGGTCTTGGACATAAAAGAATAGATTGTAAAAAACCGCATCCAGCTCAAGGATACCAGGCTCATTCGGTTGAGGAGGACAATGAGGACATGCAAGATTGTGAGATAGAAGAAGAACATTTTTGTTTCATGATTAACTCTGAGAGCAGTAAAAACATGAAATGGTATCTCGATTCAGGTGCATCAGAGCATTTGATTTGTAGTGAAACTAAACAAATTAAGTACCATACTCTAATGAACCCAGTCAAAGTTAAAATAGCTAAGAAGGGAGAATATTTACATGCTACAAAAACAGGGGATGTATTTGTTAAAACACGAGTAAATGGTAAAGAAAATTCAATTCTTATTAAAGCAGCTCTTATAGTTCCTGACTTGGAGGCAAACTTATTATCAGTACGTAAACTAGAAATAAATGGTTACAAAATTGTGTTTGAAAATGGCAAGGGAACTATTTACAAAGGAAATAATGTAATAGCTGAAGGACATAGAAAAGAAAAATTATATGAATTGAATTTTGTCGACGAATATGATCATGCAAATATGGGAGTCACAAATTATGAAACATTGAAAGCGGAATTGTGGCACAGGAGACTAGGGCATTTGAATTTCAGTGCTATGGAACAGCTTTCACAGTTAGTGGATGATATTGGTACTTTAAGTATAAAGACAAAGTTTTTCTGTGAAACGTGTGTGGAGGCAAAGCAAACTAAATTACCTCATAATCATAAAAGAATAAGAGCAAGTCGACCACTTCAGCTTGTTCATAGTGATGTTTTTGGACCTATTGAGCCGGTGTCACATGATGGAAACAAGTATGTTGTAACTTTTATAGATGATTTTACTCATTTCACTGTTGTATATCCGATCAAATCCAAAAGTGAAGTGTTCCAGAAAATCAAGAATTTTGAAGCGATGGCAACGGCACATTTTGGACTGAAAATGAGTCGTTTTCGCTGTGACAATGGTGGAGAGTATATTTCAACTGAGATGAAAGAATATTTTGAAGAGAGAGGAATTCAGTTCGAGTTTACTATACGGTATACTCCTCAACAGAATGGAGTTGCTGAAAGACTAAATCGAACAATTATGGAAAAAGCAAGGTGTTTGATGTTTGACACAGGATTGGAGAAACGTCTCTGGTCAGAAGCCGTGCGGACTTCTGTCTATTTAATTAATCGAAGTCCCACTACAGTTTTGAATGGTGGAATTCCTGCCCAGATTTGGTATAGAAAAACAAAATCCTCAAAAATTTAGAGTTTTTGGCTCAGTAGCTTATCTTCGACTTCCAAAAGAGTTAATTAATGGAAAGTTAGCTTCAAGGACAAAGAAATGCATTATGGTGGGTTACTGTCCAAATGGATATAGAATGTCGTGTCCAGAAGATGGAAAAATCATAGCTGGAAGAGACGTGGTTTTTAATGAACTTACTTCGAAAGGAACTGCAAGTCTAAATTCTGGTTGGCCTACAGAAAAAGATGAAGATAGAGAAGGTGATAATATTGAACTATTAAATCAAGAAGAACATAAAGAAAAAATTAATGCTGATGGCAACGATAAAACTGACAAAGAAAATAAAGAAAAAAAGAATGCTGATGACACCGTTAAATCTGACACAGAAATGGCTGATTACAAAGAAAATCAATTTTTTAGAACAAGTAATCGTAAGAAAGATAAACCAAAGTATTTGGAAGACTATAGCTTTGTTCGCGGTAGCAATCCTGAACATATCCTGAGTTAATACTGAACTCATCTCGAACATTTCAAATGCGCATGCGAAGTTCTGAATCTTCTCGAATTTTAACTAATCCGCGAACGTTTTATGAACGTATTCTGTGTTCAGTTCTGCTCTTGGTATCTAAAAATATAACATACACTTAAAAATATCCTAAAACATGCATTATAATGTGCTTACTTTGATAAATAACGCGTTAAAGATAAAAGGAAGGATTAAGGAAATTAAACAAATAAAATAGTATAACATAACCCCACAAACACTGACAGGCCAACAACATAAATAACATAATACTGCGATACGCATGCGTCGGATTCGAAATTCTGGCCCGTGTTCGGGGATGCATTGGACACATTCCGAACAAGTTCAAAATTATAAATCTGTGCTCCGCGAACGCAAAATTTTTAATCCCTAACTTGCATTCTGTGCACCGCGAACGCCCAGTTTCAAACTGCGCATGAATCTGATGTCTGAATACGTTCGGGATTGCTACCGCGAACAAAGCTTATACCGTCTTAGCATTGAATGCAGAAAGTTACATTGATGATGTTCCAATGTATTACGAAGACATTAAAGGCAGAGAAGACGAAGCAAAATGGTTGGAAGCGGTGAAAGAAGAAATAGATGCACTGGAAGAAAATAACACCTGGACATTGGTTGGTTTACCTAAGGGAAAGAAAGTTATAAACAATAAATAGGTGTTCAAAGTTAAACGAGATGTAAATGGAAGTATTGATAGATATAAGGCGAGACTAGTGGTAAAGGGTTGTGCTCAAACTAAAGGTATTGATTACAATGAGACATATGCTCCCGTGGCACGATTGACCACTTTAAGAATTTTACTCTCTATGATAAATAATAACAGATTACTTGCTCATCAGTTGGACGTAAGGAATGCTTTTTTACACGGCAACCTACAAGAAGAAATTTATATGAAATTGCCAGAAGGATCAGAAGCAGGTTCAAAATTAGTATGCAAACTCAACAAAACTTTATACGGTTTAAAACAAGCGCCTAGAGAGTGGAATCGTCGTTTTGATGAATTTGTTAAACATATAGGTTTCAAGCAGTCAACAGCTGATAAATGTTTATACATAAGTAGCGAGAACATGAAAAATGTATATTTAGTTCTGTATGTGGATGATTTCATCATTGCGGGAAGTGATTTAGAAATTATTAAATCAATAAAATTGAAACTAATGTCAGAATTCAAAATGAAAGACTTGGGTGAACTAAACTATTTTTTAGGAATTAGAATAATACGCACTAACGATTGCATAGCTTTAAATCAGACGAATTATCTTAAAAACTTATTACATAGATTCGAAATGGATTTTTGCAAATCGACTAAAACACCTATGGAAGCAAAACCCGTTTTAAACACAAATTCAAATGAAAATATAACAGAAGTAAAACCCTACAGAGAACTGATTGGATGTCTGATGCATGTGATGTTAAATACGAGACCAGATTTAAGTACAGCTGTGAATTATTTCAGTCGTTACCAAAGCAATGCCACCGAAACTCATTGGCAAGGCTTAAAGCGTATATTAAGATATATTCAAGGAACGCTAAATCTTGTGTTTCCAAAGAGGTTCACAAATACCATTGATAGGATATGTGGACTCAGACTGGGCTGGCGACTCATCTGATCGAAAGTCAACAACAGGGTATTTATTTCAAGTTTATGGTGCAACAGTATCCTGGGGTACGAAGAAGCAATCAACGGTAGCTTTGTCTTCTACTGAAGCGGAGTATGTAGCTCTGGCTACAGCAGCTGCTGAAGTTTTGTGGCTGAAAAACCTACTTCAAGATTTTGGTTGTATTTTTATAGACCCAATAACAATGTACGAAGATAATCAGTCGTGTATACATTTACTGAACAAATGGGAACATCGTAGATTGAAACATATAGATGTAAAATACAATTTTGTTCGAGATCTATTTTCTGATGGTGTTATTGATGTTAAATATATTTCTACTAATGAACAAAAGGCAGATATATTTACGAAAGGATTGAGTGGTGAGAAATTCATCAAGTTACGTGCAGAAATTGGAATAACTTAAATTATTTAATTTTACAGTAATATTATATTTTCCAATACATTTTGTTGTTATAATAGATAATTACCTATATCTTGTACAAATTGAGGAGTGTTGATATAGTTAAAATTTAATCAAGTTAGTAGTTGTCAATTTGTTGTCAATAGATAATATATAATTGTGTAGAATCTATTTCTTTTGATCAATAAAACAGTTAAAATAAGCTTCATTTATCTCTCAGTACTTCGTTAATTAATGATTTTTTTACTTTAGGGGTGGTTTTCCCCTTCGACCCTTCGATATAGGATAGACCCCGTTCCGTTTTGCGCCTACAATCGTAGAAGGGAACAATAGCGGGTCGGGGGAGACGAGTAGAGTTCGTTACCATGGGTGTCTATCATTTATATAGGGGGCCAATATCGGCAAATGCATTTTGTAAATAAATTGTAGAATAAGCATCTAACCAATTCTTTTCTTGCATGAAACTCTTTAGGAAACACAACAAACATTTAACTGAAACATTTTACTATCCCTTTTCTACGTTCATGATTTATGTTTACTTACCTGTGAAATGGTCGACAACGTCCCGTATCACAATATTTTCTACAAATAACACATTTATCACCTTTCTGAACAATAAATACACTTTAACAACTCAAATACTAACAATTTACAGAAAAAAAGTGATCAAATAGCAATATGGCGAACAAGCTTGTCATAATTGTCAGAAATGTCAGAAGCTTGTACAACAGGGTTGCCAATATGTTAATTAATTGAAAATACTTCATAAAAGTTGACAGGCAAATCATGATGACTTTTCACGATATAAACTAAGAATTTTTTTGTCTTTTTAGTGCTAATTATATAGCGTGAAATTTTAAAAGACAGCAGGTAATTTAATGATAATTAGAACATTCTTATTCTAACTTTCCCTAAAATTGCCATTAAATGATACAATTTGGCACAAATGCTTCGCTTACCACTCTTCGTTCTCCACCGTTATTCTTCCAATCATCGAAAACGTAAGTAAACGGGGTCTATTCCTATATGGTCGAAGGTTTTCCCTCTCTTAGGGGTAATAGCAATCAGTTTTCTTATTAGGACATAAGTTTTATTCCCTAAAATATATGAACTTGCAAAGAAGTTCTCCTTACTCAAAACAAAGAAAATATATTGTTCCGTTGTACCCCTATTATATCGGCCATATTAGGGGTGCAATCGGGAATTCTAAAATTTTTACTTCAGATTTGTAATCAGCAATCTCAGAAACATGAATTTTTTCAATAACTAACTATTAATACTTGAGTCAGTATTAAATTATGAAATGAGTGGTTTTCACCTTCATAGGGGTGAAGTACATCTATTCCTTTACAATATTTGAAGTTGATACTCTAAAGTTTAACAATCCACAAAAAAAGTTACAGGCAGCAGACTATCTGCAGAAAGGCGGAGCTTACCTATTCGTGACTACTAGCGCTCGCGGCGGCCTGTTCAATAACTTTTGTACAGTACCTACCTTTCAACGTAGCTAATATTATTCATTATTTTATTATAATCGTTTTGTAAGTTTTTAAGTTCATGAATATTATTAACTGTAAGGTAAATGAGAAGTGTTGTAGATGACACATCTTGATTTATCGTCGGGCGTATTAGCAGTACAGTGTTTTGTGTTGTGCGACATAACCCCACGCTCATAACATGAGCAAACGCCGTTCTTATGGAAATGTTTGTGGTCAATTGTGCAAATAAGCAGAATAATACCGAAAACATACGGTTTTATTAGTTTTCCACAAAACCACAAAGTAATTTTTGCGACAAGTGTCCTCTCTCTGAGCGAGAACATTTAAAATGAGAGAAACACCGTCGTCGCGTTCAATCTAGCGAAAGGTCGACAGAATGTTCGAATTTCTTCGCCGATTGGCGAAGTTCGGTATTGTGTTGTTTGTTTCAACAAGAAGGAACGAACAAACGAACATTCCGCAGTCGATCCGGTTCTATATAAAACGATATATGGATATTTGTACGGATGCAAGTGAGACGAACGATGCCCGCGGACCAGTCGGCGTTCCTCCAAAAACTTGGCGGGAAGCTTTCGAGAAACTAAAGCTTTTGGGTTCCGGCGAAGTATGGTTACAAAGCTGAAACTAAAAGTAATTGACGGAAGGGCACCACCAGGAGTGGAGCCTGCGACTTAATTCGACGCAACACGAGAAACCTCACTAGACCCGGAATGATTGTCAGATTGAGAGTTCTTTCTTGATTCGGTGGGTGGTGATGCACGGCCATTCTTAGTTGGTGGATCGATTTGTCGGGTTAATTTCGATAATGAACGAGAACCATGTTAACTAGGCGTATTTCCATATTAGTCTAGGTTTATTTTTTCAAATTCGAATCTTTAGAAGCAAATCATATTACTTTTTGCCAACCTCAGTTTATAGAGTAATACGACCCCGCTGATTCCGAAAATTCCGGTTGTCATCTCGAAATAAGGGTTGAACTACCCCAAAACCACCCCTAAAGGTACATTTTTTCAGTTGATCGAGAATATCTCCGTAAGAAGTGAATTGAGAGAAAAAAGTCAAGACGGCTGAAATGTAGCTTATAAAATTTCCTTTTAGTTGGTGTATATAAAGTGATAACCCCTCTAGCCCATTGACGTACAATGGGGGTCTAAAATGAAATAATTTAAAAAAATTAGGCGAAATAGTTAACCATAGTTGTTCAGAAGGTTATTACTTCACGTTACGTGTGAAATATATTCAGATTTTCATCACCTGTAATGTTACGAATGTCATGGGCGTAGAAAAGGGGTACTCGTCTCGGCTTGATTTTCAGGGAAGACTTCCGAAATGACTCCTAGAAGCAAATCATATCAGTTTTTGACAACCTATGGTTTAGGGGTAATTCTTTAAAATTATGTATAAAAAGTGATAATCTCACTAGCCCATTGGCGTGCAATGAGGGTCTAAATTGAGATAATTTAATAAAAAATCAGCGAAACAGTTATCCATAGTTATTCAGAAGGTTATTATTTCACATTACGTGCGAAATATAAATATATTCAGATTTTCATTACCTGTAATGTTGCTAATATCATGGGCGTAGAAAAGAGGTAGTCGCGCTTATTGATTTTCAGTAAACCCTTCTTAAATACCCCTAGAAGCAAATCAAATCAGTTTTTGACAACCTATGTAATTCGACCTAACCGATTTCAAAAATTTCGGTTAAGAGTTCAAGATGGCGACAAAGAAGTACTATAAATTGAAAAAATAAATAAAGAGTTTTTAAATGTGAAATGTTAAAAAAAAATTGTAAATAATTGGATTGAGAATCATCAGAATCATCAGTTTCATCTGCATCCGGATATTCGTGTAGCTGATTTAGCTCTACATTCAAGCAATCAGGCGAACATGAGCACATGCTGGTTTCAAACCAGATTTGCGACATTTGCATAATCTGTTCGAGCAGAGACTCGTTTTGCATGAGCACGTGCATGACTATTTCTATACGAGCGCTGGTTACCGGTGGGAAGGTGGTGAGAACTGGCTTTAACCCTTAAAAATAACGTTAAAATGTACAAATAAATACGATACCAATATCGAGTCTCCAACCATTATCCGTCGGAGATATGGATACTTCGGGAAAGTGGGCACTTTCCCAAATAAACACTTGATAACGTGCTCTTCTTATGTGGAGATGTAAAGCATCAGATGTAGGTAGCATTTGCTCAGGTTGCTTCGGCTTTTCAAATAGAGTACCTACATCTTGCTGCATCCGCTGATTCAGCATCAATGTTATACAGTTTCAGTACAAACATTTCAACTGAATCTATCGCTGATGTCAGCGGAATTTTATCTAAGTCACTGAGCAGTTCTGTTCTGTATGTCTGATGTAGATGTTCCAAGCTCGGTTTTTTTGTCACGCATGCAAAGAATGATGTTACATCACATCCGGTAAGCGCATGAAATGCCAGCAAATTGGATTTCAGAAGTGCTGCAAGTTTTTGACAAATGCTATGAATTAGAATGTACTTCTTCGAATGTGATGTACCAGCTATCATACGTAACTCATCGTAATTAATCTTCTCAAAATGATAAATTAATTAAAGCAGAACATCAGTATCCCTGCACATAACAAATGATTTTTCAGCTGAACTGTTGACAGCGTGGAGAGTCAGACGGGTATCAGCTTCTACATGAGAAGCTTCTAGTTAAGTAAATAACATAGACTGGTTATTAGATGCTACTTTTCTTTCACTTTCAAAACCTCCTGCAGTGATAACCTCAAATTGGTAAAAATTGTGAGCTATAAGCTACTTAAGGAAGAAGTGCAAGGTCTGCCTTATTTTTCCAAACAGCTAGAAAATTAGCCCAACCCGACCCGATTCGCTGCACTTGTTGACTTTTGCGTAAGAGCTCCTCTACTATAGTTAACTATTTTGTTGATTTTTTTAAATAATAAATAAATAACACATCATAAATTAGACAACCTCCAAATTCAAAGTCAGAGCTGTTCGGGAGGGGGTTATATTTAGAAAAACTCAGACACATAACCAACCCATTCGGCATTGCCAGTGCCGAAGCTAGGATTCGAACCCGGTTGTGCGGTTGCCACACGCGCTTTAACCAACTGTGCCACCGTGCTAGGACCTCATTTTAAACCCACCTTACACGCCAATGACTTAGTGGAATTATAACTTTATATACATAACAATTTTAAACAGTTACCCCTAAACCATAGACTGTCAAAAACTGATATAATTTACTTCTAGGAGATTCAGAAGTCTTCCCTGAAAATCAAGCCGAGACGAGTACCCCTTTTCTACACCCATGCCATTCGTAATATTACAGGTGTTGATAATCTGAATATATTTCGCACATAACGTGAAGTAATAAACCTTCGGAAATTATAATTAACTATTTCGATGATTTTTTATAAATTATCTCATTTTAAACCCCCATTGCACGCCAATGGGCCAGTGGGGTTATCGCTTTATATACATCATCTTAAAGAAAATTTTATAAGCTACATTTTAGCTCTGTTGACTTTTTTTTCTCAAGTCACTACTTACGGAGATACTCTCAATAAACTGAAAAAATGTACCTTTAGGGGTGGTTTTGGGGTAGTTCAACCCTTATTTCGAGATGACAACCGGAATTTTTGGAATCAGCAGGGTCGAATTACCCCAAAATCGTAGGTTGGCAAAAAGTAATACGATTTGCTTCTAACAGTGATTTCCGAAGGCTTTTTAGAGAGTTAGTTCTAGCATAGCCATGTACAGTTCCAAGTCATGAAGTAACAAAGGCAACATCGCATTTCCTGTCAATGGTAGTCCTGTTTGTAATTCAGCCATCCCTTACTTTCATGCACTGATTTAAGGATTTTGTTTAGGAAATAAAGTATAAAGATCCCAAAACTTGTGCTATAAATTTATTTCGCCAAAATGAATAATTTACAAATATATAATTCTAGAATATACACTTAATAGGGTAAAATCCACTCTAAATTGCTTGATGGCAATTCATGACTATTTACAAAAACGGTAACATTAAAACTTTGATTTACGCTAATACTTGAAACTACTTTTACTTCGCTACTATCAGTATCAGATTATTCAGTCGTAGTCAATATTTAAAATGTAAAAATAAAAATAAATGTAAAATAAGACATTGTTCACACACACTTATTGTAATTCCACTTAATGAAGCATCATTTTTTTGGCACAGCCTGCACAAAATATTCAAAGCTTGATATATATGATGTCATCGGCAAGAAACTGGTCAATATCATTATTTTGCCTTTAGCATCTTGTCTTCTTTCTTCAGGATTACGTCGAGACACTGCAGTTGTAGAAAGATACTTCGGTTGATTGGAAAATATGTGAAAAACTGCATCCTCATTTAAACGAGGATATGTTATTTCTCTTCCTTTTCTTTTTTGGGATTTATTACCACATTCGCTTGAGATATGTTAGTTTAGCCTCGTGCGTATTACCTATCTTTATAAAGCTCCATGGTTGTAACTTCTCTGCCTTCAAAGTGCAAACTGCAAATAGCTGAATTTTTACTAATGTAGTAGTCCTCCGTGTGTACAGCTCTAAGCCAATTTATTGCAGCACCGGATAGGATAAGTGTACTATTTGAGGATTCAGTTTTTAAAGTACTTGCATAGTATACAGCAATGTCGAGGCATCTACAATATAAAAAATAAACGCATATTTAGTGCGCGTCATGATCATATGTAATGTGAAAGAATTGGATGCAAACAATTTATAACATCCACTGATTGAAACGTGTAATTTTGTAACATTTGTCAAATAAACTATTCATTTATAAATAATTTGCAAGGTGTACAATACTATTTTATTTTTGTTTTATATAAGTCTATATCATTATTATATTATGTTATATTTATACCAGGTTATAAAATACTGGTAAGTCAATCATATATACATACCTTTTTAGTGCTTAAATATTTTTGTTTAATTAAATTATCACTTTTCCTAACTTTAAACATTGTTTGCATCCATTATCTGACAGATGACGTTTTCACTAAATGACCGTATATAATGCTTTCTTACCTTTGTCTAGTTTAAAAACTTCAAATAAGCGAAGTTAATGAATTATTAATAATAATTCTTAATAACACAGTACTAAAGTACAAACAGTACAAAGTTAAAAAGTAATTACTAAACAAACACCGCTGGTAAACAACACGACCAGAGTGGTCTACCTGTCGCGTTGCCAGATCTCAAAGTTCATGGCTTGGAACTGTAGAAGGCTATGGTTCTAGTCTATATCCCAAAAGCCCGCCGCGACGGTTTGGGGCTCTGGTCTCATTCTGAGCGCTGTTTTTACTGTTGGCGTTCAAAATTTTCTTCTTAGAGAGACAGGTGGCTTCTAGCTGCACGAGATTGAGCAATAGGTAACAGGTATGTGATGTCCTTAGATGTTCTAGACCGTACGATGCTATGAAAACTTTTAATTATTATCACAAAACAGCGAAAAACAATGTGTGAAAGTGATCGTAGTTTGTAATTAGGATAGTTATTGAATTGTAGTAGATGACCTAAATATCCATAGAACAATAGTTCTGATTTTATGTTCCCGTTATATAACGTTTATTTTTCTTTAAACGTTTTTTTCTAATATAAATATTAAGTGCCAAATCATAAGTTGTCCATAAATATCTAGTACATTAATTACTTTCATTTTTAGGAAAAGGCCGAAAACTGTTTTCCATTTTGTGACCACCGCTGCTGTTTACACAGAACTCTCCAAGTGTATCGTAGGTCAAGAAAAGACATTAATATTAACAAATGACAGCCTTGATTACCTGAAAGCTGTCGATCAAATGGACCTCTTTATAGGTCTCCCTCCCACGATAGACGAAAATACCCACAACATAATTTGTAGACATAGAAGACTGCGAATGGAATTCGAAATGAGGGTAATGTCAAATATTATTTTCATACCCTAGCTAGTCAAAGTTATTACCTATTATAACATGTAGCTTAAATAGACGATCTCGTTAACTTTTAACTTTTAGCGTTAGTTTTAGCAACGTATCCAAAAAAACCTATTGAATGCCAAATGGCGGAGAGATATACGTTAATGTGAGATAAAACTTAATTGTATAGTAATATTTGGTAATAGAAAGGGAAATGACGTGCAAATTCGACGACGAAAGGTTCTCGTCTGACGGCCGGTAAATCGAAGAGACCATATAAATACAAAAGTTTTTTCGGAGATTCAAAAAAACAATGTTTTTTCAATCTCCGTTTCCCGCGCGTCTACCGGAAGTTTTTGTCTGCCAGCGTATGGGGTATGTAAAGTACATATGTATACTAACTAACTATGCGGAAAATTATCAGTGGTAATTCGATTTAAAAAAAAATTTCCAGAGAGAAAAAACTTGTATTTATATGGTCTCTTCGATTTACCAGCCATCAGACGAGAACCTCTCATCGTCGAATTTGCACGCCATTTCCTATACTATAACATACAATATCGAGCGGAGGACTGCCTTGACTCACTTCATAGCGATATGAAGTTAAGCAACAGCTACCGCGTTTAGTACTTGGATGGGTGACTATCCACGGAAAGACGCGGTCTCGTTTCCCTACTTCTAGCGGCTTGTATATCAGCTATATCGCAGAAGCAATACAACTGTAGGCGAGAGGTGTATTGAGGATATACCATCCTTCGGAGAGGATGTAAAGCAGTTGGTCCCTTGTCTATTAAATGTTGGGCAAGTAAAAAATCCCTACTCTTAGTAAGATAAGAGGTTCGGCAAAATTTCCAGGTTGGAGGTTGTTCGTCTCCTGGCGTCGGTGATAGGCCCTGGTAGCGGAAATAGGCCGACGTTAAATAAGCGAATAAAAAAAAAACATACAATATCAAATTATCTACGCTTAATACAAAACAAAATCCATTGCACGTCACTATGCACGTCATACTATACCTAATAGAGAGGCACTGTTGCCAAATCGTCAGAATAGCATAAGATGTAAGAAATGTCATGGCAATAAGGTTATGTAATTGGTAGGTATTAGTACGAGAAATGACGTGCAAAATTGACGATGAAAGGTTCCTGTCTGACGGTGGGTAAAGCGAAAAAACCATATAAATATAAAAGTTTTTTCGGAGATTCTCGAGCACCTATTGGAAGTTCTTGTCTGCCAGCGTAATTGGGATATGTGAAGAAATGAAGGTAATAATTCGATTTTAAAAAAAATGCCCCCCCCCCCCCCAATCCACCCACCATACCAAAAAGTTCCAGAGAGAAAAATAGTATTTTAAATAACAAGTTTTGAAAACGAATCTTTTCACACGAGTGAGACGGTTTGGTGGGACGAGCCGAAGGCGAGGCCCACAAGTCGAATGAGTGTGAAAAGATGTTTTCAAACGTGTTGTTTACAATATTTTTTCTACGATTGGAAAAAAGACAAACAATTTGATAGATATTTTTATTTAACAAAACCAATTGCATTAAAAATTGAAATTACAAGCCGGTTACTATGAAACTGAATAAGCCTAGCCTACCTAAAAAATACAAATGATGTCCGTTCTGTTTTTGACAGGACTGTGTGAAAAACATGACAGTACTGTGTTTTCGGATTTTTGCACACATCATGTGAAAAATTATAGTTTCGGGTCGTGGTTGTTGTGGGTTTTTTGTAATTTTCGAGGGCAATCGTAGAAAAACATATTTACATTGTGTCTTCGATTTACCGGCCGTCAGACGGAAACCTTTCATGTCGATGTTTCACGCCATTTCCTATACTATATGTATTAGATATCATAAAGTTAACTTTCATTTTTACATGTTCATACAAAATTAAGAAAAGATACAAAACACTATTTTTTGTAGTTGGTTGCAAGCAACTGTATACTGAAATTACCGTTTATCGAGTGTGGAAGAAAACAATTTGAAAGTTTTAGGAAACATTTTTTTATTAACAAAGAAAAATTTACCAAGCATCTAATTTTTGCATTAATATTCAACTTACTTCTCTGACAGCAGACAAGGGTAATAATAATGGACTACTGTTATCACGTTCTTGCTCATAATATTGTATTGAAGAATCTATAAATTCCTTGCACAAACTATTTAATTGCTTCGGCATTGTTTTACTTAAACAACGACTTGAGCTATTCGCGTTACGTTTGCTTTAAAATAAAACAGGTTAAATATCGCTTTACACGTCAAATTAATGCAGAAAACCAATTGAAATGATTAAATCGTGGAGCAATCATGACGCAACTTGAAGTATGAAATCAAATGCACTTAATACCTATCCAGCGGGATAAACCTGGGATAAACGCGACTACCTTGCAGTTTTGTAAACAAAGTTGCCAACTGAGTAATAGCTGTGACATTTAAGATAATAAAAGAAATCGTATTTTAAATAACAAGTTTTGAAAACGAATCTTTTCACACGAGTGAGACAGTTTGGTGGGACGAGCCGAAGGCTAGGCCCACAAGTCGAATAATTGTGAAAAGATGTTTTCAAACGTGTTGTTAATATTATACAATATTTTTTCTACGATTGAAAAAAAAAACAAACAATTTGATAAATATTTTTATTGAACAAAACCAATTAAGTACATTAAAAATTAAAATTACAAGTCTGTTACTATGAAACTGAATAAGCCTAGCCTACCTAAAAAAATACGAATAACAGATGTCCGTTCTGTTTTTGATAGGACTGTGTGAAAAACATGACAGTACTGTGTTTTCGGATTTTTGTACACATCATGTGAAAAAGGATAGTTTCAGGTTGTGGTTGCTGTAAGTTTTTTGTAATTTCCGAGGGCAGTCGTAGAAAAAAAGTTTTTTGGGGAAGTTAAATAAAAGAGAGAAATGTTTTTGCCATTTACCCCAAGAAAGAAACATGATGCAGCTACGGACAGCTGCATCATGTTTCTTTCTTGAGGTAATTGGCAAAAAACATTTCTCTCTTTTATTTAAGATATACATCATAACTCACATGACCTTAAATTTTAGCTGTCGTAAATTTCTTTTCAATTTTAGTTTTTGTAGTTTTAACTTGGTTTTTAATAATGTAGATTATTAAAAATAGTCTGCTAATTATGGATTTTCAACGCATTTTATTTTATTAAATTAGGGCAATTAAAACTTCATTAATTATGCACTGACCAAGATTTTAGTCGATAGTAGATACTGAAACCAAGAAGAGATTTTGAAAAAATCAACCTATATTCGAAAATTTTAAAAAATACATATTTCTGAGGTTAATGGACCACATTAGTGTGACGTCACATAATTATGCAACCATACGTACTACTATCATGACAGACAGATATTAAAATAAAGTTTACACTGCTGCTATCTTCATTATACTTCTGAGTTGTTACAGCTGTCGTTAGTGTCAGTGTCGCTGACGCAAATTTTATAACCTCTTACCTTGGTGTCAATAATACAATAAAAATCAATTAAACCTATTTAAAAAAATATAGAATATTAAAGAAAGCACAGGTAGGTATTTAAGCATTATTTTGTCTTTACAATTTACGTATACCCATATTTAAGAAACGATAATCAAACTAACATATACAATACATTATTGCTTTACCTCTTTTATTTTAATTTGGAATCCTTTGGGAAACTAAACATTTTACATCCAGTTTTATTGATATGATCACACTCAGGTGCAAAGCACAAACCCATATTTAAAATTAATCACAAAGACTAGTGTATTAGAAAAAATAGTAGAGTAGATTTGAAACTGGGAGAAAACTTAAGTTAAACGTCAAGTTCATTGTCAAAATGAACGAAAATGAATTAAGTGTTTGAAGTTAGCTGCAAACTCATAATATGAATTTTTGCATTCTTTATTCCTATTGAAGGAAGTTTCTCGCCGCTTTACATATTAATTTATAAAACTAAAATGAAGTCTTTATAAATCATACGTGGATACATATAGTATAACATATTTCTTAAATGTGAAATAGGTATTGGAAGTCCTTAAATAATCTTTCAACATACAAAAATGCTATAAAATTCCCGACAATGTTTTAGTACTATAGGTATATTATAGTCCTTATGGACAACGCAATATGGGTCAAATTCCAATATCACAATTTCGGCCGTAAACTTGTATGCCACTAGAAGTTGGGGTCGTGACGTCACAACTAATGTAGTCCATTGTGACGTCTGGTGCACGAATAATGATTTTACTTTTGTACTGTGGTATTACCTTTCCAATTAAGGGGATAATAGCACCCAACATATTTTTGAAAATTCATATTTCTGTTACTATTCATCGGAATCGTTTCAAATTTTTATGGATGATATAGAATTATGTAATCTAGGGCTGTGTGCATGCATATTTGAATCGGCCGAAAAAAATTTAAAAAAAAATCGAAAAAATGTGAATTTTTCCAAACCCATGCACATGCATCTAGAAAATGTAATTCTAAATACGGTGCTAAAATTCAAAACATTTAGCTGCTGTCGTTTGCGTATAATGAATTTTCAAAATTCGTGGCATTTTGTGTTTCAGGTACAAAATGTAATGAGTTTTGAAAATTTATTATACGCAAACGACAGCAGGTAAATGATTTGAATTTTAGCACCTTATTTAGAATTACATTTTCTAGATGTATGTGCATGGGTTTGGAAAAATTCACATTTTTTCGATTTTTTTTTTTTATTTTTTCGGCCGATTCAAATATGCATGCACACAGCCCTAGATTACATAATTCTATATCATTCATAAAAATTTGAAACGATTCCGATGAATAGTAACGAAAATATGAATTTTCAAAAATATGTTGGGTGCTATTATCCCCTTAAATACGTCATTTGGTTAACGTGCAACGGTTTTTGTTTTGTATTAAGTATAAATAAGTTGCAGAAAATTGTTTTTGATTTAGCGATCCTACTCAATATTCATTTATACTAAACTTCATTGGTCATTTTTTGATTACTTAAGTTTTAGTAAAGTGTGGTCATCGTCATCCTCATTATTCAACTAAATGCAGATAAATATAATAAATAGTAAAAAAACTAAAAACCGTAAAATATGTAATATCAAGAATAAGACAAGTTCTATTGGGTTAATTTATTACCCCATGTTCACATCGACATTCAATATCATAAACGTTGGCGTAGGTGTCAAGGTGAAAATGTTCGTTTGATTTTAAGAGGATTGTCGTGAACCATAACCAATTCAAATCTGTGTTCAGTATTTGTCGGCTTAATTTAGAATATTCCACAAGTACATTTGTAAGAACTCAGACACACATCGATTACCCATCGACAATGCCAGTGTCAAAGTTGTCAATCGAACCTAATTCACAGTAAGCAATGTGACCAAGCATGCACGCTCTAGTCCAGTACGCTATGAAGCCGACTATATTTTATTTCGAAATGCTAAAATAGGGTGCTGTCCAATTACAAACCAAGTCATCTACAGTCATAACGATTTCCTCGTACTGACTGGTTTAGGCCCAGTTGTACCAAATACAAGTTCAGGGAGGTTCAAGTGAACGGCCGATCAGCACTGATCTTGGTTCAGAGGAGAATTGGTTGTACCAGGATATTAATCGACAAGTTCAGTTGAACTGCAATTAGCCTTTTGTTGGTATTACTGAATGAGATTAATATCCATATGCGTTCGATAGAAGAAGAGGAATTACATATTTTTATCGATTCTCGATGATTGTTTATCTGACGTTAGTAGGCTGCATGCAGTTCAATCGCACAAAGAATTTTACGGCGTCTGAAGAACAAGTACTGATTACGTTAGTAAATAAATATAAAGAAATAATTGAATGCAAAACCACGACGCCTGTACACCAGGAAAAAAAATTTTGCCTGGGAACAATTAGCGAGAGAATTTAACTGCAACAGTGGCCAACAATTTAGGACTGTAGAGGCAATAAAAAGAAAATATGAAAATATGAAAAAGATTTTATGAATCTTACAATAGGTTTTGATAGTCTGAACCTTGCTAGAAATTCCTCATCGTTCCATTTCGCAAAATGGTTGACACGCGGCCTATAATTTTGCTGCCGTCTCCTATTCAACAGAATATTCACCAACTCATCAAAGTCTTCATCATCAGTTAAAAATTCCATTTTGCGCTGCTCTCAATCATAAAAATTTAAAATTCACTTCAGACTGACAACACGCCAATATAAAAATTAAGATAGGTTATGTTTCACTCCTTAAATCAGTGGAATTATATTTTCTATGCCCTTGAACTTCCTTGAACCGTCCCAAATGACGGTTCAAGAAAAGTCGTTCTTGATCCGCTTTTGAACTCTTGAACTACAATGGTACAACTCAAATTTACTATCTGATCCAAGTTCAACACTGAACCTTCGTTCAAGAGTATGGTACAACTGGCCCTTATATGCTTAAAATGTTATCCCTACATAATAAAATCTTATGTTGAGAATGTCTGAATACGTTTCTTAACATTTCTGGAGTTATTACAAAGAATGCATTCCTAATTCTAAGTTTCAGATCTTCGATGTCCGGGCTTCTTGGTACACTCTTTAATATAACCCCAAAAAAATTTGAGCACGTTAAGTTTTGTGATCATGCAGACCAAGGAACTGAACCTCCGCGACTTAACCATTTGTTTGGATATATTTCATTTCAATGTTGTCTAACCTAAAGTAAGAATAATTATGTTGAATAAACAAACAGTAACTCTGGGTTTATAAACAAGATTACCGTTAATGTAGAATACAGAGGGGCACCATCGTGTTGAAATCATTGCCGAACTAAGGCATCGAGAGGAATGTATCTTTGCAGAATATGCAAATCATTTTGTAAAAATTCTAAATACATATATCTATATATAGTTAAATTGTTCTCAAAAAAGTAATATGGTCCAACAATATGTTTTCCGCCCACTCCAAGCCAAATGGTGTGGATCATCTTCTCATAGTAATTTGGAGTTTATCAGTGCAATGATGAAAATTGTGCTGATTGGCTCTGTGAGTATTCAAAATTGATGATTCATTTGTAAATAAAGCATTATAGCGGTATTACACGATCCAATTTATTTCCCAACAAATTGTCCAAGGTGACCTTCAATTTATTGGGGTACGTGTAAAACACAAATTGTACGTCAATTTCTTGTCTACAATAACTTGACCAATTCATTGTACAATTAGGACTTGCTCTAATTTCTTGACCAATTTTAGGGATATTTAGTAACATTTGATACTTCTTTACCGATGCTAACCCTCAAAATTTCTTGATTATATGTTATGGTTCATTCAATGTCATTGTTTGTGAAAAAAAAGAAGAATATCCTGACGGCAGTTGTGTTATCTTTAATCGTAATGTAATTACTTCAAGTAAAGGGAAGGTGTAAAATAAAAGTCTTGAATCTCACAACTCCTTTTTAACAAGCTATCGGTTTCGGAACCTTTATTTAAGTTCCATCTTCAGGCTTGGGAGTGATTAGTTAAAAGAAGTTTGTCAAAATTCAATTGAACTAAAACCATTATACAGTATACAGAAAAAATTAAAATTGTATAAAACTACTTTTTAATAACAAACAACATGTAACTATCTTAACAGAAAACGTAAAAAAAAAAATATTTTTTAGAAACTCTTAGAAACTCCAGTTTTGTCACTGGTTTGCTTTACACTGGTATTTGGATTTTTAGCAACGCACGCTAAAATAGTTTAGTGACTATTTTCATTAGTTTCAGGTATTCTAGTAGTTTTTTCATAATTAGCATTTGCTGTCATTTTAAGTCTCTCCCTAACGTTTCCAAAACAGTCAGTGTGATGAAATCGTTGTAAGTCTGGATAATTTGCCTTGTATATACAATGTCTACCAGCTGCCAGCTGCTAATAACAATTACCATGGGATTCTCCTAGATCATACACCATATTTAACAATTCATTCTTGGTATGATACATTTTTATTAACAACTATTTTATTATTGATACAATTATCTTGCCCTCATGCTGTTTTTAAGATAATCTGACGTATCAAACTTCTGACAGGCTCACTATGATTTTCTGATAACAGCCAAAAACAATTTTTCCATGAAACTTCATTTTATAGAAAAAGTATCCAACTTAAAAGGTACAGCAAACTTGTGGAGTATTCAATGGGGCATCTTATGGTTGAATAATGTACAGGGTGCTTTATTTCAATTTACGGAGATATTTCAAATTTTCTTTTACTATGTTTAACATGATTTTATTCGCGCCCTGTACATCACAGATGAATTTCTGATAAAACATTAAGAAAGAGCCATTCTTGTTCAATAATCAGCCAAAAAATATTTTTACTGATAATTGGCATAGTCTAAGAATTTCTGCTATTACGATCAAGTATGTAACAAAAATTGAGAAAAAACATATCGAACTATCAATATTTTCATCTCAATATTATACATACGTACTACTTACATTATATTTCACGTAAATTTCGAAGAATTTGTAAAAAATGTAGGTCACCATTAAGAAAAATACAGTTACTATCTGCCCAGAAAAGTTGGGACACCTTGTATAATCGGTATTATTTTGACTTTGTAGAACTTGAGAAACTAAACACTTAACAAAAAAAAATGTGTTTCTCTTCTATTAACCAATATATTGGCTTTCGCGCACTAGGTGCACAAATATTTTCATAAATAAAGAAGTTATAATGGAAAAATGAAAATGACAAAAAACAGTCTTTTGCCAATGAAACAAAAACGAGTTGATTTTATTAAAATATTTTTGCACATATTAGTAAGGCCTGAAAAGCTCTACATTTGTTGTCATTTAACTTACCTTGAATCCCTTACCGTTTTCAAGATACTCATGGTGAGCACGATAAGTAGGACACCCTGTATATATATATTATATATACTAATTTAAAAAGTTCACTTTTAACTTCACTTTTAGCTGAAAGCCTTCCAAATTGAACTTTTAGACGGAGAAACCACTATAGGCACTTTTCAAAGGCGCTACAATATGAACAAGGAAAAACTTATTAAATTGCATAGTGAACTACAACAAACCAGAATGGATTATCTATATTTGATACATAATTTACGAGTGCAAATTGTACTCAGAAGGGGGTTAGTTGAAACCCCTCTTTCTGGTGATTTAAATGATTTTACAGATTCCATACTAATACACAGAGAAGAAATTGAAAATATAAATAAACTGATAGTGGTAAGTGACTTATTACTAATTTAAATGAGCAATAACACAACTATATCTACTATACTATACATTACACATTAACATATATGCTATTCACATTTTATTTACATGAGGGGAGGCTATGATATGTTTTTCTTAGGTTGTCTCAGGGTTGTCTACTACTGACAAAATATTGAAGTATCAGATTTAATTGATCGTCACTGTCACTTATTTTTGGGAGAATTGCCAAATTTTGCATTGATAACATTGCTGTGCTTTCTTTAGGGTCTCACTCTGGCAACTATGCAGAACCAATTTGAATTTGTGGTTATGTTTTTGACTTTTCAACATAACCTCTGTAATTAAAACAGTCATTCATACCAACAGAATTCAGATTTTCCAAAGCCTCCCCTCATGTAAATAAAATGTGAATAGCATATAATTACCTTATAAAAACCGGTGTCAAAATTTTCACCTGATTATATCGTCGAAAATGAGATGTGCTGTGTACGATTGTGATGTTGATAATCAACTAAGAGATTCTACTCACGATATAACGTTTTTTAGTTCTCTGAAATAAAAAAAATGCAGGGTGTATGGAAACGCGGTTTCAGAAAAAATAGTGTATGTATCATCGTAGTAAAAGCATATTTTCGAACTCCGTGTTGCTGGCGCCTCGATAAGCAATCTGCACGGTCGTCCGGGAATGTTAAGTTTTTCCTACTAGACACACAATGTAGGTACCTACTATTTAGCATTAATTCTCTTAGTAACTAGAAAATTTTTTGAGAAAGTTTATTTACAATTTTTACCTTAATTATTAACATTTTTATATTTTTCTAACTTCCTACATATTAAAGGTAATATTTAACGTCAAAACTGGTTTTTCTCAGTATGTTTAACTTTCGGCAAGAAACAATTTTTGAGAAATTAATTATAAATAAGTTTTATATTTTGCTGTATACTGTCTGGCGATCGCACTGTATTTTTACGTAAAAACATTCCTCAAAATTCTTAAATATCAAATATATGGAATGTATATATGGTTAATTTATCCTTTTTTACATTTGACTTGCCATTTTTGTAATTTCGAAAACTTCGAATAACAATTGAACCCCAAAATTATTAATTTGTAGGGCCAGACATATTCAACAATTACAAATCGAAATACATGCCTACGAAAAATATAAATTGGGAGTTAATTTCGTATTATTATACTTATATTCACGTATAATATAGAAATATCTGCATAAAATAAATCAAATGTAATACTTAATCAGTGTTATTTCTGGGCTCTAATAAATTTCATCTAAAATGTAATAATTTAAATAGCTGTCATTAACTTAGTATCACACTATAAGCAGTGAACCCATATTATGAATAAAAGCCATAAAACAGAGTTCCTAACTAACAAAATTTGATATTAAATTCGAACACGCGACATAGATTTTAAAAATTACTGACTGTGTGACGTCATGCGCAAACCGGACGAAATTTGAACGCTTTGATATCATATCTTGTGTTGTTGTATCATGAGTACACACACCACTTTTGGTTTCATCAAATAAAACATTTGTTTCCTGGCTTCGCATTTGACATTTAAAGTTTTATACAGGGTGGTCCAGTTTATAATAGCAGGACTTTACTTGAAGTTAGTTTAGCGTAAAATAATGACATTTTTTCCTATAAACTATGGTCGAATTCGGCTTCGTTTAAAATCTACAGGGTGTTAAAGATAAAAGACAAACATTTTAATGATTTAAACGGGTGCATACCCAGTATAATTAACAAGGATGAGTCTGTTAATTATAATATAAATGTTTATTTAAACCCAATATCAAAACCTATTCATCATAGCTTACTTAAAAACTTTAGAAATTATTTTATTACAAGTCAGCATTTGTGTGCATGATTGTTTCTTTCATCTTTCGACATCTTTGAAGTTAATTTACTCGAAAACGGTGAATTTTATTGAAACATTGAAAATTACAGAAAAGTTTCTACAGGGAATCTCACAAGCATATCGCTTTTGTGAAAAAACAGTGGCGTACCTTTGTTTTTAAATAAAGTATTTTTTTATTACCCCGTACGCACGCCACTGTATTCTTGATAAAAAATTGCAACCATTATCCGATACAGAATGCAAAATAACCTATCTGTGCTACATTTCAAAAAGTTATCTTTTGTTAATAATAAGTTGTGGCCAATTATTCTAAAAAATGTTTCAACTTTAACACCCTGTAGATTTTAAACGAAGCCGAATTCGGTCATAGTTTATAGAACAAAATGTCTTTATTTTACGCTAAACTAGCTCCTAATAAAGTCCTGCTATTATAAACTTGACCACCCTGTATATTCTGTGTCTTTCGTTTCAAAGCAGTAAGTTTAGCTAAATAATAATATATTACTTATAAAAGGAATACTTGTAGTTTCTTGAGATAATAAAAAACTATTATACAGGGTGTTTGGCAGATGGTTTGCCAAATGGAGAGGGTAGATAGGTAGATTTGGAACATATTTAGCCCCAATGACCTCTATACAAAATCTCACGGTTTTCGAGATATAATTTTTTTTGTTAATTTTGAAAATTTCCTAAAATTCGGCATATCAGCTATTATAACAATTTTTATCTGTGTCTTTAATGTATCCCTGTTCCAATGAAATCGATAAGTAACGCTGATAAAGAATGGAAAAAGAAATGTGAGCTAACGAAGTCCCGACAATGGGTAGAAATTTTTTTTAAATGCAACTTTGCATTGCATTTAAAAAAAAAAGTAAAAGCGATCAAGATGTTCAAATGCTTTTAAAATGTTCTCTAGTCTATGCCCTTTCTAACGCCATATCACATTCCATACCAACTTTTAAATTACTTGAGAAAATCGGTGATACTTGTTTTTGTACCCAATTTAATTGTTTCACATTATGGCATAATATTGTGCCATTATACTTTTAACGTGTGCGGGCCGCCGAAAACTTTGTATTTGTTCGTTATAATAATTGTTATATTGTTACTGGTTTTGTTAAAATTCGTTATTGTTTTTTTACAATTCTCTTTCTTTGCTTGATATGCATTGTTTATAAATGACTTTATTTAGGCTTTATGCAAGCATAATAACAAAAACCTATCTAATTTGATATACTCACATTGATGTTTCATCTCTAAACATACAATTATTAAGTTTATTGAATCTAAGAACATGTACATCTTCTTGGGGACATCGTTTTTGGGTTGGTGACCATAATGAATGAATTTTGTGGTGAGTTAAAAAAATTTTTTCAATAATTTATTTTTAGACCTTTTGAATTTTGTAATTTTTAATCCAATTTTTATCATGCATTAAAGAAGATTCAATAAACTTAATAATTGTATGTTTAGAGATGAAACATCAATGTGAGTATATCAAATTAAATAGGTTTTTTATTCGTTATTGTTTTTGTTACCATCTTTTCGCTACAATAACTACATTACACTCCGGTGCAAGGTAATTTTTTTATTACACACATACCTAACCTATTCTTAGAAATTGTAGATAAGACCGCCTATTTTTTCCATACACAATTTGTTATAATAATTGTTCCATAAAAAACAATCAAATTCAAAACCGGGACCATTTAATTGCAGAAGTTAACACTGCATTCAATACAATGAAAGAAGAGACGCGGCTCCGCACAAATACAGTAGTCGAAGGTGTCGCCGAGCAAGACTTGTAATTAATTATAAGAAAACAACGATTTTTTTTATAATTTATTCCTTGTAAACAAGTATCACCGATTTTCTCAAGTTATTTAAAAGTTTTTATGGAATGTGATATACCGTTAGAAAGGGCATAAACTAGAGAACATTTTAAAAGCATTGAACATCTTGATCGCTATTACTTTTTATTTTAAATGCAATGCAAATTTGCATTTAAAAAAAATTTCTACCCATTGTCGGGATTTCGTTAGCTCACATTTTTTTTTTCATTCTTTATCAGCGTTACTTATCGATTTCATTGGAACAGGGATACACTAAAGACACAGATAAAAATTATTTTTAGCTGTTAGAATCATAAAAAAAATTGTTATAATAGCTGATATGCTGAATTTTAGGAAATTTTCAATATTAACAAAAAAAATTATATCTCGAAAACCGTGAGATTTTGTATAGTCACTGGGGCTAAATATGTTCCAAATGGCCTCACCTATCCACCCTCCCCATTTGACAAACCATCTGCCAAACACCCTGTATATCATAGTGGAAAGAGCTAATTATTTTATGACACAAATTAATATTTATATTTGTAAAATTGTAATTATATGCTTCGGATTTAGATGGAGAGAGAATTATTGAAGCCCTAAATGTAGTCCGGATTCCACAATAAAACTGTAGGGCCTCGTCTCTCTTTACCTAACACAAAATTCTAGGATTTTCTGGGGAATACTTCAGTGACTTGAGAGGCGGTTAAGAAAACATTAATCCGGTGACCTATACCTACCTACATATTTGATGTATAGGTATAACAGAGCCACAAAAAATGTCAAGTATACAATATCTGTTACCTAATACCTATTTAAAAATTAATAATTCCTTGAAAACAAAATAAAGCATGTTAAACCTGCAAACTATGTAAAGAAAATTTGGTTAAATCGTCCCTTATTTATCTATAAATCGGCTCTTCAAAACATTTGTCCAAGCCTTTCTTTTGTCGCACGATAGTTGATTAAACTGTTTGTGATTATCAAAGATCTTTTTGCATTGCCTCTACAATCAACCACAATACAAAAACTTTACATTTTTACTCAAAATGTAATAAAATAAAAATTAAAGCAGTTCTTTAAAGATCGATATTAATATAAGGAACTAAAGTGAAGTTATGATGTTTCTATTTGTTTATCCTCCAGGCAAGGACCTTGAAATATGTGACGACACGCAAATGCCTTATTGGCAAAAGCATTGTTTCTAAAGTATAAAACAGTGGCAAAAGCTACATACAGTTCCCTCTGTTTAAATTGGCCGTTAAGTTAGATAAGATCAGAGCGTAGCATACCGGTGTAAGTGTGGTTAGGTTAATTATGACATATACGTTTGACACCAAATACTAATTCCGTTCGTTTATTTTCCAAGCATCGGAGCAATTTTCCATCACGTGACTAAAAATCTATTCCATTTTACTCGGATCTGCGATGTATTTACCAGTGGAGTCAATAGAGATTTTCACTTCGGAAAAATTCCGGGAAGCGGTAACTTTTGAGAATACATCTCTGAACATGTCAGGAACAATAACCAAAAAACAATATACCAAAAGTTACCAACAATAGTCCTTGGGCGTCATTTGTTATTAAACAAATTAGTTGCAAAATAAAAGTTTTTATCGAATATCTCTTAAAATATTTTTTTCTTAAGAGAACTAATTGCGCCATTCGAAAATACGGGAAATTTCACATAATAAAATGTATATGAAGTTTTTTTGTACGATCAAATAATATATCCAGATTTTCTTGTTTAATGGACGAAATTGGAACGTGGTGGCACCTAAGTGCGGCGCGCAAAGCGCGGGTGGCCCCGGGCGCGCTACACTAAACTTGTTGTAACTTTTGAACTAATTAATGAAATTGAGCTTAACAAAGCTTAAATGAAAGAAGAAAGATGTGGCTATTAGATTATTATATTTTCAAATATAAAAATGAATACATGTAGGAATAGTACAGGGTGTCAACTCTAATTTTGCCCCCCCCCCCCCCCTTCTATTTCCTTATTTGTGAAGATATTAATGTAGCCGTATTAGACATTTACCGAATTTTTCAAATATAATATTCAAAATTACCTAGTGCCAATACATACAGGGTGGTGAAAAAAAAGTTGATTTTTTTAAATGGAATACCCTGTATATTTCTTGACAGGTTTGTAGTACTCTTTGAGCTAATTTCAAAAATGTATAACTCCCTTGAGTTTGGATCAAAATCGGTCGAGATATTCAAGGATAAACATGAGAAATATTTGTTTTCACACTTTCGAGGTGGCTTGGCATTCTGACTTAATTGTTGAATTTTAGCTGTCAAAATAATGTTCCTTAGCAATAAATATCAAATAGTTAAAGATCTCTCTAAGATCAAACATGTACTTTATTAACAAAAAAAAGACTTTTAAGAAAATATAAAAATAACAATTAACAGAAAAATAAACTTCACATACCTAATTTAACAAAATACAAAACAAAAACCACCATGATTTATTTGAAATTTATTATACACATTTTTTAAAGTATGTTTTGCAGGGTTCCGAAGTCTGGACAGTCATCCAACAAATTCCGTATATGATGCAGCTTGATTTTTATTACACAAAAGATAAATTTCGACCATTGCACATCTTTCTTCTACAGAATATCCAATTTTGCCCGTTAATTATATGCAAGTTAAATACAACAAAACATTATACATAATACCGGGTGACACAAGAAGTAGTTACCCCCCCCCCATTTTTATTAGCATCTTTATAGATGAAAATTTCAAAATTTTATGGTGAGATAAATACACAGATTCTCATATTTTGACATAAATCATGTGTTAAAACCACTTCCGATTTAACCGGAAGTGGTCTCAACTTTCTTATTTTAAATGAGAACACCCAATTTTTTTTCAATATTTGAAATCTACATAAAATTCCCTTTCTAATGATGTATAACACATAGACATTTGCTTTCAAGATGGCGGCGAAACATTACTTTTATACTAAATTTAAGTTGGCCATTGATTCGCCGCCAGAAAACAAAACGTGGTTGGGAGGCTGTGGAAACAAAAGAATGATTTATTGTTGCTTTGCTGATAGCATTATTTGCAAACATTTGACATGCATAATGTCTTTCTTTTTTTCGTGTATTTGAAAACAAAAGCAGAATGTTTCACATTTTTTTTAAATAGCAACCTATGTCTTTTATGTGATGTGTGAATTCTACATCAAATTATCTTCATGATGATATACGACATGTTCCCTTTTATTTATTCATTAGCAGCCAACTTCATCTTTGTCTTATTAGAACTGTGAATTTTAGTTTCAATTCTAATAAAACAGAGATGAATTTGGCTGCTAATGAATAAATATAAGGGAACATGTCGTATATTATCATGAAGATAATTTGATGTAGAATTCACACATCACATAAAAAACATAGGTTCCTATTTAAAAAAAATGTGAAACATTCAGCTTTTGTTTTCAAATACACGAAAAAAAGAAAATGGTAATCCTAGTAGACATTATGCATGTCAAATGTTTGCAAATAATGCTATCAGCAAAGCAACAATAAATCATTCTTTTGTTTCCACAGCCTCCCAACCACGTTTTGTTTTCTGGCGGCGAATCAATGGCCAACTTAAATTTAGTATAAAAGTAATGTTTCGCCGCCATCTTGAAAGCAAATGTCAATGTGTTATACATCATTAGAAAGGGAATTTTATGTAGATTTCAAATATTGAAAAAAAATTGGGTGTTTTCATTTAAAATAAGAAAGTTGAGACCACTTCCGGTTAAATCGGAAGTGGTTTTAACACATGATTTATGTCAAAATATGAGAATCTGTGTATTTATTTCGCCATAAAATTTTGAAATTTTCATCTATGAAAATGCCAACAAAAATGGGGGGTAACTACTTCTTGTGTCACCCGGTATAGTACAGGGTGATTCATTGGTAAGTGTACATACTTTACCTGCATATGTAGGTTACTTGGGCGATTCCATATCACCTATGGTTAGTGGGTCAATAATCCTTAATTACCAAAATACAGGGTGTTTTATTGATTTTGCGTATTTTTGTCTTGGACCATAACTTTAGAACCACTAGGTATAATAAAGTAAAATTTGGTATGTATGTTTTACTCAATCAGCCATATTGATTTCTCAATTTAGCAGAATCAAAATACAGGACCGGACAGAAAAAAATAGCCCAATTGTTAAATCTCAAAAACAACACCCTGTATCGAAAGTTTTAAAAATATGTTTTAAGATCAGGAAAGAGCATAGAAAAATAAGGCAAATAAAGTACATTTTCAAATTGCGCGTCTCTTTTTTCTATTTATTTTCTTTGATAAAAGGAAATTTTACAAAACTAAAAACCGACTATCTCATACAAAATAGCGTTTTTTCTCTATAATAGACTACGAAATAATAAAAACTTTCATATTCAATAAGAAACCATTCATACAACGTAAGTTCTGAAAAGTATTCAACCATTCAATTAAAACCAACAGATTTACACATTATTTTAAAAATTTTAAATTTTGATAAGTAGGCTTTGAATACAACAATTAAAATTTCAAACAATCAAGTGCGTTTCTGACAGACAGTTTCTAAAACGTTTGTTTAAATGTTCCTCACCTAAATAATAATAAACTTTACTTAATAAAATTTTGACGCATTTTACTTTAAAGTTTATTATTATTTACGTGAGGAACATTTAAACAAACCTTTTAGAAACTGTCTGCCAGAAACGCACTTGATTCTTTGAAACTTTACTTATTGTTGTATTCAAAGCCTACCTACCTATCGGAATTTAAAATTTTTAAAATAATGTGTAAATCTGTTGGTTTTAATTGAATGGTTGAATACTTTTCAGAACTTACGTTGTATGAATGGTTTCTTGTTGAATATGAAAGTTTTTATTAATTCGTAGTCTATTATAGAGAAAAAACGCTATTTTGTACGAGATAGTCGGTTTTTAGTTTTGTAAAATTTCCTTTTATCAAAGAAAATAAATAGAAAAAAGAGAGGCGCAATTTGAAAATGTACTTTATTTGCCTTATTTTTCTATGCTCTTTCCGGATCTTAAAACATATTTTTAAAACTTCGATACAGGGTGTTGTTTTTGAGATTTAACAATTGGGCTATTTTTTTCTGTCCGGTCCTGTATTTTGATTCTGCTAAATTGAGAAATCGATATGGCTGATTGAGTAAAACATACATACCAAATTTTACTTTATTATACCTAGTGGTTCTAAAGTTATGGTCCAAGACAAAAATACGCAAAATCAATAAAACACCCTGTATCTTGGTAATTAAGGATTATTGACCTACTAACCATAGGTGATATGGAATCGCCCAAGTAACCTACATATGCAGGTAAAGTATGTACACTTACCAATGAATCACCCTGTATATAATATGAACAATGTAAAAATTACATTCACAATAACATTCACAGTCAATTATTTTGACAGCTAAAATTCAACAATTAAGTCAGAATGCCAAGCCACCTCGAAAGAGTGAAAACAAATATTTCTCATGTTTATCCTTGAATATCTCGACCGATTTTGATCTAAACTCAAGGGAGTTATAAATGTTTGAAATCAGCTCAAAGAGTACTACAAACCTGCCAAGTACTATACCTACAGGATGTCTCATTTAAAAAAATCAACTATTTTTTCACCACCCTGTATGTATTGGCGCTAGGTAATTTTGAATATTATATTTGAAAAATTCGGTAAATGTTTGATAAGGCTACATTTTAAAATTTTAAAATATCTTCACAACTAAGGAAATAGAGGGGGGGGGGGGGCAAACTTAGAGTTGACACCCTATACATATATGAAGTCAGAACATAAAGAGATTTCCTCGGAGATTTCCGATGAAGTCGTTAAAAGCTCTACCATTTGCACAATTTTTAAGATAAAAACCTGAAACTTTCACATATTACTCTTGAGGTAATGTATAAAAAGACGCAATGAGTAAAAAAAATCCAAAAAATTTATTTTTGAAGATGTACACTTACAAAATTTGAAAATTTTCTTTTGTTTAAACAATTAATGAACAATTTCCTCACAATTATAAGTTTATAACTTTTCATTCTAAGCTATGTAAAAGTTATATCAAAATGTTTTAGGAAAATTGAAGCTTCCCGTAATTATTCCGAAATAATGCATATTTTCAGCCTCTATTGACTCCACTATAATACTGAACACGCACATTATATTAAATTAGGTATATTTAGAAGAAAAATGGTGACATCATAACGTTGGTTATAGAATTTTTGGTTAGGTACTTTTTTGTGTTCATTTATCAGTCTTACGATGCTGTAAAAAAATTAATTTTAGCTCCTTAAGGGGACATTTTTATATATAGGTAAATTGGTCCACCCACAGCCTACTTAACTATCTAGCCGTGCTGATAGAAATATGGCAACCATGCATACGGTCGGGTCGGTCGGTCGTGTGCAGAAGTGCAGATTAGTTTGACTTTACGTGTGAAGTAACTAACATGTTTAGATAATTTCACGTCGTTTTTGTGTATTTCCACAGTATTCAAACGATTATTGCATTGTGTAATATATCGTAGTTATGTTATTCGTGTAAAGAGTGGTTTGTGACATATTTGGATTATTTCACAATTTGTGTAAGAAAACAGTAAATATTTAATTTGTGCTTGCAGTTTTACCTGTGTGTTTTCCCTTCAGAACAACTAAGGCCGTATTTTGTGTGTATATAAGTGTAAAGGAGTGATTGAGGTTTGTAGAGATTCTATAGGATACATGATACATATTATATCAGGTAAGTGAAAAACATTGTGTAAAATGCCCTCCAGATGCGTCGTTCCCGGCTGCAAGTCAAATTATGATACATCCTTGAGGGATGAAACCGGCACGACAAGCTCGACTACGAAGTATAAGTCGATGTTTCGTTTTCCAAAAGATGAGGCACTGCGAAAAAAATGGATGTTGGCTGTACCCAGAAAAAACTGGTCTCCTACACAGTATTCCGCGGTTTGTAGTTTGCATTTTTTAGAAACTGATATTGTGCGGTACGACAAATGGTTACAACCTGATGGAACAATCCAAAACATTTTGATACGGCCCAAATTAAATAAAAATGCAGTACCCCCAATATTTCCAAATTTACCTTCATATTTAACAAAACATATGCCAGTTTCTAGAAAAAATCCAGAGGAAAGACGCAAAAAAAATATTGATAATCACGAAAATTTGACTAAGAATTTTGAAAATTCTGATATGATTGAGAGCTTTGAACATCTGACTATTTCTCACCAGAACTATATTTCATTGTCTAATTGTTAGAATACCAAGTTCTGCAAAAACATATGTTTCGGGATACGGATCTCATGCAGTTTCAAAGAAGCTGAATTGTGATATTTGCCTGTCGATAATTGCACAAGAAAAGGGACAATTTGTTGGTAACGAATATTTTGATTACTTGCAGCGAGGCGGTTTATCAGTCCCAACATGTAGTGTTAGTGTGGTATTTTTTCATATGTATGCAATTTTGGAATCCATTATTAATAACCCTTCTGTAGAAAGCGCTTTTCTGAAAACCGATAATCAAAAAATGATTTTAGGCAAACTCACAGTACTTAGTCTTCGTTCGGACAATTTTTATGTAGAATTTTTTCAAACTTGCCATTGTGGCAGAGAGTATAAAGATTTATTATTTATGCTTTGTTCAGTATTTTCCAATATATTATTAAATGATTATGTCAAAAATAGAAATGATAACAGACTTAGTGCGACAAGTAATTCTAATGCATCTTCCTCCAAAAAGAGAAAACTCAATACTTTTAAATAGATTTTAATTCACGTCCATGTTCAACTTGTGTATGTATTAATAATTATTACTATTTGATTGTTATTATTTAATGGTGATAAGTAAGTATAATAAATTATTGTTTATAACTTCAGGCAACTTTTGTAAAAATATAAATTGTCACTGACAAAGTAGATCCCTCGATAAAACGCAGTGACGATTTTAGGCAAACTTAAATGTTTACCTCTTAATATAAATTATAACACATTTATATCATTTGTTATAGAGCAGAAACAGCCAAAAAACGAAGGTAAATTTATAAAACCGGGTAGATATAAAACATTTTGTTTCTGTAGATGGGTTCTCCTGCGGAGTGCATATTCAACTACCGGACTTCTCTGTAAGCAAGATGCGGTGTTGCCACAATTCTCAGCATGGCTAGATAGTAAAGTGGGCTGTGGTCCACCCCTTGACTTCACAGAATAATAAGAAACATATTTTGATACATTTTCTCTTATCTGCTTTTTGAACATAGCTTATAAGATACAAATATTCAGAATATGCTTGATACCACATACCCCCCACTATTAATAATAGAATAATATACATATGTTTGATTCTAGGAAGCAGGAAATAAAAAATTACAAGCAATTATGCGAAACATGGGTTTTAGAAGAAACATTATGGCAACTGAATGGCAGCATCGAAAGTTAAGAATGCAAATTAACGATCTTATAGAACAACTGAATGATATAAATGGTGTAAGAGTAAGTAAAGTCAGTCACGTATATTTTAACAGTCTCTAAATGATCACAGCAATAACAAAAATGTTTTGTATATTCTGGAACAATCATAAATCATCAAATAATACATATTTAACCGCCTTTTTTTATGAGTAGTTTCGGGTCCGTGTAATTGTCTGATTCGATTGCAAGTGCAACCCCTCCTCAGCAGATGGCTTATTCATTGTAGGTTGTTAATTCCTATTTGTCACAGTCATGGCTCGAACTTTCTGACGTGGAGTATCCTTGTAAGCGACCTTAATCTCGAGCGCACGGATCAAAGCTTCGCAACTACTTCTGTGCTGAGATAACCTAAGGACTCGCTTAACGTCCTCGTCCCTTATGCCATCAATAAAGGCCCCCAACTACCAATTGCTCCTGGAAATCACGATGCATCTGGGTAAACCAGGTGGGTCAGTCTCTCCACGGCAGCTTCAAATTCTTATAAACTCTCCCCAGCCTTTTGTGTACGTGATTTCAGTCCGGTACACTTGAGCGAGATGTTGGTAGCCATACCAAATCTAATACAGCTTCCAAGACTCCAAAGTCCTGTTGTTGTGGCACGGGAATCGATTGGAGCAACTCTACTGCTTAGGCCCTCAGTGCTAGAACTAATAGCCTTTTCCTTGTTATCCCAGTTATTTGCGTATGCCAGCTGCCTCAAACTGTCTCGTATAGGTTGACCATGAGCTTTGACCGTCAAAGGAAGAAGTTTGTAACCGAGGAACATAACTAACTCCTTTTTCCCTCAACTGCCCTATTGAGCCGCTCTACTTCTCCTTCGACCTTACTTACTTTTCCTTTGACTTCACTTACTTCTCCTTCGACCTTATTTAGGTACTTTCTCGTCCACTTTATCGACTTTCTCTTGGACTTTAGCCGTTACATTGCTTATATCCTCCTTTTTATCATTTTTTAATTCTTCAGTGGCTGAAAAGATAAGCGTCCTGTTGTAGTTCTATAATTTTCCTTAATTCTTTCTGGCGTGTCTTTTCTTCCTCTTTTTCTTCGTAACGTTTTATTTACATTTCTTCCATAATTTTCTCAATTCCCCCTTTTTTTCTTGACGTCTCTTTTCTTGTTCATCTTTTTCTTTTTGACGTTTCTTCTCCTGATCTTCCTAATTTTTTCTCTGATCTTCTATTATTTTTCTCAGTTCTTCCTGACGTCGTCGCTCTTCATCCTTGTCTTCTTTACGCTGTAGTTTCTGCTCTGCTTTTTCTTGTCGTCGTTGTTCCTGCTCTGCGTTTTCTTCCTGACGTCGTTACTCTTGCTCTTCTTTTTCTTCTTGACGTCTCCTTTCTCGTTCTTTCATAATTTTGATGAATTTCGCAAGCATGTATTTTTGTGTTGCAGCTATGCTTCTTATTAGAATAGAGTCTTATTTACAGTCTATATTAGTTCCCTGTAGGTTTGGTTTAAATATTTCTACAAATTCGACAATGGACTGTTCTAGAATTTTTCACAAATAGGTCTTATTTAGTGTCTCTATCACTTTCCAGTTGTTAGAATTTAACTAACTATACTCGAGTAAACTTTAACTTGGCGTGTGGATGAGTTGATATTGTGCGTATTATTGTATTTTCTCTTGCACACAAAATTGAAGCAATGGCCCAAAACCATTGTTTACGTATAAACATAAGTGAACAATGTTTTTGGGTTATTGCTTTAACTTTGTATGCAAGAGAAAATGAAATAGTATGCACAATAACAACTCATCCACACGCCAAGTTAAAGTTTACTCGACTATACACTAATTTCCTAATAGAATATTCTAGAAATGTTTACAAAGTCGCAAAAATACGTCTTATCTAAGGTCTATAGCACTCTCCAGTTGATAAAACTTCACTATCCTCGTTGGTTTTCAAATAGAATGTTCCGCAAATTTTCCTCGAATACTTCAGAAATCTGTTTCAATTCCGTTTCTGACTCACTACAGATCACTGTAAAGTTGGTCTAAATTCATCGTAATATGTTTACTTTCGTTACACCATAGATTAAATAAGTATATCCATCCTATTGTTAGAATGCAAATGGATATTATACGAACCTTATGCATTCGAAAAGTAGATGGTGCACCCGAAACTCCCAAATATGTAATATTTTTTGACTATTGATATTGATATCATTAGTTGAAGATCCATGTTTAAAATATAATTTCAAAAACGCTAAAAGCTCTAATAATAAATCTTTAGCTAGTAACTGTACATACATAGAAAAATAATATAATAATAATAATAATAAAAGTCTTTATTTCAAAAGTATTGCACATAAAGTAATACAATACATTTACCCAGGGGTGAAGCATAGCTTAAAGCTACTCACTTAACCCCGTAGTTAAAAAGGGTGTTTTTTAAGCTCGATAGAACTTTAAACTTGAATAAATACCACAAAAATCAACTTATGATCAAATATCTGTTTTTCATATTGTGGAAAAAATAGAATACTACTCATAAAATTCCTTTATTGGACGTTACCGGTTTCGTGAACAATATTCTTTGCTTCACATCCTCAGACGTAACAGGAATTTTTATTTACGTCTGAGGATGTGAAGCAAAGAATATTGTTCACGAAACCGGTAACGTCCAATAAAGGAATTTTATGAGTAGTATTCAATTTTTTCCACAATATGAACAATTACTCATATGGGATTAACCTTCCTAAATATCTGTTTTTATTTGAAGGATCGATACATGGCATTAATGTTTAAAAATGATTTGAGGTATATGGACACCGAGGCTGATAATAACAGAGCGCATTCTGTCAGCCCAATTTTGGGTAATTTTTTCGAGCAATGGTGGCCGTAGGTGATGAATAACACGAACAATGTTGGCTTCCAAGGCGTCCATTGTTCCTGGTTTGTTAGCGTAAACCATGACTTCACGTAGCCCCATACAATCCGGAGGTGTCAAATCGCAGGACCTTGGCAATTATGCTTATTAACAAACACGCTAAGCCAAAAATGAGCCTCATCGCTAAATTCAATTTTCTAATAAAACAACGGATCAGCTTGCAACTGCTCTAAAGCCCAATTAGAGAAAGAATGACGCAAGCGATGGTCTTGTGGCTTTAATTGCTGCACCAGCTGGATCTTATATTGGTGTAGGCCAAGATTTTTGCGCAAAATTTTCCGCGTAGTGAATGGATAGAGTGACGAATCGACAATTTTGAATTCTCTTGCACACTTTTGTTTACAGCGATGGCATTCTCTTTAGTACGCACGTTTCTTCAACATTCAACGTAGGTATTGATGCTTTTGCATCATTTAGGGAGTATGTGGTATGAAATCTATCCACAGTGCGACGAATGGCTTGTTCAGATGGAAGATTATGGACGCCGTTAAAATTTACGAAGGGGTCTATACGTTTCGTGAATCGACGACCAACTTTCAAAGAAAATTTGAACAATTTAGTAGCGTCGATCAAGCCCATGGTAATTTGCCATAGTATACTAAATACAAATATCACTTATAGCGCGCAAACTGACAGCTGATTTCACAGCCTTTACGATTGAAAGTTCTATCATGCTTAAAAAAACACCCTCTACATATATTATACAAAGAAGACAAAAGAAACAAAATAATATACATCTATACCCTATACCATCAACAAAAAGCAATAGACTCCGCCCCATTAATTTTATGGTTGCGCAGAACGGTGTGCGCAATAGTCAGTTTTACACGACGAAATTAAAGAAAGTTGAGATAGCTTCAACAAAATTTGTTTATTATACGTGTTATATTTTATACTACAGCTATACTGTATTTTTATAATGTTTATTCCCATTAAATTTTCTATTATACATTATCAATTTTGGATTTTTAAAAATAATACTTATTCCCGCGAAAATTTAAACGAAGTTAGTCCGCATTGCGCAAACTCAAGTTACTTTATCAGAGACTTTAGGTGCGTTTTATTGCACCGTATTCTGCCACCAGTTTTATGTTCTATCCTTATCCTACTCAAGCTTTTGTCTATTTTCATCGCAGCAAAAGTTGGACATTCCGGTTTGAGTATGGTAGCAAAAAAACGCACCTATTATTTCTGATTTCCGGTCGTCTGTCTAGACCAGCTGATTTGATTGATGGTTTGTTGTTAGTTTTTAGGTTAGGTGCTTTCGCGAGTTATTTCCACATATTTAAAAGAAAGTATGAGGTTATTTCAGGCAAAAAAGATTACTTTGTGATTTACTGTAACAATTTCACGTAGATTACTCCACTGGATAAACCCCAATGACCCCCATGCACTACTCAATAGCCAAATCTGCCGAGTCGTTTACTTCTTGGTTTCTACCACTGTACATATTTATTTATTAATATCTATCGTAAGATTACTTTTGGTTTTTTTACGAATAGTCGTGGAATGTTCAAGCAATAAAAACTATACAAACTATATATTATATAATATAGGTATCTACATCTTGTTTTATTTTTATTCTTAATCTTTAAAAAGCCTATCATTTGCTAGAAGGCAAGAACTTAACTACTTATAAGTTTTAACATGTCCAAATAAATAAACACATACCTACCTACTTCTTCTTAATTTTCACAAGGTTTTCTATCTATTACAGCTCCTACGTATAAGCAAAGTTTACTAATAGTATTCAGTAAACTTTGGTATAAGAAAGTTATGAATGATATCAATATAATATAATAATTGAATGGCTTTATTCATCATTACAATACATTTGGTACTTAAATCAGTAGAAAAAAATAGACTTTAAAAGCCCTACATATACATAAATTTGTAAATAATATTAAAACAACGATAATAAAATAAACGTATATAATATAATTGGAAAAATAATATATGATTTCACTTTTATTTTTACACTGAACAGTAAGAATCGGCGAGCAGTTCCTATTTCTCCTTCGAAAAAAAAACCATAATTTACTTACAGTAAGGCCAGCGTTCACCCAAGTCTCATCTAAAAACTACAACTTCTATGTTCTTCCCTTAGGGCACTATTACGTGACCTTTTTGAGAGCCTATAATGCCAAACACAATTACATTACAACACAAAGAAATAAAAAGTCCGAAAGTAATCGTCACAAAGTACTCCGTTTAAGATGAGGCAAATAATCATCTTCATGCACCGCTGCTAAAATTTTGTTTGCAGTTGGTGGTTCATTTCTTTCAAAAAAGGAATGGATTATACGCTTGAGAGCACTTTTAGTTCCTTCATCAATATTGTCCAAAACTGCCCGTTGTCGGTGGTACACTTTTGGTGGCTGATGTTGGTGTGTTTGTTTATATTCATGAAGAATATTAGAAACACTTGGAACACTCACACCTGCTGCCTTTGCAGTGAACTCTATGCATTCCATCTTTGGTTTCTCCGGATTCTCCCCATCGTAGGCCTTAAAAATGTTCAGAACCTTTTCCTTATCTTCCACCGAAAAATGTCTGGATAATCGTTTTTTGGGTGGAGAAATTATACCTCCTTCAGCCATCATAAACCTTAAGAAAACCCGTTTTAACATTTAATCAATATTAATCGTTTGCATTTACGTACCTTATTACTTTAACTCCCAGATGAAATGTGAAATGTCACAAAAACGAACGAACACAGTTGACAGTCACGCCGGCGCCCCATTTATTCGTGTTTTTCATACGTTTTCGCCTTAAAGATGTTCAAAACGTTTTCCTTATCCTCAAAAAATGCCTGGAGATTCGTTTTTTCGGTGGAGAAATTGGGCCCCCTTCTATTGAGTTTTCGATTTGACCTTAAAAAAAAAACGATGTTTTAACATTTATAATCAATATTAATCATTTGCATTACCTACTTACCTTAATACTTAATACACAAATAAGGTTAATCCTTATACGTACAGTCGGCGCCACCCAAATGTGAACGGCAAAATTGTATAGTGTAATTTACACTTTAAATCATAGTCGCCGTAAAATTTGAAAATAGTTGTCAAATATATTTGTCATAATTTGTCAAAAGTAAAAGTAAAGCTAACTATGCCAAGACATTTAACTGAAGCGCAAAAAGCGAGGGCTATAGCTAAATTGGAAGAAAATAAGTCTTTGGGTGAAGTGGCTGCTGATTAAATATTGGTAAAAGTTGTATACTTTATATAAAAAAAAGCGCTGGCAAGAAGAACAAAGACTGCAAAGATCTATAAGGCAAGGTATAGGGAAGGTCTCCAATGAGAATAAAGACAATGCTCTGGTCGAATTTATTCATCAGAATCCTTTAGAAACCGCTGTCAAAACTCAAGAAGAAACATTATTCCCAGGGTCTTTCAGAATAACACAAAGACGTCTTAAGCTATCTGGCCTGACGAATTGCAGATTTTTAAATATAGAGATTAGTTTTTACCATTTTTATTTTATTAATGTTTTTCTGAATTATAAATTATTATTAGGTATGTGTTGAAATATATTATTGTTAATACGCTTAGTTTGTGTCATTTTATTTCTCACAATCGTTAAACATGAATGAATTAAAGGAATAATTAATATTAACCTTCTTCCACTAACATGTAGGTAATATTAGTTAATTATTTTGCTAACTTCTTTTATATTATTCGTGTCGGCCTTCGTCCTTCCAATTATTATTATGATAACAGAAAATAATAAAAGTAATGTTATTTTCTGTCAATATATCCTCTCTGTGTTACGCCACTACACAAAGTCTGACATTTGGATGGCGCCGACTGTACCTTCACAAAAACAAATATATAAATTTGAAATAATTTCACAGACGAATGAATATGACAGTTGACAGCACAGGTTTACAGTGAGGCCGGCTCCCCATTTATGCGCGATTTTTAATATGTTTAGCGTTTATACGTTTCGCGACAATGATAACATAGCTGATTGGTCTATTGCCAAAATACATAAAAGTTTTAATGTGTGACTCCAGTATTGTAGAGTCTCGGCCTTTGTCAAATTTAGTGGTTGCTTTGTAACTCGGGTTCTATAAATTCGACCAATAGAGAAATTCCATTCAAATTTAGTGGGCATTTTTGGGGAGGAGTCTACTGCTTTTTGTTGGTGGTACAGAGTATAGAATATAATATATAAATGTACTAAAACATTATGTAAGAAGCATAATAGAAACAAAGATAACTAACTAAAGTTCAGGTTTAGGATGATCTAAATTGGACAGTGCAGTAAAATTATAAACGATAATGATAGGTGTCAGCTACTGTGTAACAATAAAAAATGATTTCTCTTCCTTTTCTTTTTTGGAATTTATTACCACATTTCTTGAGATTCCTATCCAAAGAAATTGTTTTATCTAAAAAATATTCAAATTAACGAGTTTAAAACTGGGAAATAACCTCTGCGCCTTTGACGTAATGTCAGAGGATCAGTTAGACAAAAATGCTGCTCTGACGTTTCGGAAACTATATCCGTTTCCTTTTTCAAAGTTTAGGCTTTAGATTTTTATGTATCGTGTAGAATAACACGGCATAAAATAAAAATTGTTTATTTTATAAAATAAAATAAAAATAAAAATTGTTTATTTTATTTTTATTTTATGCCGTGTTATTCTACACGTTACATAAAAATCTAAAGCCTAAACTTTGAAAAAGGAAACGGATATAGTCTCCGAAACGTCAGCGCAGTATTTTTGTATTAATTTAATTCCTATTAGTTGTCAAAAAACACCCTCTAACTGATCATCCGACATTACGTCAAAGGCGTAGAGGTTATTTCCCAGTTTTAAACTGGTTAATTTAAATATTTTTTAGATAAAACAATTTTTTTGGATAGGAATCTCAAGAAATGTGGTAATAAATCCCAAAAAAGAAAAGGAAGAGAAGTAATTTATGAAATGCCACAATTAACAATTAAACAATAAAAAATGATTTGACCTTTTTTCGAAAGACATTCACTGAATATTTTTTAAATCATCTTCAAGTAAATTATAAACAGAACAGGCATTGTAGGTGAAAACTAGGATACACTTCTAGATGCTCCATCCACTTTTTAAATGCAAAATCCTTATAATATTCATTTGTATTCTAATAGTGTGGTATATCTTACACTTATTTAATCTATGGTTACACATTACCATTACCGCCTAGCTAAAATAGTATTTTAAATAACAAGTTTTGAAAATTATTTTTTTCACATGAGTGAGACAGTTTGGTGGGACGAGTCGAAGGCGAGGCCCACAAGTCGAATGAGTGTGAAAAGATGTGTTCAAACGTGTTGTTTACCATAATTTTGCTACGATTGGAAAAGACAAACAATTTGATAGATATTTTTATTTAACAAAACCAATTACATTAAAAATTAAAATTACAAGTCGGTTACTATGAAACTGAATAAGCCTAGCCTACCTAAAAAAATACAAAAAACAGATCCATTCTGTTTTTCCCAGGACTGTGTGAAAAACATGACAGTACTTTGTTTTCGGATTTTTGCACACATCATGTGAAAAATGATAGTTTCGGGTCGTGGTTGCTGTGGGTTTTTTGTAATTTTCGAGGGCAGTCTTAGAAAAAATTAATTGCAATTCAGGACAATTTAATATATTTCGATATGTGACGCACTGGAAGAAAAGTAGAATCAATAAACTGTTTTCCAATATTACAGTTTACATGAAATCGATACAATTAAAGAAAATAAAATTAACACCATAGGTAATCCAGCCCCTGAATAGTATATTATATACCCAGTTTTTATAACTAGTAATTTTATTCGTAAGTCTAATCTAATATGGCTAGTCTACATAATCAAATAAATTATCATGGCTAGTCTATATGGTTACAGAAATGCATTTCCGCTGTATACTTCAACAATGTAATGAAGCCACTTATTCATGATTTTAGTTCACCAGGGAAATGCAATTATTTTTAAAGGCCAAAGCATTAGGGCGCAATGTAGGTATAGAGTCTGTCGAATCCGAATTAGAAATAATAGCAGCAGCCTACCAAAACCGTCTAAAAGACAAAAAAGAGAAGTTAAAGAGAATCAAGAAACAGATACAGTCTTACATTCAGCATAACAAAGATCTCGATCTAGCAATTCAAAATGTTAATATAGATGTTTGTGATTTGAAGTTGCAAAAAGATGACGAACTGAAAGAGAAAGAAAAAGAAGTAGGACAGTTACGGTAAGTAATTTTGTATTATTCGACCAGGCGTATTATTTTAACCCAGGGAAAAATGCACTGTCCATCGTTGTTGATTTAGTATTTAGAGAGTTTAAAACTCATTTGTTACTCCCTTCGGTCATAGGGAAAAAACACATGAAACATTTGTGGCGTACTTACCAGTTTTTAATAGTAAGCGTCTGCAAACCGGTAGCTCAGTTGGGATGATGGATACGTTCAATTTGCCTTTGTTATTATTTATGTAACAACTAGATGATGGTTGATTTAAATAAGCTAAATGTGGGCGCCAGCCGATAAAATCGACAGAAGGGGTTAATAATATAGACAAACAAAATCAATACAAAGAATAAACAATCTTAATTTTAATACGAAATTGCAACGCAAGTTTACACACTTGTCAAAATGTATTTAATTTTAATACTAATATAAAGAGGGGGAAAAAAAAGGTACCCCTTTTAAATTGCTAAATGTAAAATGATCCAAAATATTTGAAACTTGAAACACTGGGGAATAAAAATGATACTTAATTAACAACACAAAATTAAGAACTAACAACAACGCTATACACTCGTCAATCTCCCTATGAATAAGGCGAAATACTCTTATGTTTTTGCTTGGTTTTATACCTATATCATTGGTAACAGTTGGTCAAATTAATAATTATTAACAATTACTACGTCAACTGGAAGTTGAAATTATATAAAACGTAATAAACATGGGCCCCACTCAACAGCTGTTAGGTGGTTTACAAAAAGGCCATACCTACAAATTGGTATGCCTATCTCTATCTATAGCAACTCAAATTTCGAAACCAAAATGAAATTATAAAGATATTATTATTAGAATTTTGATTATTAATTTATAGAATAATATTATTTATTTTTATTTAAATAACTATTACTATGGTAGATATTTTTAATAAAATTTACGCAACTATTTTCTACACTGATGGGAAATTTTTCAGTCTAATTAAGTGTTCTGTAGGAATAGTTTTTCCTTATAAGTTATTCTAAATGTTTGTTACTTATCCAAAAAAATTCACTCTTGAGTTATTTTTGCATCACTTCTAAATATCTCCACAGCAGGAAGGGTTTGGGACCACCAATAAAAGACAAATAGTGCATAAATACCTGGTCGGTTGCATGAAGAAAATTACCAAGATTGTTTTACCAAAAATACCATGAAGTTGTGTTAAAGAGCATCTAATATCGCTTTTATTTCCAGGACTATCTTAAATCCAGGCTCAAGGAGACGAATGCGTTGATATTGCCATTTGAGTGGAATTGCAATAATAATACGGTTAAAAATAAACGGTAATAATAACCCTTAAAGGCCTAAAAAAATATATTGACATAATATATAACAACTGAAAATCTCTTTTTTTTTTTTTTTTTTTTAAAGAATTAATTACGAATAAGTTTACCTTAGTTTTTATTAGGCCTTTTTAGATTATCAGCTGCACAAAAACCACTTTCTGGGAAGAACAAAACTTTTTCAGAACAAAACCAGTTTTATAACTTGGCGCCCTTTTTTTTTCACAAAAATGCACATTCGCATATATGAACTTTAATGGACTGCCAATTTACACAAAAATTTAATGTTTTGCACAGGTAGATGTTAATTACTCTATACAAGGCACCTCAACCTTCTGAATTCCTCAGATAACCCCGGAATATAAAAAACGCGACTTTTTGTATTCTCTACACCTTATCATTTCATTTTAATGAAACATATCAATATTTGCCAACTAGGAAACCCAACATATGCTATGAGTGTATGTTATTCGGCCCAGCAACTTATTAATTTGTCCTTATGGACTAATTTGTAATTTATACAGGGGTACATGAAAAAGTGAACCGTTACACACCCCCGCTCCCTATTAAAAATATTCGAGACCGACGAGAATATTTTGTGACAAGAGGAATACCTAAATATTAGCTATCACTTAACCTAAACACAAACCGTACTACTAATGACTACACTAATTTAAAATTACGCTAAAAAATGCACGTCTGCACGTCTGCAAGTCTGCATGTGATCCTCTGCATCTGCTCATATTTGACCAGAAGACAAGGATATTAATGACAAAATCGGGAAAAATAGACACTGATTGGGAATATACTTAGTTATAGCCGGTAAATAATGAATCTTGTTAGTTTTTCCTTCACACGTGTATTTCATACAAATAAATTAGTAACACACGTGTAGTCACTGGTAAAGACTAAAATTCAGATAACAAGAACTAAATAAGATTAAACAAAGATCGAGACTAAGATAATGACCACATAAGGGTCCAAGGGTACCCTTTTTTTTTTTATAACCTAAGACATGTCCGGTAATATTATCACACTTACACAACATCCACCTAATCGCTGCCACATTCTCGCAAACACTCATTCTGCAGAAGAATCGGTTTCTGATCCGTGGTAAGGTTTTAAATCCTTCACGTGAAACCTACCAATATTCTTTCCATCGGGACCCCTAAGCTCATATACCAATTTAGAAATTACTTTCCGAACGGTACACAGTATAAACTTCGGTGCTAATTTCGCCGCATAATGATTTGCCTTACTAGATAGTGTAAAATTTCGCTTCCAAACCTTTTCGCCTACATGATATACATCTGCCGGTCTCTTTCTTAAGTTGTACTGCTTTTCATTCTTACGATAAGCCTCGGCAAGATTTTGACGTACATCTATATAGATTTGGGGAATTTTATCCATTTCCTGTCCATACTCCTTTCTATTGATACAACTAAAATCAAGATCCTTGACCGATTCTAAATTACCATAATACTGACCACTGGCAGGAACATATCTACCAAAATTTAAAAAGGTTGGAACAAAACCAGATCCTTCATGCACCGCTGTTCTCAAAGCAAATCCTATCTTGGCTAAATCTTGATCCCATGTTCGTTGATCGACATCTTGTAAATAACTACGTATAGCTGTTTCCAACACTCTATTTACTCTCTCCACTGCGTTTACCTGGGCATGATAATTAGCATTGTAATATATCTTGACACCGTAATCTGCAGCAAGTTTTTTGAACAAATTAGCTGTGAACTGAACTCCGTTATCGCACGCTATAATTTGGGGTGCACCATAAATCAGAAAAACTTGTTCCTGTAGGAACTTTACAATGGGAGGTGTCTTTGCTTCCCTTAATGGGTGCAGCAAACAAAATTTTGTAAAATAGTCACTGACTACTAGTATATAAGTATATCCATTCTTTGATCGCGGTAGAGGACCTAATAAATCGACCGATACATATTGCCACGGAAAACTTACCTTCTTAGCTTGACCCATAAATCCTGGACGGGCAGAAGAGTCAACTTTTTGTGCAGCACATGTCTTACAATGCCTGACATACCTTCTCACGTCCTGTACGACGCGGTTCCAATAATAGAGTTCCCTGATCCTGTGAACCGTCTTGTAAATGCCTAGATGTGCGGCCTGGGGATCTTCATGGCATGCCTTATATACCTCCTGACGTTGACCTTTAGGTACTACCACCTTCCATTCCGGAATATTCGTTCTGACACCGAAGTTAAGAGGAACATGTTTATATAGAACACCATTTTTAACCACCCAGTCAGAATATTTTTCAGGAGAATCTTGAACTCTCGTTAACATTTCAACATACCAAGGGTCAGCTTCAACAAGATTTGGTTTAACTTCAATAACCCCTACTTCCAGTGGTGCTCTAGAAAGAGCATCTGGCACCAAATTTAAAGATCCTTTCCTATGCACAATCTCCAAATCATACTGGCTAAGTTTCATCGCCCATCTGGCGAGTCTACCAGTCGGATTTTTTTAAGTTATTCAGCCATAGCAGAGAGTAATGATCCGTTATTATAGTAAAGTGAACCCCGTCTACATAGGGCCGAAATTTATCGATTCCAAATAAACAAGCCAACGCCTCCTTCTCAGTAATCGTATATTTTTTTTCCGCTTCTGTCAATGTCCTTGAAGCGAAGGCAATAACTACCTCCTTTTCGTCAATCCACTGTGTGAGTACCGCACCCAGACCAACATTAGATGCATCACACTGGATGGTGAACGGTTTTTTGAAATCAGGTGCTGCTAAAATAGGAGCTGTAACCAACGCCTGCTTTATTTCGTTGAAAGATTTTTCCGCTTCTTCGTTCCAAATTATTTTCTGGGATTTCCTTTTATTCTTTAACAATGCATTAATTGGTGCAGTGATGGTGGAATGGTCCTTGACAAAGCGCCTATACCAGCTGCACATTCCGATGAATCGCTTCACTTCGGTAGCTGTAGTAGGTGGAGGATATTCTAACATTGCCTTGACCTTGTCCGGGTCGGTTCTCAAACCTTCGCGGTCCACCATGAAGCCTAAATATTTTAAACTCGGCAAACAGAACACACATTTATCAATATTTATCGTTAACTTTGCTTCTTTTAACCGATTAAATACAACCTGTAAAATTTCTAAATGTTTATCGAATGATGGGGTGGCGACAATAACATCATCTAAATATACAAACACGAAAGGATCAAGCTCAGGGCCTAGAACGGAATCCATCAGTGCTTGAAGGGTTTGAGCCGCGTTACATAAACAAAAAGGCATAACCTCAAATTCAAACAACCCTCGACCCGGCACAACAAACGCAGTTTTCTCGCATGAATCCGGGTGCAAGGGAATCTGCCAAAATGCTGATTTTAGGTCAATGCTGCTTAGAAACCGTGCGCCTGACAATTTGCTGAGAATATGATCTACAATTGGTAACGGGTATGCACATTTCTTAGTAACTGAGTTAAGCTTCCGCCCATCAAAACAAAAACGTGGATCTCCATTGCTCTTTTCGACGATTAACACTGGACTGGACCATGGACTCTTAGAAGGGCGCACTACTCCTAGCTCTAACATTCGATCCAACTCCTTATTAAGAATGTCTAATTTGTAAGGTGACATAAGATGATGCCTCTGCTTAATGGGTTCTCCTTCACCTGTTTCTATCCGGTGAACCATTTTATTCGTTCTTCCTAACCTAGAAGATGAAAGTGAACGAAAACCTTTTACCATAGAATCCAGTTGCCTAGTCTCTTCCTGGTTCAGCTCTGATCTGGAACAGATTTTGTTTATGACACACATTGCTCCGTCGCAGCTTAACGGAATCTTCGCCGTAACTAATTCTGTCATACCTATAAAATAAGAATTGCTGCCAAAATCTAAGGTTATGTCAAAAATTCTACAGAAATCAGATCCTAATCTGACACTATGAGACAACGAAGGTACTACCAGCATCTTAACTACCTTTACGACATCTGCTAATTGTAATGGTACCTCAACAAAACCAAGAATGTGTTGAGTTTTTCCATCAGCAGTACTGATACTTACATCAACACATTGTTGTGGCTGTAAATTAAAGATTTGTAATAAATACATCCCACGACCGCCTATTACACTATGACTGGCACCACTATCCAAGAGAGCGACAACCTGCCTGCCAAAAATTTGTACCGAGACATACGGCCTATTGTCGTTTTCTTTTTCTACCAAAATTATGTTAGCTTCTTGAACGAAACCATCTTTACTACCTGCTAAATTGGTTATAATATTAGGTTTAAAAAATCTTTTAACCTCGTTAAGCCACAATTGCCATTCTTCATTAGAAGTTCGGTAGACCCGTTTCGCCAATCTGGAATGGGAGACACGTCGGTCTACTGCTCGTTCTCCCTTCTGACGTTTTTTGAACAGTTGGGACAATTCGGCTTAATTACATTTTTCTTACCACAACCATAGCAAAAGGGACCTTTCGACTTCTTATGACAGTCACGTTTTAGATGACCAACTCCATCGCACTGCCAACAATGAAGAGTTGAAATCTGCCTAAAGCCACTAGGGTAAGATCTTGGACTGGTTGAAGGATTCCTAATAAAAACATTTTCCCGATCAATATCACGACTACTCGTACTGGCTATCACATCTGGTGAAGGATTATATGCAAGACCCGGTTCTAATGTGGAAACTTGTTTTCTTGGTGGAGGTTTAAAACATTTCTTGGCCTTCTCCGAATCCTCTAGTGATCTGCAAATTTGAACCAACCGACTAACAGTAGTAACGCCTTGTAATGCTAGATGAGATTGATAACGAGGCAAGACTCTAGATATTAAGGTCCTTAACTTCTTTTCCTCAGTTGGTTTTTCTGACAAACATTCAAATATAATTTCCATGATCGATATGTAAATAACAACTGGCTCGTCTTCATGCTGTGTTCGTCTTTCTATTTGCCTCCATAATTCTTCATCATATCCCAGTGGAAGGAAGTCATTCCTAAGAGATGACACCAAGGAATCCCAAGAATCAAATCTTCTTTGCCTAAGTTGTGCTCGAAACCATTCCAACGCGACATCTTCAAAGAGGTCCGAGGCAGCTTCAAAAAGTTCCTCCTTACTGCATTTCCTCGCAATTCGTAGCTCGTCGACCCGCTGCAAGAAAGAATTCACGCTTCCACTCCCAAGTCGACCATTAAACTTGACTGGCCATTTAAATACTGGAACTGACTTAGAAACTCTCTCGCCGCGTTCAGCATTACGATTTCTTAAAGCCACTGCGGCCTCTTCACCCCGTTGGTTTCTTTCAATAATTTCTTCTAATTCCTCTTCTAAAGCCGACACTACAACAATATTGTCCCCCCTGTAATTTGACAGGTCCTCATTGACATCGTCCGGCCACCGTCCCAATCTACCTAGTATATGGTTAATCCTACTTCGAATACGTTGACCAATTTGCTGATTTATTCCATCGTAGTTATTAACCAACTCCGAAACCGATTCAATACTTTCATTCAGCTCGCGCCTTTCCACATCAACATCGAAATTTTGTACAGTATAAATATGAGCCTCTGGCCGCGCTAAGTCTTTTTTTAGTTCTCTTTTAAGATACTTTCTTTTTAAAGAGATATCAACCCTATCAGTAACTACTTTCCGAATGCGAAGTTCATAGTTAAGCTCATGAGTTCTAAGATGAACTGGGTCCATATCATAATTGGCCAACATGTTTGCAAATAAAAAATTCAACAACAGCTAATAATAACAACGTATTTTGCTAAAACCTCTGAAAGAACGCAATCCAAAAAAACTGTTATTGTTTTTATCTTTTCTGTGATATTAATACTCTTAATAATAACAAGAAAATCAACTTTTGAAACTTATGTACATAAATAGATATTTTGTTATCCTTATTTCAGTAGTTAAAGTCGGTTCTATAATTTATAAAAGATTTTATTCGCTTCGATGCAGCCAAAAATTTCACAGGTGACAACCGAGGTCTATACACCAAAACCTAATAAATTTACCAATATGGACTGAATGTCATCGTACTATATTCATAAAACATAAAACCTCGCGGCAGAAGGCTATAGTTATTTAAACTTGAGCAGAATAAATTAAAAGCTATCAATAAGCCATCAGAAATATGTACCTATTACACCCTGTATAAATTCAAATGTTCGATATTTCTTTATATTTAATTACTAATCAGTTCTAACACAAAAACAATAATTGCCAATCTACATACACACACAGAATAAACAAGGTGCGTAGAATAGTATAAAAAAATATGTTTTCTTACCTACGTTAAGAAATTGTAAATAGTATTGCCAGATACCGATATTTTTCTGTTTTTTTTTTTTTTTTTATTTGTCTATCTCATTAAAGGAAAAAAGGAAGGTTATGGGAAAGAAAATAGCTTATCTAAACCATTTATTAACTAATCTATTTTACTTTGCAAAACTAGAGGGCCTCGCACGTTGTGGCGCCAAATTTGTGTGGCGTACTTACCAGTTTTTAATAGTAAGCGTCTGCAAAGCGGTAGCTCAGTTGGGATGATGGATACGTTCAATTTGCCTTTGTTATTATTTATGTAACAACTAGATGATGGTTGATTTAAATAAGCCAAATGTGGGCGCCAGCCGATAAAATCGACAGAAGGGGTTAATAATATAGACAAACAAAATCAATACAAAGAATAAACAATCTTAATTTTAATACGAAATTGCAACGCAAGTTTACACACTTGTCAAAATGTATTTAATTTTAATACTAATATAAAGAGGGGGAAAAAAAAAGGTACCCCTTTTAAATTGCTAAATGTAAAATGATCCAAAATATTTGAAACTTGAAACACTGGGGAATAAAAATGATACTTAATTAACAACACAAAATTAAGAACTAACAACAACGCTATACACTCGTCAATCTCCCTATGAATAAGGCGAAATACTCTTATGTTTTTGCTTGGTTTTATACCTATATCATTGGTAACAGTTGGTCAAATTAATAATTATTAACAATTACTACGTCAACTGGAAGTTGAAATTATATAAAACGTAATAAACATGGGCCCCACTCAACAGCTGTTAGGTGGTTTACAAAAAGGCCATACCTACAAATTGGTATGCCTATCTCTATCTATAGCAACTCAAATTTCGAAACCAAAATGAAATTATAAAGATATTATTATTAGAATTTTGATTATTAATTTATAGAATTATATTATTTATTTTTATTTAAATAACTATTACTATGGTAGATATTTTTAATAAAATTTATGCAACTATTTTCTACACTGATGGGAAATTTTTCAGTCTAATTAAGTGTTCTGTAGGAATAGTTTTTCCTTATAAGTTATTCTAAATGTTTGTTACTTATCCAAAAAAATTCACTCTTGAGTTATTTTTGCATCACTTCTTAATATCTCCACAGCAGGAAGGGTTTGGGACCACCAATAAAAGACAAATAGTGCATAAATACCTGGTCGGTTGCATGAAGAAAATTACCAAGATTGTTTTACCAAAAATACCATGAAGTTGTGTTAAAGAGCGTCTAATATCGCTTTTATTTCCAGGACTATCTTAAATCCAGGCTCAAGGAGACGAATGCGTTGATATTGCCATTTGAGTGGAATTGCAATAATAATACGGTTAAAAATAAACGGTAATAATAACCCTTAAAGGCCTAAAAAAATATATTGACATAATATATAACAACTGAAAATCTCTTTTTTTTTTTTTTTTTTTTAAGAATTAATTACGAATAAGTTTACCTTAGTTTTTATTAGGCCTTTTTAGATTATCAGCTGCACAAAAACCACTTTCTGGGAAGAACAAAACTTTTTCAGAACAAAACCAGTTTTATAACTTGGCGCCCTTTTTTTTCACAAAAATGCACATTCGCATATATGAACTTTAATGGACTGCCAATTTACACAAAAATTTAATGTTTTGCACAGGTAGATGTTAATTACTCTATACAAGGCACCTCAACCTTCTGAATTCCTCAGATAACCCCGGAATATAAAAAACGCGACTTTTTGTATTCTCTACACCTTATCATTTCATTTTAATGAAACATATCAATATTTGCCAACTAGGCAACCCAACATATGCTATGAGTGTATGTTATTCGGCCCAGCAACTTATTAATTTGTCCTTATGGACTAATTTGTAATTTATACAGGGGTACATGAAAAAGTGAACCGTTACACATTCTTCATTACCATTTTTTATTATGTTAAGCGATAATTTTGTTTTACCAATTTATGCTTTTTAAATTTTGCACATTATTAGTTACAACAAATTAAGCCAATAACCTCAGTTACGTAAAAAAGTCGAGAGATTATTGTTGTTAAAAATTACATTAGCATTTTAAAAATTATTTATTCAATGGCGCGCCATAATTTTGTTTTCTAAAAATATCTACATCACTGATTAAAGCTGAGACATAATTATTTGACCACGTTAAATCAGGTGCTCTTCACGAATGCTCTTCAGCCACCTTTAAGGGGATAATAGAAAGGATTATGGAAAGTATCACATATTTTTAGATATTTTATTCTATTAGTGGAATTTCTGCTAGCAAACAATATCATCACACTATTTTAGGTTTCTGTTTTAAATATTTTTTATTTTCTAATCTGCAATGAACATTTCTTAAAACAATGCAAACGAAGTTCTAAATAGTGTAGAAATTGTGCAAATAAATTTAAATGCTTCGACGTATTACTGTCTTAAATATTGTTTAAATGTTAATTGTGGCATTTCATAAATTATTTCTCTTTCTTTTATTTTTTGGGATTTATGACCACATTCCTTGAGATTCCTTAAAAAATCCAAAAAAAGTTGACTTATCTAAAAAATATTCAAATTAACCAGTTTAAAACTGGGAAATAACCTCTACGCCTTTGACGTAATGTCAGAGGATCAGTTAGAGGGTGTTTTGAGACAACTAATAGGAATTAAATTAATACAAAGATACTGCGCTGATGTTTCGGAAACTATATCCGTTTCCTTTTTCAAAGTTTAGGCTTTAAGCCTTGTACAGACTTGGATACAATCGGTGGCAACATTGTCGGCCGACTGTATCTTTTTTGTGGCTCTCAAGTCGGCCGATTTGGAGCGGACACAACAGCTACATCGGGCGGCATTTTATCAAAGGATTAAGTGGAAAATATCACCAAGTCTGTACAAGTTTTTCAACTAGATACATCGATTTAATACATTTAAATTTTAAACCTGATATTTTAATTGCAACCATTAGCAATAGATTTTCAAAATCAATGCTTGACATTCTCATAAAATTACGGAAATCATTTCCATCTTCTAATTTTAAGTCGTTCATTAAACTATTGCCATAAATTTACTCCTTCTTGTAGAATTTTTCTTTGCCACCATCGTCTTTTTTTTTGTTTTTTTATTTTTGATAATTAAATATGCAGCGCAAACATCAGCAGCTATTACTATGACTTTGGATGCCATTTTTTATTTAACAAGTTACCAACTTCAGATGTGGACAGGATACATTTGTGTTTTTAAAAATCGGCTGATATAATCGGCCGACTGTCAGTAAGTAGATTAGAATAAAATACAGTCGGCCGACATTATTGCCACCGATTGTATCCAAGTCTGTACAAGGCTTTATGTTATCTGGGCGACCTGTCTTTGGTACTTTAGTAAAGTCGCTATCTGTTACAGAGACATTGTATGTCCTAAACAGTTAGTAGCAACTGGCCACTAGAGGGATGATTTTCCCCTCCGCTGTTATTAATTGCTTGTCTGTCATAGACACTAACTTGGTTTGCCTGTATTATTCGTCTTTTCAACGACCTATGGCACACTGATGAGAACATAAAAAGTTCGAAACCGGTCTGTGTTTGGCGTTGAAGAGACGAATAATAAACTTGGCTACCAATTTGGATTAGTAGGTATAATTCAGCGCCACCGAGGCTTTTGTCCGTTGAATAGCTGTTTCCTCAAATCCTATTTATTAATAATATACTTTATTGTCCAGACAACAAGTTATCATTGACAAAGTAAAAAAGCCAAGAAATATGTATAAACAAGTATAAATATAAATATACACATATTACACATCATATACACACGTATACATACATAAAACAGGGTGTAAAATTAACATATAGGTACAATATATAATCACAACAGATAATTAAAGAGTAAAAAAAACAATTATATTACATTAAAGCGCATCGTCAAAATATTCTTGTAAATTGTAATAAGGTTTCGTAATTAGTAAGGATTTAACAACTCTTCTGAATTCGTTGACTGAATTAATCTCCTTAATATTTTTGGGTAAATGATTATATATCTTATACCCATTGTAAATAATAGAGTCTTTGACAAGAGTGGATCTTGGTAGGTAGAGCAATATTGTTAACCTGACGAGTTAGATAATGAGAAGAAACAATATTGACATTACTTTTATGTTTATGAATCAGACATACTGATTTCATAATATAAATGGATATCACAGTGAGGATACCATGAGCCAGAAATAGAGGTTTACATGAATCGCGAATTTTGGCTTTACATAGGTATCTAACAGCACGCTTTTGAATTACAAATATTATTCGCATTAGATATGCACTACATACTCCCCAGACCCCAGAAAGAAATACCATATCTTAAATGTGACTCTATTAATGAGAAATATGCAGTCCTTGCAGCTGCGTAGCCTAATTCATTGGATATAATCCTAATTGCATAGCTTCCAGATGCTAGTTTGTTACTTAAGCTAATCACATGTTCTTTGAAGTTTAACTTGCAATCGATATTCAAACCAAGAAATTTTGAACATGTTTTATTTTCAAGGACATGGTTACCTTCTATCAAAAGGACTACATCGAATTGTCATTATATTTGTCTTATTAATATTAAAAGAAAGTAGATTAGAGTCACACCAGTCTTTAACCTTACTTACATCGGAGCATATTATTATTTTCTGAAGAGCACTTTGATCTTTGTTATGCCACAGTATAGTGGTGTCATCAGCAAATAAGGTGAAATTTCCTGTAATATTAATTGCAGTCAGATCATTAAAATATAGCAAAAAAAGAACAGGGCCTAGGACATAATATACTTTCAACGATTATATTTATTTCTTTAGCCTTCATAACATAAAAATGCCATTGTTATGTATGTCATCATTGTTGGATTCCTTCCTGTATAAATATGTCCTGTCTAAAAACTAGACAGATAAGTTTTTTGTATTGTTATTTTTGCCTGCGTACTTGCGGTACGGCAATAATTAGTATGTATTCAGATATACAGGGTATTTCAAAAGTAAGCGTAAACCTTCTGGGGACGTAATCCTTGGATAAAAATAAGACAAAAAGTTCCTATCAACATGGGTCCGGAAATGCTTTCTGAGGAAGTTACGGCCCTTTAAACAGCGAATAAAAAAGGTTCTTATTTTATTGAATTTTTTAATTTTAATATTTACTAACTAGGGGTCTTGTACAATTTACTGGCACTGGACCAAAATTAAATCGCATGTCACAATGACACTCAGTATCAGTAAAACTTCAAATTACTTGAAAACAAATGACAAACGTTTGTATGATCGACTGTTGTATCCTTTTCATAATCAATTTTCTCGAAAACGGTTCATTCTATCGGGATGAACTAGAGTACCTTTTTTGCGTAGAAAACTTTGAAATTTTATAATTTTCAACGAAAACCGTAATAAACTGAAACGAAAAAAAATGGGGTTATTTTAGCCCTTAACCTTCCCGGTATGTGACGCCCCTGACTAAAATTTTTAAATTCTGAATTCAGCATCGAGTTCAGCGTCAAAAGTTTATACAGCGTATGTATTTTCGAAATTTGATTATTAACGGTTTCGGAAATATTGCGGAAAAAACGTCTTCTGGGTGCCCCATTCGAAGGGCAGTAACTTCCTCAGAAAGCATTTCCGGACCCATGTTGACAGGGACTTTTCGTCTTATTTTTATCCAAGGATTACGCCTCTAGAAGATTTACGCTTACTTTTGAAACACCTTGTATGTGTGTACCTCAATTCTACAGTATTGTGTTATAATAAAGGGTGTACTAGTTACATGTTTATATTTCTCTACCCTATGGACATACATAACAGCCATAATTTTTTTAATTCTCCAGAATACTATAATAATATTAAACTTATTCTATAATTAATTTTTAGAATGGATGCGTTGCTTAAAAGAAGTAGCTTGGTGCAACAGATACAACAAAATCACAATGAGATATTGGTTTTACAAACTGAACTGGAACTGCTTCGTCTGAAAACATATCCAACGTTTAAATATAAATTAATTAACAATAGTTAGTTAATAATTTATTTAACATGAAATACATTTTTAATATATCACCTGTTAGTTGTCATTTGTTTCATTAGTTATTGCAATTATTATACAGGAGGTACATTATTAACCTCCCCAGAGTAATAAACATTTGAATCTCTAGGAGTAAATAATAATTTTATATAATAAAATTGTTATAATTTTATTTACTAGCTTAAGTTTACAGAAACCAGAAATAATCTTAAGAATTATTAAATTTTTCTTCATTAATTACTTGATTTATTGTTAATAAACAATTCCGGAAATCTGTAAAATAATTTTTCTTCCGCATTTTATATGTTGAGTTCTTGACGTTTAGACCATCTTGTGGTCTTCTAAAGCAAATTATGGAATTCTTGATCACCTTGCTTTAGAAGACAACACCATTATGTAGACCAAAATGTCAAATATTCAAAATAATCAATGCAGAAGAGAATCAGGATTTTCTTCTACAAATCATCCACGAAGGCTTATCTCAAAATTTTGATTCCAAAAGATGCATAAACCGTTTTCATTCTTTGATTTTTTTAAAATATTAAACTAAACGACTATAAAAAGTTTAACATTTATTTACTTTTATCAATATTGATGAATTCTTGGTCTTATTATAGTAGATTATTCAAATAGAAAAATTATAATACATTAAATGGAATTAAAGATATGACTCATATCTATCTAGTAATTCTGTATCGTTTAATGTTTAATGTTTCTTTTGTTCAAATAATTTTCCTTAAGACTTGAAATGTTTTAAATCTTTCTTAATAAGCCAGTTTGTATTTCCCAAATATTATGAAATGAATTCAAGGGCAGAAAATAAAAAACCAAAAATTACATAGAATTATCACGAAAAACGGATTTTTCTTATCCCTTTAAGGGGCGGGGCGGGTTAAATTTGGCAAAGATTAAAATGTCTGCCAGTCAAGGTCTTGTCTTGTGAACCATAAGATGGTTGGGCTGACGGTAAACTTTCATCGTCGAATTTACATGCTATTTCCAGTTACACAGTTTATCGAGATTGTCAATTCAGAGGAAAACAAAAAAAAACAACAAAAAAAAAAAAACACGCAAAATCCAACAACGCGAAGGAGATGACAAAGAGTGTGGAAAAGAAATATCAAGGAGGTAAGGAAGTATACCTATTTAGTATGTACAGGGTGATCCTTTTATCAGGGGAAATGCGTTTTTCTCGTAAACGGCTAAAGGAAACTATTTTTTGTAAAAAGTATTATATTCTTACCGACTGTTACTAAAGACTAGCATATAAATATAACATAAATGTGCAGGGCTCCAGGCGCCGCGACGCTATAAAAATTTTTTTCCAGCAACATACCACTTTTGTTACACCATTGGAAAGGTCTTTTGATTTCGAGTGTTTTTCTATATTCCATTTTTCTCGATATTTATTCGTTAAAAAGTTATGATGTAATATTTGCTCCCTGAAACGGGTTTTTCGCTCTCTTTAAGGGAAATGTTATACAGTCGAGTAGAATATCTAAACGAGTACTGCTTTAGCTTTAGCTTTAGGAATAAGTAAATTAAATAGAAATAAAAATTATAACTTATGATCAAATCGATTTAAACAACTCCACGTTATTGAACTTAGTTCAGATAACTTAATGATTTAAATATTTATTTATTTATTTATTTATTGGTAATTAAAGTACATTACAGGTTATTACCAAATAATTCAAATAATATAATTAACTAGTATTTACAAAACTACATACTTGCATTAATACATTATATTAATATTTTCATAGTTCTTGACTTAGCGCATTTTGTGTGAGCGCGTAATCTAGCAAAGTTTATAACGGCGAAGCTTTAATTTTAATATAAAAACTGTGCTATTTATCAGGAACATATATTTTTGTTGTTTTACTGCCTATTAGTTATGAATTATGATATTTAGATAATTTTTAAACAATTCGCAGCTATAAAATTACTCTTATTGCTGTACCTACATAGTGGCGCTATTTGTATGCACTCTGTGTCATTTATTTCTGTCAAACCACATACAAATATTGTGATTTTGCTTTATACACATTCCCCTTCTACTAAAGGTTTTAGAACCACCCAAATACTTGATAATATCATTAATATTTATTTCAAATTGTTTATTATTCATTATAGAAAAATTTTGTCACGTTTGTATTTTCTGTTTAAAATTGACTTGTCATGGACAGCTTTCATTTTCTACCACCACAGAGATCACTACAATCACTTCTCATGGTGAAAAATGTTCTCACGCATCTACTTCCACTGCCAGTAAAAAAAGACAAAATTTTAAAGAAGTGCATAACATAAACACACCACAGAAATTAGATAACCCCTAAATCCAAAGCCAAGGCTATCCGGAAGGGGGTTACTCATTTGAAAAACGCAGACAAACATCCATACCAAAGTTTACTAAATACCACAAAACATACAGAATAAGAAACGAGAGCTCCTAAGAAAGAGAAGGCAACAGCAATGACAAGAAGTGACATGTGGCACACCTACTCCCCTAGTAATGAACTACAAACAGAGGCGGGCTGCTTAAATTTCACTTCCTATTCAAATTAATAATTGTTTTAGGTTATTTGACCAACGACCTAGGTCAAATATATGTATGTTTTAGCGTTTTGGTCAAAAGTTTTCTAGCCTCTTTAAAAGTCTCATTTTTTCAAGCTGGTCATGAATTGAATGAACAAGCTCTGTTGGAGCTTGAAGCATTTGGTCAAGACTCTGCTGTCGAGCTGTCACTGCTTGTAGGTTAGTCTTATCTTCTGTATATGGCAGAGAGTGTAGAGTTTTATATACATATAGAGGTATAGGGTTAGAAAATTGTCTAAAATGAGAGAAATTTGTCTACTGGATGAAAATAACACAAAATATACAAAAGTGGTAGATATAAATGAATTTATGAAGAAAAAGGTAGGTAATCTAAAACTATTCCATTATCAACGTCAATTCTTGTAAACAAATAGGTCACATTAGCAAAAGTACTCTGCAAGGTTAATTTCTTATAGAAAATGTGAGGTTAAGGAAGACCGAAAATCACAAATCATACATTTTCGCGCTTTGGTCATATGACCAAAACCAAACCGAAAGTGTAGTTGACCAGGAATTGACCAATGATGACCGAAATCTTTTGACCTGGTCAACGCCAAAAAACGATTATTGTTTTCAGTTTGGTCAAAACTACAGAGGCTTTATAGAGACAGAGGCGACAATAGGTGGTCAGCATTTTGATTTGTAGTAAAGGTCACGTGGTATAAAATGAGGCCAAAATTTTTAAACAGATCATGTGCATATCATATGACTACATAACGTTACATTTCTAGTTTTTGTAAATTAATTTTCAATTTTAATTTTAATTTTTCTAGTTTCAGCTTGGAACCATTAGAACATTTAAAAACTCTTTCAGACAGTATAGATATAGAAAGTTTCAATATTGTAGATCATTAAAAATAGACTGCTATTATAGGTTGGATTTCCAATTATGTGTATCGTACGTGGATATTCCTGATTATTTTGTGGTGTCATACTGGAGTATTCTTGTGCATCTTTCAATTTATTGGGAGTTATTAAACGTATGAAAACTATTTGTGATTAATAATTGTGATAAAATAGTTTCCCGGTATGTGATGGATTTCGATTAAAAATAGCCAACAAAAAGCAAAAAGAGAACAAATTTTCAAGTAAATCATTTGGTAATCGCACATAACTTTATCTTTTATGGAATTACATTAAATAATACGTAGATATCATTCAGACGTAGTTCCTCATAACTTCAGCAATACAAATAACGACAACAGAAGCTTATTCAGTTTGAGAAATTAAATGAAGGTTTCGTTAATATACATCGAATTAAGCTTCAACTTCACTATCACCATTGGAATTGTCACGACCTTCAAGCGACGATACAATACCTAAATTATAAAATCCAGTGATTTTTCAGAAACTAAAAAAGAAGCAGAAATTAGAAAAATGAGAAAAATTGTACAAAAGAATAGTAATTTTCGTCACAAGTCCGGAAGGTGACTTGTTACAGTCGAGTAGATATTATGGACGAGGCGACGTCAGGAGCCGAGTCTAGAATATCTAAACGAGGCTGGAACTACACCTTACGGACGTGTGTCGAATGATATTTTATTTCATCCCGTCATTTCTTGTATATTAGTATATTTGTATAATTTGACACTTGGTTATTTTCTTATGTCATTTGACATTTGACACTATTTTTTAATTTACGGTTGATTTTTATATGTCAAACAACTGTCAAAAGGTATAATAACAGTTTGTGATTGGTTCGTAATAAGTTTCCGGTGGTTTCCGGTACTTTGTCGGCTCTGATACCGTAATGTCTCATTTTCCGGCCGCATATGAATACTGTACTGTGGTACTTTCCGGACGGGATGAAATAAAGATATTATCCTCATTCAAATCTTATCGTAATAAATTACAACATTGTAAAACTAAAATTATAAGATAGTTAGAAAGGTACATTAGAAAAATTTGTGGAAAAGAAAGACATCATATCTTTGAAATCATACTGTAATAAATTACAAAATTGTAAAACTAAAATTAGACAGAAAGGTAAATGAAAAAAATTTTTAGAAAGCAATTATTGCCATTATTTGAAGTGCCTCCCTCACACCTACATTTTGTATTGTTTTGTATACAATCGTGCATATATATATACTGTGATTATAATGATAATCTTTCTTATATAAAATGTAACCTATTTATATTTATGTATTAGTGTATTTTACTTATTTATTTGTGCAATAATTAATCATTTGATGTAGGTAATAAATGTTTGTCCATCTTATCCATTTTTAAACCGTGTTTTTACTGTACCCATGGAATGGAATTTTGTTTGTATTAATAAATAAATTAATAGATGTTAAAAACTGTCTGTGTCTTTCGCTTATTGTTTATTTGTTATTCTGTAGATGAGAACCATCAGATGGGATAAAGTACATATTTTTATAAACTAAATTTTGATTAGTTTTGCTCCAAATTAAGAAAAATTTTTAACTGATATATCTTTATTTTATGTCGGCATAATTTATAGAATCATAAATTAGGGAAGTGGTACCCGTGTGAGTCCATAATACTAAGATTAAGGGTGAAACAATCGGTCCTTTTCTCACAAACTCTTTATTCACAAAAGCTACCGGTTTCGTGGTATTTAATACTAAAGTATTACCACATCTTCAGGCAACAAGACTACAAAAAAGGAAATGTGAAAACATTAGAAGATAACTAATAAGATTATAACAATTTTTGACAGACACAAGGTTAAAATATTAAAATAAAACTTACGTTAAATACAAATAAGTAAAGATTTGTCAATATTTAAAACTATAATAGACAGCCAAATGAAATGCATCACAACAAACAAATTTATGGTATTAATAAAAAAGAAGTTTAGCAAATTAATCAATCAACGAAAAGCTGAATAATGTCACGAGGGACCTCTACATTGTATTAACAACATTACTTTAAATTATAAGTCGCTGTCTAAGGTTTCTTAACTTTAAGTTTATAAGACTAATTGACAATCTAACCTTACAAAACGTTACTTTTTATAGAAAACTAATTTTTTTTAAAAACAACTAGTGGTGACAAAAGTTAAAACCAAAAAAACTGTGTGGAGTTAAAACAAGATATTTAATAAATTACGAGATAAATCCAAACTATAATAAAACCGAAAATGTTGAGGTGGAATCAGATGTCACTTGCGAGTTCAGCGAGTTGACTGTATTACACTTTATATATCTAAGGATTTCTAAAGACTCTAAGTTATTAAGTAATCCACCTTTATTCGCTAAATGTAGCACTTCAAATCCTGTATTTTCATTAAATGTATGGTTTTCGTCAAGTAGGTGTTCTGCAAACTGTGAAAAACCTGTTTGCAATCTAAAGCATCTAAGATGTTCTTTTAATCTAGTTTTGAAATTTCTAAATGTTCTACCTACGTAAATGCTATTACAGTCATTACAGTTCAGTTTATTATTGGCTAGATCAACATTATTTAAAACTGTATGTGTAAAATAATCTTTATAAATGTCCTTTAAAAAAGAATTGAGATATTTTGCCAAATTATAGGTTGGAGAATTGTTAAATGCCACTACTGGTCGTATGGGCATTTCTTCAAAATTGTTAGATTTATGTATTTTCAATAAACCATATAATCTCGGTATTAAACTAAAGTCCGGGTTTAGTGAGAGTAATTTCGGTTTATCCAATAGGTGGCGTAGAATTCTTTAAAGAGTTCTTAACTTTATTTATAAAAGGATTTAGTTTTACATTGCTTTTTTCAATATAGGACCAGTTTCTTATAGAATAGCTAATATATTTAACAACCATTGCAATATAGCTTTCAAAACATCTAATTCCCTTAATAAATATCTGGTACATAATAAAGATAAAATCCCACTACTAGACAAATGTGGCGTATATAAACTGAACTGTAATGACTGTAATAGCATTTACGTAAGTAGAACATTTAGAAATTTCAAAACTAGATTAAAAGAACATCTTAGATGCTTTAGATTACAAACAGGTTTTTCACAGTTTGCAGAACACCTACTTGACGAAAACCATACATTTAATGAAAATACAGGATTTGAAGTGCTACATTTAGCGAATAAAGGTGGATTACTTAATAACTTAGAGTCTTTAGAAATCCTTAGATATATAAAGTCTAATACAGTCAACTCGCTGAACTCGCAAGTGACATCTGATTCCACCTCAACATTTTCGGTTTTATTATAGTTTGGATTTATCTCGTAATTTATTAAATATCTTGTTTTAACTCCACACAGTTTTTTTGGTTTTAACTTTTGTCATCACTAGTTGTTTTTAAAAAAAAATTAGTTTTCTATAAAAAGTAACGTTTTGTAAGATTAGATTGTCAATTAGTCTTATAAACTTAAAGTTAAGAAACCTTAAACAGCGACTTATAATTTAAAGTAATGTTATTCAGCTAGCTTATTTCATTAATCTATTTTCGTTGATTGATTAATTTGCTAAACTTCTTTTTTATTAATACCATAAATTTGTTTGTTGTGATGCATTTCATTTGGCTGTCTATTATAGTTTTAAATATTGACAAATCTTTACTTATTTGTATTTAACGTAAGTTTTATTTTAATATTTTAACCTTGTGTCTGTCAAAAATTGTTATAATCTTATTAGTTATCTTCTAATGTTTTCACATTTCCTTTTTTGTAGTCTTGTTGCCTGAAGATGTGGTAATACTTTAGTATTAAATACCACGAAACCGGTAGCTTTTGTGAATAAAGAGTTTGTGAGAAAAAGACCGATTGTTTCACCCTTAATCTTAGTATAGAATCATATTTTAGGTATTAGGCATAAGAACTAAATCTTTCACCTTCTATTCAGTTAAGAAAATTATTAATCTTTTCAAATTAATGTGCTTACGTACGGATCATGGGCATCATATTACTAACATAACCTTAAATTTTTTGTTTTTGTAGATTTATTTTCAATTTTAATTTCGGTAGTTTTGGTATGGATCCATTATAACATTTAATAACTCACTCAGATATTAGATACCTATATATAAAGTTTTAATTTTGTAGATTATTGAAAATAGACTACTAATTATAGGTTGGTTTTCTAACCAACAAAAAGCATCTAATTATATTAGATTAAGGCAATTAAAAGTTCATTAGTAATGCACTGAACAAGATTTTAGTTGATAGTACAGGAATCAAGCAGAAATTTTAGCAAAATTTACATAACATCTGAAAATTTTCGAAAATGCTTATTTTTGAGGTTAGTTGTGAACGGTAAATATATAATTAATTTTCGGGAGTGACTACTGCACGGTCCGACCGTGCACGAAGCTTTCCTTAAAGACCGGTCCGACCATAATAACTGCACGGTCTGGATAATAGACCTCATGTCATGCCTGATGCATTTAATAAAAAAAATTCCTTTAATCTAATAAAAAAAATTCCTTTATCAGGGAAACAACACACATATCTAACCTGCCTCCGGCTATTATAATAAATTAAAATATTCTAGACTTTCATTAAATTACATTAATAATTATAACATCATAATACGAATGTTGTTTCAATAGTGAACTAAATAAAACCAATCTAAAATTAAACTATTAAAATATGCTTGCATCATTTTCACTGTATCTTATAAATTTAAAAGCGCCATTCATTTTTCTTAAAATTTAGCCTCATTTTGGTGGGCGTGGCCTTATTATCGTCATTGAGATACATAGAGATAGAATATAATAGGGAGACGGCATCACGTGGCAGTAGTGGTTTCATGTCCGCCATATTGCTACGACGTTTTTGTCAAAAATGTCAAACTGTAGTGTCACTTGTTGTCAGTTTATGTTGAGCAATATTTAGAATTTCATTTGTGTTTTGAGAACTGTATAAGTGTTTTTTGCTAGTTTCTTAAAAACAATTATGGAGACTTGTGCTGTGCGTAGCTGCTGTAGCAGAGACTGTGTGGATAAAAAAATGTCGGGAATAACATTTCATTGGTTAGTATAAACAATAAACAGAACCGTACCTACAAAATTATGGTACATAAATGCTATTATTAATGGTAGTGTACTTTATACATGCTACAGCGTAGGACAAAGGGCGGCGGTAGATAAATACAAGCATAGAGGAGAAGAGAACGCGTATACCTACAAACTAAAGAAACGGGAGAAAGAAAACCAATTTTTAGATCAGCTTGATAGTCACCAAAACGAGAATAATATAATAATAATATAATAATAGATTTATTTACTATAGATACATTACAAGAAAACGAGAATAAAATATATATATAAACTAATAAAATCTTAATTTAAGACAGAAATGAACAGCATAAATAAATCTAGGTAAACCCACTAGAGCCTTAGAAAATAGCTCGTATGTGGGAGATATATTCGTTAAACACAGATTAGTATGCTATTCACATTTTATTTACATGAAGGGAGGCCTTGGAAAATCTGAATTCTGTTGGTGTGAATGGCTGTTTTAATTACTGAGGTTATGTTGAAAGGTCAAAAACATAACCACAAATTCAAATTGGTTCTACATAGTGAGACCCTAAAGAAATCACAGCAATGTTATCAGTAAAAAATTTGGCAATTCAGCCAAAAATAAATGACAGTGACGATCAATTAAATCTGCCACTTCAATATTTTGTAGATAGTAGAAAGCCCTGAGAGAACCTAAGAAAAACATATCATAGCTTTCCCTCATGTAAATAAAATGTGAATAGCATATAGTAAATACTTACAGTTTATAATAGGAAAAAGGAATGACTAACAAGTTCCTTTATTATGTACTAATCAAATAACCATGGAAAGCATCTCACTGAAGAAGACTCTGTGCGTGAGCATAACTTTCCAGAATCATTGATCTATTTTTTTTAACATTAATAAATAAACTAAAATATGCCATACACATATAATATATAAAGTCAACTATAAAAGATAAAGTACATTTATACATGTATTATACAACTAGATATCTAGTTATTGCTGGTAAAGTAGGTATTTTTTGTGTCAATGAGTTTGTGAATTTCTATTCTTGATGTATTTGAGATCCATTTTTTAACGTCTGACTTAAATTTATTTAAAGAATTAAGGGATTTTATTTTAAGTGGTAGTATATTAAATATTTTTGGTCCGATATACACGTGTGATCTTTGGCCAATTGTTTTATTTGCCGCCGGTAGAGCAAATGGCACTAGAAAATTCTTATCAGGAATGAAACGCGACAAGAAAGTTTTTTAAACCAAGAACTAATATCTGTAAAGACAAAGGAGGAAACTTAATAAGCAGTAAAAAATATATTCTATCTAGATGGACGGAACATTTTCAAGAGCTGCTGGCGGGAGGACCAACCTAAAAGACTGAAACCATTCTCTGAAGCCCACCTCGGAGAATATAGCTTTGTTCAAAAACTATTACACTAGTGTAGTGCAGTGGCACATAGTGTAGTGTAGTGAAGTTTATTTTGCTGTGACACTACACCAGTGTAGTGCAGTTTGTAGAAAGTGTAAATTGTATGCATAAAATTGGTTTCTGAACACAGTTCAAATTTAACCTTACTTTTATATTTTGATCATGGTGATCCCGTTGTGCTTATTTTTTTTGAAGCATTAAAGTAAATTGGTACTAAAACAGATAACAGATATCTAATGGAGAGATTAGTTTTATCAGAATTGGTATCATCTGTTGATGATTCCGATGACTCTCCAAATGAAGACCATTTATACAGAAAAAAACGTTTATTAACTTTATTCAAAAACCCTACACTAGTGCAAAATTTTTACACTGGATCCATTATTCTGTGTTCACCAACTCTAGTGTAGATGTCGTCTGGCATATGTCAAAAATATTTGGCGTTCAAATATTCCAGTGTAGTGCAGAAATGTGTAACACTTTTACACGAACTTGAAAGGTAGTGCAAAAGTGTAGTGTAGAATGTGGAGATTTGAGAACAAGAAATACGGAAAAATAAGGTTATGCTTGCTTGAGGTGTCAATGGTGTTGTACAAATACTTAATAGGTAGCTTTGTTAATAAATTGACACTGTTAGATTAATTATTTTATATATTTTTATATAAAATCTTTTACATGACAGAATATTATTCTTCATACATAAAAACAATATATGACATAATATATCTTGATAAACTAAAAACTATAACACAGCAACACAACAAAAGAATCCAGTTAGATAGTATAGCACAAATCTAATAAGAAGCAATATGTACTACATCAACACACCTCCTTACATTTGATTCTTTAACATCATTACTTTAAACTTTAATATTCAACATTTCTCTGAATTTAACAAATTTAATTTTTCCTAATGATTTTGTAAATATATCAGCGATATTATCTTCTGAATCTACTTTAATAATATTAATAATTCCATCGATATAATCCTCATGTACGTAATGATATTGTACTTCAATATGTTTTGAGTTCTTAGTGAAATTACCATACTTTGCAATCAGTACCGCTCCTGAATTGTCTTCAAAGATCTTAATAGGCTCTGTAATCTTTATTTCAAAAACATCATCAACAATGCCATTTATGAACTTTATCTCAGTTACTGCTTCTGATAGTGCAATGTATTCTGCAAATGTGGATGATTTAGTTACACAATTTTGTTTCTTTGATTTCCAAGATATTACATTCTTACAACATATCCTGTAGTAGATTTCCTATCTAAAACATCGCCTGCCCAATCGGCATCCACAAAACAATCCATTGTGTCTGCTTTACACTCTTGGTAGTATGTCAATTTGAGATTTTTTGTTAAATACAAATATTTCGGAACTCTTAATGCATAATTGAAATGAGTCTCATCATAACAGTTTTGAAATCTACTTAAATAATTTACACTGAAAGCTATATCTGGTCTAGTTCCACAACTAATATATAGAAGTTCACCAATTAAATTTCTATACTTTATGTCTTCATTTATTTCTGCTCGTTCAAGTTTCAGATTAATTTCCATAGGCGTATTATACAACTTTGCATTCTCAATTTTATATTTTTTTGCTAATGATTCTATATAAGTTTTTTGACTAATAGTCATAAGATTATTTTTTATGAAATCATACTCAATATCAATGCCAATGTAATTTTTGACTCTACCCATATCTTTCATTTTAAACTTATTTGACAATTTACTTTTAATTTCAGAAATTTTTTGTCTATCCTTGCAGCAAATTAATAAATCATCCACAAATAGTAAAATATATATGACTACGCTATTTTCTACCTTGACATAAAGACAATAATCATATTTACTTCTACGAAAACCTAGTCTTGTTATAAAATTATTGAAACATTCATACCATGAGCGAGGACTTTCCTTCAAACCATACAATGACTTAATTAATCTGTATACTTGACTACAACCATTTTCATAACCCAATGGCTGTTTTACATAAACTTCAGAAGTCACTTTACCATTTAAAAAAGCAGTTTCAACATCCATTTGATCTATATCCAAACCATTTTTACAGCAATAAGATAATAATGTTTTTAATGTTTCTGTTTTTGCCACTGGTGAATAATCATCAATTTCTTCCGTTTGTTGAAACCCTCTGACGACTAACCTTGCTTTATATATATTCTCTAACTTCTTCTTGTATACCCACTTTACATCTAGAACCTTTTTATCCTTTGGCTTGCTTACAAGTTCCCAAGTATTATTTTCAATAATACTGTGTATTTCTCGATCCATAGCTGCTTTCCACTGTTCTGCTTCATTGCACTTTATCGCTTCGCTGAAAGTTTCTGGTACGGTAGCACTACAATAGTTTACGTGAATACAACTGTAGCCAAATTGTTCATCAAATCTAAGTGGAACTTTGCTTTTTCTTGTTGATCTTCTGATATTAAATTCTTCAGTACTATTTTTCTATGTTTTTAATTCATTATCGTCATTTCTTATCATTTGATCTTCAAATTGATCACTTTCAGTTGAGTCATATTCTGATTTATTTTCTTGTGCGTCTTCATCTTCATCCTAAAAACCAATATATTTTACATCTTCAATTATATCAACATGTCTAGCTACTGTTACTCTGTTATTGATTAAAACTCGGTACCCAACGTCTGTGTAGCCAAGTAAGGTACCTAATTCGGCTTTTTTATCCCATTTTGATTCTCTTTTTATTTCTGGTATTCTGACAAAAACTCTACTTCCATACATTCGTAAGTTCTTAACACATGGTCGTCTCTTAAAGAATATTTCGTACGGTGTTTTCTTTTCTATAGTATTAGCTAATGTTCTGTTTTTTAGATACGCAGCAGCTTTTACCACCTCTGGCCAGAAACGTCTATCAACTCTTGCCTCTGCCAACAGACACCTTGCCATATCCATAATTGATCTATTAAACCTCTCTGCAGTACCATTTAATTCATGTACATATGAAGGACACGGTTTTATGACAATTCCTTTCTGTTGAGCGAATTTATACACACGCCCATTCAAATATTCTGTTCCGTTGTCACATCTCAATTCTTTAATAGTTTTTCCTGTTACATTTTGTACTTCATTTACATATTCTATAAAGCAATCAACGACTTGATCTTTTGACTTAATACAATATACTTTCGTTAATTTACTGTAATCGTCAATAAAAGAAAGGAAATACTTTTCACCACAATTTCCTGTAGTTCTATGAGGTCCATTCAGATCTGTATGAACAATTTCTAGAATTTCCTGTGCTTTTCTTCTATTATTATTGAAAGGTAAATTATGCATTTTATTTTCAATGCAAATTGCACACTTCATATAATCTGACTCTATATTTTCTGGTACTCCATCCAATAGTTTATTTTTACATATTATATCTAAATAGTTAAAATTTACATGTCCAAGTGTGCGATGCCATTTCTCTTTCAATGTAATAGTTTCTTGACTAGTATTACTCGACACATTTGCACACATTTCGTTTGGTAAAATAAAGCTTGTCATCTTGTAAAGCCTATTATCCTTCTTTGCTATAGCTACCAGTTTATTGTTTTGATCATAAATCTTGGACAGATATCCTTTTGAGACAATCGTATGTGTATCAGTAACCCTTGAATAACTTATTAAATTTGCTTCCATTTGTCTTACATAAAATACATTTTTTAATGTCACTTTTGATTTTGTGCTATATACTGGAAAAAATATTGTAATTTTTCCAACTTTTGCAGCTTTTAAAAAACGACCATCACCAACTTTCACATTTACAGGGTCTTTTAATGTGATAACTTCATCAAAATATTCATCATTATTTATAATGTGGTCAGTACACCCACTGTCAAGTAACCAAGTTATTTGTTTTTTATTCAACTTGATTTCTTCACTTATAGACGACATATTATTTACTATAGTCGTATTGAAACAACTTCCAGGTCCATCTCTATCTGATTTGTCTCGATAGTTACCACGATTTACACGAAAATTGTCTTGATAACCTCTACCACGATTGCCTCGATAATGTCCATAACTCGACCGACTGCGAATACTGTCTCTGCCTTCCTCTTGACAATTCCTTCTCAGATGACCTGGTTTACCACAATTAAAACAGATTTGACTATAACTCATTGACGGACCAGCCACTGCTTCGAACACATTTGATTTTGAAACTATTTCATCGCTACGGTTATTATCTGTTTCATTTTTTTCCTCCAAAGCTTTCATTTTAATTTTACTTCTCAAATAATCCACTGTTCTGTCCTTTTCTGGCAGTACATCAATTAAATCACCAATATGGTTGTAATTTTGTGGTAAATTCAACATATAATTTAACTTCTCTTGTTCACTTACTTTAGCGCCAGCAACCTTTTAATGCATTTACAGCCTTTTCGAATTCGTCAAAAAATATGTTAACTTCAGGATAATTTTTTAACTTTATCCTTTCAAGATGGTTTCTACAAACAATCTGCAGTGCCGTTGATTCTTTCAAGTACATTTCGTCGAATTTCTTTATTATATCATGCGCTGAATCAATGTCACTTATATATTCTAACTGCTTGTTCGTAATTGCACTATATATATAATTTGTAGCTTTAATATCCATTTCTTCCCAGTCTTCATCTTTGTCTGTAATACCTTGTTCTCTATCAACTACGATTTTACATTTTTTGAACTGTAAGAATTTTAATATACGTATTTTCCAGTTGCTGTAATCTGACCCATCAAATATCGGTATAGCAATATCATCACTCTTCATGAACGCCATTCTACTGTATTTTATTTAATTAACCACGCTCTGCTACCATGTTAATAAATTGACACTGTTAGATTAATTATTTTATATATTTTTATATAAAATCTTTTACATGACAGAATATTATTTTTCATACATAAAAACAATATATGACATAATATATCTTGATAAACTAAAAACTATAACACAGCAACACAACAAAAGAATCCAGTTAGATAGTATGGCACAAATCTAATAAGAAGCAATATGTACTACATCAACAAGCTTTGTTCAAAAACTATTACACTAGCGTAGTGCAGTGGCACATAGTGTAGTGTAATGTAAGTTTATTTTGCTGTGACAGTACACCAGTGTAGTGCAGTTTGTAGAAAGTGTAAATTGTCTGCATAAAATTGGTTTCTGAACACAGTTCAAATTTAACCTTACTTTTATATTTTGATCATGGTGATCCCGTTGTGCTTATTTTTTTTGAAGCATTAAAGTAAATTGGTACTAAAACAGATAACAGATATCTAATGAAGAGATTAGTTTTATCAGAATTGGTATCATCTGATGGTGACTCCGATGACTCTCCAAATGAAGACCATTTCTACAGAAAAAAACGTTTAATAGTAAGTAGTTGTACAACACCATTGACACCTCAAGCAAGCATAACCTTATTTTTCCGTATTTCTTGTTCTCAAATCTCCACATTCTACACTACACTTTTGCACTACCTTTCAAGTTCGTGTAAAAGTGTTACACATTTCTGCACTACACTGGAATATTTGAACGCAAAATATTTTTGACATATGCCAGATGACATCTACACTAGAGTTTGTGAACACAGAATAATGCATCCAGTGTAAAAATTTTGCACTAGTGCAGCTAGTGTAGGGTTTTTGAACAAAGCTATTAGCTTTGTTCAAAAATTATTACACTAGTGTAGTGCGAGTTAGTAAAGTCGAGCTCACGAATGTTTGCGGATGACTAATTACATACTGAAAATATCACAGACGTGCACGCTGTAGTACTATCTCCTTTGCACATTTAATGCAATATGGAACCTTACCGAAACGTTAGTCTTCAATTGTCCGGTCCAATCTACGCCATCTGTGCGGTTCGCTCTCACTCTGTAACGTAAACACGTTTGACAAAGACATCGCTATTGTGCGTATCGCACAATGTCACTTAAGGTTCAGACTCCACCAGTGGCGTATGTTAGACTCTCTCAGGGATGCCGCTTTGGGCGCTTTAATACATTTGTATTAATACATTTGTAATAAATTACCTACATTATTAGTATGAAAGTACCAAAGGACATTTTGCCATACGGATTTCTCAAATATTTACATCAATTACGTGTAAATCTAGAACATTGCGTTGTTGATAAGCATATCGAAACAGCGCGCCGCCAGTGAAATCATATCAAGCGGATTAGATCGGACTTGAATCACTGCTCCGTCTGTCAAACTGTCTTTGCAGATAGGACAATTATTCTGAGTAAAACTTGAATTAGCACTCATGTTTCAAACCTGCAACAAAAGAAAACAATAAATAACATCAAATTTTTGGTTGTAAACGACAAATTACAAAAAACGTCATCATACAAAAAACATCCATCAGATCCAAAATGGCCCCCGTTTTTGACCCCGTGGACCAAATTTATTGGTTGAAATGAATTCCTTGACCATAAAAACCGTAAGTTTGATAGAAAAATAATTTTTCTACGCTTAAAAATAACAAACTTACAGGAGTTTTGCCGATTTTCATGATTAGCGGCGGCCATCTTGAAAATAACCCACCTCCGGTTATCAGATTTCGGTAGACTTTTTTTCTGTCGATCAGTACACCTAGTAATCATGATACAACAACACATTTATTGTATCATGCCTAGTAATGACAAAAACCGTTCACAAACCTTTTGTTGGAATTTGTCCTACGTCTGATGGTATATTGACCCGTCTATAGTTGCACCACTTGAGCGCTTGAGAAAAACAATAAAAATATAATTGTATGTTTACAAATGGGATAATAATGTAAGTTTTCTATTTGTTTTATCAGGTTTTTTTGATGTTTTTAGATCTCTATTTGTATACTCGTATGACACTATTTTGACATTTAAAATTCGAACGGTCGGACTAACAAAAGCTTTGTTTGTCATCAGCCACTAGTGTACACTTTTTTACACTTTTTGCCAATAAGTCGTTTGTTATAAATGGGGTATTTTCCATCAATCGAAATGAAAGTGGAAATTAGCATTTTCCTAAAATATACATATTTTAGAGTTTACAAACCAAACATTATTGAAAACCAATCGGTAGATTCTATTTTATTTAATTTTGAAATTTTAATGTACATTCGTGACGTCATTAACCCGAGATCGGTCGCCTTATGGTCATAAGGACCGACGATTCGTGTAAATGGCGGGGGTTTTTTAACTGCGCCTGCTAGAAGTATTTCCTTTCAGGTAATCTCCTAAATATAATGTAGTTTGACGTGGATAAACCAGTAAAGGTAAAATTTGCGACGAGTCACGTAAAAATTGTGTTTGACCATATTGCGACTTATAATTAGCTTTGTTCAAAAACCCTGCACTAGCTGCACTAGTGCAAAATTTTTACACTGGATCCATTATTCTGTGTTCATAAACTCTAGTGTAGATGTCATCTGGCATATGTCAAAAATATTTGGCGTTCAAATATTCCAGTGTAGTGCAGAAATGTGTAACACTTTTACACGAACTTGAAAGGTAGTGCAAAAGTGTAGTGTAGAAATGTGGAGATTTGAGAACAAGAAATCATCATCAGATGATAACAATTCTGATAAAACTAATCTCTCCATTAGATATCTGTTATCTGTGATGGTGGGTCCTCACGAGCGTAACTGGCGTAACAGCTAATCGGCGCTTTGCAATATGATTGGCTGTAGCGGGCATGTTTAATATTTTGACATTTACGTCATGCCCGCTACAGCCAATCATATTGCAAATACCAATTTACTTTAATGCTTCAAAAAAAAAAAATAAGCACAACACCAGAACCATCACTCAAAACATAAAAGTAAGGTTAAATTTGAACTGTGTTCATAAACCAATTTTACGCAGACAATTTACACTATTTACAAACTGCACTACACTGGTGTAGTGTCACACCAAAATAAAATTACACTACACTACACTATGTACCACTGCACTACACTAGTGTAATAGTTTTTGAACAAAGCTACATGCCATTCACATTTTATTTACATGAGGGAAGGCTATGATATGTTTTTCTTAGGTTGTCTCAGGGTTGTCTACTATTGACAAAATATTGAGGTGTCAGATTTAATTGATTGTCACTGTCATTTATTTTTGGCTGAATTGCCAAATTTTTTATTGATGACATTGCTGTGCTTTCTTTAGGGTCTCAGTGTGGCAACTATGTAGAACCAATTTGAATTTGTGGTTATGTTTTTGACTTTTCAACATAACCTCAGTAATTAAAACAGTCATTCATACCAACAGAATTCAGATTTTCCAAGGCCTCCCCTCATGTAAATAAAATGTGAATGTCATATAGTTATAAAAATTTTGGTGCTTTTGACCGTACTGCGACTGATAGCGTTGAATAGGTAAAAGTTTCATGTTTTACTTATATTTTCTGTTATTTACTTATTTTTATATATATTATAGACTACAAAATGGCTAACCATGAAAAAAAGCAACGGCGGCTACAAAGGCTTTTTTGTGCAGCCGTTCGCGAAGTGAGTATTTCGCATTCGCAAAACAGATATAAAATAATCATAAGAGTAAAAAGAAAATGGTCTTTTTGACCATATATGCGACTGATGCCGAAGTAATTTACAGTTTTAAGTTTTTTTTTGTAAATATTTTTTTTTTGATGGACCAAAAATTCTCATAATAATTAGGTGCTTTTTTATGAGGTTAAATTAACTGACAGAAGTGTTAAAAATGTAAAAAGAAACATCGGTAAAAATGACCACCGCGCGACCAATACCGTAAAAAAATATGCGCGACTGAACTCGGGTTAAGCGAAAATTAGGGAATTATTGTCTCAAATGTTACCGCAGATAGCAACACTAAGACAACACTGATCTGCCCATGGCTAAGTTCATGTTTGTTTGACATATTTGTTTTGTTGGATAAGGAGTGGTTGTTGATTGTTTTCATTGTAATAACAACGTAAATAGAATTCAACAAAGAACTTTTGCCAAAGTCAAACACAAACAAAAGTGAAGTATGAAACGAGCTTGACATATTTTTAGCAGCGACGCAGCGACACCAACCACACGAGTAGAAAGATCCTAGAAATTACTAGAAACTGGCGCGTTTTTAGAATTTTCGCTTAATGACGTCACATACATATGACACACTTTAAATAATTAATTTTTGGGTTAAAATAAACTCAAAATGAAAATTCCAGAGACACGTGTCTCATCTTTTTCTCTCTAATTTCCATATCTGACTTAAAAAAAAAGTAGGAAAATACCCCATTAGTGCAGACAGTGCTAGCCGTTTGGTATACCAATATAGTGTACACTTTCTTGCACTTTTGACACTGACTCCTGAGGAGGTGTAACGAGTGTCGGTGTGGTTTGAAGTTTGAGATTTATTGAAACGGGTTGTCTGACAGAGGTATGAATTGAAATAATGTGATTTTGTCACACTTATTTAATGATGAGAGTGAAGATACTGGTAGTGAATCTATTATTGCTATTATTTATAGGTTATGTTGATTTTCTGACAAGAGTACGTACACTCTAAAGTTGTTTGTTATAGAATTACACATCTGCACTAGTTAACATTTTGTACACTTTTAAACCTACACTTTTCTGCTCTACACTTTGATGACAAACAAAGCTATTATTCCTCTTTATATTTTTTTTACCACATATATTATGTAACTCCTCTCACATTGTCAAACTCTTTATATTTTTTAAGGTATAATAGTTTTATAATTTTGTAAGAAGTTGTTTATGACCAACAAAATTAATACAGTTGGGATTCGAAATGATGAAAAATGTCAAATAAATAATTGAGCAATAAAATAGAAAAAAAAATGTATTATGTTTATCCACTAAAAGTATCTATTTTATATTTTAGTCTATCATTAGAATATCAATAAAAAAATACAGAATGTTTCTTCAAGACAAACCATTTATTTTGTGTACAGATAACCGTTCACTTTTATGGCTTAACAAAAATAAGGATTCGAAAACCAAATTAACACGCTGGTCCCTTCTGTTACAAGAATATCAATATTCACTTCAACATGTTCCGGGAAAAGAAAACTTGCTGGCGGATTATTTAAGCAGACATCCGGCCACAAACCAAGAGCGACCCGAGATAGACGAAGAACGAATGTTTTCACCCGAACAAGACAAAACACTCACACAAGAGATACACGCAGTAACAACTTCAACCCTCCAACAGGACATTCAGCAAGCTCAACAACGATGTAGACAAATCCAAGAAAACATACAAAGATGGAATCAATTACTACATAACCATCATCGCACCCCGAAGAACAACACTTTTTTGAGGAATACCTAGTCAGAGACAATTTACTCTGGATAAACCACCAGGGCAGACAAAAAGTCATAGTTCCAGTACAAGACACCATGCACATTTTCATGATCAAGAAGATGCTGCTCACCCCGGCATAGACGAAACCTTCAGAACGATCTCACGATTTTATTATTGGAAAAACATGAGAAAAGACGTAATAGCTTATTTCAACAACTGCTTAACCTGTAAAACTATCAAAACCCAGCAAAAACAACAAAAAGCACCTTTTCAAACGCATCCTCAACGTACCCCATTCAACACAATAAGTATCGACGTACTTGGACCATACTTAAAGGCAAGAAGCAGCAGAAACAAATACATAATTCTCGTTGAAGACATTTTCAGTAAGTGGCTGGAAGCCAAGGCTTTACCTGCAGTGAAAAGAAAAGATATCGAAAAATACCTGGAAGAAAACATTGTATCCCGATATGGACTACCGCAAACCATAATATCAGACAACGGAGGCCAATTCAAGAGTACACAGTACACTCAATGGTGTGCTCGCAACAACATCGAAATCAAGTACACTCCACCCTACCACCAGCAATGCAACCCTGTGCCTGTAGAACGAAGAGTACAAGAATTTAAGAAGGTGCAAAAAATGCTTATGCCTAACAAACCAAATAATACGTGGGACAAATATTTGCAAAAAACTCTCTTCATTCTTAGGAACAGACAAAACGCCGCAACCCAACAGACACCCAGCTTCACCCTGCTAGGGTATGAAATGGCCAAGCCAGGTGACTGGCAAATACCACAGTACTCGCAGGAAAGACAGGGACACACTACCATTACTCCTACCGAACGACATGCACAAGCATTACAAAACCAACAGCACTATCATGCACTATCAAATACGCCAACCCCAACGTAACCCCTTCAGTAGCATTCCAACCAGGGCAATCAGTTATGTATAAAGTGTTACGCCCAAGAAAAGACGTTTTCCTTCCATCATGGACGGGACCCTATGTAATCCTAGAGAAAATCACTAACGAACTCTACAAAATTAGAAAAAACAACAAAGATATCCAATGTCATGTAAACGACTTGAGGCCGACGCCTCCCGCAAAAGAAATCGAAACCGAAACATCCTCCAACGAAGACGAAGAAGACTTAAGAGCGAGTTCACCGTCCTCTAAACCCATGCCTAATACGTTACCAATCGGAAACCACACCAAGTATTTCAGCGAGGAAGACAGCGATACGAGTGAGTGTTCAACTGGTAGACCGATAACCATCACCACACAAGCAATTGTACACAGACAAGACGAAGTCACTGACGTAGATGAAGAGCCAGCTGCAGAAGTACAACATCTCGAAGTTACCCAAAATACCCTGCATCATTATCCTACTAGAACTTTTCTGAATACTAAATTTAAAAAATCCAAACTTTCGTAAGCAGCTCAGTGCCAGGTACCGGCACCAGCCCGCCTCATCCTTTTTCATGGTTAGCGGCGGCCATCTTGAAAATAACCCACTTTCGGTTATCAGATTTCGGTAGACTTTTTTTCTGTCGATCAGTACACCTAGCAATGACAAAAACCGTTCACAGACCTTTTGTTGGAATTTGTCCTAGGTTAGGGGGCTTTTTTTACTAAATTGACCCGTCTATTTATTCCCACCCAAACCACTATACAGGAAATAAAGCCAAGTGAGGTCTTAAGTCCCAGTCAACAGCGGCAAGATTGCAGGGAGCAATCAGTTCGGTACCAGAGAGTCCAGAACAAAAGCCACGAACAATCCAACGAGCGAGCCGACGAATATGCCAACCACCCTTCCATTATGAGACGAATCAACCCCAATGCCGGCGTGACCTTCCGTTGTGGATAGCACGACCGATGATAAATTCAACCCAGAACCACGAAGAAGACACCACCGCGGCAGAAGATCCGAAATTTAATGTCGCGTTAATCCCTGTAAATATTGTACATACGTTAAGTAATAGTAATAACACCTTAAGTGTTACCTGCATCAGATATTATATAACATATTTTTAAGTCAAACACCTTAAGTGTTACCTGCATTTTATCAGATATTATATAAACACCTTACGTTTTAACGATTTAAGTTGTAATTCGTTACAACAGATTATAATTTCTATTTTGCGTATTAAAATACGATTCCTCAGTACTGAATAACCCTGTATGCGTATATGATCGGTATATGTGGTAGGAAAAAATGCAACAAAAAATGCGACAGCGGGCGAACTCGGTGGACGAGCCTTGCTTTGGCCGGTATAGAGGATCTTTCGCCATTCGAATCTCATCGGGGTAAGTTGTGTTCTTGTGATTGCTTAAATATCGCTATTATAATATTTGCTTTTGATTTTTGCTTTAGTTAATAATAATTTGTCAGAATAATTACAATATTTACTATCATTTCCATATTTTGGATTAATTTCAAATAATTACCTAATAACACGGGTTTTAAAAACGTGGGTGGGTATTCCCATTTCCGTTATATCGTATCGTGTCTAAATTAAATTTTTGTGGTGCAATTATTATTAATTGACACGTTATACAATATTTAAATTGTATAAATTATCGCTGTAAGTGAAACTTACAGATTATCGTATTTCGTGCATAGAACCATTTCTGTGTGGAATTTTTATTGTTATTAGGTTCTACAACTGTGATTCATATGAGCTGGAAAAAAGGAAATTAAACTGGTTTTGGAATAGTAAAGAAGTCCACCTTTGAGACTTGGGTTTTGCCATATTTATTACTGTCCAGAGCTAAAGAGATCTGTCCAGGAGCTGCCAAAGCAAACGAGGTAAGTGATCTATAGTATTTTCTATTCTCTTTGAATTAATCAATTTGAAGTACATTGATCACTTGCTTCGGATGTGACAGAAGTCCGATTTTCTGGTTTCCTTTTTTTCATCATATTCACGCAAGATCGATTTTACTGTTGACAAATTATTATTGTTAGTTAATTCTTTAATTATCGTGGAAATCACAAGAGTGCATAATTACCTTGATTTAAAGCATTGTCCGCCATTTTAAATTAGGCATAAATTCAATCAATTTTTTCTTTTTTCGTCGAAAAGCTATCTTAATTATCGATTATTTCATATATTAGTTTTTGCTATTTTTTATCGTTCAAATATTGATAAAAGATTAATTTGAAATCTTATTTGTTTTAACATTCCGAATTTAGTTCAATATTATTATTGTTACTAATTATTTTGTTATTAATATCAAATATCTAAATTTTTACAATTATTACTTCACTAACGTTCCTAACTCTTTATTGTTCGATAATCTTACCTTAAATTATAGTCCTTGAGAAAAATTACAGTCTCCTCATGGTTTTTAACCTATAGGATAAATTAAATCAACTTAGATTATTTGTTAATGAACTGATAGTGAAATTTTGCCACCTTACTAAATTTTTGCATTCAAATTCTAGTATTATTCTGTTAATAATTCATTTTTTAGTAATTGGTGTCAGATACCATATCTTTACGTAATTTTAGTCCTTTTACAAATTCTAATATTTTGTTGTGTCATTTTGACAATTTTTTTATAGTAATATTAAGAACTATTAATTTTGTGAATTGGAGTAATTTAACTATATTGCCTAAACTTTCAACCTAGTGTTAATTTCTCTGTTCCTTTTCTCAACTGTTCTGTATTTATTTCATGACATCTGGCTTTCTGGAAATTTAACTCACTGGAAATCTGTACCGAGTTAACAACAACTGAAGTAAGGAGATATTGGGTGTTTCCGAAAAGTCACAAATTGGTTGGAACCTGAACACTCTGGATTGAGCAGGAGTGTGGAGACAGGATCTCACAACCTTTTCATCACCTCGAGTACTCGTAGGATTCTTCGATCTCAAGAGAACCCCTTCCGTCTCACTTCATTCCGTCGAGTAAGCCTTTACAACAGAACAGACAGACAGAGAAATTTGTTAAGTCATAAATGTTATTCCATTCTTTTGTTCACATTGTCAATATTTCCATTATATTTGTTCAACTTTTATTTGTACAGGATTTGTAAAATTAAACTTGTTAAATCTAAGCTTTCTTTCTTTCCAATTTATGTGTAGTAAATACTTAATTGTGTTTTGATTAAACTTTTGTGTATTTAGTTAAAAATACTCTGGCGCCCATCTGCTTTTAATATAATCTCAGTATTTAAAACAAGGCTTCACCGAATTCAATACCTCGCTGTAGCTAGCTGGAGCTAATTGTTAAGTTGCACTTTGAATTGGGCCAATACAATTGGAAGTGTCGCTGCAACGTGTTAAGCAAAACATTACAGCATTTTTAAGTAAATTCATAGGAAGGCCTAACCTTCACGATCCGAGGAAAGAACGAGGACATGCCTTTTAATTAATTTTCCCAATTTAAATCGATATTTCGGCAAGACTATTTCTCTCCAACATAGCGTTATTCACAGTTCTCAAGGAAGTTACCAAAATATCGATCTCCAAACTGCTCGGGGTGTCGTAGTATTCAAAATTAATTAATAAACATTTATTTCAATTCTTAACATTGGAAATGTTTTTGTTTTCGTATAGGGGGTTGAAAATCGTTTCATGTTGCATATTATGAAGCATGACTTATAGAAACAGTTGTCTAAATCACGTGGTACCGGCAGTTATGTTATTATTTTTTTATAGGCGTCTTCTTGTCGAGAAAATCCCAACGGCTATATATCGTTGCGATTCTTTGAATATTTAAAGAGTTATTAGCGTTTCAATATCCCATGTCGAAGAGTTTTGTAAATTTTGCGAAATTAAAAAGGCCGAATGCGCGCGCAGAACCCTCCAAATTTCATGCGCGTGCAGGTCTTGCCAAAACTTTAAAATTTTTAGTTAACGTCACAAATGTCACTTTTTAGTTAGGATATGCTGACCTCAAAATCGCAGCTGGACCGCACATTTCACGATGTACTTTCAAGTTGGACTTTCGAGCTTGGATTTATTGCCAGAACGGCGGCCCGGCGGCCTGTTTTCGTTTGGAAATAAGGTTTAAAATTTTCGTGTTTTCGCAAAATTCGCCAAAAAATCCATAGTGCGTCCGATAGATTACACCTTATACAGGGTGATTCATTGGTAAGTGTACATACTTTACCTGCATATGTAGGTTACTTGGGCGATTCCATATCACCTATGGTTAGTAGGTCAATAATCCTTAATTACCAAGATACAGGGTGTTTTATTGATTTTGCGTATTTTTGTCTTGGACCATAACTTTAGAACCACTAGGTATAATAAAGTAAAATTTGGTATGTATGTTTTACTCAATCAGCCATATCGATTCCTCAATTTAGCAAAATCAAAATACAGGACCGGACAGAAAAAAATAGCCGAATTGTTAAATCTCAAAAACAACACCCTGTATCGAAAGTTTTAAAAATATGTTTTAAGATTCGGAAAGAGCATAGAAAAATAAGGCAAATAAAGTACATTTTCAAATTGCGCATCTCTTTTTTCTATTTATTTTCTTTGATAAAAGGAAATTTTACAAAACTAAAAACCGACTATCTCATACAAAATAGCGTTTTTTCTCTATAATGGACTAAGAGAATTAATAAAAACTTTCATATTCAATAAGAAACCATTCATACAACGAAGTTCTGAAAAGTATTCAACCTGTCAATTAAAACCAATAGATTTACATATTATTTTAAAAATTTTAAATTCTGACAGGTAGGCTTTGAATACAAGAATTAAAATTTCTAACAATCAAGTGCGTTTCTGACAGATAGTTTCGAAAAGGTTTGTTTAAATGTTCCTCACCTAAATAATAATAAACTTTAAAGTAAAATGCCTCAAAATTTTATTAAGTAAAGTTTATTATTATTTAGATGAGGAACATTTAAACAAACCATTTAGAAACTATCTGTCAGAAACGCACTTGATTGTTTGAAATTTTAATTGTTGTATTCAAAGACTACTTATCAGAATCTAAATTTTTTAAAATAATGTGTAAATCTGTTGGCTTTAATTGAATGGTTGAATATTTTTCAGAACTTACGTTGTATGAATGGTTTCTTATTGAATATGAAAGTTTTTATTAATTCGTAGTCTATTATAGAGAAAAAACGCTATTTTGTATGAGATAGTCGGTTTTCAGTTTTGTAAAATTTCCTTTTATCAAAGAAAATAAATAGAAAAAAGAGACGCGCAATTTGAACATGTACTTTATTTACCTTATTTTTCTATGCTCTTTTCGAATCTTAAAACATATTTTTAAAACTTTCGATACAGGGTGTTGTTTCTGAGATTTAACAATTCGGCTATTTTTTTCTGACAGGTCCTGTATTTTGATTCTGCTAAATTGAGAAATCGATATGGCTGATTGAGTAAAACATACATACCAAATTTTACTTTATTATACCTAGTGGTTCTAAAGTTATGGTCCAAGACAAAAATACGCAAAATCAATAAAACACCCTGTATCTTGGTAATTAAGGATTATTGACTCACTAACCATAGGTGATATGAAACCGCCCAAGTAACCTACATATGCAGGTAAAGTATGTACACTTACCAATGAATCACCCTGTATAGTCGATCCAGCGAAATTTAATGATTTCTTAATGTCGGTCCTAGGACGGAACCGAGTACAGTTTCGGACTCGGGACGACTTCAGGACCCCAAAACAATTTTCTGTTTCTCGATAGTGCCTTTCCTTCACTTTGACATTTAATTGTATCGAGTATTCGCGAAAATCACGGAGTGGGCGACATCTACATTTTTTGGTGTAATCTCAATATGATGAGTCATTCATAGTGAACAACAAACCGATGTCACTACTGTCACTGTCATTTCGCGGGTTTCTTAAATTTATCTTTTTATTTTTTAAAATTATAAGTGCGTTTAAAGTGTTGTTATTATATTTAACTAGGTCATAAACAATATAGCAATGCAATCAATTAATAAAACGGTTGACACAATACTTTAATAAAAGAAGATTGTTACTAGAATTAACCTCTAAATTTATCGTAAATGTCAAAACACTGTCAAAGGTTTGTTGTTCACCACTTGGATCATACACACACTAAATTTTCAGCGCCATCTAGCGGTACGTGATTTTCGCGAATTGTATCCAAGTAAGAAACTGCATGTTTCAAGAGCAGGATTAAACAAATGTTTTTAGTTTCCTAGTAGGGGGTCGAAAATCAGTTTCATGGCAGAATGACGTAACGCGTGAGATTTCAGTGGTTTCGTTCACTCCTATTGAGCCTAAAATCAGAACGTGACCGTGCAATTCACGATGTAGTTCTAAGTTCGACCCTCTACGTTGGATTTCTTACCAAAACAGTCTCTCGGAAATTCGTTTGGAAATAGTATTTGAAGTTTCCGTGTTTTTGTAATTTTTTTCAATTTTGTCAATGACTTGCAATTTGACAAATCATAGGGGTGGATTTAGGATCGGGGTTACTCTGGCAGGTTGCCGATACCTGATTTGTACGTATTACGGAGTGTTAGAGGTTTGAGTGCCATTACTTTAACATGAGGTAGATTAAGCAAAAGTAAACAAAAAATTATTACATGGGAATTTATCGCTGCGTTAGAAAAGTCACGCCCAACAATCTCCAAGACCACTTAACATCGAGAAGCACGTCGAACAGCTTATTTCCTTTTGTCTCGTCGAAATATGTATAGCCGAAAACCATGTGTAACTTAAAATTTTGTCGTTTTTCGCAATTTACAAAGATAGCGGTGATTTGAAGGAAAATAAAATAGGTATATGTTCAACTCCTCTCACAATGCCTGATCCAATGATATGTCACACGGTTACAGTACAGGCAAAATGTACCGAAATTAATCAAATAAGCAAGAAAATTGCGAAATCTTTGCAACTCTATACTTATTATTTTGTAATTTGAAGGTGGATTTTTATTGCATCCACATTTGTACGACGTATGTTAACTACGTGAAAACCAAATTTAGGCAAAATTCAGTAATCGTAGCCCTCCCTCAAGAAAAGTTTTTGTTAAATGATATAAACGAAATTCTATTAATTTCAATGTTGCCAAAAATTCTTTAAAACAAAGGATTGTTTGTAAAACAAGCTGTAGATGATGTGGATTCACCTATTGTTAAAATAGCAATTGAAATTTGTACTTAGTTGATGAGGACGTTGATCTCCTTGTTTTATTAATCGCTTTAACTCCAGAAGAAAAAGACATACTTTTCATAAGGCCAGGAACAGGAAAAATTATATGGAAAATTCATTCTTCGTCAGAATCCAGAAATGACAAGAACGTAAAAAATAGTTATTTATATTACTAGATGCGAAAGGTTACTTTAAGGTGTGAGGTGATTTTTGAATGGTCGAGGCGAAGCCAAGACCTTTCAAAACACACCGAATACTTAAAAGGGTTTTCGCATCGTGAAATGTATTATATTTTTTCTACTATACGGAAAAAAATTATGGAATTTACTAATTTAAAACTAATTATTTCATGAAATTAATTGACGTTTTTAATAAACTTTATAGTTTAGGAGGCTGCCTGTGAAAATTGTTTCCATGGCAACGAAATATTACACATTTTAATTTCTGGTGGTTTCAAACTAAAATAAACAAATACATATATGCTATTCACATTTTATTTACATGAGGAGAGGCTTTGGAAAATCTGAATTCTGTTGGTATGAATGATTGATTTAATTACTGAGGTTATGTTGAAAAATCAAAAACATAACCACAAATTCAAATTGGTTCTACATAGTTGCCAGAGTGAGACCCTAAAGAAATCACAGCAATGTTATCAATAAAAAATTTGGCAATTCAGCCAAAAATAAGTGACAGTGACGATCAATTAAATCTGGATACTTCAATATTTTGTCAATAGTAGACAACCCTGAGACAACCTAAGAAAAACATATCATAGCCTCTCCTCATGTAAATAAATTGTGAATAGCATATGTTTTGTGGCGATATAAATGGAAATATTGCTTGTGCCTTGTTTTACCCCAAGAAATACAAAGCAAGGTATATGCAAACTTATGAAGCGTTTTTAAAATGGAGTAGGTAGGTACTACGTGCCGACAAAAATGTTGGCGTACTTCCTAGAAAGACATTTCTTTATTAATACAAAATTGTTTAGTTGTATTAATTTGTTCAAATAGAACGAATTAATTTCGTTTAAAATTTGGTTTTCTACTTTTCGGTCCTGGCCGCATAAGTTTTACTTTCGTAGATAGCAACGCCTTAGCTTAGCAACCAGGTAACTCGAATGTTTACTTTCGTTATCGCGAGGTCCGTCAAGTTAGCGACTCGCAATTGGAAAAAAAATATTTTTGTTAAACTATAATTTTGTGCTCATTTTGTGCCAATTTGAACTGTATTTATTAAATTTTGTGCTCTTTTCGTTTTTGTGTAATTCGTCGCACTAGAATGAGTCGCTAACTTGACGCTGCGACTCACCAGTCGATATTTTGATTTTTTATTGTCAAAATTTTGTGCTCATTTTGTGCCAATTTGTGCTGTATTTACGAAATTTTGTGCTCTTTTCGTTTTTGTGTAATTCGCCGCACTAGATTGAGTCGCTAACTTGACGCTGCGACTCACGAGTCAATATTTTAATTTTTTATTATGTCAAAATTTTGTGCTCATTTTGTGCCAATTTGTGCTGTATTTACGGAATTTTGTGCTCTTTTCCATTTCTAGAAAATTGCGATAACAGTGGGAGTCGCTTACTCGAGGGCACAGATTTGGACGACGTGTTAATCTTATGCTTATTATAACCAACTAATCTTCTACTTAATTCATTTTTGTGTAATTAACCGTAATATAGCAAGTTTTTATCCACACGCTTATATTGCATTTTTATTGCCAAAATTTCAATTTTTTGTCATAATTTTGTGTCTTCTTTTCTTTTTTGGGCCAGTCGCAGTCTATAACGAGACGCCTCATTGTTGTTAAAGCAGCTAAAGCTGCATATATTTCAAATTATTTGTTGCATTTAGGCTGACCAACTAATTAAAAAATGAGTTGCAATAAATCATAGACAAACTGTACGTTGCTTATATAATGAAATAATAATATTCAAAATAATAAAATAACATAATAATTTATTGAATAATATAAATAAGCAATATAAAAAAATAATATAATATAAAAAATCTCAAGAGTTACATCCTAAATTGGAAACATTTTTTATGGAAATATTTTATGAAAATGAAAATCTTTGGAATACACGGATACACGGTGGTGAATTTTTCGATGCCCACCATTGGTATCTCGGAAACTATAAGATATAGAGGATTGGTTAAATTAGACAAAAGTTGAGCTATTTTATGCTCTACAATTTTCGGCCAAGGAATGCTGTATATCCTGATTCGTTCGCGGTTTATCCTGAAAAAATTGAAAATCATGATTTCGAAAGAAAATTAATTCCATTCATGCGAATTTAATGAAATTTGGCAAGGTTATATTTTTAACCACTACCAATTGAATGACGTTGATAGAAATTTTCTAAGCCTTCTAGATTTTGAGCAACGATAGTCAACTTTTTTTTTCTTATGGCCGCCATATTGAATATTTATACCATTAGTTAGAGAAAATAATTCTCTTTTCACCTATGTCACCAAAATAGGCTGGTTTTTTAAAAACAACACTTTTTGTGCCAACAGCAGAATCAATATTGCAGCTTATCTCCTGCAACCGCAACAGAAAAGCAGGTTGAAGATGCTCACAAATTTACGGAAATTGTCAGGGAGTGTGATGTCTAAATTCATACATGGATAAAATTATCGAGGATCTAAACGACGCAGAAGATTTAGATGCTATCGATTCCGATCTTCTTTAGATACAAAGTGTGTTTCATTCAATATATATAAAATTTTAAACAACTCGATAAACCTCACTTGTACTACAATGATTATGTACTTTTTCATTTTGCAGAATATACTCACAGATAAACAAGCAGAAACTGAAGGAAACAAACGTAAAATTGGTAAAAAAATTTAATAAAAAAGTCAAAAATTAATATTATAAATGAAAATATTCTTATTTTTTGAAAATTTCTCATGGTTCAATTGCCAATTTTTATTATGCATGTGAAAAACCTAGTTCATCCCACGATTTTTCAAGTAGGCAGCTACGACACACCCCTTACGGTTCGGGACTCTTAAGTTTCTTGAAACAGATATATATTTTTAAACGTATGTCAAGTTTCAACGAATTCACTATGTTCTTGTTCAGTTTGGACACTACTCCTGTACTATTAGCTGCGTTTAATAGTTTGCGATTAATCGATATCGGTATTTGTAACTGTTAGGAATCACTTTTCATCTTCCCGAAATTATATTAAATTATTTCAGTTTTAACATTAAAAATGTTTGTTAGTGAAAAAAATTTGTATAATACCATTTTAGTTTTCATTATGAGAATGTTTTTGTTAATAAAATAACTTTTTATTTTAATTTCTAAATAAAACTACCTACTGATAATAAGATTTTACTTTTTGAAAATGTTTTGTGTTAATGAAATAACTATTTACTAGTTTACAAATTTTCATTTTTATCATATCCGAAATATCACAAGATTTGCGTTCTACTTCGTCATTTCCAATGTCTCCTCCGGTTGCATCTTTGCGAAGGACTGTGAATTTTTTCTTTAACTAATGTCCGTAAGGTCAAATTGGGTCGAATGTCATATGAAGAAAATTTCCATTTCAAAAAAAAAAAAAAATGTTTATATTTCCAGTCATTCAAAGCATTAAGTGTTTTATTACAAATATCTGTCTATTAGTCCATCAAATAATCAATAACAAATTTTATTACGTCTTAATGTCTTAATAAATCAGTCGCAAATAACAATCATAATGCAATTTAAATGAACACACCGGGAGACCAGGTGCTTGCTACAAATATGCATAGGCGGGCGCGAGGCAATCCACGGCAATAAGACAAACATAGGCGCGCGCATTACTTTCGGTAACACCGCGGTCCAACTCGACAGGAACAGAACGCCGGGGCCTTTTCGGTGCGTTCAGTCTGCGGTCCGCCCTAATTATACAAATACCACTCAATTTTGCAATTCGAATCAATCGACTTCAGTTTGTCAATCGGGTAGTTGCATAGAAGGCTCACGTAAAAATCTTCACACTTCACATCAATCACATCACCACCCTGGATATTCATCAACCTTCACTTCAACCGAACTTCATTCAACAATACAAACCCACCGGATCTTTTCAGATCTAACTATAATTCGTACAATTAGCGTCGTTTAACCACTAGATCTTTTCAGATCTTATAATATTTCTTACACTTAGCATCGTTTCACCGAAGCCAACGTAGTCTGTCAGGTAGAGGACAAATAAATCTTTTCCAGCCCCAAACATCAGAAGCCATCGTCCGGATTCATGAGCCTACGCGCCGCGTTTTAAACTTTCGATCGCTAATAAAACTGTTAATGCGAAGCCACTCACGACCAGATGGTAAGACATTGTATTTAAACAAAAAATCGGGTACGGACAGAAATACGCGCTGCGTAGTGTTCATTTAACTAGTAGTCAAATTTTATTTTTATTGGACATTTATTTTATAGTAGAACTTTTATTTTAATTGATTTAGTGGAACTTTTATTTTCATGTTATTGGACCTTATTTTATATTTATTGGATTTTATCGTTGATTACTGGACCTATATTAATGGAATTAGTTTAAGTTAGTGTACGTAGATAAGTCCACGTGGAGAACTGAGTTTATCGTAAAGATCGTACAACACAAATCAAATTCTCTTGTTCAAACGTTCATTTTAACCCATGTTGTCTAATAAATATCATAAATTCCACAAACTTTTTTTATTAATAAATCAATTAAGAAGTCGATACTTGTCAATGCTAGCAGAAATTCAAACTCATTAAAGCAAAATAAGTAATAAAAAACATCAATTAAAATCTAGCCAGTGAATTAGGTATTACATTTGACACTTTCCAAAATACAAATAACATTTACATATTTCAAAATGACTAATGTATAGTGAACTATTAACATTCAGTGTTTACTTAATTATTTTACATATACTTCCGTACTTGTGTGTGACATCAAGATTATTCAACAAAAAATCGACCCTGAGCACCGATCTTCCCGAACCAGAGAATGTCTGAACTAAGGTCTATCACTTCACCAGCGTAACTGGCGCCTACTAAATAAATTTGTTACGCACAATCAGACAATTTTTTTGTTTTATTAAAACATCTTTTTTATTATTTAATCAAATCATTCATTTTTAAAATCACTTATTAGATTTAAAATTAATTTTGGTCGAAAATAATATATATTTTAACTTTAGACCGAAGGAAAGGCGTCAGGATCCCTTCGTCTCCTTAGGGCACACGAGTCTGGAATCTACAGTGACTAACCCTGCGGGATGTGGGGAGTTGCTGTAGATTATTCGCTGGCGCTCTCTCTGTGTGGTGTCGGAGGCCACGGGGAGACTGTTCAGCATTAGGTTCGGGAAACCAAAAAAAAAAAATAATAATAATAATAATAGGGGTGCAAAATTCGGACCGGGTGCACCGCGAGGAGGTTTCGCGGTGCACCCCGGATAGGGAAGGGCAACCCTCTCTGACAAATGTCGGCCGTGGGTCCTCAGGGCTAACCATCCTGGGGACTCATTTCCTCTGGTGTTCGACCGTGACAGAGGACAGGCCTCACAATCGACCCCAGTCGGATGGGGGTCAGAGACAGGTGGGAAGGGCATTACCGGACGGTCTCAATGATGACGACTTCGCTATTGGACATGGACGCTTTAGGTGGACGGAGGGATTACGAGATGACCTGCTTAAATGCTACGAGGGCAGCGAACCTGCGCGCAGGGGATACATGGCGCGATTACACCGGTTGTGGTGCGATATGCACCCGGAGTATCGCGCCTTCTCTCAACAACACCTGAGAGATCAAGTATCCTTCCTGCGCAGAACAGGTTTTGTAAGGGCACCTCGTCAGCTTGAGGAAGTGCCAGCCGCACTTCCACCGCGCCAAATACCTGCTGACGAGGAACATCCTCTTGAGTATACCGACGTCGGTTTAAGGACGAGGGTTAACCTTAACACCAGGGTTAACCCAAAGCCACAAGACCTGGCGCGAATGGACTCGTTGATCAATGAGGAGCTTCCAGAAAATGCCAACATATGGCAAATCAACAGTGCGGTGTACGCAAATCAACAGCGCCTGGCAAGCGCAGTTGATAAGGTCGAGAAAGCTAAACGGCGCGTACAAAAGATCGAAGCAAAAATTCGATTAGCAAGGCAACACGCTTCTCGAATCCAGAGTGTGGTGGATTATATAGTTGCAGGTAGACCATTTACACCGAAGGTCCGGCGAGTGGCAGCCGGACTGAGACGCCAACACTACACTCTAAATCGGACAGTGCTGCAGACCATCAAGCAGCATTGTCTAGATAGGATTCGAGCACTCATGGCAATAAAGAAGACCTTGGTCAGGCAAATGCGGAGTTTGGAACAAAACAAGTTGTTTCAAACAAACCCGTCTCGCCTGTTCCAAGAGCCACAGCGTGTTGTCGAGAATCCGCCAACTGTTGATAATGTCGAAGCCTTCTGGAAAGGAATCTACGAAGTCACGAGTCCATTCGATAATGACACTCCAGCTATAGCACACTTCGAGGCTCTCTGGCGTAGAGTCTTAGAAGAGCCAGACGAAGTGTGCCCGGCAATCGGTACGGAAGAGGTTCAACAAGCACTTGTTCGAACCAAGAACTTCGCTGCCCCAGGTCCAGATGCTATAAACAACTGGTGGTGGAAGAAGTTTCCTTCCACCCACCGCCATCTGGCCCGAGTTTTCAACTCATGGTTGAACGAGGGGCAGCAAATTCCGGACTGGTTTGTCGAGGGGCGAACTGTGCTAATCCCCAAAAAGGGGGATCTGTCTGACCCAAAAAATTATAGGCCGATTACCTGCCTCAACTCCTGCTACAAGTTATTTACTCGTATCTTGTATACCAGGATGTTGAGGTCTGTTGATCCGGTCTACCAACAGATAAACGAACAGCGTGGTGCCAAGAAGGGCCTGGCAGGTTGCAAGGAAAACCTGCTGATAGACCGCTGTATTACACAGGATTCTGTACAGTACAAGCGGAATCTGCCTGGATTGATTATCGCAAGGCATTTGATACAACATCCCACGAGCTTTTGTTACACTTGCTCGGATGTCTTGCAGTACCAGCACCACTAGTGAGATGCATCGAACAACTGTTGCCGCTTTGGAGAACTCGCTTCACCATAACATCCGGTGCCGAGCGAGTTTCGACAGAATTGGTGACATTTAAGAGAGGAGTGTTTCAGGGTGACACTTTGAGTCCGCTCCTCTTCTGCATCTCACTGCTGCCGCTATCCGTTGGACTCCGCCAAACCAGCGGGTATCAATGTGGGCCACCCAGCAACCGGGGGCATAAGGTCACCCATCTATTTTATATGGATGACCTTAAACTCTATACCTCCGGAGAGCGAGAACTTCAAAATGCTCTCAGGGTGGTCGAGGAATACACGCGGGCAACTGGAATGGAGTTTGGGTTGGACAAATGCGCAGTCGTCCACCTCAAGAGAGGACGATGCGGGGAATTCCACGAAGAAGCGCAGCTCGCAGACGGAAGCATCCTACAAAATTTGGATGCCGGAGAGACCTACACATACCTGGGTGTGGAACAACGCCACATCCAGGATGTGAACCAAATAAAGGATTCTCTCAGTGGCAAGTACAGACACCGACTCCTAAAGATTTGGTCTTCTGAACTTTCGGGGAAGAGCAAGGTGTTTGCCACTAATACATATGCTTGCCGTTCCGATTCCGCTCTACTCCTTTGGAGTAGTTAAATGACGAGTAGATGAGCTGCGCCAATTGGACAGGGATACCCGCAAGATGATGAATATTCATAGGAGTATTCATCCTAGTAGATCGTCCGTTCCTCGTGTGTACCTCCCACGTCAACGGGGGGGGGCGAGGACTCTTGAGTCTGGAGTGAATGAATGGCAGAGTAGCACTAAGTATGGCATGCAACATTCTCAGGAGCTCGGATCCACTCCTACGGTTAGTGAGAGATCACGAAACTGTAGGAGTTGGCACATTATTGTTTAAGGCAGCACAGAGGGCCGCAGATGAACTCGGTCTCGTGTTCGACTACAGGCGAGGAGGCCGGCGAGGTGCTGATGTAGAGTCAGTTACTGAGCTTCCGCCGAATCGTCTCACAGCCCAAATTAAAGCTGCCGAACAGAGGAATCTGTTCAGGCAGCACGTCGATAAACCCCTGCACGGTGTTTTCTTTAACAACATAGAAGCACTGGGTTTATCGACAGAGCTGACCTTCGCATTCTTAAGGTCAGCGGGGCTGAAATCGGAGACCGAGGAATTCATTGTGGCCTGCCAAGATGGTGTTATTAACACATTGGTCTATCGGAGTCGCGTGATGGGTGTAGAGGTTCCTGATATCAACTGCAGGACCTGCCGTCAGGCGCCGGAGTCGCTCATGCACCTATTATCTGCATGTCCGATTTATGCGACTTCGGCCTACATCCACCGACATAACGCGGCTTTACGAGTGCTATACCACCATCTTCGGCACTCGTACAAGATAGACCAAACACCAGTGTTGCCTTATATCCCCGGAGATATCGAGTCCGTTGTCGAGAACGAGAAATGCCGGATTTACTGGAACTACTCGTTCCCAACCGTCATGCGAATTCAAGCCAATAAGCCTGACATAATCAGACTATCAGACCAAGGTGATGTATGTCATCGAGTTCTCAGCACTTGCTAAGACAAACATCGCCTTGAAGGGGGAGGAGAAACGGAATAAATACAGAGATCTCTGGTACGAGCTCCAAGTGCTATACCCAGGCAAATCAAATGCAGAAAGCGGTCATCCTGGGATCCCTTCGTCTACTTAGGGCACACGAGTCTGGAATCTACAGTGACTAACCCTGCGGGATGTGGGGAGTTGCTGTAGATTATTCGCTGGCGCTCTCTATGTGTGGTGTCGGAGGCCAAATTAAAACATAAAAAATTTAATATATAACACTGGTATGCACCACTTGTCATCTACTTTAAAGCAGCGTATGATAACATCCTTAGGTCAAAGTTGCACGAAGCTATGATGAACGAACTCGGAGTTTCAATGAAGCTAACTTGTCTGATTAAAATGCCCATGGTTGACACCACGTCCGCAACTTCAGAACTCCATAATATAGGAACCGTTCGAAATACACAAAGGACTGCGACAGGAAGATGCGCTGGCGTGTCAGTTATTCAATATAGCCCTGGAGAAAATCTTCTGAATGGTAGTTGGTACGTACCACTTCGAAGGAGTGTGGGCGTTACACATTCACTGATCGTTTTCTCTATTTAATACACGTTTTACGCTTTACGTACGATCATCTCGTCTTTGTTTCCAATTTGGCTATAATTTTTCTTGGGGTACTGTATATTTATGTATTCTGAAACAACGTATAACTTGGGTATGTAAATTAAAGAAAAATGTACTTATACTTATTTGCCTAATTGTTTTACTTTACATATTCACCATCATCCACACACCCAATTAAGAAGCTGTAGGAATTGGTACTATTGAACTAATAGTGCAGTTTTTCTTCAAAGGGACCTATAAGCCCCATAAAACTAGTTCCACTATATTAAATATCTTGTCTAAAAAGACGTTCGAACCAAAAACTTCACCGACTTTAGTTGATTACGAAAGTTCAAAGTTGACCAACTAAAATCGAATCGTTAGAACGCGCTTAATCCAACTCTGTTAAAGCCGCCATGCCATATTGCTACTACATTAAGCTCCGCCCAATGATACCGTTACTTCCTTACCTATTTATATCGTATAGCATCTCCTTATATATTCTATCACAGAGTACCTATTACAGAGACGAAGGCTTTGGCGGCGCCTTTGATATTTGGTGGTTCAATATCCGTGACCTTGAATACCACTTACGTCTACACCCAGAGAAATGTGTTATTAATTTTTAAAATACAACTTCACTCTACACTGATAAAACAGTGTGTTTCAAACTAAATAGAAAACTTAAGACATTTGGAACTTCCTGTTATAATTTGTATTACATAATATTATTAGCATATACATACAGAAAAATTTCTTGAAATTAGGTAGATATTCAAAACATCAGTTTGTAAGTAAAATTTTAAAATAAAATACCAATGTTATTAAATAATAAAACAAAAGAATCTGCTTGCAGGATGTAATTAATTCTTTGTCATTTGGCTTTGACTAGAGCTTCGAAGGTTATTAGCACATAATTATTCGATTATAATACAAAGTATTAGCATTGACTGTAATAGCGGTAGGTACTCCAATTGTATGCATATTCACCATTTGGAAAACTTTTATATTATTTATCATATTGACGAAGGCATTAAGAAAGTTGAAAACATATTTACAATAACAAAAAGATATACTTAACTATTATCACTAATTAAAAATGACAATTACAGATCTACTTTATTTAGTACTATGTAAAAATAAAGAAACAAAAACCTCTCACTGTTAAATTAGGTTTTACCATCATAATTTAGGCATGTCTATGAACATAAAATACGTATTACAAATGGTGTTAAATACAATATATTATTATGGTGGTTAATAAATAATACAATTCTATTGATTACAAATTTTAATAGTAAAATAAAGTAAATGACAGGCATTTTGAGCAATGAAAAATTCTTTTTTGCCGCTGCCTACATCTTGACCAACAGTGTCATCTCGCCTTGTGTGATAGTATAGGTTTCCTTTAAGTGACATCTCATCAATACAAATAATGCAATGTTTCTCCTGCTCCAACCGGGTTTACATATATGAGTTTTTCAGTCATATGTTCGAGACATCTTTTTGTTGGAAGATATAACAAGTTATTCATGAATGAATAAATGAATACGCTCGAGGTCCCAAAGAGTAGAGAGTCAAGGCGAACTGTTTATATTCTGCAGAATACCTTCTTGCCAGTGGATTTTTGTCTTTGAACCTCGCTTGTGCCTTCACTATCGCTGCCAATGGTGCATTAAGAAATTTGTCACACAGTTTACCAAGGTCTGTTTCCTTCTTTTGCACTGGTTTTTTTCAATATACTTCTTCTTAAGGCTTTCAATTTCTTCCATAGTTTCGTCTTTCTGGGTGAGTTACAACTTAGAGTAGCAGATGTTTGTGTAGATGATAGGGTCCCCAGTTTCTTCTGTATGTTCAGCCACTGTTAGATCTGTAAATGATATTCAGGATTAATATTTTCAAGAATTCTGAATTGATTAATAATAATAACACCACATGTAATTACGACCCCCTTCATCCTGGTTCTAGAAGAGCCTTATGTGGGAGGGGGCTACACATTTAGAGACAAGGGACATACACCCAATATCCGTGTATAATGGAAAAATCCCTCTCACAGTATTTTCCATTGCCACGACCGGGAACTTTTGGGTGAGAGGCAGGTGCGCTACCGTTCGACCATCAATAATATATTAAAGAGTCATAAGATTATATTAGCATAAATAGAAATGATGAAACCTCACCCAAACTTCAAAGAAACACAATATTACTAATAACCCTACTAACTTATGATGTATTCTCACTTTGTAAATATTACTTACCAGAAAGAATCACAACTTTTCTGGATGGTTCCTCGGAGCTAATATTAGCTGGAATATCTTCCACAAAAGCATGTTTACACCAGTCAAATTAGACAAAATTAGGGCGATCGGTGGAAAAAATTCCCAGAGATTTGTAATTTTTTTTAAACGCTTCCTTTACACTTGAGTAGAGATATATCAAAAGTCCCCGAGGGTGGGGGGTGAGCTTGAGGAGGGGAGGGGGGTTAAAGGTACCATGTTTCAGTTTTTTGTTTATATCTCGGAAACGATCACTCCTATCGATTTTTACCTTCTTACCAAAATTAAAGCTAACAAAATTTACTACAAATGGTTCACCGCATTTTTGTCGTAGGACTAACCGTAAGCGAGCTACGGGCTTCTGAAGTTTGGATTCTACATAAATTGCATTAAAAATCCTTCCAAACACATTTCATTAGTATATGGTAAGTATTTATATTTATGGAAATAGTGTGTGTAGAGCGCCCCCCAACTAAACTGGCCTGCCTGAAGGGGGACTTTTTTCCCCCCGCGGATGAAGGAATATGCTCTACAGGGCGACAATTTGGCAACGCAGCACTCCTTGCGTAAAAATTCAAGTTCACACTTGATTGATGGTGGGTGGATTCCTGTTAAATCGAGTCAGGTGGGGTATAAGATTAACCTTCTCAGTGATATTCAATCAATATGTGACTTACTTAAAAAAACACTATGGTGAATACTGCACAGCCGCACCACCATCACCACCATCACCACCGCATCAACATTGATTTCACCGAAGATATGGTAGCGACGACTCAGCAACAACACTCTTTAGGTAATGAAAAATATAAGGACAGATTCATCAGTATGCTGCCTCGGAAAATGATTGCAGAGGGTTTAGAAGTTAGACAGGCTGATGCTGATGCGGATACAACTATTGTACGGTGCGCTTTGGAGAAAGCGCACCGTACAAATGTGATTGTTCACCGCTTGTCATTGGCGAGGATGTGGATCTGCTGGTCCTGCTGATCGCTTTAGCTCCAACGGAACGAGAGATAAAGTTTTTCAAACTTGGGAAGGGGAATGAGGGAAACAAAAGTTATTACCCTCCAAGGAATTGCAGGAACTTGATTTTGCCAAGAGCATTTTGTTCATTCGCGGTTTTAGCGGCTGCTATACAATTTTCCGAAAAGGTAAGTCAATAATTGCTTAATTACTCATGAGGGACAGCATCCTACATTTGATCTCCAACGTATTTTACACAAAGACTTCAACAACTGAGGAAGTTGCAGACGCCGGGGAACAGATGTTCCTAGCAATGTACAACGCCAGAGTAACAGACCTGGACAAACAGCGTTACGCAGCATTTCTAAAATCCAGCACAAGGGTGAAGTCAGACTTCCCCTCTCTACCACCAACTGAAGGCTCTGCACTGCAACACTTATACAGAGTCTATTTGCAAGTTCAAGATTGGCTGGGCAACAAACTGGAACCTACTGATTGGGTTTGGATGAAAGGAGCAGATGGAGATCTTCAACCCTTGACAACTTTAGATCAACCTGCCACAGCTGCCATCCTTTCAACAATATTCTGCAGCTGCACGAGAGGTTGTGGGGCATGTTGTGGATGCCGCAAAGCAGGTATCCATTGCTCTTCAATATGCGGTAACTGTGAGGGCGCGTGCACTAACGGCCCTCCAGTTGAAGACGACCCGGAAGACATGACACCCTCGAATGAACTGTTGGACGCAATACATTCCCTCCCGCACAAGACTTTCAGAGTCTTCAGGGATAAAGGAGGTCGTGTTATTTATTCAATTTATCAAGTTTTATTCAAATCATCTCTATTAAATCATCTATCTATTAATATTGTACTGAACAAGACTGTAATTCGGTTTTCAATGTTTAGGTTGAAGAGAAAATGCAGCATATGACTCTGAAGACTTCATGGACCCCCGTGACCCAACACCCTGTTCTAATGAAGTGTTGGACCCAATTAATTCAATTTACTGTCAGTTTTTTTCAAATCACAATACTAATTCTATTTTAAATGCGGATAAAGCACATTTTTTTAAATGATGTTTCTTTTGTCGCCCTATAACTCGCTTACGGTTAGTCCTACGGAAAATGCATAGGACCATTTCTGTAGGAAATTTTGTCAGCTTTAATTGTGGTAAGGCAAAAACCGATAGGAGCGATCGTTTCCGAGATATAAGCGAAAAACTTAAAAATGGTACCTTTAACCCCCCTCCCCTCCTCGAGCTCACCCCCCACCCTCGGGGACTTTTGATATATGTCTACCCAAGTGTAAAGGAAGCGTTTAAAAAAATTACCAACTCTCCGGAAATTTTTTCCACCGATTTGACTGGGTTATTGTAAGTGATTTACATAACATATTAATTAATAGCCCAGGGTCGATCTGAAGATTTATATAGGCAACCTTGAACAAATTAGAGACAAGCTGAAATTTGGTATATAAGTTTGTATTGGGGTCCTTAAAATACCACCAAACCCCACCGGTAATCCGCCGTGCCTGTCACCCCTAAACAACCCCCGAAAGGGGTGAAAATCGGACTTTTTTTAGTTTTTTGGCAATATCTTAAAAACAAAGCTATATACGAAAAAATATGAAGACAGAAAAATTAAAGAGTATAAAATTCCCTATAAAATTACGTTTAGCAGATATATTTTGCTTTACCAGTGGCGGAGTTATGATATTTTTAATAACTGGGTATTTTGTAAAAATACTCCCTAGCCATTACTTATTGGATTTTGACATTAAATATACATAACAATATATAAGTATGAGTACTTTGGTAAATACATTTAATACATCCTTACGTCAATAAATTAGAAATAAAAAGCATACCAGTGGAGTAGGTACTATATTTCTAATTTCATACATTATTTTGTATTAGCTAATAGAACTTTAACATTTTATGTTCCTATTAAATGTAACAAAATAATTATTTTAAATATCCGTGGAATTTCTGTTAGAAATTGAGAGGAATTATTTTTATGTTAATAATATTTAGGACATAATACCGCATAGCCCAGGGTCGATCTGAAGCTTTATATAGGAAACCATGAACAAATTAGAGACAAGCTGAAATTTGGTTATATAAGTTTGTATTGGGGTCCTTAAAATACCACCAAACCCCACCGGTAATCTGCCGTGCCTGTCACCCCTAAACAACCCCCGAAAGGGGTGAAAATCGGACTTTTTTTAGTTTTTTGGCAATATCTTAAAAACAAAGCTATACCTATACGAAAAAATATGAAGACAGAAAAATTAAAGAGCATACAATTTCCTACAAAGTTACGGTTAGCAAATATATTTTGCTTTACCAGTGGTGGAGTTATCGTGTTGTAAATTCCAGTATATTTTAACAAAATACACATTTCCCACAAAATAATTACGTTACATTAATATATTTTACGTCTTTTACACCAAAACAGATTAAAACTATAATAATACATAAAATATGAGTTTTTTATGTAGTAAGTAGCACAGTTGCTTTTCCTTAAATAAACTAAAATACTTACAGGTTATGTTTAAGTAAATGAATGTTTTTAATTACTTATCCTATATATTTATCTGCATGTTGAGATGTCGACTTCCGCCTGTCAATCCTCAACTGCCCTATTAAAACAGGTTACGATATGAGCATGCACTTTTACAACCACCTGATGAACAGTTGCAAAAAATTTGTTTAAGGAACCCTTTAGGGTCTATATCTTGATCCATCTGGACTGGAGAGATTCCGAAATCACTAGAAATCCATCCCCAGTCCTGGAGTGGTAAGCTATTATTTAACCATGCTTGAACCTAAAAGTTAATCATACATGTAAATAAAATATGTATGTAGAGTTGCTGGATGAAATGTCCTATATGCATGGTACTGAGCTGCATTTATGATCGGTGGAAGTGAAGCCAGATTAAAATATTTATTTAAACTTTGCTTTGGTACATACTGCTGGTAGAGAATGTATCTGACGTTATTTAAATCGGTACTTGTTCTATTTTTGACGTATACGGAAATAATAAATGTCGAAATAAAGGTTCTCAATCTGTCTTTGGATATATTTAGATTGTAAAATTCTTCAAGAAGGTCAACCAACTTCTTCTTTTTCACAGTATTGACCAAATTAATTTTTCCCCTGGTAAACAGGCCAGATGTAATATCACATCCGGAGATGGCGTGCATGGCAATAATAATAATATTAATTAACATCTTTATTGATGGGCGAAGTTTAGTACAAAATACTATTCTTACACTTTATTTATTTATTTATTTAACATTTATTAAAGGTCCCAACTTATGCTGCAACTTTGAAGTATTAGTAATTTTATTTGGTTTCGAACTTCCTCCTGGGCGTAGCATATACAAATTTTGTTTAGAGTAATGGAGTCGTATCGAGAATATACGAAGAGAGCATACATACAGGGGCGAATGGCGACGCGGAAAACTACTCAATTGCCTTGACATGCGGTATATGTCCTTAATATTATTAATATAAAAATAATTCCTCTCAATTCGTAACAGAAATTCACGGATATTTAAAATAATTATTTTGTTACATTTAATAGGCACGTAAAATGTTAAAATTCTATTAGCTAATACAAAATAATGTATGAAATTAAAATATAGTACTCCACTGGTATGTTTTTTATTTCTAATTTATTGATGTAAGAATGTATTAAATGTATTTACCAAAATATCCATATACATTGTTGTATATTTAATGTCAAAATCCAATAAGTAAAGGCTAGAGAATATTTTAACAAAATACCCAATTATTAAAAATATCATAACTCCGCCACTGGTAAAGCAAAATATATCTGCTAAACGCAATTTTATTGGAAATTTTATGCCCTTTAATTTTTCTATCTTCATATTTTTTAGTATATAGCTTTGTTTTTAAGATATTGCCAAATAACTAGAAAAAGTCCGATTTTTACCCCTTTCGGGGGTTGTTTAGGGGTGACTGGCACGGCGGATTACCGGTGGGGTTTGGTGGTATTTTAAGGACCCCAATACAAACTTATATACCAAATTTCAGCTTGTCTCTAATTTGTTCATGGTTTGACTGGATCGACCCTGGGCTATAATGCACATAATTAAAAAAATATATGTTTAAAACTAAACTAAAAAAATAGTTATTTATGTATCAAGGCATTAAAGTTAATCTTTTTATCATGAATGTGGAGTTTAGTTGACGAGGCCCGTAGGGCCGAGGCAAATAAACCACATGGGAGTGATAAAAAGGAACTTTAATGCCGAGGTGCATATTACATTTTTTTTAAATCCAAAAACTATGAAATTAAGATTAATTAACTTTATTTTTCAAATAATTTTCAGTGACATTAAGAAATGTCATAATTATTTAAAATTTCAAGTGACATTAGGAAATGTCATAATTATTTTTAAATGTCAAGTCGGAATAATTTTTGATAAGAAAACCATTATTTTTAGCAATTATAATAGTGATAATACAATTCTGATGTAAAGAACTGTATTTATTTACCTTTTGTTATAACACAATTATTATTACAAGCAATAAAAAATTAATGTTTACCGTTTATCTGTCACCTCGGCCAGCCTCGGCCAACTACAAAAATCGCACAATAATGGATTACTTTAATGACTATTTCTATCACTTTAATGGCGATTTGAGGTACCTACTTAATGCCGATTTAAAAAAAAGAGTTTTTTAAATTTAGAATATATTGTATTATCACTATTATATTATTTCTCTTCGTTTTCTTTTTTGGGATTTATTACCACATTCCTTGAAATAATTTATGAAATGCCACAATTAACATTTAAACAATCACTATTATAATTGCTAAAAATAATAGTTTTTCTACAAAAAAATTTTCCGATTTGACATTTAAAAATAATTATGACGTTTTTAATTAATCTTAATTTCTGAGTTTCTAGATTAAAAAAAAAAAATGTAATATGCACCTCAGTATTATAAAGTTCCTTTTTATCACTCATGTGGTTTATTTGCCTCGGGCCTCGGCAACTAAACTCTAAACTCCACATTCATGATAAAAAGCTGAACTTTAATGCCTTGACATAATAGTTATTTATGTATCAAGTATAAACCACATTTTAAGTGCTTTAAAAAGAGACACTACACTGATCGACTGATCAGCTGTTGTAGAACAGAGGACGTCACGTCGATCCCGGCATGGGCGCGCCGGGTGCCAAGTGACGTACGACATGTTGAGATAGGTCAGGTTCGGATGGGGTAACCTTAGAAGTTTACGAGACTTGGCTATTACCCCGGTATCCGTGTCGCTTTTTCATCAACAACACGTGTCTGCGGTGCGCCTTTGATATCCAAAGATGAAGAAAGTGCTGCGAAGGAGTGAGGTAACTATTATAGTATTTTGGCTACGTTCGAGTTTGACTGGGGCAAGGCGAACAGTGCGGGTAACGGGTATTGTGACGTCAATACCGAGCGTACCGGTTGATTTTAACTCGAACGGTAGATGGCGAGTAAAATACACAACAACACAACCTCAAATTTTCCATTTTGCACTAAATAATTTAATAATTCGGCCTGCCTACTTTTTTCTTTATTTTCACACTATTTCACAGAACCATAGAGATAGAATATATTCTATCTCTATGCACAGAACGTATGAATCGTATGGTAACATTTTGGCAACGACAGTCGGTTGTTGTTGACACTTTTTAGTTTTTGGTACGACTTTTAAGGTTATGTTTTAAACAAACCCTGATGCTCGACCTCCAAACTCCGAGAACATCGAGCGCGCTCGAACGTGCTGCCCCAAGCCGTCTCAAACGCAAAAGAGAAATAATTTAATAATTAGGCCTGCCTACTTTTTTTGTTTACTTTCACACTATTTCACAGAACGTATGAATCGTATGATAACATTTTGGCAACGACAGTCAGTTGTTGTTGACACTTTTTAGTTTTTGGTACGACTTTTAAGGTTATGTTTTAAGCATGGTATAAGGAGAATGGTATGCCCGCGCGCAGGCACGGTGACGTCACTCAGTTTAAAAAGTGGCAGGGGTGACATCACAATTAACCTCAAAAAGATGTATTTTCTAAAATTATCGAATATTATGTCAAGTTTATTAAAATTTCTACTTAATTTCTGTACTATCAACTAAAATCTTGTTCAGTGCATTATTAATAAAGTTTTAATTGGCTTAATCTAATAAAATTAGATGCTTTTTGTTAGTTGGAATTCTAACCTAAAATTAGTAGTCTATTTTTAATATTTTTTCCATCCTTTAAGCGATCTATCACAATTTATTTTCCTTTTACGACAGTCAAAAAACAACACCAGACATATTAACAGTTGGAACTGCATCAGATCTTCAATTTCTACTGTTTCTGGGGGGAATATAACAACATCTGCTGTATTAAGGAAATTTCAAAATCTGTTGATTCTGTTGGGTTGAAATGTACAGAAGAAATACGTGCTATAAACAGACAATAGGTAATGAAAAGGATAAACCGGCGAAATAAAAAATTAGCCTGTTATTTTTCAAATTAATTTTATCGCTGATCCATATACTTTCGCGAGCTTTATTTCAACGCGGAGAAATGTAAAATACTTGATGTCAGTACCTTTATGTCTTCGTGTAATAATTATTACACCCAGCCACAGCACAAGCAAGCATGGTGCTATTCGTTAACACTATTAAAAATATTCAAATAAAGATTAAATGTGCGGAATCACAACTGACTTTCGACGTTTTTTAAACTGAGTGACGTAATGCGCAGTAGATACACAAATTGGACGGCAACCTGACATACCATTATTCTTATACTATGGTTTTAAGCAAACCCTGATGCTCGACCTCCAAACTCCGAGAACATCGAGCGCGCTCGGACGTGCTGCTCAAGCCGTCTCAAACGCAAAGGAGAACGCTCCGAGTCTTAACTAAAACGCTTAAAACAATACCGAACGCCTCGGGCGCCCTTGGGGCGTGAAAACGAACGCCGGGCCATAAGTGATGCGAAAGAAATATACGGTTCGTTTTTTTTGTTTTAAACCGGTTTTTTTCACGAAAAATACACAAGCCTTGTTTTTTTGGTATTTCTTAAATCAATTTGGTGTTGAAATTAATGATTAATAAGCTTATTTAAACTTATTAAAATTGATGATCTTAATATATACTGTATTTATTTTAGGAGCAAGGTTAAGTGAATCGAGAAATTTTCTTACGAAAAAAATAAGCATTGTTTTATTGATTAATAATTCTAATCAAAAAAATTATTTGATAAGTCATGTTGCTTCCACAGAGCAGGTAATTGTTACCCATGGATGATAGAATTTAACCGGTCAACGCTTTCAAGCAGCAGCTGTTCTTCTGACGTCATAATAGACATCGAGATGGTCAAGAAGTACGGAGTATGTATGCGCAACACAACATATGACGGCAATTTCGAGTTTTAAATGGAAAAGAACTATTACAACCATAATTATTTTCAAAAAATAGGTACGTAAATGTCGATATAGAAATTGTAGAATCAAAAAAACATATCAGTATCGCAGGTTGGCCATAAATAACACGAAAAATACGGGGAAAAACTGTTTTTTTCAGCTGAAAAGAACGTCAACATCAAAAAAACGGTTTTTTTACATCCTAGTCATTCATGCTCTAGCCAACTGCGCTACCAAGTCGGTAGCATGATCCTTCTATTTGTATTATATCTGTGATTGGCATTGAACAAGTTGAACAATTTGACAATCGTCATTCGATTCGTAAATAAAAACCTAACCTAACTTAATTGAAAATAAAATAACGAAGAAAATAATATAGTACCTATGTGTGAATTATGGATGAATAAGTGCAATTAATTTGTTTTCCTTCAAGAAAGAAAAGATGAATCCCTTAAAAAATTTCCTTTCAGGGCAATGTATGAACATGTGTCCACTTGAAGAAATAAAAATGTTACCTTATCTATTTATACATATTTTTTGCAACTTATATTAAATATTTTACAGGCGGGAACGAGAAAGACTTCTGCATGTTTTAGAAATGTTGCCAGGTACAGAAAATGATAGAATGCCAAAAGCCGATATAAATCGAATGGTTAAGTCATTTTGTCGATCTGCTGTAGGGAATACTATGCAAGAACCGAAAAATTTAAGACCACCAGCAGTTCTTTTAGAAACTATTAGTTACCTTTTTGATGAGTAAGCAAGTATTAAGGCTATTATAGTGCACGAAAGTGTTAACTCACTTTTCCAGAATTAAAAGTTCAAATTATTTAGTTGGAACTTTCCTGTTTTAATTAAAATGTATATAAAGGTCAAGTAAATAAAATGTTTAGATAATGGCATAAAAGGTGTTTATCAAGTCTTAAGAACTAAATATAAAAGCCACCTCCATACATATAAAATTCTTAATTTAAAATTATTCTGAATTATTCATCAATACCTTAAATTAAGAACCGGTGTTTAATTTTTTTTTTAAATTTTAGTGTGATATCAAGAAATGACGTACCTTGGACAACAATTTATGATTTTTTAATGGATAGACTAAGGTCGATACGACAAGATATGATTATCCAAAATGTATCAAGGGCCCATTATATTAGTTGTTTGCAACCCATAGTGAGATTCTATGCCTATGCCTCATACAGGTAATTAACAACTTTACCCTTATTTTAAGGCAATTTCGAAACTAGAAAAATTGAATAGTTCTCACTAGACATTACATAGATTTTTATACTATTTGGGCCTTATTTATATATATACAGTGAAAGCTCTCTTTACGGACAGCTCTAATAAGCGGACATCTCTCATGACTGGATGATTTTTCTAGAACCAAATAGTAATTTTCTTTAATTTGAGCTTTCTTATGAGTAGACCGCGCCCATGAGCGGACAAAAAAATAGGAACCATCAGTGTCCGTTTACAGGAGCTTTCAATGTATTCTGGAATTTTTCATGGTACTAATCATAGATAAAACCCTCTAGATAGGAAACTTACACTGCATTAAGCAGTCATGAAAATGTGGCGGCTGAAGTGGTTGATCAGCTAACTATGGACCAAATGCGGGAAATTTAAAATGGCATGCTCATTTAGGACCAGTTGTATAAAAGTGATTAAGCGAAAGTTCAACTGAACTTGTTCAAAATTCAAGGATGCCGATTGTTGCAAGAATGGTATCCTTAAATTTTGAAACTTTCGCTGCACCACTTTTATACAAGGATTTTTTTGCTTAATTACAGATACATAGGTAGAAATGAAAATAAATTATTTTCATCCACAATTTATTGCGAGGCAGCTGAAAATAAAATGTATATTTATATCTATCCATCTGTAACACTGGTTGGTATCGGTGAGATACCAACCCTACATGCAAATTGATCCCAATATGCGATAGTGCGAGCCTCTATGGTTTACTGCAGATAATTTATATTTAATTTTTTTATTAAACTGTTCAATGTAAATGCACAATAACGAGAATATTCCATCTACTAAGTATAATAAATACTTCTACCTTTAATGAATAAGAGAAACATTGTGTCAATTTCAACATTCTTTTTGGAAAACTCTTTTGAACATACCAATATTAAACCATAAAACGAAGTGAAGTATTTTGAAATGTGTTTATTATTTTTGTGAATGCTCTGTACTGTTTAATCAAAATATGAAATATAAAATTAAAATATCAATAACTAGGACATCGATGCCTTTTAAACTCATTTCTATTTCATTCTACATACATAATAATTTTTATATGTCTGAATTTAGGGTAGTAAACTTTGGATGTTTTATTACATTAGCCGAAGCGTTAAAACTGTTTTTGTCTTTTAGAGGAAAGCGGTGCCTTTTACTCGTCCTATCCTCACAATCAGGAACATAACACGTTTTAGTTTTATATACGTTTCGTTGTCACAAAGCATGTTAAAATCACTGGATTAGTATCACTTAAGAATTAATAAAGTATAAAGAACAATAACGCAGCTTCAGAACTCACAAATACTCACATCAGACATAAAATCAAAATTCAAAATGGCACGCGACACAAATGACAAATGACAGATGCCCCTACTTTACACAGAGCTGGTATCAGCCTTGCCTACTTTATCCATCGAGCTGATTGTTTGGCGATAATGGCGTCGCATTTGGTTCATCCAGAAACTATATTTATATATAAGTGGGTACTAAACAATCAAGTTTCCTATCTAGGGGGTTTTATCTATGGTACTAATATTAATAGTAAGCACAAAGTTTCTATGACAATATTCCTCATTTATCAGATTTGAGAATAAGTTTTTAAGGTTTTTCACTTTTTTGTCAAGAATGTGTTATTTATTTTCGCTGCAAATAGAGTAAATCATATTGATTATGAGTTTATTCTTGTTTAAAAATTATTCGTAGTTGTCAAAGCAATGTAATAAGCATTGTAAAATGGTAAATATCTACTCCAGTGCTACTGATAGCAAATTTTGCATGCGATAAGAAGCTTACTAAGGCACTAATCGTTCTTATCACACTGGTATTTCTACTTAACGCACTAGTCGTTTCTTATTGAACTGGTATTTCTTATAAAAATTTTTATTTTAAACTGGCGTAGATAAAATTTTGTACGAAACACATGCAATTTCACCTTAGTATACTGCCCTATTAAGAAAGACCCCCGTATCTCCACTAGAACAAGTTTTGAGAAAACCGCGTTTAAAGATTTTTGTTTGTGCCTTTATGTTTTTGCTTGACAAACAAAAAACAATCATTCATGATATGATTTGTAAGGCCATAGCAAACTTATTTAAGAAAAAAAAACTGCAAAACTAGGCCATGGCTATTAGTTATGCTACATACGAGGTAATAAGGAAGCAAAGCATTATACTAAAATTAATTAGTTAAAACCCCGTATATTAAAAATTTGGCTTAAGCGTGGTTTTTACTATGTAATTATTATAAAATTTATAGCCTGGGCCTAGAGATTAACATTTTATATATTTAATTTTATATGGTTTCTTAGGAATATAATGTATAAAAAAAACACATTTTTTTATTTACCTTTAAAAAAAACTTATGTATGTACCTAACAACCTGGCATCGACAGCGCCGATTGCGGGCTTGCCGTATTCCTTGGACAAAACCTGGCATGTTAATTTTCCTTCGTTAAAAGCCCGTATCTGCCGACTACATACCAGGTTTTTGCTGAAAAAACATAATATACGGGGTTTATACTAAGAAAAGGCTATTTTTGGCGTTTACGGGGAAACTATTTTCCTTCATAAAATATTTAAAAATGTAAAATATGGGGTTTTCTCTGCGTAATATACTGTATAAATCACGATTTGTTTGTCTGGTGCAAATATTTACGAAATTTATGGAGATACGGGGGTTCTTGCTTAGTAGGGCAGTATACTTGTGTGGATACACAGTTCTTGCTACATACTCGCTATTATACTGATAGGCCGTTATCACACTTGTATCGTAAATAACTATATTATATTTGGAAGTGTCTAGGCGACCGGGTGCCCGGCTGTATAGTGATTAGGATATTTGCCCGGGAGGCCGCCGCTCCGGCCGCACCGCCCGGTCCAAAATGTTTAATTTCTATTTGTCCGGGCGTTGCTTTCTGTTCTATTTAAGTACTTGAACAATGTCGATTAATACTGGTTAATATATATTGTATAATAATAATAGGGTAAGTTTTTTCTATTAAAAATTTATATGATCATATAGGTACTTTATTCTGCTAAAAAACAAACTAGGGAGGTGTAGGTACCTATAGGTACCTACACCTCCTTAGTTTGTTATTATAGCGCCTAAAATTTTTAGTGCATTTTTTAAATAATAAAAATATTTTATATATATTATATTTAATGTCCCCCCCCTGAAGGATCTTCTGGATCCTCTTATGGTGTTGGAGTGCAAAAATTACCTTAAAATATTATTCGTTAAAATATATTTGTTCAAATGGTGGTAAATTTTATAAAGCACAACACTCTCTTAAGAGTCAAGTACATATTAATAATTAAATAAATAAATATTAATGTTTTATATTTAATATACTCGTACCCGTATATGCAAAATAAAATTTTAATTTTTGCAAAGCATTTTATTCTTTACTTCAAAAAAATTTCCCTCTATCTACATTAATCAAATGCTTCAACAAAGAGAATATCGGTAACAAAATATAAATTAAATATTATGGTTTGGACGCCCGGACGTATATCCTAATCACTATAGAACCGGGCGCCCGGACGAATAGACACTCCCATTATATTTATAGGTAAGTTTAGTAAATGCCACTGTCAACAGTATGCTTGATTATGATTTTAAATTGGATATTTTTAGTAAATAAAGCTAATAATGGATTTAAGAAATTTGCTGATAAAATACTAGTACATTAGGTTAATACCTAATGTACTAGCAATTTTAGGGCAACATTAACTCATACATTATTATAATTATTTTCTTAATATGAATTATTTTTTGAAATTAAGAGCCAGCTACAGGCTATACAGCTCACTACAGCAGAAACACTTGAGAAACCGACATTGTTAATAGGTATCATTTATTGAAGATTTGGCATAGTTTAAAATTTATGTAATTAATGCTTCCAACCTCAGTAATATATATAATAAATAATAAAAATTATAATGTGAAGTAATTATTATAAATAAAAAAATATACCTATTTGTGCTGATATAGTACCGCATATATATTCTCAATAAGTATAGTAACAAGAAAGTTAAAGGTGCAGAAAAGGAAACTGATAACCATTTTTATTATTGAAGGAATGACATCCCAGTTTATCTTTTTCTGGGTAATGCCTGCTACTAACGTAGTAATAAAAATTTTCAGGTTATGTGAAGAAAATATAAATACTTTCGATCCATACTTAAATAATACTCATTTACAAGAGTGCTTAAAGAGGTTGTTATGTACCTATGATGATTACGATGAACTGGATAATAAGGTATCGGCAGATGTATTTCATGATTTTTTGATTGAAAATAGACCACACTTCGAGGCTTTATATATTATTTTAAATATAGGAAATCCAACTGCAATTACAAGATGTTTAAATTTATCAAGAAAGTGGAGGTAGGGTTCTATAAATTTTCTTACGACTTTATGTAGTCATGCATATTTTCATTTTTTACAGAACAGATTTGGTAGAAAATGCTTTAGAATTGTCATTGTGTTATTCAAATAGTAATTTTGTTAGGGCCTGTCGAATCATTAATATTCTTCCTAAATTACTGTCAGCAGTTGCATCTCGGCATTTACCAGAGTTAAGAAGGTGGGTTAATAATGAAATGTTTTTTATCATATACATTTATTATAACATAATTTTAGGAAGGCTTTTAAAGTAATGTGTGTAGCCTATAGCTGCAAAAATTTTACCTATCCTGTGTGTGTTTTAAGAAAACTGCTACTTTATGATACAGATTACCAAATAATTAATGACTGTAAATATTACGGATTAGAAATACGAGATAATGGCATATGTTTTTCGAAAAATTCATTTGATGAGAGAAAAGTGGCAGTAAGTACTTTTTAATTGCTTAATGGATCGTATGATATAATACATATAACAGATATAATATTTCACAATAAAGTTGAAAATGTAACTAGCTGGTAAAAAGTCAGTTAAGGTATATTATATAATTATACGCATGAAAAAAACCCCAATAAATAATAAATAAATTCCAATCCTCATTTCTGAGATTAATGAGTTGCTCTAAAGTTATGAGATGTATAATAAAAAGAAAATGCGACCCTCCTACAAGAGACCTTCATACTACAATACGAAGTATAGCTGATGCTAAATGGAATGAAAGTTACCTACCCTATTTACATTTCTAAAATTTATGTGTCTTTTCTCTATAATAGCACTTCTTTGTAATATTCTAATCATTAAACAAAATTAGAATAAATATATTATACATGCTAAAGTAGATCCACATCATGATACAATAAATAAGAGATAAGATATCGCGCAGCTCGTGACGTCAGTCGGTGAGCTAGGACGCCATTAAACTCCCGGCTGTCGGGAGTGTCAGGTAGAGTTGTCAAGTTGTTGCGGATATTTTTGGGTTTAAAAGTTAAAAAATCGTCGAAAATGAGATGTGCTGTGTACGATTGTGATGTTGATAATCAATCAAGAGATTCTACGCATGATATAACGTTTTTTAGTTCCCTGAAATAAAAAAAATACAGGGTGTATGGAAACGCGGTTTCATAAAAAATAATATGTGTATCATCGTAGTAAAAGCATATTTTCCATAGAGATAGAATTATTTTCGAACTCCGTGTTACTTTTGCGCCTCGATAAGCAATCTGCACGGTCATCCGGGAATGTTAAGTTATTCCTACTAGGCACACAAATGTACTATTTAGCATAAATCTTAGTAACTAGAAAATTTTTAGAGAAAGTTTATTTACATTTTTTACCTTAATTATTAACATTTTTATACTTTTTTAACTTCCTACATATTAAAGGTAAAATTTGACGTCAAAACTGGTTTTTCTTAATATACTTAACTTTCGGCAAGATACAATTAATTTTTGAGAAATTAATTATAAATAAGTTTTCTATTATGCTGCATACTGTCTGGCGATCGCACTGTATTTTTACGTAAAAACATTCTTCAAAATTCTTAAATATCAAATATATTGAATGTATATATGGTTAATTTATCCTTTTTTACATTTGACTTGCCATTTTTTTAATTTTGAAAACTTCGAATAGCAAAAACCCCAAAATTATTAATTTGTAGGGCCAGACATATTCAACAATTACAAATCGAATTGTACATGCCTACGAAAAATATAAATTGGGAGTTAATTTCGTATTATTATACTTATATTCACGTATAATATAGAAATATCTACATAAAATAAATCAAATGTAATAATCTCTGGGCTCCAATAAATTTCATCTAAAATGTAATAACGAAGAAAGGTCAATCCCATGTGAGTAATTCATGTCTTAAAGAAAACAAGAAACAAAGTCTTTTTCTCACAAAAATTCAAAATTTATTATTTTAAAGCGACCGGTTTCGTGAACAACAATTGCTTCACTTCCTCAGGCCACAGAGAATTTTATCAACTTTGGATTGCAGGGGTTGTCGATAAAAACATCTATTAAAAAACTTAGTCATTTGAAAAACTACACAGTAAATATTTAGAATGCAAAATTATTAAATATGTTATGGTTTTTAGTTAAAATAATATAAATAATAGACATACAAATTAAAAACAAATTAAAACAAACCATCTAACGTACTTAATCATCTCAATCATTTATTTATTTTGGGTGAGAGGCAGGTACTCTACCATCTCGACCATCAGTCATCATTATAAATTATAAACAGATAACAAACATAATATAAAAAAGAACATTAATTTAAACACCTTAAGCCTGATTTTTATAGTCGCGAAATTGCGAAAAGCGAAATGCGACGTGTTGCTATTGGTCAATTCCAAATTTTAATGTGAAATGAACCAATAGCAACACGTTTCGCATTTCGCTTTTCACAATTTCGCGACTATGAAAATCAGGCTTTACAACTAACCTCAAAAATATGCACTTTTTAAAATTTTTGAATATTATATCATTTTTATCAAAATTTCTACTTGGTTCCTGTACTATCATCTAAAATCAGAATTCCTGAAACAAACTGTAAAATTCCTTGGACATGTCATTACTCCAGAAGGTGTATTACCAAATCCAGACAAGATAGATGCAATTGTAAAATTCCCGATACCAAAATCAAAGAAGGAAATACAATCATTCCTTGGACTAATCGGATATTACAGAAAATTTATAAAAGATTGTTCGAAACTCACGAAGCCCTTAACAGCTTGCTTAAAGAAAGGGGCAAAGATAGAACACACAAAACAATTCATAGAATCATTTGAAACTTGCAAGAAAATTTTAACAAACAGCCCACTCTTACAACACCCAGATTTTTCAAAACCATTTATCCTCACCACAGATGCATCCCAATTTGCGTTAGGTTGTGTTTTATCACAAGGAAGTGTAGGAAACGACAAACCCATTGCCTATGCATCCAGAACGCTAAACGAATCGCAAAAGAACTACTCAGTTATCGAAAAAGAATTACTAGGCGTAATTTGGGCCACCCAATATTTCAGGCCTTATCTATACGGCAGACGTTTCACTATATACACAGATCCCCAAAATTCCAAGTTTGTCAGATGGCGCACCAAATTACAAGATTATGACTTCGACATAGAATATAAAAAAGGCAAACTAAATACAAATGCCGATGCACTATCACGAATTGAAATTCACCCTATCGACACCGAATCAATGCAGGTAAACTTAGACGATCCAGAACTTGACGAAATAATACAAGAATTAAACAGAGAAAATGCATTAACAACACCAACACCAGAAGAAGTTGATCGAACACTTAATCCAATCGAAAATATACAAAACAGAGATGTCGAAACCAATGACCTAGATATCCCCAAAATTTCTACTATTCGTTCCAACGAAGATGATGAACCACGAAACACAATTCCAATCATAGACTACATAATAAACGCAAAACCCAAATATTCATACGCCGAAGTAACTAAAGAAGACAACGAAGATCAAATTATTGAACTAATCAGAGACCACACAATCGAAAAGTCCACGTTTTACATGTACTTCGATAAAGATAAAACATACGAAGACTTTTGTCGAATATACGATCGACATTTTAACAACAACGGACCGAAACTGATAAGATGTACACAAGAAAGAACATTTTTAAGAAAAAAGGAAGAAATTAATGAAGTAATCCAAATATACCATGAAGGAAAAACGAATCACAGAGGCTCACAAGAAACATACGACAAACTGAAACAAAGATATTATTGGAATAACATGTTACCTACAATACAAGACTATATTAATAAATGCAATGTTGCAAATCAAAAACAAAAAGAGACCTTCAAACTAATGAAGACAAAGATTTCAATTCAGATGCCTACAATTACCTCAGACTATTAGTGGAAGAACAAAGGGTAAGCAATAATCTTCTGAAGGAGAAAGTGGAAAACCTAGAAAGTGCACTGAAAATTGAAAAATCAAACTTTAAATCCTTAGAAACCAAATATAATGAACTATACAGGGTGAGTCGTGAGGAACCTTACAAACTTCTACCACGTATAGAGTCCATTGAGTAGAATATCAAATGGGCATTAAAAAGTTTCAGATCCCTTTTTTTATTGATATACAGAGTGATTTATCGATTTTGACCAAAATTTCTTTTCGCCGCCGCTTTTAAACGGTAAATTCAAATTGTGTTATATTTTGGTAAAACTATAAGCTATTGTCTAGCATCACTGTGACGTATTCAAAATTTAGATATTCCAGGACCGGCATAAGCAAAGTTGATCAGTAGGTCCATAAAGAAGAAAACACCCTGTATACCGGTGTTTTCAAATTTTAATGCCGGTTATTTAAAGAGTACAAATGAACAAATAAATAACGCCATACGAAATTTTTGTCACGCTTTCCACTGATTTTTAGAAACCGATCAATTTTGGTTAAACCTTAAAATTCCTCACCGCTTCGTACAACACGTATTCGATTTACAAGAATAACGCCTTTAAAGGCAAACACTCAACTTCAGGCAGTTACTAGGCAGTTAACTCTTGATCCAGTTTTATTTTTCCTCGTCTAGAATCAAATCTACAGGACCGGATCAACCATTTTTAAATAATTGATTAAAAAAAAGTCAATACAGAAAATAATTATGTAAACTACGTTTGGATTATTAAATTTAAGAGAAAAATCTAATACATTGAACAAACATGTTGTTACCTCCTGTTCTGAAAGTAACTTTGCAAAAATGCGTAGATGCTGCTGGATCTCACTTTGAAAATCACTTGTAATTTTTTTCTTTCATATGGTTGAATTTTTTAATTGTTTTTTAATTTTGTTTGATTTGATTTGTTATATGTAGTTTTATTTTTTATACATATTCTAAATAAGTAGGTACTAAATGTTTTTTTAATAAATCCTTATGTAAATACAACTGATTATTATGTGTGGTTGTAAATAATGCAGGTATGTACATAGGTGATTTAGCAACATTTTTCTTTTGTAAATTCATGATTGTTTCAAAAGTTACTTTCAGAACAGGAGGTAACAACATGTTTGTTCAATGTATTAGATTTTTTGCTTAAATTTAATAATCCAAACGTAGTTTACATAATTATTTTCTCTATTGACTTTTTTTAATCAATTATTTAAAAATGGTTAATCCGGTCCTATAGATTTGATTCTAGACGAGGAAAAATAAAACTGGATCAAGAGTTAACTGCCTAGTAACTGCCTCAAGTTGAGTGTTTGCCTTTAAAGGCGTTATTCTTGTAAATCGAATACTTGTTGTACGAAGTGGTGAGGAATTTTCAGGTTTAACCAAAATTGATCGGTTTCTAAAAATCTGTGGAAAGCGTGACAAAAATTTCGTATGGCGTTATTTATTTGTTCATTTGTACTCTTTAAATAACCGGCATTAAAATTTGAAAACACCCGTATACAGGGTGTTTTCTTCTTTATGGACCTACTGATCAACTTTGCTTACGCCGGTCCTGGAATATCTAAATTTTGAATACGTCACAGTGATGCTAGACAATAGTTTATAGTTTTACCAAAATATAACACAATTTGAATTTACCGTTTAAAAGCGGCAGCGAAAAGAAATTTTGGTCAAAATCGATAAATCACTCTGTATATCAATAAAAAAAGGGATCTGAAACTTTTTAATGCCCATTTGATATTCTACTCAATGGACTCTATACGTGGTAGAAGTTTGTAAGGTTCCTCACGACTCACCCTGTATAAAAATACCAGCAGAAAACAAATTGATTCTGATAAACAGACAAAAAGTGTAAACACAAATAAAAACACGACTACAACAGAAATGGTAAAAAAGGGGTTAGAAAATGCGGGAATTTCAAACTTAAAAACACTCGTGTCCCATCAACAAGAAATTGCAAATACATACATAAACATTAACAGTGATGTCACCAATCAGGAAGAGGTTGAAAATTATACCAGAAACGCTGAAACTGAAACCAATAGAATAAATCATCTCGATGATTTCAAGAAGGTATCATATAAAAATAGGAAACCAATAAAAAAACAGCAAAACGACATATGTTATGGAACTGGGGAAATATCTGAAGAGGAAAATGGCTTTTGTGGAGTTGGAAAAAAGCTATGGTTGTATGTATACAGGGTTCCAAGGCACGTAACAGAACTCAGCGTAACAAATTAAATAAACAAAAAATCCTCTTTTAAAAATGTAAAAGTCGAAGCGAAAGAATTACCGACTAATACAAATCAAAATAAAGTATTTTTAGTAACAGCTCCTTTTGAAAAGAAAGAAGAAATGTATCAACCGGATTTCTGGCCAAAAGGAACAGCTGTAAAACGATTTGACTTTAATAAACAAAAAAGCTATAACCAAAAAAATGCTTTTTTATAGATTTATCTCCACCTACAAATAATTCGGAAAAGCTCCAAACATCAAAAAAAAAATAGCAGTGCAACAAACAGAAAAAGTAAGAAAACAGGCATGCAAGAAAAAAATAAAAGTCCAAGGGAGAAGATCCTACATCTCTCGCTCTACTGTCAAAATATACAGTGTATTAAGAACAAAACTTTAGAAGTAGAATCCTATATTGATAGTCTAGTGACTCGTCCAAACATCATCTGTTTTACTGAACACTGGGTTACTGACTCGGAAATAACACCCAATATAGGAAACTATAACAACATATCATTTTTCAAGAGGAATATCACTATTCATGGTGGCTCCAGTATATATGTCCATAATGATTTTGAAGCAGATGAATTCAAAGCAATCAAGAGGAAAAGTATCGAGGGTCATTTTGAATGCTCGTCCATAGTAAGTAAAAAGTTCAAAACAATAATAATTTGTATTTATAGACCCCCAAAGGGCGACTTAAATATGTTCTATGAAATTCTGTCAGAAATCTTAAACATCAAATCATTTTCTGGGGAAACTCCTCTCATGCTAACAGAATTTTTATCCTTCAAAAGCGAAGCCTCAGAAATATATTAAATCTAAAACGGACAGATAGCTGCAGGCCAGTTTTTAAAAATAATAAAATACTGACCTTTCCATCTCTTTTTATTTTTGAAGCTATTTTATTTGTAAATGAAAATAAATCCTTGTTTGCAATGAGATCTCATAGCCATGATACAAGGAACAACCATCTTTTAATTAATACTCTAAGTAAATTCTCCTATATTCAAAAAAACGCGCCACATACTCTGGTTAAAATATACAATAAACTATCTGAAGAGCTAAAAAATCTCCCAACTAAAGTATTAAAGACCAGGCTAATGAAAATACTTGTGCAAAAAGCTTACTATACTATAGATGAGTATTTTTGTGACTCCAATATTTAGAATAAGCACAAAAGTTTAGCAGTATAACTTAATTATTTTATTCATGAACTAAGTACTAATAAGTGTAATTTCTAGTTTAGCAAGGCTTCGTATACTTGTACTGTAAGGTTTCCTTCTTTTTTATCTTTTCTTTCTATCCCTTCGTTTCTTCTTTTGTAGGAAGTAGATTAGTGTTTAAATATTTTATATTATTGTTTTATACAAATGACATATTGTCTAAAAGTTATTTGTGGCATCTTTCTGTATTTTCTTTCTGTTCTTATTTGGGATTTACGGCCACACTTCTGAACATTAATCTGATAATCTAAAAAGTATCTGGATTATTTAAAAAAATAACCTTTACGCCTGTGACTTTACGTCAAAGGAACAGTTAAAGGTTGGTTTTTTGACATAAAATATAATTAATATAAAATAAAAACAATTATGTTTTGCAGACGTTTCGGAAACTTAGTCTGTTTCCTTTCTCAATGCTAAATAGTCTTTCTCTTGTGTAATTCGTGAAATTACACAATTTTAATGTTTATATTATAACCATAGATACTTACTACGCTCACAGAAAAGTTGATTAGATTAGATATTCAAGTTGCTAAGTTCTTCTTTTAGCATCGGTAACCATATTGTACAACAATCTACAGAATAATTTGATACGTCTGCAAAACATAATTGTTTTTATTTTATATTAATTATATTTTATGTCAAAAAAAAAAACAACTTTTAACTGTTCCTTTGACGTAAAGTCACAGGCGTAAAGGTTATTTTTTTTAAATAATCCAGATATTTTTCAGATTATCAGATTAATGTTCAGAAGTGTGGCCGTAAATCCCAAATAAGAACAGAAAGAAAATACAAATGACATGTTCAACACCCTCTTGGGTATTATTGTAAAAATCATATATATATATATTCTTTTATATTGTTATTTTTATACTGAACTAATAAAGACATATCATATCAATGTATGTCAAAAAGGCAAATATGATCGACATCCACCTAAAATACCGATGAACTTAACACCCACACAACAAAAACCCTTTGAGATAATTTTTATGGACACATTTACAATCGAACAAAAAATCTACCTGACCCTAGTAGACGCATTTTCAAAATTTGGACAAGCAATTCCTATCAAATGTAAAGAAGCATGCGAAGTAGCTAGAGCCCTCACCGAGTACTTCGAACATTATGGAACCCCAATTGCAATCACAACAGACAATGGTCGTGAATTTATCAACAACCAGATAAAAAATCTATTAGCATACCACAAAATTGATATTCATTTTACAACACCATTTCATCCAGAGTCAAATGGCATAGTGGAATGATTTCACTCCACTATAATTGAACATTTCCGAATATTTCGATTAGACCCGCAACTAAATAAAAAACCTGATGAAGAACTTATGAAATTAGCCATTATTGCGTACAATCATACCAACCACTCTACCACATGACATACACCATTTGAGGTCATATTTGGAAAATCATCCAGCAAAAACTTGTTTGATACGAAAACAAACCAAATAATATTTGATTATTCACTAGACGAACATAGAAAGACACTTTCTCAACTTTACGACAAAATTTATGAAAGAACTGAAACGAGAAAAGCAACAATTGTTGACAGAGCCAATAAAGAAATTACAGACCCACAAGAAAAATATAAAATAGGACAAAATGTTTATGTTAGAGCACCCAAGAAAAGAGGTTCTAAAACAGTTCCCAAATTTAACGGACCATTTCCCATAATTTCTATTAATAATGATAATACATGCTTAATTAAACTAAAAAATAATAAAGAACGCAGAGTTCATTTGTCTGATCTAAGATCTACTCTTACAGATGGACAACCCTTGCAGCAGCCGACAACATCCAATTAAAGAACTTAGATGCTAACCCCGGACTTCTACCGATCCGCCTAGACACAGCAGACAATATCATATCCGAATGGGAAATAATCAACGCATTTGACCTACAACCACTATTTGAAACATTCGTACAAGAAAAAGACGAAATTATTAGAATATTGGTAAACATCAATAAATACATAGGACTAAATCTATCCTGCGAAATAACAAAAAAGGAGATACCTGTAGCCAATACCATACTATACCAAATTAACAGGATACTATCCTTTGAAATCAATAGAACTTCTTTACTATTCGAACAAGTTCTACCAAATCATATTAGAAAACCAAGAGGACTATTTAACTTCCTCGGTACTTTTCAAAAATCAATTACCGGTACCCTAGATGCTAACGACGGTGAACGATATGAAGAAAACTTTAAAAGAATGTTTAACAATGAAAACAAAATAAAAGTAGACATTAAAAAACATTTGTCTATTACTAACGACCTTATTAAAACCACCAATAAATCAATCGTCACACTTGTAGAAAATCAAAAGAGAATAAATACAGCAATGGCCAATATCCAAATTAAAATAGAAAGAATGGGATTATGTATTCACTTACTAGTTGTACAAAATATTCTTGAACAACTATCGCATTCTCTCTCGCTTATTTGCAACTTACTAGAAGAACTTTCCACTGCAATATCCTTTGCACAATTACGACAAATGCACCAAACAATTATAAAACCAAACGACCTTAGAGAAGAACTACTAGATATCCAAAAGCACCTGAAAGAAGTAAATCTTCCATTCGAACCCACTTTTTAAAACATCATGAAATACGAAAAACTTTGTAAAACCTCAGTCTTCCAGAAGGACTCTTATACATACTTTATTATTAAAATACCACTGATAGAAACAATACCCTATGATTACTATAGGTTATACCCATTACCCGTTCAGAAGAATGATTCTTATATCACTATTATACCACAAAGAAATTACCTTCTAATGAAACCTAACTGGTATTCATACAGCGACATACCTTGCGAGGAAATAGAGACGAGAAAATTTATCTGTATGCACAACTCTATTATACAGAGAAAATCAAACGAACCCTGTGAAGTACAACTTATCGATTATTCGCAAAATCAAAACAATTGTAAATTCACTAAAATAAATATTAACAACCCGAAAATACAAAGAATCGAGAATTCAAATTCATGGATAATCACAAGCCCCTCTACCATCATAGCTGAAGCCAACTGCGAAGAGAAGAAAAAGAAACAACTAAGAGGGAACTATCTACTAATAGATGTTACAGCATTATCGACAAATATAAACTCACTCCAAATGCCAATTTTCGAAGAAAATTAGAAACAATAGATATTCCAATTTTAAATATTCAAAACGATTCATCATTTTTAAAATATCATACAAACAATCCCATAATGGATCACCTTAATCTAGATGAATTCTCGGAATTATCCAGACGTACAGAAAACCTACAAGAAGAAATTAAAAACCAAATACTAGAATCAGATCTAAATCAACCAAAGTCATACTTATACCCTCATCACCATTGTAACTATTGCTGTTCTGATTATAGTATGGAGCATTTATGCCAAATACAGGAATAAAAGAGTTTCAATATTTAATATATTTTCATCCGAAACAAAATCAGAGGAAAAACCCCAAGAAATGGAAACAACGAACGTCGATTCTTTCTAACGAAACCTCGAGTTCTCATCTAAGGGTGGAGGAGTTATGGACGGCCCTGTACAGCATTCCAACGGTCAAAGACGCCGAACGTGTAAACGCTGACACTGCTGACAGTGCAACGATAATATTATAAATATATCCCATACAGACATTTTTACTCAGTTCTTATAATAATGTTCATTTAGTTCACTTCTACATATCTTTGGAGTTTAAATTTATATTGTTATATTTACTCATTTGTTATTTTCGAAATAAAAAGTGTACCTATTAAATCTTAAAGTCACTTTTTAAAAAGTCAAACCGCTCGACGACGATAATAACTCGCGTGTCTCTTCAGGTGCTTAGAACGAACCACGCATCGATTTACTGCGGCATGTTTGACTCGAAACGCTGCCAAAACCGTTACAAATATGATGAAAATGTATATAAACAAATTTATAGAGAATAAAATTTTCTATAAGAAAGTCAGTGATGGCATATATCTATCTTTAATAGTTTAGACGTAAGAGTGGTTCAAAATTTAAGGAATCTTAATAAACTCATTCATTTTTGAATTTGTCCGTAATTGAAACGTATCCGGGTCGTTATACAAAAAGAATATAGGTTGCATTATACATCGTTGGAAAGGAAATTTTGTCTGCTATAAAAAAGTCGTTCTATGATTTTTTAATAAAGTTAACCGTTTCCATGAAAATGGATTAGATATAAAAACATGCACAAATACATGCAAGGGTTCTCGGCCGCACAGTTGCCCTTGTATTGCGCAGAACGAACTACGCACGGCTCTACTGCTTTACTTAACACATAGTACGCTGTATTTATCTTTCTCGCTTGCACTACCTGGATAGGTCTATTGAAATCTACATGTATAGGGTGGTATTTTCGATTTAAATATTTAATAATGAAGTTTTCAGTGCATAACGTTTGAAATTTAGCAATTAATTACTTTTTGCTTTCAAAAAAGATTAATAAAAGTATTAATAACCTCAAAACATTGAACTGTCAAATTCGACTGCCAAGTGTCAAACACTTGTCTACGCTGCTGGCAAGGCTTGCGCTGGCTGCTGGCTACCCAAAATTCGTCCAGTTTAGATTATATGACGTCAGCGGAACGAGCCACGTGACGTCACACTACATTGAGATGGTCACGCCTCGTTTTGGCGCGCTCGATTTAATTTCAAACTTCGATTGCTTATAAAATTATTATAAGTAAACGCTTTAAAAAAATACTTTGCGGAGGTGATATTTAGATATAAAGGATCATTTTTACCATATAAAAAAAAAATGTGCAAGGACCCTATTAATAATGTGGAAGTTAAAGTAATAAATGTTCTTCCACTGACATTTCATTATCCGCCACTTATTGTATGTAATAACTCTAACTGATAATTGTTTATATACAACATTGAGGAATTTTATGAAGTCATAACCAGTAATACCGGGTGACCACGAAATGACGCTCGCCCTTATATCTTCTTTGGTTTACAAGATATAAATTTCAAATTTGGGCATGTCAAATAACGGTTAAATATGCATTATTTCAACTGTTTTATCACTTCCCATCGCTTCCGGTTTCACCGGAAATGATACTAACTTTCGTTTTTTAAATGGAACACCCTGTATATTTTTACATTTTTGGATTTAGGAGGTCATTTAGGATACAGTTATGGCATATCGAGATAAAAATATTATTGACAGATATTTTTATGAGCAAATTTAATTGTTCATCTAGGCGGCCATGATCCCAAAAAAATGTTTTGTTTTGCCTCAATAATTAATAAAAAAATACGATTTTGATATGAAGCTGTCAAACTATTCATTTGTTTCTTTCGTTACATTTCAAAGGCACCTATTTGATAGAAATTCAGTGTTAAATATTAAGAGAAAGTTAATTTGCATTTACAACTTGTTAAATGTAATTTTTATGTATTATAATATGAACAAATAATGAAGTGTTTGGTACCAAATTATCGGTAATGAAATGCTTTATTTAAATAACGTAGTGAGCCACCATGGTGCCATTTAAAAAAAAATAGTTATTTTGAAAAAACGATTTCCGAAATGTTTAAGATCTTATAACACAAATGTCATACGACATAATATCATAATTGTATTTTTTGATTAATTATTGAAGCAAAACAAAAAATTTTTTTGGGGTCACGGCCGTCTAGATCAAAAATTAAATTTGCTCATAAAAATGTCTGTCAATAATATTTTTATCTCAATATGCCTTAACTATATTCAAAATGACCTCCTGAATCCAAAAATGTAAAAATATACAGGGTGTTCCATTTAAAAATCGAAAGTTAGTGTCAGTTCCGGTGAAACCGGAAGCGACAGAAAGTAATAAAATTGTTGAAATAATGCATATTTCACCGTTATTTGACGTGCCCAAATTTGAAATTTATATCCTGGAAAACAAAGAAGATATAAGGGCGAGCGTCATTTCGTGGTCACCCGGTATATCATAGCAGAAGCCCGGGCTTGCGGTGCAAAAGTTTCAAAATTTTGAGAAAGGAATTTTTTTTCTTCAAAGAAATAAAAATCATGTATTGGTCGGAGCAATCCAACGCACTAAACGGCGACGGCACGGCGGAATTTTCTTGGGGTCTTGGGCGCCAAATTGGGTTAATACGCCACAGGTCAAAACCAAAAATAGAAATAGTTTTATAGTTAAATGTACAGTGCCTGAAAAGAAATTATGAAGGATTTTTTAATACGTTAACGGCCACGTCATATTCGGTTATCTTTCTTATAGGGCCAAACTTTATTTATTGTATTTTTGAAATGTTTTTAATTGATAATGCTTGAGTTTTTGCGATATTTTGAAAAAAGTATCAAAATTTTAAATTTTAAAAAATGTCGTTCCCTAGGGACCGCCGTGGCCTCCTAGGAAATTATTGCTGGAAAAGCATGAGCAGTCCTGTTCGGCGGTCCGTCGGCAAAATACTTTTTTTAGAGTAAAACTGCTTATTTATGCTAGTACATCCACAGATACGGTTTATAGCTTCGTGTATTATCAATGTAGCGTAATCGGTGAGCGTTCAGTGTAAAAATGCTAATTTGAAGGATACTAAACGTTTGATATTATTGGCAAAACTTGCAAAACTAATAGTGAGGATGATAAGAGGTTCTGCAAACGTTTTTGTTTACAATAAAACCATACCATGTTTATTTGGAATGTTTTAACATATTTCATAAATAAAAAAATTGCATTTAATATTTTCACGTTTCTTTCATTTTAAAATAAAATGCAAGAATTGCATTTTTTTGAAAAATATATGATAATAAAGAATTACAGTGTTTTATTTTACTTTCAAATTAATTTTTACAAAAAATAAAAAATATAGGTACTTATGCAAAAATACCAGTTTTAAAAAAAATTAAAATTCGTATGTCTCCATCATCCATCAGGGCCGAGTGGTCCCATAATATACCTAAAAACGCATTAAAAAATTAATAGTAAAAACACATTTTTAAAAACAAGCTTTTATTTAAATGCTCTAAAAAGAAGAAAATAAACTTTAAATTAAATCAAACCCATCAATCTATTACATTATACAATTTACGTGATATAAAAGCTTGTCGCGGGAGTTTAATATTGTATTCTTGTTTATTTACACAGGCAAATCTCGCGACAGCTTTTATATCATATAAATTGTACAAGGCTGAAGGACCTCGGTCGATGGCCTTTTGAGTATATTATGTATTTATACTTAATAAAGAACATTTATTATTATTATTATTATGGGGTGCATAAAAAATTACTAGTCCGCCATCTTGCGGCGTCCGCCATATTGGATTTAGAATGACGTCACTTAGCTAAACATGCATTGTCATTCAAACTAAACGTGTATGCAAAATTTCAGCTCAATCGGTTGGGGATAACTATTTTAAAATTCAGTTCCAAAATTTGACCTAAACAAACAAACCAATTTCAATTCAATTTATTTCAATTCAATTTATTTAGACCAAACAGACATTACATTTATATACGCTTATTCATATATTAGTTTGAATTGCCTAAGCTAACGAGTAACTTGTTTGCATATTCAAACTAGTTTTATATAAATACCATAACGCAATACCTATCTGAAACATCGTTTAGCAAGTATTTAAGGAAACGGAGGAACAGGGCAGTTTAAGTGACCATCTTATAAAATATATACATAATTGTATAAATATTAAGTTATATAAAATAATGAACATAGCCAACGTTTGAACTCTCTGAAACACTGCTATTAATATTTTTTAACTGCTTATTATATTCTCATTATTAGTTTATTATTTCTTCAAATGTTTTAAAGTTGTTCTTAATATAAACACTTATTTCTTTTTTAAAGTTATTTACTCTTTTAATATTTTTAATAGATGGTGGTAAAAGATTGAAAAATCTTGGACCGAGGTAATAAATAAATCTTTGCGAACGACTTTTTCTGTAAAAGGGCATTTTAACATTCTTATTTGCTTCAGCTCTACTATTATATAAAGAAGTAACGTTTGAAATTTCAGGAGACTCATATGTCCACAACATGCATTGATAAATATATAGTTGTCTGATGTTTGATATGCTGGTTTCTTTAAATAATAGCTCTGTGGAATATCGGTAAGGTTTTTTGAAAATAATTTTTAAAATACTGTTTTGAGTTACTTGCAATTTATTTAGGTTATATTTATATATACCACCCCATACTACTATGCAATATCTTATAACAGATTCAACCAGTGAGTTATAAATCATTAAGAGGTTTTTCTTATTTAGTATGTCTCTAACTTGATATAATTTATATATTAATTTTCTAATTTTTTTTGTAACAGCAACTACGTGCTCATCCCATCTAAGATGCTGATCAACTTCTACACCCAAATACTTAGTGCAACTCTTTTTAGATATTTGTGGGCAATTACAAAGTTGTTGTTTACAATTCGTCTCATGCAATTTTAAGTTATTTTGTTGAGGTTGATCAGACGTCAAGATTGAAAAAGTTAGAAAATTTGTTTTTGTGATATTTAAACTAAGTAAATTCGAGTTTAACCAGTTGCAAATCAGTTTTAAATTATACTCAGCCATATCATATACTTCTGTCCAGGTATTACCTTCTAATAGAATAGCTGTTTCATCCGCATAGGATATTACATGTCCTGTTAAGTTATTTATTTTTGGAAGATTATTTATATACACAAGGAACAGCATTGGACCCAATACTGTCCCTTGCGGTACGCCCATGGTAATTTTTAAGGGTTCACTGAGAGTGTTATTAATCTTAACCCTTTGCCATCTCTCCGACAGGTAATTCCTGAATAATGTATAACAAACAAACATACATACATTGCAAGTTAAATAAAAGCTTGTAAAAAGCGGTCCATTTGCCCTGGAGATCACTAAATACTAAGTATCGACCAGCGTGGCCCAGGTGTAAGCAGATGTGGCCGTCCCCTGAGACCGACGTGGACATTAACGTGTTAAATGAAACAGTATAAACGATACCAGTAAATCTAAAAGTAAATAGACCAAACATACCTTTGGTTCAAAGTTACACCATGCGTAGTTATAGCTGCTTGAATATAAAAATCAAACACACATTTTCATTAATAAATACATACATTAATCATTAATATTGTTTAAACTTGAGGTCACAATTTTGGCACATGAATGTACAAATTGAGTACTGTGTACTGTACTTTCTAACCGTTAGTAGTTATTGTTTCTAATCTATTTCACATATGGATCAATTATGTAAGCTATCCTTATATTGATGAGGAACAATAACTCTGAAATATGCATCTTTTTCAGGGTGCATCACACTAGTTGCAATTTTTTGTTTTTTAACATATTTGTAAAAGAAAAAGATTTTTCGCTTACTAAATTTAGACATCCGGTCATGATATCTACGTTTTAATATGTTATAAGTAAATAAATTAAATGGCCTTTAAAAAATAAAAATTGTAATTTGGAATTTGTCTAAATAATTTATTTATAATGTACTGTGAACATATTGGTTTGATTTAGTAAAAAATTATGTGTATACTTTTATTGCATCTTAACTGACAAATAATACATATTTCAAATTTATTAAGTGTTACTGTTGTTGTGAATACCTTATATTCTATGAAGAATATTGGTTACTGTCAGATACTCACAAATTACTACATTTATAAGTACGTGTCTTTTTTTAGGTTTCTCCAATACACCAAAAGTTTGTTGACCAAAATCTTAATAATGTTAACCTCTCCAACTTAGTTTTGTTTGGTGATTAATTATATGTTTATACTCTAATATTAAATTATGTATATTTTTAATTTTCTGTAAATATATTTTTATTATTATACATTATTACCATGATTCTATTTTCTAATGTTACTTATTTCATAATTGCTCGCAAGAATTGCAAAACAAAATAGAAAGACCAAATCAATATCTCTGATGGTGTTTAGTACGTAATGTTTTAAATAGAGCTAGGGTTCGCCAATAGACCGAGAAAATTTCAAAACTTGCCTATTAATTTATTGTTCGGACGAGCGTGCTGTATTTTATAATGCATTGTTAGTCATTTAATGCTATTTAATAAGCATGGAATAATGGTTTGGTGTACAGGGCGATCATTTATATTTTTACACCCCCTTAACTTTGTTATTTTTGGAGAAAGAAAAAAAGTGTAAAGACTTGGGTTATAGTTATTTTTACTTGGATTTTAAATACGATATCGGAAAAACAATTGAGGAAGGCCAAAACAAGTTATAATACAACCTTGTGTTTTTTGTATGATAACATGCTGTATGTTTGTGCGGAATATGAAAGAGCATGAAAGTAGCTTTTCAAAAATATATTACACTGTATCTTTTGCGGTTTTTGAACTATTTACTTTTTCATACAGCGTGTTACTATACAAAAAAACACAAGTTTCTATTATTGTAAGTTTTTAGCGCTACTCAATAATTGTTTTTCTGATATCGTATTTAAAATCTACGCAAAAATAACTAAAACTCCTGTCTTTACACTTTTTTTCTTTTTCCAAAAATAACAAAGTTACGTGGGGTGTAAAAATATCAATGATCACCGTACATCATGCTTTCGGTGTAAAATCGTTTTACAAAAACAACAAGTTAGGGATAACAATTTGTTGGTGCCCAGCCTAAAAAAGTGGTCAAAACAGGTGTTTCTCTTCCTGTTAAATTTACTGAATTTTTAATAGTCCAAATTATTCTTAACAAAAATTCTTATTGGCTCGTTTTCCTAAACAAGCTAGTTTCAATGTTAGAAGTCCTCAAAAGACAATCTCTCTTACTTGATTCATTGCCTCTTGAATTTGAAATCACGTAAGATATTAAGGAGTAAATATTTATATTAGGTGAGTCGTGAGTAATTATTACAAGTTTCTATTAATTTTGTTATGTTTAGTCAAGTATAGGTTAGTGAATAGTTATAATATTTGCTGTGACAATGGTCGAAACATCAGGAATTGGAAATATCCGACATGGAAGTGAACCTAAAAACTATTCTGCAAATCATCAGCTCTGTGAAAGTCTTACCTAAGAACATTCGAATTTTTCTGAGAAATGGATAATAAAAAGATTTCTTTAACTTCATATTAGTGTATTAAAATTGAAAGAGATTAAAAACTGTTCCGAAGATATTTAAAAAATTATGATTCTCACCAGTGACATTTAAAGCAAAAATGGCGCACTTTGGTCTATAGGTATGTATGACTCAAATGCCATAATTTTGCTTCTAGAATACACACTTAAAAGATTGACCTGTATTTTTGGGTCACCCTGTGGTCCAGGCCAGGGTGTCCCAGTTTATACTAGCAGAACTTGGCCAATCAATAGAGGATCTCATTTTAAGGTAAAGAGTTCCATTAAACGTGTTGAAGAATTCTTCGTTTTCGAGATACAGAGTGTTACAGTTTAAAGAAAAACAAAGTTTTTCGACAGTTACTAAAAAACTACACTAGCTTTCGATTTGAAATTCGACACGTGTTTTTTACTTCAATAGTACGAACTTTTTGTCAATATGACACATTTGTCTCAATATCCAGTGGCGTAGAAACTGGGATCTAAAACCCCTTTTCTGCCAAGAATTTGTACGCCAATGAGTTTTTTTATAAAAAATGAATCTATTTAATTGCCTGTACCAAGTAGAAGAAAAAAGTAATCTTCCAATTTTTACGTACGGTGCACGGTTTTCCAGAAAAACGCCATCAAGTTGATAAGTGTTGTAATATTATGCAAAATTAAGATACTGAGAAACTAAGGTTACTATGAAACAATCATCTCATTTGAAACCTATTATTTTGACTTAAATTCAATAACCATTGTTGAGATTGTGAAGTTAAGTCTTGATTAATTATTAAGTTGAAATTCCCATTTACATTTAGCAATCAAGATAAGCAGATATCCATTTTATGTATGGGTTTGCAAATGGAAATTCGGTAGCTGCAGCAGGGGAGTATCGAAGACGATTTCAAAACAGGAGGCAACCGCATCCGAGCATTTTTACTCATCAACGTTTTGTTACCAATGAACTTACTCGAAGGGGTGCGATGAATTTTCATAACCAGCATGTTTGGGCACATGGAAATCCACACGCGACTAGACAATGTAATTTTCAGCAGGACTTTAGTGAGTATTTGGCTGGACATTCACAATAATTCTCTCATGGTGTCTTACATCTTACCTAATCGTATGAACGTCGATTAATTTATTTATGGAATTTTTAGAAAGTAAACATATCAATATGTGAGATGATGCTACCTTGGATGCAAGTCCGAATGCTTGGGTTCCTAAATTATCCTGAGAAATGGATTGGTTGTGGTGGGAACGTTGCCTGGCCTGCACGTTCTCCCGATATAACTCTACTGGATTTTTTGCATGGGGTATTATCAAACAAAGTATATATCACTCCAGTCGATACGAGGGATGAATCCAGAGAATACAAGATACATGCAACGAAATACGAGATAATGTTCAATTGTATGCCGTTGCCATTTGTGTATCCAACAAAATGGTTGTCATTTCGAACAATGGGCTCTTCCTTGATATTTTGCAAATTACACCAGACTATAGTGTTTTTTAAAATAGCTCTGAGGTATTTTTTTTTTTTGCTAGTATTTTTCATCTAAGGCCAACAAAACGTAGTAATTAATCTATTAAATTTTTGTGACGTCAAAAACGGATAGTCGTATAGGTCGTGTTCATCATATGACTCACATAACCTCAAATTTTTTATTTTTCTAAATTTATTTTCAATTTTAATTTTAATTTTTGTAGTTTTAACATGGATCTATTAAAGATTTAGAAACTCGCAGACAGAAGATATATAACGTTTTAATATTGGGTGAGTTGCTTTATTCACCGGTGGAGCCATCAGATGTGTTTTATCTCGTTCTATCTCCGAGGATAGAATGAGATAAAACACATCTGGTGGATCAACCGGTGAATAAAGCAACTCGCCCATTGTAGATTATTAAAAATAGACGGTTAATTATAGGTTGGATTTCCAACCAACAAAAATAGTCTTATTTTATTAAATCGAGGCAATTAAAACTTCATTATTAATGCACTGAACAAGAGTTTAGTTGATAGTACAGAAACCAAGCAAAAATTTTGATAAAAGCGACATAATATTCGAAAATGATAAAAATACATATTTTTGAGGTTAATATTGTGACGCCTCGTGCACAAACGAATTTGTTTTGAGTTTAACTAATAGCAAGACAGTCCGTTTTTGACATCATTAACGGAAAACTGGCGGGTCTTTTGAAATTGATACAACTTGTTAATATTTAAAGCAACTGTAAGAATGATTATTGGAATTTATTACATTATTATATTTAATATGTATTCAACTTTGATGTAAATCTATTAAAAACCTTTAATTCAATTGAGGTGTAAGAGCCCATTACTCTAATTATTTTAATCGATGTTCATTAATTTTATTATTGTATTTTATTTAATGTTTAGGATTTTCGTGTTTGAACGTTTCAGCATTACTAGTTATAGGCATGTTTCTTGAATAAATAAATTACAACACTTGTCAACTTGATGGCGTTTTTCTGCAAAACCGTAAGCCTTACATAAAAATCCGAAGACTACTTTTTTCTTTTACTTGGTACAGGCAATTAAACTAATGATTAATTTTTTATAAAAAAAACTCATTGGCGTACAAAGGCAGAAAAGGGTTCGCAAATCCGTTTCTAGGCCACTGGATATTGAGACAAGTCGTACTGACAAAAAGATAGTCTATTGAAGTAAAAAACACCAAATTTCAAATCGAAAGCTATGTGCCATTCACATTTTATTTACATAAGGGTAGGCTATGATATGTTTTTCTTAGGTTGTCTCAGGGTTATCTACTATTGACAAAATATTGAAGTGTCAGATTTAATTGATCGTCACTGTTATTTATTTTTGCCAAATTTCAAATCAAAAGCTATGTGCCATTCACATTTTATTTACATAAGGGGAGGCTATGATATGTTTTTCTTAGGTTGTCTCAGGGTTATCTACTATTGACAAAATATTGAAGTGTCAGATTTAATTGATCGTCACTGTTATTTATTTTTGGCTGATTTGCCAAATTTTTTATTGATAACATTGCTGTGCTTTCTTTAGAGTCTTACTCTGGCAACTATGTAGAACCAATTTGAATTTGTGGTTATGTTTTTGACTTTTCAACATAACCTCAGTAATTAAAATAGTCATTCATACCAACAGAATTCAGATCTTCCAAAGCCTACTCTAATTTAAATAAAATGTGAATAGCATATAGTGTAGTTTTTTAGTAACTGTCGAAAAACTTTATTTTTCTTTAAACGTTAACACTCTGTATCTCGAAAACGAAGGACTTTTCGACACATGCCGTGTTAAATGGAACTTTTTACCTTAAAATGCGATCCTCTATTGATTGGCGAAGTCCTGCTAGTATAAATTGAGACACCCCGTATAAATATCTATTCTTGTTATAATTAATCTCTCATTAATTATAAATCTTAATTAATGACTGCTTAATTATGATAAGTAACTCACTAATAAACAAAATGAACAATTATATGCTCAACTCTTTTCAAACGGCAATGGGAATGTCGAACAGAACAGCAATGGCCGCGTTCGCCAGACCCAACAATTAATGAACTGTTTAAGGTTACAGCTTTCATCGAGAATTAAATTCACAGAGGCAGCTGTAACCTTAGCAACCTCCAACTGTTGGGTCTTGTTGAATTTATAAATTCAGTTTTGTTTTAGTGTTTGATATTAACAAATTAGTACCTATCATAAACAAAATAAACGCTTTGCGTTCTGTGTACCGTATAAAGCTATTTGTTAAATTTAAAATCCAAAACAAAGACATGCATGACAAAAAAGACTTGAAACGTTGAACAATTGGATAAATACCATCGAATAACTTCAAGTTAATTGAAAATATTGATTTCCAAAAATCAACTTTAGATAGTTAACTCCATAAAGAGGCATTTACGATTCAAGTTATAATAAGATTTTTTAAACATTTTGATTTTCTTAAATCTCTGAAATAATATATAATTCATGGAGGCTAGTTTTCCTAACTTTTGATACAATAAAAGGTATTCAATTGTTCCAGTAAACTTCAAAATTTAAATAAATGTCATGACCAATTCTTGATAATAAAAAAATGTCTTTTTGTTAATAAAATCACTTATAAACTATGTTCTACTAAGATGACAACTGCAGGTATGCTTTTCGTAAAAGTATCCTTTATCATTATATAAGTTATCATTTAGATGATTGTGCTGCAGAGAGAAGCTATAGAGAGGCTTATGGGTGCAAATATTCAGGAACAACACCGGTTAATTCACTAAGACCTAGCAGTATACAAACCAATATTACTGCTTTGTCACCTGGTGCAGGTGTAAATGAAGCTGTAAAAAAAATGAAAATGTCTCAAACCGGTATATTGTATACTTTACGCACTCTCAGAGAACCAATTGTTGATTATCAAGAAACTAGAGGAGTTCCGAGAAATGAGTGAGTATATTTATATTTGGTAGCAACTTTTACTATACATATACATAGTATAGTATACAAAATATGAGTGTATCGAATTAAATCATTTATTATTGCGTAAAGTATTTTATGTACTTTATGTGTGGTGAAAACAGTTCCTCACTTAATGCTGTAGTTTATAGAGGATGGAGTATGTATTTTGACAGTAATCTCTTTTTTAACCAATATAACTTTCTTAATATTAACATATAATCCACAACTAAATTATTTTAATATATGCTTTATAAACTTGGTGGTAATATTATAAATATAATTCATTAGAACATACGGATGCAAAAGATGCCATCTGAAATTTTTAGTATACCCAATTAGTATTTTGGCATTCAAACCAAAGAAAACATTTTGTAAAAAATGCTTAGAAATTCAGAAGACGTAGCAGTTATCAATTTTATGGTACATCATTAGTTTTTGAAATACAATAATTTCCCTATGTGATAATACTATACCGTGCTTTCAGATTTCATAGCTACATCGAAATACAGGGATTGTTACATCCGGAGTACAGGGGTGGCCTGTGTGGTAAATTCACAATCACCGTTTACGGTGTAAGACAGTGCAGTAAATTTGATATTCTGTAGGTCCCACTATTGCGGTTGGACTCAAGAGCTTGACCGAATGCTCCCTCCCTTGTGTAGTGTTTTGCGATGAAAGCACAGTATATAATTTTGGATATAGCTTCTGTATGCGCTCAAACTAGGAGATTGGTAAAATGAGTCAATTAATCATACAGAGCATTTCATGATTCATTTATGAGAGTCCTACTAAATGTAAAAAAATGCAAGAAGGCATTGCAGTATGTTTGATCTCATAAGATTAATACAGAATCTATTTTGTTTAATAATTTATAAATTTATAATTGTGAATTTATACAAAACGTTATTTAATAATTTCAAATGTGACATAAGATCAATTATTTAGGAAAATTCAGATCCATTTTTCCAGATTTATATTTTAAATCTATTAATTGAAGGAAGTATATGAATACGGAAATATATGCATGTCAAAATTAAGATATTTTGGATAAGTTATTAATAAAATAGCAGTGCTTAAATTGCAACAAAAACTGTACCTACTTGAACAGTGTTGTTTTGCGGCAAATTATTACTGTAACAGCCTATAGTACTGGTCAAATGATAAACCATAAACAAAATTTTTGACATTATATTATTATGTAGTTGGTTCAGACATTTCTAAATTATGCAAGGACAAGTGGACAAACAAATACACGGCCAAATTCAGGACCGTCTTTTGTGATGAAAAATACTAATTTTATGTAAAAACCTCTTGTTATACAGGGTGATTCATTAACCTAGGGACAAACTTTGGCAGTGAAAAGTGTAGATTTCATTTCATGAAGAAATGTTCATATAAATTAACGTAGGTTCTATCTTTCTTTGTTCAGAAGTTATAACGATTTTAAAATTTTTAAGTTGAAAAAACATAGTATTAAATAATCACTCGTCATAAATAGTTTGTTGATATCAATACTTTCAGTCACGATTTGTTAAAATTCGTATTTGTGCAATTTTACAGAAAATTGTTCAGAATTTATAGGACTTTTAACACTAATAAGTAATCATAATTTATGAAAATCAAAAATATTTATTGAAACAGAAACCAAGATTTAGCTACCTACAGTAATTTTATATGATCAAAAATTAGTCCATTCATCTGAATGCATAACTGGCAACGACGAACTAAACTCTTTTGCACGAGTAGTAAATTCATATTTTTTCTAATAAAATCGCTATAGCTTCTGAACCAAGAAACATAGGACCTATGTATATATGTTTATACAGGGTGAGCCACGGTGGGTGGAGTATTAGAAGTATATGGAGAACGGATCAACCGATTGCTTTGAAATTTTGGTTACCAAGATAATCGAGTATGATCTCTCCAACTAAAATATTTTCGAAAGTGCAGTGTTGCCACTTATGCGTAAAACTGGCAACAACTTCGTTATTTTAAATGGAATGCCCTGTATATTTTTGCATTTTTTGGATCGTCGTCTCTTTCTGAGTAACTGTTGTTAATACTTCCCTATTATCTCGAGCGGTTTTCGAGATAATAATTTTTTTCTGAATTTATTGTCAAAAATTTGACTTTTAGTAAATCGTGTTTTCTCCTACCTACGCAGCAATTAAAAGATAATTTTTTAGTTGCAGCTAGGCAAGGCCTGGGGGCATCTCCTCCATTAATCAAATGTTTTAAATTTTATACAGGGTGAGTTAGAGAACGCTTTCTATAAGGGACTTAGCAAAATGCACGAAACTCAATTTTTTTAAATGAAACGCCCTGTATATTATTACTGATTCGGAAAGGTGATACATTTACCTATTTAAAAAGGTAATACACTCTATACCTAGTGCTCACCGTTTTCGATTTATGGGCACTTTTCTGTAACCTTACTAAGAATATTAGTCTTTTGGTAGGTATCATGACGGGTGGGCCATGAAATTTTTATTTTGTCATTTTGTAATGACAACCGACATGCTACTTTTCTAAATAAATTTGGCGTTAGTGATATTTGCAGTTAATTTGAATAGCTGTAGCACAAATATGGCAGAAAATAATTATACAAACACAGTTTTAATGGATTTGTTTATTATCCATGGACAGTACAATAAGACTATCAGCAGAACTTTAATTTAATGAAAAATATCCCAATTTGTCGCAGATGAACAACAGAAAAGTTCTACGAATTCGAAGGAATTTTATAAATTTTGGTTCAGAACTTTTCTGTTGTTCATCTGCGACAAATTGGGATATTTTTCATTAAATTAAAGTTCTGCTGATAATCTTATTGTACTGTCCATGGATAATAAACAAATCCATTAAAACTGTGTTTGTATAATTATTTTCTGCCATATTTGTGCTACAGCTATTCAAATTAACTGCAAATATCACTAACGCCAAATTTATTTAGAAAAGTAGCATGTCGGTTGTCATTACAAAATGATAAAATAAAAATTTCATGGCCCACCCGTCATGATACCTACCAAAAGACTAATATTCTTAGTAAGGTTACAGAAAAGTGCCCATAAATCGAAAACGGTGAGCACTAGGTATAGAGTGTATTACCTTTTTAAATAGGTAAATGTATCACCTTTCCGAATCAGTAATAATATACAGGGCGTTTCATTTAAAAAAATTGAGTTTCGTGCATTTTGCTAAGTCCCTTATAGAAAGCGTTCTCTAACTCACCCTGTATAAAATTTAAAACATTTGATTAATGGAGGAGATGCCCCCAGGCCTTGCCTAGCTGCAACTAAAAAATTATCTTTTAATTGCTGCGTAGGTAGGAGAAAACACGATTTACTAAAAGTCAAATTTTTGACAATAAATTCAGAAAAAAATTATTATCTCGAAAACCGCTTGAGATAATAGGGAAGTATTAACAACAGTTACTCAGAAAGAGACGACGATCCAAAAAATGCAAAAATATACAGGGCATTCCATTTAAAATAACGAAGTTGTTGCCAGTTTTACGCATAAGTGGCAACACTGCACTTTCGAAAATATTTTAGTTGGAGAGATCATACTCGATTATCTTGGTAACCAAAATTTCAAAGCAATCGGTTGATCCGTTCTCCATATACTTCTAATACTCCACCCACCGTGGCTCACCCTGTATATGAACATTTCTTCATGAAATTAAATCTACTTTTCACTGCCAAAGTACCCAGGCTAATGAATCACCCTGTATATTAAAGATTTAGTTAAACAAGTTAAGAGAGAATAAAAATTAGAAAAAATAACACATTTCTCTTCCTTGCTATATAATGTATTATTTTATGATTTGCTTTGACATCCATTTGCGTCATCCAAATTTTAATATTGATCATCATAAATTTAAGTTATTAGTCTAAAGACATATTGCGTATTTCCCTGAGTATTGAAACTTAAGCGCAACTTACGTTATAAGTAGGTACATTAAATCGTTACGGTTTTTTAAAATTTTATTATGGTAAAATTATCTACTAGAGTTAATTATCCTTTAAATCAGTTTTGTAATAAAAAGTTGCTAACAATAACCAAATATAAATTTCAGACAAACAAGTTGGTCTTCTGTTTTTTATTACACTATCCAATTATTCTTTTTTACGCAAGAAATAATTCAAGCGCAGTTTTTGGGAGTTATAAAAGAAATGTTGCTAGTCAAAAGAAAAAAAATTTACGTGTAAGTCAATGCTATAGGATTGGTGATTGTTCATTTTCAGAAGTTATTATATTCTAAAATCGTTTTGTTGTCAAAACAGCATGAAGTTCTCTAGATAATTAGAAATTAGCTTGAAATGGAAAACAAAAAAAAAACTATGATGAAGATGATGCAGCTACACAATTTGTTTATAATTTAATTTCAGAAAACACAGAGAAATCTTTGAGAAACCGATCTCATCATTAACATGTTAAGTAAACTACTTTCTCAAAAAAATCTGCAAACATTTTTATATGAACCATGTTCATCACAATGTTCCATCATAGCAAAACTGAACCTAAACTGCAGAATTGCCAATGAAACGTTTAAATGATTATGAAAATATTTGGTATAACTAGTTTATAAACCCACAGCTATACGATAAAATTTATTGTCCTCACAATATTGATTACTAATTAATTCAATATACATTTTCGAAAATTTTGACGATACCCTCATTTCTCATTTCATGGCTACTAAGTTGCTAGATTTAACAGTCACGGTTTTTTAGTCTGGAGCTGAATTAAACAACTTTATGAGATACAATAAAGAAATTCTAAAGAATAGAATTAGATTTCTTATTAACTTAATATCCTTCCTTGCTGAAACGAACAGTGACTTAATAGAATGATGTAGTTACTGCGTTATTTAAATTGGGATTATTTTCGAAAAAAAAAAAAAATTCTTTTTTCTCTGCAGTAACGTACATCCAACTTCACAACTCTATCATAAAATAAACACCTAAGTTCTCATTAACTTTAATTCGAGTAACAATTTGGATGAAAATATGGATTCGGCCATACCTTGTCCTTGTGACAACTTTATGGCTCTTTTATCATTATAACAATCTCTTAATTTGATAGCGCTGAAGCTCTGTATATGAATACGAACATACAAATCAAAAACTTTTAGTCAGTTACACCCATTCTGACAACACTAAATATAATCATAATATAAACACACCACATAAATTAGACAACCCCCAAAATCCAAAGCCAAAAGGCTGTCCAGAAGGAGGTTACACATTTGAAAAACATATACCTACCAACAATGCCAGTGCCGGTGCCGGTGTTCGAACCCAGTCACGATAGGCAGTGTGACCAGAGCCATGACTGTCACTCATGCTTTAGCCCGCTGCGCTACCAAGTCGGTCTCTGTGAATAATTACACTGTAAGCATGCCAGTAAGAGAAGCAGGTAATTACGTTGTCATTATTAAAAATGTATAAAGAAACTAAAGAATCACCAGAATAAGGAATTCATCAGTAAATTGAATAGGTACTATAATTAACAAATTATTATCGCTTATGCCCAAAATTAGGTTAAATTATGGAAAAAGTTCGTTGAAAAATTGTGTTTAGGACTTTTATCTTGTAAGATAATATGTCAAATTGTTGAGTGAAAGAACATTTAATGGTCGATTGTAATATTTAATAGTAATATAACAATTTTGAATTAAATCCAAAATATTGAAATCAATACAAAATGTGCCATACAAATGATTAAAGATACAGCTCTTTGAATTTATTTACTTTAGAACTTTGTTGTAATTACATAAATCTTAATCTTTTATACTGTTATTTTCACTCAAGATTATCACGTAAATTAATTCAATAAAATCTTTAAAATTGAGGTAATAGTTTCTATATTTGATTTACATTTACATAATTTTGCTGGCTTATTTAAGTTTAGATTTAACAGTCAAGTAAATTCCAAACTTTCCGCATCTGCATATTAAAAATAATTTCAAGATAGCCCTATCCTCTTTATATTAGACAGTTCATCTAACTATGGTGGTCCAGTTTTCGTTTCTGTGTATATCGCAATTTTCAAGTTTTCTTTAATCCACAACAACTTGTTGATCCTCATATAAAATGTGAAAAAATTAGTATATCGCACAGAATTAATCATATATAATTTTTGTACTAAGCATCAACAGTCAATTATTCATATTAGTTTTTGCAAAAAATTAACATATACTACAAGGAATTAATGAATATTTCATATATGTTTCATAAAATAAAAAGATATTAGATTTTCTAATAGGAAATTTTTATATTCTTATACAGGTTTGATATTTTTAAATAGGGTAAATATCATCATCCCTATCGAACATATATTTCTATGAACGTGAACTTTCCAAATCTATAGAATGTTCTCGAGAATTAAACATACAATGTAACCCATTAATAACCAAAACAGCCCTATATTTTTTTTCGTTTCTACTGGCTTTAAACTAAATTGATCTTAAAAAAAAGAGGTTTATTAAAATTTTACTCAGAAGTTAAATATTTCAAAATTTGGTAAATTCAACCAAATATTAGATTTTAACCTATTGTATAATATTGGATAAGTCTGTTAATAAAATTTTTTCATAAAAAATGCTTAATATGATTTTTTTATTCAATCTTGCATTTGCTGTGCGTTTAAAGAGGTAATTTAGTGGTCACTGGCCATAAGTAGATTTTAATAATCTTTATCTTTCGAAACCAATTTGACTTATACTGGAGAAAATTTAAAAAGTTTTAGGGGTGTTCTAATTCTTAACAGATCATATATGAGTGAAGGTCGAGAGGTAGCGCTCCTGCCTCTCACCCAAAAGTTCCGGGTTCGATTCCCGGTCGTGGCAGTGGAAAATACTGTGAGAGTATTTTTGCACTATCCACGGATATTGGATGACTTTAAATGTGTAGCCCCCTCCCACACAAGGCTCTTCTAGAGCCTTCCGGGATAAAGGGGGTTGTAATTACATGTGGTGTCATTATTATTGTACAGTAGTTATTCATTAAATAAATAATTTGGAAAGCAGAAATGAAAAACTACATAAAAACTTCACCTCTTTTAGATATTCGCAACTTCACTGTTTTTAAATAGGTATTCGTAAAATATTAATGAATATATTCCTTTTCATAAACTTTGATTAAGATGATTCCTGATGGCAAACCAGTCAAATATGACAAATACATAGTCAAAAAAAGTATCGGGAAATTAGCAATAACTTTGTTGCTACACACTTTCAACTTGAATTTTTTATAATTTTTAATTTTCTCTACTTCATATTTTTATCTTCCATATAGTTGGAATATAATATTGTGGTAAAATATACCACAACAGATATCATTTAGTTAGAATGAAGCACTTATCTCTATAAGTTAAAATTCAACTTATTTTATTTTTAGGCAAGTTGCTTTCGTTGCCCTTATAACTTCCCTTTGTACACAAGCATACACAGCGGCCATCACCATTTTAGTAATGTTATGGAATTTAGCACCATTACTAGATGGATTTGTGTATTTTGCAAGATTTCTAATAGACAAGTTAATTGATATATTAGAAACTGAAGATCAGAAAGAAAAGGTAATGAAAGCAGCTGTCTTTGCTGGTGAAATAATTGTCGTTATGTTCATTATATTTCTCATATTAGGACTGATTTTTATGCCAGTCTATGTCTTAACTGCAAAAATCATAAGCAAAATTTGGGGGATGATTGCTTGGTAGATTACTGTGTAATAAATACTCAAAATATAAATAAAATTGTTTTATTTGTTTTCTATAAAATACAATCTATTTTTTAGTATCAACACGTAAAGAAACTGCCATTACCACTATTTCTGTGGTAAACATAAATAAGTAAAAAAATAAAAGGTACAAGATACACATAGGATATATTATATAATATGCTGTATTAGTGATGATGTATAGCGGCCATTTTTGTTAACCTTGGTCAAGGCGCTGTATCCAAACAAACTATTTTACCTTTGTTTTGTATATTATATTTATAGGTAGGTAATACATTTTAATTTGTATTTTTTGTTTTAAAAGTAATATCAGGCAATATAACTATCAATTGCTAGGTATGTAATTTATATAAAATATTGAAATCTTAACCTTAAGTTTGTTTGGATACAGGGCTGTGACCTACGATAATAAATGTCGACTCTGACGTCACAATAATAATAGCCTGTATTATTATTGTGTGAGGAAATGTTTTTTATTTATTTATTTCACATCAAATCAATACTAATAATGTTTAATCTTTGAATAATGGAAGGGGGTTCGAAATGTACCAAATGTTACTTGACTGAGTTTTAAAATTTAGTCACGAAAAATGAAAAAAACTGGTGATCTGCTTTCCTTTACCATCTGATATACCGGGTGGCCACGAGTCAATTTAATTTAAATGGTAAGCATAAATTAAACAAAAAATAATTTTAATGAACCATTTAAAAACACTTTTATTATTACAAAGGATCTCGTTCAGAAATGATTATTGGCTAAAAAATTAAAACTTATGAATCATTATGTCCGAATAATAAAAAAATATATTACGGTCCCATTTAAAAATTTTCTATAGGACCCCTACGGAAATGAAAATTAAATTCCGGTTTTTGAGAAAAACCTAAAAATAGTCATATCTATCAGTAATTTAAATAACTATTTCATCTTTACAGACAAGCTTTCTACCTTGCTAATAATTTCCATAGCCTACTTAGTAATTTTCTTACATCGCATACATCTGACGCGGCCATTTTGTACAAAATAAAAAAACGTTCGTATCTTACTTATTTTTTGGAATTTTTGAAATTGGAAAAAACTGCTGCAGTTAGAATTTCTTGTTTTATAAAACACCACAAAAAAAACACGGTCATTCCATTAAAGAAAAAAAAGTTTATGGTTGAACCGGAAGTGATATTTTTGTTCCTGTTAGTCTAAAAATAGCCCACTTTTGTCTTATTCACGTGTACCAAAAACGAAATTTTTAAATTCAAAAACAACCAAAAAATTGGGGGCGTACATTGACTCGTGGCCACCCGGTATACCTATAATAAGTGGAACTCAGACAGGGCAATTAATTATCTGCACCGAGATTTGTAAAATATCTATTGAAGGTAATGATGATTAAAAATTTTATTTGCAATTAACTGCAGCCATGAGCCATGACCAATCGGTTAGGAACAAGAACTGTTATTAAAAACGATACAAATTACATATTTTGACAATGATAAAAATCTTGCTCTTATTGAGAATGCTGATAGAACATATAATTTGCCACAAAAAATTGTTATACTTAACACTTTTTCAAATTTATGTATAAACAATTAAATATAAGATGGGTCTGAAAAAATGTATTTATTCCTGTGGGAACTGCATAATCATAATAAATACATATTAAATTTGCAGTTTGAATTAATTTGTAAACAGTCACACTGTAAAAAGAAAAAATTAATTTTTACAATATACAAAATGTAGGTACCCTTAAGGGACTCAAGTTATCGTATAATTTGCAACCCTCCAATATCCAAAAATTAATAGATAAATATTTTCCTATTGCTAACTAGAATATATTTGAAATAATTCTCAACATCTAAAATAAATTGGAATAGGTCATCGGTTTCCTTTGCCATTTCATCACTTAAATAATTAACTATCAATTCTATGTATTGCAGCCACAAGATCACATGTCAAATTCTCATTAAAAATCATAGTAGGTCGGACCGCATAGGGATTTTCGTGGGAATTAAATGATTAAAGCTGGCAAGATATTTTTTATGTTTAATTATTTCATACTAAATATAAAAATGTTTCTTGCCACCCTGAGATACGCGTTGTTCACCCCTACCATCCCCTTAAGGGTGGAATATTTCAAATGGCTATATCTTGTAAACGAATGAAGATATAATTTTCGTTCTTACGCCAAAATGTTTGCCTCTTAGCGTAGAATAAAATAGTTTATTATAATTTTCTCGAAATTTTGATAATTTCAAGAATTAGACGAAATAACACACACTTTTTTAATTTGTTTTTACAGACATAGTGCGTAAACTGCAGCTTTTAGAAAAAAAAGTTCTAAATGTCCACACTTTTAGCTTTCGAATGGTATATATACGTCCCATTTTAAAACAATCCTAAGTCGAGAAATCATCGAAAATGTTAGCTGGTGTATAGGTTGAGTATGTATATTTACAAAATTGCAACGGTTTGTTGTCGAAATAAATTTTTACATTGAACGGAACTTTACATTTTAAACATAAATAAAATTCCTTTGTGTATTTCGAAAAATCACGCACTTGGAATTGATAGAATGAAAGTTCCATCATGTAATGTCCCAGAAATAAAAAACTGAATTATCGGTCACTATTGTTACACAATAAATAAAGCTTTTCGGATACGGCGACGGTGTCTCACGAATTTAGAGCGGTACACGAAATGTTAAATCGTTAAACGAGTCGAAAAAATAATATTCAAAGCGAGAAAAATGTTATTCATCACGAATAAATCGAACAAGTCGAGCGGCAAATTCCTAGGTAGAAGACGAGTCGAAAAAATAATATTCAAAGCGAGAAACTCGGCTGCATTGCTCAGTCCGTGGAATCCAAATTTTTTGTTTATTAATGCGATAAACAATTTCTGAAAAAATGTTATTCTTCACGAATAAAGTGAAAAAGTCGAGTGGTAAATTCCTAGGTAGAAACATCCACGGGCCTTAGCAAGGCAACCGAGTTCCCCGCTTTGAATATTATTTTTTCGACTTGTTTTCTACCTAGGAATTTTGCCGCCATTAATATTTTTTCTCAAGTTACTTGCCGCACATGCATTGCCGTATACATATCTTGGTTGATCTAACCAGAATTTAGTTGGATCAACTGATGTGCATGGTTGAATAGTCTTGAACATCTCGCATTGATAGAGTTGAGACAATTATTTGAGTCAGGTGAACTGAAAATCAATTATTTAAACAAAATTTCAGTCGGACCAACTCTAATTCTGAAGATTCATCGACGAGATGCGTTAGCTTATTTTTTTCAATGTATAAGTTTATCTCAAACCTTCTTTTTTGCTTCTCGGGAATTTACAATCGAGAAAATAAGTTTCCCGATTATGAATCGAGTCCTACACGATATTTTGCCTATAGCCATTGTTCTACGGCAAATAAACGGCAAATTTTAAGCTACCTAAATTTTTTTTTAATAATTTTTTATATAGATGACCTAATAACTTCATATGAAGTTAGCAGGTCATCTCATACTTTTAAAAAAATAATAGCGACAAAATTTTCCCTTTCACGAGTAATTAACGGCAAATGTTTACGCTTTATTCAGTCCGATTTACAACAGTTGACCTGCTAACTTTATATACATAGAATAGAGTAGGTATGTATAAATTATGACAATAAGACAATGGGCACGAGCCAAAGTTTCCTATTAATCGGCTACCTGTCACGCCCGCGCCCTCCCCCAAAAGCGACCGCTGCGATCCTTATGCAATTCGCGTGGTCTACTTTCAACCAATTTAGAGAGATTTTAAGGTACACAAGTGCCATAATGGTAAAATTGATTATACTGTTAGATAAATTAAATTAAATTAAATTTTTTTTTTTTTTAAATTAAATTAAATTTATTTGTTGAAAATAGGACAACCTAATATACAAAACATTTGCTCTAATTAGTTAAAAGAATTTACATACATAGATAGCTAATAATTATAACATAAAAATTCACATGTTATTAAACCATAAGAAGAAAATCTATATCAATTAGGAATATACAAAGATGCTGTAATAGTAATATATAATACATGTAATAAAAATAAAAATAAAGATGATAAATAGCAACTACAGATAATACAATTCTTGTTAATTCATATTTTTAATATATTCCATAAGATGCTTTTTAAATGAGTAAATAGTGTTACAATCTTTAACCGTATTTGGTAATACATTATATTCACGAAAACCATTTGAAAATATATGACGCATATACCTTGTAGTATTATTTCTTTCAATATATAAGTGATTATTTGCTCTGGTTAGATGATCATGGACTTGATTATTAAAAATAATAAATTTGTCAAAATAGGAAGGGTATAGTCCGTGTAATATTTTAAAAATAAAAATTAGTGTAAGTATTGAAAACGTTGTTTTACACTCAGCCAATCCAGCACATTAAGCATTGTTTCAATGGGAGTATATCTATTGCTTCTTAATATAATCCTCATACCTCTATTTTGTAATTTTTGTAACATAGCAATACTGTTATTGTCGAGGAAATTCAATATGCTGGCACAATAATCAAAATGAGGTTGAATTATTGAATGGAAAACTCTAATACATGCTGTCGCTGTTAAGTGTTGTGATATTCTAGAAAAGAAGAATAATTTTTTTGATATTTTCTTTTGTATATATATATATAAAATGATTTTTTAAACTTAAGTCATTCATTGCTAATAGTAAAACCTAAATATTTAATTTCAGTTACTATTTTTAATTTACTGTCGTTAAAATTTATATTAACATCATTTATATTTAATTTTGAGTAAGTGTATTTCTTAGTACAAATCATTGCTTTGGTTTTATTTATGTTCAATTTTAATTTATTAGTGTTGAGATATTCAGATAATTTTTCTAACTCGGTATTCATTTTATCAATGGCTACATTGACATCCATATGCGAAACTGCAATCAGTGTGTCATCAGCAAATAAATTAACAAAGTCACAGTTAATAGACAAATTTATGTCATTAAGGTAAATAATAAAAAGAAGTGGCCCAAGAACACTTCCCTGAGGTAGATAATAGATAGATAGATAGATAGATAGATAATACTTTATTCATCACATAAAGTTTACACAAAAGTATAAGCTTATCGGACTTGTCACAGAGGTAAATCAAAAAATAAAATAAAAATGTAAATACAATACAATGAGCATGATACATAAATATGCAAAATATAAAATCACAAAAATAAAAAACACTAAGAGTGTAAATATTCATCTATCGAATAGAAAGCATTCTGAATTAAATATAAATACAACACATTTTTAAACTCATTAAAATTTTTAAAAGTTCCGAATAGGTTTTTAAATTTGTTAAAACATACAATTCCCTGATACAAATGTGAATTTTGACCTACTCCTAATCTTGAAAAAGGTTGATATAGATTGTCACCATTACGTGTATTATAATTGTGAACTGAATTGTTTCTTAAGATGAGATGTTCTTCCTTTTTTACATTTAAGATTATCAAATAAATATAAAGACATGGTACTGTTAAAATGGACAAATCAATAAACAATTGTTTACATGTTATTAAAGGATGACTTCCCGTCATACATCTTATAATCTTCTTCTGTTGTATAAGAATTTTATTTATGTGAGCTGAGTTACCCCAAAACATTAAACCATAGCTTATTCTAGATTGAACTAGACCAAAGTATGCTAATTTCAAAATATCAAAGGTTACAGTGTTGCGTAATTGCCTAAAAATAAAACATATGGTACTTAATTTAGTTGATAAATGTTCAATATGTTTTTCCCAAGTCATTTTTTTATCTATGATGACACCTAAGAATTTTATGTAGTTAGTTTGTTGTATTGATTTTGCATTTAATTTAATGAGAGGACTAGAATCTAGTGTTACATTTTTAGGAAGAAATGACATATAAAATGTTTTACCTGTGTTTACAAGCAATCCACTATTTATACACCATTCGTGAAATTCCTTAGCACAATTATTAGCTCGAAGTACAGAATTTAATAGATTATTTTCAGCTACCAGAATATTAGCATCATCTGCATACATTATTACTTTGTTTGGAGATGTGCAGGAATATGTAATATCATTTATAAAAATTAAAAAAAATAAAGGACCTAGAATGGAGCCTTGCGGTACACCCATGGGAACGTTTTTAGATTCTGACTTAGACTGCTCTATGACCACAGTCTGAGTCCTTCCATACAAATATGATGCAGCCCATTCATTAGCATTCCCTCTAACTCCAAAGCGTGCTAATTTTTCAAGAAGTAGACTGTGATCCACAGTGTCGAATGCTCTGCTCAAGTCAAAATATAATGCAATTGGATGTTCTTTATTATTTAGATATTCATATATATTGTTGCATAAATCAGCTATAGCTGTAGATGTTGATTTGTTTTTTCTGAACCCATTTTGACATTCAGACAACAATTTATGGTCTTCTAGGAAGTTATTTAGCCTTACACTATAGCTAATTTCAAATATTTTTGATATTTGACTTTGAACACAGACATTTCGATAATTACAGACCTCATTTCTATCTCCTTTATTTTTAAAAATTGGTACCGATTTAGATGCCTTTAATAAATTTGGGTAATGCCCCATTGTAAAAGATTTGTTTATTAAATAGGATAGTGGAACACTGATTATGTCACTAACAGCTTTCAGAGCTTGACCACATATCTCATCAATGCCTGCAGCTGGCTTTGCAGTAGTTTTTTTTAATAATTCCTCAATTTCATAAGATGTGGTAGGATATAAATAAAAGGTTAGTGGTGAATATGGAGGTAGTTTCAAATTTTCTTTTTTAGGTTTTAGACATGGTAGGTCTAAAAAGAACTCGTTAATACGATTACATATTATATTTATATCTGATACCTTTTCATCATTTATAATTAATTCTCTAGGAACCTTTCTATCTGTAGTGCCTTTCATTTCATTAATGATTTTCCAGCTCTCCTTCATTAAATTTGTTGAGTTACTTAGCCTTTCATTATTGTAACTAATTTTTGCTTGCCTTACTTTTGCTCTATACAATTCTTTGATTTGGTTATATCTAGTTTTTATAACTTCATTATGGTTTCTTTTGTAAATTTTTGCCATATCACAAACAATTTGATGTAAATCCTTTATTTCTTTTGTGAACCAATGTTTCCTATTTCTATTATTTATTTTAATTCTTTTAAAGGGAAAAGCATTATTGAAATGAAATTTTAAAGTTGAATAAAATGACTCAAATGCATCATCAATACTACCGACATTGTACATATCTTGCCAATTTTCATTTTTTATTAAGGCTCTAAATGTGTCTAAATTACTTACAGAAAGATCCCGACGAAATATATCATCTATTCTGTCATTAACAGTTATAGGTAAATTGAAATTGCAAAGTTGAAATGTATGGTCAGACATATACGTATCTTTAACTAAAATTGAATTTGGATTTAAATTTGAAAACATTACATCTATGCAGGTAGAACTAATATTTGTAATACGTGTCGGTTCATTTATGTAATTTATCATATTAAATTCCATAAACATATTTACGATTTCATCTGATGCCTTCTTTTCAAAGAAATTAATATTTATATCACCACATAGTATGTAGTAATAGTTATTTTTATACAACTCACACAAAAGTTTATACATCTTATCTATAAATACCCTCAAATCACTGTTTGGTGTTCTATAAACAGTTATTATATACAATTTAGAGTTAACATTTAAAACTTCTATAACGGCAATTGTAACCTCAAAATGTTTCTCAATATTATCATTATAAATGACTGGTTTAACGTTCGAGATATAATTTACATTTGCAAATATACACACTCCACCATGGTTAAATTCACTGCGACTAAAATTATTTACTAGAATATAATTACTTAACCTAAATGTGCTTATCTCATTTGACTTCAGCCAATGTTCTGATATACAACAAATATCTAAATTATAATGATTACAAAGTAGTTCTAAGTCATCTGCTTTTTTGCAAAGCCCTTGAATGTTAAAATGCATCACATTCACTGTATTTTGCGGTTTCAAAATATTTCTGTCCTTAAAATTTTCCGAATGGATACTGCTGTTATTTACTTTTAGATTTTCTTTGACACTCCTAAAAAAGAACTTGGTCTATCATTCTCTACGTCACTAATAACAATGTTTCTAGTATTATATTTTTCTTGATGTAGATTAAAATCAAATCTTCGATAACGAACACCGCGTGGCCAAAATGAAGACTTGTAGAATTCTGTTTTATATTTAAAATCTGCAGCAACCATGTAGCTCTTGAAATTATTTCTGTTTGGTTCATTTAGGTCTTTAACTATAAAATCTTCTTCGTCATCTTTGGTTTTAATTTTTAGGTATTTCCTTATGTCTTCTTCTGTGACATCTTTGTTTACTTTATAGAGATACATCCATACTTTTGGCTTTGCTCCCTTAAAATTCCCATTATTTTCTTCTGCTTCTCCAATGTTTCTTCTATATGGTTTTCTTTTCCTTTGAACTAACTGCCAACTTTCCATATCAGTGTTTATTTGATCAGAATTAACTTCTTGATTGTGCTGGACCATGTCCGTTGCTTCAATGTGTATTATGTCATTCATTATCTTTTGTTGGTAATTTTCCAAATTTTTTAGATTGTCTTTGTTATTATGATTTGAAGTTATTTTGTGGGTTATTTGTGATTGTGATTGTTTGGGAGTCACTGGATTATTGTTTTGCTTGCTTTTATATGTTTGTGGTTTTTGTATGGATATATTATCTTTAATGCTTTTTGTATCATTTCTATTTTCAGTCAATTTGTTAATTTTCAAGTCTAAATTATTTATTTTATCTTCTAAGGAATTAAAATTAATTTGGATTTTTGAGTTTATTTCTTTAGTAACATATTCTAATATTTTTTCTGGTGTGTTATGACTGTTATACATATTATCTGTATTAATTTGTGATTGTCGCAGGTTTGAATTTTCGATTTCTAAATTTTCAATTTTTTCTTTCAATAATTTGATAGTGTCTCTTAAATCTCTATTCACCTCTTTCAGCATTTTATTTTCACAATTGATTGATTTATCTATTAAATTATCCTTTAGAGAATCTTGCTCTTCCAAATTATCATATTGATTTTCTTCTTCGTATATTTGTTTATCACAACACTTTTTCGTTTTCTTTGTAGCACAGCTTGGATGGAAAACTGTTGAACAACTTAAACATTTAACTTTCTTGTTCACTGCTGGTTTTTTACAAAATCCACAGAGAGCACTTGAATTAAAAAGTTCATCTTCAGCCATCTTGAATTACAATATTAACTGATGTGGAACTTGAAATTGTGTTGTTAATTTTTGTACATTGATACCTATTATTTAAATAGCTTTCAAGCCATTTTAAAACTGAACCACCAACTCCATAATATGCAAGCTTTTTTATTAGTATGTTTCTGTCAATAGTTTCAAAAGCTCTTTTAAAGTCTAAAAAAACTGCAACCACATACTTATTGTTATCAATTTCATATGGCCAATTTGCTAATGTTAGCTGTAAAGCAGTTTCGCATGAATGCGAAAGATAGGTAAAACTTTAGTGACCAAATTTTATTTAAACAATTTTTGTGATCGAGTGAGTTTTATTAGACAAAATCTATTATGACACGTCGACAAATAAAGTTATTTTTTTGAATAACTTTGTTAGGAATAAAAATTGGACAAAAGTGCTAATGACCTTTTCTGTTCCTTAGTAAAAGATTGACAGTCCATTAAAAAAACTAACTTGCTATCTTTAAGGGTTCAAGAGATATAGCCTATTAAAGATTTTACCCCTTAAGGGGCGTCAAGGGTGCGGGACGCTTAATTGGGTGTGGCAAGAAAAGTTTTTCTATTGACAAATGCATATATTAACATATACAATGGATGCCATTCTTTAATCATTTAATTCCCACGAACCCCCTATTTGTGGCCCTATGCGGTCCTACTATCAATGCCTTTATATAAAATAGTAATTAGGTATGTAGTGGAGTCGAGGAGTTGGGAAGAGTAGCCGATAAAATTTTGCAGCAACGAAACCTGCCATCTCCACCATTTTCGAGGGTGCTGAAAACGAAAAACATAGTGGATGAAGTTTTTAGCGACCACAACTCCCTCAAATGGTCAAAAACTACCCATTTTTTCCCATTTTACCGTTGTAAGGATAGTAAAACCCGTGTTTGGAGATTAGCTGCGAAAATCATTAAGGTTTGATAAAAAGGGAAGGATAACGGCAGGAGAAGGCCTTTAGCTACCCCTGGGGGTTATACAACCCTTACGGGGGGTTGAAAGATGAATTTTATTGTCTTTTTTCTGTAATCTCTATACCCCATTTTTGATGACGCTGAACAAGAAAAAATTAATTTCTTCAGCGTCTGACACTACCCCCTCAAACGGGCAAAAACCACCCTCCAAAGCTTTCGCTAGGGGATTAGCTGGGAACATAATTGGGATTGGATGACAAGCGAAGGGTAATGACCGTGGAAAACCTATCACTACCCCTGGTGGGTTGTTACCACCCTTGGGGGGTCTATTCTTGAAACTAGCGAATGTGTTCCCATGAAGAAATGACATCATTTTCTCTGTAATAGTAGTCAACCAATAGTAAATGTCAATTTACGTCATTTACTCATGGGCACAATTCCCTAGTTTCAAGAATAGACTCCCTGAAGGGCTGTAACAACCCCTAGAGGTAGTGACAGGCTTCATCCGCCATTACCCTATATATTATAATAATAAATTTATTCCAATTTTCAATTTCACAAACTTAATGTAACCATACATATACTGGGTGTCAACGAAATTATTAGACAAGTCATAGCACCCAGAGCTTTCTAGATATAAAATTGAGATTTGAAGGAAAATGAAAAATTATTCGATATTTGTCACATTTCTGTCATTTTCGGTTTCGCCGGAAATGACCTCAACTATGAGATTTAAATCCAACTCCTTGTATATTTTTACATTGTTGGAATCTAGAGATGATTTAAGCATTGCAACTGCACTTGTTTGAGAAATGTTTTAGCCAACTTAATTTTTTAGACCTATTTTTATTTCTACATCTAGATTGCTGTGAATGTGCTATCGTCAATGTACTGGGTCTAAATGGTCCAAGTAAAATTGTATCAGATTTCTGAGAAACTACGAAACTACCACAACTGACACAAGCTTGTTATACTTATTTGTCAATTCAAATGTTTTGAAGCTTACTACCTATTTCTTTAATAATTCATAATTAGGTTTGTATTAAACCGATTTTAAATTTGATTGTCTAAAGAGCGTTGCCATTTAAAAAAATTGATATAAATACAAATTAAAGGTTTAAGCACATTAAGATTAAGTTGTAAATCATAGAATAGAATAGAATAGAATATCTCTTTATTCAATATAATACAAAAGTATAGAACATGTCAAATAAAAAAAGCATAGGTACTAAATTGTCTGTATAAGATATTGCATGTTATATTATGTCCACATAAAACATGAATTTAAAATACATATTATTCAACATTACACATTAAAATACTACCTCAGCTGAGTTGGTTAAAATTAATTAAAATTGGTTTTAAAAAATTCGTCAATATCATAAAATACATACCTATTTACACAATAAATCTTTGACACACTTTTTTTTCCGGCATCTGTTTTATGTGATTTGGTAATTTATTATAAATACGCATTAGTTGATATGGTGCACTTTTTTGTACCTTGGCTCTTGTTGTTCGTACTGGATTTAAGTAAGGGTTTTCTGTGCCTCTTGTGTTGTAGGTATGTTCTAGTTTCTGGTTACTGAATAATTCGTAATTACCTCTGACAAAACATGCACATTCGTAAATGTAGATGCAGGGTAAGGTAAGTATATTATTATCTTTGGTTTCATTGTACCTTAAGTGGAATATACTTCTAATACAAGCTTTCTGGATTTTAAACACTCTTTCGGCTTCTACTGAATTTCCCCAAAAAATGATACCATATTTTAGGCGTGAATAAACATAAGCGTAATAAGCACTTAAGCTTGCTTCTCTGTTAACTGACCTTGCTAAAATTTTTAAAGCATAGTTGAAACTGCTTAATTTTGTTGAAATGTGGTTAACATGTTCTTTCCAGTTTAGTTGGTAATCGATGTTTATTCCCAAAAACATTGTAACAGTGTTTGGATTGAGCATTTCATTCTCTAAATTGATTGACATATTTAAGTTTTTGTGGAACTCAATAATGTTAGTTTTATTTATGTAGAGACTCTATCGCTTGCTTTATTTTATCAGTGTTGATATCAGACGAGCGTATTACTACTGATGTGTCGTCTACAAATAAAGTTGTTATGTGATTTAATACATTTGGCAACTCGTTTACATATAAGAGGTATAAAATAGGTCCTAAGATAGAACCTTGAGGTACCCCTCTTTCTATTGTGTACGATTCTGATTGTTATCAATTTACCTGTATTTTCATCTTCTGTAACTAAATATTGTTGTCTATTACTTAGGTATGATTTAAGGAGTTGTAGTATAGGTCCTCGAAGTCCTAAAATCTCTAGTTTATCCAATAGAGTTTGATGATGAACGCTGTCAAACGCTTTTCTTAAGTCCATATATAAGCAAACAGTGTATTCGTTTTCATTTATTCCATTTATTATGTCCTCTAGAATTTGAAAGATGGCTCGAGATGTAGAACGATTTTTTACATATCCATTTTGATTTTTATTCAATATATCGTATTTTATAAGAAAATTGTAGATTCTATTAGAATAGAATAGAATTTTTATTTAGCAAAAGCTATTTACATACAATTAATAAATAATTACTTATTTGATAGTGCTCTAGAGTCTCTGTATAACTTAGTAACATTTTTACCAAATACTTTTACATTAGCAGAATTTTTAATTTCAGTAGGCAAGGCATTGTACAACCTTAAACCATCACTAAAAAGTGACTTTTTTAAAAACGATAGTTTGGTAAGATCTATACTATAATTTTCAGCAGACCTCACGGGATAATTGTGCAATTCCGATCGTTTAATTAAAAATAATCTAAGATAGTTAGGTACAAGATTTTTGTCAATTTTATAGATTAAAACCAAATTTGCTTTTTCAATGCTTTGCTCCACTGAAATCCAACCTAATTGATCCAACATATCTTTAATAGACGTACACCGATCACAATTTAATATAACACGCATTCCTTTGTTATGCAACAGCTGTAATCTGTTAATGTCTGATTTGCTACATGAAAACAACAATGAAAAACAATAATTAAAATGTGGATAAATTATGGTATTGTATATAATTAATTTTGACCATTTTGTTAAATCATTTGATATTCTGCGCAAGAATGATATCTTTTTGCCAATTTTTTTACATAAGTAATCCACATGTTGTGCAAACGTTAGCTGGGGATCTAAAATGATTCCTAAGTATTTGATTTGTTTGACAAAGTCAATGTTTGTGCTATTAATTTGTAGAACATGTCCATTACTTAAATATTTTTGGCAATTTACTTTAGTCCCAAGAACCATACATTTAGTTTTATCACTATTTAGTTTTAATTTATTTACACATAACCATCTATATAATATACAAAGCTCATTATTCATTATGTTCGTCATTTCTGCATGATTTTTTCCAGAAACAGAAATTAATGTATCGTCCGCAAAAAGATTCACATATGAATTCTTTAAAACATAATTTATGTCATTCACATATATAATAAATAAGAGCGGTCCCAAAACACTACCCTGGGGCACTCCATATAAACTCGAAATTTTACTAGATGTCTTATTTTTTATTTTAGTTTTATGGTACCTGTCTGCCAAATAATTTTCAATCCACTTTAAAGCTGCCCTCGTTACACCATACTCACTTAATTTTCTAATTAACCTAGATCTATCAATAGTTTCAAACGCTCGCTTTAAGTCTACGAACACGCTTAAAACTACACTACCATCATTCATCTCTTTTCTCCAGTTTGCACACACCAATTGAAGACTTGTTTCACACGAATGTCTTTGTCTAAATCCTGATTGAGCATTGCATAAAAGTTTGTTTTTTTCAAAGTAGTCTCTCAATTGTTCAGTCACCACAATTTCTAATATTTTATCTACTATGAGAACTAAATTTATTGGTCTATATTCACTTGCCTGATTTGGATTTTGAACTTTTGGAACTGGCACTATAACACTTATTTTCAGACTAGTTGGTATTTGTCCGGTTTTCAAAGAAGTGTTTATTAAATTTAACAGAGGATATCCGACACTATCAAATATTTCTTTTAACAATTTTACGTTTAACAAATCATCAGCTGTAGATTTATTATTTAAACTAAAAATAATGTTCCTTAATTTATTCAAACTTATTGTCTTAAATTCAAATAACTGTGTTGTTTCTGTAACTTCATTTTGTATTAGCTACAATTTTTTCCATTACCTTTGATATTACCGATAACAAGGCAATTGGCCTATAGTTATTTATTTCTGAGACATCTCCTTTTTTGTGTAATAATTTCACTATGGCAATTTTCAATTTTTCAGGAAAAACACCTTCTTGAAAGCATTTATTAATTAATATTGAAAGAGGTTCAGACAATATATGTGCACAATGTTTTACAAGTTTTGTAGGTATTTCATCGTACCCAACGGCAAGTGTATTTTTTAATGACTGTATGGTGTTGTATACTTCTTCTGCATCTGTTGGTAGTAATACAAATGTATTTTTTATATTGTTTAGAAGTGATTTGTCTATTTGTGTGTTATTATTTATATCGTCTACTATATTAATTAAATGTTTGTTTATATTATTCAATATTTCTTCGCTACGCTCGTTGTTTTTCTTAAAGTTGACCACATTAAATTTTTTTATATCTGATTTGCTTCCCGTAACCTCCTTTACTAACTTCCACGTGTCTCTGATTTTATTGTCTGATGTTAGTATGAATTCACTGTTACATTTTTGTTTTTGCTCCTCTATTTCCTTTTTCAGCTGGTCACGAAAACTTTCGTACGTTCTTTTATGCACCTCACCTTTTAGCATTCCTTCATATAACTGTCTTTTTATTTTACATTTATTTTTTAATTCTTCCGTAATCCATCTTTTACCCTTTGAAGTTTTCAGTTCGTTAGTTATTTTTGGACTCACTTCATCCATTACATTTAATATAACTTCTTCTAAGACTAACTGGCAATTATTTGCATCTTTGTCAACTAACATGTCTGTCCAATTTATACCGTTTAGTTCTTCTTCTATTTGAGCTAGATGTTGATCTGAAAAGTTTCGAATCTCATACCTTCTTCTGAAATTATTACTCTTTATTTCATTATCAATTATAATTTCTTGTGCCAAGTGATCCGAAAGTGTCAATTCCACGACTTTACTTGAATAGTTTTTTTTGTTTATTAAAATATTATCTACAGTTGATTTACTGTTTTTTGTGATTCTGGTAGGTTCATGTATGGTTATTTGTAAGTTATAGGATGTAATAGCATCAAGAAAATGTCTAACATTTTTATTTTCTTTCTTTCTAAAGTCTATGTTAAAATCTCCAGTTATTACAATTGTATGTGTTTTATACTTTGACAGTTCTTTTAAAATATCATCTAGGATATCGAAAAATTCTTCTGTGTCACCACTTGGAGATCTATACATATTAACGATTATTGTCTTAGATTTTGTTAATTCTACTGCACTACACTCTAGGGTAATTTCCTTGCTCTTATATTTCAATTTTTCCATTTCAACGAATTCTAATTCTTTATGAACAAAAATACATGAACCTCCATGTTCTCTGTCCTTTCGTATAAAACAAGATGCCATATTATAGTTGGGGATGTGTATAAACTTGTCCTCACCTGGATTTAACCAATGTTCAGTGATTGTTAAGGCTGTTAGATTGTTGTTGTAGTATGTTTCTAAAAATAACATAATATCTGCCAGTTTATTTCGTATGCACTGTATATTCTGATGTAGTACTGTTGTTTTATTCCTTACATCTGCGTAGCTGTTTCCGATTGTATTTGAAAATTTGTTTCTTTCTTGTTACCATGTTCTTCCCAGTTTTGTTCTTCATTTGTTCTGTTTTGCCTTGGAAATGTGTATCTACTAAAGCCTACTCCTTTCGGCCAAAAATTAGGCTGATATACCTCATCTTTTAATGCATATTCTACTCCAACTTTAAATGCTTTGGTCCGTGTTCTTTTCAAATTTAATTCTTCTACAATAAATGTTCTTCCTGTCATGTTTGGTTTAGAAGTCAAGTATTGTTGAATTTTTTCAGTCGTTATATGTAGTTTTACACTTGACAAGAACATCCATATTCTTTTTTGTTCTCCTTCCAGACCTTCGTCTGTATTTCCATCACCAATTTGTACAGTTTTGTTTATTTTTTTCGGTATTTTATTTAACATGTCCTTATAAGAGGGTTTGACATATGTCTCAATATTCATTTCTTTATTTTGGTTTTGTATGCTGTCTAACTTCTGTTCTTCCATGATTTGTGTAGTGGTAATGTCTCCTAGATTTATTATGTTATGCATAATTTGTCTTTGTTTTTGTTCTAAGTTTATCATATTATTTGAGTTGGCTGGTAAGTGCGGGTTTTTATCACTGTTTTGTTTACTGCTTTTTTGTTCTCTGTTTTCTTGACCTGCTGGTGATGGTTTTTGTTGTTGGTTCTTTTTTTGAATATCTGCCTTTATGTCTTGTTTCCTATTATAAGTTATATTATTTGTATTATTATTAAAGTATGATGCCACTTCTTGAACTATGAGATTTCGTATAAGTTCTCCATTTGCTTCTTCATTTTTTCTTATATCATATTGCCTGGGTTTGTCTGTTATATTTTTTAAGCGAATTACCTCATTTTCCAGATTTTCTATTTTTTCTTTCAGAAGTTTATTCATATCCTTTAATTCCTGATTAAAATCTCTTAATAGTTTATTTTCAGATTTTAGTGTTTCCATTAAGGCTTCATTGGGTATTTCTTCAGTCTCATCATTGTTTAGGTTATTTTCTTGATTTTCCTTTTGTAATTCTTGTTTACTACAACATATCTTCCTTGTTGAGCAACTTTTATGAAATACTGCCGCACAATTGCTGCATTTCACCTTCTTATTTACTTTTTTTCACAATATTTGCAGAGAGCTTGTGACTGTACATCTGCATTGTCGTCCATCTTGGACATATATAGTAAAAGAAATCTGATGATTGAATTTTTCTTGGATCATCTAGCTAGACCAAAGACATTCACAGCAATCTATCTAATAAAAATAGGTCTAAAAAAATCAAGTGGGCTAAAACATTTCTCAAACCAGTGCAGTCACATCTTAAATAGTCTCTAGAATCCAAAAATGTAAAAATATACAGGGTGTTGCATTTAAACTTTCATAGTTGAGGTCATTTCCGGCGAAACCGGAAGTGACACAAATGTGACAAATATCAAAAAATTTGCATTTTCCTCTGTATATTATGTCCTCCAAATTTCAATTTTATACCTAGAAAGTTCTGGGTGCTATGACTTGTTTATTTATTTATTTATTTATTTATTTACTAACGGATAATCCATTTCAGTATAATTTGCCTAAAAATAATAACTTTTTGTCGTATAAACATATATCGAAAAGCGATTGGATTTCAAAATACACGGTGTTGAAGTTGGCGAAAAAAAATAAAGATTTTTTATTGAAAAATATACAAGTATAATTAAGGCAAGCACACCAGTTAAAAAATTTTGTCCAAAATATCACACAGGGTAATTCTTTTTTTCTGATCGATTACTCCTCAAACCACAAGAACTTTTTGTTTGTACGCACTGATCAAATTTAATAAAGAAAAATTTAATCTAGGTTCCTTTTAAAACTAAAAAGTATTTTTGCTTTTTTTCGAAATTATTATGGTTTTTGATAGAATTGACACTTTCAACAAAGATGTATTTCCGCAGCATTAAATTTGAAAGTAGAAATCAAAAAGAGTTGGCTGTGCAAATATACGTTGTGACATAACTGTCAGTTACAAACTTGTTATTTACATTTTTATATTAGCCTCATAGTTCTTTTCACTTTGGGATTTACTTTAAATCTTTTATTATCATGCCCAATTTATTTACTAATAAAGAGTATGCTGATATACATTTTATGTATGGTTATTGTGAAATGCAGAAGCTTCGAGAGAATACGAAATAAGATTTCCAAATAGAAGACAACCAAATTCTCAAGTTTTTGTTAACACACATCGTCTTTTTCGAGAGTTTGGGTTAAAAATCAATCATAGGGAAGCAGATGTGAGAAACCAAAGACATAAAAATGAAATATTAAATGTTTTCGATAATGACAACCGTTTAAGTTCTCGTAGAGCTAGCAAGCAGGTCCGGGCACAAAATTTACGAATATCAAAAACTAAAATTCTACGCACACTGCATAAAGATCGTAGAAAACCATACTATTTACAGCCTGTACAAAATCGAAGACACAAAAGGACCGCTAATTATGGCTATTAAACTCTTCAATAACTTACCTACTATCTTAAAATCCATAAAAAAATTTTAGTTTAATATAACAAATATGTTTAAATCTTGTGTACGCACTATGTTGCAAAAGCACAGTTTTTATTCAGTCACTCGATCTTCGTGGATTTTAACTGAAATGGTACCGTCATTTTTAATTTTTTTTCCTTCCTGTTTGTTTCTTTTTGTTTATTTGTCTCTTGTACTTTACTCATGTTAGTTTAGTCTTAGTTTCTGTTTTCTATTACTACTTGTATGACATTCAATACTTGTCTTGTATCTCACACGTCTAATGAAAATAAATAATTAAATAAATGAACCTAGACGACAAAATTTTTGTAATTGGTTAATAGGCTCTACCTGTAGAGAGGCAATGTTTTTGCGAAACATTTTCTGGATTGATAAGGCTGCGTTTATACGAAAAGGTGTGGTAAACTATCACAACTTACATGTGTGGGCGCACGAAAGTCCCCTTGATATTCATCCTAAATCATTTTAGACTGAATTTAGCTTGAATGTTTGGATAGGAATCATACACTTCGCACATAAATTATGGAATAGGTAAAAAAATGAGTCAAGTTTATACATTCATATTTTGGTTAATTGAAGCAATCTTAATAATTTTTTTATTGCGGATAGGTCATTTCTTCTGCAGTTTAATACCGTATGTTCGATTTAACTCCGAGTTTTGTTATACAGGGAAACGCGAAAAGTATGAGGGCATGTAAATTCCCTAAAATTTCAATTTGATCTGTGGCAATTAGGAGCCTATAAAAATTTATTTTTATAAGTGTTTCAGTTACGGCCTATCCTATTGTACTCACTGCGCCAAGCAATTTGCCATACGGTTCTTGGTAAATAAAAAATTGGTAATTCTTTGAAAATTGTTCTGTTGCCAATAACTGTTAAAAAACAATAATTTTAGTGGATTTTCTTCCATTTTCCTCTCACTAAAGAGTTATGAAACCAATATCGAGGTTAATAATACAAGTTGGAATAAAAATAACTTAATAAATTTGTTTAACAGGAAAAAGAACGATAACAATAACAAAAAACTAAGCAATAATGCAAACTAATAACGGGTATTACCTTCCCTGGCATTTACTACAGTTTGGCATCGATTGAACATACTTAAAATTAAATCTCGAATGAACATTTGATCCACATTTTGTCAGGCTTCCAACAAAATAGTCTTAACAGGCAACAGAAAAATTTTCAAAGAATTGCCAATTTTTTATTTACCAAGAACCGTAGGGCAAATTGCTTGGTGCAGTGAGTACAATAGGAGAGGCCGTAACCGAAACACTTATAAAAATACATTTTCATAGGCTCCTAATTGCCACAGATCAAATTGAAATTTTAGGGAATTTACATGCCCTCATACTTTTCGCGTTTCCCTGTATAACAAAACTCGGAGTTAAATCGAACATACGGTATTAAACTGCAGAAGAAATGACCTATCCGCAATAAAAAAATTATTAAGATTGCTTCAATATTAACAAAAATATGAATGTATAAACTTGACTCATTTTTTTACCTATTCCATAATTTATGTGCGAAGTGTAGATGGCAACCTTTATTGTGGCTCATATTTTTTGCCACCTAGCTAAATTCAGTTTTATTTTTAGACTGCTAATATCTTAGATATTTTCGATGATGTGCCCCCTATTATAAGACATGAATGTTGGTTCCAAATGGATGAAGCTCCAGCTCACTATGTGCGTGAATGGTGTAACGCTCATTTTCCAGGAAATTGGATAGGCCAATTAGGATCAATCAATTGGCCACCTAGATCCACAGATCTCACTGTTTTAGACTTTTTTATATGGGGATACTTAAAAGATCAAGTATATGCTACACCAGTGAACACAATAAAAGAATTGAGATTGAGGATTCAAGAGGCTTCAAAGATGTTAAAAATGTGTCGAGGTGAATGGTATGCATTTTAAGCAACTCCTTTAATTGAAATTACTGTTAATAAAATTTCATTAGTTATAAATAAAAAATTTCAATATTTAAACGATCCACTCTTTATTCCAAACATTTTTTGTTTAATAAGTTCCAGGAATATTAGATAAAAGAATTCTCTCAGATAAATACCATTTTATAATGAGGATTTTAAACTACAAAAAAGAAAAATTAAATAATCAGGCAACTTTGAAGTAGATACAAAACTTCTACTTTCAAATTAATGCTGCGGAAATGCATCGTAGAAAATGTGAATTTTATTAAAAACCAGAATTTTGAAAAAATGCCGAAAATACATTTTTGCTTTAAAAGGAACGTAGATTAAAATTTTTCTGTTAAATTTGACCAGTGGCGTACAAACAAAAAGTTCTTGTGGTTTGAGGGGTAATCGATCAGAAAAAAATTATCACCAAGGGCTGGGAGTGCCCATCGAAGCCATAGACACTGGTGGAAGTGGAACTGATGAATGACTTCAAGAATTGCTGAAGCTGAGCAGTAATCAGATGTGAAGTGGGCACCTTAACACCTAACAGGACACTGCACACTAAATAAAATCTCACTAACATGAAGATGAAGGACAATCCGGAATGTAGGATGTATGGTGAAAAGGAGGAAACATCTCACCACATCGTAAATCAATGCCCAGCCCTGATGTCAAGAAGGATTGCACTCTTCATGGAACTATTAGTGATACCGGAAGAGATGATAGAATGGGGAGACTATAGGGGCACAATAAGCTCAATTTTAGTACAGCGCAGGGAGTCATAACCGCAACCCGTAAAAGAAATACATTTTATTCTCATTTTTAATTAACGTATTCAATTTTTCAAAAATATATTTTCAATTGATATAATTTATTTAAAAAAATTGAAAACATGTAAGAAATTACTTTTTAATTTAAGCAGAGTGGGATCAGAAAGAGAAAACTCGGCTCAACAATTCTCAATTATCATTGCATCTATCTAGATACACACTGTATATATAATCCTTTTTTATTTCAAATATAGTTAGACCAATGACATTAGCCTATCTACGAGATGCCACGTAAACTTGAAACTTTCCATATAAAGAATATTACACATTTTAATTTAATGTATTCTCACCCATGATTAAAATAATAATTTTTCACAATAAAGTACCTAATTGCCCCTTAGGATTTTCCTTAGTTTTCAGAATATTTTTATACTTACAAACTTTTCTAATATTAATATTATACAGGATGGAAAAAATATATATATAAAAAAACTTTTTCTTATGGAACACTACTATTATTTTTACACATATCAATAGAACTCTTTTTTTAATCGCCTTCATGAAGCATTTAAATGGATATTTTAAAATTAGATTTAGTTTATGTTTATCGTATTTAGTGTGACGCATCCATGTTATATAAAATTATTAAAAATGCAATTAATTGTTATTTCGGATGGTAAAGGCCTATATAGATCTTCAAAGCAACAAAAAATAAATTATTTTTAACTCCATATTTATGGTGAATAGCCATTAGCGATCCACAAAACAATTGAACTTTTTCATCCTTAGCATATTTTCCCATTTTATAATTTCGAAATCAGACAATTGCCTAGCCACAGCACAGCCGGATCATTTTATTGGTCTCACTACATCGATATATTATTTGTTGATTCGAAAGTACAAACGTGATCTGTATTTCTCACAATTGACAGAAGTTGTGATCGACAGTTTTGGTTATTTTGTTATTTATTTTAATAATTATTATAGCGATATTTTGCAATGGAAAGTTTAACAAAAAATGAACCCACTGAACAATATCAGTCGCAAAATTTTCCTGTAATGTTGCATTGTACTTACTTTTGCATGTTTAAATTGTTCACTTACTTTTGGCAAATTTGATTTATTAACTGTTAATTAATCAGCACAAATTACATCTTCACAAAAACCTTCAGGGTAATTCATACCTGATAGGGAAGATAAGGGAAAAAGATATATGCGAAGACATGTAAACGATACTGGTATACTAATGGATCAAAAACGTCATGTAGTACCGGAGCCGGAGTTGCGTGAGATCATCCAGGGACAGACTTCAACCTGAACCTGGGTAGCACAGCTACCGTATTCCAAACAGAAATTGCAGCCATAGAGGACTGTGCACAGGAAATGGTATCGATGTCATATACTAACAGAAGAATATGCATCATCACCGACAGCCAGGCAGCTCTTAAAGCTCTGGAGGCAGTAGAAATAGGTACTTTCCAAAACGATAAAAAACTGTCAAAGTAAATCTTAAATAATCGTAAATAAAATGAAAGTTGACTCAGCAAAATTAATGCACTGTATATTCTTTCTACACGCATGCACGTTATCAACAGTGGGTGGTTGTCTTTTCCAATCTCTATTTGCATTCTGTAGATATGAATTGTGGTTGGTTAGATGTTAGATGTGTAATAATTGCAGACTAAAATTTATTAATTGTCACATTTAGCTTTTTGCAATCCTTTTATGTTCTGTGTTAGTTTAGAAACCAATCTACTTTAGCACACGACTTAACTTAAAAAATTTCAGAAAATGATGCAATATTGTGCTGTTTATAAGTTATGTTGCTGGTATATTGCTGCATGCACATTAGGGCCATTGCCCAGATTTCTCAGACTAGGCTGCATTGCATCGGACCCATCAGGTGCGCCGTGCGGAATGCTATAAAAGGGATTACTACAATATTTATGTTCACATAGACCTCGGTCCCCTGCGTTTGACAATTAATAATTGCGAAACTACGACATCGAATTAAATGAATTGAAAATCAATCGATGGATTATTTAAACGTCAGTAACTCCTATCTATAAGTTTCAAAATCATGGGGTTTTAAGAATTCTTTTGAACTGAGATTAATATGAAAAAAATCAAGGATTTTCGATGCAATTCGTGTAACTTCAACAATTAATATCTGAGAAACCCTCAATAAAATTTATATCAGATATAGACAGTTGTTTATTATATCTGATGATATTTTTTGTTATTTGCAATTTTCATTGAATGCAGAGTTATTTAAAAAAAAGTGGACCGGTGTCCTCTTTCCCTGACAAGAAGTACCTACTATTTGTTTAACTAATAGATACAAATAATATATGTATAGATAGCTATAAAATTACAAAATGTTTGCCCCACTCGAAACAACGTTCAATTTCGATGCGGTTTTCACTTAGAAAAAATTGATTTTAATAAAACATTGTTAAGAAGTTAAGTGACACATACTCTGTAATAAACTGGTAAAACGTCAATTATTAAATAAAAATTTAAGAACATAAAGCGCTACTCGTAGTTTTAGTCTAAGCCTTACAAGTTGTACTTTACCCAGTAGGTATCTTTAAATTCAAAATTTGAAACCATTTTTGACCAATTATTAGTAATTTATTAAAAATTTAACCCTTAAATGCGCAAATTTTTTTTTTTCAACAAAAAAATTGCATATGATGTATTTTTATGCATAGAAGCACATAAAAATATTTAAAAAAATCGTAAGTTTTATTCAATATTTTTTTTTCTTATTTTTTTTTGTGTTGCATATATGCTACAAAGCGCTTTGAGGTATAATTTTTCAATTGAAAAAATTAAGTTAATTGGAAGAAAAATTTATTGCTTAACAAAAAAAGTGATTATAAAGTAACTAAGTATTATGAAAATTATTGAAACAGTTTTTATTCTTATTAAAACATAAACTTGCACTACATTTTTCACATTTTATATACGTGAATCCTTTACAATTGGGAAATCTGCATCTTAAACGCTTATCCATCCAAGTGGGAAAGTGTGAAGTATGATCAGTTCTCACATCTTTTGGAGGTAATTGACTTTGACCAGCTTTTTTGCTATCTTGAAGTTTCTTCTCAATGTCTGATTTACGTCCACGCTGGCCGCTTTGGTGAACTCCCATCATACATAGTGCCTGACCTATTTCAATTCTGAAATCTGCAAGTCCAAGTATTTTTGTTTCACCTCTTTCAGCTGCAACTCGTTTGTACAAAAGCCAGGAATTAACTACTGTCATGTCCAATATATGATAAAAAAGTCGGAAATACCACTTTCTAGACTTTATCTTTATTCGATACCGGCCTATTAAGCTGTCCAATAAGTCTACTCCCCCCATATGCTTATTATATTCTTTGACTAGGTGAGGACAATCAACTTCTACCCTTCTATTTTCTTTTTTATCATATCTATCCACCTTTGTTTTAGGCAGTGTACCAGCAAAAGTAGAAACCAATACCACTGATTTATTATCTTTCCATATTACCGATGTAAAAGGTACACCATCCATTTCTGTTAAAAATTCTCTGCTCTCCCCACGATTTACCTTCTTCATGATTTGATCATTTGGAAGTGGACAATTTGGAATACGATTTCTTCGCATTGTTCCTAGCGCCTTAATGCCACGCTGTGCTAATTGTATAATTAGGGGAATTGTCGTATAATAGTTGTCAAAGTATACCCGATAATTCATATTATTTGGTATATTACGCAAAAGTCTCACCACAATATTTGCACACGCACCTAAGTCTTTCTCGGGTCTGTTTGGGTTATTTTCCTGTCCGGTGTAGACTTCAAAATTATAGGAATATCCTGATATATGCCAGAGAGCACAAATAGTTTATATCCCCATTTGTGGGGTTTAGCTGGCATATATTGTCTTAGGTAATTCTTGGCTTTTGTAGCACACATTTGTTCGTCAATTGACAAACATGACTCAAAAGCAATAGTCTGAAATTTGGAAATCAGGTGGTTGATAACTGGTCGAATTTTATGCAGACGATCATGATTTTCATCTTCCCTTGGCAGCATTTTCGTATTATCGTTGAAATGCAAATTTTGTCTAATTTTTTCGAAATGTTTTTGGGACATCGTATTTTTAATGATATCAACACCTATAGCTGCTGACGAGTAGCTTCTCACGTTAGGCAAATGAATTACAGACATCAAAATACATACACCTAGATATCTTTTGATGTCTAACTCTGTCAATTTTGCTGAAGCGTTTGGGAGTATTTGTGTGGAAAATAAGTTGGACTGCTCCACAATCATTGCAACCAAGTTATCATCGAAAAAATATCGGAAGAATTCGTAGGGGGTATGTAACTCATGGAGTGATAGAGTTAACTTTTCACTACCTTTAAACTCTATTGCACCCTTTTGCATTACCAAATTTCCTTCTCGCCATGACAATTTTTCAAGAGCTTCCTTAGTTTTTTTCAATTCTTCTTTATTATCTAATATTTTATTTTTCTTAATGTTACTATCAAAGTTTTCTTTGTTTTCAGCTATTTTACGTTTTCTTGTTACTCTGCTTGGTTAAATATCGGTTATTACTTTTATCTGACATAGTTGGTGTTAAACTCTTTTCCCTATATAATGTTGGTATTGGAGCAAAAATGTTATTTTCGATAGGTCTTTCTTTCATTTGATCTAAAATTGGGAGAGAAGTAGTACATCCTTTGGCATCATCATCTGCACCAGACACATTTTTAGGCAATAACTCGGGAAAAATAATCATAGGCATGTTTTCTATGTCAAAAGCATCCTCATTATTTACCTCACTTGGGTCATTATAAGGGTCTGGCATTTCGAGGGGACACAAATCATAATCATCTTCATCATCTTCGTTACTAACCAATCCATCATCACTTACTTCCGAGAGGTTATTAGCAAAATATTCCAATTCTTCAGCTGTGAGGTTCTGATTCCTCTTGTCCATTGCCCTTGAAATTTTAAGAAATAATCACTGAATGTGTAGTGTAGCATATATGCAACAGCAATAATTTGACTCGAAAAATGATTTGTAGCAGATATGCATCATATATTTAAAGTCAAATAATAATACGATTTTGAGGTTTACAGAAATATCCAGCATAAAATAAATTAATTCTTACCTTATTTTGTCAATTGAAATTTTTTCCAAATCAAATTTCTCTATTTAGATACCAAATACACACACGAAACACAAGGATATTAGCACAACTGACATTTAATGGCGTTTTCACTAGAAGATTCTGGCAACTTTAGTTTAGTGCTGCCATCTCTAGTTAAAAAACTCAAGTATAGTAAAGATATGTCCCGAAATTCTACATTAAAGAATAGAAACTTACCCAATTTAAAACTTACATTATTACAACTAATTAAATAAAGAGGTGTATCATATATGCTACATTGCGCATTAAAGGGTTTTAATATCAAATTAGGTAAAGTTTTTCAGAAACATTGGTTTCGGGGTAGCTTTCATTGAAACTAATTTAGGAGATAATTTTGTATTTCACCACATGTAGATTTACTTATATTAAATGTGACATTGAAATTTAATAAAATTTCTGTATTTTATAGTGAAGTAAAATTCGCCTGAGATTATGCACTTAACAGGTTGAGCGCCACAGAGGACACCGGTGACTATTTTGAAATGTCCACACAGACCTCGGCGGACACCGGTGTCTGCTCGCATTTATGCGATCTTGTGACCGCTAATACACGTATTTGGGCCATACAGCATGCCCTCTATGGCCTCAGTGGTGCATGAGGTTACAATAGTTTCCCTAATTTTTTTGTTTTGTTTTTTTTTTTATTTTGAAAACCACTTTTACAGATGTAATACTGCGATGCTCAGAAAACCAAATCCACTGTTGGCCCAGGAGGCTAAACATTGAAATTTGGCTCGGCGCTCAACCTGTTAAGTGACGCTTGGCGTAGAACCAGATGGAACTTATACCATTTTGTAGAGCATGTTTTGGGGCATATGTGGGATGATTTATTTAACTTTTTTTAGTAGAGCAATTTTTTTTAAATGGCCTTACAGTGCATTATCTGCACAATTCATAAACATGTGTTCTTTGGTACATACATCGTCATTAAAAAAAAAAACAGTTAGACTTACAGTCCTGAAATTTTAATCACTTGTGCACAAAACCTGAGCGCTTCGAATGGTATAAACCTTTTTTTGGTAGTATACAGGGTGAATCTTAGAGTGGGGGCCATATTTATAGGAGGCGACACCGTTCACTATGGGAACACAAAAATACAATTTTTTTTTTTTAACGCACTATGAAAAATGATTATTGTTTAAACCCTTTTTATTTGAATTTGGGTACCCCGCCAGTGGAATGCGCTAGCGAGAGTTTTATATCATCTACACTTGGCAACACTGTCGACCGGTAACACGTAATGCAGTAAGTGCTTGCCCAGCGGCGCCGGAATTAGAGGAAACTTGAATCGCGAATTTTTTTAAAAAATTCATAACTCGGCCATTTTACAACCTACAAAAAAAAAATTCGGATTCATGTTCATGACGACTAGTACTATTAACCCCAAAAATATGGCCGCCACTCTAAGATTCACCCTGTATACTTATTACCAAAAAAATTACGTTAAGTTAGAACGTCTAAAATTACACATGCAAAACTTTGATATTCGGTTAGCTATGTGAAATATTCAAAATTTATATATATAATACATGCAGTGAATGAAATTTAGCCTTGATATCTTTAAATGTTTTCGAATTATCGAATTTTTAAAAAGCGCTCGCGGTTACGGCGCGTCGAGTTTAAGTTCTGACCCCATAAATGGCAATAATTTTTTCTATTAATATTATTGCGTTATAGTGTACGACATTTTTAGCGTTTCACAGCGAATTGAAAAGCCTAACATTCCCGGACGAGCGTTAGGATTGCTTATTGAGGCACAAGCCGAGACAAGCAACACGGAGTCCTGGAATGTTAGACTTTTCCTATTGGGTACACAATGTACTCTTTCGTACTGGAAGGAAATGTCGTTGCCAGGCAATTGTTCATTTTTGTACTGTCAGGAAATATTATTTGTAAATAAAATTATTCATGATTTTTTCAAAATTAAACAAGAATTTAATTTTTGTGTTTTAATAGTGTGTATAAATCGTAGAAAAAGCCACATTCCTGGACTCCGCGTTGCTTGTCTCGGTTTGTGCCTCAATAAGCGATCCTAACAGTCGTCCGAGAATGTAAGGCTTTTCCTACTAGGTAAGAATATACAATAGTATATTACGATACATATAGTCGGTAAGTGCCTTTTACCGATCGAGAAAATATGTCTTCAAATTTTTGAGATCGGTGAGCACTTACTGACAAGTATCGTATACTATTTTCTGCACAATCATTTTAATCTTTACGAATAAATATAAAAACATCATAACCACAAATTCACTTATTGCGCTAGTGTGGTAAGTTGCACAGGCTTAGATACGGAAAAATCATAATCGTTCAGTAAAGTCAACTTCCTGTTTCTGTCAACAATGACAGTAAATGACAAAAAAACACGATTGTGCAAAAATATTAATAACATAACCACACACATAGACATAATCAATAGTTGTTTTACCAAATGCTAATAATGTGCATTATAACGCAATGATATTAATAAAAAATATCCTAACGAACACAGTAAGTACAGTAACAATCACAGAATGCACTTACAAACGCAATTTTCTCAAAAAATATTCAAATTCACAATAATATTTGTCATTCAATCACTAAAATAATATCGACTAATGTTGTTGCATGTCTACACATGTATAGAGTAGAGGCACCAGTATTCGCGCCATAACTGCGAGCGCTTTTTAAAAATTCGCTAATTCGAAAACTGTCAAAGATATCAACTCAAACTTTTTCAATATCTAGGCTACATTTCAATCACCGCATGTATGTGCATATTGTGCATGTATATAAATTTTGAATATTTCACATATAGCCTAACCACATATCGAAATTTTGCATGTCTAATTTTAGAAGTTTTAGCATTACGTAATTTTTTTGGTAATATATAGGTGTACTACCAAAAAAGGTTTATACCATTCGAAGCGCTCAGATTTTGTGCACAAGTTATTAAAATTTCAGGATGGTAAGTCTAGCCGTTTTTTTTTTTTTAATGGCGATGTATGTACCAAAAAATACATGTTTTCGAATTATGCAGATAACGCACTCTAAGACCATTTTAAAAAAATCTCCCTACTAAAAAAGTTGTAGATCACACCACATATGCCCCACAACATGCTCTACAAAATGGTATACGTTTCATTTGGTTCTATACGCCAAGAATCACTTACACCTAGAAAGAAACGAGTTAGACCGGCAATTTCACTCCATTATTAGTAGCGCTTTTTTCTGCTTATAAATAAAGTTTTCTAAATACATTTTTCATCTCTAACCATAAAGAAAATCCCACTGTATTTCTTGTCCTGAACGGTCTATCTAAATTAATGAACAGGATTTAAATTACATATCTATAAATCACATAAAACATTTTTTTATTAAATTTTCTTTTCTTGTTTTCAGAAACATATTTAAAATTTGGCAATATCTTCATTTTTAATACGTGCTAATTATATTTAATGAGAAAATACAAATTTTATATTTAATATTTGATAATAATAATAAGTAGGTAATAATAATAATAACACCACATTTAATTATGATTGCCCTGGTATACTATGATTTCGCCGAAATTTTCTATTGTTGGGATAGCTCAGTATTGATTTTACCCGTCCATCAAAAAGAAATCTTTTGAATTATTAATTTCTCGGGAAAACTCCTCAGCTTCTTATATTTATTTATTAATTAATATTATATCTAATCGCAAGAAATATTAGTAAATTTCAGATTATTCATGATAAAATACACACATATATAAAAATAATAAAAAATATCGTAACTATTCTTAACAGTATTTTTAAATATATCACCAAAGTTAAAATTACGGGCGGGTGCCTGGAATATTGCCCGGCATGACGTTAAATTTTAATCCAACGCTTACGCACGACACCAATAGCGGGTTGAGACAAGGGAGTTAGATTAGAATGGAAGACTTAACGTATGTCGTGACTGCCACATTGCTCGGTGTATGCATTTGGAGACGCGCGGTGTGTGGAAGGAATAGCTGTGGACTTGACTTGCAGCTAGAAAGGCGTCTTAAGTCAAAATATAATGCAATTGGATATTTTTTTCATTTAAATATTCATATATACTTGTGCATAAGTCAGATACTGCAGTGGATGTGGACTTTTTTTGTCTAAATCCATTTTGAGAGTCTGATAATAACTTATGATTTTCTAAGAAATTATATAATCTTATATTGTAGCTGATGTCAAATATTTTTGCAAGTTGACTTTGAAGACAAATGTTTCGAAAATTACAGAGTTCATTTCTGGATCCTTTATTTTTTAAAATTGGTAGGTATCGATTTGGATGATTGTAATAAACTTGGGTAATGGGCCATAATAAACGACTCATTTATTAAATATGATAGTGGAACACTAATTAGGCTACCAATAGCTTTTAAAGCTTGACCACAAATTTCATCAATACCTGGTGCTGGTTTTAAGGTAGTTTTATTTAGCAATTTTTCAATTTCATAGGGTGTAGTAGGATATAAATAAAAAGTTAGAGGTGAATAGGGAGGTAAATTTAAATTGTCTATGTAGGTTTAAGACATGGCACGTCCATAAAAAAGTCATTAAAGCAATTACATATTATGTTCATATCCGATACCTTTTCCTTATTTATATTTAATTCGCTAGGAACCGGTCTATTCGATTTACCTTTCATTTCATTAATGATTTTCCAGCTCTCCTTCATTAAGTTTGTTGAGGTATTTAGCCTTTCATTGTTATAACTAATTTTTGCTTGCTTTACTTTCTCTTTATAAAACACTTTAAGTTGTTTGTATCTCGATTTTATAACTTCGTTATGATTTTTTTTTTCAAAATTTTGCCCATATCACATAATATTTTATGTAGATCCTTTATTTCTTTTGTTGGCTAAGATTTCCTATTTTCTTGTATTATAACTTTTTTGAGTGGAAAAGCGTTATTGAAGTGGAATTTAAAAGTTGCATAAAAGGTATCAAATTTATTATCTACATTACTAGCATTATACATGTCTTGCCAACAATTACCCCTTTTTCCCAGAAGGCTCTAGAAGAACCTTGTGCGGGAGGGAGCTACACATTTAAAGACAAGAGACACACATCTAATATCCGAGTATAATGGAAAAATCCCTCTCACTATATTTTCCATTTCCCCGACCGGGAATCGAACCCGGGACTTTTGGGTAAGGGGCAGGTACGCTACCATCTCGGCCATCAGTCATATATGTAAAGGGTGCGTACTAAAGAGAATGCCGTTGCTGTAAACAAAAGTGTGCAAGAGAATTCAAAATTGAGGATTCGTCACTCTTCCATTCATTACTTCAAAAATTTTGCGCAAAAATCTTGGCCCACACCAATATAAGATCCAGCTGGTGCAGCAATTTAAGCCCAAGACCATCGCTTGCGTCGTTCTTTCTCTAATTTGGCTTTAGAGCAGTTGCAAGTTGATCCGTTGTTTTATCGGAAAATTGAATTCAGCGATGAGGCTCATTTTTGGCTTAGCGTGTTTGTTAATAAGCATAATTGCCGAGGTCCTGCGATTTGACGCCTCCAGATTGTATGGTGAAGTCATGGTTTACGCTAATAAACCAGGAACAATGGACGCCTTGGAAGCCAACATTGTTCGTGTTATTAATAAAAACAGATTTTTGATCATAAGTTAATTTTTGAGGTATTTATTCAAGTTATAAGTTCTATCGTGCTTAAAAAAACACCCTTTATTTAAAAGATGCAAAACTTATATTTTCTAATGTAGGCAGCATGTTAAATGTGCTGCCTGGTAGCTAAAACTACATTTGAAAAATTCTGTTTTATGTTTTGGAATTGATAGCGTCTCTTTATTTCTTATATTGATTTTGTTTCTCTACATTTAATAATTAATTCACTTAAATATAGAGGAATGCCTGTATATATTACCTTATATATGAGACAGCTCATGTGCAGTAAACGCTTTTGACTCATACTAATCCATGAAGTGTCCTGCATATGTTGACTGACATGATCCCTTTTCCTAAGTCTGTATATGTACCTTAAGCATGAATTTTGTATTTTTGATATGTATTAAATACTGTTAGGTATGGTCCATAAACAGTGTCCACATAGGTAGCATGTGATAAAACCAGGCGTCTGTCAACTTACGCCTTATATTGATCGGTAGTTGATTGCGGAACTCAGAAATGCATTTTAGACTAAAATAACACTTTTTACATATAGCACTGACATGTCTATTGAATGTTAGTTTTTGATCCATAATTAGTCCTAAATTTTTAACCTCAGATTCCCAATTGATTATTTGAGACATATTAAGTTTTATTTTTAGATTGCTTGTATCAACATTATTGCGACTGAATACAATGGCGTGAGTTTTATCAGGATTTATTAATAATAATAATGATCTGTTGCAGTTATGAATGTTTGTTAAATCGTCATTTATAAGATTAATGGTTAATTCTGTGTCAGTTATACTTTCAGGTTTAAATGGTAAATACAACTGAAGGTCATCAGCATACATATGCCAGAAACAATTTTTTATGGTTATACCAATATCAGCTGTAAATACTGAAAAGAGTAACGGCCCTAGGTTTGACCCCTGCGGCACACTAGACTTTAAAGTTAAAAATTTAGAGATTCTGATTTCCATTTATGCGAGTTTGTACAGCCTGTTCCCTACTTGATAAATAGTTAGAAAACCAGCGTACAGCAGCAGGATTTAGATTATAGAATTTTAGTTTAGCAATTAGGAGTTCAATATTTAATGAGTCAAAGGCTTCAGATAATCAACAAGCACTAACAAGGTGCGCATTTCATCATTAAAAGTTTTTGTAATATCATTTGTTATTTTAATGAGTGCTGTGGTACAACTAAAACCTTTTCGGAAGCCCGATTGTTATTTTGGTAATATTTTATGTGTGTTTGTATATTGGATCAATTGTGCTCTAACAGCTTTTTCTAATAATTTGGATGGTGCTGGTAATACACTAATTGATCTTAGATTATTGAGAGTTGGATTTTCTTTTTTAGGAACGGTGTTACTAAAGTAACTTTCCATAGATGAGGTATTATGCCTGATTCTAAAGAATGGTTAATTATATTAGTTAAGGGGTTTAAACAGTACGGAATACAATATTTTTCAACGTTTTAATTGATATTTTATCAACTCCTATTGCATTGCTAGTCATAGCACTTCATCTTATGTCACTAGATGAAAACTGAAATTATACCATCAATATTACTCTTACTTGTAAGGTATTTATTTAGGTTTCCGGGTTCACGCTTATTTGTGGTATACTATTTAAAAAATGATTATTTATAATATTAGCATCATTGATGTTTTCAGGCAAGCTAATTTGTGTATTGATAACTATTTTCCAATTTTTTTACTTTTTTCCACATATTTTTACTATCTTTAATTTTTTTTAATTGCACTATTTACAATATTTTTTAACTCTCTCTTAACTCTACTGTTTGTGTGCCTGTATCTGAGATTGCTTATAATATAATAATTTCTACATTTGTTTTAAATTGAAGGTGCTCTAGGTTTACCAATTGACATGGACAATGTTTATCAAAAACACCTAGTAAGGATTTCATTAAATCTACTTACTTTTTCATTAATATCTTGCATTAAGTAGAGAGAATGCCAGTCAACACTAACAAGACCGCTTTCAAATTGCCCAATAGCAACGGTTTTAAAATTGCTTGATTCTAAATATTTTGTAGATAGATTTACACCTGTACCCAAAACACCGCAATAGATTGCTTTATGATTAGTTATAATTGGATCACAACACATGACTCCACATTCAATAATACGTTCTATGTTATTAGTAATCACGAGATCAATTACTTTTTCCTTATTATCACTGATACGCGTAGGATCTTCAATCATCTGAATTAGGTTGAAACTAACAAGGATATCTTGAAGAAATTTATACTGAGGTTTACATTTTTGTAAGACATTTATATTTAAATCACCTGTGCAAATGCATATACCACAGTCCAGTATCATATCAGGTAAAATATCATACAGAAATTCTAAATTATGGTAGGACACTGAAGGCGGGTGATAGAGCACACCGACAATCACAGTCAATTTATCAATGGTTACTTTAATCCATAAATGTTCAATACTAGCATCGGAATCTGACTTAAAAATTTAAGTTTAAGCTTAGTTCTTAAGTTGGGTATTATTTACATAAAGGGCTACTCCACCTCCTCTACCTTACCTGTCGGCTCAAAATAATGTAAAATCTTGAATAGCATAATGTATAGAACTCACGTCAGGCTTAAGCCAGCTTTCTGAGATTGCAATAATGTTAAATTTGGAGATTCTAATAACATGAATATCAGAAAATTTGTTACATATCAACCATGGATTGATAATGGACTCTATATTTATTTTGTGAGTTTCTGCAACTTATTTATTTATTCATAAGGCGATTATTAAATTTTTCTTATTTTCTATATATCGAGTTGCCTCATTTCCATTATTAATAATTTGCCTAATTTTGAATTTTTCAAAATGCTTATTAAAGTCAAATCTTCTGAAAAAAACTCCTTTAGGCCAAAAAGTAGGCTGGTAGTAGTAGTACCTTATATTGAAAATCTGCTGTTACCATGAAAATTTTAAATCTTTTATTTCCCGGTTCCTTTAGGTTTTTAACTATAAATTCTTCATTATGTTTAGATGTTTTTGTCATTAGATACTGCTTTATATCATCTTCCATTACATCTGGTGTTACTCTATATAGATATAGCCAAACTTTAGGTTTAACTCCAGTATATCTTTCATTATCTGCTACAGACTGACCTATGTTTCTTTTTAAAAAAGGTTTTTTTTCCCTATTTTGCACTGTTTGCCAGTTTTCGGTTCCATCATCCGCATTAATATTGGTTTTGCTCCCTGGAGTATTGTTTAATTCCATGTCTGATTCTAAGTAAATTACCTCGTTCATTATTCTTTGATGCATTACAGGTGTAAAATTATTTTGATTGAGTGGAGCTGTAATTATCTGTTGGACACATTGTTTGGGTGACACTGGAATAGTATCTATACCTACTGAGGGTGTTTGTTTATTAACTGTGGATAATAAGTTCTTATTGTGTTTTTTTTGTGGAGCTTCTTAAATTGTTATCACTCAGTTTATTTACTTTTGTATGTAAAATATTTAATTCCGATTTAAATGCTTGTACACTATTATTAAGTTCGATTTTTATTTTGTCGGTAATTTTTACGTATTCTTGAGCTGTGTGTGGGTGTTTGTTTTTTGTTCTTTAATTAATGCTTCCGTAAGGTTTAAATTATCCATTTCCAGGTTTATAATTTTCTCTTTAAGTAACTTAATATTAATAAATAGGATTATAGGAAACAACTACTGGACGGGCAAAGGCCCCTACTCCCATTGAATTATACCTATAAATCCAAATTGGTAGCCAAATTTGTTATTTGTCTTTTCTCCACCAGACACAGACCGGTTTCGAACTCTTTATGTTCTCATCAGTGTGCCACAGGCTATAATCCTATTTATTATGCACGTTTTAGTCCATCAGGGCTAGAGGTCGCCGCTCTTGGTGCTTGCTTGGCAAGCCGCTATCGATCACAGAGACATCGTCGATGTCGCGACTGGTAGTAGCAACTGACCACCAGAGGGATGCACTTATCCCTCACTACTTACTTGTGCTGGGTCTGTCATAGACTAGTTTGGTTTGCCTTTGTTATTTGTCTTTTCAGCTACCTGTGGCACACTGATGAGAACATAAAGAGTTCGAAACCGGTCTGTGTCTGGTGGAGAAAAGACAAATAACAAATTTGGCTACCAATTTGGATTTATAGGTATAATTCAATGGGAGTAGGGGCCTTTGCCCGTCCAGTAGTTGTTTCCTATAATCCTATTTATTATGCACGTTTTAGTCCATCAGGGCTAGAGGTCGCCGCTCTTGGTGCTTGCTTGGCAAGCCGCTATCGGTCACAGAGACATCGTCGATGTCTCGACTGGTAGTAGCAACTGACCACCAGAGGGATGCACTTATCCCTCACTACTTACTTGTGCTGGGTCTGTCATAGACTAGTTTGGTTTGCCTTTGTTATTTGTCTTTTCAGCTACCTGTGGCACACTGATGAGAACATAAAGAGTTCGAAACCGGTCTGTGTCTGGTGGAGAAAAGACAAATAACAAATTTGGCTACCAATTTGGATTTATAGGTATAATTCAATGGGAGTAGGGGCCTTTGCCCGTCCAGTAGTTGTTTCCTATAATCCTATTTATTATGCACGTTTTAGTCCATCAGGGCTAGAGGTCGCCGCTCTTGGTGCTTGCTTGGCAAGCCGCTATCGGTCACAGAGACATCGTCGATGTCTCGACTGGTAGTAGCAACTGACCACCAGAGAATGCACTTATCCCTCACTAATAACTTAATATATTGTCTCTAAGATCATTATTGTTCATTTCCTTCCATAATCTATTTTCCCATATAATACATTTCTCACTTAATGAATCCAATATAGTTGTAATTCTGTATCAACAGGTAATATTTTATTTTCTTCTATATAAGATTGTTTATCACAACATTTTTTAAGTTTTTTGAAGAACAACTTGTACTGAAGATTTGTAAACAGTTAGTGCATTTTACCTTTTACCATATCGTTAATATGGCTATCCACCGACAATTTTATAAGCACTGTAAAACTATTCAGAATGTTTCCACCCTGTATAATATTAGAAAAACTGTATTAGCAAATTTGAAACCTACAGGAAAAATACATAAAACAGCAATTTATTTATGTTATTTATCTATTTCTGCCATCCGCCATTTTAATATTACTAAACATATATATTTTGTGAAACTGACTTTTCATATCCTATAAAAAGGGATGAATAAAGAAATATTATTATTATTATTATTTAAAAAATTATTCTGAAAACTAGGGAAACAAGTAGGTATGTGATACACTTTATTACTTCATTATGAAACACCTTGTACCTGATATTAACTAACTATATTTGTCATAAACAATGATATGTTGTATGTATAAATTACATTGATTATATTTATATTTACCCATTTATTTATTAATTAACACACAGCACTCAGTTCCAGGATACTTTGGTAAATTTAATCCATACTTCTCTTCAAGTTTTGGTGGTATAAAACGACCTCCCAAATAATGATATTTGCCTTTAAAATACTGTGCACATTTCTTTGGAGCAGTTAAAGATATCAACATTTCTGGTCTGATGCCTCCTTCTTCAGGCTCGCCTTGTTCTACATTCCAGCCACTTGGAATATCAATACTACAGCAAAACATTTAAAATTTAAAAAATTTCTGATTATCATGTTTAAGAGACTTTTAGAATATAATATATATTTTTGGACTTTTGGTAATGGTAATAGATATATCTATATTCTTATGACAAAAATGCAACTTAGGAAAGGAACAAATATCAATCAAGTATACAGCGTGTGTAAAAAGTATTGAAACATGACCATAACTTTTAAAATATTGATTGTATAAAAAAACCCTTGGACAGGTCGATTTTTATTTTCAATTACGCAACTTTTGGTGTGATTTATAATTTCTAGTTCTACACACCCCTTCCCCCAGCCACCCCAACTTTTTTTTTTCAAATGGTAACCTACTCTTTGTGATACCCCAAAAGAAAGGTATTTTAATAGACTATTCAACGCTGTAAAGAAATCCGAAATCCGTCGATGCAATTGGCTTCCCAAACGCATGAAATACATTTTTTTTTAAGAAAAAGGAAAGATTAGTAAAACTTTATTACTGAAAAAAATTAACAAATTATCTAATAAGATGTTCAAACTGAGCTCCGTTAACAGCTAGGCACTGTATAAGTCGCTGTCACTTTTTTTACACTTCACATGCATGGCATTCTTAAAATTTTTAAATAAAAAAAATGTATTTCATGCGTTTGGGAAGCCAATTGCATAGACGGATTTCGGATTTCTTTACAGCGTTGAATAGTCTATTAAAATACCTTTCTTTTGGGGTATCACAAAGGGTAGGTTGCCATTTGAAGAAAAAAAGTTGGGGTGGCTGTGGGAGGGGGTATGTAGAATTAGAAATTATAAATCGCACCAAAAGTTGCGTAATTGAAAATAAAAATGGACCTGTCCAAGGGTTTTTTTCTACAATCAATATTTTAAAAGTTATGGTCATGTTTCAATACTTTTTACACACGCGTATATGCAATGTCAGTTTTGAAATGTTACAAAAAAGACGAGTGACTTCGAGTGGTGAAGCGTGAAGCTCAAAATTATGTAGAGGGAATTATAGCCTAATCAAATACAGTGGCGAAGCGTGATGTATGTAGACATGCACAAAAAAGTAATTTTTTGTAAAAAAAAATGGGCAAGCCAAATAATTTTGTATTGGTATTAATTTTTTTATTATTACGAAACTATACTAAACAGAAAAAATATACAAAGTAAAATATACCTAATACAAACAGAAATAATACAGATATATACCTAATTTATTTATTTATTTACTTATTTATTCATCAACGGAGTGCCAATTTGCGATTGCATTTTACAATAACAGTAGGTAGTATGAAAAAGAAAAAATAATCACAATAAGAAAAAGTTAGAAAAAGAAAAAATATAAAAGGAATACAAAACGAAATAGGATAACAGATAGTTTTTAAAGTATACATATGTCTACTAATTATCATGCATGAATAATTATAATATTTTTCTCAGTTGTTTTTTAATAATTTAATAATAGAATAAAGATTTATGGTGGGTTGCAAAATTTAAGGAAAATCGGGCAACTTTAAAAAACAAATATTTTTTTTTATAAAGTTCATTAAACTCCCTTTATTATGCATTCTTTTTTTCATTACTTTATTAACAATGTATCGGATTTTTGTTCTGTTATGGTTAACTACATACTTGATTTTTATTTATTTGTTCAAATAAAAATAACAAAATTGAGAAAAAATGGCGAGTTCATCAAAACAGGCCAATCTTTTTGGAAATTTGTATTTAGGCATATCTTTTTATTCTGAACAACTTCTCTTAATACAATTTTGTTGTATCTTCAAAAGTAAAGGTAGTTTATTCTAATGCATCTAGAACACCCCGTATACGAGCGATTTCACTCATATTTGGCACTTCTTAGTTTTAGACGAAGCAGGCGATAAATCCAGAAGAGTAATGTCCAATTCGAAAATTTTTTGTCATTTTCACCTATTCATGTGTCCATCCGTGGACACACTGTATATTTAGAATTGCATAATATGAAATAAAGGATTTTAATTGGAATTGGGAACATGACAATGCAATAAAATATATCATTTATTTCAGAAAAATCATGTTATTGTCAGAAAACTCAAAAGACGTGACAACATTACTAAAATAGATTCGATAGCAGTGATTTTCTTGACAATTCGACAACCTTGTCGAAACATACCACCTGACAACCGACATTTAATATTTAATTTATCCCGGCTGATCCTGACTGGCCAAATACGCCTGTGTGATCTGTATTCTCTTGTGACCCTCTATTTTACTATACCGGAGCTGTTTGCAACTTGCTACCTACAAATAGTAAATAGGTAGTGACTTGAGGCTAAATTTTACTAGGTTGGTCTTATTTATATTGAGCTGTAGGTTATTTGTAGTATACCAATCATTTAGAATATCAATTGACATTGAAATTTCAGCTTCTAACTCCTCACTAGTTTCTGCCCTGATAACTAGCAAAGTATCATCAGCAAATTGATTCACAAGATGGTTAATGAATTTGGTAGGTCATTTATGTAAAGGAGATATAATATTGGGCCTAAAATTGATCCCTGAGGGACACCCTTGTTTACCAATTTCCAGCCTGAAGTAATATTATTCTCATTATCATCTGTTACTATACACTGTGGGCCAAATTAAATGGGACCCTAATTCTTCTTGTAATAATTTCTTTATTAATCAACGATTTTTTACCGTTTTTGGGTATGTTGTACTTAAAACTTTCCGAAATGAAAGCCTGGTTCAAATGTAGCAATATTCAACTGGCGTGCAAGAAAAGGGGCATTTATTTAAAACTGTGCATTTGAAGTCGTTGCAAATATTAGTCTAATACAGGGTGACAATTGGGAACCGGACGTTTTTGGAACGCATAATACGGAGCTTAGCGCGGTTAGAGGAGGGCAAATGCGATGTTACTACCTTTGTAATGTTGTGCCATTTCAGTAACAATGGTGCAGTGGACAGTAGACCATCGAATATGTGCATACGACACGTTTATCCGAACCGCTATGTTCAGATGATCCAAATTTTTTTTATGCCAGAACTACGCAGAAAACGGATACATCCAAGGAATGTGTGGATTCAGCAAGATGGTTTCACGTCACATACTACCAATGCATCAATGAATGTTGTCCGCAACATGTTCCCAGGAAAACTTATTTTACGTTTTGGAGATGTGCCGTGGCCCCCAAGGTCTCCAGACCTGTCAATTTGTGATTTTTTTCTGTAGGGGTATTTGAAAAGTCGCGTGTATATGCTTACAATATGACTGATGGTCGAGATGGTAGTGTACCTGCCTCTCACCCAAAAGTCCCGGGTTCGATTCCCGGTCGTGGCAATGGAAAATACTGTGAGAGGGATTTTTCCATTATACACGGATATTGGATGTGTGTCCCTTGTCTTTAAATGTGTAGCCCCCTCCCGCACAAGGCTCCTAGAGTCTTCTGGGATAAAGGGGGGTCGTAATTACATGTGGTGTATTTATTTATTTATTTATTTACAAGCCCCGTAATTTGGGCGACTTAAAGAATGCTATTCGTCAGAAAATCATGACTATTAATCAAGCGATGTTGGAGCGTGCTATGGACGATTTCATGAAGAGGGTCGAAAGTTGCATCCAACGCGATGGACACCATCCTAATGACATTATCTTCCATACTTGATGCGCATCGTAAATGGCACTGTATAAGCTTTATTCTGGTGTTAATAAAACCTTATTATCTTGCAAACTCTTTGTGGAACACTTATTTCAAAATCGTCCGATTCCCAGTTGTCACCCTGTAGTATAAAATTTTCAAAGTAGGTGAAAGATATTTAAAAGCATGTAGACTAACGACTCCTATGAGATTTTAAAGATTTAAAAAGTTTTAGATTTGAAATAGCCATTTTTGTGGAAGCATTACACAGATTTCGTATGAGCAGTTTTGCATTAATACAATAATTGCTATAAAGGCAGCTTTGAAAACAAAACAATATTTAAATGACAGCTGTTACAGACCCAAAAACGGTAAAAAATCGTTGAGTAATAAAGAAATTATTACAAGAAGAAGTAGGGTCCCATTTAATTTGGCCTAATTTGACTAATATTTGCAACGACTTCAAATGCAGTTTTAAATAAATGCCCCTTTTCTTGCACGCCAGTTGAATATTGCTACATTTGAACCAGGCTTTAATTTCGGATAGTTTTAAGTAGGTACAACATACCCAAAAACGGCAAAAAATCGTTGAGTAATAAAGAAATTATTACAAGAAGAATTAGGGTCCCATTTAATTTGGCCCACAGTGTATAGTACGCATTACTTTCGAGATTGCTTCCTGTTTTGTAAATATGATCTCAAGATATCATGCATATTTCCTCGAAAGCCCATTATTTCTAATTTTTCCACTGTCGAATGCTCTTGATAAATCCAAGAAAAGAGCAGCAACTTTCTGTTTGCCACTACTTGCATCTAAAATTTCACTAATCACTAGATACACCGCTCTTACTGTTGACCTTCTCTTTATGTATGCACTCTGCATGTATGATATTATACCATATGTTTCAATGTAATCTATAATACAATTCAATAGAGCTTTTTCAAATATTTTAGATTATAGAAATTACTGAAATTAGTGCTATGGAAGTTGGAAATATCATTTTTACTACCCTTTTTGTGTACTGGTTTAATAACTGTTTTAAATTTTCAGGAAATATATCTAGACTGAAGGACATATTAATAATACATGATATGGGTTCACATATCTCTTCGGCGCAATGTTTCAACAATTTTTAGACCTGGCGATATTTCGAGAAACCTAATTCTTGTCTTCTGATGGTTTATAGTTGTACCCAACTATGTATACCTAATTAACTTTTTTTGGAAATCGTTCATAACATGTGTTTCAGATAGGCAAACAATAGCAGAATAGTAAATGACATTAAACTTTCAAGTTCATCTTTGTGATGTTAATTTTTACATTTTTTAAAATATTTCTTAAACAAGCCCGATATGAAAAAAAGTTGTTTTATGCTTAGAATTCGATTTTATATGATATTTCATTTTGGCAATCCAGTTACCAAACATCCTGTATTCAGATAAAAATTGTCATTTTTTAAATTCAATTGCTTTATACAGTATACTCCGGTTATAACGTACCTTCTAGGGACTAATGATTGAGTACACTATTACCGGAAGTACGTTATAACAGAAAAACGTCAAAGCCAAAATCCAAGTTGGGAACTGCGTAAACGACCTTTAAAACCGAATGTACGTTATATCCCGGGTGCGTTATAACCAGAGTACCCTGTATTTTAGTTTTTTCTTTTTCTATTCATTGTTCATAAAAATAAAATAGCAGTGAAAAGTGTGAAAATAAGATAGATATGAATATAACGACATGCGCAGATCCCACGTACTTCTACACGACCCTGCCATTTTGAAAAAGCGTCTAGTGACCCACCCCCTCCACTCATTTTTCGACGAGTTCAGTCTCCTGTTCTCTGGTCTTCTTGCTTGGTGACAATTCAAAAAACTTTCCAAGCCAACTCTGTGTTAAATTATTTCAATTTATTATCAGTATTTTACTAAATATGAAGGTAATATATTGTCATATTTTTGGAAAGAGAATTTTAATCTCGATTTTAATCTTTTTTTTTTCGAAATCGTAAAAATATACCTACAAGGAATTCATTTTAAAAAAAACATTGCTTTGTTTTTTCTCACTTTTATTTGACTTTCAATTGTTTTTTTGTTGCAATTTTCGAAATCCTTGGAAAAAATACTATGTTACGTTAAGTATTTTTATTTTATTTCCAAAGACAAACCAAAAAATTGGGGTGAGAACGTTATAGGAATCACCCTGTACAAGTATAATCAACATGAAGTTAGGGGGGCTTATGAATAGATATAATGTTCCTCAGGTTTCAAACATTCACTGGAACAAATTTCATATCAAAAAAAAAAATCAGAAAATTAATAATAAAAACTACTAATGTGGCCAAGGTTTTACACCCAAGTCGATTGAGTCGATTCCTATAGTCTAAGAGCTGGTGATATTTTTCAATGATTACTTAGTTACCTACAGCTTATTTCTGAGCTAATGTTGAGGGAGACATGTATAACAAGCTATAATATTGGCAGATCGATTAGCCGGTATTAAACGGGTTGCAGTCCCCTCAAAATTAAAAAAATTGCGAAATCATGAAAACTTTAAACACTATTTCCAAACGAAAAAAACGCCGCCGGGGGCGGTTCTAGTAAAAAATCCAAGATAGAGGGTCCAACTTGGAATTACATCGTGAATTGCACGGTCCCGCTCCGGTTTTCGGGTCAAGAGTGAACGAAAAAGTGCAATTTTGACGTCTATCGTTCTGAAAACAGCGGACATTTTTTTTCAGTATTGTCACGTTTAGCATCTGTTTCTAATTTTATAGTCAAAGGGCTGATGAACAAACCAACCTTATCAATTTTTAAATTGCAGGAAAAATAGTGAATATAAATTGAAGTATACCGCTTAAGAACTCTGATTGATGTGGTTTTAAGGTCTTCCATAATAAAACTATGAAATGAAATTTTGAGTAGTAAAATTATTATACATCTGCACTACGCGTGACAATACTGAAATAAAATGCCAGCAGTTTTCAGAACGATAGACGTCAAAAATGCACTTTTTCGTTCACTCCTGAGCCAAAAACCGGAACGGGCCCGTGCAATTCACGATGTAGTTCCAAATTGGACCCTCTACCTTGGATTTGTTACCAGAAAGCCTTGAATTTCTTACCAGAAAGCGGCGTTTTTTCGTTTGGAAATAGTGTTTGAAGTTTTTGTGTTTTTGCAATTTTTTCAGCTTTGAGGGATCTGCAACCCTTTTAATAGCAGCCAATCGATCTGCCAATGTTATAGCTTGTTATATATGTCTCTCTTAACATTCTCTCAAAAAATAGGCTTCAACTAAATAATCACACAAATGTCAGCAGCTCTCCTACTACTGGTTTTAATATGAAATTCGTTTGAGTGAATGCTCAACTACAGGTGCTTACATAAAAGGAGGATATTCTAAAAATGTTTTTGATTTATGGATAGTCTGAAAACAAATAATATTAAAACATATATATCCTTGAGTAGGAATCAAAACAATATTATTGCTTACTCAAGGGTAACAAACAAGTGCTCTGAAAACCTTCGCGTGTACTAACAAAAAATATGTTCGCTTAAAACATATTTTATTACTAAATGGAAGATGAGCAATATATTCCATTCCAAGGGTCAAACAAGGATGATTAACAAATTTACAAAAAGGGAATTAAAAGTGCTTAATCTCGTGCTTAATTAAAACCTAAATTAAAGCATTTGAAACCAACTTACCTTGCAATTGGCACTACTGTATTTTTCATTAATTTTATGATTGGTGCGAACGTTTCCCTTACGGGTGGTTTGAAACTAAATCCAAATAAAGCATCAACAATTAAGCCAAATTGGGAATCGATAGTCGATTTCTCTGGCAGAATTTGTATAATAGGGATATTCATTGAAACACACTGATGGGTAAGATTATTGTACAATGACTTGTCGGTTCTTTTAGGATAGTATATTATAGGTTTGTATTCAAATAACTTTAAATGCCTGGCACAAACTAAACCGTCACCACCATTGTTTCCGGGGCCACAACAAATAAGTATGGATTTATCTAAAAATTGTTCCTTAGGGTATGATTTTGCTATAGCTGTTGCACAACTCAGTCCAGCTAGTTCCATTAATTGGTCAACAGAATATTGATATTCATTAAACAATTCTACATCTATGTTTATAGCTTCTTCTTGTTCCAGGTATTTAACCATCTTGCAAGAATTTAGTTGACTGAGACTGAAGAACCTACAGAACGATTTAAATTTAAAGGGAACCTGAAAATGTAAACAAATGAAATAAACGAACCAGTATTATTACTATTATTAAGTACTATTACTTTTTTAACAACATTAATTATTCTCATTACTTCTTAACACTTTTTTAACATAAAATAACCTTATTCCTCAATCATTGTTGTTAAGGTTAGAATATATTCTGTGGTTAGAATCACAAATCACAGAACTCAGTCATCAGTCATCAGTTTTGACATCACAAGCGCCGCATGGTATAAGCACAGATGTTATTAATTCTGTGGTATAAGGAGAATGGTATGTCAGGTTGCCGTCCAATTTGTGTATCTACTGCGCATTACGTCTAGGGATGTAAAAAAACCGTTTTTTTGATGTTGACGTTCTTTTCAGTTGAAAAAAACAGTTTTTTTCCCGTATTTTTCGTTTTTTTCGTATTATTTATGGCCAAACTGCGATACTGATATGTTTTTTTGGTTCTATAATTTCTATATCGACATTTACGTACCTATTTTTCGAAAATAATTATGGTTGGAATAGTTCTTTTCTATATAAAACTCGAAATTGCCGTCTTATGTTGTGTTGCGCATACATACTCCGTACTTCTTGACCATCTCGATATCTATTATGACGTCAGATTCGTCAGAAGAATAGTTGCTGCTTGAAAGCGTTGACCGGTTAAATTCTATCATCCATGGGTAACAATTACCTGTTCTGTGGAAGCAACATGATAGCTTTGTTCAAAAACTATTACACTAGTGTGGTGCAGTGGTATATAGTGTAGTGTAGTGTAATTTTATTTTGGTGTGACACTACACCAGTGTAGTGCAGTTTGTAAATAGTGTAAATTATCTGCGTAAAATTGGTTTATGAACACAGTTCAAATTTAACCTTACTTTTATGTTTTGAGTGATGGTTCTGGTGTTGTGCTTATTTTTTTTTTTGAAGCATTAAAGTAAATTGGTACTAACAGATAACAGATATCTAATGGAGAGATTAGTTTTATCAGAATTGTTATCATCTGATGATGATTTCTTGTTCTCAAATCTCCACATTTCTACACTACACTTTTGCACTACCTTTCAAGTTCGTGTAAAAGTGTAACACATTTCTGCACTACACTGGAATGTTTGAACGCCAAATATTTTTGACATATGCCAGATGACATCTACACTAGAGTTTATGAACACAGAATAATGGATCCAGTGTAACAATTTTGCACTAGTGCAGCTAGTGCAGGGTTTTTGAACAAAGCTAATATCTTATACTTTATCAAATAATTTTTTTTTATTAGAATTATTAATCAATAGGACAATGTTAATTTTTTTCGTAAGAAAATTTCTCGATTCACTTAACCTTGCTCCTAAAATACATACAGTACCTATATATTAAGATCATCAATTTTAATAAGTTTAAATAAGCTTATTAATCACTAATTTCAACACCAAATTGATTTAAAAAATACCAAAAAAACAAGGCTTGTGTATTTTTCGTGAAAAAAACCGGTTTAAAACAAAAAAAACGAACCGTATTTTTTTCTTTCGCATCACTAATTACGTCACTCAGTTTAAAAAATGTCGACAGTCACCTGTAATTTCGTACGTTTAATTTTTATTTTAATATTTTTAATAGTGATAACGAACAGTAACATACCTGCTTGTGCTATGGCTGGGTGTAACACTTAATATACAAAGACAACTGACATCAAGTCCTATTTTACATTTCCCCGCATTGAAAAGCTCACGAAAGTATATAGATCAACGATAAAATTAATTTGAAAAATAGCAGGTTAATTTTTTATTTCGCCGGTCTATCCATTTCATTGCCTATTGTCCATGATACAACAACACAAGATGTGATATCAAAGCGTTCAAATTTCGTCCGGTTTGCGCATGACGTCACACGGTGAGTAATTTTTAAAATCTATGTCGCGATTTCGAATTTAATATCAAATTTTGTTAGTTAAGAACTCTGTTTTATGACTTTTATTCATAATATGGGTTCACTGCTTATAGTGTAATACTAAGTTAATGACGGGTATTTAAATTATTACATTTTAGATGAAATTTATTAGAGCTCAGAGATAACACTGATTATTACATTCGATTTATTTTATGCAGATATTTCTATATTATACGTGAATATAAGTATAATAATACGAAATTAACTCCCAATTTATATTTTTCGTAGGCATGTATTTCGATTTGTAATTGTTGAATGTCTGGCCCTCCAAATTAATAATTTTGGGGTTCTTGTTTTCGAAGTTTTCGAAATTACAAAAATGGCAAGTCAAATGTAAAAAAGGATAAATTAACCATATATACATTCAATATATTTGATATTTAAAAATTTTGAAGAATGTTTTTACGTAAAAACACAGTGCGACCGCCATTCAGTATGCAGCATAATAGAAAACTTATTTATAATTAATTTCTCAAAAATTGTTTCTTGCCGAAAGTTAAGTATACTAAGAAAAACCAGTTCTGACGTCAAATTTTACCTTTAACATGTAGGAAGTTAAAAAAATATAAAAATGTTAATAATTAAGGTAAAAAATGTAAATAAACTTTCTCTAAACATTTTCTAGTTACTAAGTGAATTGATGCTAAATAGTACATTTGTGTGCTTAGTAGGAAAAACTTAAACATTCCCGGAAGACCGTGCAGATTGCTTATCGAGGCGCAAGCAACACGGAGTTCGGAAATATTCTTTTACTACGATGATACACATACTATTTTTTCTGAAACCGCGTTTCCATATACCCTGCATTTTTTTTATTTCAGGGAATTAAAAAACTTTATATCGTGCGTAGAATCTCTTGATCGATTATCAACATCACAATCGTACACAGCACATCTCATTTTCGACAATTTTTTAACTTTTAAACACAAAAATAGGGTTATTTCATGTTAAAGAAAAACTTAAAAATACCTATCAATTTGGATAGTAGAATATGCAAGAATAATGTATTGGTAAATACCATGTCTTTATTATTTGTTAATTATTTATAAATCAATAAAAAGTATCGTCAATAATTTCAAATTTTATTAACTTCTGACGTCACGGTTTAGAACTAAATCTAGGAAGATTTGTTTTTGTTAAGAGTCCAGTACCATTTGACACTTTTGACAGTTTGCTTTAGTTTGTGTTAGTTGATCATTTTTTACTATTATGGAGCCTAATTTCGTTAAAGCTAGCAGTGAAAATTTACCTGAAGTGAACTACGTTATGATTCAGGAATTTTTTGCGAAAAATATGGACTATTTCAGTGTCGAGTTTAAGAGCGTGAAAAATGTGAGGTTAGTTTTCTTGAGATATTTCATCTACGCTACACTGCGCATGCGTAAACATTGACGTCACGGCTGTTGGCGGGAACTTAATATTTTCAAATTACAAACCGAATTTAAAAATACGTAGGCGCAAAAAAAATACTTTTTTTCCAAATATACAGTATTTTTAAGTGTTCCTGATTGTACATTTAACATAAATATAAATTGTGAAATAACCCCATTGAAACCTAGCAAGTACGAAAACGTCTTGCTTTGCAAAACTTGATATGTTTTGTTGTTTGTATATTCCATAAATTAGACGCATTTTTACTTTTCGATGTATAAGTACGCCGTGTATCACTATTATGGATTCACCATTTTTGCAATTGGCGAGAAACGAATTACTGAAGTAAGCTACTTATCTCGATAAATACAATGGAATGGTTCAACCGCAATACAAGCCATTTTGCTCCGAAGTGGCCTTCTTACTTCTACAGGTAGTCAATAAATAATATATATGTTAATTTGGAACTGTCTTTATTGTATTAAGTATTAAGATTCTATAATAAAATTATTTACATTAAAATATTTTATTTTATAAAAATTTAAATAATACACAAAAACAGATTTGTGATTTTAGGTTATGCCATAAATCTAACTGTCAACAGTAGGCATTTACGATAATTGGAGCGGGTAATGTATCCTGAGCTGCTTTCCAGTGCCACGCTGAAGCGCTCCTGTACAGCTCGGGAGCGCTCCAAGAGCGCTTTGTACCGCTGCTAAGCGTTCCAGTGGTTTCGGGTTTGACGTATCTGAACTGTTCAAAGTCTGCATACCCCCGTCCCCTCAAGCACCAAGAATTTTCTGGTGTTTAATGTACTAAACGGGAGGGGGAATGTCAAATTTGAATTTTGTTGAGTTTTAAAGGGTATAAATACAATTAAAATGAATGAAAAATTAGTCTAATGCCAATGACAATGACATTTTATCATTCTTACCATCATCTTTATTACGGTGCACACTTATAGTTATTGGTTATTTTCAATTTATTGGAAATAAATTAATAATTAAGGATGCACCGTAATAAGCCGCAATTTCAATAACTTCATTAGACATCGTCAGTTTTCACAGAAAAATGCAGCATATATACCACAAATTATTATTGCTTTCAGAGGTTATGTTATAATAATCATAAACCTTACAATTTTGGGCGTTCCAGTGGCAAGCTCACTGATGTGCCAAGCACCTGAACTGTTCCGGGGCTTGATACACTTTGTACCGGTGACATTGGAAAGCAGATCTGGTACATTGCGGTAATCAGCTGTTTTATGTCAATACATCTACCGAGCTAAGAATTACCGAACGCAAAATTTCAAATGTAACCTAAAGCATCACTTGACTAATTAATAAATTATTGAAAATTGAATTACTTTTTTATTTTATGCTTATTCATAAGTCCATACTGCTCGCCATGTCAAAATGGAAAGTAAAAAAACATTTATATGTATTGCATATTTAGATATACCTATTTACTTACTTAATTCATTATACATATACATAAATGTTTCCGTCCTCATCTAAAATTACTTCATTATTTTCGTCAGTGATGGATTTCATTTTTCTCAAATACTCACAAAATGTCAAAAATTAAGTTATTTTAATCATATTTTAAGGTTATACCGCATTTACCAACCGATGTAGTCGATCCATAAATTTTGGATCGGGTAGATGTAGCGAATACATTCGATACATTTACCGAACGCGGTTCGGTAGATATGTTCTTATTATCGAACGCTCTGATACATTGCGGTATGTAGCGCTCCAATTATCGTAAATGCCTAGTGTCTACTGTGTTAACAGTGAAGTTAGCGATTTATTTACGATTATGAACTACTACACCAAAATTGCAACGTCACTTTTAAAATGTTGATTTCGAGTCAACCCAAGCAAAGTCAAGAAAGTTCATCTCAATGTTGGTTAGTGAATCACAAAAATTGTCAATATTGATATGGCAATCCATTTGTCAAGTTGAAATCAAGTCATTCAGCCCTATTCTATAACTATTAACATTTGTCAATTATTGACTTGATTTCAACTTGACAAATGGATTGCCATATCAATATTGACAATTTTTGCGATTCACTAACCAACATTGAGATGAACTTTCTTGACTTTGCTTGGGTTGACTCGAAATCAACATTTTAAAAGTGACAACGTTGCAATTTTGGTGTAGTAGTTCATAATCGTAAATAAATCGCTAACTTCACTGTTAACACAGTAGACACTGTTGACAGTTAGATTTATGGCATAACCTAAAATCACAAATCTGTTTTTGTGTATTATTTAAATTTTTATAAAATAAAATATTTTAATGTAAATAATTTTATTATAGAATCTTAATACTTCGGGGGCGGTCCCAGTCGCTAACCTTATAAATTCCAACAGATGGAACTATATGTAGCTTTTGCCAATATAACCGTATTGACGTATTGTAATTTATTTACTATGAGATAGGTGGAGTAATGTGTTGTAATTTATCTACCCTTTGATAGATGGAGACATTACACTCACATCTTTTACATTATTATGACGCACAACCGCGCAAAATTAATTCGTTTTTATAACTACATTTACAAATGATCATACATATTTAATTACTAGTGACTTTTTTCTGATAATGTTTTTAGATTTGACAGCTTGTTTTATCTAGTTATAAATATTTGTATTATTTTGTGATTTGGATATTTGTAGATATTTTTGTGTATTATTGTAACTGTTTGGACTTATAAATTATAAATATTTATAATATTTATTTGTGTCTTGGACAATTGTGTTTTTTATGGGTAGTCCTGTAAATAATCTAACTATTTGGGCATTATTTTTTTTTTTGTTATTACGACCATATGATTAACATAACCTTAAATTTATAGTTTTTGTAAATTTATTTTCAATTTTAATTTTAATTTTTGTAGTTCTAGCTTGGATCCATTATACAATTTAAAAGCTCATTCAGATAATAGACATATAAAGTTTTAATATTGTAGATTATTAAAAATCGACTGCTAATTATAGGTTGGATTTCCAACCAACAAAAAGCATCTTATTTTATTAGATCAAGGTAATTAAAACTTTAATAATTATGCACTGAACAAGATTTTAGTTGATAGTACAGGAACCCAGCAGAAATTTTTTGATAAAACCGACATAATATTCCAAAAACTTAGAAAACGCATAATTTTGAGGTTAGATGTGACACCCCAGTTTGTATATTTTTCTTGGCATACCTGCCATACGTAAGTACCATTTTCCTGAGAAACAGAAATCATTTTCCTTCGGATATGTTTAGGGTTGGAGTAATAAAACATAAAACAGAAAGACATTATTTAATAATATATTTATTATATTTAATAGAATGATTGCATTATTATTAATAATAAGAATTGTTTTACAATCATATCAAACTATTATAGTGGTAGGTAGGTTCCTAACATGTTATTCTGAACAACTTGCTGTAGAAATCTGTTCCAATTTGGGTACCTACTTCCTTTTCTAATACAGCTGAAATACACACATTTTACTTTTTCCCACTTTTGCCAAACTAGCTGATTTCCAGCATATTACCCAGTTAGCACAAAATGTCCGTGGGATGTCCATATATGAGCTTTTACGTTCCATATGGGATCGTCGCGGCAAAATGTCCCTCGGACGTTCCAAGGACTGAAATATCCCACGGAAACATCCCTGGGACTTACCGTCAGGGACGTCCCTGTAGAGTTATATTAAGAAAATCCTTGGGATGTCCCAAATAGTGAAACAACCCAGGCTAACGTCCCAAGGACTTAAGGACTTGGATATTAATTCTGGGTAAGGTATTTTATAAAAAAAACAAATATATAATGCACATGCTCAATCACAATTGACGGTCGAAAATATTGAAAACTATTTTTTAAACCTAAAAATATTGTTATTTTGGAGTGATAATGTTTTTATTAAATAAATATTATAGGTATCAGGATTCATTCAACAAAAACAAAGAGTAGAATAATTATAAAAATGTGGAAACAATCTAATTTTTAATCGTTTAATCTGATATTCAGTATGTTTGGTATTATGTATACCTAATATTAGAATTACTATTAAAAGTTTTTCTTCTGTGATAAAGCAAACGAAACATTTGGTAAACAAATTTTCAAGTTCTGTTTGGGTTCTCAAATATTTTAAATTTGCCGCCGCTTAATAAATGTAACGGACCAAGCAGAGCCCAGAACCAATCCAGGGCAAGGATAAGAAGGAGACAGACTGGAGAAAGAGCAATATGGCTGCGTGCATGTTTTGTTTGGTGTTTGGTGTCTTTTTGGTCTGGTGTTTTGTTAAAAGTTAAGTGGTCTTTTACAGATTGATTATTGTATTCTTTTACGCTTCATTATGCCTATTAATTTGTGATGTTCCTTTGAATAAATGATCAGTATTCCTGTAAAGGGTTATTTGAACTTTTGATGCGACATTGACACTGAAGTAGATCCTCAAATACTTATTAGGTATACTGAACTTGACCCACATTTCGCCAACCAAATTGACATCATTGGGAGGTGATAAACAGTTTTAAGCATCTGCCAATGATGCCATGTTGGCCAAGCTCGTCGACTGTAATAAACTTTTTGGTATTTGTGGAAATAATTTAATTCATTGTCAATTAGTATTTTATTTTGAATCCAGTTGGATGTAGGTTTTATATCTGGTATGCTATTAGAGCATGTCCTTGTCAGGTCCTAATATTGTCCAAACACGACCTGAAAGGACGTTGTTGGGACGTGACAGGGATATCCTGAACAGTAGGGACGTCCCGGCTTGCGCTGGGACGTCCCTACTTTGTTTTGGGATGTCCCTGGGATGTTTCAAATGTTCTGGCTTGATGTTTTTGGGACGTCCCAGGAACAGCCTTGTGTTATCTGGGTATAGATGTTAATTAAGATGTTTCTCTTTGTTGGTGCAGCCATAGTTTAGGTGTTATGAACTTCGGCACTTAAAAAATTCACGTTCTCAATATAAAAATCGTTTATTACCATATTATTATCGTTGTCTACAACTCGTAAATGTCAAATTCCTTTTCAATTTTACTCATCTTTTTAAATAATACTAATAATAAATAACACATTTCCAATGTTCATAGTCGTTAACTCATTTTCTTCTGTCAGCTGTCACTACTTGTCATTCACGTGCGCTTATGCGCAGCCTCAAAATTCGGCAACATGAGAATACATTCTCAACCAAGCGTTAACCCTCTACGAGATTCTATTGGTGGTGCCTCATAAATGTACTTCAGGCACCAATAGGAATGTAAGGTACGGAAAGCAAAATGCAAACGAAAATGGTTGGGAATGCCCCTTTATAGCAAACTGCTGCGGCGGTTTATATTCATCCTAAAATTGATTTCAATATTTTTATACGACCTTTCAAATAAATTAAAAGATTGACAGAATATTCAATTTATAATTTTGATTTTGCTGCCATCTACGAGACAGTAGCCAAAGTTCTATATGTCAATTCTTTAGTATCATTTCGAACCAAAAACCTTGTTTCCTGCATTATACAACGTATTTAATTTCAGTGATATTGGTTTAGTAGTTCGACATTTTTTCAATAATTACTTAATAAAAAATCAAAATTTAAACATGTATGTGTTTAATATAGCGTAGCGGATTGGACCAGAACCATTTTATTGAGATCACGACTTTTTTAATTATTTCAAAATTAGGTTAAAAGTTTACGAAGTTTAACAGCTTGGTAAGAAAAGAATCGTCATTTTCTTGAGTTTTTTAATAGTCCAGTACTATTCTACCGAGTTTTTTCTAAAGGCCAGTCAAAAAATATTTTGAATCGGTTCAGGGATGCGGCAGAAATTGTCGAACTACGAAGTGCTTATTTTAGGCAAATCTAACCTATTTTTCCGCCCACCTTAATACAATAAAGACAGTTCCAAATTAACATATATATTATTTATTGACTACCTGTAGAAGTTGACTTATGTCAATTGAAACCTAGCAAGTACGAAAACGTCTTGCTTTGCAAAACTTGATATGTTTTGTTGTTTGTATATTCCATAAATTAGACGTATTTTTACTTTTCGATGTATAAGTACGCCGTGTATCACTATTATGGATTCACCATTTTTGCAATTGGCGAGAAACGAATTACAGAAGTAAGCTACTTATCTCGATAAATACATCAATGGAATGGTTCAACCGCAATACAAGCCATTTTGCTCCGAAGTGGCCTTCTTACTTCTACAGGTAGTCAATAAATAATATATATGTTAATTTGGAACTGTCTTTATTGTATTAAGTATTAAGATTCTATAATAAAATTATTTACATTAAAATATTTTATTTTATAAAAATTTAAATAATACACAAAAACAGATTTGTGATTTTAGGTTATGCCATAAATCTAACTGTCAACAGTGTCTACTGTGTTAACAGTGAAGTTAGCGATTTATTTACGATTATGAACTACTACACCAAAATTGCAACGTTGTCACTTTTAAAATGTTGATTTCGAGTCAACCCAAGCAAAGTCAAGAAAGTTCATCTCAATGTTGGTTAGTGAATCACAAAAATTGTCAATATTGATATGGCAATCCATTTGTCAAGTTGAAATCAAGTCAATAATTGACAAATGTTAATAGTTATAGAATAGGGCTGATTTTGTCTGTTTATAGCACCCATGAAATACCCCAGCAGAATCAATTAACAGACTTTGAGATTCCTTTAATACAGCAGATGTTGTATTCCCACAAAAACACTACAGAAACTTAAGATCTGATGCAGTCCAACTGTTAATATGCCTGGTGCTGTTCTTGACTGTCGTAAAAGGAAAGTTGGAAATAATATTAAAAATAGACTACTCTTTTAGGTTGGAATTCCAACTAACAAAAAACATTTTTACTTTATTATTTAAGCCAATTACAACTTTATTAATAATGTACTGAACAAGATTTTAGTTGATAGTACAGAAACCACGCAGAAAATTTGATAAAATTGACATAATTTTCGAAAATTTTAGAAAATACATATTTTTGAGGTTAATTGTGACGTCGCCTCTGCCGTTTTTTAAACTGGGGCACGATACACATAAGCTTACGCGGTATGTTCTTGCGCATCCTAAAGCTATCTCTCTCGCACAATATGACGTCAGCTGGATTGCAAAATTCGAAATTCGTGATGTAATAGGCATGGAGAATTGTGATAAATATTATTGTCGCTGCTTTTAGGGCATTTTTCTTAGTTTTGTTATCACTTCTATCAAGTTATTGCTATATGATTTAAATTTAATAAACATATAATATATATTTATCAAAAAAAATGATGTTATTCTATAACTTTCTCTTATAGCGCTATGAACATACACCTCAATAAAATTATAGCAGGATGTAAATGACAACTTTACTTTTTATTATTACTTATTAAGACAGCTTATCTTACTTTCTATAATATTCAGCAGTTTGTTTAAATGCAAACTACAAATAAAAATTTAATTCACTAAGTCTAGGGTTAGGTTTTTCTATAACATTTTACATCTCCGATGTAAATTTACAGTTGCATTTTATGGTATAGACACTATTTTATATTGGATGTAAAAAGTCAAGGTCAAAGGCTTACATCCCTTACAGCAAGCGCTGTAAAATGGGTTACAAATAGCACCTGTATCGTGAAATAGCACAAGTTGATGAAGTAAGAGAAACAACAAATTATAATAGAAATATGTAGCTTTATTTAAATTTGAATAAGGTATGCAAAATTTCAACGTTTTACTTTTTCTGTAGGTTTCATACAGAAAAATAACTTAAGAAACAGATTAAAATTTACTTAACTTAATATTCTTTGCATTAATTTTGTCCTGGCGACTACAAGCAATAACCCACTGTTTTATTAAATTAGCATCCTTTGGAAACCGAAAATACTTTATATTACACCCTTTAATCACTCGGGTATAGTTTTTACATTTTGCCACAGCACAATTCAACATTTTAGCCGTAAATCACAAAGTTAGACGATTTACACGTTTACATATTATAACATGTTTATATCACTATACTATTACAAAACACGTTTTATTATGAAAATGGCATTGAAATTATAAGAAAACTTGGAAAATATAATATTCTATAGATCAACAAATTCAAATCAAAGCAAAACACAGCGACTGTGTCAGTGTCAGTGTCTGCCAGCTGACGTCATGCGCGGCGATTTCATTTTTAGGTCTGTCTAATGAGCATACCATGTTTTCTTATACCATGAACTGGGGTGACCTAAATCAATTTGGTGTTGTTGAAATTATATAGTGATTATAATAAGCTTATTTAAACTTATTAAAATTGATGATCTTAATATACTGTTTATTTTAGGAGCAAGTTAAGTGAATCGATAAATTTTCTTACGAAAAAAATAAACATTGTTTTATTGATTAAATAATTCTAATAAAAAAAAATTATTATGTTGCTTCTTACACAGAACAGGTAATTACCCATGGATGATAGAATTTAACCGGTCAACGCTTTCAAGCAGCAGCTGTTCTGACGTCATAATGGACATCGAGATGGTCAAGGAGTACGGAGTATGTATGCGCAACAGAACATATGACGGCAATTTCGAGTTTTAAATGGAAAAGAAAACTATTCCAACCATAATTATTTTCAAAAAATAGTAAATGTCGATATAGAAATTATAGAATCAAACAAACATATCAGTATCGCAGTTTGGCCATAAATAACACGAAAAATACGGAAAATAAAACTGTTTTTTCAACTGAAAAGAACGTCAACATCAAAAAAAATAGTACATCCCAAATAGCACAACTTGGTCCAATAAATATCCAATGGACATCCAATGGATGAATCATTATAAAATCTAGGATGTCCAATGGACATCCAGATTGCAATCAACATCAGTCCATTGGATGTCCATTGGGTGTCACTTTGTCACAACTGTGGACATAATTTTGGACATCCAAATTTGGTCCAAAACATGTCCATATACAGGATGTCGCGAAATTAGCTTACATTATGTACCAGTGTCTCTTCTACAACCAAAAATAACAATAAAGATTCTACAAACATAAGTCGAAAAATACTTTCTAAGCGAGCCATAGCCCCCTCAAGGTAAATCCATGAGAATGCTCTTTTTCTGAATATCACTGGAAATCGTTCCAAGATAAAAAAACTTTTGAAAATTAAGTCACCTTTAAAATCTAACAGTTAGCCACGGTACCAAATTTAATTTTTTTATCTTGGAACAGTTTCCGAGATATATGAAATAAACATTTTCAGGGGCTTACCTTTAAGGTGCTGTGGCTCCCTTAGGAAACAATTTTCAACTCAAGTTTATAAAAAAAATTTATTTTTGGTAGAAGATAACACTGGTAAAATATTGCAAGTTAATTTTGGGACACCTTATGTCAAAACCAAATGAAAAATATTACGTGGGCTAAAAATTAAAAAAAGGTTTAATGTTTAATCAAAAAGTAATGAACACTAGATATATATGATTATATGTGCTTTATTTGCCACTGATTTCATTTACCAAAGATTATTTACATATAGACATATAGATGGTCAGAACCGAGGTTAGAACTAATGCAACAGTTTATCGCTCATAAAGTGGAATTCAACTGAAGCATTCTCTCATATTGAACAGCCAATATCTCTGTCATTCGTATTCCAACTTTGTATGTGTAAGAGAGATAATTATCTAGGTATGTGTAAATAATTTTTTCTTCTACATTTCTCTGCTTAGTTCCTCTCCATAGGCTAACACAGCCACTTCCTTATGATGTTTCGATTTCATTATTATTTTTATTTGTTCGAGTCATATGAGCTGCATCTAAAAAATTCATTCCAAAATAAGGTTCCTTACACAAAACAGTTATTATTATTATTATTCGTACTGGTCAAGGCGATATGAAATTTATTTATTTTTCGAACATTATTTATTACTCATGATCGCAACATGATTTATTAACATTAAAACAGTTTAAAAAAAAAACATATTAAGAATTTACAAATACATATTTTACTAGAGAACCAACGAAAATATTTCTAATCTACCAGAGAAAAATGAATACTTATAGGTAATCGTTAGCACGAGAGAGATGTGAAAATATAAAACGTGCATTTCTATGGTTTGAGGCACATTAGGTATAGCAATTAAATAAATTTATATAATATTTTATATTAATATATACTTACACAGCTCAAAGGAAGTCTTTTCTTCTTTTCCTTGTTTGGAAGATGGTAGTTATATATTTCTAAAAAAAATAACAAACATCTTATTATTACCTACACTAAAAACCCCTCAGCAGTTTTGTTTAATGGGGAAACTGTCATTTTTATTTTATATAATTTTTTAATGGGAGAAGTGTAAATTACGTTTTGTCATTCAGACAAAAGCCAACTAAGAAATCTGTTGGAAAAAAATAGCGCTACTTTTAGTGTTAAGATGTTAGCCATTTTCAGAAAATTATGTATTGGTATATAAATTTATCTTTTCGGAAATTTGTGTAACTGTTCCACAATTAGACCCTGCTCTAATACACGAAAATCAGTACAAGGGTTAACACAACTGCACACGAATATAACTTGATCATATAGAAAATGGCTCAGGTAACTCCATATAAAAATAAAATACGGAAAACTTATAACTTCACATTAACAATCATTTTACACAAAAATCTGTGATAAAATGAGGTTAGTTTCGGTGTATGAAGTGAACAATATATTTAGTTTTCTATTAATTGAGTTTGTAGATAGTTTAAACTTAAACGATATAATATACAAAATAATATATTAGGTATTTCACTTTTATTTATCACGAAAAAAATTTAGTATTGTATATTATTATGAGAAGATGCCAGGCAATTAAAATGCGCAGAAACGAGTTTATGCATGCTCTTAATTTTAAGCCAATGAGAGCGACTTGCGTCATATTCAAGGTTGTCCACAGTGGCAGCGTCAGTATACAGAGTTTTGTTCGCAGGCGGTCGGTGGTTGAAAGTAGAAATATAATTCGTTTAGTGCATAGATTAGGTGGTTTAGTACCAAATTTGGTGCAAAATGTCTTAAATAAAACAACTTGATGTGAAATTTGTACAAATTATTACTCTACACTCTACAGTTAACCTGAAAAATAGAGTCGAGTATACTTCAACTTGTCCATGAATTGATACCTCGTGTGCTATTTAATTTTCTTATGCACACAAAGTTAAAACATTAGTCCAAAAACATTGTTCCATATCTAAATGGGAAAAATGTTTTTGGGCTAGCTATTGCTTTAGTTTTATGTGCATAAGAAAATTAAATCGTACGTGAAATATCAATTCATTAACAAGTTAAAGTATACTGGAGTGTAGTTATTCGTCACACATTGTAATAAAATTTAAAAAGCAATTTAATAATTCAACTTAAATATTTGCAATTATTGATACCCCAGATGACGCTACACCACTGATAGAAATTGTTCGCGCACGTTAGCTCCGCCCCGGGCATCTTCTCATAGTAATATTACTCAACCTACTTACGTACTTACCATGGCGTACTTTACAGCAATTACCTTGTCACAATAATAACTACTTATTTATTTATTTCAGACAAATGTTATTCTGAAATTTACTACATAATCCAGAACTTAGATCTTATTAGTAATTACTGTTTTCACACTTCACTTTTAACCAGTTCATCAAGTTTAAAGGCCAATTTATAAACTTGACGGTGGTTATTCCGTTTGTCGTTGCTCGTGACGTTTGCCGATTGCCGGTCGTAGTCACAGAACTGCCGTTCGTTTACTCTGTGCATTGAGATAGCAATGACTGTGCCATAAGACATAACCTCGAAATTTCTAATTTTTTTTTAACTCTCGATTTGTTTTGTGCGTTTTTAAATTTAAATTAGTTTAATAATTTGTTGCTAAAATCACACGTGACTGTCAAAAACGGATTTGATTGGCTCTAGAGAATTGCTACGAGCGTTGCTACGACCGGCCGCCGGAAAAAGATAAAATTGATTTATGTTGAACGGCACCAACGGCAGTCCCAACGGCAGACGACACCGTCAATGGCAACTATGAATGGTCTTATGCATATCAATGTTTTTAACTTCTAACGGCCACCGTCAACAACACCGGCAAACGGAACGGCAAGTTTATAAATTGGCCTTTATTCGCTTCTAATAACACTTAATTAATAACAATGGCGGCGGCGGCGGCCGACAGCGACCAGCGACAGGTGAGGATTGTCAACGCCTGCGCTCTGAATAAAATGTGAGAGCCAATCATTTGATGGCCGGTTGAATGTCGAACATATAAAGAACGTACGCGAATTACTGCATCCTTTTTCTTTTCATTAAATATAAAGAGAAAGAAATATAATAGACCGCCAATGTTTAAATGACACAATAAAAAGTTCTAAAAAAAAGTTGCAAACTTTATACTATGATAATATCATTAAAATTAAATATAGGTACTTATTAAATCTAGTATAAACATAATAAATATAAATTAAAATACATGCAAATTTTGGACAAATTGGACAGCCAATTGCAGTACAATGGATATCCATTTAAATGTCCCTATACACGTCTGGATACTTAATGGATATCCATTGGACTGCAGGTAAATCTATATCCACTGGACATCAAGAATTTGATATCCAATGGATATCCATTTAACGTCCCTGGACATAGGGACTCTTAATGGATACAAAATGGATATCCAATGGATGTTGATGGTTATCTGGGATTGTGTAACTACCTAATAGGAAAAGCCTAACATTCCCGGACGACTGTGAAGATTGCACACGGAGTCCGGGAATGTGCTTTTCCTACGAGATACACATACTATTTTTTATGAAATCGCAGTTAATATAATTATAATTAAGAAATTTTTATTAATACATAACATTTTTTCATTGCAATCTAATTGCTTATAAAATCGTTTCCTTTGCAATCACTGTTTATTTATTGATGTGAGTGCTGATTTCGTTTCAATGCGTGCTACAAATTAAAATTGACAATGATGAGTTTGATGATGACATACAGGTGCCTGGGCACCACCAGAGAGTAACAGCTGCGAATAATGTGACTTTAAATTTTCATGAATTATTGCCACGTAAAAGACCCTGACTTCCCGATCTGAAAATGTCATGATTTGTAATTTATCTTCAGTTGAAGGCATCTCTACGTTATAGTCAAATTACTCCCATGCTGAGATCAACACTTAGTAAGGAAGACAGATAATAATATATCAAAATATTCGAAATTACGCGTTTTCCTGAAACGTCAAGGTGACAGTTATAATCCAAAGAAACCGAAAGTTCTGTCAAATGAACAACTTGAAATATTTATTACTCAAGCACCAGATCATATGGGGCATTTTTCAATATTCACCGGTGAGTACACCGGTCCAACCGGTTTCTCACCGAGCCGTTTCAGAATTGACCGATTAGCAAAAATAAGGTGTTCCTAAATTTACCGGTGTAATCAGCTGTTTCAACCGGTTAGGCACCGCATCCACCAGGTTCCTGAGTTGGAATTCGGTTGATATCTCGGTGGTTTTAATAACCTCACTTTAATTTTAATAATTGTTTTGTGTCATTGACTGAAAATTGTAGGTACCTACATGTTTTTATTAAAATGGAGTCCTGAACCCGTATTCAACGGAAGAGGACTAATGTTAAATGGAAATAATATAGTGTTACAAAATGTATTTAGTAAGTAAAATCGTAGCCCGTTGCGGTAAAATATTTTATTTAAAAAAAGTTCAATATAAGTAATTTTTTTGATTAAGTTGAACTGATCAAATTTTGTCCTGCTTATCCGGAAATGTTTTTGAAAATCAGAAGGTGTATAATTTAAAACAATATTTTCAATAAAATTTTTAATCTTATCATGTTTTTTGAGTTCAATCTTGTTGGCAATTTTCTCTAACAATTCCTCATCAGAGGGAGACTTGTTAGAACTGCTGCTTTTAGTATGTTTTCTTTCCATCTTCTGCAATATTACCGTACTGACTGGTTTATTCGCCATGTTGCAATAATACAAATATGTGAAAAGGCAACAAAATTCTGATAAAAAACAGAAACCACAACGAAACTTTCTAAGCACAAAATGTTATTTTAATTGTTTTACCTACGATCACTAACGTAAATAGCTGAAAACGCACTCTCCGCCACCTACGTAAATTGAACCTTACACACCGTAAACAAATCGCACGCTCAGCCGCTGAGGTGCAATGCAATGTGACCACGTGACCTACTTTACACAACACTTGTAGTTCATATTTCTGACACCAGGCTAAAATTATTAAAAATGGCAGGTGCAAAACTTAATTTTCTAGCTCTGTCAAAACTGACATAAGCAACGAATAATACAAAATTGTGTTTTAATTTCAATAAATACGATTGTAGGTAAAGTATAGTACATAATTCGAGTTGTAAAGCAATTACGCACTCATGGAATTGCCACACTCGCCGCTACGCGGCATCGTGCGCAATTTTTCCATTCGTGCGTAATATGCTATTTAAAACTCTCATTACGTAATATACTAATGTATACAAATAAATGTCAAAGTTGTCAACAGGAAACAGGAACCGAGAACTTTAACCGAAGCGTTTCAAAATTATTAACCAAACACACGCAACCGGGCATTCACCGGAAAAAAAATTCTAAACCGGTTCCTTCAACCGGTAGATGTGACGGTGAATTTTGAAAAATGCCCATGTACTATCGCGGCCGAAAAAAAGTAATCGACTAATTTTCCCGTTGTAACTATGGTTCTATTCAGTGTCGCATCAATCCCAATATTTTTTTATTAGTGTCAACGTCATTGTCATATTGAGAAAAAATAAATTTTGTATTACTTAATCATGCCTTAACATGTTTTGAGTGAAGAAGAAAAAGGCTACATCATCGCCAAACTTGGAGAAGGGTGGTCTCAAGAACGCATAGCAAGTGAAATTAATTGCAGCAAAAGCACACGATTCAAAAACTAAACAAAAAGTGAATAGATCCGAAATTCATGATCTGAGCAGGGCAGTGGGTTCTGGGCGGCCAAGAAAGAGTTCTCTAGAAAACGACAATACCCTGGTTAACTATGTGTATTTATACCCATTTTCTAATTCTATTGAAGCCAAAGAGCAAACCAACTTCCCAGCGTATGTTAGGACAGCAAGAAAACGGTTGCGAGAGCAAGGTCTATTTAACTGTGCCAGTGCTAAAAAGCACCGACTAACAGATGATAATAAAGAGGCAAGATTGCAGTTTGCAAATACTTTTATTAATGAATAAGATCGTTACTGGGAGATAGTAGTCTTTTCCGACGAAAAGATATTTCAGTCCTGCTACAATGGTCAACTGCGAGTTTACCGTCCCAGGGGTCATAAGTTTGATGAAGAATATTTGTACAAAACAGATAATAGCGGAAGGTCTGTCTTTTTGTTTAGTTTTTGAATTGTGCCTTTGCTGCAATTAATTTGACTTGCCATGCATTGTTAAGACCACCCTTCTTCAAGTGTGGTGATGCTGTAGCTTTTTTCTGCTTCTCTCAAAACCATACTAATTAATTGTTTTCTTATAATTAAAAAATATTAACAACTTATTTCTTATTAGTTTTTTTTAAATAAATACGACCCCACCAATGATTTCTTGTCAAAATAATTTAATTGACATAACTGATGTAAACACTCCCATTTACAAAGGAAAATTTTTCGAAACAACATACGACTTGATAAAAGATCGATTACTTTTTTTCGGCCGCAATAGTACTTAATGAATAAGGTATACGTTTAAAATGTGAGAATTTTAAAATTATCTAGATATTTATGTAGTTTTTATATTTTAGGTTGCCTTAATATTTGGTGTGGCCGGTCCATGTCACCGTGATGAACTGTGTCAATAATTAAATTTGCCTGCGTGTATTTAGTTATTGTCTAAAATTTAGATAAAAAACGAGTCCGGGAAACTTCTATTTTTGGGGTCTGAAATTGCGCCGAAAAAGTAGACATTCCTGAGCGGTTTCAGAAAAATCGTTTTTTTACATCACTAGGCATACCATTCTAAAGGTAAGGTCATGCACTCGCGATTTGCGATATGCGATATGCAATTTTATAACGAAAAATAATGTTCGTTCATGCACAAACGCGAAAACTAGTTACTTTTGAATTTCAAACATAGGTACTTGTCTTGTCAGACTTGCTTTGCTGTTGTTGCTGTTAACCAAAAAATTATACATACAACAAAAAACGAAAAAACTACGGGCTACGTTCGAGTTTGACTGGGACAAGGCGAACAGCGCGGGTAACGGGTATTATGACGTCAACACCGAGCGTACCGGTTGATTTTAACTCGAACGGTAGGTGGCGAGTAAACTACATAACAACACAACCTCAAATTTTCCATTTTGCACTAAATAATTTAATAATTAGGCCTAGTACTTTTTTCTTCACTTTCACACTATTTCACAGAACGTATGAATCATATGATAACATTTTGGCAACGACAGTCAGTTGTTGACACTTTTTAGTTTTTGGTACGACTTTTAAGGTTATGTTTTAAGCACACCCTGTATGCTCGACCTCCAAACTCCGAGAACATCGAGCGCGCTCGGACGTGCTGCCCCAAGCCGTCTCAAACGCAAAGGAGAACGCTCCGAGTTTTAACTAAAACGCTTGAAACAATACCGAACGCCTCGGGCGCCCTTGGGGCGTGAAAACGAACGCCCCGCCCCCTTGATAACAAGTAAATACCATGAATAGTGCTTATGTGTTGAGGCTTTTACAACGTAGAAGAATAATTATAACTAGTATTTAATCAGAAAAAAAAAAAAAAATACAGAGATATTGTGCAGTGAGAGAAATTTTTATGAAAAGAAAAGATCGGGGCTTAAATGCAAAAAATATAGTTCATCGGTATCTCTATGAAGAAAAGCCCACGCGCAGTATAAAAAAATTTCGCGATAATCGCGAAAAATAGAAACAATTTCAATTTTCCCGCCCCCCAAATTTTGCGATTCTCGCAATAAATTGAATTACAAATAGTTGTGTCTAACATTTTTGAAACTAGCCAATCAAATTAATAATAATAATAATGATAATAATAAACGGCCTTTATTTGATTGAGTATTACAAATATTACAATACAATTCACTACGACACGGCGAAGTCTAGCAAAGCTAAATCCTGAAAATCGCAAATCGTGAGTGCATGAACTTACCTTTATACTCACAGGTAACATCCACAAAACATATAAAATAAATAAATAAATAAATAAAATAAAATCGTCTTTATTAGAAAAAAAGAAATACAATTTCCTTAAATCTAAAGGGCGAAGTTTAGCTTAACAGCTATTCTACCACTTATACCCTAAAAACAAAAGCAAAAAGATTAAAGAGCAGCATAATTTGTGCGTAGGTTTTAAGTATAACAAAACTGAGTGAGTACATAAAGCTCTTAAAATATCAGTAACAGTAAAAAGAAGAATATATATACGTAAATAAGTATATAATTGAAGTAAAATTAAATTAAATTTAAATTTTAGGTTATTTCCTGACCTTATAACTACAATAATATAGTGATGTCACAAACAAATAAACAAAGTAAAAATAATTCCGCATAAAACCAATGACCCCTTTCCTTCAATTCTTTATTTGATCAAGTAAACATTTATTTTTTATCGACTTACCAAACTGACCTATCGACATTAACTTAAAATCATTTGGTATTTCATTATACAACTTTACCGCATTATACGAAAACGACCTTTGAAAAATAGTTGTAGTATGTTGAGGCATTGTGAACGTGGTAGGTATGAAATCGGATATTAACATTATGGATAGAACTCCTGGAAACAAGTTTCTCCCTAAGATAAATTGGGGTGGAAGTCAATAACAGTCGGTGAATGAAAATTAAATAATGACATTTAGTATGATTTGACATTTTTAGCCATTTAAGTTGTAAAAATTTATCAGATAAGTGGTCAAACTTCCTTAGATTACTAACAAAACGACAACCAGACATTTTGTATCCGTTGTATACGGCTTTGCGTAAGAACATCTAGGCATGGAGAATATACTATATCGCAATAATCAAATATAGGTATGACTAAGGATTCGCAAAGTTTTTTCCTAAGTTTATAATTCATTATAAATTTATTTGCATACAAAACTTTCAATTTAATATAGGCCCTTTGAATTAACTTAGAAACGTGAGAATAAAAACGAAGCTGCTCATCAAAAATAATACCCAGGATTTTTGATTCCTCTGAAAATGCAAGTGTGGTGTTATCTATTATGATATTTAATTCGCTCTTTATTTTCGCTCTTTGGTAATTGGAGCAAAATAGCATAACTACACTTTTATTTGGATTTAATTTTAAATTATGGTTGGCGGCATAAGCGAGAATTGAAGCAAGATCTTTATTTATTTCAAGCGACGCTAATTGGGTTTCAGATGGACGAAAAGAATGCAATATCTGTGTATCATCTGCATATGATTGTAAATGAGAATATTGAATCTGGGTAGAAAGATCTGCAGTGTATATTAAAAATAATAGCGGGCCAAGAACAACCCTGTGGTACTCCTGATATAACTAGTTTTGCGGCAGAAGTCTGTTGAGCAACAGACACTCGTTGATAACGGTCACATAGGTAAGTTTCGAAAAAACGGACTGATCTTGTGTCAAAACCGTAATATGACAATTTGGCACACAATAAGTTATGATCAATGGTGTCGAAGGCTTTAGAGAAATCTAGTGATATAAGAGCTGTTGCATATAGAATGTAACATTACAAATCACAGAACCTCGAACCTCTAAAACATGAATTGAATAGTTCCAGCAGAGTTTATATACAGAGAAAGTTGGGACAGCGCGTGATTTTATGAATGAATTTAAAAACACGAGGTGGGTGACCTTGTTTAAAAGTTTAGTAGGTTCCCAGACAGCACAGGTACATCCTCTGTACGTTTGATGAATATCCATATTGGACATGAAGGACATAGAGAGGATATCCTTATGAACAACATATGGACCACATGGGATATCTTATGGATATCCTTTTGTCACAACTTTAGATGTCCATACATTGTCCATTCTAAAGCCTTACAGATGTACATAAATTCCTTTTTCAGGGGAATAACACACATATCTAACCTGCCCCCGGCTTCTAACTCGCAATTAATAGACCTCATGTCATGCCTGATGCATTTGATAAAAAAAAAACAAGAGCATGTGAGGGGATTTGAACCCGGAACCTTCTGCTTGCCAGCCGAGCTCGTTTGCGCTAGGCTATTACACCACTGACAAGTTGCGACACAATCATTTTTTTCTACAATAATTTAACCGCATATGATGATATTTGAGGTGTTATTAATTGTCAATTAAATATCCGTAAAATGAAAATACTGACCATTTAATTTGTTATCATTAAATATCCCCCTTTTACAAATATTTAGAAAATATCCAAGGACGACCAGAGCGGATAAAAAATGCATAATTAGGTATATCCATATTTTACAATATCGGATATCCCAAGACTTTCCAGAAATGGATATCCATAAACAGTTAAAGTATGGATATCCACTGGTTTTACTTTGACATATATCCTATGGATATTCAAATCTGGTCCGAGGTTCCATAAAATTAAACTAATTGAAGCCCGTATAAAGAAAAATAAAATTCCACCGGAACTTTATACTAAGACGCATTAAAAGATTTCATTTAGAGCTAAATAAACTAAAGTAAGGGAGGTCCCAGCAGGACCTCCAGTGGATATTCATAAAAAAATGTCCACTGGATATCTATTACATACACATGGATATCCGGGACAATAAATGGACCTAAAAAGTACATATTTTGGATATCCGGTGCTGTCTGGGTTGTACACACAGACTTAATAATACTAACGAAATCTATGGTTGTACTACATGAGAGCAAATATTTTACTGGGTGGCTTAGTTTCGTAGAATTGGTGGCTTAGAAAAGCTTATTTATTTTATAGCTAACGCATAAAAATCAATTTTAAATAAAATATTTAAATATCTAGGTTTTAAATGAAGATTTCTCTTAGTGCTATATTCAATCCAACCACAAAATACTTTGATACAAGAACCTCGATTTTAAATTTCCCGTTTAATGCCTACTAAACTTTACTATACGGTAATCACTAGAGGTCACTACTTACTAGGTCAGAAAAGCGAGGGAAACGTTTCTGTTCCAACAACTGTTCTTATTAAACTATGCTACAAGTACGGACACAGTAATATCATAGAACACTTAAACAATTTCTATGGTAAATGTGGTAATATCAAAGCACTTATACTTAGATTACGATTATCATGCACATCAAAACATCTAAGAAAAAGGCAAAAATATCAAAATCAATTATTCCTAAAGGAAACAGAGGCAGTTGTGACGTTCGCGTTTTAATTAAATGAGGCGCTATACTGGGTGCCAACAAACACAAAACCCAAAGAAACTACCAAATTTTGACTAAAGTCAGGTTCAGAGAACCAAGGCTGGTAAACTGTAAAGGTTACCCAATCTGAACCTGACCTATCTCAATATATCATACGTCACTTGGCGACCGCCGTACATCCATCTATGTTTTACAAGAGCAGAGCAGTGTTTAGTGTCTCTTTTTAGGATGTAAAATAAATGACAGACCGCGGTCTCCAGCCCTGCCTCATCCCGCATTTTCCTCGCCATAATGCTGCTCATTGATGTACCCTGTACGTCTACAAGCCTTGTCAGAGAACTACATACAACGTATCGCTTGGGACAGTTCATTCCACCAATAGAAGTCAAACAACATGTACTCCCCTAATTTAATTCTTCAATATTTGATTTTTATTGGTCGAATAAGCTTAATTGTCATCGCAGCGACACGTTAGCTGTAGTTCTCTGAACCCGGCTTGAGCTTACCTCTATATCAAGATGCCTCGTTTAGCCGCTAGAGTGCATCAAAATTGACATAAAATTTTAGTTTTGTACTAATAATTTTGGCATGCGGTTTTACTGAAATTTGGTATGCTAATCTCCAGCTGTTATTTTATGACACTATAGAAAAGCGAAAAATACTCCCACCCTTAACATGTTTATAATTTTTTTTTTTGGGTAACACTAGGTATATACAAGCTTCAATTTATTTTGTATTTTGTAAATATTGACCTCTCTCGTATAATTGTTGTATTTGTTGTATTCCTATTTGGCTTCGATAAGCATCATACGTACGTTCATCTGATTTGAATCCCTGTGACTTTTTTATTTAGGGTGCATAAGAAAGTGTACTCTCTGTGAATATTGAAAATGAGAAACAACTGTGGAAGAGAGGATTCAAAATGCTGCTCGTGATATATGCATCAGAATGAAGAAAGCCTCCCAGTGACACGAACTTGTCGGCCAATAGTTGGCAAAGTGTCGAACTGTTGTTGGCAGCTTATCAGTATTGGTAGTTGATCGGTAGCCACTATCATATTTATATCGAAAAGATAATGGCTACATTTTGGTTGCCAATAAATTACTATCACATGTTGGCTTCTGATAAAATTATGTTAATGGCAAAATAGTTTTTTCCGTCAGATTACCGACATGTTAGCTGCCAATAAAATTATATAGCCTTATTCTGGTGATCATTAGTTAATTTTCAATATCTGAACATAACCAACATTGTTTATTGAAAATTATCGATTTCATAAAGTTGTTGTATTCTGGTGAGACTATTGATTCCAGAAAGTCAATATTGAAAATCTATTAGACTGTCTGTATGCGATACAATAACATGGTCTGTATGCGTATGATATGACGTTATTAAAAAAGGGTTGCCAATATTCATTGGTCTTCAATAAAAACACTAGAAATTGGAGAAAATTAGAGTATTTAACGCTGCATAGTTGGAGAAATATTTGTAAAATGACAATTGTCAAAATATAGGTTAACTTTTGCCTAACTGTAAACATTTTTACAATTTTTATTTTATACGAAACTACTCAAAAAAAAAGATCAGAGGCAATTCCAAATATATCTAGGGTAGGTACTTATCTGAGAGTCGGAAAAGCTTACAGTCTACAGATTCAGTCGATTGGCGGCTCACAGCGAAATTAATATCTTGGCCTACAGATTTGTGATAACTTCCCTGAGAGAAGAAATGCAAACCACACGTAACAATAAGTTACTTGGGAATACTTATTTTGATTCTTTGTGGGACTGGCAAGAAGGAATTTATTTGATCTATCAAATATGTTATTGAAGCTATACGCAGGGTGTCCCGGAAATAAGTGCAAATATTTTGCAGGTAGGTTCCTTGATGAGAATTAATGAGGGTCTTTCATATAAACTCCTTAATTGGGTGCAGCACCAAAAGCTAGTTTTTATAATTTTCTCCAAAATGAATTAACTTAGAGCGATGAAATTTTATGTACTATCGCGGCCGAAAAAAAGTAATCGATTTTTTATCAAGTAGTATGTTTTTTCGAAAAATTTTCCTTTGTAAATGGGAGTGTTTACATCAGTTATGTCAATTAAATTATTTTGACAAGAAATCATTGGTGGGGTCGTATTTATTAAAAAAAAACTAATAAGAAATAAGTTGTTAATATTTTTTAATTATAAGAAAACAATTTATTAGTATGGTTTTGAGAGAAGCAGAAAGAAACTACATAATCACCACACTTGGAGAAGGGTGGTCTTAACAACGCATGGCAAGTCAAATTAATTGCAGCAAAGGCTCAATTCAAAAACTAAACAAAAACACAGACCTTCCGCTATTATTTGTTTTGTACAAATATTCTTCATCAAACTTATGACCCCTGGGACGGTAAACTCGCAGTTGACCATTGTAGCAGGACTGAAATATCTTTTCGTCGGAAAGACCACTCTCTCCCAGTAACGATCTTATTCATTAATAAAAGTATTTGCAAACTGCATTCTTGCCTCTTTATTATCATCTGTTAGTCGGTGTTTTTTAGCACTGGCACAGTTAAATAGACCTTGCTCTCGCAATCGTTTTCTTGCTGTCCTAACAGACGCTGGGAAGTTGGTTTGCTCTTTGGCTTCAATAGAATTAGAAAATGGGTTTAAATTCACATAGTTAACCAGGGTATTGTCGTTTTCTAGATAACTCTAGAAACCGCCCAGAACCCACTGCCCTGCTCAGATCATGAGTTTCTTTCCACTTTTTGTTTAGTTTTTGAATCGTGCTTTTGCTGCAATTAATTTCACTTGCTATTCGTTGTTGAGACCACCCTTCTCCAATTTTGGCGATGATCGATGTAGCCCTCGATGTAGCCTTTTTCTTCTTCACTCAAAACATGATAAGGCATGATTAAGTAATACAAAATTTATTTTTTCTCAATATGACAATGACGTTGACACTAATAAAAAAATATTGGGATTGATGCGACACTGAATAGAACCATAATTACAACGGGAAAATCAGTCCATTACTTTTTTTCGGCCGCGATAGTACATATTGTACCTATAAAAGACCGTTTCATGAAAATATTATCATCCACCCCATCTTCCTTTAAGGGAGTGTAATAAGTAACCCCTTGTGGTTTTTTTGCCAGAACTTTGATTGACTATAAATATTTAAAAGTGAAATACTTTACTCGAAAGCCTCTTATCTTATTTTAAAACTTCTTTTTCTCTTACTAAATTTTTGTGTACCTTCTCATCAGTACCGTATTTATTTTATTTTTAATCGAATGCAGTTGAGTATAGAAAACTTTAGTAAGAGGCAAACAAATTTTAAAATAGGATAAGGCTTTCGAAGTCACCCACTCAAAAGGGTGGACTAAAAGCTAATTTCATATTATTTTCTCCAAACTTATTTCGAAAGCCTGATCTTATTTTAAAACTTTTTTATCTCTTACTAAATTTTTCTATACTCAACCGTATTCGGTTAAAAAAAAATAAAATAGATACGGTACAGGCGAGAACTGTCTGTGCATGGTTGTGCATTTCATTTTTTTAATCTAATACGATTAAGAATACCTACAAAAATTTAGTAAGAGCAAAGAAGTTTTAAAATAAGATCGGGCTTTCGAGTGAAGTATTTCTCTTTTAACTATTTATAGTCGATCAAAGTTCTGGCAAAAACGTAAGAGGTAGTTTATTTAACTCCCTTAAGGGAAGATTTGGTAATAATATTTCCATAAAATGGTCTTTTATGGGTGGTACAGTATGTACCTACATAAAATTTTATCTCTCTAAGTTAAGTCATGTTAGAGAATATAAAACTTGAATTTGGTGCACCCCTTTGAGAGGGTGTAACTTAACAGGGGGGACTTATTTTAAATAAGTTTATATATGAAACACCACCCATTAATTTTCGTCAAAAAACCTAACCTACCAAATATTGGACACCTGCTAAGTATTTTATTTGGCAAATAAAGGCCTAATAACTAAGCTTCTAAATAGTTCTTTGTAAAACTTTGTAAAATTTCCAATGTCTTGTACCTAGATAAAATTGCACACCAGAATTCCAATTATTAGTTAATTTTCAAGGTCGTCCATTTTTCAAGAATATTGTTTATAAGAATCAATATTGAAAATTATGAATGTGCACCAGAATCCGAAATCTTCATACTTATTAGATATTTTTCAATAACCAATAATCAATAGTCGCCAGAATAAGGCTGATTGTCAAAATGTTATTGACAAAGGGGTTGTTATTACCGTCAGAGTTCCGACAATGGCTGCCAATAAAATTACCATGATACTAGTAGGTTTTAGTATCATGTAAAATTACGATATGAAATAATAAAAATGATACGACTACTATACCACAGAATTAATAACAATGAGAACCCAATCTCAAAGTCGGCACCTTTTATCATTTGTAGCCAGATTCGGTGACCTCCAATATGGTACATCGGCCATTTAGTCAAAACGTCCCGGGCCTTACTTGAATAATTTCTAGCTCTTTGATAAACAGTTTTATATGGTTGTATTATTTCCTCCATTAAGAATTATTTTTTTTTCCTAGGCACCTCAATTCAACTCATACGCAATAGATATCAGGGTTTTGCTATTTAGGAAACACTATTACCGATGAAAAATATTTTCCTAAAATTAATTCACAGTCGAATTGGTTCATTCTACCACCACTTTTATTACACTGAACACTTAAATAACTGATTGTAGATTGACGAAATTGTCTAGAGGCTTGAGAACACTAGTTGTATAAAAATTATACCAGCGGCGTACTGTTGCTAATACTGGTCTGGCACATTCTCTTCTTAAGAACATGGCGGAGTCACGTGCGCGAAAACTAGGAGCTTAGAGTATAAAATACTCTCAGACTAGGAGATAGTATTCTGATTGTTATTAATTCTGTCACTATACACAGAATAATTCCGATAGAGGAAATATCTGTTGGTCTTCTTCATCACCAACAGATGGCGCGAAAACTCATTCGCGGACATACACTGTTCCATTTAAATCTCTTATTATTTCGTAGCATTATAAAACATCAGCAAAGAGTGGCAAATAATCAAGTCCATGCGACGACCGACGAGCTACCGACTTATCACATGCCTAATGGTCAATGGATGATGGAGTCTGATATGGACCGGACCTCCCCAGAGTCTCCCAGCAATTTATTGGCAATGATGATTGAGGAGTCAGACTGGGTAGGTGGTGTAGATCGGACTTTGAAGTTGGAACCAGGGTTGGGAAGGTGCTAAATTATACATTTACTACCGAAGTTACTACCGTAGTAAATGTAATTTACTACCTACATTGCCAATTTCATTCGTTTCATACTACATTAGCTAGGTTCTTAAATTCGCTCCGGGATGAGAGCAGAGCGAGAGCAGATTTTGGGTCACGTGGTGCTCGAGTTCCGAATTAACGGATTAAATAAAAGAAAGGGGAACGATGACTAGACTAGATGCTATATGACTTGTTTGGGAATATGAGAATTTGAATTTGAACTTAACCTAACTATGTATATTTGTTGCACCTTGCACCTTATCAAAACAATGAGGTTTAACACATAAAAATGTTACAATTCTTTTATTTACCTCTTTGAGCCCTATTTAACTCATAATTTGTTAAAATGACTCTAAATTCTACACCACTTGGATGGGTTATGGTCACTAATTGTATTTCCAATCGATCCATCATTTGTTTAAGTACCTAAGTGGGAAAGTTGAAAATTCTAAATACAGCAATAGTGAGGTTAGACAATCAGCAACCACCATTGAATTTAAATTTATTCAATGGCAACCACAGACCTAAATAGTAAATAAATTCTGTGAGACTTGTGAGAGCAACCCACGGAGTATTTTATCCTTGTCTTGTAGCCAATGAGATTATCCTCCTTAAGATGAACTCTCCGAGCTCGGCATTGTTGCTCGGAGCAAAAAGATTTAGCTCGAAAGAATCGCCGAGATTAAAAAAGAACACGGACAGATTTACTGATTCTGCTCTCTATGTAATAAAAGAACGACAAAGGATTTAAAAGAGCCAATCGAGCGAATTTAAGAACGTAGCTATTTACTACAGATTATATTTTTCTTATTAGTCATTGTATTTTTAAAAAGTATTTATTGCTTTAAATTTAAATTATAACTGCAAACTGCAATCAAAGAAAAGGACACTGATTTGATGAGGATGCGATATGCGATACAGGTTAAGCAATAATAAATTATGTTGTCATCGTCAATCGTCATCGTCAATCGTCAGTTTAAAATTTAAAATATTCTACACGCAAACTCGCGGTTATTGGAGTAAAAAGTTAATAGGTAAAAAAGGTTATAGTATTGCGTTTGTCACCTCATCTCCATCTGACATTCTCAATATCATTTTCAGTCACGTGACCAACCAAATGACCAATCACGTAATTTACTACATTAATTACACAACAATTTACTACCTACCTTACGTAGTAAATGTAGTAAATATAGAAAATGTAGTAAACACAATTTTTGCGTCACTTTCCCATCCCAGTGGAACCCGGTCCCGATATTCTGATATAGTCGGAGGAGTTACGGGCTTCCGCCGCCGGTGGAGCTGGTGCATTTAGATTCTGATTTCTGAAAATACTTACTGATTCCCCACTAGCGTATATTACGCGGCGTAGTTAATCACGTGACCAATATTCCTATCATACAATTGGTAAAGGGGTCGCCATATTGTTTAATTTGACGTTTACAGCGCTTACGCCGATAATACGCCAAAAGTTAAATTCTGCTCAACTTTTGACGTGATTTTCTGCCGTTTCTACGTAAAATCGTAAACAAAACAAAATTTGAGGTTATATGCGCTACGCCGACGAACGATACGCGGTCATTTCGTTGGAGTCGCTGGCTTGGTGGGATGTTCCGCCGAAAATTGGTGTAAATTACGTCGCCGTAAAATACGCTCGTGGGGACTCAGCATGAATGTGGTTGAATTTTGCAATTCTGTATTGCATAATAATTCTATTTTCTATTAATCATGCCCATTTTCTTCTAATCCTAGACCTTTTTAGGACGGATTAGTACCTAAATACATCTTGCGGACACTGCCGACTGTCAACCATCGAATAAATTAATGTCGGCTTGATGACAAAGTGATATTGACCTAAAATATCATAATATGATGACATGCAGTGTCGGCAGCCAGCTGTCGGCCACACTGTTGGCCAACATGTTTGTGTTTGCTGGGCTGAGAATAAACGTATACAGCATAGATTAAATAAGTAGGTATAAAATATACCATCCCATTGTTAGAATGCAAATGAATATTATACGGACCTTGTGCAAATCGAAAAGTATCTAGATGGCGCACCCGAAACTCCTAAAAATGTAGTCATTTCTGACTATTTTTTTTTTATTTTATGGTCTTATTTATATTAATGTCCTGACGAAGTTTAGCTTAGAGCTATTCTAACACTTAACCAGGACACACCACATATAGTCGAGTAAACTTTAACTTGGCGTGTGGATGAGTTGTTATTGTGCAGACTATTTCATTTTCTCTTGCACACAAAGTTAAAGCAATAACCCAAAAACATTGTTCACGTATGTTTATACGTAAACAATGGTTTTGGGCCATTGCTTCAATTTTGTGTGCAAGAGAAAATATAATAATACGCACAATATCAACTCATCCACACGCCAAGTTAAAGTTTACTCGAGTATACACCCATTCCCTCCGACATTGCCATCTGCCGGAGCTGGGACTCGAACCCAGGGGAGATAGGCGGTAGTTAGTCGCCTTGTGCCACTAATGGGCAATCCAGCCCGCTGCACTATCCTCGGTGATGTAATGAGATACGGTCACCCATCCAAATACCGGCTTCGACAAACGTTGCTTTGCTTCGTTGATCGAAGACCGGCAATTGTACGCATGACTCCATCTCACTACCATTGAAAATCATTTGTTAAAGAACCATGTTTAAAACAAAATGGCATGGCAAAAACGCCCAATAAAGCTCACACAATAAATCTTTAGCTATATGTATATAGAAAAATAATAAAAATATATACACTTAAGGACGCTCGTTCACACTTGGATTCTTGAATCGCATTCCGGAATCCGATTCTAGAAGCGCGCTGAAGTTTTCTATATACCTACCTATACTTTTAAATAGTGTGTTCACACAGAGATTCCGTAGAATGCATACATACGAAATTCTACGGAATCTCTGTGTGAACAGATTTCATTAAGAAAACTTCAGCGCTCTTCTAGAATCGGATTCCGGAATGCGATTCAAGCAAGAAAGGACGAGTTCACAGTCGCCCTAAGTTTCTGTAATGTGAGAGAATTCGTTAGGTACTTTGTTTTTGTCATCGACATCGACAATTTAAGTTAATTTCGAAGTGAAATAATTTAAGTTTGGTTAGAATCGAACATGCGTTATGTATGGGTGACGTACAAAAAAAATTAATTAAGCCAAAGTGGTCACGAATGCAACAAATTATACAAGAGAGCAATATTTTTAAGAATAAAGTTATCTTTATGATACAAAATGAATAATTGAAGTAGTTTTGGACAATTATAAATTTGACACCTAGATGTATAGACACCTATTTGGTTGCTACTACTCTAATTTGTGAAATTATTAGTTCGTTGTGACAGTAGATTTCCAGTTTTTTTGTGACTGATTTATCCAAGGTACAGTTATTTAATTACATTAGACACTGTTTATTTTTGTGCATCGATTATATGATAAAAAGTGATTTTGTTTTGTTTTACCTCGTACCAGCTTCTTATCTTATCACTTTAAATTCGTTCCGCTTGACTGGCTCCTTGCTATTAGCCGCCAGTGGCGGCTCACTTATCTGAGATGTCTGTATGTACTAAATGTAAAATTGATAAAAATGAAGGTCTGGTTGGCTGTGAAGGCATTTGTGAAAAGTGGTTTCACTACTCCTGCATTGGCTTAAACAGTTTGGAGTTTAGCATGTTAAGTAAAAGTAAATGTTTGTTCTACCTCTGTGATGTCTGTAAAAAGAAATGTGAAATTCGAGAAGGCAGTACTGTTAAAGATTATACAAGTAATCTACGTACCATCAACGATAACTTTTCCAAATTAAGTGAGCTTGTTGATAAGAACCTTAAACTTAAATTTGATGTAATTATATCCAGCTTTGAAAAACTAAAATCTGAAATGATAGAACTAATTAAGTCTGAACTCGAAACAAACATTAAGTTGAATATTAATGATCATATTGGAAACAAAATTGATGAGTTAAGGCCAAAAATTGACCAAATGTCTTCACTTATGGCTGACAACAATGAAACAAGAACTTCCTACTCCGCCGTTACTAAGATGCAACCATCATTTGTAATAAAGCCAAAAAACAAACAAGATCTGTCTGCAACTAAAAACGATATGATAAAAAACATCAATCCTGTTGAGTCAAATATAAATATATCCAGAATAAAAAATATTCGTGATGGCGGTCTTTTCGTTAGTTGTGAAAATTCAGAGGAAGGTCATAAATTTATGAAACTGGCTAATTCAAAATTGAACAAAGACTACACCATCAAAGAAGTTCCAGCGCTAAATCCTCGATTTAAAGTAGTCGGTATCTCTGAAAATCTCGATGAAGAAACGCTTATTAATTATATTAAGTCCCAAAATAAACATGTAATTGCCGAAAATTGTGTTTTAAAAGTTATATCTTTTGTGCCGCTAAAGAAAAACAACAAATTGTATCAGGCTGTTATTCAAACCGATGTAGCGAGTTATAGTAAAATCATGGACCATGGAAAACTATTTGTTGGATATGATTATTGCAGTATTTTCGATGCAATTGAACTGCGTCGTTGCTTTAAATGTTGTGGGTATCACCATATCTCTAGTCAATGTAAACTTAACATTTTTATTTGTCCTCTATGTGCTCAAAACCATAATTTGAAAGATTGTCCTAAAACTGGCATATTACATTGTATTAACTGCCATAACTATAATAAACACAATAATAATGATCCTGTCAATGTAAGTCACGCTGTTTGGGACAGAAACTGTCATGTTTACAATCTCACATTGCAAAAATTTAGAAATAATATAATTACCCCTCAATAGCAACCAACATCAGCTACCCATGGTACACTTGATAGTTGTTTGCCTAAGTTTACTTCTCCCACTATAACCTGTTATTATCAAAATGTGCGCGGTGTACGTACTAAGACCAATGATTTACTTGTCAGCTCTACAGTTGCTCGTCAATATGACATTGTGGCACTCACCGAGACTTGGCTTAATAGCAGCTTTTCCAACGCAGAAATATTTGATACTAACCACTACGATGTTTTTCGCTGCGATCGTAATTTTCATGCGACTAACACGGAGAGGGGTGGTGGTGTATTAATTGCTCTAGACAAAAAACTGAATGCTTTTAATTTTGATTTTAAGTCTAACTGTGATATATTTAATGATCTCATTTTTATAGACATTGTTTCTGTAAAATTGAAAGTTAATAACAATAATTACTTTTATATTTTCGTTGTGTATATACCGCCTAACACTGACTGTGATAATTATGATAAATTGTTTGATGCTTTCGAATCTTTGTATATCATTTACGGTTCAAATGTTTTAATTATTGGGGATTTTAACATACCTGATTTCGCTGTTAGAAACCCACATGCTACTCCTAGTCGTAATTTTAATTCAATACGTAACTTTTTTAACTTTTTTAACTTTACACAATTTAACAACATTTTAAATTTTAATAATAGGCTCTTAGACCTCATTATCTCCAACTGCACCTGTAATGTCTTCAGATCATCTGATATTTTATTGCCTGAAGATCAGCACCATCCACCTTTAATCATTGAAACCACGTTTAATTGTAATGATAGAGAATTTCCACAAAAAAGTATTGAAGGCCTTAACTTTAAAAAAGCAAACTTTCCGGCCCTATATCATGAATTAGCCTCTAGTGACTGGTCGACTTTAACTGAGCATAGGAGTGTCAATGAGGCCGTTTGTGCGTTTTATGACAGTCTTAATTCAATTTTTGTAAAGCACATCCCTAAAAAAAATATGACACATAAATATTATCCACCGTGGTTTAATGGAGAAATAATATCACATGTGAAACAAAAGATGCGGGCCTGGAAAATGTATCGCTCATCTCCCACTGATGATAATTACGATAGTTTTAATCGTTTAAGATCCACTTTAAAAATTAAAGTAAATGTAGCCTACAAAAATTATGTTACCAAGGCCGAAACCGATATTAAGTCCGATCCTAAAAAATTCTGGTCATTTATTAACACAAAAAAGGGTAATACAGACATACCTTCGTCAATGACTTATAATGATCAGCATTTACAAGATCCACAGCTAATCGTAAATAGCTTTGCTGATTTTTTCTCGAGTACCTACACCAATTCTAGTAGTTTGAACACCAATGAGGTGTCTCTCAGCAATAATAATGTATTAAACATAAATTCTGTCACTACTGATGACGTATTAAGATCAATAAAAAAAATTAAATCTAATTTTACCATGGGACCAGACCTTATACCAGCTTTTTTAATTAGGGACTGTGCTATTCTTTTCTGTGAACCATTGTACATGATATTTAATTTGATCCTACAAACTTGTACATTTCCAGATATTTGGAAAGTTTCTCGGGTATGTCCTGTCTATAAAAAAGGCTGTAAGACCGAGATCACTAACCATAGACCTATTGCTATTTTGTGCAACTTTTCTAAAGTGTTTGAAATATTAATTCATGACTTTTTATCGTGCCACGTTAAGAATGTCATTTTACCTGAACAACATGGTTTCATTGAAGGACGCTCTACTGTTACCAACCTAGTATGCAAAAGTCAATTTCTTAGTGAAGTCCTTGATCGAAGAGGTCAAGTAGACGTTATTTATACAGACTTCTCCAAAGCTTTCGATAGACTTGACCATGGTTTATTACTGCGCAAGTTGGATAATGTCGGTTTTAGTGGTAGCCTAGTTGCCATGATTAACTCCTATTTGACTGGCAGGTCTCAATATGTACAATGCCACGGTTACCAGTCTATCAATTTTCCTCAAACCTCGGGTGTTCCCCAGGGTTCGATTCTTGGGCCTCTTATGTTTGTTATTTTCATTAATGATATTGCCACAAACATTGATGTAGATTTTCTTTTGTATGCAGATGATCTAAAGATATATTGTGAGGTTGAATCTTCTCTGGACTGCATTAAGCTCCAGGAAAGCCTAGATCTAATCTACTCATGGTGCCTCGATAACCACCTACCTCTCAATGCCAGTAAATGCAATGTTATGTCCTACAGTCGCAAAAATGTCACGCTAATACACGAATATACTCTTGACGGGTCCATCTTAAGTCGCCCTTGCATAATAAAAGATCTTGGAGTTATTTTTGATCCAAAACTTTCATTTACAAATCATATTGACGATACTGTAGCAGCTGCTTATAAGAGACTTGGTTTCCTAGTTCGAAATATGAAAGACTTCAAGTGCCTTGACACTTTGCGTTTGCTATTCGTAACCTTTGTAAGATCAAAACTAGAGTATGCATCAGTCGTCTGGAGTCCAATATACCACTTACACATAACATCCATTGAGAGAGTGCAGCGGCGTTTTTTCAAATCCGCGAGCTATGCCTTGGATAATTTCTATCCTCAAAGAGGTACTCCACAGGAGGTCTTTTATGAACGGTTTAACATGAGCAGTCTAATCAAGAGACGATCTATGCACTCTGTTATACTCTTATTTAAGATTGTCATTCACACACTCAAATCCGAAAGTATCATTGCTTTATTAGACTTTCATGTACCTAGGTATAATGCGAGAAGTAACCACTTGTTTTCCGTGAAAAATCATAGACAAATATTTACAAATGTTCCCCTATTTACCAAATGATTACCAACTACGCCAGTATTGAATCTCGGCTTGATATACTATTCTGTACTATCAGTGATATTAAAAAAATATATAATATGTAACTTTAATTTTAATCAAGACTGTATGTTTTGCTTGAGCTTTTGTATGTACTTATTTTTATGTTATATTGTATTATTTGATGTTTTTACTTAACTACCTATCCGTTATTTCGTGCAATTTGTATACATGTGTAATGTGTAATGTTCGTTAGTCTTTGAGTTGTATTCTTCTTTTTATTATTGTACTGTGTTACTTATCCTGTAACTGGGTTTCTTGACCCGTTGGATATTTTATCTAAATAAATAAATAAATAAAATAAATAAATAAATTTGAGTCAAGGACCCCTAAAAAACTTGTTTTATCCAACGCATTATAAGTACAAGCACATGTGAGAACAGACCTGTGGTACAAGTGAGTCTGCAACTTTCTTTAGAATAGAAAAAAGTTCAGTTAGGCAACCAGAGTTGCCAGATTGCAGAGGGATGCTGGGACGAGACCAAGAACGGTAAACTGGAGAGGATAGCTATATCGAGCAAATCTGTCCGCACGGCACCGCCATTACTGTGACGTAGTTATGATTATTCGTCCAGCGCGCTGCCGTTTAAAACGCATGGAGCGGAACATAATTTTCGTAATAATCTTAATTTATAATTTTTGCGGCATGACAAGAGGGAAATTTTAAATTGTAAAAGAAAGATAATATTCAAAAATAGAAGTTTTATTAATCAATTAATATAATAAAATTATATGAAGTTAATACAAAAGAAGAATGAATACAAATAATTTGTAAATGGAAATATAAAATGGTATAATTTTGTATAATAAAAATAATAGAAGTGCACCTAAGAAGATTAAGAATAAAAAGTTTATATACAGGGTGTTCCAGTTTTTTGTAGCAGGACTTTAACAGTCGATAGACAATTGAAAATTATTAAAAAAAGTTCCTATAAACATAGGTTGAAAAATGCTTAGTTTTCGAGATACAGGGTGTTAAAGTTTGAAAATAAATACGGATTTATATTAATATTTCCAGAATGCTAAGAAGTATCGAATCCAAATTTGCCAATTCTTTACATATAATTTAGAGGTCTATTTTAGAATAACAAACTACTACTTTACTTAACCATGGGCGTAGATATATGGATTTACTAAGTCTCTTTTTTACAAAAAAGTAGTACGCCACTGATATTTTCCCATGTTTTCAGTTTAATTCAATAAAGCAAGAAAAAACAAAAATTTAATGTCTCTTGGCACTTTTTGATATGACAAGCCGTTTTCCAGAAAATTTACATTTAATCATTTGATGCACGCATCTGGACGAATTTTAGACAAACTTGAAATCGCTCAGAATTTCACCAAATTTGATGGTGCGAAAAGTCTCTTAAAAATAAAGAATGAAACATTTAAAATATTTATTGTAAAAGTTTATTATCATATAAATCAAAATTTTTATAACACAAATGTATTAAAACGCAACGGTCGAACTAAAATAAATTATTAGAAACACAAACACAAAAGCTAGCAACATGTAAAAGTGTCTTACTTCATTACAAGCATCGTTAACGATGTTTCATTCTTTCTTTTTAAAAGACTTTTCGTACCATCAAATTTGGTGAAATTCTGAGCGACTTCAAGTTTGTCTAAAATTCGTCCAGATGCGTGCATCAAATGATTAAATGTAAATTTTCTGGAAAACGGCTTGTCATATCAAAAAGTGTCAAGAGACATTAAATTTTTGTTTTTTCTTGTTTTATTGAATTAAACTGAAAACATGGGAAAATATCAGTGGCGTACTACTTTTTTGTAAAAAAGAGCCTTAGTAAATCTATATATCTACGCCCATGGTTAAGTAAAGTAGTAGTTTGTTATTCTAAAATAGGCCTCTAAATTATATGTAAATAATTGGCAAGTTTGGATTCGATACTTCTTAGCATTCTGGAAATATTAATATAAATCCGTATTTATTTTCAAACTTTAACACCCTGTATCTCGAAAACTAAGCATTTTTCAACCTATGTTTATAGGAACTTTTTTTAATAATTTTCAATTGTCTATCGACTGTTAAAGTCCTGCTACAAAAAACTGGAACACCCTGTATACATAGAAAAGAATATGTTGTGGTTATAGGACTAGGGTGATATAAAATAAAATTTAGTGTAAAGACAATAAGAAATAAACTACGAATGTAAATTATAACTTCAAAATTATAAAATATTAATAACTAATATTTTAATTTCAAATTATATGAGGATAAGTTATTTATACAGGGTGATCTACCACGAGTGTGCCAAACTTCAGAGGCTGGTAATTTATCAAAAATAAATGGACTTTCATTAATAAACAAATGTCCTAAAACGCATAATAAGGGAGCTACAACCCCTTGAAGGGGGTTAATGAATATCAATTTTTCGCTTAAGCAATGTAAATGACATAATACTACAAATCAGAAATATCAATTGTTTTTAAACATAGGTGACTTCAAGCCACTTGATTTGAAGATTGATCGAATTAAGTTTTGCATATTTCACATGAAAACGCAAATTATTCAAAAACGGCTGGTGTGACAGAAATTTTGAAAAATACTTTTTTCTGAGTCATTGCATGGGAAATAATGTTATGTAAAAGTTTTGCTTCGGAAGTGACGTCAAAAAAAGTTTGGGGTAAAAAACTACCCCAAAATTGATCTTCATCAAGGGGTTGTAGCTCCCTTATTATGCGTTTTAGGACATATGTTTATTAATGAAAGTCCATTTAATTTTGATAAATTACCAGCCTCTGAAGTTTGGCACACTCGTGGTAGATCACCCTGTATATAGTAAAGTAATAAGCATAAAATTTTGGATTTCAAGGTAAGATTTTATTATCATACAATTTTTATTAATTTATTATTGATTGAAATATAAAAACAAATTTATTTATAAACAGATATAAACTTTAAATAGCGATATCATTACAAATGCAAACACAATTTATTGATATAACTGGGGCGTAGATATGGCATTTTGAATAGTTTCTGTACATATTGTATATATAGTAAAATATTAGAATGAAATGAAATAAACAATAAACTCAAATATAGTTTTATTTAACAATTAATACCAATCGCAGTATGAATAACGAAAAACTCAAATTAGAATAGGTGTATTCTGCACAAAATGAACTGAACAAATTCTACCCGTATCTGGGTTAAACTTATCCTTCCTTCTGCACCTGTGTATCCATTCACTTCTTATGGTTAGGGACACTAAATCTTTGGATTTTGAAAAAGCATGGAAAATTACATTTTTCTACTACCGTCTATATAAGTGAACTTTGTACCCCTAGCAACACGCGTGATAACGAAAGTAAACATTCGAGTTACCTGGTTGCTAGCTACGAAAGTTAAACTTTCGCAGCCAGGACAGAAAAGTAAAAAAAAACTTCCGATCTTTCAAGGAAGTACGCCAACATTACATTTTCGCCGATTTCCGCATCATTTTTGTCGGCACACCATTTTAAAAACACAATCGATATTGGCAGCTTCTTATATCCCATTTTCATCGCCACAAACATATTTGTTTATTTCAGTTTGACACTACCACAAATTAAAATGTTTGACATAAACCTCGATGACAGATAAAATAGCAATTGCTACGTTGCCATGGAAACAATTTTCATAGACAGCCCAGGGTTGCCAGATGTGGCTACTTTACGCCAAATTGGCTATCTCTGTTGGTGATTTGGCTTCCAAAAAATGACTTTGGCGACTGGCTACTAATTTGGCTACTTTTATAAAATCTTATACCATATTTTGGCTATATTTCAATCATGTAATTGTACAGATTTAATTTGGACGCAACAGATAAATCGACTTTATTAGATTACAAAATTTCAAAAAACGCGCTAGGAGCGAGAGCACTACCACCGACATTAAAATTTCTACAAATCTCAAATATCAAATATCATCAAACTCAAGTTGTCAATTGTCAAAGTGCGGGAATGGTGATTGGTGAATAGTGTCAATCGTGAATTTGAACAAGGATTATTATAATCGTTGGACTGTGAATGCTTACCACTAAATATATAATGTATTTCCTTCTTTTTTTTAAGGGAATAAAAGTTTATTTTTTATTAGATTGTTTTTTATTTTGGATAAATTGTCAGTATATATATAATAGATGAAAACCTAACCTGATTTTATTTCAATAATTTATTTTTTGTGTCGGAATCGAACCGCCATCATTCACCATAGATAAAAAATGTATGCTGTATCTACAGTTTGCTTTTCTAAGGGTAAATATTTACTCATAGCATGTAAAAATTAATTGCTGTTGGATGTTGGCGATTTTTGGCTATTTGAAAAACCCAAATTGGCGACACTGCTATGAAAAAATCTGGCAACCCTGACTGACAGCCTCCTAAGTCCTAAACTATAAAATTTATTAAAAACGTCATATTATAATTTCACGAAATAAATAGTTTTAAATTATGAAATACCATAATATCTTTCGGTAGTAGAAAAAATATAATACATTACACGATACGAAAGCTCTTTCAGGTGCTCGGTGTTTTTTTGAAAGCTCTCGGCTTCGCCTCGACCTTTCAAAAATCACCTCGCACCTAAAAGTAAACTTTCGCATATAGTAATGTAAATAACTATTTGACCTCTAGCTGTATAATAGCTATTTTTACACCCATGCACCGCACAGCTTGATCCGGACATTGTTCTATATTTCTAGGCTAAATAATAGTTTTATAAGTTAAAAAACTTATAAAACACATACGAACAACCAAAAACAATAAACACGATAGATAAAACTAAATAATAACACCACCAAACACTGAGAAATAATAGTATTTTGAACGTATACAAGACCACTAAACTGATTGAAGAACAGCTGATATTCTGATAATCATCGCTACGTCACAGCCTTCCGGAAACCGGCGACGTTGCATCTAGCTATCCTCTCCAGTTAACCGTTCTTGGGACGAGACGACGAGACACATATTGCACGTTGCCACAATTTTCACAAATAATAATTAATATGTCAAATAAAATGTCAATGTCAAGTGGCAGTGTCGAGGGCAGTGTCAATGGCTGGTTGGTTGTGAGGCTAGGACTCTAGACTCTCAGCCAGGAGTCCCGGGTTCGATTCCCGGCCATGGCACCGGGATTTTTTCGGACAAAGAAATTAATCCTAGTATACTCGGATATTGGGTGTGTGTGTCCCTTGTCTCTAAATGTGTAGCCCCCTCCCGCACAAGACTTTCAGAGTCTTCAGGGATAAAGGGGGTCGTACCATCTGTGGTGTTATTTATTTATATTTTATTATTACCAGAAATTTTTCGAGTGCGCTAATTTTTTGGAAATTATAAATAATAATTTTCTAACGTAGAATTAATCCCATGTGGGTTGTTCATATTGAAGAAGAAAAACAACAAGTCTTGTTCCCACAAAATTCTTTTTAATTGCAACCGGTTTCGTGATCTAAGTCTTACATCACATCATCATCAGGCTACAAGACTACAAACAGGAAAAAATATTTTTATGTAAAAACTATAACAATCCAAATATTACATTAATATAATAAGTTAAGAATTCAACAAATGTATATAATTAAATTTAATTAAAATAAGTAAAACTATACTATAATATCAGATAATGTTTTATATATAAAAAATATATGTTTGTAAATAAGATACAATTATTAACAAAAGATACTAAAAGGATTACAAAAAACCAATGTAGTTGTGAAAATAAATAAGTTAATATAAAAATATAAAAATATACTTACATTTCTATAAATACCAAAGGTTTGTCCGTATAAGCATTCATGAAAAATTTGTCAAATTATTTAGGAAACTAATAAATATTATGTAAAAATACATGTATTTGAATTTATTTAATGTCATTAATTATAAATTAATCAAAATTAAAACTTAAAAGCACATAAAAGACAAAGTACGTGGACAAACAGATTTAAATAAAATAATGTCCTACACCGTACAAAAGGAACTAAATGAAACGAGTTCTAGAAAATCGAAATATTTTATAAAAAATCACTTGTAACGACCTCTATAGGTAGGTACATATAGGAACATAAGCATATATGGCAGATTAATAAAAAGAAAACATAGACTTAATAATACTAACGTATGGACGGAGCCTTGTGCCACTTTCCGTTCGCCAGTGTGAGGAGATAGAGCGATATAAATTGTGTGCGTCGAACAAGGATAGTAAGATTTGAGACCACGTGACTGTTATTTCAACAGGAACAGTCACGTGACCAAGTTACTTTTTTACGCGGCGGCGGATGGAAACATTTTGCCGAGATTCTTTATAAATATATTTTAGCACGTTTGTGATTAGAGGTTTTGATTATAATACGTACAATTTGTCGGTGAAGTATAAAAATAGGTGCATCTCAGATATTTAAGCATAAATAAGTAGGTACCTAAAGAAGGTTAAGGAACAAAATACATAACCTTGAACTCGCAGTTGGAGAAAAGTTTTTTCTTTTTTGAGAGCTAATACCCATTTTTTTCCTCAGTTCATCATTCTTAGGAAACCTATTAAACGAAATGACATATTATTAATATAATATTAAGCTAGAAATAGCCTAATATTCGATTAACTACGTATACAATGACAGGACAAAAATAGGTTATTTATTCTTTATTCAAGAAACTTACGTGTGAAATGAAACTTCATTGCCGTTTTTATACTTATTGTTGCACCCATAACCACAGCAAGACACAACCATGTCCTCTTTTACAGAAAATTAACTTAAAATGTGTAAAAAAATACGTAAAACACAGCTCACACGTCAAGTCAACCACAAAACATATAGCAGTCCACACACGCGCTCGTTTCATAACAATCAGCTGATAATATATCGGCGTCTCTCTCGAGGTCCCGTCCTCATCACCTCTTTAGAAAAAGATTCAGAAGTTAAAGGTACTGTCAGTAATCTATGTATATAACTATTGAAAGCAGCAACTTTATGTGTAAAAGGATGTAAAGAATAATTATCGATTACTACACCTGTATGTGTAGGTTTTCTATAAATATCAAATGATGGTTTATTTTCTGATAGAGTAATTGTTAAATCTAAGAAATTTATTGAACGGTTATCATTTTGAATTTCTAACGTGAACTTAATGGAATCATGTATAGAGTTGACATAGAACAAAAAGTCTTTCAATCGCTCTATTGTACCTGACCATAAGATTAAAATATTATCTACGTAACGATGATAATATTGTATATTTGTAACAAACTGGTTATTATGTAAAATGTATCTAGATTCTAATAAATGCATAAAAATATCAGCTAATATGGGAGATAAAGGGCTACCCATAGCTAATCCTGTTTTTTGAATACCTATATGTTTCATTATTAAAATTAAAAAAGTTTTGTTCTATAAACAAATATTTAACAAATTGAAAATGTCCAAAATTTCTGTATCAGAATAATCACTGTTGAAAAGTTTTTCATTAATAAGGGAAGAAATCTCATCGGTAGGAACATTAGTGAATAGATTAGCAACATCTAAAGAAATTAAAATATAATTATCATTCACTACAATATTTTTAATCTTATTAATTAAATCTAAATTATTATTGACTGTATGTGAAAAATATCCTTCAAAAAGATTTTTTTTTAAATTATTTAACCATTTAGAGAGATTATATGTAGGTGAATTATTAAAGGCTACAACAGGTCTAATAGGAATATCTGAAAATAATTTTCAGATATTCCTATTAGAAAATAATTTTCAGATATTCCTATTAGACCTGTTGTAGCCTTTAATAATTCACCTACATATAATCTCTCTAAATCTCTAAATAATTTAAAAACAAATCTTTTTGAAGGATATTTTTCATATACAGTCAATAATAATTTAGATTTAATTAATAAGATTAAAAATATTGTAGTGAATGATAATTATATTTTAATTTCTTTAGATGTTGCTAATCTATTCACTAATGTTCCTACCGATGAGGGTCTTCCCTTATTAATGAAAAACTTTTCAACAGTGATTATTCTGATACAGAAATTTTGGACATTTTCAATTTGTTAAATATTTGTTTAGAACAAAACTTTTTTAATTTTAATAATGAAACATATATTCAAAAAACAGGATTAGCTATGGGTAGCCCTTTATCTCCCATATTAGCTGATATTTTTATGCATTCATTAGAATCTAGATACATTTTACATAATAACCAGTTTGTTACAAATATACAATATTATCATCGTTACGTAGATGATATTTTAATCTTATGGTCAGGTACAATAGAGCAATTGAAAGACTTTTTGTTGTATGTCGACTCTATACATGATTCCATTAAGTTCACGTTAGAAATTCAAAATGATAACCGTTCAATAAATTTCTTAGATTTAACAATTACTCTATCAGAAAATAAACATGTATTTGATATTTATAGAAAACCTACACATACAGGTGTAGTAATCGATAATTATTCTTTACATCCTTTTACACATTAAGTTGCTGCTTTCAATAGTTATATACATAGATTACTGACAGTACCTTTATCTTCTGAATTTTTTTCTATAGAACTTTCCATTATTAAGCAGATTGCCTCTACTAATAATTATGACATTGCATTAATAGATAAATTATTAAAGAAAACAAGAAACAAAGTCTTTTTCTCACAAAAATTCAAAATTTATTATTTTTAAAGCGACCGGTTTCGTGAACAACAATTGCTTCACTTCCTCAGGCCACAGAGAATTTTATCAACTGATAAATTATTGAATAATAAACAGAATAGAATTAGTCAAAATTCAGCCTATATACATAACCCCTCAATTGTTGTAAATGACAGTCTTCCTTATCGGTCATTGTCTTTCATTGGTCCGGTTTCATATAAAATTTCTAATTGCTTCAAAGATAAATTTCAAATTTCGTTCAAATCAACAAATTCTATAGAAAGACTTCTTTCAAATAACAAATATAAAGTTGATCCATTGGATAGATGTGGAGTATACAAGTCGTCCTGTGATTCTTGCAACGCTACGTACGTAGGCTGTACGTTTAGGTGTTTTAAGACGAGATTTAAAGAACACTTACGTTGTACACATTCATCCTCTGGTTTTCCCCATTTTGCAGAACACCTTAAAGATAATAATCACAATTATAATAATGATATTAAAATTTTACACTTGGAAAGCTTGGAAATTTTAAGAGAAATAAAAAACCCTAATTCTGTTTCACTTAATTCACAGTTAAATTTTCAATCCTCACTCACCTTTTCAGTTTTGTTCTGAGATTTGTATTAGCGTTTTGGATTCCCATGTGCTTGTCGTCCATTTTAAATATTTTATCTGTTTTTGTCATAGAGTCTATGGTTTTTGTCTAATTTAGGTATAATATATGATGTCAATTATAATTCGATATTTAGCAGTTTTCTATTGTTGGATAGTCTGCGCCATCTATTGTTAAATATCCTTACTTCGATTAAGAGTGTACGCTGTTTTCTTTTAACATTGGAAATGTTTTTGTTTTCGTATAGGGGGTTGAAAATCAGTTTCATGTTGCATAAAATGAAGCATGACTTATAGAAACAGTGGCGACAACATAGTGACCAATTGTTCATTGGTTGTCTAAATCGCGTGGTACCGGCAGTCATGTTATTATTTTTTTATAGGCGTCTTCTTGTCGAGAAAATCCCAACGGCTATATCTCGTTGTGGTTCTTTGAATATTTAAAAAGTTATTAGCGTTTCAATACCCCATGTCGAAGAGTTTTGTAAATTTTGCGAAATTAAAAAGGCCGAATGCGCGCGCAGATCCCTCAAAATTTCATGCGCATGCAGGTCTTGCCAAAACTTTAAAATTTTTCGTTAACGTCACAAATGTCACTTTTTAGTTAGGATCTGCTGACCTCAAAATCGCAGCTGGACCGCACAATTCACGATGTACTTTCAAGTTGGACTTTCGAGCTTGGATTTATTGCCAGAACGGCGGCCCGGCGGCCTGTCTTCGTTTGGAAATAAGGTTTAAAATTTTCACGTTTTCGCAAAATTCGCCAAAAAATCCATAGTGCGTCCGATAGATTACACCTTATAGTCGATTCAGCGAAATTTAATGATTTCTTAATATCGGTCCTAGGACGGAACCGATTACAGTTTCGGACCCTGGACGACTTCAGGACCCCGAAACAATTTTCTGTTTCTCGATAGTGCCTTTCCTTCACTTTGACATTTAATTGTATCGAGTATTGTATCCAAGTAAGAAACTGCATGTCTCAAGAGCAGGATTAAACAAATGTTTTTAGTTTCCTAGTAGGGGGTCGAAAATCAGTTTCATTGCAAAATGACGTAACGCGTGAGATTTCAGCGGTTTCAGAACAATAGACGTCAAAATTACACTTTTTCGTTCACTCCTATTGAGCCTAAAATCAGAGCGTGACCGTGTAATTCACGATGTAGTTCTAAGTTCGACCCTCTACCTTGGATTTATTACCAAAACAGTCTCTCGGAAATTCTTTTGGAAATAGTATTTGAAGTTTTCCTGTTTTTGTAATTTTTTCAATTTTGTCAATGACATGTAATTTGACAAATCATAGGGGTGGATTTAGGATAGGGGTTGCTCTGGCAGGTTACCGATATCTGATTTGTACGTGTTACCGAGTGTTAGACTAGGTTTGAGTGCCATTACTTTAACATGAGGTAGATTAAGCAAAAGTAAACAAAAAAATTTATCGCTTCATTAGAAAAGTCACGCCCAACAATCTCTAAGACAACTTAACATCGAGAAGCACGTCGAACAGCGTATTTCCTTTTGTCCCGTCGAAATATGTATAGCCGAAAACCATATGTAACTTAAAATTTTGTCGTTTTTCGCAATTTACAAAGATAGCGTGATTTAAAACAAAATAAAATATATGTACAACTCCTCTCTCAATGCCTGATCCAATGGTATGTCACACGGTTACAGTACATGCAAAATGTACCGAAATTAAACAAATAAGCAAGAAAATTGCGAAATCTTTGTAACTCTATACTTATTATTTATGTAATTTGAAGGTGGATTTTTATTGCATCCACATTTGTACGCCGTATGTTAACTACGTGAAAACCAAATTTAGGCAAAATTCAGTAATCGTAGCCCTCCCTCAAGAAAAGTTTTTGTCAAATGATATAAACGAAATCCGATTAATTTCAAATACTTGCCACAAATACTTTAAAACAAAGGATTGTTTGTAAAACAAGCTGTAGAAGATGTAGATTCGCCTATTGTTAAAATAGCAATTGAAATATTAAATAATAGACGAACATTTGTACTTAGTTGATGAGGACGTTGATCTCCTTGTTCTATTAATCGCTTTAACTCCAGAAGAAAAAGATTTTTCATAAGGCCAGGAACAGGAAAAATTATATGGAAAATTTTTTCTTCGTCAGAAATCCAGAAATGACAAGAACGTATAAAAATAGTTATTTACATTACTAGATGCGAAAGGTTACTTTAAGGTGTGAGGTGATTTTTGAATGGTCGAGGCGAAGCCGAGACCTTTCAAAAAACACCGAATACTTAAAAGGGCTTTTGCATCGTGAAATGTATTATATTTTTTCTACTATACCGAAAAAAATTATGGGATTTACGAATTTAAAACTAATTATTTCATGAAATTAATTGACGTTTTTAATAAATTTTATAGTTTAGGAGGCTGTCTGTGAAAATTGTTTCCATGGCAACGAAATATTACACATTTTAATTTCTGGTGGTTTCAAACTAAAATAAACAAATACATATGTTTTGTGGCGATATAAATGGGAATATTGCTTGTGCCTTGTTTTACCCCAAGAAATCCAAAGCAAGGTATATGCAAACTTATGAAGCGTTCTTAAAATGGAGGTAGGTAGGTAGGTACTACGTTGGGTACTACGTGCCGACAAAAATGTTGGCGTACTTCCTAGAAAGACCTTTCGTTATTAATACAAAATTGTTTAGTTGTATTAATTTGTTCAAATAGAACGAATTAATTTCGTTTAAAATTTGTTTTTCTACTTTTCTGTCCTGGCCGCATAAGTTTTACTTTCGTAGATAGCAACGCCTTAGCAACCAGGTAACTCGAATGTTTACTTTCGTTATTGCGCATGTTGCTAGGGTTACAAAGTTCATTAATATAGACGGTAGTAGAAAAATACAATTTTACTGACTCATGCCTTCAGTGGTTATGATACCACGTCTAGAATATTTCAGAAAGAAAAATTAAAAGTCATCAAACTTCTTCAGAAAGAAATGCAGTTGGTTAATGTAGTAAGAACTTTCAATGGCAAGAATTTAACCCCCTCACAAGTAAAACAGGCTGGTGAAATTCTTTTCCTACTTGTATACGGTGCAAGGAAAATCACAAATGTCTCACTCAACTCATACAGATTTATTCAATTCAAAAAATCGCTCCACGAACAAAAATCAAAGTTGGAAATATTGCCACCAACTTCAGAGGCAGTCGCTTAATATTCATTACGAGTATTCTACAAAATTCAGAAATGGCTTGGCAATGAAAAAAATCCACAACAGTGGGGGATAGAAGAAAATTAACGGCTCCTTACAACCTGTGACAACACTTTTTGTGCCAACAGCAGAATTAATATTGCCGCTTATCTCCTGCAACCGCAACAGAAAAGCAGGTTGAAGATGCTTACAAATTTACGGAAATTGTCAGGGAGTACGATGTCTAAATTCATACATGGATAAAATTATTTATTTATATGCTATTGATTCCGATCTTCTTTAGATACAAAGTGTGTTTCATTCAATATATATATAAAATTTTAAACAACTCGATAATCCTCACTTGTACAATGATTATGTACTTTTTCATTTTGCAGAATATACTCACAGATAAACAAGCAAAAAATGAAGGAAGCAAACGAAAAATTGGAAAAAATATTTAATAAAAAAGTCAAAAATTAATATTTCTCTATAAATGAAAATATTCTTATTTTTTGAAAATTTCTCATGGTTCAATTGCCAATTTTTATTATGCATGTAAAAAACCTAGTTCATCCCACGATTTTTCAAGTAGGCAGTTCCGACACACCCATTACGGTTCGGGACTCTTTAAGTTTCTTGAAACATAGGTATGTATTTTTAAACGTATATGTCAAGTTTCAACGAATTCACTATGTTCTTGTTCAGTTTGGACACTTTTCCTGTACTATTAGCTGCGTTTAATAGTTTGCGATTAATCGATATCGGTATTTGTAATTGTTAGGAATTACTTTTCATCTTCACGAAATTATTTTAAATTATTTTAGTTTTAACATTAAAAATGTTTGTTAGTAAAAAAAATTTATATAATACCATTTTAGTTTTCACAATGAGAATGTTTTTGTTAATAAAATAACTTTTTATTTTAATTTCTAAAGAAAACTACTGATAATAAGATTTTAATTTTTGAAAATGTTTTGTGTTAATGAAATAACTATTTACTACTTTGCAACAAATTTTCATTTTTATCACATCCGAAATATCACAAAATTTGCGTTCTACTTCGTCATTTCCAATGTCTCCTCCGGTTGCATCTTTGCGAAGGACTGTGAATTTTTATTAATCTGCCATATATGCTTATGTTCCTATATGTACCTACCTATAGAGGTCGTTACAAGTGATTTTTTATAAAATATTTCGATTTTCTAGAACTCATTTCATTTAGTTCCTTTTGTACGGTGTTAAGGACATTATTTTATTTAAATTTTAATCTGTTTGTCCACGTACTTTGTCTTTTATGTGCTTTTAATTTTTAATTTTGATTAATTTATAATTAATGACATTAAATAAATTCAAATACATGTATTTTTACATAATATTTATTAGTTTCCTAAATAATTTGACAAATTTTTCATTAATGCTTATACGGACAAACCTTTGGTATTTATAGAAATGTAAGTATATTTTTATATTTTTATATTAACTTATTTATTTTCACAACTACATTGGTTTTTTGTAATCCTTTTAGTATCTTTTTTTAATAATTTTATCTTATTTACAAACATATATTTTTTATATATAAAACATTATCTGATATTATAGTATAGTTTTACTTATTTTAATTAAATTTAATTATATACATTTGTTGAATTCTTAACTTATTATATTAATGTAATATTTGGATTGTTATAGTTTTTACATAAAAATATTTTTTCCTGTTTGTAGTCTTCTAGCCTGATGATGTGATGTAAGACTTAGATCACGAAACCGGTTGCAATTAAAAAGAATTTTGTGGGAACAAGACTTGTTGTTTTTCTTCTTTAATAATAATTTTCTTTACAAGAGCAAAACATTTTTTTTATTATATTTGGCTTTGGGTACGTAGCCCGTTAGCCAGCAAAAAATTACTATCTGCTTAAAGAAATACTTATTTATTTTTTATTTTTGTCCAATAAAATTGCTATATCCTATTTTGCTTTCTTCATTATTAGTATCGAAAATTATTGCGTAGTATTTTGTATCTTATGTCATTAAGTCACTTTAAATGTGTTACTGACTGCTTGAAGAAAGCAAAATAGGACAAAGCAATTTTATTGGACATAAATAAAGGAGAATATTTTTTAAGTATTTCAAATAAAAAAATAGGGTTCCTATCTTGGTTTTCATATCGTGGGTCATTTAGAGATTTTTTTTAATAAGAAAAATCTGTAAGTCAGTTCAGTTACTGATTATGCTCAAAAAAATATGAGACACAAAGTTGCGTACCAGAGGTCTTTCGATATTACGGCACACTAATCATCAATATCTGCCAAGATTTAAATCACGGCCACCTAGACTTATTACGATACTTGATTAGAAAGAGAATTTAGGGACGAATCAAATGCGTAAAAAAATATATAGGGTACCAATGAAAATAATAAAGTTTGAGTCACTTCCGCTTAAACCGGAAGTTGAAGAAAATGTTTGATAGACTGCAAAAAAGAATAATTTTATTATGTAATATAGGTACCACTTTCCCAAAATTCAAAATTTTTAACTTCTTAAATAGCAAAGTTACAGAGTGTTACTTGTCTCCTGTGTCACCCGGTATATTCTTTAAATTGTGCTATTAGTGCCCTGTAGTCAGTTGACCTATACTTGTATTTTATGTCACTAAGTCACTTCAAATGTCTTCTGTATATTTTTAGCTCTGCATATAAATATCGAAATGAAGAAATATTACTGAAAAATAATGTAGGTAGCTGGTGCTCCATTACACTTTGACCATTTTTAAACCAATCTTGAACTAGTTGAGATAATGAAATGCGGTTTACGCCAATCTTCTTCTATTTTTGATAAGTTCTTTTCTGAGTGTCCGTCTCTTTTTGCTCACTTTAACCGGAAATTATATATCGTATTTTCGGGGATAGGGCAACTTTGTTATTTCAAATGGAACACCTTATATATTTTTTCACAGTTGGAAAGTCCATTGTTTCTCCTTTCCGAAAATTCCATGTTTGTCATGGAAATTATACAGAGTGATAGTTTTATAAGCTTTTAAAATGAATGCTACGTTTTATCGAAATTCTACGAAAAAAATAATGCTTCACAAAGTAGGCCATAGAAATAAAATACAACATCACTTGTAAACGTCAAATTAGTTTATTAACAATTGCATGTTACTTTATTTGCTAATACATATTGGAAATGTATAATGTTAGTTTTATTAATGTAAAACCTCCCATTTTTATTTGTATCATTGACCAGTTGAAAAAATTTAAAAACTGACCTTATATGGTTTTTTATATACAGTGTGTCTCACTTTTCACGACTACACCCCAATATCTAGGCCATTTGTTGATCGATTTAGATCAAATTTGATATATACTTCTTTTCTTTCAGATTGTGATTAAAAAATTATTAATAAAAAATGTTTTCAACCTTAAATACGCCTACTATGATCAAAAGAAATTGGCAAAAATTAGGAATTTATATTAGCGATTGAGATAAGCTTTTTGTTTTAACAGATTCTTGTTCAGCATGACCTAAAACGCCTGTATACCAAATTTCGTTAGAAAATATTCTTTGTCAAGTCTGTTACGCAGAGGTTCGTAAACTAAACACGCGCTACTGAACAATTGATACACAATAACAAACGAGTCGGAACTTGTCACCGAACGAAATCTTCGCTCCTATTGGTCAATGAGCACATGGGTCTGGTCTCGCCCAATCTCTTTTGTCGCGGACCTGAGCTACATCTGCATCCGCATGAATATCCGCATTGACTATTGCGGATATTCATGCGGATGCAGATGTCCAAATCGATGTGGAAGCTCCGCAATTGCGGATGCGATTATTCGCGACATCCCTGATACACATTAGTTCCAAAAGATGTTCAAAATGCGTTGTCTTTTATTTCCATAGTCTATTTTGTGAAACATTATATTTTCGTAGTATTTCGATAAAACGCAGTATTCTCTTTAAAAACTGATAAAACCATCACTAATCACTTTGAAACCATCACTCTGTAAAATTTACATGACAAATATGGAATTTTCGGAAAGTGGAAACAATGGGCTTTCCAGTTTGGAAAAAATATACACCCTGTATATTTTTTCACAATTGGAAACAGGGATGTCGCGAATATTCGCATCCGCATCCGCAATTGTGGAGCTTCCGCATCTATTTCGACATCTGCATCCGCATGAATATCCGCAATAGTCAATGAGGATATTCATGCGGATGCAGTCAGATCCGCGACAAAAGAGATTGGGCGAGACCACACCCACGTGCTCATTGACCAATAGGAGCGAAGATTTCGTTCGGTGACAAGTTCCGACTCGTTTGTTATTGTGTATCAATTGTTCAGTAGCGCGGGTTTAATCTACGAACCTCTGCGTAACAGACTTGACCCCGAAAAGGCGGCAATATTACTTTTGATCAAATATAATCCTCCAATTTTTAATTTTACTTACTAAATATTTAATAAAAGTATTAAAAATTGCTATCCTATTATTATATTTCTACACCCACATGGTTTCTTATAGAAGATCTTAAGATCCGGATCTGCATCCGCATCCGCGGATGTAAGCCTTCACAAATCCGCATCCGAATCCGTATTCGAGGATGTGAAAAAATCTGCATCCGCAACATCCCTGATTGGAAAGCCCATTTCATGTAAATTTTACAGAGTGATGGTTTTATAAACTTTCAAAGTGATTAGTGATGATTTTATCAGCTTTTAAAGAGAATACTTCCATTTGGAATAACAGAGCTGGCCTATCCACCGGTTAAACCGGAAGTGAGCAAAAAAAGGCGGATACTCAGAAAAAAAATTATTAAAATTAGAAGAAGACTGACGAAAACCGCATTCCATTATCTCAACTAAATAGTTCAAAAGTTATACAGGTTTAAAAAGGGTCAAAATATAAAGGGGCACCCGGTATCTAAATTAAATAATGCTGGTCTACGATAGTGGTTTACAATACCCAATGTCCGGCTCTGAAATATTTTCTAAGGTTAGATTTTGAGTAATTTTTTCTACGATATTTGTAGTTACTGATTTTTGAAGAAACGCACGTATTTCAATGAAAATATAATATGTCATTGTGTTGGTTAAGTAAATATTTAATCACAATATCTACCTATATTAGATAACTAAAATTCACCAGTGGCGCAACCAAAATTTAACGTGAGATACGGAACTGTTATATTTACCGCTCTTCGTTTGAAATACTATAGACAAGTTATTACCATTTGATGTGTTAATACCTATTAATTAAAGAACTAAAACAACAAGGAATACATAGGGCAATTCAAAAGAAAATTCACATTATCTTTTAAGGATGATTCTACCCAACTAAATAGGCTGAAAAGTTCATAATATTTATACATTATGTACAATATTAATCCTAAAATTCCTCGTTACGCAACAAAGAAGAACTGAATAATAGTTATACGTCAAATATTTCGCAAACAATTTAGTAATTGTAGTGGAAATAAAAGGAGATATAGAACGTTAGAAAAGTCTGACAAAATAAAGGTTGTCACACCTCGATTTGCGATCCACCATGCTACCAACAGGCGGAACCAACCCAAGGTATTAATCTTAATCAATAATGCTATTCCAAAATTTTCGGTTTATTTAATCGTTATAATGCAACTATTGTAAAAATATTTCCATTTGCAATGATAATTAGTTCCGGCGAACCATATGTTAATATTTTCGACTTATTTGGAATGCACACTTTAATGTTGAATCATACTGTACAATATTAGTCATAATTTTGTCAAAGGCTCAAGTATATTTTCTAAATTTATTTGATAAACAATGATTCTAAATATTTCGAAGTAGTTAATTTGAATTTTATATTCATATATTATAGATATTATAGAATTATCAGTTGTAGTTAACGTACAATAGATAGTATTCGTTTTTCTAGAAAACAAAACCAGTTGCCTGGTAAAAATACAAAATGTAATTCCAATCAATGAAATCATTATATACTTTTTTATTTTAAATGCAAATTTATACCGTTGAGTGAGAACCCAATTCCCTTCCTTAATACTTTTGCTTAAATGTGACACAAGTTACATATTCCTTCACTAAAATTATGTTATTGAATGTGGTATTATTATTTATTAACAGAGCTTTTGCTGTTTAATTTTAATTGATAATAATAGATAAGACTAGCAAAATTAAAGTTCTGCTAAGTGAAGCAGATAATTTTTTTGGTAATTATTTTAGGTGGAAAATTTTTTATTGAATAAAGTCAAAGCTACAGTATATAATTTAAATAATAGGTAGAATAAAATTTAAAAAACAAACAGTATAATGTATTTCATAATTAGCGGAAATGTTTCAGTACTTAGGGAAATTCAATGTCTTTGAATTTAAAATCTTTTCATGAAAAGCAATTTTTAAAACTCGGAATTTAAGCAACTGCAAACCTAAAGTGTCCCCTTTGGATCCGTCAATGCAAACCCACGAAAATAAACGTTATCAGTTGTTACCTCTAGGAAGTTTAGACAACAGAACATGTCGTTGCGAAATTGTCTCAATGACAATAAATTATATATAATAATTATATTAATGACAATTATGATGTGTTATTTATATCTTAAAATCAGGACTGTGAAGCTACTTCATGTCAATAGTGAAACCAACATGTAAGTAAATATAATGCAGGTTTTTACATAAAATTAATATTTTTAACCATAAAATGAAGGATTTAGTTAGGTATAATATGTATATAATTATGTAAGGATTTATTTTATTTACCCGCTTGTCCTTGCACAACCGATTAAGATAAAACTTTTTTTATTGTTTAGCATTTCTTCCATTAGCTAAAACTTGTTATTACTAGACTTTTACAAAATTTTAAATTTAAGAAAATTTCATCGGGGGTCAGGCGCACTGCTCTTAAAAGTCTCATATTTGTTGACAATACCAAATTTCAATAAAAATTCAAAACGTTCTCAGGTTATCATGGTAGACTGGCAAGTAGAATTTTTTTAACAGCTGGAGATTGTAGTAGAACCGTTGATGGGGTCTTAAACACCTTCTTGGTTCTCTTTTGGGTGATGATGGTGTCGTAGTTCGTAGTTTTCTCACTTTAACTGTTTTATTTTAAATGTTATAATAAAAAATTGACCAGGAAAATATTATTTGGTTTAGTAGGTTGATATGCAGTAGCGATTTATTTGACGTTTTATTCGGATATGTTCATTGCAAAAATTAATATTTCTCCGTTTCATAAAACCAAAAGTGGTTAATTTTTCATATATTTTGGAAGCACTTATAGGAAAATGCGTATCTCAATTGTGTATTTTAAACATATAATTCTGAAATTGTCACAGTTTCTTTCTATTTTTCTATACAATTATTTTGTCAATGCCAACACTATTCTTCTACTCACTGAGTAAATTACCTAACCATTGCAATTTTTCTTGATTGTTTCGAATGGTTGTGAATTCATTAACAAATTCTGTAAATTACTCAAGACTATTGGGTTCAGTTTATATTTCTTTAAATTTTAAATAGTACAATAATGATAAATCTATCTCTGCCAATCCATTTTTCTGAATAATGTAGTAGTCAGATACACTGTCCTTATTCTACTAAAATGGGGAAGAAATACTTCGTGCATAAAACACAGTTACAGTACATTAAATTATTACTCAATTCAATGGTCCCGAAAAAATAAGATATCTCATAAAATAATTTTCCAATTTCTCTGCTAAATGCATATTCTAAACCTATGTCGATAGCGTGTTATACTTTACTGCATTTGGATTTTCATTAGGCCAAAAATGAAAATGAAAATTAAATAAATTCAATATCCTTGTCTAATAAAAATGATTTGGCCTCGTTCGAATATTTTCAAGAAAATTCGGAATAGTTTGAATTCTTTTATGAAGTTCGTCCAAAGAAAATTCGCGTAAAACTATTTATCTCTAGGTAATAGTTCCTTAACTTTTTGAACATAAAATGGATGTAATTGCTGCTGGTGTAGTACTTGTAAGACAGTGGTTTGTTAAATATCTGCTTTAAGAGTTAATTTTGACTAGTGTTAACGCTGGAATCTTTTTTGATACCTACTAAATACAATACCTATATTCTCCTCTATTTCCATAGTTCTTAAAATTATTTTTTTATTTGTTAATAAACACTTTCGTAGATTTAAAATTATATCTATTTATGGTGACGTAGTACCTATATATACATAAATTTTTAACTTGGACAATGAAGTAATTTAACAGCACTATAAAATTTCTGAAACTTTATTGGCTATAATATTAAACTCTGTCTAACATGACAAACCATGACTCTTAATTTTGATGAAGTAAAAAAATGTAAATTTTTTTGTAATGAACATTCAGAACTTCAAAATGGCTCACTCTAGCGTATGTAAATAAGAATACTTAGGTGACCAAAATACATATTCCTGGTCGATTGTAATTTAAAAATTTGAAAATAAAAAAGTTTCTAAAAAAGAGCGGATAATTTTTTCAACTATTTGATGTGGGTGCAATGTTTCTCTAAGACAAGAAATCTTGTCTCTACAAGGAACTCTTGTCTTATGCTGAAAATCGGGACTGAAATTTATTCTTGTCTCACCCCGTCTCTTGGTGTCTAAATTCTTGCCTCGTTCGACAATTTCGATTCGTCTCAAAAATATCGAGTTAACTATTCGAGACTGGATATTTGTGTATATCTTACCGAATAACCGTGATTCGAATAAAAACTCAATTAATACATTCAGTCATCATATTGAATGCGTACTACCACCCTACCATCGATACAGTGGGTAAACAACCAATATAAGTTTTGTTGTATTTGATAGTTATGAATACCTACCTTAAATAAACTCGTAAAAAACACCGATTTTTACGATATAGTAAAATTAGTTTTATGTATTAAACTTAAAAAAATTGTATTACCTAAAAAGTGTATCGCCTGTATATATTCTCTTACTATTTTAAATTCTCAACTCCTGATCTTGTAGTCGGAATCTTGTTTACATTCATAACAAGATTGAGATATCTTGAAAATTTGGCCTATAAACACCCCATAAATACACATTTTCGTATTTACAAATTTGCAGCATTTAATAAGCAATTATAACCAAAAACTTGTACTGCTTATTTATGAAAACTAATATTTTATTGGTTTATTCACAACTAACCCTATCTGCAAAGAAAATGTAAAAGTATTTGCACCAGCCGAAAAATGTCAAAATAAAAATAAAAATACTCTGGTCATATAATAATACCTCGTAACTAATTATTTTCATTGTGGGAGAATAAGGTGCTTACTAATACATATTTATATTTTATGTGATTTTTAATTTTTTTTTAATCTAATTGCAGTGAATATTTAGAGAGTAAGCTGAAGTTCACTTGGACGTCGTAAATAGTTAAAAACATCACCAGTGCCGTATTATACATTAAGCGAAGTAAGCTTCCGTGTAGGGCTTGCACCCCAAAAGTTTCTACAGCTTACGATACATTAAGAAACACACACCAAAACCTGAAATTACTGAATAATTAATCGATTTTTATTTTTGTGGCAACATAGAATGCAATCAATACAGCCTCGCTACTAACGACGTGTTTTGTATTTTAGGGGTTTATTATCTTTATATTAAATGTTTTTTATGAATTATATTTTTATATTCCTTTGATTTCTTTCTGCAAATAAAATAATACCTACCCCTAGTCTAGAGCTCCAGAAGTTCCCAAATTAAGGCCCATAAACTCCTAAAACTGGTTCTGAAAAGCTATTTATTCAAAATATTAACATTTTTCAAATTAACATGAAAAGAGGATCCGATGATAACTTAATTTGTGTCACTGAATCTAATTGAGCATAAAACCATCATTTCTTGTTTTTAACATTCCATTTTATCAATTTTGTGAAATTTATTGGTGAAATTTTAATCAATACAAGAAATAATTGCATTTTGGCAGGTGATTCTAAATTAGATTTATTGAATAATATAAATAATATGCAAGAGTATGTAAGTGGAAGTATTGTATAATACGAAGGTAATTCCGCGAATAGTTGTACAATGTACAGGGTGATTCTCTAAAATGAATTTTCTAGCTTCTATATTGAGGAAAAAAGAAGATTTAAAAGTTATTACTAAATAGTTTTTCTGTAGATATATAATCCAATCAAATAAAGAAAACCTGATTTCAACCGGAATCTGCTAAAATAATTATATTTTTACAAAATCTTAACACCCTGCAAACAGAACGAACATCGATAGTACAATGTTTACATATAATACAAACCAAATGTTGACTTATGGCTTAGTCGGAAATAGGACTAATTTTCTTAGTATTTTAGTTATTAAATCTCTTTTCAGCGTTGTGTAATACCGGGTGACATAGGAGATATGTGACACTCTGTAACGACTGTAACTTTGCTATTTAAGAAGTTGAAATTCTGAATTTTGGTAAAGTTGTATATTGCATAATTGTCATTTTTGAGTCTATCAAACATTTTCTTTAACTTCCGGTTTAAGCGAAAGTGACCCAAACTTTGTTATTTTAAATGATAGCCTGCATATTTTTTACCTATCTGATTCATCCTTAAATTATCTTTTCAACCATGTATCGCAATATGGCACTTGTTTTTAAAATGATAATTAATAGCCATTTTATGGTATCTAGGTGGCCGAGATATGAACCTTAGCAGATATTGATGATTAGTGTGCCGTGATATCGAAAGACTTCTGGTACGCCTCTTTGTATCTCATTTTTTTGGGCATAATCAATAGCTGAACTGACTACAAATAAAAGATAAATAAATATTTTTTTAAGTAGGTAAGTCAAATAAAAAAATGAGGTTCCTATGTTGGTTTTCATTATATCTCTAAACAACTCCCGATATCATGAAAATCAACATAGGAACCTAATTTTTTTATTTGATTTACTTAAAAAAATACTTATTTCGCAGAAGTTGAGGTATGCTCAGCCTGTAGTTTCTAAGGTTCGACAGATTTAGTATTTTGAGAATTAGCACAATTCGTCCCAAACTAGCCCAGAAACCGCTACCTCTTGGTTATAGCATTAGCTGATAACTCGAGTGAAACGGTGGGGGTGAGCGTAAGGAAACTTTTTCCACGTTGTTTATCCTATCTGGATCAGTAATTCTTCATTCCAGCAAGTACTCTTTGGACTCGGAATATTTGACGGCATCAATTGGACTCCTAGTTTCACAATTTCTTTTCCAGAACACTTCGACATTATAAGTATTTGGTAGATTTTTTATAGCAAGTTTAAATTCTTAAATCAGTACTGTGTTGGTTGCACTATCCGAGTGAGTGTGGTGTTGGCGTTTTAGTTTGGCCATACTTTCCATATAAATAGTAAACTAGTGATTATATAATTGTATTCACGAAACGTGTTGCCAAACGGACCAAATCTTAGCTTCGATTTTATTAAGCGCTGTTTAGCCTCTCGACTTTGAGGAAGGAGGTTTCTTAGTAGTTACTGATTTACTCTCATCATCAAAGCGCCGTCAATTTCATCAAGGACATGCTCCTTGATAACTACTCATTGCCATAGTAAATTTACTCCCCTGTTCGTATTCTGTGCTAAAGAAAAGTGTTTAGATTTCTCAGATGATGTTGAGAGATTATCTAGTAGCGTTTGAACAGATTCTCCATGCATCTAAAAAAAGTGTTCTTGTATGTTAACAAGATATCTATCGAGACCATTTGGCAAGACCTCTTTCATCTGTTTCTGACCCCTATCTGACTAGGACCGATTATGAGGGGCCTGTCCTCTGTTTTGGTCGATATGGATAGTTGTCACTTTCTCTCTGGATGCGTGGAAATTGCCAGTTGGATTTTAAGCACTTTAATACATTATTATTAGTTTCTTTAAACGTAGGTAAATTTTGGAACATTCAATTATCATGCAGCAGTTTTGTCGATGTGTGCGAATCTAATTAAAATTTAGTAATTGGAACTTTCACTGGTTTTACATATCAAACAATTTTCGCTGCTCTCACAACAAATACCGTATTCATATTCATAAATCATATTGCATATTTAAGATATAATAAATAGTACAAATGAAATGATAAGGAGAAGGTAATTTAGCTTTATGTTATATAAGCCTCTGGGAAAAACCGGAATATACCAGGAAGTTTAATAATAGCAGAACAAACGCATAGCACAATTTCGTGAACCACTACATCCTGACTATAACCCAGAGTAGAATTATAGGAAGTCACATGGGTAGAGATGTAAATTAATTTAAAATAAGATCTGACAAGATATCTAACAAAATTACATGCTTCCAGGGTCGGTCTGAGTGTTTCACTCTTTGGGAAACCCGACAATTCGACCCTATGTAACGTAATTATACTAAGTTTGATGGAGGGTAGCCGGCAAAGAAAAATATTTATTGAATGTCCTAAACGGAATTAAATGACTGTCTTTATTTTAACTATGAAATACATGTACGATATTGTATGTAGGAGAGTGGTTGGTTATTCCCATGAAAGTCTTTCGTAATTCGATGATCATGAGAAAATTGCAATGGATCTTTAAATCGTTAGTCTTGTCTTATACATTTTTTAAAGGAGAATTTAATGTAATAAAAATGTTGTTTTTCTTTATTATCTTACTCATTTCTAAACTGTATCAGCTAATATTTAGAAAAATGTTCAATTTTTCCAAAGCATTAGATACAAACGAATTTTCAAGTAAAATAATAATAGAAGCCCACATAATCAAACCAAATTCAGAAGAGAATGGATAAAATTTTATTTTCTTTCACAAAATGCCACATAATTAATCCTTAAAATACTAGAAATACTGCATTCAAATCTTGCAAAATTGGGTAACACACTTACCCCCCCACCCGTTTTCGAGGGTGTGGAATCCAAATCCGTTGAGTATTAACCGACCAGTTCTCCACTTCACCCCTAAATAGGGGAAAACCACCCTTTTTTAAATTTTGACTATAGTCGAGTGTGACGGGTCATCCGAACCGGTATTTCGCGCACGGCTCAAAGGGAATGACCACCCGCCACCCTGCCCAGGGGATTATGGTTGACTTTAGATTTGTAAGACACATAAAAAACCGGCGGCTTGTTTAATGTCGATAAAAACAAGCCGGCTCTTTTTGTGTGCTGTATAGATATGACTTTTACTTTACGCATACAGCTCAAAGGAAGACCTGCTAGTATTAGTTAATAGTAAACAAGAAAGTATTAAAAAAAAAGTTGCCGCTAAATTAAAGTGCCACGAAAATTTTCTGCGATTATCAATAGAAATTTTGCTGCTGCAGTTGAAGCAATGTTAAATGCAGAATGTTATGAATGTAATAGTAATTGTAAGCGTAGAAGAATTTGTTAATCCACTAATGTTAAGAAACGTTTAAAAATATATTTACCTACGATCACTAACGTAAATAGCTGAAAACGCACTCTCCGCCACCTACGTAAATTGAACCTTACACACCGTAAACAAATCGCACGCTCAGCCGCTGAGGTGCAATGCAATGTGATCACGTGACCTATTTTACACAACACTTGTAGTTCATATTTCTGACACCTGGCTAAAATTATTAAAAATGGCAGGTGCAAAACTTAATTTTCTAGCTCTGTCAAAACTGACATAAGCAACAAATAATACAAAATTGTGTTTTAATTTCAATAAATACGATCGTAGGTAAAGTATAGTACATAATTCGAGTTGTAAAGCAATTACGCACTCATGGAATTGCCACACTCGCCGTTACGCGGCATCGTGCGCAATTTTTCCATTCGTGCGTAATATGCTATTTACAACTCTCATTATGTAATATACTATTATTAAATCAATGTTTCTACAAATTAGACGAATATTTTCATGTTGGTAAAGTATAGCCTCGTTCTCCAAATTTATAAATAATAAAGCACCTACACTTTTTTTTATCTTTGTTATGAACTAAAGCCTAAATATGATATTAGTTTTATATCAGATAGGCTCTGGTTGTTAGGAAAAAAGGTTGTTATTATTATTATGACAGGTTGTTAATAAGTTATAATAGTTGCTGATTAAATAAAGTTATTTAATAAGAAGATCGTCTTATTTCCAATATTAAGTATATTGTTGTATACTTATGAATACATAACATAAATTGGCGACGAGTCCGGAAATCCACAAGAAAAAAAAATGTCTAAGTTTGAAGAGTTCAGTGAGACAAGAGAAGCTTTTGAGGCTTGGGAAGAGAGATTAGAGCAATACTTTATTGTAAATAAAACAGCAGCTGAAATGAAAGTACCAAATTTAATAACATTAATAGGTGCTAAGACATATGACGTTTTAAGAACACATTTATATCCTGAAATACCGGCAAACAAATCGTATGAAGAATTGGTTACACTTTTGAAAATTAAATTTGCCCCAGCAACAAGTGTTATAGTCGAGAGGTATAAATTTCATAATAGAAAGCAGAATATAAATGAATCCGTAAGTCAGTACATCAATGAAATTAAATATTTGGCTAAAACGTGCAAATTTAATATATTTTTAAACGAAGCATTAAGAGATAGGCTTGTTTGTGGAGTTAATAGCATCAGTATACAAAAAAAATTATTAAGCGAACCTGAAACATTAACTTTTGAAGATGCGTGCACAAAAGCACTAAGTTGGGAAACAGCGGAAACTCAAAGCAAGTTAGTGCAAGGCACCAGTCTATCTGTTGCAAAGCTGCAATTAAAGCAAACAGTTAAGCCAAAAGGAAGTAAGTCAGATTTCAAGACGGAATATAATCTGCCTAGAAAGCCAAGTGTTGGGCTGCCAGAGAGATCATGTTTTCGCTGTGGAAGGAAGCATAACCCAGAAGACTGTCCAGCTATTCAATGGAATTGTTTTATTTGCAAAAGAAAAGGACACACGGGTAAAGTTTGCAGATATAAACGCGTAAACCAACTAGGAATTGAAGGGGACGATGAAGAAGAGGAATTATTAAAGCTTGGTCATATTGCTTTGGTCGGTAAGAGTAATGAAAATCCATGGAAAGTAGAAGTTCAGGTAGAAGACAAACCAATTCTTATGGAAATAGACAGTGGAGCTTGTAAGTCAGTGATGCACCTGTCTGATTATAAACATAATTTTAGTCATTGTAAATTGCAGAATGTAAATTTTAAGTTGAAAGCAGTAACAGGTGATTATGTAAACATTGTAGGGCAAACTGAAGTCAATCTTCTATATAACGAGAAGTTAAAATTGTTATCATTAATAATCATAAATAGTCAAAATAGGTTTACACCGTTATTGGGTAGAAATTGGCTAGACGTTCTTAATCCTAACTGGAAACAACAATTTTTTGAACTATTAAAATCAAATAATAATGATGGTAATTTGGTAAGTCAAATTAAGTCTTGTGATTGGTGGGTTCATAGAGTCAACTAAATTAAGAATTAAAAATTAACAATTCAATTAAACATTACACTAAATTTTTTGCAGTTCATAGAAATAAATTAAGATGCGTAAAACGCTGCGCAGTGTGCCCAAAAAACACAGAAATAGAGAGGATTCCACAGATCATCAAAGGAGACTTTGTCAACTTCTGTGAGTTCTGTGTTTCTGTTTACCGATTTGAACTATTTGAAGGTTAGGGTTGTTTGTTGTTTTATTGTTTTATAGTTTTTATTGATGCAGTTATTGAACATGAAGATTTTTAAAAAAAGGAAATGTGTTGCATCATTTTTTTCGCTTCTTTTACTTACACTGGCAACTCAGTTAGTTACAAAAAAAAGACGATATTCAGTAAGGCCTCTAAACCGGCAAAGAAAGCATCTCGGTCACTTCAACAATCTAGTTCAATTTATGAAATTGAACGATAGGGAACAGTATTTCAAATACACCAGGTAAGAACCATTTAAATAACATGAGCCACATGTATATCAATTTAATATTATTTTGTTTTACAGATACACACCTGAAATGTTTGATCACCTGTTAGGTATTATTCAAGATGACTTACAACGAAATAGCCATCGTCCACATGCTATATCACCAGCACAACGTCTGACAATGACGTTACAGTAAGTATTTAGATTTTTTATTCGCTACAGTTGTTTTTTCAGAGCATTAATTAAAGTACTTTTTTACTATTTTAATATTTAAGTTACTTGTCAGAAGGCTGTTCCATGCAGGAAATCGCTTGGAATTTTTACATAGGCAAGTCTACAGCCCATTATGTCATAAAGGAAACATGCAATGTATTATGGAATCGTTTGTCTCCTATCTATTTAGAGGCACCTAATTTGGAACGTTTTTGTGAAATTGCTCAGGAATATTTTTTAAGATGGAATATGCCTAACTGCCTAGGGGCCATTGACGGCAAGCATATTGCCATACAGGCTCCAGAGCATTCCGGTTCCGAGTTTCACAATTATAAACATGGGTTCAGGTAGGTACATTTGCGTTGATGCAATTAGGTATATTGTAATTTACAAGAATCTTTATTTTAGCATTGTTCTTATGGCTTGCTGTGATGCATACTATAATTTTACTTTGGTGGACATTGGCGCCTCTGGATCGTGTCATGACAGTATTGTTTTTGGGAATTCTGAATTTGGCAAAGCTATTTTAAATAGGGAGCATGGAAAATTGAACATTCCACAAGCAAGAAATCTACCGAACTCAGATAAAATGTTACCCTATTTTTTTGTTGCAGACCAAGCTTTTCCTTTAAGCCAGAATATTATGCGACCATATGCAGGTGCAAATTTAGGACAAACAAAAAATGTATTTAACTATAGATTGGCCCGTGCTAGACGAACAATTGAAAATACCTTCGGTATATTAGCCCAGCGTTGGAGAATCTTTCGAAAACCAATTATAGCCAAAACAGAGACCGCTGAAGCTATCGTCAAGGCAACTGTTGTTCTGCACAATTTCGCACAAAAGAATGAAAAAGATATACCTCAAAATGAAAGGCGGTATTGCCCCACGGGAATGGTAGACTATGAAGACAACGATGGAAATGTTATCCCAGGTATAGTATATTATTACGACACTGAAATTTTTACCTCATTTTGAAAATCTTATTTTCAGGAGAGTGGCGCACTGCTGGTTTGCATAATGTTTTACAACCTCTTGGCAGAATAGGAGCTAACAATTCAGCACATATGATTAAAGAACAGAGAAACACACTTGCTGAATATTTTGACAGTAATGAAGGAGCTGTTCCTTGGCAATTAAAACATGTAATGAGAGGATCAGTTCCCGACATGTAAAGCCGGCTACACACGGTCCGGCAGGCCTGTCGCCTCAACGAGTGTATGTTCCGGCCGCCTGAACAGTCTTAACTGACAGATCGACCGGAACATACACACGTTGAGGCGACCGGCCTTCAGGCGGACTGTTCAGTTCGAACTGTCAGGCCTGCCTGACCGTGTGTAACCGGCTTAACTAAATTTGTGATTATACTGTTTTTATAAATTTGTTACTAATAATGTGCTGTGGTATTTAGGGTATTAATAAAATATTTTCTCAACGTTAACATTTGTTTATTTCAATATTAGCTTGTTTCCTTCCAAACTACAGAAATACATTAACTAAAAACTAAAAAACAAGTAGAATAAAAATTAAACCATTTCAATAACTAAACTACCATTTCAATAACAAAAGAAATAAATATTGTCATACCTACTTTCTAAAAAAAAGTAATCTCATTAATGTTATTTTTTTCATCAAAGTGCAATAAAACAGTAGGTTGAAAAACTGACTGGACCCTGGATCTAGTTTTATTATAGACAAAAAGTATGAAACAACCCAAAAAATCTAGCTTCTTATCATAGACATAAAATATTCTTATGCTTTTTGTCTCAATACAAACTTATTTGTCAAAATTGATGTCTTCTAATTCTGCCAAATCTTGGAAAATTTTAACCTTAACTATAGCCTTTTTTTGTTTATCTTTACACATTCTAAATGTTTCTCCAACTGTTTTGCCAAACAAAGTATCTTCATTAACAATCTCTTCGTCACTATGAAGGTACGTTTGCAAATTGGTGAATGTATTTTCAATCACTTTGGAAAGATTTGGCTTATTTTCTTTGTTGCTAGCGCGAATCTGTTTAATCTTAGAAGTTAATGCTCGCTGTTGTTCCCCATGTTTTACAGGAAAACGATGCACTGTTTCTGTTGAAGAACATTCTTGTGGTACTACAATTTCATTATGTTCGAGATAATCACTATCTTGTTGTTCACTTTCATCGGTGAGAGATATAGATAATTCCTCCTGCTGCGGCCTACATATTGTCGACATGCTATTCCAAGGTGAGGCTCCATGGGATGTCTCTTTGTTTACATCAATTACATTTCCATAAGTTCTGAAACAAAACAGTGTCCTTTCTGAATTTTTTGTTATTTACTAATGGGGATATGGACACATACCTTCTACATACAATATGTTGGTCCAAGAAACCCATCACTTTGTAGAATGGCCAAAAGGATTTATAAGACCCTGCTGAACCGGAAGGTATGCTTTTCTCCTTTCTCTTCTCTGTATTATACCTATTTCGCAGAACGTTCCACCTAGATTCTACATTCTCTCCTAAAATTATACATTTAAAAAATAAAGTAGATATTATAAACGCTAACGTACTTGTTCCACCCACGATGGATGCTATCATATCCCAGGCATTCTCTTTTGCTAGTTTATCTTTAAATAAATGGTGTTTTTTATCGTAAAGAAATGGATACTTCTGCACTAGATCGACAAGAAGTTCGTCATTTATCAAAATCTCAGTCATTGCTTTCCACGTAAATAAAATAACAACGTTCACAACACAATATAACCACACAATATTTAAATTTATTCGAATTCGTTACTTTATAAACAGTTTCTTTTCTAGGGATTTACAATTATTTTCACCAAATATACAATGTTGGCACGATTACGCGTATGCGCAGATGCTACGACAAAAATTAAGAATTAACAACTAAACTAAAAAGATGAAAGTTGGTCATCTTTATAATTGCTTAATTTCTAATTGTAAGTTAATGTAGGTTCGGTGAACGCTTAGGTTTGTTTATGGGCATTTATCTGTATAATTGTTAGTTGTTAATTCTCAATTCTTAGTTTAGTTGGCTCTATGAACCCACCATGAGTCTGAATTAAATCGCTGTCAGTCGGAAATAATTAATATTAAAAATCAAAGTCGGCAGTTAAAATGTCATAATATATGTCAAATAACAGAGGTTAAAACTGGATTAGTAGCTGAAATTAAAAATAAATTTGCCAATGTTTTTGAGGAACAGTTAGAATCATCATCATCCATAAAAACTTTTAAGGTAGATTTAACGCTAAAAGAAAATGCAAGTCCTATATTTCACAGGGCGTACGAAATGCCATATGCTCTGAAACCAAAAGTAGAGTCAGAATTAATAAATATGGTTCAGTCTGGTATACTAACAAAAGTAAAATTTAGTAACTGGGCAAGTCCAATTGTTATTGTGCCAAAAAAAGATGGAAAAACTATAAGAATTTGTGTAGATTTTAAACGTACCGTAAATCGTGTTATTGAAACAGATCATTGTGTTTTGCCTCTACCCGAGGATATTTTTTCAGAATTGTCTGGAAATGAATACTTTACTATTCTTGACCTTAAGGGCGCTTATCAGCAACTAGAAGTTAGCGATAAAACGAGGGAGATGCTCACAATAAATACCCATTTAGGTCTTTTTACATTCAATAGATTGCCATTTGGTGTTAGTTCTACTCCTGGTATATTTCAAACTATAATGGAAAACATTTTAACAGGACTGCTAAATACCAAATGCTATATTGATGATATTTTAATTTATGGGTCAAGTATTGAGGAATGTCATGATAATGTTCTGAAAGTTTTCTGTCGATTAAATGAATATAATGTCAAAGTTAATGTAAATAAATGTAAATTTTATGAAAATAATGTAGAGTTCCTCGGTCATAAAATAGATAAGTCAGGTATTTATCCTACAGAAGAAAAGTTGGAATGTATAAAGAACACATTATCTCCAAACAACTTGACACAACTTAGATCATATTTAGGATTATTAAATTATTACGCCAAATTAATTCATATGTTATCATCTAAATTAAAACCTTTATATGATTTATGTAAAACAAATACTCAATTTGTTTGGTCCGTAAAGTGTCAAGAAGCGTTTGAAATCAGTAAAGAGATGTTACTATCAAATCAAGTTCTTACTTTTTATAACCCAACTTTACCTATTTATGTCACTTGTGATTCAAGTAGTTATGGTGTAGGTGCCGTACTCAGCCATAAAATAAATAATGAAGATCACCCAGTCATGTTTGCCTCAAGTACCTTGTCCCCGACTGAACAAAAATATTCAAATATTGAAAGAGAGGCGTTGGCTATGATGTTTGGTTTGCGTAAGTTCTATAAGTATCTGAATGGACGTAAATTCATTTTGATAACCGATCATCAACCCCTACAATATATTTTTGGAAAAAATAAAGCAATTCCTATTAGTGCGGCATCCCGTATTACTCGATGGGCATTAACTTTATCGGGTTATGATTATGATATTCAGTATAAGAAAGGTAGGTTAATTAGTAATGCCGATGCATTGTCACGATTGCCATGTCATAATGCCACGAATGTTTCAGAAAATATTTTTTCATTTAATTTGATTAATGAGAATCCTTTAAATTACGATGATGTGGCTAAAGCATTAAAAAAAGATTTGTTATTAATAAAAGTTATTGATTTAACATTATCAGATTGGCCAAATTATGTTGCTAATGAGGAACTAAAGCCTTATTTTAAACATAGACATGAATTGTCAGTGGAACAAGATTGTTTACTTTTAGGTAATAAAGTAGTTATACCCCTGTTATTAAGACCTGATGGTCGAGATGGTAGTATACCTGCCTCTCACCCAAAAGTCCCGGGTTCGATTCCCGGCCGTGGCAATGGAAAATACTGTGAGAGGGATTTTTCCATTATACACGGATATTGGATGTGTGTCCCTTGTCTTTAAATGTGTAGCCCCCTCCCGCACAAGGCTCCTAGAGTCTTCTGGGATAAAGGGGGTCGTAATTACATGTGGTGTATTTATAATTAAAACTGTTTCATGAAGAACACATTGGTATTATAGTGAGAACTAAAATGCTATTAAGATCGTATTGTTGGTGGCCAGGAATAAATAATGATATCGAAAAATCAATACAGTGTTGTACAATTTGTCAGCAAACACAAAATTTCAATAACAATGCTACATTATTACCTTGGCCATCTGCTCCAAATAATTTTTTTAGAGTAAACGTAGATTTTTTCCACAAGTATAATTTTACATTTTTAATATTGGTGGATAATAAGTCCAAGTGGATGGAAGTAAAAATAATGAAAAAAGGTACAAATGCTAGAGAAGTTATATTTAAGTTAAAAGAAATTTTCTCTACTTTTGGTTTACCAGCAGAATACCAGCCAGTACCATAAAGGACGGTAAAGTGTACTTTAAACGTAAAGGATCATTTTTACCTGTCAGACCTGTACCATAAACCGATTTTAAAGGAGGATTAAGCAATAAAGCTTCCTTTTTGGTAAAGTCTCGATTTTGGCTCTTTTTCGCTAGTTAAAGTCATTTTATTGTGACAAATTTGATGACAGCAACATTTCAATTTGTATTCAAGTTTAAAATTAATTAAATAAAATGGGACATAATAGGGTGTTATTTTCTTCAAGCAGTAGTTCCAGTTCATCTGAAGACGAAGATTATATTGTTTTGAGAAGACCGAAAATTTACAGTTGGGGATTTTGTTGGTGTTTCAAAAATGTCTGCTAGCAGAATTGTACGAAGAGTTTCTTCAGCCATTGCATCATTACGACCCCAATACATAAAAATGTGTCGTAGTAATGACGAAATGGATTTCACTGCTGCAGAATTTTACAGAACCGCGAGTTTTCCACGGGTAATTGGTGCAATATATTGCACCTTGGTGAAAATAGATTCTTTAAGGGGGTCCTGAAGCCGAAATATATCGCTCAAGAAAGGGGTACTTTTGCTTAAATGTACAAACAATCTGTGACGCGTCATAGTGGCAAGTTGGCCAGGTTCTTGTCACGATCAGACAATTGTCAACAACAGTCGCGTGAAACGAAAATTTGAAACCGGCAGATATGGTCATTTCTTTTGGTCGGTGACAGTGGCTACGCAGTTGAACCATATCTGATGACTAAGTTGGCTCATGTAAATACTGAAGCAGAAAATCTTTATAATGAATCGATAATACGACACAAAATGCAGTTGAAAGACAATATGGAATCTGGAAGCGGCGATTTCCAATATTACGGTTTGGTATGAGGGTCAACTTGCAGACAATTATGACTATCATTGTGGCTACAGCTGTGTTACATAACATAGCTTTAGATATGAATGAACATATTCCTGAGGAGTGGTTCAACGGTCTAGACGGAGATAAAGAAAATGGCCAGAATGGTGATGCTGAGAACGCTAATATTGGTATCGCAGGAGGCAATATTCGAAATTTAATTATTAATGAACATTTTGCAAATTTATAAAGTTTATTTAATAAACATATTTCTATTCAATTATATCTATTTATTATGTCAATAAATTATGAGAAAACTCAGTCTTCGTATGGGCAAAAAGTTAGGTTACGTAACGTAACGTAACGCCGTAAGCGCCGTAAGAACTGCACAAATCCGTATTGTCACAGGTTTTTCACACGGCCAGTTCCATAAATATGAACAAAAGCGTCCTTTTAGAAAAGCGAACTTTTTGAAAAAGTAAACTTTTCAATCTCTGTAAAGTCGGTTCTATTCCATAAAGTGGAATGCATCTCCCGTTAGATAAAGCTTCAATTTACGAATATTTATTGTGTTTGCGGACCTGAAAGTTACGTGTGAAATTAGCCAGGAGTCAAAATAAGTGACAGTTGACAGTATTTTAATTAATCATAACGTTTGCGTTTTTGTGTGTTTTCTTACTGTGTTATTAAAGTGTTGGTATATATAATAAATAATGAGTGAAACTGATGAGATTAAGAGGAAACCCGAAAAACCCACTTTCTCGAAAGAGGATGAGGTTAAACTGCTGAATGCTATATATTTGGAGAGAAAAATTATTGAAAATAAAAAGACCAATAAAGTAACAAATTCGCAGAAGGTAAAATTATTGTGAGTTATGTGAGGATGATTTTTATGAAGTTTCATTTATATTTAAGGACAAGGCTTGGGGGCGAGTAGGAGTAGCTTACAATGCAAATTCCTTGCTTGCAATATCGTAATGCAGACCAATTAAAATCGAAATTTGATAATTTAAAAATAAAAGTTCGTAAGATGTGGCCCAAGAACGCTCGTATATTAGGGGAACTGGTGGTGGTGGTTCTGTTACTACAAATACTGATCCCATAGTCGAATTGGTGCTAAAAATTATCAATTGGAAAACGGTTATGGGCTTAGGGAACACTTTGGATAGTGATTTTGTTCCAGCTGATATTGTAAATATTTAAGAATATATACAATTCGACAGGTTGAGGTTTTCGAAATGCCCATGAAGTCCCCAGCTGTTATTAAAAAATTACCTTTATTACCCCTGTAATAATTATTTGCATTCAGAATAATAAATAAACATAGTATATATAATATGAGTATTATTTGTGTACCTATTTGAAGGAAATGATATTAGAGATTCTATTTGTTGAAGCAAGGCTAATACCATAGGCTTTGTCAATCGGAAACGCTGGGAAAATTCTATGTCGTCGTATTGTTGAAAACATTGCTGTCGTGGTCTATATATTTTGTCTCTTCTCAACACCATTATGTTTTCTTCCTCACTTTCTGAGGTTGAACTGGAACTTGAATCCAGTAAACGATACATTGCATTTCAAACACACCAAGCCCAAACTATCACTATCTCCCAGATGACAAACAGTTTTATAAAATAACGCAGACTGACAGTAAATAAATTTGTAGGTTAGGTTTACGATAAAGTTCACTTTTTCCTCAAAAAAGGGCCAACATCGAGACTTTAGCGAAAAGGAAGCTTTTCAGTAAAGGCACCTTTAAAATTCGATTATGGGACACATTTTAGAACTTAAAGGAGACTTTTAAAATTAAAGGATGCTTTACGTCGATTATGGAACTGGCTGTCAGTCCAGCCAACATAACAATACTACAGAAAGCTTCCTTTACCCAACAGGCGATGGAATTTGCTTTATGGTACACGGCAGATTTTAAAAGTGATTAAAAGTCAACTTTAACCATAAAGTGCCTTTTAGTTAATGGATCCTTTTGGCATTATTTATGGTACCGGCTGTTAGTTTCAGATAACGGACCACCGTTTAATTCAGTAGAGTTTAACGCTTTTTGTCAAAGTAATGGAATTAAACCAATCAAGTCACCACCTTACCACCCACAGTCAAATGGCATTGCAGAACGGGGAGTACAAAATGTAAAGAAGTCTTTGGAGAGATCTTTATTTTTAAATCGAGGAGAAGTGATATCTGAGGATTTACTGAAAATTAAATTGACCAATTTTTTATTTACGTATCGCAATACTCCATCTAGTGTCACTGGTACATCCCCAGCACAATGTTTATTTAAAATCAGACCTCGGACTAGGTATGACTTGCTTAAACCATCATTTAAAAGTATAAGAGGTAAAATGATTGAGAATGAACCAATCAGAAACAACAAATTGTATAACGTTAATGATAATGTTTATGTTAAGAACGTACAAACCAAACTGTGGGATCTTGGGACTGTTGTTAAGATTGTAAGTCATTGTACATATTTAGTTAATGTTAATAATGTTATTAAACTTACACATGCCGACAGCATTAGACTAGTAAATGTAGATGCTAACATAAATAGAGATAGTAGTGATAGAAGGCTAAAGGAAACTGTGCATACTCAGCAGTCTGCTGAAACTCAGCAACCTGCTGAAACTCAGCAACCTGCTGAAATACCTATGTCTAACCAGCAGTCTGCCGAGATAATGAGTCCGAGTTATATTACAAGGAATTCGGAGAAATTTAATGTTTCGGATACAGTTAGTCTACCCTCTACCAGTTACAGTACGAATACAAACAATAATTCAGAGGCTACTTCTATAAAAGAGGCTACTCCAATAAAGTATACTGTAACTAGGTCAGGTAGGATCGTTAAGCCTCCTAACAAACTTTCTTACAATAAATAAGAAAAAGAGAAATGTTATGAACTAAAGCCTAAATATGATATTAGTTTTATATCAGATAGGCTCTGGTTGTTAGGAAAAAAGGTTGTTATTATTATTATGACAGGTTGTTAATAAGTTGTAATAGTTGCTGATTAAATAAAGTTATGTAATTGTATTCTACCATCTATTGACTTATTCTATCCAATGTATTATAATTGGCCGAAAGAATTAATAAAGAATCTATCTAATCTATCTATCTATGTTGATAAATAATTTTTGTAAAAAATTTGCATACACAAAATAAAGTATTTTTTCATGTTTGAACCCCTTCCCCTTTCCTTAGGGAATTTAATGGGTACTGCTGGTAAAGTATCTTAAAAAACCATCGCTGTACGCGAAATCCCAGTTCGAGCGACCCACCATACTCGACTCTACAGTCGGAATTAAAAATAGGGGTGGTTTCCCCTATTTAGGGGTGACGCGGAGAGCCGATCGGTTAAAGCTCAACGGATTTGGATTCCCCACCCTTGAATCGGGAGATAAGTGGGTTTGGTCTGGTTTATTAACTTTTAATGGCATATTACAAGACTTGGATGTACTATAATATAAATAATAAAGTTGTCGATAAAAGTAGCTTTTCAGTAAAATTTTTTTGATTTTTTAAATTTTATTTCAGAAAATTTCATTACTGGTATTCTTAAATTTGCGACAACTGTATATATAAAATTTAATTTACACCATGTTTTTCACACCCTACTTTCCCTGTGTAGAAAGAAAATTAAACAGAAGTTTATTATTTTCAAGAACCATTAATTAAAAATTGGCTTCTAGGAAATTTTTAACGAAAAGAAAAAGAATAAAGAAATAAAGAAAAGACACTAGTGTAAAATAACACTGTACTTTTATTCACTTAGCTTTATACATATTTTATTTATACTATCACGTAAAATTAAGTCTACGCTCTTCTCTCTTTTAAAACTTTTTCTTTGTTATACTGCACCACATAAATAAACAATTCGGTGGAGGTAGCTGTAACCCGTAGTAGTCAGTATGAGAAACACATACGAGTAGTAACTAAAGCAAAATTGTTGGATTTTAAAAGACCTATGGGTAATATATGAACAATGTAGAGAAACATTTATACTTTTAAATAAAATTTCTGACATTGAGATTTAAAGAAAATATATATTCTGAATTTTAAATAATTTTTGACCATAAAATTCGGTAGTACCTACATGTACAGTTTAGTGAATTTTTATTAGACTTTAAACATTTTCTTCCATATTTCTTTCACTTCATATGAAGGATTAATATCGCCTCAGTATACAGTGTGTCTCACTTTTCACCACTACACCCCAATATCTAGGCCATTTGTTGATCGATTTAGATCAAATTTGGTATACTTCTTTTCTTTCAGGTTGTGTTTAAAAAGTTATTAAAAAATTTTTTTTCAAACTTAAATACGCCTACTATGATCAAAACAAATTGTCAAATTGTCAATTGTTAGCGATTGAGATAGGGTTTTTGTTTTTACAGATTCTTGTTCAGCATGACCTAAAACGCCTGTATACCAAATTTCGTTAAAAAATATTCATTCAAAAAAAGTAATAAAAATCTAAGATTTCAATAATAAAAAATAATAAAAGTTGAGTTATTTGATATTTTCTAAAAAAAAGTGTCCTAATGCTTAATTAGCGTCATTATATCACCCGACTACCAAGTTATGTAAATATCCGACAATAAATAATTGGAATAGTAGGGTGATTATTATTGAAATCTTAGATTTTTATTACTTTTTTTTTTTGAAGGAATGAATATTTTTTAACGAAATTTGGTATACAGGCGTTTTAGGTCATGCTGAACAAGAATCTATAAAAACAAAAACCCTATCTCAATCGCTAATATAAATTCCTAATTTTTGCCAATTTCTGTTGATCATAGTAGGCGTATTTAAGTTTGAAAAAATGTTTTATTAATAACTTTTTAAACACAATCTGAAAGGAAAGAAGTATACCAAATTTGATCTAAATCGATCAACAAATGGCCTAGACATTGGGGTGTAGTGGTGAAAAGTGAGATACACTGTATATCAAACAATAACTATATTATAAGTATTTTGTATTTAGAAAACTCTTCGATTAGAAATCCTCAACATACAAACTATCGAGGGAACGGCATAAATTCATATGGTATTACGACATTCTTAACTCATTTTGACATATTAAAACATTATTTTTAATATACCTAATCATACTTTAAGTTGTATTTAGTTATTTTATTTACCTTTCAGAAGAACCAGTTATACACGTATCTCACCTATTTGTAAAATCAAATACTGTATGTCACAGTATAGTGGAGTAAAATCCGCCCGAAATTATGCACTTGGGTGACCCCTGGCGTAGAACCAGATGAGACCTTTACCATTTTGTAGGGCATGTTTTGGGGCATATGTGGTGTGATCTACAACTTTTTTTAGTAGGGCACTTTTTTTTAAATGGCCTTAGAGTGCGTTATCTGCACAATTTGAAATCATGTGTTTTTTGGCGCATACATCGCCATTAAAAAAAAACGGCTAGACTTACCGCCCTGAAATTTTAACCACTTGTGCACAAAACCTAAGCGCTTCGAATGGTATAAACCTTTTTTTGGTAATACATCTATGTATTACCCAAAAAAATACGTAAAGTCAAAACTTCCAAGATTATGCATGAAGAACTTCGATATGCGGTTAGCTATGTGAAATATTCAAAATTTATATATATACGCAGTTAATGAAATGTAGCCTAGATATTGAAAAAGTTTTTAAAAAAAAGTTTGAGTTGATATCTGTAACAGTTTTCGAGTTATCGAATTTTTAAAAAACGCTCGGGTTTACACGGAGTGAAATATTACGGCGCGCTCAGGCTTATGGCATAAATACAGGTGCCTCTCATGCAGCAAGTAGTCGATACCTCGGTCGATACCTATTATTTTAATGATTAAATGACGACCATTATTATGAATTTGAATATTTTTTGAGAAAACTGTGCACTCTGTGACTATTCAGACTTTATTTACTGTGTTAGTTCGGATATTAGTTAGGATATTTTCTATTAATCATAGTGCTTAGGTGTAAGACAATTTTATTATTAGTGTTTGACGGCGAACTGGTAAAAAACTATTGAGTATGTGTATGCTGTGGTTGTCTTAAAAGTAGATTAAAGAAACATAATTATTTTAGCTTTAAAATGTCGGAATGCTTAATTTGTGGTGCTCCATGTGACCCTTCAAGGAATAATAGTGTCAATAAACCCACACAAAGAGGCCTTTTAAAAATTGTTAAAGTCGCTGAGCGAAGACAAGACAAATTTTCAGTAAATATACTTAAACAAAAAAAAAGTATTCTAAGTGGTAATAGAAATTTCAAGTACCACGTCGCATGCAGAAATTCATATAATAGTCAAGCAAATATAAATAAAGCCACAGTAAATAATAACTGTGCGAGTATAGCGAACTGCAGCACTTCCAATTTGCGTGTTTCCAGGAAAGATGGATTTGAAATCAGAAAAATGTGTGTGTTCTTCCCAAGACGTGAAGTAAATTCTATTTCTCCTTTAAATTTGTTTTTTAATTTAGATGCTTTTATTGTTGATTTTCCACTAAATTCTGCAGCACTATTGTATTTATTCAAAAGGACATTTAAGGTAATAATTTGACTATTTTGTATTACGTGCTCTTGAACATAATTTACAATTTCTAAAAATATTTCATTTCCAAGTGTTTGTGTTGATTCCGATGCTCGATCAACACTTAGCCAAATTTCAGAATTTATATTTCTTTCTGATATATAGTGTCCATAACAGGACTTATGATACCTACTTGGCATCATAAGCAAACAGATCGGAAATATTAGCTAATCTTGATATCATTTCAAAGTCACTTTTTTTCTTTGCAGCATCTAAAATTTTAAGTCTCGTCTGTTTTCCTGAGCCTGTTCACAGATACAAATAAAAAATAATTACTGTCAGTTAAATATACAGGGTGTCAAAATTTACACATGTACCTATTCTACATAAAAAACAATGCTTCGTTTCAGAGTTACAGGGTGCTGAAGAAGTTTTAATTTTTGAAATTAATTCATTCAAATTCGGTACATAGAATGATTTGGAGTACATAGCATTTCAAAACATTTATTAAACAAAATAATCTTGTCTTTTACAAAAAATAAACCTGTAAATTTTGACTTAGGCTTCCTGAGACACTCTGTACATACCCACATTATCTACATATAAAAAAAAATGAAATAATGAATGGTGTAAAATATACTTGAACTTCTATAAAAATAAAAACTAAATCGTCACCTGTCTGTATGGAAATTAGTTTTTCTTGTTTCTTTTTTCCTTGCCGCTTACAGAACACACACATTTTTCTGATTTCAAATCCATCTTTCCTGGAAACACGCAAATTGGAAGTGCTGCAGCTCGCTATACTCGCACAGTTATTATTTACTGTGGCTTTATTTATATTTGCTTGACTATTATATGAACTTCTGCATGCGACGTGGTACTTGAAATTTCTATTACCACTTAGAATACTTTTTTTTTGTTTAAGTATATTTACTGAAAATTTGTCTTGTCTTCGCTCAGCGACTTTAACAATTTTTAAAAGGCCTCTTTGTGTGGGTTTATTGACACTATTATTCCTTGAAGGGTCACATGGAGCACCACAAATTAAGCATTCCGACATTTTAAAGCTAAAATAATTATGTTTCTTTAATCTACTTTTAAGACAACCACAGCATACACATACTCAATAGTTTTTTACCAGTTCGCCGTCAAACACTAATAATAAAATTGTCTTACACCTAAGCACTATGATTAATAGAAAATATCCTAACTAATATCCGAACTAACACAGTAAATAAAGTCTGAATAGTCACAGAGTGCACAGTTTTCTCAAAAAATATTCAAATTCTTAATAATGGTCGTCATTTAATCATTAAAATAATAGGTATCGACCGAGGTATCGACTACTTGCTGCATGAGAGGCACCTGTATTTATGCCATAAGCCTGAACGCGCCGTAATATTTCACTCCGTGTAAACCCGAGCGTTTTTTAAAAATTCGATAACTCGAAAACTGTTACAGATATCAACTCAAACTTTTTTTTAAAAACTTTTTCAATATCTAGGCTACATTTCATTAACTGCATATATATATAAATTTTGAATATTTCACATAGCTAACCGCATATCGAAGTTCTTCATGCATAATCTTGGAAGTTTTGACTTTACGTATTTTTTTGGGTAATATATAGATGTATTACCAAAAAAAGGTTTCCACCATTCGAAGCGCTTAGGTTTTGTGCACAATTGGTTAAAATTTCAGGGCGGTAAGTCTAGCCGTTTTTTTTTAATGGCGATGTATGCGCCAAAAAGCACATGTTTTCAAATTGTGCAGATAACGCACTCTAAGGCCATTTAAAAAAAAGTGCCCTACTAAAAAAAGTTGTAGATCACACCACATATGCCCCAAAACATGCCCTACAAAATGGTAAAGGTCTCATCTGGTTCTACGCCGAGGGTCACCTACCCCTAGAAAGAAGCGAGTTAGACCGGCGATTTTACTCCACTAGTAGCACGGTAAACTAAATTGAGGTTGTAAGACAACATGATTAACTACTGCATATGTCTCCAGAATTGGAATTTCGGCTGGGATAAGTGCTAATGTCACAGATGGGTGTGTGTGTATGTGTGTTCAAGTTGAGCGAAATGTTAGTATAAATATGGTGTTAAAACAAGTAGTGGGGTACCTATTAGACTTTTTTCTCTATAATATTACCAGAATTTGCAAACCATATTTAGGATATCCCTTCTAGGCGATACTCACAGTATTAAAAAAAACTATAATAAAATTCAATAATATTTAAATTATTCGTTAAACTGAAAATAAATTACTCTAACATAATTTGAACAACTAAAATGAAATAAATATTCCATACTTGCAGCCTCTTTGAGATGTGGAAATATATACTAAATTGGTTAAAATAGAGGTATCTCTAGGGTATTTAATAAATTGATGGAAAATTCTGGCAATAACGCTGTAATTCGAAAATGAATTTGTATAGTTGGAATATTCGGTTTTCAGCCCTAGCGTTTCAAGAGTTGCATGTTAATTAATGTAACAAACACGTATATGACGGATTAGCTTGTGTGTGCAGCGAAAGATAATTAATTACATGAAATCCCTTGATATTGAGCATACATAGAGAGGGTTTGAATTCATTTACATTTTATATGATTGGAAAAGTTTATAGTTTTGTGGTATTTATTGAACTAAAAAAAATAATTCTAAAATTATGAGGCATATCGATTTGTATACTATTTGTTTGAGCACACGTATCTCAAAAATCTTGACACACCTATAGTTACATCATTTTTAAAATTTATAGTTTTTTCGTTATTTCTTTCGTGATGTAACCAATCTAAATGAAATTTGGTAATAAATTGTTAATTTAATCCATATAAAGATTATAGTGTCCCATAATAAAGTGCAAAAAATTTAACTGGAGATTCTTCGTCAAAAATTAAGGTGGGTACTTCATATAAACTTTTCCAAAATAAGCTTTCCCTGTTCGGCTACACCCCCTTAAAGGGGTGGGCTAAAAAGTGGTTTTTAATTTCTATCTCAAAATAGCGTAATCGGAAAAAGATGAAATTTGGCACATCTTGGTTACTAATCAAAAGGCATCTAACGAAATCATTTCATCCACCTAGCATGTACACAAAGGGGTGAAATTAACTACCCTTCTTGAAATTTTGTAAATATCTTTCTGCCTGCTACTTTTTTTTTTCAATTAAAAAAAATAACTAAACATTATGATTCATTTAGAAACTTTTTTATCTCTTGAAGTAATTTCGTAAAATCGACCATTTTTGAGAAAAAAATTTAATTACATCTGCCTGTGATCAATCAAAAGCGATGAGCACGATTATATTAGTGTAAAATACTAAAAGTAGGCTAGTATTAAATTATAATTTGAAAATATTACGTACTGACATGATCATTTGGTGCTTATAATTTGACACCAGCCTACTTTTAGTATTTTACACTAATATAATCGTGCTCATAGCTTTTGATTGATCACTTAGGCAGATGTAAATTAATTGTTTTCTCAAAAATGGTCGATTTTACGAAATTTTTTCAAGAGATAAAATAGTTTCTAAATGAATCATAATGTTTAGTTATTTTTTTTTATTGAAAAAAAATAGCAGGCAGAAACATATTTACAAAATTTTAAGAAGGGTAGTTAATTTCACCGATTACGCTAATTTGAGATGAAATTAAAAACCATTTTTTAGCCCACCCCTTCAAGGGGGTATAGCCGAACAGGGAAAGCTTATTTTGGAAAATTTTATATGAAGTACCCACCTTAATTTTCGACGAGGAATCTCCAGTTAAATTTTTTGCACTTTATTACGGGACACCCTGTATTTGTAACTTCGGCAAGGAAGATATACGTAACTCGTAGTTTGGTTGTAACATCAACTTTAATAAAAGAGCTCGTAAAAGAGTAACAGTTAAGTGGGGTTTAATATTATACAAAATTTCAACTAGTGTCTATTGATCTATTTCAGATGAATCCATTAACTAAGCAGCACTTCGTTGATGAGAGGCAATACCTCCGAAACACTTATCCACTTATCCACGTTCCCTATTTAAAAATCGTATTTTGCCTTGTATAGGCTGATGTGCATTATTTTTAAAGAATATTTTTAAAATGTGATTTTTCTGATATCTATAATTTAAAAAATCCCGAGCCTTATTATCTGAGATCAAAATTATACAGAATAATACATGTTTTTTTTTTTGTGGGGACATAGCTGCCGGCTAAGTTAACAGACAAGTGGTCCCCTGAACAGTGTCCCCAGACACTTTGGAACTGCTTGAGCTTCATCTTCGGATAGTCGATTTAATAGAAAAAAGAAAAAATAAAAAAGTTGGTAGTAATCTCTGTCAGTCCCTACGTCCCCCTTCCCCTTGTACGATTAGGGGTTCGTGAAACAACTCGCTCTCATCGGTTATTTTTTTCACCATGATATTCTTAATCATTTTCTCTGCCACATTCCAATTTTCCTCTACCAGCATGGTTTCTATCAAGTTCCCAGGTCTCAGAGGACCACCTCAAAAGAGGAACGTAGAACTTCACATCCGTTTCATATTAACTCTAGTATACCGTACTTAAAGATGTATTTGTAAAAGTTATTTATCAAGTGGTAAATAAATTACAACTTTTAATAGCCCGATAGATAAAATTTGAATGAATTAAAGGTAAAAATAATCCTAAATTAGGGATAATTTTAACCTAGATAACTCCGGTATTACTTTTTTTTAATTGGGTTGTGTTTTGATTTATTGTAAATAAGTAAGTACTGTCGATAATATTATCACCGACTGTTTTCGTCTTAAATAGTTGTTTTTTTTCTCTCTTAAAGTAACGTTAAAAAAACAGTGATCTGCGGATCGATGGGAAAACTTGATTATAGCAAAGATTTAAAAACATTGTAAAATAACTATTACATTGTATGATAATCAATAAAACAAGACAGTACAATTTTGCACATTTCCTATGAAATTAAATTTTTTATATATATTGTGGAAAAAATAGAATACTACTCATAAAATTCCTTTATTGGACGTTTCGGTTTCATGAACAATCTTCTTTGCTTCACATCCTCAGACGTAACAGGACTACAATTAATTAAAAATAATGAAAAAGGTGACTTTATGTAATAATTAATCTTAATAAGTTATTAAAACTTAAAATAAATCACAGAGAACAACCACATTTGACTCTAAAAACACAATAAATCTAAATAAAAACACACACTAATAATAATATAATAATTTTAAAAAACTTACTAAAATATTTAGATAACACTTTTAAATTTAGTTTAATTATAACATAATATTAAATAAAATTAATATACAGTTACAAGTAAAGAAAAAAGAAGAAATGTACTTAAATTTTTATAAATTAAAAACAAGGGTAGTCAAAATGTTTTGGATTGTTTTCCAACATAGTCAATAATTTAATACAATGTACTATATGTACCTATTTAATTAAATAATAAGTGTTTTTTAAAATTTGGTTTCTTATTAAAATTTCCACGTGACAATACAACGAATTAAAATCAAATAAGAGTAATCATTAGTCAATTCCAATTAAAAAAATATATGACGCCCTCTATCAGTAAATTTAAAAACATATAACAATAAGTTAAAAATCAATAAAAAGGAAACCACGTATAAAAAACCATGTGATTTGGAGCTTATTCTATTTCATTATAGATGGTATAGGTAAATAACAATTATTGACAAAATGGAGAATAAACTATTCTATGGTATCACAGAACTCTAGTCCCGTGTGTTGCATCTTGCATAATATTGAGGAACTAAAGGAAGCAGCGAAACGTCTGCAGAAAGGAAAGGCCCCCGGTCTGGATAATGTTCCCAACGAGATCATCGTGCGGATATAGTTGAAATGTGGCCAGAATTGCTACTTGAAATGTACAATGCCTGCCTCCAAAGAGGAGTATTTCCTAAGAGATGGAAGAAACAGCGGTTGGTGCTGCTCCGGAAAGGAGATAAACCACTGGACGAGCCATCGTCGTATCGACCGCTCAGTCTGCTCGACACGGTGGGGAAACTCTTTGAAAGACTTTTACTGCAGAGACTCGAGGCGCACATCAATGAAAATTGTCACCGAGGCAATACGGTTTCCGGAAGGGACGCTCGACAGTCGACGCCATTATGAACGTTGTCAAGGCGTCGAAAACGGTGACGAGTGGTCCATGGAAATGCAAGGGATACTGCGCATTGGTCACTCTGGACATCCGAAACGCCTTTAACACAGCCAGGTGGGATCGAACGATGGAAGCACTGTCAAAACGACAGACACCGGAGTATCTGATGCGGGTACTCGACAGTTACCTAGCGGATAGACTGTTGATCTACGACACAGAAGAAGGACCCAAAGAGTACGAGGTCACAGCTGGAGTTCCACAGGGATCGGTCCTCGGACCTTTCTTGTGGAATGTTATATACGATGGATTATTAAATCTCGAGCTACCGGAGGCGTCAAGGATAGTAGGATTTGCGGATGATGCGGCGGTGGTCGTGACAGCAAGTACAACAAAGACGCTAGAAGTATTGGCGAATGAAACCATTCGCCGGGCCAGTGTGTGGTTGAAGGAAAATGGTCTCGAAATGGCGGTACACAAGACGGAGGCCGTACTTATAACTGACAAACGAGCAGTCACACCACCTACGTTGGTGTTAGAGGAAGAGATTGTGCCCTGGAGCAAATCCGTGAAGTACTTGGGTGTGCAGATCGATGGTGGGTTGAAGTACGCAGAACACGTTACCAAAATTGCTGGAAATGCTGCAACAACAGCTACCGCGCTGGCACGGTTAATGCCTAATATTGGTGGTCCCAGCGAACTGAAAAGGAGATTGCTGAATAGTGTGGTCCACTCCAAGATACTATATGGCGCAGAGGTTTGGGCGGGAGCAATGGCGAGGTCAACAACGAGGCGAAAGTTGGCGGCAGTACAGAGACGCAGCGTGATCCGAGTCGTGTCTGCCTTTAGGACCGTCTCAGAAGGAGCGGCGCTAGTGCTGGCAAGTACGCCACCAATTGATCTACTGATTCGGGAGAAGCAGGAGACCTATGAGGAGTGTGGCGAGGACAGGAACATACAGAGAAAGGCCGACATCAGGAAGAGGGCGCGGCAGAGACTCATGGAAAGGTGGCAGCAGAGGTGGGATTCGGACACGACGGGTCGCTGGACACACCGGCTGATCCCTAGGGTGGCCGAATGGTGCAATCGAGATCATGGCCAGGTGAATTACCAACTCACCCAGGCCTTGACTGGCCATGGATGCTTTATGGCATATCTAGATTATCTAGAACGATTCAAGAGGAGCGAGAATGCGGCGTGTTTGCTATGCGGCCATGCCCCGGATAACGCACGGCACGCAATCTTTCAGTGTAAGACAACTGAGAACGAGAGGTCTGAGCTGCAGGAGACCCTAGGAGGCGAGATAACCGTGGAGGGCCTTGTTCCAGCTATGTTAACAAATGAACGGTTTTGGACAGCTGTGTCGGTCTATATTAGACGCATCATTGACGGCAAAATAAAGGCGGAACAGGCAGAGAAAGCCAACATAGCGCGAGGAGCCCAGCCCCTGAACCCCTAATCTCGTAAGAGGACGGGGGATGTAAGGAAATGGCGAAATATAGACACCACCCCGAAGTAATGCGAAAGCGGTTCCAGAGTGGTGGTCTGGAGTCAGGGGGGCCACTTGTGAATAGCGTGCTGTTCCTACGCCCCCATTAAAAAAAAAAAAAAGATAGATAGATAGATATATGTTTTATTAATCATTTAGTGATACATTAAATGTACATTATGATACGTCAAAAAGAAATAGTAAATACATACATACATAAAATAAATATTGTAAATATAAATAATTTTTACATTTGTCACAAAATACATAATTACATAAGTACATAATAAATATGTATAACTGCCAAACTGCCAAACATTATGTTAGGCCATATTAAAACAATGCTATATCAATGGAAAATATCATTTTTTGTCTCTTATTGAAGGTCTATATTATAACCTTATTTTTTTATGCGTCTGTAGACCCCATCTATATTTTTGTGACATTTTTACTACGTGTAATAGCGAAACAGAAATAAGTACTTATTTTTTCTCTTTGAGACAATCTTTACAAATATAATATACCTTTACCACAGAAGGTTCTAGAAGAGCCTTGTGAAGGAGGGGGCTACGCATTTAAAGACAAGGGACACACATCCAATATCCGTGTATAATGGAAAAATCCGTCTCACAGTATTTTCCATTGCCACGAGCGAGAATCGAACCCGGGACTTTTGGGTGAGAGGCACGTACGCTACCATCTCGACCATCAGTCAATGGCTTAAGAAACAAGAACATTATTGGTGCTTCCAAAAGGGTTCATATCTGTTTTGGCCCAAGAATTCTTTCCCATTTAGCAAAGTCAGAAGCTATATTTTCTTTGACTTAGTTCGTTCCTTTTTGTTTTCTTTTTATCAATTACTCTAATATCGTGAGTAAAGGTAAATCATTCTCGCTGTTCCATCTACCACCCGTCGGCGTCGGTCGTTCGTATTAATTTTGGGACTAATTTGGCTTCTGCTCGTAGTTGACTTCGGTAAAAAATTACTCAACCGTACATTATCCTTCACTGAATATTCATATACAGGCTGTCTATTTCACGAGGGCCACACCAAATATCTCGCTTAATATCTATTGTTGAGGAATAGAGTTTTAGAAATAGTAATTCCATTTTTTGTGAGCTATATTTCATTAAAAAGAAATTAGAAATCCATAGCCTACTTTGTGAGATCTATTACAAAAACCTGAAAAGTAGGAAAACTGCAAACGGTTATAGCTTCCTTATTTGAGGAGATACGAAAAAAGTTAAAGGGATGATAGTTGACGGCAAAGACAATAAGAATAATAATATGTATAAAAAAAATTCGAAAAACGCAGTTGGCTTTGACATACGCTCTTGTGCAAAAATTAAAAGAACAAATCTCAAAGTAGGCCATGACACCATTAATTCCGTTTATTTTTTCTCTTTCCAACGATATAAAACATGTAACAAAAATTTAAACTGATAGTGCCAATATTTAATATTTTACGAAAACCACAATTCATATCGTTAAATCGTAAAAATCAGCTATGCCATGATAGTAAAAATTCACTTTATAATAATTATAATTCAGTAATAATTATTTATTACAATTTAATACAAACTAACAAATGTGTCATAAATAAAAATAAAAGTACAAAATGAATATCCAAAAAAACGAAAAATTATGTACAGGGTTTTCCACCGAAAATGATCACCCCGATAACTTTTTAATTTGTAATTTTAGAAAAAAAGTTTCAAGTAAAAGTTATAGGAAATGTTAAGGGCTTAAAAATCCCATTTTTAGAAAAACAATTGAACATCTTATTTACGATCTACCGATACAAGTTATGTTTTTTTAAATGGAACACCTTGTATTTTTTTGTATTTTTGGATTCTATACGTTTTTCTGATTTCAACCATATGAATATGTCATACCTATGTTTGCTCCGGTAGTTTATTTTAAATAATATTTTGCTATCCCTTCGGCATCTTGTAACAAACTGCAACTATACTGAAAGCTAGTTTTGCTTTCCCAAAAAATTTATATTTTAATAACCTACAACTTTTACTTGAAACTTTTTTTTCTAAAATTACAAATTAAAAAGTTATCGAGGTGATCACTATCGGTGGAAAACCCTGTAGGAACATAGTTTTTCGTTTTTTTGGATATTCATTTTGTACTTTTATTTTTATTTATGAGACATTTGTTAGTTTGTATTAAATTGTAATAAATAATTACTGAATTATAATTATTATAAAGTGAATTTTTACTATCATGGCATAGCTGATTTTTACGATTTAACGATATGAATTGTGGTTTTCGTAAAATATTAAATATTGGCACTATCAGTTAAAATTTTTGTGACATGTTTTATATCGTTGGAAAGAGAAAAAATAAACGGAATTAATGGTGTCATGGCCTACTTTGAGATTTGTTCTTTTAATTTTTGCACAAGAGCGTATGTCAAAGCCAACTGCGTTATTCGAATTTTTTTATACATATTATTATTCTTATTGTCTTTGCCGTCAACTATCATCCCTTTAACTTTTTTCGTATCTCCTCAAATAAGGAAGCTATAACCGTTTGTAGTTTTCCTACTTTTCAGGTTTTTGTAATATATCTCACAAAGTAGGCTATGGATTTCTAATTTCTTTTTACTGAAATATAGCTCACAAAAAATGGAATTACTATTTCTGAAACTTTATTCCTCAACAATAGATATTAAGCGAGATATTTGGTGTGGCCCTCGTAAAATAGACAGCCGTATGTATTTTTAATATTTGCATTATCTAAATAAAATACGACAATGCATCATTTCGAGTTCCAACAATTCATGTAATGTTAAGAGGCGCTTCATAAATTCTGAAACAGGTAAACTTTTCTTAGTAAAATGTGAATCATGAGCATTATTCCAATCTCACTTTCTTATAAGTAATTAGTAATTAAGCAATTTTCATCCCATTATTCTTCAAAAATTAAAAAGAAAATAAAGATTCCAATATACAGTTACTTCCGAAACGTTGTAATATTTATCTTGTTTACATGAGTCAGAGGCATGGGTTCTCTTTAAGACATAGGAGTCGACGAGCACGATGAGTACATGTAATATTGAATTATACTCACAGCTTTGTTACTTTTGACGTATAACAATAGTTTTTATTCAAAACAGTAGGGAATTAATTCCCTTGTAATGATTTACATAAAATAAAAGCTCCCTCTTTTCTCTCGCACACACACATCATAGGTACTTCTAAAAACTACTCATGGCATTTAATGGTGCCCAATTTTGAGTTTTGATGAGCTTTGTGGTATGTTTATTATAAAAAGCATCATGACAAATATATTTTTGTATTCAGTTGTACTCCTGAATAAATAAACTTCTATTGTTATAAGATTTTAAATCCAGTATCCAAGGTCTCCATTCAGGCTTTCACATTTTCATAGATCAGTATTATCTTTTTTATTTATTCTTTAAACTTTCGTGAAAATTAAGCCATCTCTGGAATTTAAAAGTTTGGGCATATCCATAAAAAGGCAAACAAAACTTTATTAGGAGCAGAAAGTTTACATTTTAAATTAGATTGTTCCCTTAGTGCATGAGCATCGAGCATCAGGGCACCGTCATTCTTCCTGCTTCGAGTGACTTTTACTGTCGGCGAGCTCATCACTGAAACTTGTCGGGAGTTTCCTGCAACGTAAATGTCGGATTAACTTACCCTGCTGCAGTGTTTGAGACTTTTAATGTTTTAAAATTTTAAGGTGTAACATAAATATATGTAACTAATATGATATTTAGACACATTTTATTGGTTTTAGAATATACAAAATATTTTAATATAATGAACAACAGCAAAACAATTAATAGAAACACATTTTTTTCTTCATCGAATTGTTATTTCGACCAAGACAAACTCAACAGTTATTTAATAATATTCATATTATAGGGCTTAAGACGTCAGAATTGTTGTTTCTTTCAACAAGTGTAACAGGTTGAGTAGGTCTGTTATACCATGTATTGCACAGTGGCCCGAATTTAATGCGATGGAATTTGATGAAACTAAATATTTTTGTTCAATTAATTGTTTCTAAGCAATTTAGAATATTTAACAATATAAGTAAAATAAAATATATGTCCTATATCTACGTCTATATCTATTTGCAGCAGTTGCTGTAAACTGTAATACATATACATATTATTATACTGAATTAAATCTCATGACCATATTTATCATAACAAACAGTTTGGGGGATTTTCTTAGGCCACATTGGGTTATACCGCGAGATAAATAGGACAAAGTGTACCAGTTTTTGACCAATTTAGACCACAGTTACCGAAAAGAGCCTATGTATATTTAGTCCTGTTATCACCTTTGCAGTCATTTGAGTTGTTACAAACAATTTTATGGATTTTTATATAGGACACTTGAGGTTGATCGCTATTAGGAATTGTGAAAAGATTCGTTTTCAAAACTTGTTATTTAAAATACTATTGTTAAAACCAGATGAATGTTAAAGCTTCTGACTTACATTCATGCAAACAAAAATAATTTTTGAAAAGAAACGAAGTTTTCCATAATTATGGTACGAGAGGAAGAGATGATATATTTGTTTGTCATTACAAATACCAATTTTATAAGGCATCATCGTCATCACCTCTAAATGCTGGTAGCCGTATTTACAATTTATTACCAGATCAAGTTAAGAATAGTAGGTCTCAAACTATTTATAAAGAGAATCTGATGAAACTATTATTGCATAGGGTTGTTTATACACTAAACGAATTCACTATTTATTTGCAAGTCAAAGTTTTCTGATGGGTTTTTTTACTTTTTTGACATTTGACATTCTCCGTTGTGTTTAATTTGACATTTGACATTCTCCGTTGTGTTTAATTCTACTTATTATTTTTTAAATGTAAAATAATTTATTTTTATATATGTATTTACATTACGTAACTGAAAGCCTGTAATGGAATTTTTTTGACTTATCTTATCTATAATTATATTCGACGTAGTTTAAAAGATCTATAAAGTTATTATTATTACTATTAATGTTTTAAATTTTGCAGAAACCTAGTATTGAATTTCATACCGTAACAAATTTTGAGGTACATATATTCAGGAGAAATTAATTTATTGAACTTGGTCAACCCGTTTAGACAGTACATTGATAATTCGACTCAAATATTGTCATTTCAAATTTCCAGTAACGTACCTATTTAACCAAAAACAGCCTCTATGAGCTTACTAATATGAATGGTTAACGTGACAGCATGACAGCTAAAATTAAGACGTGGTTTCTTCCGGACTTATTAATTTAAGCTGATTTGATCCTACATAATTCTATGTCGTGGCAACAATTTTCATTTTCAACCTGTATGGTAGGTATATTTGACTGCAATAATTAATATTGTTTCATAAATACAGAATTCATTAATCATTAATATTGATATACTGCATTTATAAAGTATGTACAGGTAGTTTCTTATATTTTGACACCTGTCTGCAACCTTTCTGTTTGGAGATATGAAAAAAGTGTCAAATATCTTTTGCCGAAAAAATATAGATCATTTTTAGCTGATTCCAAAAATATATAATATGTTGGCATTTGCTTGGGTTGTTTATATAACAGTATGCCTTTATTAGAAATATTTTGTCAGTTTTTCATGGTAACCTATATTCTACGCGAACTATTCTACACAAAAATGCATACTGTTTTAAAAACAACCCGAGTAAATCCCCACATATATCTTTTTGAAATCAGTAAATAATGATCTTTCAAAATATGCAAAAATATCAGCGTGTTCCATTTAAAAAAGCATTAGCATCTCTTTCTCTACTTTCCGATGCTATTTTGTTTTATATTTTTTTCAGCAAAAGATATTTGACACCAGAATCTACAAGGGGTCAAAATATAGTGGAGCAAAATATGGGCGGTTTTTAACAAAGAAAAAAAAAGTACTATTTATATAAAGCGGCATCGTTGTCGACTACGGTTCTATATTTCAAGGTTCTAGGGTTTGCTGTTCATAAGGAATACACAGTAAACATATAAACATATTAATATAATAAACATAAATACCTATAAAGTATCTTGGACTGTTGTGATAAATAAAAATAAAAATACGTAGCTCAGGCTATTTAGCAGTAACATCGCTCTGGATAATTGTATAATTATTACGACTTTTCATTTTTAATTTAAAAGCTATGCATATATAAATTATTGACGATCTTGACAACTGCTGCAGAATCATTGCAATATGTACGTATTAATATTTTACACAATTTGTTTTAATTTTTTTCTGGAAATCGTTTAATAGTAGTTTCCCGCTTCAGATTTCATTTTAAGTTTCTGAATATTCCCTCAATTTTTTCCTGTTTTAAAATTCTGTAAACGGTCGATTTACTCACACCATTATATTTTGAAAACATATTGACTAAACTTGATGGATGAAACATTTAATATTATTATACATGTAATATTATTTTCTTTGTAGCTGATTGAGGAATTTTTACGACTCGCAGCTTTTACTATATCTTTTAAACAACGGGGAACTGCTTACGGCTATACTAGCAACAAACAGAGACCCTCTATTAGCATGACAATATTTACAAAGCCACTTAAATCTCTGAAAATGGACAACTATATGAAAAATCACAATTAATCAAGCAATAACTGTCCAGACACATTCACCACCAGGAAAGCAACATCGTAAAACTAATACAATATTATTAATCAGCATGCTTTGGAACCTCAATGTCGAAAATTTCACATTTCTCAGTAAAAATACATTTTTTCACTCGTAAATAATTGACAACTTAAAAATGGTTTGCGTTTCGAGAAAAAATCATTCCTCATTTTCAATTTAAATTGATTTACTCTATCTTCCTATGCCTTCAAAAGTTTCAAATGCTGCAAGCACAAATTTTTCATTGGACGATAAGAAAATATTTTAACCGGTTCTGTATTATTTAGGCATAAAGTGATAAAAAATGATCTTATGTGATAATAAATCAATTTTATACTAAAAGAAAAAAAGGTTGCTGATATTAAATTATTTTTCGAAAAATAAATCGTTGTCAAGTTAATTAATTACGACTACGGTATTTCAAACTTTTGAGCACATGATCTGATAGAGTAAATCAAAAATAGTTTTTAAAGTTCTAGCAATTCGAGTTCAGTTCATATAATTCGCTGACTTTAGTCCAGGACGTTCTGAACTGGGTCACCAAACACAGCTATTATTCATTAAGTACACATAAAATATGCTCTGGTGCTTGAGTAATAAATATTTCAAGTTGTTCATTTGACAGAACTTTCGGCTTCTTTGGTTTATAGCTGTCACCTTGACGTTTCAGGAAACCGCGTAATTTCGAATATTTTGATATATCAATGTCTTCCTTTGTACTAAGTGTTGATCTCAGCATGGGACTAATTTGACTATAACGTAGAGATGCCTTCAACTGAAGATAAACTAGAAATCATCACATTTTCAGATCGGGAGGTCATGTCTCTTTCGTGGCAATAAATCCATGAAAATTTAAAGTCACATTATTTGCAGCTCTTACTCTCTGGTGGTGTCCCAGATATCTGTATGTCATCATCAAACTCATCATTGTCCATTTTAATTTGTAGCACGTATTGAAACGAAATAAGCACTCACATCAATAAATAAACAGTGCAAAGGAAACGATTTCATAAGCAATTAGATTGCAATGAAAAAATGTTATGTATTAATAAAAATTTCTTAATTATAATAATATTAACTGCGATTTCAGAAAAAATAGTATGTGTATCTCGTAGGAAAAGCACATTTCCGGACTCCGTGTTGCTTGTCTCGGCTGCGCCTCCACAAGCAATCTTCACAGTCGTCCGGGAATGTTAGGCTTTTCCTACTAGGTACACAATGTACTATTTTCGAAACACAAACCGTTTTCAAATGATCAATTATTTACAACTGAAAAAATGTATTTTCACTGGGCTCGTTATTCGGAAACCCTTAATCAAAATTTAGTAAAATTTTAAACATGGGGGTTCCAAAGCATGGTGATTAATAATATTGCATTAGTTTTTCTGTAAAAAAATGCTTAATATGACTACTCGAAAAAGCGACCCAGTTTTTTTCTTAATAAAAATGCACACCACTGACAAAAATAAGTTTTGTTTAACTCAAACAGATCAAACCAAAGGTCGTTGATAGTAGCTCAAATTTGGTTGAAATCGGATAACTAATAACTGAGTTGTGAAGGGAGTGTCATTAAAAGTGGGACACGCTGTATATTCATGAACAGACTTTAAGGCCAACTCATTTACTAATGTATTAAATTTGCTAGGCCTATTTCTAATAGGTACCGACATATAAAGTTGTAAATATGCAAGAACCGTATTATTAATTTTAAATATATTATTATGTATGTATGTTATGTAAATTTGTACTAAGATTTGGCCATTATTAACTAATATTCATATTAATTAATTAACTAATATTCATATTAATTAATTCTATACCTTCTATTCGTGTCATCACTATTGTTGGAAATATGACAGAAGGTAGGAGAATATTTACACAAAGCATGGATTTTAGGAAGCTAGAAAGCGACGATAATTTCGTTAACAAAGTTTAATACCATTTATGGCCCCATGGAGTTAATTTGAATGTCATTTTAGATTAATATTTAATTAATATCGTTACCAACATAAATTTTAATTAAAGAGATTCTATATTATTATAACTTTCGACTTTTTGTTGATTACATTAGCACGTACGATCACATACGGTAATTTATTTTGATATCGTTGGCACGTCATGTGAAAAATGATCTATTTTCATTGAAATTATTTTTTTCTACAGTTTTAACAATATTTTGATCATGTTTGAAATATCAGATAACATTTCAGCCATTGTAGGTATAAGCCATTCTTATAAATAAGGAGTCTTTGCATCAAATTGGAAGAATGCTCTTATACAATTATATAAAAGAAAGTAAAGACAACTGACCATTAATTACCTTCTTATTTGCCTTGTTCTTCATTGTTTCTAAAGTAATGATGAGCAGTGAGACGGAAGGGCTACATACGTTAACGTGAAAGCATTTAGATAATAACTCACTTTTATGGTTATAAGTTTTGCATTATTGTTGTGACGCTCTTTTTTACCTCGCTGAGGCTGTTTGCAACTTATTACCTACACCACTTTCCAGTTTTGTAACACTTTTTAAAACGGAATTTTGGGCGCTAGTTTCTTATTTTAGAGTGCAAGAAACAGCACTTTCTCTCTTGGCGGTTTCCAAGTTAGACGAAAGTAGTATTCAGTAAAGAAACAGAAGTGTGGAGGGGTCTGAGGGATGATTTTCGGTTTTAGCGGACCGGGAAGTTTCCCATACGGATCTATTTAGTTTTAAACACCAGAATTAATAACCCGTAGATTTTAGAGTAGCATGCAAAATCTTTAATTATTGACAAAGTGACAGAACAAGTCTATATCTACTAATTAATCGGTGCAATACGCATACAATTGGTGATTGTTAAATATAGCGCTAGCTGGCAAACTAGCGGAGTTAATATGGGTGTAAAACGGATGATACGGAACGGATTTGTTGATATTACGGGGGTTGCTGATTGTAAAACTCAGCGATAAGGTAGGATAAAAAGTATCTAGAATTTTGGTCTCCTCTCTCGGAAAGCTAAAAATATTAGTGAGTTACTTATAGGGTTATTCATCAATTTTAGCAGAGCAAGCACAACTCTGGTGTAGGGGCATTTATGTCCCTTACTGACAGTATAAGATATACGAGTGCGTTCCAGTGAGACCCTATCTTCCGGGCGAGAGGCTCTTAAGGTTTCATTGTCTACCGAAATTAGAATACTCCAAATGAAGTGCTATCTCCCGGGCAAGAGGCGTAGTACTTTATCGGTGTATAATAATTTATATACAGTAAAGACCGAGGAGGTTTGAACATGGGTATTAGGTTGCGCGATTTACTTGTGCCCGTGATTCACTGCGCTGTAGCCGATGGCTCTCGCGTCTACTGTTCCTTGTTTGGATTCTTTTATAATAATTTTTATTACACATTGCACCTGCCAACACTCGAGGTGCAGCGACAATTAATTTTAATTTTATGTTGTAGAATCACATTTTTGTTGCGAAAAAACAAACAATGGAAATATTTAAATGTGTTTTGAGATTTTTTTAAAATTACAATGATTAATCATATCTAGGATGAATTATTGAGTTAGAAAAATTTCGAAACGTAAATCAAATTTCTTTCAGACACGAGTTCTACATCCCAACACGGTTAAGGCTTAAACAAACTAATATATTATCGCCCAGAGTATTGTGTATTTAAAACTTGGAATCATTATTTATCTTATTTCTTATTCCGTTTTCTTATCTCTTATTTTTTTCATTGTGTTTAAGCCTTTAATGACATACTAACAACAGTCCTGACTGCTGAGCGAGCAGTGAGTGGCCACAGCGCACTGCCTGCCATTTCGAACTGAGGCGAGTTGTCGGCCACTCGTATATTCGTCTCAATCCCTGTCGTGTTCGAAGCATCCTGGACTTATCTGTATATTTATAGAAAATTCGAATTTTATTAGCTCCACTTTCATTTCATAGTCAGCTGCTGCGATAACAATATTAATGTTCAATTCACTTGATATCTCTGCCTAAACAGACGGACGGCGAGAAACAACGTGCGTATTCTTACCAATATGTTATTTGGGAATGAATTTATAACGGCGGTATGTGTAAGCGACCTGATTAGCTCGGCGACTAGACGAAAAATGTCTGCCTAAACAGATGGACGGAGAGGAACAAATTTCGTAGTTTTACCAATATGTAATTTCTGACATGAATTCAAACGAGTACAACGGCGGTGTAGCTTGACAGTAAAACGATATGATACTGGTTAGACGGCTAGATGGATAAGATTCGATTCTCAACTCGCCGGAAAAGATATAAGCTTGACAACTCGATGGAAAAAGATCTAAGATCGCTCTTAGGATAATTTTACAGCAATTTTTTATTGAAAAGTTAACAAAAATTAATAAAATAAATTAATAAAATTTTTGAGTTTTAGTTGCGTATATCTCTAGCATGCAGTCTTCATGGAATCGAATGAATAAGATCTGTTATTTTTTCTTGAGAAATTGCCTGATATTCCTCGCTCAGTGTTATCCTCAGCTCCTGCAAAGATGCACAGGACGACGGCTCTTTTTTGTTCGATGTTCGATTTGGTTTCGATCCGCGCTACATGCGGGCCATTCCATTGTTCGCATTCCAATTTCATTAAGATACTCGTTTACAACATGTACAGTATGGGGTCCAGCGATATCATGCATTAGTATGGACTGTTCCTAAATGAAAGAAGCAAATGGAACGACAGCTTGTTGGAGGATATCAGAGCAACCATTTTCAACAAATACAGGGTCGGTACATGATTCGCTAAAAATTATCTTCGTTTTATTTAAAAATGTGCAGCTTCTAGAATAAAAGAGGTAAAGGGATGAGTCGAAGAAGAAAATGTTAGGAATACATGAAACTTTATAACAAATAAATTTTAAACAAAATCAGTGGCTGAAATTTTCCACAGGATATTTGGCACTTAATATAAAAGGACATATTGATTTACCCCGGTATAACACCATCTAAGCAAAAATGTCCATTATTCAAAATACTGAGTTTTTTAGGGGTGGCGGTATTTTTTGCTGGTGAGTGTAGTAGTTCAACGAAACTGGTTAGAATCTTCAATTATCTGTTTAAATAACAAGAACTGAAATTAAACTTTCCAATTAATTTATTCATTGATTCATTGACACTAAATTCCTTATGATGGATTTTCTATAACTAAATTGGGTTGGCTTTATAAATGAAAAGAGATAACCAGATCTATAAATAGCCCTAGATATTTAATCATCTTAAAAAATAACGTATGTATCTACTGCCTCTTGCTGATATAATTGAGAATGAATACATTTTTGCTCATAGCTTCTCACAGTTACCTGATTGGAATTCCGTTAAACATATCGATTGAGGTAATAGCCAACGCTCTTGACAATGAGTAGTGTAATAGCGAGATCATTGTCGTCCACATTATAGAAAGTATGTTTCGACGACATCGAAAACTGATAACAGAAAGTGGAGGACCCATTCGCCACTAAATTCATTATCTTACTAATGACTTTTTTATTAAACCGTGAATAAAATCAAAACATGACTATCCTTTCCCGATATCATTTGAAATCGACATCAATGTGAGGTATTTTGACAACAGGAGTATTGTAGGAATAAAATACTGTTAAATATAATATATGAAAGGAATTAGTTAATACTATCTCCAAATAGTGGAAGAATTATTATGCTACAGAATTTGATTAATCGCGTGATATAATAGATCGATGATGCAAGGAAGTGATGTGAGTAAATAGAGAACCTAGATAGATTGTAATTCTTTATATTTCTGTAAAAAAAAAATAATGAAAAAGTGTTGATTTTCTGGAAATGTAATCCGAAATTATCAAAAAAAAAAAAAAAAACACAATCAATGTATTTTTAGGAAATAGAAATTGAAAAGATTTGTCATACCACATACCCATTCAATTTCGATTTAATTAATATTGAAACAAAATAGTTCAAAACACAGCTGAGAGAAAATATTTCTAAAAATAATAAATAGATTCTTAAAAACTTTTCTTGGCGGAAGTCTTAAATTCTGCCAAAATTTTGGTAAATATTTAAAATTTCCAACAGTGAATTTTTTTCAAGAATATGAAACAGAATTTTGTAACAGTTCTGCAAAAAATGATTCGGTATAATAGTGGCACTGACCATTTCAATGAAAAGCGATTAGTATTCAAGTGCGTGTCCCTCTGACTTCTGTTTTTAGGAATCTATATATCCCCTCTTCCTTCCACACTTGGGCGACTGATAAATGATCTGTCGCCTTTAAAATGTAAAAAGCAAGCATTCCACTTACAACGTCTGAAACTATTAGAAATGTTAGGATGTCTTTGGTATTTTGAACATTCTGTTTGACGCTTTTGTTTTCATGTTACAGTTCATTCAACTTAGGCACGTTAGCCACTATGAACATTATAATTAAATAAATTACACATGCAAACCGCTTAATGTTGAGATATATTCAGAATTTAGTTTCATTAATGAACAGTTGGCAGCACTGGAATGCTTCTGGATAATTAGTAGGGCTTAACCTGGCAACGAAGCCATGCTCTTTATTCAGTGGTAGAGTTAGAAATTACGTGAATTGTTTTGGAATTTAGTTTAAAACTGTTATCTCGACAACCACACATTGGTTTGCCTGTAGGCAATCTGCTTTCTAACTTTATGCTACCACTCTGCCACTTCGTTGGTGGTAAATTAAAACATATTAATATGAGTTAGAGTGCTTAACATGTTATCTCTCAATTTCCAATTGCAAATCGCGTAAGTCATTATCCCATTTAGACAAATTATTGCCCATTTGGAGCAAATCGCAATGAACTGGGAATTCGTTTTCATGGTGTTACAAATTAAAAACTTAAAATCTGGTTTTAAATAATATGATCGAAAGTAAAACACTTCTTTACTTTTTTGTGGTACTATGAGACTACTCCTATCAGCCACAAACCATGATCATCACTTAATAAAACATTGGATTGAAATGTTCTTTGCAAAAAATATTTTAAACTATAAACCACCGAACACAAAAAAGAGACACACTCCTCGCCTGGGAAAACATGATAATAAAAGTAAAAGTTATCAAAAAAATGCGAATCACTTATTTTTCAATCATGGAATGTGATTCCAATACATATAACAACATAATGCAAAATGCTAATGGTAAATTGTGTATTGGCTATAAAGTATGTTCAGTGTATGAATATGTATCCTTGATAAGATGTTTTAAATGCAATCAATATAAATAAGCATACTGTTAATGATTGCCCAAATATGGAAATTTGCGGCAAATGTACTAGTAATGAGCACAAAACTAAAGACTGCCCAGTGAACTCTGCCACTAAATGTATTAATTGTCAAGTTTCCAATACCAAATTTAACCTTCAACTTAATACAAATCACTCTAGCTTCGACATTAATTGTCCAACATACATGAAATTAATTAGCCAACTGAAAATCAATATTGATTATACATTACATAACGATTAGCAATTATTCAAAGATATCAAGGGGCCTATTGAAAAAAAATCTGAAAATAATGTTAGAAATCTATCAATAGTTTACCAAAATGCAAGAGGGCTAAACTCAAAATTGGAATCTTTTTTCAACAGTATTAGTGCTACCTCAGAAGAATATGATGCTGTATGGCTCTAACTGAAAGCTGGTTAAAAGACGGCGTCAATAATAGAGAGATATTTCCAGACGAATTTTTAATCTTTCGAAAAGATAGGAGTTTTGAAACCAGTATGAAGACTAGAGGTGGGGGAGTACTGCTAGGGATAAAGAATAGGTATAAATGTAGAGAAATAACCTTGAACTTTACTGATCAATTTATAGACATATTGTGCGTGAAAGTTACTACGGATGAATATAATCATATTTTCATTATTGTACTGTATATAGATCCTCAATGTACAATTGCTACTATAGAAAATCTTTACAGTTTTTTGGAAAGTTTGCCTTTTCTATATAAGAACAATTATATAATCTTAGGGGATATCAATACCACAAATTTAATCAAATATTATAGAAATAATGACCTATACAGATTCATATGTAAGAGAATTGATAAATTTCTTAAGCGTCTTTGATTGCCTGCAGCAAAATCAAATATTAAACCATTTTGGACGTTTATTAGATCTTGTTATATCAAACTTGAATTGTAGAGTTGATAGAGGTACATTTAGTCTTGTAAATGAAGATGCACATCACCCACTTTATATATTGAAGTTAACATACAAAATTATGAACTGAAACAATTACCCTCAGTAACTGAAAATTATTATAATTTTAAAAAAGCAAATTTTAACCTCATGTATATTTATTTATGAGTACTGATTGGTCTAGCTTGGAAAACTTCACTGAAGTTAATGCTGCAGTTGAGCATTTTTATGAAATAATTTATAACGTCTTTGAAGTATGTGTACCTAAAGTTAGAAAATGTAAAAAATACCCCGTGTGGTTCAACAGGCAAATTATTAAAGATTTAAAAAATAAGAATAAAATTCGCAAAAAATATCAAGCAACTGGGTCTACAGAGCTGAAAAACAAATATGTAAACTTGAGAACTAAGTTAAAAATTGATATTGATAATGCATACAAAGAATACTTAAATAAAATACAGCAAGATATCAGTGAAGATTCCAGATCACTCTGGCAATTTATAAATAATAAAAAAGGATCTGTATCCATACCTAGTGTTATGTATCTAAATGACATTGAATACAAGAATGGGGAAGGAATAGCGAATGCTTATGCCACACATTTTAGTAGTGTTTATGATATTAATACAAACTGTGATGAATCACACATAGAATTCAATCCATATATAGAACAGATAAATTTAATAGCTGTAACAGATAAGGATATACATAATATATGATGCTGTGAAAAATTTAAAGGTAAATAAGTCTGTAGGACCAGATAAGCTGCCGTCATACATTGTTAAGGGCTGTGTTGACTTCTTCATTTATCCTCTGAAATATTTATTTAATTTGAGTTTAAGAACTAACATTTCCCTGACATTTGGAAAGAGGTTAGAATAAGTCCTGTATATAAGAAAGGAGATAAAAGTAACATAATAAATTTCAGACCAATCTCCATCCTTTCAGTCCCTGCTAAATTATATGAATATATTTTGTACCAAGTTATTTATAGCTCGGTCCATAATCAAATATCTATCTATCAGCATGGTTTTATGAGAAATAGATCTACTGCAAGCAACCTAATTAATGTGACACAGTTTATTTCGGATGCCCTAAACGACAGAAATCAAGTAGATGTCATTTATACTGACTTTCAAAAAGCTTTTGACACAGTATCACATAGTCTTCTTATCTGCAAACTTAAAAATGAATTTGGGTTTCATGAGAATTTTCTAAAGCTTGTTGAATCATATTTGCAAAATCGAAAACAAAAGGTATATGTAAACGGATTTGCCTCGGAATATTTTTACGCTGTATCTGGTGTTCCGCAAGGTTCCAACCTCGGGCCCTTGTTGTTCCTTATGTTCATCAATAGTTTAACTAAAATAATTCAATCATCAAAATATGTGCTCTTTGCAGACGATTTACAAAATTTATGCTAGAATTGATAAAATTAATGACTGTTTGGAACTTCGAGATGATATAAATAAAATTTTTAGTTGGTCTGTAAAAAACAAATTATTTTTCAATATAGATAAATGTCATATCATGTCTTTTTCTCGTAAGACGGACCTTCTTATATATGATTATAATATGAATGGAACAACATTGGCTAGGGTTGAAACCATGAAGGACTTAGGTGTTACGTTTGACTCTAAACTTAATTTTAACAGTCACATATTATCTATTGCAAGTAAAGCTACTAAAATGTATGGTTTTATTGTTAGTAACACTAGGCAGTTTACAAATATCTCGTGTATAAGGTTGCTTTATAAAACGTTTGTCAGAACTCAATTGGAGTATTGTGCCATATTATGGAATCCCTTTTATCAGAATCGTATATATGATATAGAGAAAATACAGAACAAATGTTTAAGATTATTGTACTTTAAAGAAAATGGTGTCTATGATCTAACTATACCCAAAACTGAACTTTTAGAGAGATATTGTCTTCGTACTCTTAACAACGAAGAAAAGTCAGTTATATTATTTATCTTTACAAATTAATTCATGGTAATATAGACGATTCGTCTTTCTTATCATTATTATGTCTGACAACAAGAACACATAGAATTTTTATTCTAAAACGAGCCAATACAAATTATCAATTGAATTCCCCTTTATATAATATGTGTAATATATTTAATGCGATTCAAGCTAATTGTGATATATTTGTCATTTCTCTTAAATGCTTAAAAAATATACTTGATGACTTATTATAATGAAAGGCATAATTAGTATGTTAAGTGTATCTATTTTATGATAGTGTATTAATTAATTAGAGTAAACTATATATTGCATATATTTAATTACTGTTGCTTTTGGTGTTCTGTAATAGGGCTACTGCCTGTTGAATACTTTACCTTAAATAAATAAATAAATAAATAAATAAATAAATAAATAAATATAGTTTTTTTAAAATAAATTAATAGTCAGTTAGTGCTCAACGCAATTTTATTTACTTTACAAGTTTTTAGGCGTATTATGAATTAGGTGACCGATTGATTCCTAAGATACTGTATCATAAGTTATCTTACATTTTATAATTAATGTCGAAGGTTTGCTAGAGCTAATATTCCATCTATTCTTTTGCTTACCATATGTTCAATTATTGTAGAAATAGCAGATGATCTTACAGACCTAAAAGTAATAATTTATATCAGCACTACGAGGTATTATCTTATGTTAAATTACGAGATCTTGTCCAAAATCATGTTAGTTACTACGGTACATTTACATTCATTTCTTTCATTTCTAAAACCACTAAAACTTGATTTTAATGTTATACACGTTGCCATCCGATACTTCTGCGCTCGTCGTGAGATGAAATTTTTCACTGATCACCATCCAATTACATTTTTAATTCAATATTTACATTGTTAATTCTCCTGAACAAATCTTATCTATTATACGATACAATAATACATGATTTTTTTTCAACAAATAGTTTTACAATAGTTTCTCTAGTCCTTTCGCACTGTAAAACTTAAGAGGCGTTTTTAACATTCAGTAGTTCCTCGAACAGTCAGCTATAGCTGATAGATCTGTTGCTCATTTATGTATTCCAACATAACATTGTAAACGACCTTAAATAACTGGAACACTGGAACAATGGCACCAGTTCCGTGTGCAGCTGTCATTTTAATTTGAAACTTATTCTACACATCCTCTGCACACTATTTATTTAATAATTTTGACTCCTGGCATTTTATTTCTAACCCATGTTAATTTTTTAAGTTGTCTCGCTTTGAATAGTACCTACTTGAGTGAGTTCGTCGATAACCCAAGCAAGTTGCCTTTTTATAATATTAGTCTCTATCTATTACAAATGCGAAAAAAGCAATTAGTAACATTTCATTTAAGGGTCTGTATCAGATGCAAGCCTCGATTCTACCACATCCCGCACAGGTCAATATGACATGATGCAGTCAAACTGAAACTACCGCGACTGCAGGTTGAAGCAGGTGCATATGTGTTTTTGCAAATTCGTGCAAGATGGTAGAACTTTTAAGGCATAGACATGCAATTTTGGCTTTTCAAATAAATTAATTTACAGCGCATACCGAGAGTTGGGGAAAATGAATTTAAAAGTTAGAAGCAATAAATAAGGTTGGAAAGTTAGTAAATTTGGCCAAAAAATATAGAATGCATGCAAAATATGTTTTCTTCACTCCAACATTCTATATATATTTTAAATTAATCTGATAATAAAAGCTTGTAAAAATTGCAGTTAATTCGGATAAGTTTTAAACGAGATATTCGAAAACTACGATTTAAGTGGGTATATAAGACTCTTAAGAATTAAATGCACGTGTACAGAAAGGTACATTAATAAATTATAAATTATCCAAATATTGCAGAACAATTATGTGTAGGTATAAGAAGAATAGGGATTAAATCCATTAATTAAAAAGTGTGTAACTGAGTATATCGTGTGAGCAGAAGTGAAAAATTGTTGTGAAAATAATATATAAGGATTTAGGTTAAAATTGATGGTTTTAATTAACGTGCCTGTTACTTTGTTGGAAGGGATTTATTGTTTTGAAAAAATAATCAATTTCGTGGAAAGCGAATAAGTGCCGAATTGATTTATAGGTGGTCAGTCTACGTTTCACGTTAGGCCACCTCACACATTCGCTACTTTCAGACTAAATTGAGTCCTCCTTTATCATGTTCTAAAAGCTTTTCACTTGAAATTTGCCTCTGGCTCCGTTCAACTTTTGCTATATTATACTATATAATCACACATTTCTGAAACTTTCCTAGGGGAAGAGACGCTATGCCGATACACAAAATAAAATAAAATGACAGGGTGAAGAGATACTGGAATATGGAGTTATTTCAACTTGACTTTTGTGTAATTTTAGTTTTATTTTAGTCTCGATTTTAGTTAATGATTTTAGATTTACTTATTTCAAAGTTTTTAATTCGTTTTCTCTTAGATAAACAAATAGGTATGTTTACTTTTCGTTAAGAAACGTTTGCTTTTTATTGCAAAAAAAATAAATTTATAGTTTATTGTAGAAACAATGTCATATATAGGTATTATTGTATCTTTATAAAAAATTCATATTTACGTATTTTTATCGGTTCAACACGGTTTTGCATTAGCGCATTCGCCAGTAATTCGCAAAGTTTTTAATTTAAAATTTTTGAAGCGAAAAGTTTCTTGAATTGCAAACTATAAAAATATTATATTCCAAAACGTAACTTTTACATACAAACATTGTTAATTTATATGCTCGGAACATTTTTATGAAATTTTAAGAAGTATTTATATAAAATACAATTACATACCTTATACATATTATACATACAATTATGTTGGTAGCTTAGATCCTCAAGGTCGTCCTTTACGAAGGAAGAAAAGTGAGCCAAGAGTATTCCACCAATAATTAGAAACCTTTAGAAAATGCCATAATTAGTATTAAAATTTCTTCATTGTTTATTATTACATTATTACCTCTCGTCTTAAAATTTTATTTTTCTCACAACGTTTTTTGGGGTTCCATGAAGGCGGGATGTATTTTATAATTTTTGTTTTTTATTAATAATATACCGTGATAACAAATAAATGGACTAAATAAAATTAAATAACCATATTAAACGTTTTTAAAATAAAATGATTATTATATGTGCTCTAATATGCAATTGTTTACCTTTTTACTATACACTAGTGCGTAAAGTAAAAATACCTTACGCACCATAAAGCACGCTCGTAGAAAAAAACTATTTTTCTGTATATGATACCACACAGTTTTACAAGTTTCAAATAGAGCGCCAGTGATAAGAGAAATTTTATTAAAAAAGAAAAATTGTTTATCAAGTGGAAAAGTTTTGTGTATTTCTTTTTTTTTTTTTTTTTTTTTCCGTTTTCTGGCCTTGCATCGCTGTGCTTTGGCCACGTTGTGTATTTCTTAAACTAGTAGGTATAAACAGTTAAAATTTAATGAAAAATAGAGGACTGATAGTAGTATATTATAAACAGTTATGGAAGTAGCAAGAATATCCATTTTATTCAGTTCAATACATCCTTATAAGACTTACCTTTTATTATATAACTATGTGGATCACTTGATTTTATATAAGTTGGTTTCATAGAAAATATTTCGAAAATCTATGCGTTGGGTAAGTGAAGTAAAATTTCAACAATTCTTTTGAGGCTGGTGCTTTTTGGCGAAGGCGCCAGTCTTCAATTCAATTTTGGGGAGCAAGAGTATCTACACCTTTTAATAAATAATGTTACTTTCCAGTTTCACAGCGTTTGTGTTGTAATTGTGAACATACAAAAGAGGCAGGAAATACTAAACATTGGAAAAATTTTAAAACTAAAAAAGTTACAACACTGGTGGTAGCAAATAATAACAACAATAATACACTCAATAACTTAACAATGAAGATAGTAAGGGTACTATTAAATCCACTGTCTTTGTTTTACACAAATTATATTAAGAGTCAGAAATTTAAAACGCAAAATTAAGTAGGTATATACAATTTTTTGAAAATAAAACAAATTGTTTCTGTAAACCTAAAAAAAAAAAAATCTGTCAGATGTGGGGTTCGAACCCACGCTCCCTTTCGGGAACCAGAGCTTAAATCTGGCGCCTTAGACCGCTCGGCCAATCTGACATTACGTTTATGCATTTTATTTGCGCTGTTAAATTGATAAAGTTTCACCATGTTGTGCAACATTGGGTAATCTGAACGGAGACCATTAACAGCATCTGCTTAACTGATTCTCCATTAAAAACTCCAAATATACTAAAATATTATACGCAAAGGTTTATGATAATTAATCGTATTACTGAAATGTTTATTATTTATAATAAATTGTATGATTTTGGTCATCAACCAAACGATCCCGAGCATTAAAATGTAAACATTTTTAAATCTTATCTCTTAAAAGTTTGCTATAAAATACAGAATATTGTTTAAGTTCAAATACATTTCTTTTATAGTTTATTACTTAAGGGTCTTTCTATATCTGGATGCAAGTCTCGATTCTACCACACCCCGCCCGCCACTGATGCAGTCAAACCGAAACTGCCGCGACTGCAGGTTGCAGCAAGTGCATATGTGTTTTCGGAAATTCGTGCGAGATGGCAGCACATTTAGAACATAGACATTCACTTTTTGTTTTTCAAATAAATTAATTTACAGCTAATACCAAGAGTTGGAGTAAATGAATTTAAAAGTTGGAAGCAGTGAATAATGTTATATTTGGCCAGAAAAAATATTAAATGAATGCAAAAAAATATATATTTTTTTTCAAAGAAAAAATAACATTCCGAAATTTTATTCATATTTTAGATTAATCTGATAAAAATTGCATTAAAATCGGATAAGTTTTAAACGAGATATTCGAAAAATACGAGAGCACTACACATGCGTGACTGCATGTCGATCTCAGAATGTTAGCGCTCTCGCTTTATTCTCTCCTATTCACTCACAAAGTGCTTTGGTTGAAAAGTGAATATACTGTATTATATACCGCGGGACTGAAGTAGTACTTTTAATCCCGAAGGTAAAGTTTATGGCCCGACCGAAGGAGGGCCATAATTTACCTGAGGGATTAAGAATACTACTTCAGTCCCAAGGTATATACAATACTTTTCGCACTTCCGGAACTGAATGCAAATATTAAGAAATAACGAAAATTGTTGTGTTTAAAAAATTTCCGATTTTGCGATTGCGAAGTCTCTCTTAAAGAACACTAATAGAAGGTTTTGATAAACGTTGCCGTAGTAACGTTGTAACAAGCTGGCGTTCGTAGGTGCAGTATATAGTAGTGCCTCTTTATTTGGCTGTCATCATGTCTGAAAGTGCGTAGCAGCTTTTTTAAAATTAGAAAATGTGACATCTTATAGTCTAAGAGCCAGCTACGTAATTTTAACGTGACTAAATATAGTCTTACTTTCTCATTCAGTGAACGTGAGAGGTAGTAGGGAAACTATAAATGCGATTCTGCCAAACCGAACCGGGGGCGTAAAGCGATTATTGGATTTTCAGATTGCAAAAAATTGCAAAAACCCGAAAACTTCAAACACTATTTCCAAACGAAAAAACGTCAACGAGGGGCCGTTCTGGTGAGAATTTCAAAGCAGAGGGTCCAACTTGGAATGGGCTCATTTCGTGATATTTGCTTTTTAATTTATTTTAGCATTTTCCGTAAGTATTTCATCCTCTAAGTATATAGTGAAAAAATTAGATCGCTAGCGTTAATATTAACCCTAATATTTGATTTCAAATTCGTAACATATTTGAAACGGTTATGACGTCACAGCACTTAAAAGATGAACGAAATTACCACTTCCGCCGTGTGTGTAGTAACTGCCGCCGGTATGAAACTATAGGAAACAAGCTAGCGGCCAACCGCTGCGAGTGGTGTGACGTCACAGCGCTCTATTTTCATTATTTATTTTTAGGGAGAAGCAGTTGAAAAAAAAATTTAATATTTTGCACATTTACTAATTACAAGGTGTACTTTCCGAATATGAATTAAAAATTTTTTCCGAAATGAGCCCATTACATCGTGAATTGCACGGTCCCACTCCGCTTTTCGGCTCAGGAGGAGTCAACGAAAAAGTGCAATTTTTACAGCGGTCGATTTTTTCAGTACTGTCACGTTTGGTATTTCATTCTAACTTTATAGTCAAAGGGCTGGGCTGGTGAACGTTTTATATCAATTAAAATTTTGCGTAAAAACATTATATATGCGTACAAATCAGATGTCGGACAACCTGGCAGAGCAACCCCGGTCCGAAAACCACCCTTATGATTTTTCAAATTGCAGGAAAAAGTGGTCAAGTTAAATTGAAGTATTAAAATTTATGTACACTAATTGAGGAACCTTTTCAAGTATAACAAAAATTGCCAGGCGTGTTGGGTTTTAGACTTTTCCAGGCAATTACAAACTTGCATTATTACATATTAAAGTCAAAATGTTTTATACCACCTGTAACTTCAACAGTACTATAAAAACAATATGCAATGTCCACGGGGAAGTGGCTATACGTGAAGATGACAAAACATTTTTGAGTATGGACACGATTTTCTAGATTCTGCTCTTGATTGATCCAAAACTTATTTTCATTGTATTAAACTTTCAAAAATAATAATAAAAATAATGTGTCTTTATTTCTTTTTCACTCCTTTTAATTAAACTCATCCACTCAAATTATACCAATTCATTGAAATTCCATGAACATTCTTAGTATGTCAACGATTTTTCCCTCACTCTTAAGTCTGCTTTGTGTCACACCATAAGGTGAACTACTCAGCAATACTTAAAATTTCAAAACTGTCGAAATAACAGGCAGACCAAGGCTTGCGGCTTGCCTATAATTTATCCTCTACTTTCACGTCTGCAATATTATATATCAATAGTGTGGGGTAGGTAGGTGTAGGAATTAAGGAAAGAAAATGAAAATTTTTCGAAATTCTCACCTGGAACAGGTAAGCAAACTTTAGTCAATTTGCTGCAAGTTCGTTTATTTAAAAAAAATACGAATCATATTTTGTTTTACGTTTATATTACAAAATACGCACGGCTAATTCATTGATTCCATAATTCTGTAAATGATAAATATATTTTTTGTCTTTATTATTTTATTAGCAATCAGAATTACAACTAAAATATGCATTAACAAATTATCCAATACTTCAATACCCTGATTTTGAAAAAGAATTTATTTTAACCACCGATGCTTCTAACTTTGCAATCGGAGCCGTTTTATCACAAATTACCAATGGAAAAGACTTACCAATCGCTTACACATCTAGAACTTTAAATATTCTATTCCATGATCATGATCTAATGTGCTTGCTTAAGAACCGGGTGGTTCTTCATTGACATGGCGAAGTCTTCGTAATAATAAAACTATGAAATGAAATTTCAAAAAGTCAAGTTATTATACGTTTGTACTACTAGCCCCCCAACATAATTGTACGCGTGACAGTACTGAAAATAAATTTTATTTCATCCCGTCCGGAAAGTACAACAGTACAGTATTCATATGCCGCCGGAAAATGAGACATTACGGTATCAGAGCCGGTAAAGTACCGGAAACCACCGGAAACTTACTACGAACCAATCACAAACTGTTATTATACCTTTTGACAGTTGTTTGACATATAAAAATCAACCGTAACTAAAAAAATAGTGTCAAATGTCAAATGACATAAGAAAATAACCAAGTGTCAAATTATACAAATATACTAATATACAAGAAATGACGGGATGAAATAAAATATCATTCGACACACGTCCGTAAGGTGCTGTTCCAGCCTCGTTTAGATATTCTGGACTCGGCTCCTGACGTCGCCTCGTCCATAATATCTACTCGACTGTAACAAATCACCTTCCGGACTTGTGATGAAAATTACTATACCTCCGTTTTCAGAACGATAGACGTCAAAATTGCACTTTTTCGTTCACTTCTCCTGAGCCGAAAATCGGAGCGGGACCCTGCAATTCACGATGTAATTCTAAGTTGGACCCTCTGCTTTGAAATTCTCACCAGAACGGCTCCTCGGCGGCGTTTTTTCGTTTGGAAATAGTGTTTGAAGTTTTCGTGTTTTTGCAATTTTTTGCAATCTGAAAATCCAATAATCGCTTTACGCCCCCGGTTCGGTTTGGCAGAATCGTATTTATAGTATCCCTACTACTTCTCACGTTCACTGAATGTGATAGTAAGACTATATTTAGTCACGTTAAAATTACGTAGCCAGCTCTCCGTCTATTATACAGGACATTGTTTCCGACGTACTATTGCGGCCGAAAAAAAGTAATCGATTTTTTATCAAGTAGTATGTTTTTTCGAAAAATTTGTCTTTGTAAATGGGAAGTTTTACATCAGTTATGTTAATTAAATTATTTTGACAAGAAATCATTGGTGGGGTCGTATTTATTAAAAAAAAAACTAATAAGAAATAAGTTAATATTTTTTTAATTATATATATCTGTTTTGTGCAAATATTCTTCATCAAACTTATGACCCCTGGGACAACTCGCAGTTGACCATTGTAGCAGAACTGATATATCTTTTCGTCGGAAAAGACCACTCGCTCCCAGTAACGATCATTTTCATTAATAAAAGTATTTGCAAACTGCATTCTTGCCTCTTTATTAACATCTGTTAGTCGGGGCTTTTTAGCACTGGCACAGTTAAATAGACCTTGCTCTCGCAACCGTTTTCTTGCTGTCCTAACAGACGCTGGGAAGTTGGTTTACTCTTTGGCTTCAATAGAATTAGAAAATGGGTTTAAATTTACATAGTTAACCAGGGTATTGTCGTTTTCTAGAGTAGGGGAGACCGGGGATGGTTGAGACAAAATTTACATTTGAATTTTTTGCATCTCATCTATAGATATAATTAAAAATTTGGTGTAGGGCAATGGCAGTTACTTTATTTGACTAGGTAATTAATCATATTAAACACAAATATAAAAAAGTATGTAGCCAAAAAAAAAAATCAATTGTCAGGTCATGTCATGTGTACCAACATACCCCGGCTAAGGGGCATGTTATATACACACTACGGAGTTGGTTGGTGCAGTCTATATTTTTGAGTTTTTTTGGTTCAACAAAAAAAATAATAACGTTAAAAAGTAATTTAGATTAGGCTAGGTTAGTGTAATAATGTTAAAAGGTAGATTTTATTCTAATAAAATGAATTACTATTCATCTCTTTTTCGCTGCTCATTTTCGCACTTTTCTCCTTTTCAAGTTCATCTTTCATAGGAGTGTCAGTTAGACAGGAATATTTTGTCTTGCGTCTGTTCTGTTTAAGTTTTTTTGGTGCAACCAGTACCAGTACCAACCGAGCTGGACCAAAATGTACCAACCAACCCCTTCGCCATAAATTGTCAAAATTTCACAGCTCTTGAATCAATAGGTACGTTATATGTTTGTTTCAATATACAGAAATGAAGCAAACTAAATATATATTCGATACTGAGCAAAATAGAAACTAAAACCTACTCATTGACTATGTTTTATAATGTTATATATAAATGAAAATATTTACTCACAAGTAATTAAAACAAAAAACATTTTATAACTCGGTAAGAAATAAACAGATGTAACTACCGCTTTCTACCGCCTGCTTTGATCATCTGAGGAATACACTTACACAGTCATGGTTGCCGTCTGTTGCACAGTTAAGGAAATATTAAGCTTGTACCAACCTACCCCTGTGCTCAACCATCCCCGGTCTCCCCTACTCTTTCCAGAACCCACTGCCCTGCTCAGATCATGAGTTTCTATCCACTTTTTGTTTAGTTTTGAATCGTGCCTTTGCTGCAAATAATTTCACTTGCTATGCGTTGTTGAGACCACCCTTCTCCAAGTTTGGCGATGATGGAGCCTTCTTCTTCTTCAAAACATGATAAGGCATGATTAAGTAATAAAAAAATTATTTTTGCTTAATATGACAATGATGTTGACACTAATAAAAAAAATATTGAGATTGATGCGACACTGAATAGAACCATAGTTACAACGAGAAAATCAGTCGATTACTTTTTTTCGGCCGCGATAGTACATCTACGTCTTTATTAGCTGATTCCGGAGCAACAATAGACGTGCTAAAGAGACTGGAAATCCTCCAACGTGGTCGAAGGATATGTTGAATCTTCCATTAAAAATAAACAAAATATATCAGATAAAATATTTGGGCAAGTCGCCGATTTATCTTCTATGGATATGAAGTCGTCGTCTTCATTATCGCATTTATCGCCTCCTGTTTCTGCAGCTTTATCGGAACAAACGCCAGTTCAATATGAAAATGACGTATCTGGTATGAATCAAAAGTATCTTTATCTGCTGCATTAACCCAGCAAAATATTGCGAATTGTAATAATGTTAATGTAAATATTAATGTATATTACCATTCTAAGTAATTTTTTTCAATAAAATACATATTAAAATTATTTGTTAGTAATTTCATTCTTCCGGGATTTCTGTCATTATTTGATCCCGGAGGGATTAAATGTTATACTTCAGTCCCTATCAAAATGGAGTGAAGTTATTACTTTATTCCCGGAAGTGCGAAAATTAAAGTTATTAGTTATGGTCATAGTATGAATGGTATGTCAGATTGCCGACCAATTTGTGTATCTACTGCACATTACGTCACTCAGTTTAAAAAACGTCGAAAGTCAGTTGTAATTTCGTAAGTTTAATTTTTATTTTAATATTTTTAATAGTGTTAACGAATAGCAATATGCCTGCTTGTGCTGTGGCTGAGTGTAACAATTATTACATGAAGACAAAATGTACTAACATCAAGTATTTTACATTTCTCCGCGTTGAAAAGCTCGCAAAAGTATATGGATCAACGATAAACTTAATTTGAAACTTAGCAGGTTAATTTTTGATTTCGCCGGTGTATCCTTTTCTTTGCCTATTGTCTGTTTATAGCATCTATTTCTTCTGAACATTTCAACCCAACAGAATCAACAGAGTTTGAAGTTATTTTAATAAAGCAGATGTTGTTATATTCCCCCCAGAAATAGTAGAAATTTAAGATCTGATGCAGTTCCAACTGTTAATATGTCTGGTGCTGTTTCTTGACTGTCGTAAAAGGAAAATAAATTGTGATGGATCGCTTATGTTGGAAAAAATATTAAAAATAGACTACTAATTTTAGGTTAGAATTCCAACTAACAAAAAGCATCTTATTTTATTAGATTTAGGGCCGGTCTTTTCACCTCCAATTAACTTTATTCGGCAGTTATTTACCTAGGATACAATTGTTATAACAATGAAAATCAACAACTTTAACTGCCGGATAAAGTTAATGGGAAGATGAAAAGATCGGGCCTAAACCAATTAAAATTTTATCAATAATGCACTAAACAAGATTTTAGTTGATAGTACAGGAATCAAGCAGAAATTTTAATAAAACTGACAAAACATTCTAAAATTTTAGAAAATACATATTTCTGAGGTTAATTGTGACGTCACCCCCTCCGCTTTTTAAACTGAGTGACATCACCGTGCCTGTGCGTGGGCATACCATTCTCCTTATACCATGGTTATGGTGTTCCACAGGGTACAGTACTGGGACCGTTATTGTTTACTAACTGTATAAAAAATTTACTTACCTTAAACACTTGTAGTAAAATAACAAGCTTTGCTGACACCGCAATACTCTATACAGCCGAAACATGGACAGACCTAAAAAATAAAGTAGAAAATGACGGTAGTCATATAGTAGATTGGTTTAGTCACATGCTACTTTCCATAAACCTTGATAAAATATATATGCCCTTTTCTTCATACAAATGTAATCTATACCTGAATTTCAATATCTAACGATAAACAATCATAGCAACATCTTTAATATAAAATATACTAATACATACTACTAATAATACATAATATGTATACTAATGAAATAAAATATTTGGGGTGACTATTAATTCACATCTAAGATGGGACAGTCACATTATTAGTGTAACACAAACCTTAAGAGGCATATTATACAAATTCAAGTACCTAAATGCGGTATTAGACACGACCCATATGAAAATAATATATTATGCCCTGATTGAGTCACGTCTACAGTATGTTATCTTGAGTTGGGGCGGTGTCCTGTATAGTCATCTAAAAAAATTAGAAATCTTACAAAAAAAATTATATAAGAAAGTATGTATAATAAATAGAATACTCACCCCTCGGATATTCTCTTTGTCGGGGCATGAATTTTAGATATTAGCAAATGTTTATGTACGTAATTATAAACCTATATAAAGACAAAATAAGTTTGGAAATAATTGATCACGTATAATATACAAGAATTAAGGAAAGAGACTATGTGCAACTTAGAGCTACAAGTCAACGTTCTTCTGCCTACCTTTCCTGTAGAATCTTCAATTGTTTATCTGTAATATACAATACATACAGGGTGAACCCCAACTGATTTCATTTCTTTGAAGTGGAGATCTCTGTTGATATTTGTAACACGAATTACGAGTAAAAAAAGTGAGTGAGTGGATAACGGTCAGCTTATGCGTGAATAGTATTAAAGTGATAGTGATAAATGCCAGATTTACAGGCGATGTTTTGGTCACAGATGAAGCTATTTTTATGTGTAATGAGATAACCAATCTACATAATACACAAGTTTGGGCCCTTGGGAATAATCATGCAATAATTCGGGATCACTTTCAGCATTGGTTCTCTTCAAATGTTTGGGCAGGGATTGTCGATGAATGCCCAAATTGATCCATCAATATTGGCTAATCGGATGGATGACCTGTTATATCTGCGATTTCTCCGTATTGATCTGCCTGTTCTTCTTGAAGATGTGCCCTTGGACGTCCAATAGCAAATGTAGTTTTTACACGATGGTGTGCCCCTCATTATGATTTAGTAGTCCGAGATTATTTGGACCAAGTACATGGGATACGTTGGATCGGACGGGGTGGACCAGTAGCTTGACCTTCGCGGTTGCTGGATCTAAATCCTCTTGACTTCTATTTTCGGGGATATTTAAAAATCGAAGTGTACCAAACCGACGTAGACAATATCATTGTATTGTGTGAATGCATCACAACAGCTGTCGCTAATCCACGTTTTTGGGAATAGCAGGAACGAGGAACATTTCAGCTATAGTGCGACAACATTGGATTAGATGGGCCCAGGCGTGCTTGTAAGTCAATGAACAAAACTTTAAACAGTTTTTGCAGAAATAGTTGTCATTTTAACATTTTCATTAATTAACTTTACCAATTCTTATCTCTATTTGGGTTAGACTTAAATTAAAAATTAAAATATTTTTTAAGAAATCGACTTCTTATTTTTAGGTGCATGTATGGTTAAAATTTTTCGGATAAGCTGTGTTATACCCTGTATATATTTATTAATATATTGTATCTTTTGTGAAATAAACGTTATATTATATTATTATTATGTTGTATCGTTCTCGACGATTTTACACTTCCTTACTAAGCGCCATCGTGCTCAGCAGGTCAAAATACATAAAACTACATACTTTTGTCCTGATTTAAGTTAACTTGTTGACTAGAAATCACTGTTTGATATTTGATTGAATGCTCATAACATTCTCCGTTAATTGCTTTTTGTCACTAACATAATTAAAGGTAATTGTATTTTTAGAAAATACAATTACCGTCAAGGTAAGAGCGTGTGTAAATCCCTCATAATATAAATGCCTACGTTTGCGTCTTCTTAGTCTTTTACTTATATTTAATAAAGAACTATTCAAATTACCATTATTGAATTATATACAAAATGAAAATGTTACTTGAAAACATTGTTTTTTAAATTTGGTCAATAAAAATGGAAACATTAATTTTAATTTTAATATTGATTTTCTTTGAAATTTTAAGAATTATTTATTTTATGTTCAATAATTTTTAGTATTAGCAAGAGCAGTTTCGTTTATATTTATAATAAGGGTTTGTGTTTTATTTGTTTTGATTCAAATCAAGTATACGTATATTTGCAAATCCTGATATAGATCTATTAAGATTCTTATATACCCACTTAAATCGTATTTCTCGAATATCTCGTTTATAACTGATCTGATTTGAATGCAATTTTTATCAGATTAATCTAAGATATGTATAAAATAACGGAATGTTACATGATACAATAAATTACAAGATATGATCGATAGCCGTCCGAAATTCGTCTGCTTTGCGCATGACGTCACCTGGAGCCACAAATTTAAATTAATGGCATTGTAGTTCATGATAGAATGTTTATTGTATCATGAATATAAGCGTAGGATCTTCACTTTCCTATAGGTAATAATGTAAATATGATTAGGTTCAATTTGTGCATCTCAAATTTGCGGCATTTTCGAATTATTGTTAAATAAAATTGCAAAAAGTATGTTTTCTGGTCTTTAACTTGAAACGCTGCCAAAATGAAGCTAGATAGAGGAAAATTGCTTAGGACCCTTTTTGTAGAGCATTAAATTTCCTATAAAAAAGTCCGCGATGCCATACCTGTACAGTCCACCTTTCACCGGTCACCGATCAAAATCTCGCGTTGATTAGCTGTTACCTGTTACCGCACCTTTGTAATGGCCGCGGTAGACGAATTTAAAATAATTCGATTCGAGGTGCATCGCAATTTGATTTTACCTTCAAAAACGAGCATTTTTCCCTTAAATCTTTTATTACTTTAAAATTTTATTAGGTTCATGATATAAAAAAAATGTATTAAGTTTATATATGATTTTAATTAATTATAATCGCTTCTGAACGGTGGACTATGCAGGTACGCGGTGAACAAGATTACTTTTAAATCTTGTGCCGTCAAGGCTTCTTTTGTAGGGAATTTAATGCTCTACAAAAAAGGTCCAAGGTAGTTTTTCTGTATCTAGCTTCATTTTGGTAGCGATTCAAGTTAAAGACCGGAAAACATACTTTTTGCAACTTCAATTAACAATAATTCGAAAACTCCACAAATTGTACTTAATCATAAGTTCATTATTACCTACCTACTGGAAAATGAAGATCCTATGCTTTCTATGCCTACATACCCGGAAATTTTGGTTTGATTTTGTGTTTAATCCTGCACTTAATGTAGCTTATTTAGATAAATAACCTTATTGAATATATCTGTATTTTTTGTTTTGTTTTTGTCTCTATTTTAAGTATTTACCACAATAAAAAAAAGAATTTTGTGTATTTATTTATTATTTACAATTAATTACATGACAATATTTAACATAATGGCATATTAAAACAAACAAAAAAATAAAAATATTAAATTGTGGCAGAACTGCAAAAAAGAAGATATTCTTCCTGTAAAACAATTATGACTAGTTTAATAGGTAAGTACTTTTTTGATACAGAACCATACAGGATCGATATCCTTCATATTGTTATTCTTATAAGATTTTAAATATTACCGATAGGCCCCAACATACAACAGACTGCGTTCTTTTTTAGCCCGCTCGGGTAAAACTGTACGGGTAAAAAGCAGTCACAAACCTGAGGTGTGTGGCTGAAAACCGTCCTTCTAGCCGGCGCTGGCGTTCAATATCTGCCAACGGTTGATTATAACCATTTTGAACGTGGTCGTGTAAGTCCGCCACGCAGGTAAAACGACGATTATCAGTGTCGGGAGTGTCCACGCCGTAGGGTGATTTCTTTTGTTTTCTTCGTCCATCCGCAGATAACTAAACCAACCACCTGGTTCTATAACTCATTTGATAGAGTCTTACGTGGGAAAATTGTCTCTTTGTTTAAGTGATCACTCTTCAACCCATTTTGAACGTTTTCTGTTTGATTAATTATCAGCTAATACCGCCGCCACCACTTGGTTTGATTGCTTATTTTACAATTTGCCACCGCACAATACATATTTATCAATAATTTAAACACTTTTCTTAAGATATAACCATGGTATAAGGAGAATGGCATGCCCGCGCGCAGATGGTATGCCCGTGCGCAGGTACGGTGACGTCACTCAGTTTAAAAAGTGGCAGGGGTGATATCACAATTAACCTAAAAATTATGTATTTTCTAAAATTTTTGAATATTACGTCAGTTTTATTAAAATTTCTACTTGATTTCTGTACTACCAACTAAAATCAGTGCATTATTAATAAAGTTTGAATTGGCTTAATCTAATAAAATAAGATGCTTTTTGTTAGTTGGAATTGTAACCTAAAATTAGTTGTCTATTTTTAATATTTTTTCCAACCTAAGCGATCTATTACAATATATTTTCCTTTTACGACAGTCAAGAAACAGCACCAGGCATATTAACAGTTTAGAACTGCATCATAACATAAATTTCTAGTTTCTGGGGGAAATATAACAACATCTGCTGTGTTAAAGGAAATTCAAAATCTGTTGATTCTGTTGGGTTGAAATGTACAGAAGAAATACGTGCTATAAACAGACAAATAGGTAATGAAAAGGATAAACCGGCGAAATAAAAAATTAACCTGCTATTTTTCAAATTAATTTTATCGTTGATTCATATAGTTTCGCGAGCTTTTCAACGCGGAGAAATGTAAAATACTTGATGTCAGTACCTTTTTGTCTTCGTGTAATAATTGTTACACACAGCCACAACACAAGCAGGCATGTTTCTATTCGTTAACACTATTAAAAATATTAAAATAAAAATTAAATGTGCGAAATTACAACTGACTTTCCACGTTTTTTAAACTGAGTGACGTAATGCGCAGTAGATACACAAATTGGACGGCAACCTGACATACCATTCTCCTTATACTATGGATATAACCACTCAAAGCACGCCAAAATAATGAGGAACAATAAAGTACACAGCAAGAAACGTCACCAGGTGACGTACGCCAACTGATCGCTTGGCTCCTCCCACATGCGCAATATCATATCTTTATTTATTTGTATCATGGGAATGTTATTTTTTTTTACAAAAAAAATTTTTTTGCTTGCATTTTATATTTTTTCTGGCGAAATTTATTAACATTCCGACTTTATTCACTGCTTCTAACTTTTAAATTCATTTTCTCCAACTCTTGATATGAGCTGTAAATTAATTTATTTGAGAAACAAAAAGTGCATGTCTACGCCCTAAAAGTGCTGCCATCTCGCACGAATTTGCGAAAACACATAAGCACCTGCTGCAACCTGCAGTCGCGGTAGATTCGGTTTGACTGCATCATGTCATTTATTATATATATACATATTGCCCAATCCCATAGGTTTATTGGTAATCACTTTTAAGGTTAAATTGTTCCTCCCTAGATGGCTCTATAGTCTTTATTTAAAAATAAATAGCATTTGACCTTGAGAATATATTATCCTGATTTGTTTCATTTCTAGGTTCTCGCGTGTTACAATGCGGGAATTTCGAAATGTTTTGATTTTGCTAACTTACAGGCTTTGACTATACACTTAAAGTTATGTTATAGTTTACGTATCTATGTATTTAATATAGGTAATAAAACAAATTGATTTGTAGGGTATTTATCAACGAATTAGTACCACTAGAAGGAGCTTTGCCTATTGTAGTATGTCTTTTAACTGTAGGCATACATCTAAAGAGAGAAACTGGAATTAAAAAAAGATAGACAATACATAGAGACAATGACATGGGCGGGTTATTAAAAAGGGGTGACATATAAAGAAAATAGAAAGAAATCACAATTCTTTAAAATAATCGTCTTCTTACAATAAAATGAAAAGCACCTTTACCATCTTGTCTACCTATTGAAAAAGTTTATTATATAGAATGTTATTGAAGTCAGTAAAAAAAACGCTTACAAATTAGAATATTTTATTTCGTAAAAGTACATAAAAAGTATTAAATACCTACATTAATATATAAAATATACAATGCAAAATTATAATACTTATTATATTCAAATGATATAATACGATTTGTGTGTAGTTAATTATACTAAACTTAAAATTATTTGATATAATATTAATTACAATACCTGACCTAAAACACCTATTGCCATTACAAACCCCCGTCCATGCACTGATTCACTTATCTATGAAATGACCGCTTTTCGCCCTTTTTAAATAGAACTTTACAAACAAAGCACTTCCTAACCATGTCTACACTAAATAATGTCTATAATACCAAAATAACTTTAAAACACAATCAAAATCACACATTAAACACAAAATTACGGTGCTAGATTAATGGCTGCCGGAGTAAACAAACAATTGTCAAAGTTGTCAAACATAAATTCAACGCGGATATGTCCGAAAAACAGCGGGAGTACCCAAACGACGCGCGCCAAATTTAAAATATGATGAACCGACCAATAAAAAAGTGTGTCCGCAAAAGCGTGTAAACATTGTTGATTTGTTTATGTACGTTCGCAAACAAAGCATTTCAAAGCTACTTCTAGTGGTACTAATTCGTTGGTATTTATATATACGATATATATTTAAATTTAATAATAAAATTATTGTTTACAATAAATTATGCAATAAATAAATATGAAATAAAATTTTATAGTGGAGTAACCTAAGAAGAGATGAATAAAAGAGAGAATTTGTGGGGTCAATAATAAAAGATAAAATAATTTTTACCATATACCCCAAAAATAGAAACGACGAAGGGTGTCCATATGCCATATAGCTTCCTTTATACGGCATCGTAGCCAGGGGGATTATAGATTAAATTCAGCGTGACACTTTTTCATGTTTTAGTACATTTTTTCATACAAAAGGCACAGGATTCACAGGAATACAACGTAAAATTCCAGATTTTTCAGGGTTGATCAAAAACCCACCCTTAGAAAAAGACGACCCACCGGGGTCCGGGGCCCCTCTTTGGTGGGTTTTCCTGAGCAACTGTGGTTAATTGTGTTCTGGATTTTTGTAAAATACAAATTTCCCGCCTAATTCTTAAAACCGCTCTGGAACCAATCTAAAATCGTTAAGAGTGGTAGTTTTATTCACAGGTGCAAACTTTGCACTGTTCCCGAATCAATCTAGAATTGACAATCGGTTGGAACGGTTTTAGGACTGTTTTGAACAAATATGTTTAGATATAATAATATATTTGGTTTTGAACCTTCTCGTTTTGTTTTTAGTTTAACCTCACTTTTTCTTTGGTCTAACATCCAGACATTCTTTAACCGGTCTAACCCTCGTGTTTTGTGCCACTAACAACACAGTGAAAAACATTTACCTAATAAATACCTAAATAATGATTCTATAAAATATGCCGATATAAAATAATAAAGATATATCAGTTAAAAATGTTTCTTAATTTGAAACTAATCAAAATTTAATTTATAAAAATATGTACTTTAGCCCATCTGATGGTTCGCATCTACAGATTAACAAATAAACAATAAGCGATATGAGACACAGCCAGTTTTTAACATTTATTAATTTATTATAATCACATCTGTCTAATTTTAGTTTTACAATTTTGTAATTTATTAGGAAAAGATTTCAATGAGAATATTATCTTTCTTTTGTTCTCACTTTTCTAATTTCTGCTTCTTTTTTTAATTTCTGAAAAATCACCGAATTTGATTATTTAGCTATTGCATTGAACTATTATAGTTCATTGAGCTATTGTATCATCACTTGAAGGTTGTGACAATTCCAATGGTATAATTGTGAAGTTGAAGCTTCTATGCATATATTAACGAAACTTTCAGTTCTAAAACCGATTAAGCTTCTGTTGAGAGTGATTCTTTCGTTATTTGTATTGCTGAAGCTGTCAGGAAGCACGTCTGAATGATATCTACGTATTATTTAATGTAATTCCAATTCCATAAATGATAAAGTTATGTGCGATGTGCGATTATCAAATTTACTTGCAAATTTGTTACTATCTCTTTTGCTTTTTGTTGGCTATTTTTAATCGAAATACCACATACCGGGAAATTATTTTATCATAAATCACTAATCACAAATAGTTTTTGTACGTTTTATAAATCACAATATATTGAAAGATGCACAACAAGGATACATTTTGACAGCACAAAATAATCAAAAATATCTAACTATGACAGGACAATTAGTGTCGTACACGTGATATTACTGATATTACAACTAACCTCAAAAATATGCATTTTCTAAGTTTTTGGAATATTATGTCGCTTTTATCAAAATTTCTGCTTGGTTCCTGTACTATCAACTAAAATTTTGTTCAGTTCATTATTATTGAAGTTTTAATTACCCTGATCAAATAAAATAAGATGCCTTATATTGGTTTGGAAATCCAACCTATAATTAGCGTCTATTTTTAATAACCTACAATATTATATATCTACTGTCTCAAAGGGTTTTTAAATGTTATAATGGTTCCAAGCTGAAACTACAAAAATTAAAATTAAAATTGAAAATTAATTTACAAAAACTAAAAATGTAAGGTTATGTTAGTCATATGATATGCGATCTATTTAAAAATTTTTAATAATCTTGCTCTAGAGTAGTGTAGACCGAACCAATTGGAAGTAGCCATCTCTCGGTTGAGATGACAGTTATATATAATAGCTAATTTCACTCGCTAGTAGTATCACCCTCTGTTGGTTGCGGTACAGTACTACAATTAGGCCGTGCTGCCCTCTATTGGTTGCGGTACAACAGCGATTGCCAGTTTTAACAATGGGTTGGCCAATATGTATACACTGCTGGCAAGCTTCGACTTTGGAGTGCGAAATCTGTAATGCAACTAAGAGAGAAGGTACATAGAGGCAAAGCCTTCAGTTAACAAGATATGCCTAACCATTCCTACACTCCTACTAAAGAGGGGATGTGCGTGTAGCGCGCTCGACAGGTGACCTGTGCCGCGACACCGCGGCCGTTCGACACATTCGCCCGATTCCGTCGTCCCCTTCGACCGCGTGTTGTAAAGAATGGAAGGTGGGAGTTAGGGGATAGCGCGTTGTCTGTTTAACTTGTAAATGCTTTAAGTTATCTCCGTCTGATGCATTTATATCGGCTACCAAGATTAAACGTTACCAATAGTGTATATATAATAAATGCATCATGTCAAGCTGACCTGTGCGGGGTGTTGTAGAATCGTGACTTGCATCTGATACAAATTCCTAAAGATTTTAATGTCAGATGTATTATGTGAAGGAATTTGCGTAAACCTAAACAATATTATGTATTTGAGAGATAAGATTTAAAAATATTTACATTTTAATGCTCAGAATCATTTAGTTGATGAACACTTTTGCTAAAATCACACAATATATATAAATAATAAGCATTTCAATAATAAAATTAATTATTATAGACCTTTGCGTATAATATTTTATTGTATTTGGAGTATTTAAAACAGAGAATCAGTTAAACAGACTCCGTTCAGATTACCCAATGTTGCACAACATGGTGAAACTTTATCAATTTAACAACGCAAATAAAATACATAAACGTAATGTCAGGTTGGCCGAGCGGTCTAAGGCGCCAGATTTAAGCTCTGGTTCCCGAGAGGGAGCGTGGGTTCGAACCCCCCCACATCTGACAGATTTTTTTTTAGGTTCACAAAGACAATTTGTTTTATTTTCAAAGAATTGTATATACCTACTTAATTTTGCGTTTTAAATTTCTGTCTCTTAATAATTTGTGTAAAACAAAGGCAGTAGATTTAATAGTTAGTACACTTACTATCTTCATTGTTAAGTTATTGAGTGTATTATTATTGTTGTTATTTGCTACCACCAGTGTTGTAACTTTTTTAGTTTTTAAAATGATTCCAATGTTTAGTATTTTCTGCCGCTTTTGTATGGTCGCAATTAAAACAAAAACGCTGTGGAACTGTACAGTAAAATTATTAAAAGGTGTAGGTACCCTTACTTCCCAAAACTGAATTATTGTTAACAAACGGTTTGACAACTGGCGCCTTCGCCAAAAAGCACCATCCTCAAAAGAATTATTGAAATCTAACTTAACTTACCCAAGTATAGATTTTCAAAATATTTTCTGTGAAACCAACTTATATAAATTCAAGTGATCCACGTAGCTATATAATAAAAAGTAAGTCTTATAAGGATACATTGAACTGAATGAAATGGTATTTTTCCTACCTCCAGCCTCCATCATGACTGTTTATACTACTATACGTTTTTATATACATATTGCACTATTTTTTAAAAAGTTAAAAGTTATAAACGGCCAAATGAAATACACAAATTTAGTTATACAAAAATTTGTTACTAAAATACCCTTGATTTAACAAAAAAAAATCAACAATTTCTTCATAAACATTTCTAACAAGAAGAAATAACAAAAGAGATTAAAGAATTTCGTTTTGCTACGTGTGTTTTAAGGTACATATATTTATACTATTTTCCCTTCCTTTTTTTCTTTTGAGGGAATTATATTAATTTATAAGAAAATGAATAAATGAATAGTGCCATATACCCTGAAAAAGAAACATGATGCAGCTACGGACACGTGTTTCGGAGTTATTGCTCCTCATCAGCGTAGTGTAGCTTGAATAATGAATCCGTATGAATAGGATCAGAAACAATAACTAATAACGGTAAGAAAGTAGCAGCACAGAGTACTCAATTTGTACTTTAGTGCACCATGTGCCAATTTATGGCCTCAAATGATAACAGTCATCACAGAGAGCTCTATGAGCACTGCTCAATTTCCACCCAGGCACATATAAATAAAAAAGTGATGTTTAGCAGGGTTCAATAATACAAGAAAATGAATAAATGAATAGTGCCATATACCCTGAAAAAGAAAAATGATGCAGCTACGGACACGTGTTTCGGAGTTATTGCTCCTCATCAGCGTAGCGTAGCTTAATGGATTCGTGTGAATAGGATCACGTGTCCGTAGCTGCATAATGTTTCTTTCTTGGGGTGAATGGCAAAAACTTTCTCTATTTTATTTAACTTCCCCAGAAATTTCTTTCTTTTGTTTGATTATATTACCTAGTTAGAAATTGCATCATGTTTCTTTTTTAGGGTATATGGCACTATTCATTTATTCATTTTCTTGTATTATTGAAACCTGCTAAACATCACTTTTTTATATTAATTTATACTTAACAATTAAATAGAGAATTTTTAGGTTGAGCACCAAGAAACTACGACACAACCAAGCCAATAACAAATATAAAAAATATAAAATAAAACCTGCCTTCATGCATGGAAACCCCCTCAAAAAAAAAACGGCCTGATGAAAATAAAATTTAAAGACGAGAGGTAATATATATTTTGTTTTCTAGAGAATTTTTCTATCGAAAAGTGACGCTTTACAACACTAAGTTCAAATACAACAATTCTACAGACCTACGATGGAAAATGCCTATAAGCTGGTAAAAATGTTAAAAATTTAAAGCGTTACTAGCTTAATTACTCAACTCATACACAAGAGTTTTGGTACTTCGTTTCAAGCACCAACTCAGTTATTGTTGGTAATCATTCATTTATTTTTGTTGGTGGTAGAAAAAGTAGCGTAGCACCATGTCCGCAAGGTATTTTCCTGACTTCATAGTCTCCCAGGAACTTCGAACGTTGATAAAATCTAGTTGTTACAACTTTAGAGTAAAATGTGAAGATGTTCGTAGTTTCCGAAGAATAAAATTCATTAAAACCTCACATAATTATCTAACCAACTTTAGAAATAATGTATATAGGTACTATCGCGGCCGAAAAAAAGTTTTATCAAGTAGTACGTTTTTTCGAAAAATTTCCCTTTGTAAATGGGAGTATTTACATCAGTTATGTCAATTAAATGTGTTTTGACAAGAAATCATTGGTGGGGTCATATTTATTGAAAAAAAACTAATAATTAAGAAATAAGCTGTTAATATTTTTTAATTATAAGAAAACAATTAATTAGTATGGTTTTGAGAGAAGCAGAAAAAAGCTACATCATCGTCAAACTTGCCTTAACAACGCATAGCAAGTGAAATTAATTGCAGCTAAGGCACAATTCAAAAACTAAACAAAAAGACAGAATACCTTTCACTATTATCTGTTTTGTGCAAATATTCTTCATCAAACTTATGACCCCTGGGACGGTAAACTCGCAGTAGACCATTGTAGCAGGACTGAAATATCTTTTTGTCGGAAAAGGCTACTCGCTCCCAGTAACGATCGTTTTCATTAATAAAAGTATTTGCAAACTGCATTCTTGCCTCTTTATTAACATCTGTTAGTCGGGGCTTTTTAGCACTGGCACAGTTAAATAGACCTTGCTCTCGCAACCGTTTTCTTGCTGTCCTAACAGACGCTGAGAAGTTGGTGTGCTCTTTGGCTTCGATAGAATTAGAAAATGGGTTTAAATTCACATTAACCAGGGTATTGTCGTTTTCTAGAGTATTCTCTCTTGGCCGCCCAGAACCCACTGCCCTGCTCAGATCATAAGTTTCCATCCACTTTTTGTCAGTTTTTGAATCGTGCCTTTGCTTCAATTAATTTCACTTGTTGAGAGTTGAGACCACCTTTCTCCAAGTTTGGAGATGATGTAGCCTTTTTCTTATTACGGCATGATAGTAATAAAAAATTTATTTTTGCTTAATATGACAATGACGTTGACATTAATAAAAAAAATATTGGGATTGATGCGACACTGAATAGAACCATAGTTACAACGGGAAAATCAGTCGCTTACTTTTTTTCGGCCGCGATAGTACATATTTGAACGACTCCTTAAAAATAATAATAATAATTTATATTTTTTAAAAATTTATAAATAATAAAAAAGAACAGGTAACATAGTACAATATTAAACATTATTAATCATTACGTTTTTCTTTTATTTCCTTTTGAAAATCATCAGTAGTTTTTTCATAACTTTCATTTTCTTCTTACAATAATAATAATAATAATAATAATAATAAATTGTCTTTATTGCAGGGCGAAGTTCAGATGAGTGCAAAGCACTCCCTGCTCTTCCACTTAACCCCAAAAGTTTATAATATAATTATACAATATGTTAAAAATTAAAATTAATTAATACATTTAAATGCATTTATAATAAGTGTATGTATATATAGTCCACCACACCGACCACAAGGAGACTATTATAGTTAATTTACATTGATATAGACAGACTCACCTACGCCCAATGTGATGAACTAAATATATCTATTACATAAAAAGAAATATATATATATATATATAGTATATAAACAATAGAATAATAATACTTATAAATTACACACATAGTTAAATAAAAAAAAATTAAGTGTGTAATGCGACCTTTTTATTGTACTGCTTTCGGTCACTATACAGTAAATTCACTTTTGAACCAAAGCAGTTTGTGAGTGAATAAGAGATAGCAGTAAAGCGAGAGCACTACACATGCGTGACTGCATGTCGATCTCAGAATGTTAGCGCTCTCGCTTTATTTTCTCCTATTCACTCACAAAGTGCTTTGGTTGAAAAGTGAATTTACTGTATACTTACGTAATCTTTTTATTTCTGCGGAAATCTCAGGCGCCAGTCCTTCAATTTTTAAGTGCGAAGAACTACACTGTCTTTTTGGCTCTCCTAATTGGGAGAACAACCCTGAGTAGCGAAACAGCGGGTGATACGGAATAGCCAGGGGTCGGAGCTGGAGATCTATCTAATGGAATTCAATCATACTGCTCAAACGGGTTAATCAGAAATAAATGACAGAAATAATAACTCGTGAATTTTACTCCTTTAAAATAACGTATTTATTGAGCAGTATTTGGAAACAGAATAATTTATTCTAAACCCTCCACGACTGTACAGTCGCATATATATAAAAATATTTCAGGACAATAAATAACAAGTCAAGCTGGCAAGCAAAAGTCTTTACGCGATTTTGCGGCGAAATTTTCGGAGACGTTGAATTAATGTTTTACTGTATACGACAAGCAAACGTACCTTTCCACTATGAAATATTATAAACGGCGGGCAATCCGTTAGCTATAGATATTTAAGGCTAGACAAGATATTGAAACACGCGGTAACTACTGCCACAAACGTAGAGCTATTTGTTAAATGATTATATTGAATAATATAAGTTTTGCGAGTCAGTTCTATGCGGATCCCCTGTACGTATGGCTCAATTGAACAGATACACACAGTTGATGCATATAATGACTATTTGGTTTCGCGTAGGTTTTCTGGTAACCTATTAGGCATTGAGGTATTTGAGATGGCCCAATTGAACAGATCTCAGCAACCGATGCATATTAGCAAACAAAAGACCAACGGAGGTATTACTAAGTAGCTCTAGTTTACTTTGGTAGCAAAATACGGCGATACTCAAGGGCGATAAAATCTCTCAATATCTATACTTAACTGAAGGCAGCACCTGCAGAATGTAGCAGGTTGCGTTGAATTCTTACCAATTTTCTATTCAGAGGAATTTACTATTAAAACTCGTAGCGGTGGTACAAAGTGATTTACATGTTTGGTTTGATCGTCAATTGCTGGCGGTCGAACGGATCTGATGCGGACTATTTCAGAATGAATCTACTGCCGGTTTTCTCGGAACGGGAATTAGGACAGAATCAGAATCAGCACGGAATGAGGGAGAAGTGACTGTTCTTCCCCTTTTTGTAAACTTTATGACGTATCTGTCGTGTTAAAAGAGAGGTGGTCACCGCCTTTAAACGACGTACTGGGATGCACATCCCAGCGTAACTTGCAGAGGTGCAGCGGATTATGCATCTTGGTGCCTCAACTCAGAACGTATCTAACCGGAAATGAGTTTCTTGTAATTTCTATACTATATTGCAAAAAGAAACGGATTAAAACGGACAAGGATTAATAATTTTAGTAACGAATGATTTTTATTTCCGACTCGACCATTATTTATAATAATTCTCGGATTTTGTTTATACGGGGGATTGTCGAAAATTAATAAATTAATTACTCGACTGCTTGTTTACCAGCGGACTTTTTAACAACTCATTAATAACTTAATTAGAACATGACTTACTTACTAAAACAGCGGCAGGGTGTACCCAAGTGACGGTAATATTTAAAGCAAAAATGAACATTCCTTGATTGGAAAAATCACTTCGTTACAGTCTAAATAGAAACAAAATTTCAAAGAAATTCGTGTAGACATATCACTGAATATCATTGCATATCATTCTGGGCAAATACTCTTGTAACGCCATAAACAGCCGGAATAAAAGCAGGCAAACGAGGACCGCCTTATTACCAACATTTTTTCTCCTATTAGAACCGTTTTATTTGTCAAAATAATCAATTACGTTTATAATAAGGGTGTCTTAGGTATTACTCGGGAAAATTTAATAGACGATAGATCTCGCAAAAATAAAGAGAAAAGTTCAAATGAACTTACATTTCGTCAAATATCTTAAATACTACTTGACCGATTTTGATAAACTTGGCACGTTTATAGCAATAAATAAAGAGCCTAATTTAAAGTAATTAGATTGAATTTAACCATTCCAGGAGCGGCACTGGGGCATCCTAACTAGATATATTTCAAAGCAAAATTTGAGCACGTCACTGTTTTTTCATAAATTTGATATCATGTTTAGATTGAGTAATTAAAAATACTATTTTTTTGTCTCTTGAATTTTTTGTCTATCTTGCTTACTTTTCGAGAAAAAAAATAAAATTTGTTTATTCTCCCGCGCCTGGAAAAATAAATAAGAAATTCAAGAGACAAATAAATTATATTTTGATTTACTCAATCTATACATCAAATTAAGCTATAAAAAGTTTAACAAAATCGGTCAAATATTTGAAAAAACAAGGTTTCTTTAAATAAACTTTAACACCCCGTATCTCGAAAACAAAGCTTTAAAACATACAAGTTCATATGAACTTTTCTCTTTATTTTTGCGAGATCTATCGCCTATTAAATTTTCCCGAGTAAAACCTCCCGAGTATATTGAATACTGGTAACGTTAAACGTTAAAATGACAATAAACTTTATTGTCATTTTTCTGAAGATATAACGATTTATTTAAATATTATATGCACGTGTCACGAACTATATGATATCGTTTTCTTAATCACGTGGTTCAATCTATTTTCTGATAAAATGAAGACTTATTATCAATAATATAAAATAATGCCATTTACGAGTATGGATTATGCATGCACTGCGACTTTAACTTTCAAATATTTTATATCATTTTATGGTTCACAATTTCGAAAAACTCGAGGAGAAACTGTAAAAATTGAATAGTTTAAAGAATAAAAAACACTTTTTATTCCGTTAAATGCAAAAAGATGGTTGCTTCTTTCTGTACATTTCACAAATAAATTTATAAATTAATATACTCTACAAGTTAAGTAAAAGGTAACTACTAATATCGGCGAAGGACAAAACTATCCCTCTAGTGGTCAGTTGTTGCTACTAACTGTCAAGACATACAATGTTACTGTGATACATAGCGACTTTATTAAAGTACCAAAGAGCAGTCGACCTCCAGTCCTGGTGGACTAAACTATTAATAATAAATAGGATTATAGGAAACAGCGATTCAACGGGCAAGAACCCCGGTTTGCGTTGAATTATACCTCCAATCCAAATTGGTAGCCAAGTTTATTATTCGTCTTTTCTACACCAGACACAGACTGTTTGGTGGTTTCGAACTTTTTATGTTCTCATCAGTGTGCCATAGGTAATTGAAAAGACGAATAATAAAGGCTAACCAAACTAGTGTCTATGACAGACAAGCAAATTAATATCGGCGAAGGACAAAATTATCCCTCTAGTGGTCAGTTGTCTGTGTCTGGTGTAGAAAAGACGAATAATAAACTTGGCTACCCATTTGAATATGCAGGTATAATTCAGCGCAAGCCGGGGTTCTTGCCCGTTGAATAGCTGTTTCATATAATTCTATTTATTATTAATAGTTTAGTCCACCAGGGCTAGAGGCTGTCTGGAAATGACTATATTTTTTGGCGTAATCTCTCAACAAACCGCTGTCACTACTGTCACTGTCAGTTGGCGCGTTTCTTAAATGTATCTTGTGATTTTTTAAATTGAAAGTGTTGTTATTATATTCCACTAGTTTATAAATAATATATTAATGCAATCAATTAATAAAACGATTGACACGATATTTTAATAAAAAAAGTGCTACTAATATTAACCTCTAAATTTATCGTACCTAAATGTCAAAACACTGACAGACTCGTCAAAGGTTTGTTGTTCACTACTAGTTCATATACATACACTAAATTTTCAGCGCCATCTCGTGATACGTGATTTTCGCGAATAATAAACTTGGCTATCCATTTGGATAAGTATTCTTTATTTTCATTTGATTCATTAGATTCAATAAATATCACAATACACATTTTCTTTCCGTCCCTTATATACCATGATGAAAATTGTCTATTGAGAAACCGGGTAAAATGTTATTTCGTGGATTTCGGGAATTCTCTTGAACGACCCAATATTTTTTCCATATTTCATTTAACATCTAAGTAACTTTAAATAAATATTCAAAATTTAATTATTTTTGAGACAGGTAACCGACCGCATAACCTAATGGATTTCTTTCATTTAATATTCCTTATTGATTTAAATAGGGATTGAATAAAAAATGAGGCGTCAATTCCTTTTACTATGTCTAGAGGGTTAGTGTATAGAGTATAGAGACTAGAAAGAGCTCACCAAGGCGAATGGATGGAATTCTAAAAAGCCGTCTACAAGTGTGTCATAGCTCTCGTCAGGAATTGAGTTATTTAAAAGTTCGCCCTTGCCTAATCCGCAGAGGCAGCAGCACTTGCATTAGTTCATTAAATGCGATTGCGGTACAGAAACAAGAGAAGCCTTCTTGGTCATATTTCGGGGTCAGTTGTTATACAATTATGGACAACTGAAACTTTTCTAAAAATAAGCAGCAGTGTAATAGACTAGGCATAAAATCTCGTAAGAGGCCTAGAAATCACTTCTAACGGCAAATCGTGTAACAATTGATTAACAGGTGAATCCTTAGGTTTTTGGGGTCGCCGAATACGCCTAGGGGTGTTAACAGTCCAAATTTTTAGTCCTTATGCCTCAAATTCAAGATGGCGGCCAAATTTTTGGCCCTTAATTACAAGATAAATATTTCTTGGGCGATTTTGACAAGATCGGTGTCGATATATATGTTTTTGGGTATGCTGTACACGCCTATGCATGTTATAACCTCAAATTCCCATTCCTTGTGTGTTAAATCCAAGATGGCGGCTCGTTATAATTTTAAAATAACTAAAAACAAGCGCAAACATATCAAATGCTTTAGAAGATGTTTGTTTTAATATGTTTCCGAGTCAGCTAAAAATATGTGTGGTTGTGAACAATCAAAATTTTTTATGTATTAATATTCAAATCCAAGATGGCGAACTAATTTAAAAATTAGTATACCCTGTTGATTTTGACTAGATTGGTATGGTTTTATATGTTTTTGGGTAAATAAGTCAATCATATGGGAACTAAAACTTTAAATTCCTAAGCCCTCTGTCCACATCCAAAATGGCTGCCAGGTCTCTACATGCAAACGTCTCAAGTAGAACTCGGTAATAAAGTAAAAAGTCCTATTTATCATGTACGAATAAAGATGATTTAAGTAATTAAGTTACAAAAATTAAGTTATAAAAATTCCAGACATGACGTGAATATAAATGAAAATAATACTAGCGAATAAACTTTTTCTCGCTTTATTACTTCTCCCTTTCTTTTTGGCGGTATTGCGTTTTACAAAGTTTTCTTTGCGCGCGCTCTGTATCTTCTTCCTTCCTTATTCTTAAGTTGCTTAAATATAGAGCTTGTGTTGAGTTGTAAACTTTAGTACCTATTTTGTTTTCACAAACTCAGTTTTGGTAATTATGTCGTGTTTCATGTTGGTATTAATGTCGGTATTAGTTGTGATAAACTTGTAAATTGTAAATATTGTGGTTGTGATTGTTCAAAGTTTGTGATAATTAGGGTTTTGGATTTGGTAAATATAAAATCATTTGATCATGCTTAAATCTGAGGTGTGACAAGCATGCTTAAAAGGAAATAGTTTAATTCTGTATTTAGTCAAAGTATATTATGTTAATACAATATACTTTGTCGTGCTTACTAAGATTGGTGTGCAAATTAAAAAAAATTAGGAATTTTATTGAAAATAAGCATGATTTTCAATAAATTTCCTACATTATACGTAAAAAAATATTTACGGTAATAGACTTGAGCCAAACGTCAGCGAACCTGGCTGACTGACGCCAGGCTATTGTTATACACCCTAAATACTATATAATAACAAATTATCAGATTTTACAAAACAGATGAATTTTTATGCTACTCAGCTCAGTCTATTACCGTAAAGATTTTTTACGTATAATGTAGGAAATTTATTAAAAATCATGCTTATTTCCAATAAATTTCCTACATTTTTTAATTTACACACCAATCTTAGTAAGCACAACAAAGTATATTGTATTAACATTATAGACTTTGACTAAATACAGAATTAAAGTACCTATTTCCTTTTAAGCATGCTAGTCACACCTCAGATTTAAGCATGATCAAATTATTTTATATTTACCAAATCCAAAACCCTAATTATCACAAACTTTGAACAACCACAACTACAATATTTACAAGTTTATCACAACTAATACCGACATTAATACCAAGATAAAATACGACATAATTACCAAAACTAAGTTTGTGAAAACAAAATAGGTACCTACTTAAAGTTTACAACTCAACACAAGATCTATATTTAAGCAACTTAAGAATAAGGAAGGAAGAAGGTACAGAGCGTGCGCAAAGAAAACTTTGTAATACGCAATACCGCCAAAAAGAAAGGAAGGAAGAAGTAATACGGCGAGAAAAAGTTTAGTCGCTAGTACTATTTTCATTGATATTCACGTCATGTCGGGATTTTTTATAACTTAATTTTTGTAACTTAATTACCTAAATCATCTTTATTCGTACATGATAAATAGAACTTTTTACTTTATTACCGAGTTCTACTTGAGACGTTTGCATGTAGAGACCTGGCAGCCATTTTGAATGTGGACAGAGGGCTTAGGAATTTAAAGTTTTAGTTCCCATATGATTGACTTACTTACCCAAAAACATATAAAACCATACCAATCTAGTCAAAATCAACAGGGTATACTAATTTTTAAATTAGTTCGCCATCTTGGATTTGAATATTAATACCCAAAAATTTTGATTGTTAACAACCACACTTATTTTTAGCTTACTCGGAAACATATTAAAACAAATATCTTTTAAAGCATTTGATATGTATGCGCTTGTATTTTGTTATATTAAAATTATAACGAGCCGCCATCTTGGATTTAACACACAAGGAATGGGAATTTGAGGTTATAACATGCATATGCGTGTTCAGCATACCCAAAAAGATATATATCGACACCGATCTTGTCAAAATCGTCCAAGAAATATTTATTTTATAATTAATGGCCAAAAATTTGGCCGCCATCTTGAATTTGAGGCATAAGGACTAAAAATTTGGACTGTTAACACCCCTAGGGTGTTCAGCGACCCCAAAAACGTAAGGATTCACCTGTTAATCAATTGTTACACGATTTGCCGTTAGAACCTAATTTTTAGAATTCCTAGCCTTGTCTATAACTTAGAAAATCTAATGTGAAACACCATTTTACTTATTAATGAAAATTGTCGCCAAAAACAATGAATCAATAAATAATACATCACAGTTGGCTCTATAAAAAAATTTAAGTTAGTAAACACCTCAAGCGTGGATTCAATAATTGCAACTATACTAACACTAAACTACTGATATATTAACTAATTAATTACTTATAATAATTATTCACTGATATTATAACACTAATTAATATTTTTAACCACTGTTCTTTTTGTCTGTTGTGTTCGATTTGCTTTCCTAATACTCTACAGTGGACCATCTTGGCCTTTATATATATCTGCAGATATAACGTAATCTAGATGCTATTCTAGATTATTCCACAATTCTCTAATTTTCCTAGTTCGTTTTCGTACCACTGATACCATCTCTGGAACGACTGTTGAACCACCATTTATAGTGTGTCTTCGGAATCATATTGAGAGGGCATACTACAAGGTGTAAATTCATCACAAAATGTTTTATAATATGAAATTAATTGATAATTTTTGCACAGCCCTATAAAACACGTGTTTCATAAAATTTACCAGAAACGTATCAACTAGAAATTAATTAAACTTACATCATTAATGATGTCAACCAAGGAATATGAACTTTGAATATCAGTAAGAAATATATTTTTTAATTATTATTATTTTAACACCGATACATCCAAACAAGGTACATATTTCTTTAAATTAAATATATTGTATCTTCCGATTATCCCATTATCAGATATTTCGAAGGCGTTGGGTCCTACCTGCATAGTAATTGTATATGGACCCTCATACAGTAAAAAGAACGTTTTTATTTTAGCATCATCGGCTGATGATTTTGGATGAGTTCTAAGCCATACCTGATCTCCGATATTAAAATCTTTTAGCGAATTAAGTTTTTCATGTCTTAACTTACGTCTTTCAGCCATACGCAATAAATTTTCGTGGGCCAATGTAATCATTTGTAATTTTTCCGGACAATGTTTTATAGGTATTCCTAATTTACGCAACAAAGGTTCATCGCGGGGTTTTGCCCAATGTAATTCAATATTTTGATGTGTATGGTATGGCCTTTAAATTGGAAACCCGTATACTTTCTACTGGATTCCTCTATAGGAATCTGCCAATAAGAAGCACTCAAATCTATAGTACTAATATATTTGATATTCGAAAATTCAAAAATATTCTCCGCGGGATTAGGTGGGGTTACGTGATCTTTTACCATTTTTGTATTTAAGTAACGTGCATCCAAACACATTCTTAAACTTTTATCTTTTTGCGTAACTCCTACTAAAGGACTTATGCATTCCGTTTGAGCAAATTATATAATAACGAGTCATTTTTAGCGAAGATTTATTTCATGGCATTCATCGATAGGCGCAATTTAATTTTTGAGACTTAAACCGAACTGCTATAATTATTCGTAGTGTTTTATAAAAAACTTCTCTGTTATTGAATAAAACATACAAGTATTATACATTTTTGAAATCACTCGATCAATTTAAAAATATATTGAGTATTTCCCTTAAAAAAACACATTTTTTGCATGGCCCGTATATTTCAAGTTCTATTTAATTTTTAATGACTTATTTAAATACTACTAGAAAAATTACAGTTTTACAGTAGGTACTACAGTTTTAAATTTATGAAATATTTCAGTAATTGAAGAAGTATGGGGAGGTGGGCATCCTGTACCTACTGTATTAAATTTTAACGTTTTAAAATGACCGATTATACATTTACAAAAAAATATTATTAGTTTAATACTAATTCAAAATAATAAAAATCAATTTATCAATTTAGGTGACTTTTCCCTATTTATATGATTTTAAAATAAAAATATGGAAGTGTAAAAACAGTCTTTATTATTTGCGTAATTTTCACCGTATTACTTTGCAACTAGTTTTACCCTTTTCGTACATTTTCTAGCATACTCTATCCGAGTAGGATAAATATACTTGTAAAGGTAACAATATAAAATGAAAATTAGATAAGTGAAAAATAGTGATTTGGCATTTACCTTCATTTTAAAATGAAAAAGTAACTTCGTATACAATCAATGTCTTTTAAAATAAAACAATAATATTTTTCCTTGTATTTCTTATTGCTAAAATACAATTTTACTAATAAGATTAATGAGATTTATAAATGGCTTCATTTAGGCTTTATACAAGCATAATAATAACAAACATACCTATCCAATTTGACACACTTATATTGATGGTTCATCTCTAAACATACAATTATAAAATCTATTGGACTCTCTTAGTTAGTAGGTACCTGATAAAAATTGGATAAAAAATTACAAAATTTAAAACGTTTAAAAATAAATTATTGAAATAATTTTTTTTTAACTCACCACAAATTCGTTCATTATGGTTACCAATCAAAAAACGATGTCCCCAAGAAGAAGTACAGGGTGATCATTTTAAAATTCTACTTTTTAAACCCTTTTATTTTGCTTAAAAATATAGCTAGAAAAAAAATAAAAAATAGATCTGTAGCACATTTTACCAAGTTTTTGTATGCATCTATCTTAATGAATATACAGGGAGCGCCAAATTTCTTTTAATGGCACACCCTTTATAATTGCAGATATTTGGATAGCCCTCTTCATCCCCTTTATCAATATACAAGGTGGCGCAAAATGAAGTCCCCTATCAGAAGTCGCTATAATTTTGTTTTTAATTGACATATGTCAGATATGTGTTGTCAATTGAAAAATATATACATGGGAAATTTATCATGAATCCAATATGCCTAGAGAACGTGCGGAAATTGCAAAAAATTTCTACCAAAAAAGTTCGTCGATTATCTTAGCTGCTCAGCGATGTGGCATATCCGCCGTGATCTTCAGATTTGACGGTGCCTGACTTCTTTCTCTGGGACAATCTCAAAGATCGAGTTTTTATGAATAAACCTGAAACTTTGGAAGCATTAAAAGCTAACATACGAGAGGAAATCGTCAACATACCACCTGAAATGTTGGAGAAAGTAATGAAAAAGGCCTTAAAAAGGGCTCACTATTGTGTCATAGCTAGGGGTGGTCATTTGGCTGATATTATTTTTAGCATGTAACAACAAATTTCCAAGATTTAAGTAAATATTTATGATTCACAAAATGAGAATTTCTTGAATAACCTAAATACTATAAGCAAACCATATCGGGGACTTCATTTTGCGCCACCTTGTATATACAGGCCGTCTATTTTACGAGGGCCACAGCAAATATCTCGCTTAATATCTATTGTTGAGGAATAAAGTTTTAGAAATAGTAATTCCATTTTTTGTGAGCTATATTTCAGTAAAAAGAAATTAGAAATCCATAGCCTACTTTGTAAGATATATTACAAAAACCTGAAAAGTAGGAAAACTACAAACGGTTATAGCTTCCTTATTTGAGGAGATACAAAAAAAGTTAAAGGGATGATAGTTGACGGCAAAGACAATAAGAATAATAATATGTATCAACAAATTCGTAGAACGCAGTTGGCTTTGACATACGCTCTTGTGCAAAAATTAAAAGAACAAATCTCAAAGTAGGCCATGACACCATTAATTCCGTTTATTTTTTCTCTTTCCAACGATATAAAACATGTCACAAAAATTTTAACTGATAGTGCCAATATTTAATATTTTACGAAAACCACAATTCATATCGTTAAATTGTAAAAATCAGCTATGCCATGATAGTAAAAATTCACTTTATAATAATTATAATTCAGTAATTATTTATTACAATTTAATACAAACTAACAAATGTCTCATAAATAAAAATAAAAGTACAAAATGAATATCCAAAAAAAAACGAAAAACTATGTACCTACAGGGTTTTCCACCGAAAGTGATCACCTCGATAACTTTTTAATTTGTAATTTTAGAAAAAAAAGTTTCAAGTAAAAGTTGTAGGGCATGTTAAGGGCTTAAAAATCCTATTTTTAGAAAAACAATTGAACATCGTATTTACGATCTACCGATACAAGTTATGTTTTTTTAAGTGGAACATCTTGTATTTTTTTATATTTTTGGATTCTATACGATTTTCTGATTTTAACCATATAAATATGTCATATGTTTGCTCCGGTAGTTATTAAAATATTAATTTTTTGGGAAAGCAAAACTAGCTTTCAGCGTAGTTGCAGTTTGTTACAAGATGCCGAAGGGATAGCAAAATATTATTTAAAATAAACTACCGGGGCAAACATATGACATATTCATATGGTTGAAATCAGAAAAACGTGTAGAATCCAAAAATACAAAAAAATATAGGGTGTTCCATTTAAAAAAACATAACTTGTATCGGTAGATCGTAAATACGATGTTCAATTGTTTTTCTAAAAATGGGATTTTTAAGCCCTTAACATGTCCTACAATTTTTACTTGAAACTTTTTTTTCTAAAATTACAAATTAAAAAGTTATCGGGGTGATCATTTGCGGTGGAAACCCTGTACATAATTTTTCGTTTTTTTGGATATTCATTTTGTACTTTTATTTCTATTTATGAGACATTTGTTAGTTTGTATTAAATTGTAATAAATAATTACTGAATTATAATTATTATAAAGTGAATTTTTACTATCATGGCATAGCTGATTTTTACGATTTAACGATATGAATTGTGGTTTTCGTAAAATATTAAATATTGGCACTATCAGTTAAAATTTTTGTGACATGTTTTATATCGTTGGAAAGAGAAAAAATAAACGGAATTAATGGTGTCATGGCCTACTTTGAGATTTGTTCTTTTAATTTTTGCACAAGAGCGTATGTCAAAGCCAACTGCGTTTTTCGAATTTTTTTATACATATTATTATTCTTATTGTCTTTGCCGTCAACTATCATCCCTTTAACTTTTTTCGTATCTCCTCAAATAAGGAAGCTATAACCGTTTGTAGTTTTCCTACTTTTCAGGTTTTTGTAATATATCTCACAAAGTAGGCTATGGATTTCTAATTTCTTTTTACTGAAATATAGCTCACAAAAAATGGAATTACTATTTCTAAAACTTTATTTCTCAACAATAGATATTAAGCGAGATATTTTATTTTATTTTTTTTTTTAATTTTATTTTTTATATTTTATTAGCCAAATTAAAATATTATGGGCTCGATGATACTGCAATAAACTTTTTTAGAACGTATTTAACCGGTCGTGTCCAAAAAGTAAAAACTCAAAAAGGTATGTCAAGTGGGTTTAACCTTGGCCCACTGTTGTTTTTGTTATACACCTCTGATTTGATTAATTATGTTAGATATTGTAACATACAATCGTATGCTGATCACACTCAGCTGAGTATCAATTTTACAATGTCTGACATTAATCAATTGTCACAAAAAATTAATCAGGATCTGGCTGGTTTAACCGAATACTGCTACAATCATTGTTTAAAAATTAACCCTTCGAAGTCGGTGTCATTATTATATTGCTCAAAGCCTGCGTATAACGTAGTTAAAAATAGTCTTACAATATTTATCAATGGTGAACCATTAGTATTAGTAGATCATGCCAAAAATTTTGGTGTTGTGTTTGATAATAATTGAAGATTCAGTTTTCACGTTGCTAATATAATCAAAAATACCTATGTACGGTTAAAACTTCTATACGCTAGTAAACACATTCTTAATTTTAAAACCAGAAAAAAGTTATGTGAAACTATTATTTTGGCCACTATAAATTTTTCCTTAATTGTGTTTTACCCATGCTTAGAGCAATTAATGAAGAATAGGCTGCAAAATATTCAAAATACTTGTTGTAGGTATGTCTATGGTTTGAGAAAATATGATCATGTATCGGGTAAAATTAATGATTTAAAATGGCTTAAAATACATAATACTTATAAATATCTATTTTCTGTATTTGTTCACAAATTATTAAACACCGGCTGTCCCCCGTATCTTAAAGGCAAATTAATGTTAAACATTACAAATTTTCACAATCGTGATCTTAGATTTCTTAATACTCTCACCATGCCACAGCATACCACTGCAATGTTTCAGAGGAGCTTCACGTACAATGCTATCAAATTATATAATAACTTGGATGCAGATTTGAAGTCCAGGAATATCAAGTATTTTAAAAAGGCAATAAAATCCAATATATTAGAAGAGCAACTGCAAATTTAAACATTTTTTTTTTCTTTTTTTAAATTTTTTCTCCTTTAATGGAGACGATTATTATTGTTGTTATTATTATTAATTGGTCACATTTTTGTTTGTTTATTTTCTGATAGTGTATGTTATTTTCAATTTTAAATAATTATTAATGATAATATGGGTTAAGTGTAAGAGTAGCTTGAAGCTAAACTTCGCCCATGTAATTAAGTAGCTGTTTGTAACTGCTATTTGATTCAATAAAGACGGTTATTATTATTATTATTATTATATTTGGTGTGGTCCTCGTAAAATAGACAGCCTGTATATAATTGTTATATATTTCATCTTCAAATATATAACTTAGTTATTCAAACAAACAATCTTAAAAGTTTGGGATACAACTAAATTGTTTTTTTAGATAAAATTACATAAAAACCTTAAACCTTTGTTTAGACTATAATGGTGTAAGTAATTTTTTAAGACATGTTATAATTTTTACTTATTTTGTATGTTGTTGTTTTTATTATAAATTTATTTAAAATATAAACTTGCTTTTCTTGTATTTGGGTGTAACTATTTATTTAAATAACTCAGTTATTTGAGGATGAAATATATAACAATTGTATATATGTATTTATAAAAGGAATAAAAAGGGCTATCCAAATATTTAAAAATATACAGGGTAAAAATGTGACTCTGTGACGCTCCCTGTATATTCATTATTATAGATGCAGACTCATAACATATACAAAAACTTGGTAAAATATGCTACAGAATACAGATCTTTTTTTATTTTTTTTTCTAACTATATTTTTAAGCAAAGTAGAAAGAAAGTTTAAAAAGTAGAATTTTCAAACGATAACCCTGTGTATAGATTTTATAATTGTATGTTTAGAGATGAAACATCAATACAAGTGGGTCAAATTGAATACACACAACCAAACTTATATGGAATCACCTCGGGAATCACCCATTTTCTCCTATTTGATCAAATTTAAAGAAAAGAGAAATTGATAGAAAATAAATAGAGGTGTATGCAAACCACTTTTATTGAAAAAATAAACAACAACTTTTTAAATAAGTTCTGTAATAACACGAAACATAAAACGTATCTGTTCAGAAACTGCCAATTTATATAATTATTTTTATACTCTGTTTTTACTTTAATTTGAACCGCCACATCAAATTGCCTAGTGATGTCAAAAAAGATAATATTAGTCAGTCACCATTTTGAAGTTCACATAGAACATACATAATATTCCTATTGACTCCATAAAGACACAGTTTTTATCACATCATATCTCCCATCCTCCCCCTCAAGATATCCAGAAGAGTTGGGCCCAACAAGCAGAGGAACACAAAATCAAATTCAAGAGAAAATATTTCTCATATCTTGTCAATTTTGACTGGTCCTTCAACAATCCAGCTCATAAGGTAAATTTCATTTAATTGTTCTTTAATTGTATCCAATTTTATTGCCCCGCGTCAAATCAGTATCATTTTCTCAAACAAAAACTTTAAAGTAATAAGGAATTTAAGAAACAAATAATAATTTTTTGCTAATTTAATAATCAGTGTTGCCACCTCTAGCCTCAATACATGCGCGAATTCGACGAGGCATGCTTTCGATTTTATTGGGGAAGATTTTCCCATTCTTCTAAAGCTGCTTGAATCAGTTGGTCTGTGTTGCCAGGGTTATTGACTCGAGCTCTGATCCTTCTTTTAATCATATCCCATAAGTGTTCTATGGGATTAAGATCAGGTGAATAACTAGGCCACTGTAAAACAGTTCTGTTTCCAACAAATTTGTGGCGACTCTGCCTGTATGAGGAGGTGCGTTATCGTGCATAAATAAAAAAATTTCCCCAAAAGCGCTTCTCCAGTTTCTTACTATGGGTCCTAGAATTAAATCAACATACCTAGGACCCGCTAAGTTTTGTCCTATGGGAAGTAAAGGAGTTTTCTCATCCATCATAATTCCACCCCAAAACATTACAGTTCCTTTTTTGTATGTGGGGACAGATTTGGCAACAGCGAGTCTAGTCTGTCTCCCACGACCTCTCAAAACTGTAATTCGCCGGTCGTCTGGTTTCATCTGAAAATAAGACATCTCGCCAGATGCTATAGTCCAGTTTTGATGCTCCAAACACCATTGTGAAAGGTCAATTTTATGTTGTGTTGATAGTTCGGGAATCCTTAACAGTCTTCTGCTAAATAATCTTCGAGCTCGAAGCCTTTTCCTGATCGTATCTACGGAAACGCTAATACTCGTAACTTGCAAATGTTGCCTTTGAAGCTCGGGATGAGATACAGTCGGAGTTCTTCTTGCTTTTTGAACTAGAAACCGGTCCTGCTCTTCAGTAGTAACTTTTCCACGACTTCTTCTTGATCGATTTTTTAAGGTTCCCAATTCTAGAAACCTTGAATAGGTTTTCGAAACGACCCCTTGTGTAACCCCTACCGTCCTTGCAATTTCTCTTTGTGACATTCTCTGTTCTACCAGAGTAATAATTCTTCCCCTCTGCACGTCTTATAACCCCACATAAGGCATTTTTTCAAAAATTTTCACACAGAAACAATTTATAACCGAACTACGATTTTACATGTGTACAGCAAAATCACCACTGTAATAGCAAATTTCATAAACTCGGAATGAACCTACTTGTTATTGTTAGTAAACACATTCATCTTTTTATACGCATATCACTTTTTGTAGGAAAATAATTGTTTGCCGGGGATACCGTGTGATTCCATATAATTTTGGATATGTGTATGTTTGTTATTATTACGCTTGCACAAAATCTAAATAAAGAGAAAAAAAGAGAATTGTAAAAGAAAGTACTGGTAAAGTGATAATAAAATGCAATAAAAACGAAAGATTATCATTACCTGCGAGTTAAATCGGTGAGTGGTTTTATTAAATTATTATTTTTATATTTCCTAATAATGCCACTAACTATTAGAGGATCGGTTTTCTCGACATTTTCATATGTTTCTAAATTAAGCAATACATCTCTGCCTGTTTTTGTTTCATCTCGTGTTCTTATGGACCTGCAATTCATTATTATTATTAGAAGTGTTTGAAACGGATTACAAAATATAATTTTTAGAAACTTATCCTAATTTAGGTAGCCTACGACTTTTTCTTTTACTCGACAGATTTAAAACCCGTTGTTTGATATCAGTCGCCTTTTTAAGTGACACCTCCCGTTTTTTATAAAAATAACTAATTCACAAAACTTAAAATAATTCAATTAAAGTATTTATGCCGAAAGAACACAGTAGGTAATAATGCCAGGTAAACGAAGTACAAAAAACTAAGAATAATCAGTAATCACAATGACACATAAAACATCTGATTAGACGCAAGCAGTTGAATATATTTCACAGTAGCAAACAAATCATTTCCTATTTACTTTCACATGTGCGTCTATGAATGATCCACCGACATTCGGTCGCGGAAAGCGGAGAGTCCATCGACCGTCGCGATTTGACGATTTTATCTTCTGAGAGTTTTGGTATAAAAATTGGAAGCATGCGTTTCCTAATGCTTCAGAACACTTTCCTACAGAAACGCTAATCCAGCTGTGATGCTGGCGATATTGAAATGCCAGTGATCTGAAGGACTCCTCTGTTGCTAAATACCTAAAAATATTATTTTTAATTTAAGTATATCTAAATATTATTTTAATTTTAGAAAAAGCGTGCCAATCAAGATGGAAGAATATCCGCGATTATTACCAAAAGAAACGCGAAGCAATAAAGAGACAGAAACTGGCTCGGCCAGGAACATCAATGTAGAAAATTTTGGTACCAAGTACAAACACTTGAGCTTCCTTGACAATACCTAAATCGTAGAAAGAAAGTACAGCAAACATTTGATATCTTTATACAATATCTCATGGTCGTTTACTTTCAGGTCAATCAGTAATCTCAGTGAAAGCAACAACTATCCTAACCCACAAAGTGAAAAATCAGGTAGTATTTCCACTGAATCACAAGACTTAATGGGTGAATCACAAGCAGCTGTAAGTGATGTGGAGGATTCTCAAGATATGGCTGACTCCCAAGCCTTTCTTGTTACTGAGACCTGTCCCAGTACGTAGGAAAGAAAGGGAGGCATATACGAGACAGAAAATTATGCGATTAATAAATAAATATTACTATTTCGAACTGAGGACCGTTTGTTTTATTTTAATTCTGTAAACGCCAAAATGCATATTTTGGTAATACTTTGTCGAGATGATGCAAAATAATTTTTTTTTAAATCGAAATTAAGTATATAAATTTTTTAATGTTTTTTTTTATTGTATTTTTTCTCTTATCTTGCTGCATACCAACAGTTTTTAGAAATACTATAATGAAAACCAAATATCGAAATAATTTATAATTTGAGAGTAATTCGTAATTCCGTATTAGTATGCCTCCGGAGCCCTCTTAAAATGTCATACACAATATTCCATACTTTTTACATATTCTGTATAAATTTAATTAATATCAAAAATTAGTTTATTTTATACCCCTATTTTAACTAGGAAGAAGGACGAAGTGCGAGTAAAGGAAATCTTAAAATGTAAATTTACTGCATAACTTTTCCTAAATAGCAGCTTGGTTCTCGGCGACATAATTAAGCAAAATGACAAATAGTCCATATATCTCTTTTTTTTGGCCTTTTTTATCTTGCTTCTGCTTTCAGATATTTTAGAGGATCCCTTTAAAATTTGTAATAGAGTAGTGCATGTGCAGAGTAAGAGAATATTTATCTCTGTACAGGCTTGAACTACACAATTATTTTCAATTTTCTCGTGTTTGTAATATAAGTTTGCGAAATTAATTCTGCAGTTATAACTCCTAGTGGATTTCTTGCCAAGAGGTAAAATATCTACACAAAGAACATACTTTAAAGTGAACTTTCACAAATAATTTTCTAAATGGAAATAATTCGAGTTGTTAAAAGATTTGTGGCGAAATACAGAAGCAAATAATGTTAGACAACGATGATTATTCTCTTAAATTTATGAAAATGTATAAAAGAAACTAATTTTTTATTTCAGACTATTTAAAGTGGATGCTCCAATATCTTACCTATCAAATTTAATATAATATAATAATTAATTCATGTTTAGTGGAAGAGAGAAGAGAAAATATGGCAGATATATTACTGTGAGTATTAAATGCAACTTTGAGAAGTTGGGTGTGAACTTAAACATCCTCTGTAGATTGCAAAATATACAGTGTGGTCGTATAATATGGAAACCTGAAAATATAAATTGCCCTGGTTGCTTGCAAAAGAAATCCTTAGAGGTAAATTTTTTCTTTTGTGTACATTTTAACATGTATCCGCCATATTTGAACGAGGTGTGACGTCGTCGCCAATTTTTTTCAATTGGCGACCACCAATTTTTTTGGCAAATTTGGATAGAGGATCCAATTCGGAAACGTTGATAGCGTTTATTTAAGTATGGGACTCGTTATGCATTGATTGATTATTATGATTGATCTTGAGTTAGTTTAATCCACTGTGTTTGTGAATTTTCTGGAATCTTAGACTTTAATTGAAAATGTTTATTAGGACTTACAGTCTCTTTGCACTTAAATCTTAAGTACCTATATGTGTCTGCCATTGTTTCGGGTATCTTTCTTTGGATCATTAACTTCACGAATATTGGGTCAGCTGTCAGAGATAGAATCACAGAGTAAAGAGTGGAGATGTTGGCCAATGACCATGATCAAAATTTTAATAAATATCATGATGGTCAAAAGTTACGTGCCCGAATAGCTATGTGGCTCTTGATGGAGGTACTAAGACTGTGTCAGAAAAGGAAATCAATTAATTTGTAATTTTATAAAATATTACATGTCAGTTTAGAGCTTCTTCGTCTTTGAGTTATTAAGTATTTTTGAAGACATATCTTGTATAAAAATTAAAACTTATTAATTTCCTCTGGGTTACTTCAAATATTTGTTTTTGTAAATGAATGACCTGAAATAACCAAGATCTTGACCTGAATTATACTTGGTACCTATTTAAATAATACTGATATATGTAAACCACGTTAAAATGAGGAAACGTGTGTAATTATTTCTACTAACAAAAGAAGTTGATGAGCTAATGTGTGAAAAGGCATTTTCAAATATATTATTAAAAAAATTAGAATAATCTAATAAATTGCAGAAAGAACGGTTGTTGTTATTCAGAAACTCTTAAAATATTTTCAATCAAAATGTGAAATTTTGGACATAGGGGTTCCAAAGCATGATGGCTAATAATATTGGTTTAGTCTTTCTGTAAAACAATGCTTAATATGACTTCTCAAAAAAGCGATCCCTGTTTTCTTTTTCTTAATAAAAATGCACGTCACTGACAAAAATAAGTTTTATTTAATTCAAAAAGATCACACCAAAGGTTGTTGATACCGATCCAAATTTGGTTGAAATCGAATAACTAATAACTGAATTGTGAAAGGGCGCGGGGCATTGAAAGTGGGTCAATAATTTTCTCTTCCGTTTGTATATGTATAACATACATTTTTATATCTTTAAATGCGCCATCACTTGATTTGGAAGGATTACCTAAGGTGGTAACTTATGATTTATTGGCTATGCTGATTTACATAAGTATATGTCTGATATATAATAATGTATTTTATTCATCTTCTTTAATTTTAACTCCACCATACATTATACAATTATTATAAGTTAAGATATTATTATTATTCTAACATACAGTGCCATTTTCCATGATCAATTGAGCAATTTAGGTGGGCGTAAATTAAATAATTTTTTATGAATAATGAATAACGTTGGACCAAGACCATTAAAAAAAGTAGCTTGTTTTCTGTTATTGCATAATTCCATTTTAACGCTATACTCTTATTATTAAAATCAAAGAACTTTACTATATCTAGGAATATAACGTGACATATAAAGATAAACACAGTTTTAGGGTTGCTAAAATCCTACGTAATTTCTATTTTTAAATTCATTCACAAAGGAAACGTAGAGGAAGGGCTGGTCAAAATTTTTCAGTCAGAGATAATCGAATGTCTAGCATGAAAAGCACAATCTGAACATAAGATAATCGAACATCTGGCGTGAAAATCACAATCTGAAATATAGACTATTGATAAGAGAGGCTCGGCTCGATTTGATATACAATTTGGGGGAAATCCAAAACAACAAAAGAACACGCCGACTCTGTGTGAAACCGGAGGAAAACAAGAGGGGAATATTATGTTTCTATCATTTAAATATATGTTTACTGTGTTTATTTATATTTACCTGTTTATATTGTTTTGGTACAATAGAGTAAGCATATAAAATGAAAACAATAAATATGAAATAATAATTCTAGCTGAAATTTAAGGCCCGTTAACTAACAAACTGTTTCTAAATACAGTCGATGTTAGTAAATAATCTTTCGACTAATTTATTTAATAAAGTAGTAATTTCATGCAATTTGTCTAGAATATTTTCTTGATAATACAAGGTGTCATATTATTATCGAAGAAAAAGTGGTAAAAAGTTGCTATAAAAATAAATCAAATAGGTATTCAAATTTCAATCAGTTTCTTAAGTATGTGAGAAACCAAACGGAATAAGAAAAATAACGGTTAAAATGTGCGTTATTGGGTTTGAAAAGCTATACAGCTCATATTAGATATGGGAATTTTAGTGTTGTTTAGCATTTTCTTTCTGTTATTATTTGGGATTTACGGCCACACTTCTGAACATTATCCAGACAATCTGAAAAATATCTGGATTATTTTAAAAAATAACCTTTACGCCTGTGACTTTACGTCAAAGGAACAATTAAAGGTTGGTTTTTTGACATAAAATATAATTAAAATAAAATAAAAACAATGATGTTTGGCAGACGTTTCGGAAACCTAATCTGTTTCCTTTCTCAATGCTAAATAGTCTTTCTCTTGTGTAATTCGTGAAATTACACAATTTTTATGTTTATATCATAACCATAGATACTTACTACCTTCACAGAAAAGTTGATTAGATTAGATATTCAAGTTGCTAAGTTCTTCTTTTAGCATCGGTAACCATATTGTATGTACAACAATCTACAGAATAATTTGATACGCATTTGTCTTCATATAGTAAAATTATTGCAGATTCTTTAATTTTTCTCTTTTTACTGTCCGGTTCTTTTGTTAAAATTTTTGCTCCATTCCAATTTATTGGATGTCCGTTTTCGAAAGCGTGTTCAAAAATTTTTGATTTTTCAATTTCATTTTTTCTAATATAACTTTTGTGTTCGCCCAATCTTACATTGAAGGGTCTGGATGACTCGCCAACATAATATTTGTCACATTCACAACACGGAATACTGTAAATACAGTTTTTTGAATTTTGATCACTATTAACCGGTTATACTTACAAAAACAAAACCGGTTAATAGTGATCAAAATTTAAAAAATTGTATTTACAGTATTCCGTGTTGTGAATGTGACACATATTATGTTGGTGAGTCATCCAGACCCTTCAATGTAAGATTGGGCGAACACAAAAGTTATATTAGAAAAAATGAAATTGAAAAATCAAAAATTTGTGAACACGCTTTCGAAAACGGACATCCAATAAATTGGAATGGAGCAAGAATTTTAACAAAAGAACCGGACAGTAAAAAGAGAAAAATTAAAGAATTTGCAATAATTTTACTAAATGAAGACAAATGCGTATCAAATTATTCTGTAGATTGTTGTACAATATGGTTACCGATGCTAAAAGAAGAACTTAGCAACTTGAATATCTAATCTAATCAACTTTTCTGTGAACGTAGTAAGTATCTATGGTTATGATATAAACATTAAAATTGTGTAATTTCACGAATTACACAAGAGAAAGACTATTTAGCATTGAGAAAGGAAACAGATTAAGTTTCCGAAACGTCTGCCAAACATCATTGTTTTTATTTTATTTTAATTATATTTTATGTCAAAAAACCAATCTTTAACTGTTCCTTTGACGTAAAGTCACAGGCGTAAAGGTTATTTTTTAAAATAATCCAGATATTTTTCAGATTGTCTGGGTAATGTTCAGAAGTGTGGCCGTAAATCCCAAATAATAACAGAAAGAAAATACTGAAAGATGCCACAAATAACTTTTAGACAATATTGTTTAGCATGCATTTAAAAATAATGAAAGAATAGGTATTAATGATTTAGGGTTACTTAAAACTATTATACCTAACAAATAGTATATAGGTAACTAGATGTTTTTGGAAGAATAAATTGCAAAATGTATAAATAATGTAAATAGCGGCAGAGGACCCAGTTCAAGTAGTTACTTAGACCAAATAGTCAAATAGGTTATACATAGGCTACATTGCTCGATTAAATTTAATTTTGTCATCTCTTGACAATTAAATTGGTTGGCTATACGTACGTTAAGTGTTAAGTACTCAGAGTTTTAGTGTATAGTGGAAATTACGTCAGTTTAAAACTACATCAAAGGTTTCAATCGTTTTCAAGAAAGGAAATATGTATCTATTTGTATAATCTGAACTAAGCAATTGGAGAAGTAAGCTCCCTACGACATGCATGCAACTAATAACAATGAATGTATTACAATATCATCTTTGTAACTGAAGAAGAGATGTAGCACTCTTTCTAAAATAATTTCTCCTATAGACACCAATAAACCAAAATTCAGCCCGTTGAACAGTTTTGTGGAAAATATTATAATTTTAAAATTATTATTTCATTCATGTAGATATTTGTTAGATATTTAACTTTTTTCGTATTCTAAAATACTTTTCATTAAATTGCAGAGGATTATTTGCCATCTTAGGACTATTATCTCTTTGCATATGATTTTGTTAATGAATATTCCATTAGAGCAGCTATTAGTGTACAGAGACATTCACGATTTCCATTCAAATTAAATGTCAGATGAGGGTAAAGTTTCCTCTTATTTGAAGCAGCCAAATTTCAAAGAAATGCAAATAATAAAATGCGTTACAGAGCTATAAATGAGTCTTTGCATTTAGTAAACTTTACATGAAAGAGATTTTATTTGAAAATTGGTATAGATAATAATCTCACCTTGCCTGATTTAATTTAAATAGAAACCAACAAATTAATTATAACCTACACGTTGGAAATCTCGTTGGAAATAATAATACTACTTTTTGTGAAATACTTAACTATAGGGCTTGGGAATTACTCCATAATTGGGTTAAAGTTACTATCAAATAAAAAAATAATAGTAAACGTTTGTCCTATGTGGTGATTTTAACATTAACTTTTTATCTACTTCAGAAGACCGCAATAAACTGTTAGATATTTTAAGTGCATACAAAGTCAAGCCTATCATTAATGAGCCAACTAGGTATGATGTAAATTCAGCTAGTGCAATAGATTATATCTGTTTAGATTTGGATATTGAAAATTTTGTAATAGCTCATACAGTTAATTTTAATGGTATATCAGATCATTCCTCGCAAATGTTGGACGTTAAATATGAAGTAAAAAATAAAAATGAAAATACAAATAAAAATTATGTTTATAAAAGAATTTTCAGTGATACTAACTACAATACATTTATAAATTATTTAAGTACAGAAACGTGGAATGAAATATATCAGTGTAATACAGTAGAAGAAGGTTTTAAATTATTTTCAGTAACGTTTAAATATTATTTCGAGTTGTCTTTTCCAGTAACTAGAGTTAAAACTGATTGTAGCAAAAAAACATGGGTAACAAAAGGCATAAGGATTTCTGCAAGAAAATTAAAAGATCTATATGAAACAAAAATTATAACAAAACTTACTGCTGATATAGAGTCCTACAAAAAATATAAAAAAGTTTATAAAAAAGTATTAGCAGCTGCCAAAAAATTGCAGAATGATAAGTTGTACGAGCGATCTGATAATAAAAGTAAAACCATATGGAATATTATAAATTTCAATACAGGGAGGAAACAAAAAAGTAATCAAAATGTTATAAGCAATATTGTAAAACACGATGTAGTGATAACCGAGCCTATTATAATTGCAAATCATTTTAATGAATTTTTCGTAAATACGCCTGTACAACTACATGAAAAATTAAATAATTGCAATATCGACAACACTTTTAAATGTAATAAAAATTATCCAACTATGTTCTTAGAACCAGTTACAGAAAATACAGTTTTTAATGCAATTATGGAAATGAAAAGTTCTAATGCAACTGACCTTGATGGTATATCAGCAAATATTTTAGAGAAATCTGTCAATTTCATAGTATATCCGCTTACATTTTTAATAAATTTGTCTCTGGAATCTGGAGTCTTTCCTGACATATTTAAAACAGCAAAGGTGATACCTCTTTATAAAAGAGGAGAGAAAATTAATATAGAAAATTATCGTCCAATTTCACTGCTTTATACTGTGTCCAAGATATTAGAGAAAATTGTATTTAACCAACTTAAAATTTTTATTTCTAAACATCAAATATTAAATCCAGCTCAACATGGTTTTATCAAGGGAAAAAATACTCAGTCAGCTACATTAGAGTTTCTCAGCTATCTATATAAAAGCCTCGACATGAATCGTACGTCTATGGGTCTTTTTATTGACCTGAGCAAAGCATTCGACTTAGTCGGACACGATCTGCTCAGGGAAAAGCTTATGATGTATGGTTTTAGAGGAAAAATAAATGAGTGGTTGACTTCTTACTTATCTGATCGTAATCAAGTAGTCGATGTAAATGGAGCCAGGTCTGATAAACTAAGTATTAAAATAGGTGTGCCACAAGGGTCTATCTTAGGGCCACTATTGTTTTTAACTTTTGTGAACGATTTACCAGGGCTGGTTCAACATGACAACTTGACAATGTTTGCTGACGATAATACGCTTCTCTGTACTGGCTGTTCAAATATTGAGGTCATACAAAAAATACAGAACATTATTAATAAATTCTTGACTTGGTTTAAAGCAAACAAGCTGTTTTTAAATGCTTCTAAAACTGTGTTTATTAACTTCACACCCAGGAGTTCCACAATTAAAGAAAGCCATCTTTTAAAAGTAGAACATAAGTCAATAGAACAGGTAAATGCAACAAAATTTCTAGGGATGCATATAGATAATAAACTGAATTGGGATATTCATATTGAAAACCTGTCAAAAAAACTATGTTCAATTTGTTTTGCATTTTATAAATTAAGTAGTATTACCAATTTGAAAGTAATGTTATCATTTTATCATGCGGAATTTGTGTCAAGAATTAAATATGGAATTATTTTTTGGGGTTCTTCAAGGCATTTCAATAGAATTTTTATATTACAAAAGAGGGTTATAAGAAATATCGTGGGTGCCTCAAATTATCAGTCATGTCGTCCTATATTTGAAAAACTGCAGCTATTGCCACTTATTTGTATATATATCAAGGAATTAATACTATACGTAAAATCCAATGAAAACCAATTTACAAGAAATCTTGATAATCATAATTATGAGACTAGACATAATAATGAAATAACAATACCCATGCATAATAGCACTCTTTTTGAAAAAAGTCCTAACTATTTAGGAATTAAATGCTACAATAAATTGCCTTCCACAATTAAAAATGTTAAAAACATAAAGAGATTTAAGTATGAAGTAAACAAATTTATGTTAGAGAAAAACTGTTACACCATATCAGAATATTTTCAATCTTAAGTTTTACGTTTTTATACTTTTAGTAATTAAAACCTATTTTTGTTACTTGTGATTGTCTGTGTCTTTTAATTTTACGATTTTATTTTATAACTGTCTACATAATGTTAAAATCTTTTTAAATAATATTAAGTTCCATATTTTTACTACCAGGACATTTGTTTGTAATTTGCAAAACTTGACTTGTCCTATACCATTTCATTGTATTTGTACTTTGTAGTGTGGTCTACTGGATAATAAAGGTTATTATTATTATTATTATTATTATTATTGTTTATTGTAATTCCTCTTTATCTTTCAAAAGAATTGTCCAGAAACCCTACTAGTTTTGGAAAATTTGCAAGTTCAGAGGATTAAGTAAATATACTGGGGACGTTTTGCAATTTTTACTTTCCTAATGATTATTGTAAGCGTTATTATTATATTATTTTTTTAATTCAAATATCCGTCAAATTTAACAATATAATCGATAAATTAACTACTTTTTAAAATGAAAATCTATAATTTCATGATTTATCCTAATACTGTATTAGTTGTTAAATAATTCTAGACAAGAATATGACAATATCATATTTTTTTATACATTTTTATTTTGAATAACTGGAGAATGGATAGTTTAAATATAGACTTATTACATGTTTCTGAAATCAGAAAATTATAAGGATTTCGAAAATAAAATAATATACTATAGGGTGTTCCATTAAAAAAAAAACAAGTTTATAGAATTTTGTCATTTTGCGATTGTCATTTGTTTGTCTTACTGACAGATTATTAAAATTCAAGGAAAATACTGCACCTTCTGTATATAAAATTTTTCTGTATTTCTTCAAATAAACACTAATTATAAGGAAAAACCCTGTACACACTGTATGTTGTATATTTGACAACCTTGGCAATAGATAAGTATATGTATTTTTAATTAATTATTTTAAATTTATTTCCTTTAATATTAACAATAATATTTTATCTACGATTGCAGAAATTTCTCTGGTATTATTTTCACATTAAAACTTAGACATAACAACTATTTCTTAGATTTCATAGTATGCTTTACACAATTTCGAAATTTACGGGAAACAATATGAAACACTTCATATTTTTATCTTATAAATAATAAAAATATTTCTAACAATGACTTTTAAACACTTCAAATGCAGATCTTTATCTTAACAATTTGTTTAAGATATTTTCAAAAGTAAGTACTCAGTTTATTAATTATCTTTGTGGTGTATTATTTTACAATGCCCAGCCATCATGACTTTAATACCACAGACGCTAAAAAACAAGTGGCAAGTAAAAACTTTGTGTCGTTTTTAAAATCGAATGCATTAGTTATAGCGACGTTTACTGGAGTAATATTGGGAGCTGTTCTTGGTATAATTCTTAGACACGCAAAAGAATGGACCGCCAGAGAACAAGAGTATGTGGGATACATAGGAGACGTCTTTCTACAGATGTTAAAGGCTTTAATTGTGCCACTGATTTTATCATCTTTAGTGTCAGCTATTGCTAGCTTGGATTTATCCTTGTCCGGGAAAATAGCTATGAGGGCCATAGCTTATTATTTGACAACTACGTTTGCTGCCGTAGTTTTAGGAATAGTTCTGGTAGTTTCAATAAAACCTGGAAAAGGAAATAACGGAGATTTTGATTCGGGCTCAAATGTGGAAACGAGAAACACTACCACCGTGGATACTTTACTGGATCTTGTCAAGTAAGCATAAAGTTTATTGAATTAACATTACAATATATTATAATAAGAAATGATTGAAATCTTCAAACACTTAAAAGTAAGCAACCACAATCTATTATGCACTAATGTAATTATTATTTATATATTACGGAAATTAATTATAATTAATTATGCATTTCGAGAATCACGCCAAACCAAAAAATAATTCTATATTAAAAACACTACTTGTTTAACTAGGGAGGGAAGCGAACAACTTCCTCCAGCAGGAGAAATAATCGCTCCAAGGAGAATGAAAAAATTTATTTCAGCTGAAGCATACAAGAAAAGGAATAGCATTATACCTACATTTATCAATCAGTTGTATGATCGCAAAATAATTTTATTTCGCAAATGCGCCGTTAAGAAAATTTTCAGGTCACGAACTTGTAGGATATTACAGTATACAATGAAAATTGTACTTTACTTCTATACAATTTTCGCTGCCTGTCTCTTGGTTTGTTAAAATGCCAATGTTGAAATAGGTTGATTGGAATCAGTATCATGCACTGTTATTTAATTCATTGTAAGATAATGTTGGGTATTAATTTGAATGTACGGTTTAATAGAAATCACACTATTGCGGCTAGTAATTTCAATTAAGTCCTGCTCTTCAGTTCTCATTTAAACTAAATGAGTTACAGCTGTTGATCTATTTAAGTGGATCGCAATTTTTGTCCATTATACATAAACCAATTCTTGGTGTAGCATGTAGCTTCATTAATTGATTTTGAAATTTAGTTTTGACCAATATAGGCATTTTCGTAATGAAAACAAATTATTCAATAATTTTTCTTTTTGAACCTAGTTTTAATTTGGCAAGTAATACTTATTTATTTATACCATTCTTTGGTGTTTTCTCTCTCAACGTTTATACGCACTAAGTATAGTAATGGCGGTACTGTCGTGGACAATAAATAATAGGACAACTTTTTTTTTCTAGTGTAAATCTATTTTTATTTGAATATATAATGAGTAGCCGAAATAATGCAAATATAATCACTATTCTATTTTTTATTTTAAAGCGGATATGGTAAGGTGTAAGGTTGGAGTTATTCCTACAGCAGAAGATGGATGGTCAATAAGACAAATCACAACATTAACAAAAATTCGGCATTTAACAGTTTAATAAAGTGGACAATAAACAGTTTAATTAATTCATTAGAAATATTATTAAAAAAAATTGAAAATACTAACTATTAATATTTGGTTATTTATATTTACAACTTCTGTTAGTCTGCTTGTCACTTGTCATAGAAATCAATAAATTCATGCAATGTAATCATCGGTAATATTTTTCCATGCATTATTTATTAATTTCCGCTGTGGTCTCACATTTCGTTTCTTCCACATGGTTAGGGTCCGGACTAATTCAAAAACTGAAATGATTCAAACGATAAAACCTTTACCAGGATTTTTTCCGAATTGCACTTGTTTTGTCTCCCAACAACTAGACTATTTTCAAAGGGTTATTGTCTATGGATAATACAATTTCAATAGTGAATTTTATTACAATTCTCTTTCTTTGCTTGATATGTATTGTTTATAAATGGCTTTATTTAGGCTTTATACAAGCATAATAATAATAATAAATAACACCACATGTAAATTAATACGACCCTCTTTATCCCAGAAGGCTCTAGAAGAGCCTTGTGCGGGAGGGGCTACACATTTAAAGACAAGGGACACACATCCAATATCCGTGTATAACGAAAAAATCCCTCTCACAGTATTTTCCATTGCCACGAGCGGGATTCGAACCCGGGACTTTTGGGTGAGAGGCAGGTACGCTACCATCTCGACCATCAGTCATATATAAATAATAAACATCCAATTTGATATATAGTTTCATCTCTAAACATACAATTATTAAAGTTATTGGACTTTCTTTAATACACGATAAAAATTGAATTAAAAATTACAAAATTCAAAGCGTCTAAAAATAAATTACTTATTGAAAATTTTTTTTTTTTTACTCCCCACAGAATTCATTCATTATGGTCACCAATTAAAAAACGATGTCCCCAAGAAGATGTACATATTCTTTCGCTATCACACTAGCTCCTCAGGAGGACGAGAAGTCGCACCAAGAAAGTTATTTACTTGAACATGCATTTTACAATTTACAAATTAAATATAATATCGAAAATAAATTTTATTTTCGATATTATATTTACCTAACAATTAATTCCTTTTTTAAATAATTCTTGAGGATTATTTCGCCTTTATAACTTGGCCCTTGGACAAAAAGCAGCATGGAAAATCCTGCTGTTTTTCTATTTACAAATATGGCATATACAGAATAAATCATATAGGTCATTCAATCATTGCGCATCTCTCTGCAGTATCGGTTAATCTAATTAGGTACTTTAATTACGATTTATCTAATCGCTTTACTTGTACGTGGGTATAGATGCCACTATTTACTGTTCTTATTTTTCACATGATAATAGATGTTTTCGTTTACAATCATAGATATCACAGCAAGGATATTCATATTTTGATATAATTATAAAGATCCTTGAGGACGTTATTTTATTTTGGGAGCATAACTCCGAACCAGTTCTAATACATATTTACATATTTACCATTCAAATCTGAACATAATATAGAAAAATTTTAAAGAATCATAAGAAACCATTATACGAGAACATACTTTTCACCTCCAGACATTTTCCTTGACGACTTTTTTTGGAAAAACGCACACAAGCAAATCACGGTTGGGAGGTGTAAAGTAAAGAGTTACACAGAAGCACAGAATGGACAGATTCTAAAACTATGCCAAACTATAACTGTATCCTTATTGAACCTAGGAAGTTCAGAACTGTTTTAAATACGAAAGACGAATGAATAAATGCGTCAATTTTACTTAATTGAGAACATCGATGATTCAAATTCATCCTGAAGCAAATTAAAAATTATTTGTCATTTGCTTTGAAACTTTGGACTTAGATGTAGAGCGAATTGTCGACGCCCTAGATCTGCATCGGACTTCATATTAAATTATAAGACCTCGTATCTCTTTACCTAACAGGAAATTCTAAACATTCAGTTTCTGTGACAACGTTTAAAAATTTCATTAAAGTGGTCATGACATGTGAGTCAAAGCACGAAATTAATTATAAACAACGTTGACGTTTAAATTTAATTTATGACAGGCCGTTTTCTTGACACATAACTGCCTGCTCATAAAAAATGTTAAAAATAAATAGTACTTTTAAATTTCTTCAGTAAAAGATTTAGGCAAAAATATTTAATAGTCATAGATAAAATAGGGTATTCTACTCACATATACTGGCTATTATTCGCTCAGGTGATTTACGATACTCGCCTTTGGCTCGTACCGTAAACTTTCACCCTCGTGAATAATATAGGCCATCATATGCTTGTGGAATAAATTACTATTATTCCACCTTAAAAAAATAAAAAAACGTGGAGTATATTGCTTGATGTAGATATAACGACAGCACAGTCTCTTTATTTTAGAAAATGTTTGAATAAGAAGGAGTGTAATTTGTTTTTTTCTTACAATAAACTTTGGGGTACAAGACAACAATGCTATTAAATCAATTCTGCTACTAAATTACTAACATCAATGCAAAAGTCAAGTTAAAGTTAGTGCTGGACCACACTGATCGTATTTTAATGATAATGATAGATTTTGTGAATTTGACTAGTCTGACGTAGAGAACGTTATACAGCAAATGGGAATATGTCGGATCTCCAGGGCAAAGTGAACACAAAGAAAACAAAATTTTTGTCTATCATTTGTATCAAACTTGTAGACGAAATAAAAAATGGTAAAATATAATAATTTTTTGCGCAGTATTGTTGACTAATACATAAAATTGAGTAAAGGAGCACCAAAACAAAAGAAAACTGTTGTACAAGAAATTGAAGAGCAAATCAGCTAAATCGAAAGATATAGAACACAAAAAAATTACAAAAAAATAATCATTATCTCAGATATAGATTTTCTACTTTATATTCTTGGAAACGGTTAATGAAATTAGTTCTTTACAATATATTTTATATTACATTTCATATAATTACTAATTTGGAAAGTGATCTGTAAGGAATTGATAATATAAAGGAAATAATAATAATAATATTCTTAATAACATAGGTTTGATAATGAGATGTTACGTTATTCTTCAGCCAATTTCATCTGAAATAAAAATTAACGATGGAATATTTGACGACTATGATCTACAAACAACTTGCGTAAATAAGCACATTTATACAGGGTGTCCCAGCCTCGCGTCGGCCAAATGTCCTGGCTCTCCTATAAGAGATATCGAAAAATTTCAAAAACGAGATGATAGAGGACACAATGGTGCATAGTATAAAAATATTTTGAAATATACAGGGTGATCGATTTAGGCGTGATGTCATAAACTTATGTTTTTTTAAATGGAACACTAGGTATATTATTACATATTTGAATTCTCCTTTTAAAGACGACTCAATCGATATGCTACTTGATGGGTCTGCGATGGGTCGGTACCATGATAAGGGTGAGTTTGTACCAAAAACGTGCCAACTTTGTGAGCTCACTGTGGCGTAGCGGAAAAGCATTTTGAGATCTAGTTTATGCCAAAAATTGTCAAAAACCCTGTAGTTTACGCTGCTGTTATCAGATTTAACGAAATCGGTCATTTTATACCGGGTGAGTCAGGAAACGCCAAATCCACTTTTTCCCATTTTTTTCAAATGGAACACCCTGTATATTATGACACCAAAGGAGAGCCCTTTGAAAGAGCTTTCCACTGATATAAAGGTTCAAGGGTCTGTCTGTCATGAGTGCCAAGTATTTGATTTATTGATTTCAAAAGCTTTTTATAGTATATCAGAGTTTTTGCAGTGCAATTCAATAAGTTAATGGTCTGTTTTCTTTATTTGTTTCTTAGTTTATATCGTTTTTTATGTAATCATTCAATCATTGTAGGAATCAGTATCAGGTATATTTGAATTAGATATTTTTCTATATAAATGTTAAAATGTAAAGATTTATGACACTTCTATTTGATGTTTTTAACTTATCCATGATGTAATATAATTGAAATTGTATGTTTTTAAAATGTAATCTGTGACTTATTTGGTTTTGATTGTAATAATTTTAGCTTAGACGTTTCTACTATACCTATTAAAATTTACGGTGCATAATTTTATTCTTCTATTTAGTGTTCTTTTTTAACTCGCATATGATTTAATTGAAATTGTATGCTTTGAAATGTATTCTGTTTGCTATTGACGATTGTAATGATCTTGTATCAAATAACATGAATAAAGCATTTGTATTTGTATTTGATGGCAAAGTGGCACAATTCGAGGTTTATTAAAAAATTACACTCAATTTTCAATTGTTTTGTGAATTTTTGCTGAAATCGGCTCTTTTCAGTAAGAAAATTTTTAAAATAATTCTTATACTCGGAGAAAAAAACCGTACTTCAGTACAGAAAAGTACTTAAGTATAAAATAGTCAACGCCTGATAAATTAAATTTTTTTCTGAAATCTGTGTATAAATTTATGTCATGGCAAGTATTTTCTAGCCCGAAATAATTTTGTCGCGAAACGATTTACTATTTTAGAACGAAGGTGCTTAATAAAACGTACCTTTTCGTAGTATTTTTTTTCAGCTTTTAGATAGTGATAGTGATAGTAGTTAAAATAAGACCAAAAAATACTTTCATTTTCAATTCAATGAACTATAATAAAATTGTTGTTAAGTTTGGGAAGCTGTTGTTCCACGTACTATCATCGAAAGAATAATTAAAAAATTGTAGAGAAATTCATATTGCTTCCAACTTTCAATTTATTGAAATAAATTTAAAAAAATCAAGTAGGTACCTATCATAATAATACCAGTCTATCAATAATTCACTTTATTGTTGTAAAATTTTCTAACTGAAAAGAGCCGAAAATTCACAAAACAATTTTATTGAAAATTGAGTGTAATTTTTTAATGAACCTCGAATTGTGCCAATTTGCCATCAAATATCTTGGCACCCATGACAGATAGACCCTTGAACCTTTATATCAGTGGAAAGCTCTTTCAAAGTGCTCTCCTTTGGTGTCATAATACACAGGGTGTTCCATTTGAAAAAAATGGGAAAAAGTAGATTTGGCGTTTCCTGACTCACCCGGTATAAAATGACCGATTTCGTTAGATCTGATAACAGCAGCGTAAACTACAGGGTTTTTGACAATTTTTGCCACAAACTAGATCTCAAAATGCTTTTCCGCTACGCCACAGTGAGCTCATAAATTTGGCACGTTTTTGGTACAAACTCACCCATATCATGGTACCGAACCATCGCAGACCCATCAAGTGGCATATCGATTAAGTCGTCTTTAAAAGGATAATTCAAATATGTAATAATATACCTAGTGTTCCATTTAAAAAAACATAAGTTTATAACATTACGCCTAAATCGATCACTCTGTATATATCAAAATATTTTTATACTATGCACCATTGTATCCTCTATCATCTCGTTTCTGAAATTTTTCGATATATCTTATAGGAGAGCCAGGACATTTGGCCGACGCGAGGCTGGGACACCCTGTATACCATCGTCTGTCTGTAGTGTACAGGATGCATGGGGAAAATAGCATACGGTATAATGCAGTCTTGTCTTATCTTGTCGCGTAATAAAGAAACGTTCCAGATTGCAGTAAGTATATAAGAAAATGTTCAAGATATGCAACTAATGAAACTGTTATTCGTACTTTGTTTTTCACATTGAATCCTCTTATAATTAGTAAAAAACCGTCACTTAAATCTACTACAGATCTTAATGAGGACACACTTAAGTTTTGTAAATGTAATAAATACCTACGATAAGATAATGCGTCATCAAATTTGCTAATTATCTTTCACAAACAAAAAAATTCTCTTAAAAAATTCGGGTCGAATTAAACATTTCAAGACAATAATACTTTGATTCTACAGAATGCGAAAATCCTCATCTAGACATAGGACCTAAATTTGCCGCTTAGTTTTGTTTAGTATCGCAGCTCTAATGTGTAAACAGTTCGAGACGCTAGCATACGGCGACCAAGGACGGACATGTAGGAGCAGTAAAGCACTTGTTTCTAGGCAGCGGCACTTCACGTCGTATATATTTTGAGGTTGGCTATGTCAAGATGGGAACTTTCACAATCTGAATATACTCCAGAATCATCATGACAAAATCATTAGAAACACTTTAAAACGTTTAAAAAACAGAAATTGTTGAAAATATCAACTTTACGAAAAAAAAGTTATTGAACATTTCTTGTTGGAAATTGGTAAAAAAATATTAAAAAAATTTTTTTGAATGAAAAAATGTTATTTTTCTCTTTGTTATAAAAAAAATGTTTTAAACAATATCAGATAAGGTTACCGCTTGGTAACATGGATTTTCATAATGGGTACTGTCTCCTGATCTGATTCCACAAAATGTTATTGTTTTAATAATACCTATACATATGTGTTTTAGAGGTTTGACCTAATTTTAGAATTTAAGAAAATTTCAACCCACCCTAATAGTTACTGATACATCCAGCAAGTTTTATAAAATGAATTATCAAATGAAGCATTTTCGAATTTTCATGATCGACAGGTCAGACAGACAGAGCGACAAAAAGAATTACTTATAAAAAGGTTTTGGATGCAATACGTAAAAGTGTGCTCATCTTATTTATTATCGGTCGTTGTCCAACTACAAACTGAAATAGGTCATAATTTATACAACTTTGAAATTTCGTGAATATCAAAGATTCTCAAGTCTTCCACTACATAGACCGACGGAGAGATATTTTTTAAACAGTTTTCGAATTCAGTAAAGTCGAAAATATATTTGTAATTACCTTAAAATCTTGTTGAGTTCTTTCATGATTATTGACTTCCTCATAAATAAATTCATTGGGTTTTCATGAAAGTGGGTTCGTTATTTACAAACAATAATTCATATTCGTTGTGAAGTATATTTATTAGGCGCAATAAAAATGGTAAAAAAGGAGAAAGAAAAATCTTGTAGAAGCACTTAAATATCTATTGATTTGTTTATTGCACGCAAAGAGCAATAAAAATATAAGTGGAAAGTAAAATTACGAGTTTTTTGAAGTTAAGGATTTGGGAGACAAAACTTGATGTGGGTTAGATAGGTTTAACTGTATTACAGGATAAGGGTACGTGTAACTATATTTCTTTAAATTAAGAGAAGCAACTAAATCCTGAAGTAAAAATAGTAGGATGCACTACTTAGTTTCCAAAATACGTTTTCATATTTCGTATCCATCACATACGCTCAATGTTTGTACACCTAAAGTCAAACAACATAAACAAACTAATAAAAGTGTTATATTCAGTAAACCATCAATATCATCATCCTCATTTTTCAATATTTGTGTACGTAAATTGAAAACTTTCCCATCATAAGATACCAATCTTACTCTTATCTATTATTTACAGAAATTGCAATATGTTTCTATTATTCAATTAATTATATAATATAATTAATATCTAGTAGAAACATGATATAATTTATTTACAAATTATCACTCAGAATAACAAAATTTACATTTAAGCTATAAGATATTATAGATAACCCTGAATTCTAAAAACAATTTGTATATAAAAAAAGCCTTAAAGGAAAAACTTTTTTTTTTAATTTTAGTTGTCAGCAAGTAATTATAAGTATTGCAAATTAAATGATTGGTAACCCCAACAATTTGTTATTCCTGAAATTTATCATTGTTCATATTTATACAAAATATCGAAATGTTTGTTTCTATGGGGTAACCGGATGCTCGCGATATTAAACAACTTCTAGAAAATTAATTCGATGAGAAAGCAACAGTGTAAAACCATTGCAAAATAGTTATTTTTATACCAAGGCTGCGAAATTCTTTTTAGCGTACCGAGAGAAGAATTATCGCCGAGGCCGCTTGCGGCCGAGGCAAGATAATCTCGAGGGCGCTAAAAAATTTCGCGGCCATGGTATAAACACTATTTTTTGTGCAGCCATAAAATAAAGTTAGAATTATTGTGAAAATTACACCATACCGTTTATGCTATATTTAGAGGTGGCCTTAATGTTACAGCGTTTCTATGGAAATGGTATATTTTGTAGGTATACAAAACATTTTGATAGTAAAATGAATTAGTTGCTTCAGCTTCAGGAGTAAATATCAGTAATAATAAAAACTGTACAATTATTGGTAATATTTATTCTAAATAATTAAGAATTCTGTTTATTAAAAAATAAAACTTTTCGTTGTCATATTTTAGAAATGCCAAATTTTGAAGTGACTTAAACGTCACTTATATAAGTGACTTTTGGTTTGGCGGCCGTTACTAAGGGTAACGGCCGCGAAATTGAATTTCGCGGACTGTTTTGCGAATGCGAACTACTCACTTCGCGGACGGCTGCACAAAAATAATAATAAAGAGGCGCAACTGTCAAGGTTTCGAGATTTTAGTGTTGTATTTTTTTCCCAATAACTACAGAATTATATTCAATATTTAGAGCTATGCAGCTGAATTACAATACAAATACCTTCGCGTAGCACTAAAATAGTGACAATTCTGGAATATTGGCAAAAAAATACAATACCTACTAAAATATCTAAACCTTGACAGTTGCGCGTCTTTATATTATTCATTTATTCAATGATACAACATATCATTTTTGATACTTTGACGGTTGATGATTGTCAATGTCAGAAATAGTAAATGTTTTTTGTTTTCTTAAAATGGTTTCTTAACCGCCGCTCAAGTCAACGAAGTAACTCCTGGAAAATTCTAAGATTTTGTGTTAGGTAAAGAGATACGAGACCCTACAGTTTATTCAGGAGTCTCAACCAAATAGTCAATCATAGTTTACTTAGATAATTAAATTGTAAAAATCATTCCTGTTTTTGATGGCCCGTTGAAAAAGATACAGGATCCGTCTCAATGTTTGAAATGTAAATTTATTTCTCTCTTATCACACTTCCGAGTGTATCCTGTATAAAAATGTAACAATATATTATATCTCTTTCTGTTCATATTTCTGTTCACCTCTGAAAAGAAGAAGGATTTTTGTCGAGTTTCGTCTTTTATCGGAGGAAACGTTAATTTGTTAACACCTTAAATTAAGCAATTCTAATGAGACTTAAGATACCTTTCCCAATTTAATTATCACGGGTATCATTTGGAATGCTGACTATGAAATATGAAAATGTATAATGTATGCATTCTTATAAATCACCAAATACATTGACAGCTCAGTCAACTTGCCTTCCATACCAGTATTTATTTTTCTTAAATTTCGCTTACACTGAAACCCTAGCACCATTAATTATTATGTGGCTACAGGGGTACACTGGTTGTTTTCGGGGTGGGTTTAAATTCAAAGCTAGCACATCTACAGAAGTGTTAGTCCACCTTCATTCGACATTTTCTTTCTTGGAAATTGATAAATGAAATTCTTATATTTAGTGCAATTAAACACAACAACGACTTGTCGCGTACAGTTATCAGCATGCCAATGACGTCATTTATGTCTGATGGATAATGTTATCCACGTCGCGCAAAAATGTTGGAACGTCATCCATCAGACACAAATGGCGTCAATAACTTTAACCGCCAAGTCAGTGTTGTGCTAATCTGCGCTAGGTGTAAGAATTTCATTTCTCAAATTTAATAGAATAGTTATCTATGTATCATGGCATTAAAGTTCATTGTTTAAATGTTAATTGTGGCATTTTATAAATTATTTCTCTTCCTTTTCTTTTTTGGGAATCTCAAGGAATGTGGTAATAAATCCCAAAAAAGAAAAGGAAGAGAAATAATTAAAGCTCATCTTTTTATCATGAATGTGGAGTTGTCGAGGCCCATAGGGCCGAGGCAAATAAGCCACATGAGTGATAAAATAAAAAGCAACTTTTAATGACGAGGTGCAAATTACATTTTTATTTTAAATCCAGAAACTGTGAAATTAAGATTAATTAACTCAATTTTTTCAATAATTTTCAGTGACATTAAGAAGTGTCATAATTATTTAAAATTTTAAGTGACATTAGGAAATGTCATAATTATTATTAAATGTCAAATCGGAATAATTTGTTGTAAGAAACCCATTATTTTGAGCATTTATAATAGTGATAATACAATTCTATATTTATAAAACTGTATTTATTTACCTTTTATTATAACACAACAATTATTGCCACAGCAATGAAAAATGTATGTTTACGTTTGTCTTTCATGTCTGCCAACTACAAAAATCATACAATAATGGATTAATAGAATAAGACTTCTTTGGATTTCATTTCTTTAATAATGGATTACTTTAATGACTATTTCTATCACTTTAGTGACGATTTTGGGGTACTTTAATGCCGATTTAAAAAAAAAGAGTTATTAATGGGACTTAACAGAAAAAGGGTTGTGCTAGCCAAAAAATAATTTGTACTGGGTTGTGCTAGATGCAACATTTCTGTGCTAGCGAAATTGGGACAAAAAATAACTTTATGGAGGGGCTAGTGACATTGAAAATAAAACAAGATAACGGAAAAATACAAGTAAACATTTTCTTTTTATTTAAAATGATATTTATTTTTTCGTTTTTTAGGAATATGTTTCCTCCTAATATTGTGGAAGCAAGTATTTTTCAGGTATGTATTGTATATAATTGATTTCGGAAGGTTTTCGACAATTTCTGCAATACTAAAGGGACGGTAAGAAAATGTTTCACTTAATAATTTTAAACATAGATATTTGTAATCTAAGTAACAACAAAAATAAGATCAATCATCAATCATCAATTATTGGTAAACACCGTTGTAGTATTATTATTTGAGTGAAAATAATGCATCACAATATGACAAGTGGTAATTTTTATCTCTCAATATTATTTTATATATCAAACGTATCAATTATAGATTATTTCGAAATGCAATGAAACGAGTAAAGTTCATCCGATCTATAACTTACAATCATCAGATATTTATCTTCCGATTTATTTTGATTAATCTTTATAGATTAGACATAGAAGTATCTAGTACATTAACTTGTTAGTGTTATCGATATTAATATCAAAAAATATCTAGGTAATTGATTATATATTTAAAACTTACAAATGAAATTTTTATAGTTTTTGTATGAACAAAGTAGTAGTTTGTGGATAACTGGAGAAAACGTTTCCTGTGTCAACCCTGTTCATTTATGATTCACCTTACAATAAAATTCAATGAGCAAAGATGTAATGAACAATAATTTGATGAGAAATATACTTGAAATTTTAATATTATTTTACTGACCATAATGAGTAAAGCTAATAGTTAATTGTTTTTTAGTATCGCACCAAATTCTCCAGTGACGATACTGGTTCAGGTAATAATGTAATCTCCAAATAAAGAAAAATTCAAAATAGTTAATCTTAAATTTTCAGAACGAGAAGTAGTTCAGACGACCAATATTTTAGGGTTGGTGGTAGCATCAGTGACTATCGGCATAGCATTGGCTCAGTTAGGAGACGAGGCAAGAACCCTAGCGAATTTTTTTCATAGTTTAATGGCAGTGATGATGAAAATCACCAGATGGGTTATATCATTATCACCAGTCGGCGTTATGTTTTTGGTAGCTTACGAAGTTCTCCAAATGAAAGACATTGCGTCAGTTATGAGCTCACTAGGCAAATATTTTGCCACAGTATGTGTAGGTTTGCTCTTGCAAGGATTTTTAGTTTTACCCACTTTATATTATTTGCTAACCAGGAAGAACCCAGTGACTTTTATCTTCGGTATAGGACAAGCAATAGCAACAGCATTTGGTACTGCTTCAAGGTAACGTAACTGAATTGTTTTTATTCGTTCTTATTTTCCGTTAGTGCTAGGCTTACGATTCGTTACGAGATTTTAAGTGTCTATTTTGAATTCATCAATTATTGCAAGAAACCATTTTAGAGCCTCTCTCACTATTTAAGCAACTTTTCTGTAAAAATAAAATTTGTCTATCAAATTAGAACAGCTTAACCAACATTATAATAATAAGAATATAAATCTGTCTGCACATTGGATGGTTTTTTCGGATATAGCATTCTAAAAGAAAAATAAATAGGCAATCTATCGCTTTCTTCTACGAAATTCACTGTATATTTTTCAAATTATGTAAACAGTTATTGTATCATAGCTCTGCATCTCTTCCTGTGACCATTCGTTGCCTGGAAGATAATCTGGGAGTTGATAGAAGAGTCGCACGATTTGCCTTACCAATTGGTGCTACCATCAACATGGATGGTACGGCATTGTACGAAGCTGTTGCGGCAATATTCATAGCACAAGTAAGAGGTGTACACTTGGACATCGGAACATTGATAGCAATTAGCATTACTGCAACAGCCGCCAGTATTGGAGCTGCTGGTATACCGCAGGCTGGTATGGTTACCATGGTTATGGTTTTAGAAACTGTTGGATTAAACCCAAATGATATTAGCCTAATTCTTGCCGTTGATTGGCTATTGTAAGTAAACTTTAATATGCTTTAATATAATTCTTTGTTTTCCTATTATTCCCATTGCATATACAGCATTGATATAAAAAAGTTAGATAAGAAAACTGCTCTTGAAAGCTTATAGAAGTTGACTGTGGAATAGCCGGACACTTTCAAATACCGATTACTTCAATTTGAGAATCAAATTCATTGATAACTCTATTTTTAACAGCTAATAGTACAGGCAAAGTGCCCAAAATAAACAAGAACATAGCGAATTCGTTGAAACTTAACATACATATATTTAAAAAAACTGAGGAATCCCGAACCGTAAGGGGTGTGTCGGAGCCGCCATCCTGAAAAAAACGTGGGATAAACTAGGTTTCCACATGTATAATCATTATTATTATATTTTCATTTATAGAGAAATATTAATTTTTGACTTTTTTATTAATTTTTTTTCCCAATTTTACGTTTGTTCCCTTTATTTTCTGCTTGTTTTTCTGTGAGTATATTCTGCAAAATGAAAAGAGTACATAAACATTGTATAAGTGAGGTTTTTCGAGTAGATTAAAATTTTATATTATATTGAATGAAACAAACTGACTGATGGTCGAGATGGTAGAGTACCTGCCTCTCACCCAAAAGTCCCGGGTTCGTATCCCGGTCGTGGCAATGGAAAATACTGTGAGAGGGATTTTTCCATTATACACGGGTATTGGATGTGTGTCCCTTGTCTTTAAATGTGTAGCCCCCTCCCGCACAAGGCCCAGCCTTCTGGGATAAAGGGGGTCGTAATTACATGTGGTGTATTTGTATTTGTATTACATGTGGTGTATTTGTATTTGTATTTGTATTTGTAAACTCTATCTAAAGAAATTCAGAATCGATAGCATCCATCTCTTGGACGATATCTTCCAAATTAGTTTCCACATTCTCGTCGATTGCACCTAAATCTTCTGCGCTGTTTTGATCCTCGATAATTTTATCCATGTATACATTTAAACATTGTACTCTTTGACAATTTCCGTAAATTTGTGAGCATCTTACACCCTTCTTTTCTGTTGCGGTTGCAGGAGATAAGTTACAATATTGATTCAGGTTTTGACACAAAAACTGTTGTCACAGGTTGTAAGGAGCCGTTAATTTTCTTCTATCCCCACTCTTGCGGATTTTTTTCATTGCTAAGCCATTTCTGAATTTTGTAGAATACTTGTAATGAGTGTTGAGCGACTGCCTCTGAAGTTGATGGTAATAGTCCCAACTTTGATTTTTGTTTTTGCAGCGATTTTTTCTAATTGATTAAATCTGTATGAGTTGAGTGAGAGATTTGTGATTTTCCTTGCACCGTATACAAGTAGGAAATGAGTTTCACCACCCTGTTTAACTTATGAGGGGCTGAATTCTTGTCATTGAAAGTTCTCAATACATTAACCAACTGCATTTCTTTCTGAAGAAGTTTGAAGATTTTTAATTTTCCTTTCTACTACTAATACTGTAGATATGGTATCACAACCACTGAAGGTATGAGCCAGTAAAATTGTATTTTTTATGCGTTCATGTGATTTCTCGGTTTCTGACGATTAAGATGCGGTTTACAACATCTCAACGGAAAATCCATTGAAAATATATACAGGGGTTAGCAATTGTTATGCCATTTTTATCTTAAGATCTACAGGGCGATTTTCAGACCCCTTGCATTTTTCTAAAAATTTAGCAACCTACCAATTCCTTCCAAATTTTTTAGGATTTTTTTTAACCACTTAGTTTTAATCCTTGGACTAATACTCCGAAATGGTTTTGCCATCTTTGGCCTAACTCCGTTCTTTATGGAGATACGATTTTTTACATCCTTTCCATTCCGTTTTCCTGTAAAAATCCGGTAATGATTATGGTTCTCTGAGGTCTAGCGTTGTCATCAATAAGCACAAAATCATCAGCGAAGTTTTGGGCAAAAGGAAATACTATTGGAACGAGGCACTTATTCTGACAGATAAATAAATATTCAATGTGACGTTACTATGGTTACGGTTCGTACACATTTTTTATCAGATACGAAATTAGATCCTTGAATTTTTTAATTGGAATTTTTACGGCATTTTCACGTACCCTGTATATAGTGATTTGTGAAATTGAGAGAAATAGTATTCGTAGACATAAATACAAATACTGAACATGGTAACTGCTAAATCCCATTCAATTTATGCGGTCATTCGAGCATCGCGTTAGGTTTTTGTAAAAAAAAATCAAATCTCCATAAAGAACGGAGTAAGGCCAAAAATGGTTAAACTGTTTCGGGGTATTAGTCCAAGGATGAAATCTAAGTGGTTAAAAAATTCCTAAAAAATTCGAAAGGAATTGGTAGGTTGTTAAATTTTTTAAAAATGTCTGTAAATCGCCCTGTACATTTTAGGATACAAATGGCATAACAATCGCTAACCCCTGTGTAAATTTCCAATGAATTTTCCGTCGAGATATTGCAAACCGCAGCTTAATCGGTCAACTCTAACCGAAGATATACAGCGAGAAATTGTGACCAAATTTTTAGGTGATCCTTGAATTTTGCACAGCAGTTTAGTTGGGAAAAGCATTATATCTATATCATGCAAATTTGGCAACTAAAAGGGCGCCTAAAATGTTCTGCTTGATGTATTGGTGGAGTTAAAAGACCTTTAAACCTAATGTTTGGAGTATGAACGTCCGTCCGAAATTTCATTTTATTATATACATTGTGTCCCACTTAAGATGTATCCACCTTTCTAAAATCTTTATTTGTGAACCGATTTTTGAAATCTTTTTTTTGCTGAATAGGGCTTGGAAAACTGCATTTAAGCTATATCTTACATTTCTTAAAAAGGTACATTATGACCTACTGAGACGAACTTTTTTTAGCAAATTTTCGAGAAAAACTATTAGCGATTCTTTTGGAGAAAAACTAATACCAGAAATAGATTCGGGACCTTTCAAAACCTAAGTGGTGTGAATTTTGTGACATTAGGACACAGGGTGTTAAAGAAAATGGAGAGGAATTTTTAACAACGGCAAACTTTCTTTTTGTAAACAAAGGTGGTACTATTTTGAAATCATCAGTAATTTAACATTTTTCACAATTCTCTGGTTTATTTGAAGACGTGTTAAGAAAAAAACGACAGTGGTAACGACTAAAAATGGTATCTAATTTCTGTTGATACGGTTATCGAAACCACATAAAACAATACATTAGTTATTAAAGCTAGTTAAACCATTCACTGGAAAAAAATATTGTAATAATCATTTGAAAAAACAAACGGTATTGTAATATGCATAAGGGTGAATGGTGGAATCATTGAGAATATTTCAATTTAATTATGAGTTGATTAATTTGAATATCTTTAGGAAACTTTTTCTTTTAATAATTTTGTCGTAGTTTTGTTACCAGTAAATCTTAATAATTCTTTATTTGTTTATTTGTTGTTTTTATTTTTACCATTTGTTTTTTCAAAGGATTATTACAATATTTTTTCCAGTGAATTGTTTAATGGCTATAATAACTAATGTATTGTTTTATTTCTTTTCAATAACTGTATCAACAGATATTAGATAACATTTTTAGTCGTTACCATTGTCGCTTTTTTCTTAATACGTCTTCAAATAAACCAGAGAATTGTGAAAAATGTTAAATTACTGATAATTGGTACCTACCTTTGTTTACAAAAAAAAGTTTGCCGTTGTTAAAAATTCCTCTCCATTTTCTTTAACACCCTGTATCCTAATGTCGCAAAATTCACACCACATAGGTTTTAAAAGGTCATGAATCTAATTCTGGTATTAGTTTTTCTCTAAAAAAATCGCTAATAGTTTTTCTCGAAATTTCGATACAAAAAATACGTCTCAGTAGGTCATGATGATATAGCTTAAATGCAGTTTTCCAAGCCCTATCCAGCAAAAAAAAAATTTCAAAAATCGGTTCACAAATAAAGATTTTAGGAAGGTGGATACATCTTAAGTGGGACACCCTGTATAAGGACTATAAAAGTTAGTAAACCTAAAGCACCATGGATTACAGATGTTATTAAAATTATGATAAAAACTAGAGATAAGTGATTATTTTATTGGTAATAATTTTATAATCAAAGCAAGCCGAATGTATAGAAGCCTGCGGCGCTCCATATTTAACCACCCCGTATCCTTTAGTTTGTATGAGATTCTTTCACGCCTACGAATTCCATAAATGAGTCGCAGACATGTGTTTTCAATTTTTTGTACTTTCCGTTGAAACTAGGCCCATAGAGAGAATCGGTGAAATTCAAGTCAGATAAGACAAAACTTTCACATAACACAATTTTTGTTTCCCGAGTTGATATCAACTTTAATGCTGCACGCTTTTTTCATACATGTGACTATATGTGCCTTAAGTAAGATCACTGTCAATGATTACATCAAGACTTTTAGCCTGTTCAACTACTTCGATTTTGTTATTATCAATTTTTAAAATTAGAGAATTATTGTTTTCAAGTTTAGCTTTTTTGGAACCAAATAACGAAATATTAGACTTACTTGGGTTAATTATTAGACAGTGATCTCTGGCCGATGGGACAAAGCTATCTATGTCTTCATTTATCTTTAAACAAGCTTTTAAATTATCAGTGATATATTTTTTTATTCGAATGTGTCAAAAATGACGTTTCTCGGTCAGATAACAAAGACGAAAGGTAGAACTTTTCTAGCTACTTCAAGTAAACGACCTAAAAAGGTCAAGGCCGGAAAAGTGATTAACAAAATAATTTTTGACTTTTCTGGAATTAAGTCCATCGAAGCTAAATTTGCTAGGTTTCTTACTTTTGGGGGTGTTCCCGCAACAAATTCTTCACTATTCATTTTAATGTATTTATTTTATGTAGTATATTTTCGATTAAATTCGATATTATAAATAAATTGAATTCGATACTAATTTCAAGCAAACTGATATGACAGCAGTTTTGCAGTTGTTGTTAGTTGTTATTTATTATATCTGGCCTTAGTTCACAGCCGTCTGTTACAAAAAAACTTGAAAATTGTATCATTTGCGGGGTAGCAAGTTAATTTTAAGAACATAATATTTTAATTTTCCCTATCATTTTAATATCCATAAGCACATTCGAATAAAAAATATTGTATGACACACGGATGAAAAACTGTTTTTCGGACTCCTACGAATTGCCAGCCTCGACTGCGTCTCGGCTGGCAATATTTCGTAGTCGCCCGAAAAACTATATTTTTCGTCCTCTTGACATAAACTACTATTTTGAGGAATTATATATATTTTTTTTTCCAAGAGTTTTTGACAGTGCCATAATTTAAGTTATGATTAAAGTAAACCTTTCTTCCCTTTTAGTTGCTTGTAGTTCCGGATTTATTTATAAAACAACCAATGTTGATTTTCATTAGTCCTCTTAAATTTAGTAAGTTCTTTGTCCCTCAATTTCATCATTAGTTTTATTATATCGGTTAACCATAATACCAAATTAGTACATTTTGTTGTCTTCATAGGAGCATGACATTCAAATAGTTCCATTATATTTTTAACAACAAAAGATAATTTGTCATTAACATTATTAAAGTCCAAAATTCTAAAAAATGGAATGCTAAATTCGTAAACAAAATTTTTAAAATTTCTGTATATCATTTTGGGTTTATTATACGTACCACACACTTTCATTTTGCAATATATTAACTGGTCTCAGTAGTGTCACTGTCTATAACGCTCTCCTTATTTAACACAATGATAAGGTCAATTAATATAGAAGTTGTGTTTGTGGTTCTTGTAGGAGAGTCTATATTACTTGAAAAATGAAATTCGTCTAAAGGTGCATAAAAGTTTGTAACATGCACATTATTTAAATCATATAAATTTAGAATAAAATCACCACAACAAATCTTGTTATTACCTATATACTCCAGGAAACGTAGGCTCAAGGTGGAAAACTATATATGATTTGATTTTTATTTTTTTTATACTGATCTTGGGATGCTCATTTTGGATCTGAGTTTGTGGGACACAGCTGTCCCCGGAACATCGACATCCACCTCCGTAAAGGTTTTTTTTTTTACTTTTTGCTTTATTCGAACTTCCGGTGCATGCTATCGCAAAAGTATCTATATTGAAAAATAAAGAGGAATAAACAGTGTACAATATGAGCCCTGTTTGGTTGTTCTATGTCAAACCGTTTCTTTGAACGAGCACCTCAAAGTTGGGCCTTTCTTTGAAATAGACACTTCGTAATTTTTTTATTGTGGCATACAAACAATACTAATTAAAAATAAAACACATGGCAGTTTATCACCGATAAATACCTGATTTTTTGGTATATATCTTCTTTCTGACATTGCTCTTTTTCGAGATACAGGGGCGTCCATCCTAAAATTCACTTCATCGTATCACCGGGGTTGTTCATATAGGATTGTTAAAAATGTATGGTATTATAGACTTCAACGTGCTGTTTGAAAATTCGTATCAGACGACCAAATTTTATCGCCGGAACTACCCCTTAACCTAAAAAAAGTGTTTTTAGGTTAGGTTATTCTTTAATATTCGCTCTTCAGGGCACTCTATGAGAAATCGTCACGTATTGTTGTATGCTCGCCTATATGGTTTATGTATAGGTTTCACAATTATTTTTTACAACACCCTGTAATCGAATTTTTTTTATAGAGGGTTCTAACAAAAATATTTTTTTAACGTTTTCTAATACGCATATGTTTTTACTATATGCCATGTACTTTGTATATCTCTTTATGGTTTGTTAATTAGACTACCCCTTCACCCCAAAATCGATACAGCGTAACAGTTTATCAGAAAATTACATTATTCATGTTATGCATATATTCTATACGCATGTATGTATTGCAAACGTTTTCCTCAAATATTTTTTCTGAGGGTTATTAAAAACAAATATTCTTTTACCGCATCCCAAGATCAGTATAAAAAAAATAAAAATCAAATCCTATATAGTTTTCCACCTTGGACCTACGTTTCCTGGAGTAATAGATGAAATACTACTTAAGGTATCTTCAAACTCTGGCAAAAAATAATCGGCATCTTGCGATGGAATCTATAAATAAGACCTATCATGACATTATTTGCTTTTTTAGTTTTTATATTTAACCAAAGTTGCTCTATACATATGTATATACTATACATACTATACTATACATACATCCACCATTAAATTAAATTAAATTTGATACATTTAAATACATTTTGATGAAGTTTAATGTTTTGTAATTTTTTCGCCTTCGACCAATTTTAGTGATTTTTTTAGCGTGGTAAATAAATTTACAGAAATCATCATACAGAGGTGTTTTCTGATTTTCAAAAATAATTGATTTGTGTCATAATTCTACCAGATGAAACATATACTATTTCTTTCACGAAGTTAAGGACACCCCGCAGGATATTTAGACATGGTCATGTTCTAACATGATACATAATACATTATGCAAACCACATATTATTATATTCTCAATATTAACTTTTTTTAATCATCCCAATATCTAAGTTTTCTAGTAAATCCAAGATTTCAAATAAAATGGTAAAAATTTTACAGTATGTTTGTTAGGCAGATTTATTAAGGTGGCCGTACAAGTTTCCAACCCAAAGTAGAATCCCTTTGAATATGTCTTGAACATACGATGCCGTATTCTTGCCGTTGAGAATTTAGAGGTACCTATTCTGTGCAGCACTGCTTTACGAATGAGAACAAATTATTGAATTGTCTTATAGGTTGTAATTCGTACTCCTTGCATCAGATTTTTAGCTTTTGTTTTTTTTTTAGTGCAGTTATTTGTTACTCATGCTATGAGTATAGTTTCCTACATTTATTTTCATTTTCAAGTAAATAATATTATAACAGTATGGCAGAATTTTATTTGAAAATTTTTATCTCTTACGAGACGAGACATATGTGGACGAATGGTAGCGCAGCGGCCTAGAGCATGAGCGACAGTCATGGCTCTGGTCACATTGCCTATCGTGTCCGGGTTCGAACTCCGGCACCGGCACTGGCATTGTCGGTGGGTATGGATGTTTTTCTGCATTTTTCAAATATGTAATCCTGTCCGGACAGTCTTGGATTTGGGTTTGGGGGTTGTGTAATTTCTGTGGTGTTTGTGTTTATGTTTATTCTAAAAATTGAACGTCGGAAATAGATGTGGCTTGGATATGAAGTAGTTGAAATATAATCATGCTGCTTAAATATACCATACTGTGTTAACAAATTTAACAAAATAAAAGTTTTCCCTGGCACTTGCTGAAAAAATTATGACAGTTGTCCAAGCCTAAAAAAAGTTATCAACATAATAGGTGAACAAAATTTTTCGTCGCGCCCGCGCCGATCGGAGTATATTAATGAACCATTCAAGTTTTTGATGTGTACAAGTAACTAGTAATAGTAATAAACATAAATTCTACAGTAGATTAGAGCCCTTAAGATATAGACATTGTTTTTCTGAGGTGCATCCTTACCGAAATATTTTATATAATTTTTTAATCCTGGAGAGGGCTGAAACCTTTAAGATGACATGACGGTAAACTGATGTAGTTTTCACAAACATCAAACAGTGACACTCATGATACAAAGAATTAAAGATATGGCATTGCGCATGTGGGCGGAGCCAAGTTGACAGCTGCTTTTGTCATGCGGTGATAGATTCTTGGCTGACGTTTATGTAAATGCTGAAGTTTCAAGGAGTATTCTCCGACTTAGCCCCTCCAGTAGCAGTTTTTTGAGATATTTTAGATTTTTGGCAATAACAAATAGTTATAATAATGCGTTGTGCAGTGGCGTTGTGTAAAAGTGACGAAATGTGTAAAAATTTTGTCAAGGATGTTATGTTCTTTCGCTTTCCAACTGACCCAAATTTACAAAAAGTTTGGATAAATGTTTGTAAACGCGCGAATAAAATTAATATGAAATATGCTAGGGTTTGCTCAAAACATTTCTCACAAGATAGTTATGCAAGGAATCTGAGGCATGAGCTTTTGGGTTATTTAGCAAAAAATCACCGTCTTTTAAAGGCTGACGCAGTTCCATCAATGAATTTGTATCATGAGTAACACTGCACTCGATGCGCATTTCGTCAAACAGATGTCATCCGCAGATGGTTAAAACAGTTTTAACTGACTCCGGATGGTTGGGGAATGCGCGTCGAGTACAGTTTTAGTGTATTTGTGTTTGCAGAAATTACGTCAATGCTATAATTCCTTAAGCTCATTTTCGTACCTTTTCAGCATTTTGTATATTTTGACAAATGTGCTTTTATTTTGATAAATAACATTTTGACTCTAATCGGATTTGTTATATTGGCATGCTTATAATGGAGGTTTGAACTTTTTTGCGGTGTCATAGGTAATTGCAAGTTTTCGGATAAACCATACAATTTAAAATGTTTCTAGGTCTCTTGTGTTATTTCGTAAAATGTAACGCCTTTGAATAAATTACAAGAAACCATTGCCTTGTTTTGCAACAGTTTGGGCAATATCTACGTGGTTAGTGATCATTTTTATTTTTTATTTTATTTATTATTCACCCATATATTTTTCTTTTCAAGGGTAGGTATATTGTTTTTTTCCTGTTATTCATAATTTTGATGCGTTTATTGTGATTTTTAAAATAAATATCTAGTTAATTTTAAAATGAACGTTCGCAAAACAAAAATTCTTTAGTTAATATCTACTCGAATTCTTCAATATTATCTATATCGTAGGAAATTTTTTGTAAGTTGTTTATTTTGTTTCAGTTTTGTAATTGTTTTCAAAATATACCACTTGAACAAACCTGTTTGGTTTACTAAGAAGCGATTAAACGCATTAAATTGATTGAGCAATATAATATCAAGAAAATCTTTATTTATATATTCCATATCTCCATAGTACAGTGGAATTGTCTTAATCTTTTTTGCATTCTATTCAGTAGGTCTAAATTGCAACAGTACCATGTTGTACAGGGTTAGTTTTATAAATGTTAACTCCCCATTTTTATTTTTATTTTTGACCAATTCAAATAATAAAAAAACTGGCCTTACATGGTTTTTTACGTAGATTCCACTTCTGCTAACGGATTGGCAATAGCGTTTTAAATATACAGGGTACGCAAAAAAGTTAGGTTTTTTTAAATGGAACACCCTGTATATTTTGACAAATTTGAATACCTCCAATCATTCTGATTACAAATATATATACCTATTGTATAATCGGTTTACTGGTTTTTGAGTTATTTTCACTTTATGGATACGTCGAAACAAAAGCGTCATTTTATAAACCCATATAATAAATCGATAAATAAAGTAAATCCACAAAAGAAATATATGAATTATTAAATCAAATTTTCAACATAATCAACCACCATTAACTTCGATACATTTCAAACCACGTTTAATAAAATTCGAACGAATTTTTCGAAAAAGTGCTGCATCCAAATTTACCAAAGTTATATTTTTTACAATTTGATTTTTTTATTGTTTAAAATTTTCCACTGGTTCCCTGTAAGTTTTTTCTTTGAGCATTCCCCAAAGAAAATAATCTAATGGATTCAGGTCTGGACTCCGTTCGAATTTTATTAATTGTTTGAAATGTATCGAAGTTAATGGTGGTTATGTTGAAAATGTTTAGTAATTTGTTTCAATAATTCATATATTTTGTTCTGTTTTTGATTTATTCCATTTATTGATTTATTATATGAATTTATAAAATAACGCTTTTGTTTCAACGTATCCATAATAAAGTGAAAATAACTCAAAAACCAGTATGGGGATTATAGAAATATGTGTATATATTTGTAATCAGAATGATTGGAGGAATTCAAATTTGTCAAAATATACAGGGTGTTCTAGTTAAAAAACCTAACTTTTTTGCGTACCCTGTATATTTAAAACGCTATTGCCAATCAGTTATCAGAAGTGGAATTTACGTAAAAAACCGTGTAAGGCCAGTTTTTTAATTTTTTGAATCGGTCAAAAATAAAAATAGAAATGGGGGGTATACATTAATAAAACTAACCCTGTACAATGCCATCTAAAATAAATATTAATGATGCAATAGCATCTAGAGACCATAATTTGTTACAGAATAGTTAATAACAATAGGTAATAAGGTAAATTTCAAACATACGTTGATTACAAAATGTTCCTTCGATCTACAATTCTGTAGTTTAAGAAATACTTAATATATCTCACAAATTACATAATAATATAGTATATTAAGTATCAAGAACGGTAAGGAACGTTTACCGGTCGACGGCAATAACGCTCAGCCTCCAATTTTGCTGGAGACCGGTACAACCCTTATAGTGGAGTTCACATGATATCAAATTGTGATTTCCGTTTGCATTTCGAGGTTAAAAGCTAAAACCTACTTTAAATGATTCGTTACCTTCTGGAACATCAAAATCCGATGGTCGTCAAAATGTCGTCCTGTAGGGGATGAAATGTGAAAAACACCCTAAAAATTTGTTTTCCACTATTTTAATCTACAGAACATGAGGATTACTGTTATTAAAGCAAAATATGCTTTAGACTAAGGCATATATTAGAAAAAAATATTAAACAATTCGGAAAGCACGGAGTTAAATGGGCGACGTCTATGTTTATCGTACGCTGGTGAAAAGTGTCTTATTGAACAGGCAATGTTTTCGCTTAACACCGCAGTAGCTACTTTATTCTCATTATGATCAAAAAACACCCTTTAATAACGTTGTAGACTGGAATTTCAGGATGCTAAGGCACTTTTTATTTTTTTATTTTCCCCAATTTTTGTATGGGTTTTTTAGGAGCGCCCGCACAAGATCTTTTAAGGTCGACATTCGTTTGTTTTCGTACCGGGAGAGATCTTTTAAGGCCCATTATTTATTTATTTATTTATTTATTTATTTGGTACACTATCCAACAGGTCCTAAGACTCAGTTACAGAATAGGCAGAAAAGAATATATAAATACAGACAAAAAAAAAACAATTAAAGTAATACAACAAAAGCATGCAATCAATATAAATATATACATAATATGCATATTAATACAAAAAAAAAGTCTTACATTATTTTAAATAAGGTACTAAATAAGAATCTATAATAAAATTTGATGAAAGTGTTACAAGAAGGTAATAAACAATTACTAATTATAGATACAGGATTTTAATGAAGCAACGGTGCAGTTGAAAATATCAACGCGGTCATGTATACCATTATAAGTATTACACATGACTTGAAGTGGAGAAATTTTTTTTATATTTGTTCTGGGCGTCATCAAATTAAATAAATGTGTCTGACGCGATGCAATTCTGCGAGCCTGAAAAGGCAGTATATTAAGTAAGTCACTACTGTTGATTATGTTATGTATCAATCCATAAAGAAAAATCAAGTAAGAGACTTTGCGGCGATCTTCTAACGATACTAATGAGAACCTTGATAGAAGTTGAGACTGGGGATAACCAATAGGTGGATATGATCTATCAATTTTAAAAGTGGAGTACTTTAGAAACCTACGCTGGACATTTTCTAAATTTTCTATGTGTATCTTGTAGCATAGTGACCAAATTATAGACGCATATTCTAAATTAGGTCTCACAATAGAGATGTAGAGCAGTTTGAGACTAGAGGCATTACTAAAATGAAGAGTGTTTCTAATGAGAAATCCGAGAGCTTTATAAGATTTATTAGTTATATGCCTGATATGATTTGTGAATGTAAGTTTTTCATCAAAGATTACCCCCAAATCAGTGAATGTTTTCGTTCTAGTCAGTGAATTATTTTCAAGACTGTAATGATATGTTATAGTGTTTTGTTTAGTTGACACCGATAAAGTATTACATTTAGATTGATTAAGAAATAATTTGTTACTTATACACCAGTTATAAACTATATCTAAATTATGTTGCAGCTCCAGACAATCCTCGATACATGAAATTCTAGAGAATATTTTCATGTCATCAGCATACAGCAGACAGTTGACAGTGATGTCCTTAACAATATCGTTAATGAATAAATTAAATAAAAGCGGGCCTAAATTCGAACCTTGTGGGACACCTGAAGTCGGAGAAACTTCGACAGACCTGCGGCCACAGTATAAAACATATTGCGTTCTACTCTCAAGATAATATCATATAAAAAGTAATAATTTGTTCAAGTGAAATACATAATATAATTAATATAATGTGATTATACAGTTTATTCATATTTTTCATACAATTGGTCAAATGAAGGTGTTTATTGCGAAAACAGGCGATAATGGGCTTTAAAAGACCGTTATAGAGGTTTTTTTGGAGTAGAATTCGATGATCCACGCGTTCCAACAGTCACTTTTTATTTTTTCGAAACTCCTAAGTTGGGGTGAAACTCACCCCCAACGAAAAGCACCCTTATTCCTTTTTAATATTTGATATTTGACCCATTTTGAATCAAACTATCCAAAAATATTTTAATTTAAAACAGCTATAAAATTAGAAGTGAGATCACCAAGTAACTGTACTATAAACTATTTAAAGCAAAATAAATTCATATAAAAAATAATGTTTCGTTTAAATAAAATACGTACCTAATACAGATTAGTTCGTATTTTTCATACAATTCGTCAAATGCACGTCTTTACTGCGAAAACAGGCGATAATGGGCCTTAAAAGATCTCTCCCGGTACGAAAACAAACGAATGTCGACCTTAAAAGATCTTGTGCGGGCGCTCCTAAAAAACCCATTCAAAAATTGGCGAGCGGTCATATTAAAAAAGTAAAAACTGCCTTAGCATCCTGAAATTCCAGTCTACAACGTTATTAAAGGGTGTTTTTTGATCATAATGAGAATAAAGTAGCTAGTGCGGTGTTAAGCGAAAACATTGCCTGTTCAATAAGACACTTTTCACCAGCGTACGATAAACACAGACGTCGCCCATTTAACTCCGTGCTTTCCGAATTGTTTAATATTTTTTTTCTAATATTTGCCTTAGTTTAAAGCATATTTTGCTTTAATAAAAGTGATCCTCATGTTCTGTAGATTAAAATAGTGGGAAAAAAATTTTTAGGGTGTTTTTCACATTTCATCCCCTACAGGACGACCTTTTGACGACCATCGGATTTTGATGTTCCAGAAGGTAACGAATCATTTGAAATAGGTTTTAGCTTTTAACCTCGAAGTGCAAACGGAAATCATTTCTAGAGGGTTTTGGTGCGGCCGTGGCCTCTACTATTAACGTTCGCGATGCTTAATACTGTTTTTGCACGATCATATTAAATTACAGTTCAATTAAAATAATCAAATTATTTTAAATAAATAAAAAATCAAAAGTGAGGTTTATGTTTTGCGGCAAGTCTAAATTTGTCAAATATATTTGTATTTTGTTATAAAATTAGCCGGCTATGCTATATGTCTCCAAGCCATTATTTAGCGCTATTTACAAACATCGTAATTTACATACCGTTCAGACGTTGGTAAGTAAATCACTTACCGACTTATTGTAAATAAACAAAAAAAGCTTGATAGTGCAAAAAAGAGTTTTACAGACACCTATATAAGTAAACTTTTAAAAAATAATTTCTGTCCAATTATCAAAAAGTATTTCGATAAAATCTGTCATGCCTATTAATTAATTTAATAAATTTCTAAAATATTATCTGTCTTTCTTTTAGAGACCGGATACGAACTGCAATAAACGTAATGGGGGATTCATTTGGAGCTGCAATTGTAAACCATCGCAGTCAGAAAGAATTAGCTGTATTAATGGATGATAGTTTCAGCATAGGAAGCGAAGACACTATGAATAGTTGGAAGAACATTGAAAATGAACAAATTACTCAATGAAAAGTAGAAAAATTAAATCTCATTAATAATATATTTTTTAACATTGTCCCATTCGATTTATTTATTAATATTGTAATGTATTTAATTCATTTTTTACCGATAATTAATTTTTGAAGGAAAATGTTTAAATAATATTTAGGTGTGAAAGTGCGTGTTACTTTTGAAAAATGTCACAAAAATGTGAAAAATATCTGATTATAAATAAATAAATAAATACACCACATGTAATTACGACCCCCTTTATCCAAGAAGGCTGAGCCTTGTACGGGAGGGGGCTACACATTTAAAGACAAGGGACACACATCCAATATCCGTGTATAATGGAAAAATCCCTCTCACAGTATTTTCCATTGCCACGACCAGGATTCGAACCCGGGACTTTTGGGTGAGAGGCAGGTACTCTACCATCTCGACCATCAGTCATATGATCATGTTGATAATTTATTATGAAAAATATTGTTGTTTCCTTTATCAGTTAAACAATGTACTATAACATAACATTATAACTTTTCATTATATTGGTCTACATTCTTAAGTACATTGATAAAGATTGAATATGAATATATTCCAATCGTTATCAATTTTTAAAAATTTTGTTTTTAAGCCCTAGATTTCTGATCATTTATTTTAAAATTTTATGCGCATTAATAAATGTAATGTGGACTACTTATATCCGAAATGAGTGAAATTGTATCGAAAAAAATTACTTATCAATTGTAGGAATAAAAAATAATTTCCTTAATATCCCAATATTCAAAGTGGGCAGCGAGCGGAGGACTGACTTGGTTCGATACGAAAAGTTAAGCGACAATTACCGAGTTTAGTACTTGGATGGTGACTATCCACGGAAAGACATTAAATGTTAGGCAAGTAAGAAATCCCTACTCTTAGTAAGATAAGAGGCGGCAACGACAGATTGTTAAAATTTTCTATTACCTACTTATTCAAATTTTAAAACAAAATCTATGAAGTCAGTTCTGCTGGCAGTGAATAATGATTTTTCACTGCTATAATGGATATAATTATATTCGAAGAAACACGAGTATAATTGGTAATAATTGGTATATTATAAAATAGTCGTGGACAAAATTGTATTTTTTACCAGGACAACAAACTTTAAAAACACTACTTTTAATATGGCTTGTGGAAAAACATTATTCTAATATTAGAAAGCTTATGCCGCCCTTAAACTACTGTAATAATAATTTATTGTATTTTATATTTGATATTTTACGGGAGTCAAATTTAATATTTTTTGACATGATAATCAGGTCGTAATATTGAAATAAAAATTTTCTATCTAGTTATTTACGATATATTTTACTACAGCACTTTTAGAGCCAATAGCCAGTTTACGGGTTCATCCTTTTATATCGAGGAACATCGTAAAACAGCAATTGGACTGATGAAATTCAAATATTAAATGTTGGGTCAGTGAATAATCTTTTTACTAGATATATATAAAAATATGAATATATTTTATTGAAATGAAATTCACAGCAGTTACTAATATTTTTTCGATGGTTCCTGAAACTATATGACAGAAATATTAACGATGATATAGTTTTTATTAAATAGTTTATTATATTCAGTAAAATGCATGTATGTTAAAGTTCATTTTTGGTTTTTTAAAGCTCACTTGTTCTTTTTATTGATACACGTCTTAAACGGTTCTAAAGTTATTGTCTATATCGACGGACCAACAAGCATTTTAAATGAGACATTTATTTTTAATCGCTAAGATTAATAACATATATTTTAATTTCATTTATTACAATTTATTATAATTTAAAATGTAGTATAATTTTTTGCGAGATTTTTTGTATTATTGTTACACATTTCGTGAATTCCTAAGTCTTGTTTCACATTTACAGGTAACAAGAATTTTTAATCACGAATGCTTTGTTAATACATTTTTTTTATTCATCCAGTGAATTAATATTTTCTTGCGAAATATATTGATTTTCTTGACGATGTTTCACAGGATCATAAAAAATTTTATCAAATCTTCAATATCAATGTTACTGAAAATTCTTGTCTAAGGATGGCAATAATAATAATAAAGAGATGCTTTCATTTATAACGTAAATTACTGATATACGATTCACCTTTCGACTTACAGATTCGTAGAATTTATTCATAGGGACCATTTAACTGTCTCGGTTTTGATTTTATCCAGAATGTACGTATAAGATGAATATAATTAACATGGATATAAAAATTCTTCTAATATGGAGAAATAGCAACAGAAACAGGATGATGATAAATGTCAGTTAAAAAAAGGATTAGGGTTAAACCAGAGGTTACTTTTCGTCATCAAAGGAACGGAGACTTCGAGAATGCTGAATTTCGATTAGTCTGATGAAATTTCACATGATTTTGTAAAATACTGCCTTTTTCTATAAAAATACGTTACTATTCCCTATATAAGATATTTTTAAATATAGTAGTTTAAATTATTATTAGTCTAATATTTAAAGTATGATCTTGTATGATAATCTGCTTACTTGTAATATAAATGGTTTTTCATTATACTCGTATTAAAGATACGGGGGGTTTTGGTATAAATGACTTTATTTAGGCTTTATTCAAGCATAATAACAAAAACCTATCCAATTTGATATACTCACATTGATGTTTCATCTCTAAACATACAATTATTAAGTTTATTGAATCTTCTCTAATGCATGATAAAAATTGAATTAAAAATTACAAATTTCAAAACGTCTAAAAATTAAATTATGGCAAAAATTATTTTTAACTTACAAATATTTGTAAGTTAAAAATAATTTTTGCCATAATTTAATTTTTAGACGTTTTGAAATTTGTAATTTTTAATTCAATTTTTATCATGCATTAGAGAAGATTCAATAAACTTAATAATTGTATGTTTAGAGATGAAACATCAATGTGAGTATATCAAATTGGATAGGTTTTTGTTATTATGCTTGAATAAAGCCTAAATAAAGTCATTTATAAACAATGCATATCAAGCAAAGAAAGAGAATTGTAAAAAAGGGTTTTGGTATATTAAATTTTTCGACATATTATATTGTTGAGAAAATTAGTGATTTATCGCACTTTTATATAGTTCTATAAGATACTTTGCAACCTTTAGGTAATTACGAGGGAAATTATTTTAACTTTTTAAATAACCCTTGTAAGGCAGTACGAAGTTGTTTTACATCCAATTTTAAAAGTAGGGTTTCATCTCCCAATGATGTTAAATTGGTGATAGGAACAATTTTTCTGTTTGTAGAAAATTATCACTCTATCAGTCTCACAAAGAACTTTCTTCAGGACCATTTTTTTTGGCTAAAATGGTCCTTATTTAACTTTTGATTAAGAACAGTAGTACTTTTTCCTAATTTCGATTTGATGAAACTTACCTGACATTTGTGAGTGTGTTTATAATATATTATGTGATGGCAACAGGCATTCTGAAAGTTATTAATATTTGCCCTATAGCCAATATTTACCATTTTATAAATTCACTAGTAAATACAATGCACTCTTCTGCAAACAGTATAATATTGGATCAAACATACCAATTATCTATTATTATCAAAAAATAAACATTTCAAGTGGCAGAACAGTCGGTAAACATTATAAAATGCGTATATATGTATGTAGGCAAAGATGATTGAAATTCTAATATGTGGCACTTTCCTTATGCTTTTAATCCTCAACCAAATAGAAAGGGGTTATGCGTTTGACCCGTAGCTTGTATGCTTGTATATTCAACTCTAATACAACAACCTATTATATCACTTGAATAATAAAATATACTGTGTGTTATTCAAATTTCAGAAAACATCAAATGGAATCATTTGATATTAGTTTATATTTAGAAATTATTTAATTTACAATATTTTAATTTTGTATAGAAAATCAGTATTTAAAATTAACATTCTAAAATATTTAACTTTACTTCGTGCTTATTTGTTCCTCCTGCCTCTAAGCTAAATATGAAAGCGAACAAAAAGAATATAATTTCCACTGCGGTTAATGTGCTTCTAAATGGGAACATTTCAATCACCTTTTGTAACACCGGAAGTCTATCTAATATCTACAAACCTAAAATGTGTCCACCAACACCCCCAAACTGGTCAAACTATGCAACCTATTCATCTTCACCTTATTGAAACACAAATCAATTAATTATCTGATATTATTTATTTGCCTTGCTCAGGTTATGAACTCCATGTGCATTTTCGATACAAAGTGTGTATTTATGTGCAATGAACGGACGCACTTGATGCTAGTTTAGAAAAGAAAACTATGAGACAGTGGCTCAGATTAGCTCAGATTGTCATTAGTAGTGCCACAGATAACTTTTTGAATTGCATTTGTCGCTCTCCTTACGATTACTCGTACACCATACTATTTGACTACCTTAGTACAAAAAAAGCTGATGGTCTTCAAGAAACCGACACTGACACCGACACCGACACCGTGCAATTAAGCTGAAAAACTAATAAATCAACGAGATTTGATGACATCTCAACTTTTGCACTCAAAATCTATGCCTTAGAGCTGACTTAGTGATCTGTCGTCTCTTCGATCTTTCATGTAAACAAAGTATCTTCCTTCCAACTGGAAGATTGCTCGGGTATAACCCATACCCAAGAAACAAAAGGAAATTGATTCAAATAACTACCCATCGCCGTGCTCTTTATGATAAAGTAATTGAGGGTGCTATAACATGCCGCCACTGAAATGTCTGAAATATCTCGAATATTTCAGTAGCGGAATTGCAATCTTTTGGCATGTCGGCTTAGTTTTTTGTGGATATTGGATTTTTTCTCTCTAACCGCTCACATTAAATTGTAATTAATGGAGTCTCATCCGAAACTTTCTGTATCAACTTGGATATTCCATAAGGATCTGTTCTATCATTGACTTAATTCCTTTTGCACATTAACGACTTTCTTTCTACAACGTCTAACCATAACCATGTGCATACATAGTTTGCATGATGACAATACTCTTCACCAAAGTTGTTCCTTTCAGAGACCAAAGAGTTCAGCTGATTCTTCACTTCAAGACGCAGATAAACCAACTTGATTAATTATAATTTGCTAAAATAGTCAAATAATCTTGTCGAGTTTTAATCTTCTTCAATGCAATCCAGTATATTCTTCAAATAAATCTAACAATATCGACCAAACATTACCATCCGGTTCTGAACAGAAGCCATTCGATCTCAGTGCTTAGATCCTAATGTCCGATGATCTTCCTTAACACACACATGTTAACATAGATGCTGTAATGAAGTTTGGCTTAGTGTAGTGCGAGTATAGAGCCAAAAGGTACTTTACACTCCACAACAACTTCTGCGGCTTATAAATATAAGTGCGTCTTGACTTGAAATATTGCTTAGACTGAGGATCTGCATTTAAAACAACATCAAAAATTTTGGATTCAATCTACAATGAACTTTTACTGATGGTTGGTGATAACCAGCTAGATAACCATTTTGAAACAATCGGATCGCTAATTTCAATATCCTTCTTTTCGGTACTTTCATGGAGATTGTTCTACAGAAGTTATGTTGCAACAGATACTTACTCGTGTCACTAAGTAAAATGTACTCATCGTTTTAACTTTAAGCTCCATGACTATCTAACATCGGCATCTCTGTTCCCTCGAACAACATAATTATTAAATTCTTTAACCAACCATGTTTCCCTTTCTCATCTCCGGCACGTAGGGTCTTTAAACTTCCTGCGCTGATTTGAAATTCGACCTATATCTCTGCTCCTGTGGTTCTCCCTATTTATTAACAACTATTGTCCGATTTTAAAGTTGTAGATTTTATATATCAATTAAACTTTACCAAAATATTATGAAGAGGTTTCTAAAGTTACCATGGCGAATAATGATATATAAATTAAATTTAACGTCTTTACAAATTAGGGAATAAAAATATCGCCATTTCATAAAAAATGTTGTCCCTCTTCATTCATCGAAAACTATTATCATAGTAGATTTCTAGTTTTTTAGATAATTTTCCCTTTCCAGACAGTTGAGAAGCCCTGTATATACAAGGAAATAAAATTCTTTGGTATGCACCTACCTGCTCGTATTGAATTAGTGAAGTGATAAAGTAAGAGAGAACTACCGAGCTACATAGTTAGAATTTACTTCTGGCATGTAAACAATACAACATGGTTAATGAGATATTACGTTTATTACTTGTACGCTCTGACAGGAATTTCTTGACATAGTTTAAAGCATTTAATGGAGAATGTCATAAAGTAAGTTACATTTACATGCCATCAGAAACTCTTATCAGCAAGTTTAGTAACCTTTAACGTGCACTGGGTAACAAAATGACAGCGGCAAGATGCGCATATTTTGGTTAAAGCGAACTAGGTAACTTTGGAACTTCTGTAATTTGCATTTGCTTTTCTTCTCCAATTGTAATAGTAATAATAATAATTTATTTACATTCGAAGAATTACAAACATGAAAATATTTTATATGTATAGAAATGTTATGTAACGATTGTAAATAAGAGGTAAACCACTCTTAAGTTTTTTTTTAAACTTGATTGCGTGTAAAAATAATCATGTTTGTGCATCAACTTAATTAATATAAATGTGTGAACTTAAAGCAATATAAAAAAATAATATAAAAATAATAGCAAAATAATAACAATAACAATAATAATAGGTATATCCCACAAGTCATTTTTTTCCTTGCCTTAAAACATAATAACAAATAATAACAATATTTTATACTCAAAAGATTAACATTAATTTTAATCTGTTAAGTTTGAATAGATTGAATTGAAATTTGTTTGCTTTTTATAGCTACTAAAATTTTGTAGTTCTCTGATACTTTGATCTAGTATGTTGTATAGTTTTATTTATATATTTTCCTGCAGTTTTCGTGGTGAGTATAAAATTCATGTATATTATAAATAGATTAGGTCCTAAAACAGTCGCGTTCGGAACTCCTCAAGTAACTGTTTCGGGTCCACTTATTGTACTTATAACTTGTATTTTAACGAACTGTTTCCTATCTGATAGGTAACTCTGGAAAGTTTTAATTCTGGAAAGTTTTAATTGAACCCCTCTATTTCCTATAGCTTCTAGATTCAGCAATAGTTATTCATGACAGACCGCGTCAAATGCTTTCTTTAAATAAACTATAGTATACCGGGTGTCAACGAAATTAATAGACAAGTCATACCACCCAGAGCTTTCTAGATATAAAATTGAAATTTGAAGGACATAAAAAACAGGGAAAAATGCAAATTTTTCGATATTTCTCACATTTCTGTAATTTCCGGTTTCGCCAGAAATCACTTCAACTATGAATTTTAAATATAACACCCTGTATATTTTTACATTTTTGGATTCTAGACACTGTCCTTGTTTGAGAAATGTTTTAGCCCACTTGATTTTTTTAGACCTATTTTAATTTTTGCATCTATTTTGCCGAGAATGTACTAACGTCAATGTCTTCTAGATGATCCAAGAAAAATTGAAGTTAAGTTAAGGTCAATGGAACACCCTATTTCAAATTTGATTAGAGAATGCCAAGGGCTTTCCAATGAACTATAAACTTTTATCTACATGGTGTTCTTAATTTGATTCCGAATAGGTATGTAGATTTAAGAACATCAATAACTTTCTTGTTTTAAATGGAACACCTTCTATATTGTTTCATAATCACTTAGAGAATTACAAGACAAGTGCTTTCTGACGATCCCCACACACAATATTTGTTTTCAGTTGTTTTGAAGATATTAGCAATTGAAAATAAATGGAGAAGTTATATACATATATAAATTGTATTCGTTTAAATGGAACACCCTGTATTTTATTGCCTTTTTCGACGTAGAATTTCAACAATATAGAATATATAATACTTACTTTTAATGGTTTTCGAAATATTTGCTTTTAAACATAAATTACACACTATCGCATATTCGATCGAGTATACCTACTCTAATTTTAAAAACATTTATTTATATATTTAAAAGCAAATATTTCGAACACTATTAAAGTAAGTATTATCAGTGACATATGGAAGTATCGCTGGTATATCGCTGGTATTATATATACTATATTGTTGAAATCAGGCTGAACTTCTAGGTTGAAAAATGCAATAAAATACAGGAAGTTCCATTTAAAAAATACAATTTATATACTTATATAACTTCGGCATTTATTTTTCAATGTTTTTTTTGATGTCATATTTAAAAACTTTAGAAAAAGCCCTGCAACTTCTGTTAGAATAATTTTTTTGTAACTACAGAAATAACAGAGAAACGTGGGGAGGAAAAGTCAAGTGGATCACCCTGTACATACTACTTTTTTTAATAATTAAATCCATGTATCTACGACATCCGTTTTTAAATAGTTTTTACTCTTCAATATGGAAAACTCGTTTTAAATTGCCCTGAAGAAGGTGTAATAAAACACCGAAACGTCGGCTTTTTAATCAAAGTAGTTTTCTTTAAAAAGATCTAAACCCAATAAAATCAGTCAAAAATAATTTAACAGGTCGAAAATAGTACATTACATACCGAGCTGGGAGGTATGTGCGTTTACATCTGACCTCGGCGCTACGCGCCTCTGTCAGATGTCAACCCTCGGCTGTAATGAAAACGATCAGCGAGGTATGTATACTATTTTATTCACAATCATTGTATAATAACATAATATCAGCATACAATTTTTTTATTTAATTGAATAGATAGTGAATGAGAATTAGGAAATTATGCAAAATAAGTAGGTAGGCTGCAGTGATAAAAATTGAGCGTTGCTAGGTAACGAGCATTAAGGTTCTTCTGTCAAATAAATTAGGTTATTTCCACAAGTATTTATTATCAATAATTTCTGTTAAATTCGCTCAAAATTCTACAACAAAATGTTTGATTCTGATCATTTGTGACTTAGAGAGTGTACTTCACCAAATTTTAAAACTGCTGCACAAAAGACAACCAGAAGATTTGCTGCCGCAAAGTGTGACGTTTAACTTGCCGGAAAAGTGACGTTTAACTAGCCAGTAAAGTTACTTTACCGGCTAGCTGGCTAGCTGGAAAAGAAGAGTGAACAAATGCCTGCCTCCCAACTTTTTATAAGCTGGCAATTGAAGCATTACATATTATTATATGATTGTGAATAAAATATTTTAATTAACTCAACACAGTTGTTACTGCGCAGCCTAAATGGAACATCCTATACAACTAGAAATATGTTTCTGAAATGCAGTATTGAATGGAACGAGCCTTAGTTGATGGCGAAAAGTCATGATTAGACAAAATAGTTTGACAATTTAGTGTACCTACTTATTTATAACAGTACATCTGTAATCTGTAGGGCAATGTAAAAAAGTCTATATCTTAACGCATTGTTGCAATTTTTAGTCCTAAAACCTACTATGTCGTATATCAAAGAATTTTCTCGTAACATAATAATTTACCAGTAATAAACATCTCTCACGTGAGATTTATTATGTATAAAAGTAAAGCAAATTACAGGTGTTACTCTTATACTTCAACACGCCTAGATGATGTACGACTTATAGTTCACGTTTTATATTAGGCTGAAATTTAAAATTATGTTATAACCAAATTTTTAAACATAAACTTATGGTGGTAATAACAAGTCTGAAAACTTGACAGAATATAAAATTATTTTAATTTGGTTGGAGGAATAGACTACATTTTTATATAATAATAATAATTTCATATATACCTACCTACTTATATGTATATTCAAATATACAATTTAATAAACCAATACAATGTTCCTACGAGATAATACAAATAAACCGCCAAAACTCGCGAAAAACTAAATGAGTTTTTATTGATGATTGAATATACTACAGTTGTTATTCTTAAAAAAAAAATGTTTCCTTAACCGCCTCTCAAGTCGCCGAAGTAATCCCCGGAAAATCCTACGATTTTGTGTTAGGTAAAGAGAGACGAGACCATATAGTTTGTTCAGTTTGAACCATATCTAGAGCTTCGATAATTCTCTATCCATCTGAGTCCAGAAAATCAGAAATTTTTTAATTTGTCCCAAAATGGATTCGAACTATCGATCTTTGCAACCGAGTAAGTACGTATCAACGTATTTATCCACGCGGCTTCCGTGCCTTTTTATTCAACAATATTTAATAAAATAATGTTACGATTTTACAATTCTCTTTCTTTGCTTGATATGCATTGTTTATAAATGACTTTGTTTAGGCTTTATACAAGCATAATAACAACAAACATATCCAAACTGATATACTTATATTGATGTTTCATCTCTAAACATGCTATTATTAAATTCATTGGACTTTCTTTAATACATGATGAATACTGGATTAAATATCATAAAATTCAAAACGTCTAAAAACAAATTATTAAAAATTTTTTTCAACTTACCACAAAATTCATTCAATATGGTCAACAATTAAAAACGAAGTCCACAAGAAGATGTACATATTTTTTCGCTCTTACAAGCTCTTCAGGTGAACGATTAATCTCGCAAAATAAAGTGATTTACTTGAACTTACATTTTATAATTAATAAACTGTCATATGTAACCATAAAAAACAAATTTCTATACATAATGCCGCCTACATTTTCATGTTTTCTTATAAAATACTCTACCTCTCTTTATTCGAGACTTGTTGTCTATAAACAACCTTATTCAAGCCTTATATGGCCCAATAATAACAAAATTATCTAATATATTTATTGATGTTCTATTTCTGAACATGCAAATATAAATTATGTTGAATAAAAAAAAAAAAAAAAAATAGTTGAAAACACTTTAGAACGTTGTTATTGTCGAATAATGCAAAAACAAAATACTCTGAAGGACTATATGGCATACAGCATTGAATTATATTGCAGAATCCATAACATTCAAAGCAAAACGCAAAACATTTAAATAAAAATTATTTATCTTCATAAAAATTAATATAATCTAGTTTTAGTTTAATTATGACGTTAAAAATTCCCTATTTTTAATTTTATTCTGACATTGACATTCAAAAAAATATAACCTCATTCTAATGTCAAATTGACATTAATGAAACAAATTGATATAACCTAAATCCAATGTCAGTCTAACATTAATTGACATTGATGTCAAAAATAAATCAAAATAAACTAGTTCTATTCTATCCTGACATTGATATCAAAAATTAATTAGTAATAAAATTATATCACTCTCTTTTAGATAAGGCCTTTATATCTTATTTTACAATTCTCTTTCTTTGCTTGATATGCATTGTTTATAAATGACTTTGTTTAGGCTTTATACAAGCATAATAACAACAAACATATCCAAACTGATATACTTATATTGATGATTCATATCTAAACATGCTATTATTAAATTCATTGGACTTTCTTTAATACATGATGAATACTGTTTATAGACAACAAGTCTCGAATAAAGAGAGGTAGAGTATTTTATAAGAAAACATGAAAATGTAGGCGGCATTAATTACAGAAATTTGTTTTTTATGGTTACATATGACAGTTTATTAATTATAAAATGTAAGTTCAAGTAAATCACTTTATTTTGCGAGATTAATCGTTCACCTGAAGAGCTTGTAAGAGCGAAAAAATATGTACATCTTCTTGTGGACTTCGTTTTTTAATTGTTGACCATATTGAATGAATTTTGTGGTAAGTTGAAAAAAATTTTTAATAATTTGTTTTTAGACGTTTTGAATTTTATGATATTTAATCCAGTATTCATCATGTATTAAAGAAAGTCCAATGAATTTAATAATAGCATGTTTAGAGATGAAACATCAATATAAGTATATCAGTTTGGATATGTTTGTTGTTATTATGCTTGTATAAAGCCTAAACAAAGTCATTTATAAATAATGTTACGATAAGTAGATAAGTCTCCCTGTGGCTCAAATTTGTTAATACGCTTATGGCCCTTCAAGAATATTCTTACCCTAACTTATCAAAGCATAAGACATGTGCATAAATTAAGGTCTAATTAAATATTGAGGGTTAATTCAGCACAGTACAGTACAATATAAGTACACATTACACATCTACAAAATTATTAACTCTCCCAATAATATTTTTTTCATTATACCATTCTGATATTATGATTTATCATTACTCTATTCTTCATTGATATGACAGCAATATCGGCCTAGGCCGATAAAATGTATCATTACTCTGTTCTTCATTGATATAACACCAATATCAGCCTAGGCCGATAAATGAATTGAAGAAAAACGCAAAGCTTACAAATCATCATTAAATATTAAATTATTTATGGTATAACGAAAAATACTGAACGACACATGGCCGATACGCAAATAACAGACGCGATTGATAGTAAAATCTCGGCTTCGCCTCGGTTTTACAAACTTCAATCTTGTCTGATATATGCTACATCGGCCTTATGACGTTAATAACTATATATTTTTTTTTAACAATTAATTTTTCCCGCTCCTGTAGAAATATTTTGTTTCCCGAATCTACTGAGAGAAGTAAGGCTCTTATATATTATACCTACTTATACTTATACTTAATTAAATCTAGATGTTCATAAATTGTTTAAGAAAAGTTATCATTACTGTTGCCACCAGTTACTCTATACTGAACTTTTGGCATCAGGTGAATCGTATCAAATAATGCTTCTTGAATATCCGGATGGCACCATAATAATATGATAAAGTTTAAAAAAATATTTTGTTTTTAATGCAATAGTAATTTCAAGACCATGTACGAAGTTATATTCGACATATTACCGTTTTCTAATTTTTGTAATGTAATTACATTGAAATAGAAACAATTCTGAAACTTTTTGACAATTATCTAGCTAAATTGATAATTATTATTTGATTTATTCTTAGTATAATCATGTACTCACAAATTTTTTAAAATAGTATTAGTAAAAAAAGTAAAAACATACAGGGTGGTCCCTTTAAAAAGAAGGGTTATGGCAAAGTTCGGTACAATCGGTAAAACTGGTTGTGTATAATTATTCAAACACTTTAACCCAAAAAATAAAAGGTGGGATTATTTTTCATATTTACAAATTAGTAATGTAATGAATAGATATTAGGTATATAAGTTTTATTTGTCCACGTAATGTTTAAAATTATAACTTGGTTGAGCAGAAATTAAAATAAAATTAACATGAATTCCAGATTGTCTAAATTACCAGCCGCAAATATTTTTAAAACCAATTAAAAAAAAATATGAATCGTATATTCTCATTATATGAAAATTTAAGGATTCTAAGCATACGCTGTAAAATTTGTAAAGGGTAATAAGTTGTAAAAAGTGGTGCAGACGCTCGCAGTGCGGCAACCGCAAGCATATGAAACTTCTATCAGTTCCGCTACCATATGCAAATTCGGGTCGGTTTCTGGAAGCTGAAAAGTTTCCTTCCAATTCTTTTCAAACGCTTTTAAATTGAAGAGTTGTTAGAATATCGTACCACCTTCTATCCATAATGTGAATGTAAAATGTTTTCTAAATCTATCAAATGTGAATTTGTAAAATCCAGTTGGCAGTGGAAATCTGATACGACGTGAGGGCACGTGTAACGCAATAACAAGAAGGGCGATGAGGACTAAATAAGACATCGTTTTCAGTAAAGTATGTCATTACTTTTTATTTTCTAATGAAAGGAAAATAATGCTGTCGCGAATAAAACCGCATAGTCACTTTAACGGAGCTATACGAAAAGCCTACTTTCCGATTCATCAGGTCAGTTAAGAATTGACTATGCCCAACCAAATAAAGGAAAATGCTGGAGATTAATTTGACGAGAAGAGAAATTGAAGTCAAAAATATTTTCGAAATAATTCTAGGAAATTCAAACCATTAATATTCTGTAGGTTGTTGTTTTAAGTTTTCATTTTGTATCGGAAATGATGATTTTAATGAGCCCTACTACATTTTCTACATACACCGAGAAAAAAGGTGACTAGCTACAATTAAAATTTTAATATTAGTAAGTAAAAAGTTCATCAGTATATGGGACTACTCCACCACTTCTTTGGTACAAGTAAAATAGCAATCCTGACACAAACTACTAATACGAATTAAACCATTTTAGAGTAAAAACTACTACTTTACATTAGTAAACCAGTGTACTTATGACAAATGTAGGAATGTATTTATACTTAATAAAGTAGTCTCCGTCATTAGAGAACAGTATATTTACTATCATTAGCTTGGCATGTTTTAACAAAGAAACTGATTACTTGTGTCAAATAAATATTTTAAGAAGTAATAAAGTATTTCTCTATCATTAGTAAACAGTGTATTTATCGTCATTAGCTTGGCAAGTTTTAACAATGAAACTGACTACTTGCACCAAATAAATACTTTATTTAAGAAGGTTTAACTTACCTTAAAAAATCACTTGTAATAAATTGTTCTAGCAGTCATTTCTAGCTAATGAACTAATTAATATTCATCAATAAACAGTTAACTTGCCTTGATCAATATTTATGCTAGCTACTATTAAACAGTTTCATTAATTGTAACGAAGTGATTTTTCCGATCAAGTTATGTTCATTTTTGATTTAAATATTACCGTCACTTGGGTACACCCTGCCGCTGTTTTTAGTAAGTAAGTTTTGTTCTAGTTAAGTTAATGAGTTGTTAAAAAGTCCGCTGGTAAACAAGCAGTTCAGTAATTAATTGATTAATTTTCGACAATCCCCCGTATAAGCAAAATCCGAGAATTATTATAAATAATGACCGAGTCGGAAATAAAAATCATTCGTTACTAAAATTGGTAATCCTTGTCCGTTTTAATCCGTTTCTTTTTGCAATATAGTATAGAAATTGCAAGTAACTCATTGCCGGTTAAATGCGTTTTGAGTTGATGCGCCTAGTTGCATAATCCGCTGCACCTCTGCAAGTTACGCTGGGATGTGCATCCGAGTACGTCGTTTAAAGTCGGTGACCACCTCTCTTTTAACACGACAGATACGTCATAAAGTTTACAAAAAGGGGAAGAACAGTCACTTCGCTGTCATTCCGTCCTCATTCTCATTCCGAGAAAACCGACAGCAGTTCAGGTTCATTCCGAAATAGTTCGCATCAGATCCAAGCTACCGCCAGCAGGAAAAGATCCAGCCGCAGCCGTTAATATTTCCGTACCGCCAGTCCGAGTTTCATAGTAAATTTCTTCGAATATAATCTTGGTAAGAATTCAACGCAACCTGCTACATTCAGTAGGTACTGCCCTCAGTTAAGTATAGATATTTATAATTTTGATTGTCCGTGAGTATCGCCGTATTTCGCTACCAAAGTAAACTAGAGCTAATTCATAATACCTCCGGTGGTTTATTCTTTTTTTTATTATTGCATAAATTGTACACCAACTGGTCAGATTTTCTCGTTCGGGTGATCTGGTATGTTGTCATGTACAAGGGTTTCCGGAAAACCCACTGTAATTAAAAAAGTCATTCCTAAATGTGCATCCACTGATTAGATTTTCTCGTCGGGTGATCTGTGATGTGTCAATGTACCAGGGTGACTAGCAAATTAGTTGTAAATAAAATAGTCAGTCTAAACATAGCTCTACGTTTGTGGCAGTAGTTCGCCGTATTTTTTATAATATTAGTAAAAGACGTAAATATCTATAGCTAACGGATTGCCCGCCGTTTTTAAACCATCTTAGTGGAAAGGTCCGTTTGCTTGTCGTACACCGTAATTTATTAATCTCACGTATCCGAAAATTCCGCCGTAAAATCGCGTACAAACTTGATTACCAGCTTGCTTGATTTATAATTATTTAAAAAATGGTTTTATACACACTCGACCGTATAGTCGTGGAGGTTTGAGAGTAAATTAATTTGTTCCTCATTATAAAATAAATGGTAATAATAAATTTTTAAACCGGTCAATCACATTAAAGTGTTTTTAATTTTGTCCAAAAAATAACCCACAAATACCGTATTAGTAATAATAATAAAATAAACTGAATAAACACGTTATATTAAAGAGGTAAAATTCACGAGTTATTATTTCTGTCACTTATTTCTGATTACCCCGTTTGAGCAGTATGATCGAATTCCATTAGATAGATCTCCAGCTCCGACCCCTAGCAATTCCGTATCTCCAGCTGTTTCGCTACTCAGGGTTGTTCTCCCAATTAGGAGAGCCAAACAAGACAGTGTAGTTCTTCGCACTTTAAAAATTGAAGGACTGGCGCCCGAGATTTCCGTAGAAATAAAAGATTACGTAAGTATCTGACCGAAAGCACCGTAATAGAAAAAAAGACCATTACATAATATACAGGGTATGCCGTTTACCGGTCCTCTGTTTTTACTTTTAATGAGCAATAACTATATACAGGTCAAAAGAAAAGGCGATAAATCTTAAAACATGTTAATAAAAGTTGTATGCATGACGACAATAATTGTTTATTCTTAACATGGCAATTTTTCCTATTTTGATATTAAAATTAAAAAAAAAATTGTTATACATAATAAAAAATTTAGAAAATTATCGTTATACACACTAATCCCTTTGGAAATTTATGATATAAAAGAAAAAAGGCAGATAATACTATCTATCTACTTTCATTTAATATGTACTAAAACACTTTTTAAATTAAAGCTTGATACAAATAATATATCTTGAAAAATTTATTTCAGAATGCAATACACATATTTTTTTGTTATTACATGGCATATTAACTTAACATAAGCATAGTAATGTTCATTCAACTCTACAGTTTTAAATTCCTTGCAAACAAAACATATTTTATTACAATTGGAGTAGTTTTCCACACACACCAAAACACTTTTGCACACACTCGACGCGCGTTTCGCCAACCAAGTTGGCATCATCGGGAGATCATTAAAACTTAAGTTTTAATCATCTCCCGATGATGCCAACTTTTCTGTTCCAAATAGAATGCGACTTTGAAAAACCGGTTCATGTTTTTATTAATACAGTGGTGTAACATGTTTTTTTATATGTATGTATAACTGGAGTAGTATATGGTCACCCAGGCCCCATTCGTTTGGCAATTTTTCATATTCCATGACTCCAAAGAGAGTTAAAAATTCTAATGCGAATTTCAAGTGATGCACAACACATATCATTACCTTACCACGCACGCACAATGGAACAAATGAACCGCGAACCGCATCATCGGGCAAAGATAAAGTCGCGAAAATAGCCGAAGACGGTTTTTTTTCTTTCAAGTTTAATGATTTTTAGTCACTGATTGCTTAATGGTAGGAAATTGTCTACTAACAGGAAAGATTTGCCTGCTTATTGCTAGTAAAAAAAAGTCATATGCACTATTTAATTACCACAAAGACATATCAATGTCCGTGCATAAAACAACTGATGATTATTGAGAAGTAAACTATTAATGCAAGTGTTCATTTTATATTGGGGTTATTTATCTACTTATTACGGATTATTTGCTTCATGTCAGAACTTCTCCTTTATTTATTACAAGTACTATGCAATATTATTAGAGAACAAACCAGGCATTTGTCTTAATGAAAATTATGTCAGGATCACTGTTTACTTGGAACGTTTTTCTCGGTGTATTCAATGTGTATATGTATGTAACTTACAAGTTTGTCAAATAGTGTTTTTTTCACAAATGCACAAAATATGCTAGTGTCAAAAAACGCTTTAAGGAAAGTGTTACACAAGTTAATATATTCAACATATTTCCTATATTACTGAAAATAAAATGTGTGCGATATAATTATTGTTCAGTTAGTAAATTTCTTCAATGATATAAAATGACCACAAAACACGACGTATTCTGCCTGGCCCACATACGGTCGATGTGAATAGTCTATGTTATATTTGTCAAGATAAGTCCCAAAAAATTTATCGTACAGTGGAATCAATCCAACGTTTTTATGGAATATTATGCATGCGTAGTAAACCATGTCTCATTCAAAGATCTAACTGATCTATTTTCTCTTCTAAACGTCAAAAATACTCTTTTAAATAATTTTAATGATATATGGATAAACAAAAGACAAATACCATCAGATTGGATGAACTACATTGTTATCCCAATTTTAAAACTTGGAAAAAGTCCGGACAAATGGGATTCATATCGCCCAATAGCTTGCCTCCTGCATCCTGAAAACGTATGCAAGAATAGTTAAAAATCGTTTGGAATTTTGGCTTGAGAGGGAAAACCTTCTACCACAAACCCAGTTTGGCTTCCGCAGAGGAAAATCAACCCAAGAAAGCATAACAAACCTTGTGACTGACGTACATCTGGCGTTCTCGAAGCAAAATTCAATCACAGCAGTGTTTATTGATATTAAAGGAGCATATGACAATGTTAATCTAAACATCTTGGCCGAAAAAATGACTACATTAGGAATACCACAATTAATCATACAAAACATATATAACCTTTATCAAAATAGAAACATCTATGTAAGAATCTACAACCACATTAATACCTCCCGCCAGACTTCCAAAGGACTGTCACAGGGCAGCATACTAAGCCCACTGTTATACACAATATACACCTATGATTTTGAAAACCTGTTTAATCCAGACGAAAGTGTTGCAATTCGCAGATGATATCGTTATCTACACAGAAGGAAAATCCATAGCAATCTGTAACAATAAACTAGAAACCGCAATGAGAGAGGTCCATGGTTGGTCCACATAATAACGGATTTTCAATATCAGAAAATAAGTCAGCTATAGTTAACGTTACACGAAAACGATACCAACCACCAAATGTTATCCAATTATACAACTATGAGTTTCCATACAAGACATCCATAAAATTTTTAGGCCTGATATTAGACTGCAAATTAAATTGAAAAGAACATATCAATTATCTCATAAGAAGAACTGAACAATCGATTAATATCCTGAGAACCCTATGTCGACATAATTGGGGAGCAGACCCCAACCTAGCTTTATTATTCTATTAGAAGTCTCACAAGGTCAATTCTAGACTATGGGTGTATTTTTTATGGCACTGCAGCAGACACACATTTAAATAAAATAGAATGTGTGACACCCCATACCCCCCTCGTATGTTTATTAATCTTTTTCCAGAGAAAAAGAAACATACTTTTGGCCTTTTATGTGATCGTCTAGTTTTATAGTGGTAGGACCCAAAATACGTTGTGTTTGTAGCTTTTACTTAGATTCTTTTTATAAAGTTTGATATTATTTAACTACGGTGAACTATTTTAATTTACTATATTTATGCACTGGTAAACTGAAATCTGATATTTAAGTTTACGTTACTTGACCTTCTGAAAGAAAACGATTAGTGAAAGAATACTCTCGAAATGGTTAAACTTGTTTATTTTATTTTAAAACAACTGTCACAGTCAATAAATGTAATGGCCTGGGCAGACGGGCAGGGCAAAACGTTACTACCTGCCAGGAGAAACTTCCCCTGAGATTCAGCTGTGTGCCCAGTGTCCACCAAACGATTGATAGGTAATACAAGTCTCGCTTTATAATTACCGGGCCGTTGTCGCCGACAGTCTCAATAGGAGATCGCTATGTTACGTAAAATACGTTGAACAATGTGCTTACGACAAAACTTTGTCGCAGCGAGGCAACTGCCCCTCTATTTGTTTCTTTTATGTTTCTTTTTTGTTCGATGTGTGCGTCAACAGAACTCTGAAAAACGCGGAGACAACTGTCCCCTAATTATCGTAGATTGAGATATTTGTATGTAAAACACAGCGACACATAATGAAAATGTACAGTTACTGTGGCCATAAATACATTACGGTATGCCACCGAATTATCACTCAAAGGGTCGGTCGGTCAGAACCCAGATGGCATATTTTAAAAGCGTGCTTGAAGGTTGTAAACCTATCCTTGCGCTCAGCGGTACCGAGCAAACAAAAGAGTATTCAAGGGATAAATATACTATTCTAAACTAAATGACGTTAATAATCGTTGCCATCGGCCCAGGGAGTTATAAAATTCCTTAAAACGGGGTTACTCGGTTATAGTCCGAACACAAGAGATATTTACAATTTGTTATGCAAAGCAATTAATAAAATATATAGTACCACAGGGACGCGCGTTCTGCCCCGATTTATAAAGTCGTAATTTGTTATTTCTAGTTCGGAAAGTTAAATATTTGGTAACGAGTTATACTTGACATTCTCACCTAGTCTTGGGACGACGGTGAGATTCGAAAAACTCTCTCCCCCGGTTTCCCTATTCGGCTCGTCATCGGGACCCATATTGTAGTTGGACGCGAAGACGTCCACCTCTCCGCCACTTCGTAGTAACATACAATAGGCGTGTATGTGGGGTGGAGAAATGTATTTTCCGCGGTTACGTAGACTTTGGACCGTATCGAGGGGAGCGGGACAGGCGCCGATTCACGACTCCAGCTCACCCCACTAAAGTTTTTAATTCTGTCTCCTCCATAGGTTTACGAAGGGTTGTGGCAGGCGCCGATTCACGACACAGCTCGCCACAAGGAAGTCTTAGGACAGTCTTCCACGATTGGGGTTTTGGGTCCGGTATTTATACGATTTTGTCCTGTGACGTATTACATATCCTACATGCAAAAACAAGCTGCTAGGCGAACACTCCGAGCGCGTCCCGGTCCAGATGTCGTACCCTGGTACTGGATTATGGGCCTTCGTCTAAGCGTTACGTAGTGGCTATTTTCCTGTGACGGTCAACTTTTAACCGATTCCGACGCAACTTTTTTAAAATATCACGTATTGGAATTTAACGAAATCTCATAACTTGTACGGATAATTAACTAAAATAAGATAAATTTAGGAAATTTACGCGTAATGAGGCAGCCCAGGGCTGGGGTGTCTCAAATGTATAAGAAATAAATGCCTGAGAATATGTGTTGGATATCTACCTAGCACTCCGATAGTTATTCTGGAAGCCGAAACGTGGGAACCACCTCTACAACTAAGAAGACAATTTCTTAGCGATAAATTTGTACTAAATTTACATGCAAAAAATAGTGAAATACTTGTAAAAATCAGCAAGCTAGCCACATTATGCCTTACATCCAGATATTGGGATAAAAATAAAACACCATTAATAGCCGAAAGTGTTTTACACATGTCAGATTATTTAGATGCCCTGTATCAAATCGAAGGACGTCCATGTCACTCGATAGAATATAAAAAGTACCAGCCCATAAAATGCTATATAAACCATGATCACAGCAATTATATCCCACTTCAAAGTCAAAATCAGTTCAAAAAAGAACTACAAACTATACCTATGGAAAAATCATGAAAAAATGTTTACAGATGGATCGAAGGTAGATAATAAAGTTGGATGTGCCATATTTTATCCAATAGAAGATCTCGAGCTCCTATACAAATTACCAGGCGTATCATCGGTGTGCAGTGCAGAACTTGTTGCTTGTTGCTATAAGAGAAGCATTTAAATTATGTTTGAATTCGGACAAATTAAACTTTGTTATCTTCACAGATTGTAAGAGCGCTGTAGAAAAACTACAAAGTACATATCCACATTCTAATATTAATCATATTGTGGCAGAAATACTCTCATTTAATGACAACGCAATATAAGATTTTTAAAATATAAATGTATGATGGATTAAGGCACACGTCGGAATAGACGACAATGAAAAAGTGGATAGGCTTGCTAAAGAAGCAACTAGAAACGGTGTAAACTTAAACCTCAAGGTACCAAAAACCGACCTCTATAACTCACTCAAAGTCAAAATGAAAAAATTGTGGAAACACAAATTTGAAACATGTGAGAAGGGTCAATTTTATAAAAATATAAAAAAAATATTCCCACACATCCATGGTTCCAAAATGACACCAACCGGAAATATATTCAAACACTAAGTCGAATAAGAAGTAATCACGCCCTACATCCCAAATATAAAAACAAGATAGGCTTGTCTGACAATCCACATTGCATTTGTGAAGAAATAGCTGACATGCAACATATTATCTTAGAATATCCGTTAGAATACTCAAACATTGACATACTGTACCAAAATTTAAACGAAATAAATATTCCGATATCAATTAACCTGAACTTTTTGCTAACATTAGGAAACTCTGATGTCTAAAATTATATATTTATTTATAAAATATGTAAACATAAAGTTATAGGGTCGAAGCGGGCTGAACAGGCATCGCTTGGCCTATATGTAATATATTAAAATTATTAAACAAGATAGAATGCTAAATAAGTATCTGTTTCAGTATGTCGACCATAGCTTGAAAATATATATGTGTACGTAGTAAATACATGCGTATGTGTATATATTAAAAATAGTCTGGCCAGTTGGTTTCATCCAGAGCCACTCAACGTAATACACACACACACATTTTCTCTTCTACATATATTATTTGATTATTATTGATTATTGAAGTAGATAAACAGAGATTCCTTAGATATAAGGATATGCTATTTTTGTAGAGGAATCAATAATAATGGTAATAATAAGTTTATTCATATAAAAAAATTTAACAGCTCAATAATTGCAGTAAATGTTTTTAAGAAATAAGAAATAAAATGAATAAACCACCAGAACTCAAACTCAAAGAGACAAAGTATAACATTTTGACGTTAGGTTTTGGACATTGTCTTCTATTATATTCGAAATGCAATTTAATTTCCTAAACAAAAGGTATACTTGTTGAAATGCGATAAAATGCACCCTTTCTGAGAAATTTATTTGTATTTGCGAAATAAAATAAAGATAGATACAATTGGCTTTCTTTGAACTGGTGTATGACAAAGTTGTAAATCGCGTATTTCTCATTGAATACATAAAAATTACCTTCATTTCACAATCTAACTATTTTTTTAGTTTTGCGTTTTCCTTTGTGTTAAATGGAGTAAAATCATTATCATTTGCTGACCTTTACAAATATCTCGAAAACTGTCAATATTTTCATATGAGTATTATGCACAAAGTACCTTTTATTTTTAACTTAGATTACGGAAAAATAAAAAAATATAGGTTCTCATTTAAAAAACCAAAGTTGCTACCTGTCCAGAAGAATCGACACATCCTGTATAATTGGTATTATTTTGATTTTATAGAGTTTGTGAAACTAGGTACATAATAAAAAAGAAATATGTATTTAGCTATTTTAATAACCAAGATATTGGACTTCCGCTCACTAGGTGGACACGCTGTATTTGAAGTAAGTTAAGCAATTCTATCTTGGGTAGATATTTTTTCCCTAAAGCCAGATTGTTTTATTGATAAAAGTTTTTCTAAGTGTTTGTTAATTCTAGCTTTTAATATTTTTTCAAAGATTTTGGCAATGGTACTTGTTAATGTAATTGGGCGGTAATTAGAAACATCTAGGGGCAACCATTCTTAAATAGCGGTTTAATTATACCAACTTTAAATATTTCAGGTACCTCTCCAGTTTCTATAATTTTATTGATTAGATGACAAATTAATTTGGTCATAATATCTGTGGTACTTTTTATATATTCTGATGTTATCTAATCTAATCCTGGCGATCTTCTATTTTTTAACGATTGATTTTATAATATCCCTTACCTCATTTTCAGCGGTTGCATTTATGAAAATCGAGTCTGAAACGTTAGTAATATTTTTTCTCTCTACGTTGTTCATATTTTTAGGAATTTCATTTGCTAGTTCTTTACAAATATTAACGTGGCATTAAAAGATTTTGCCATTTCATATTCATTTAGTATTATATCACCGTTTAGCTTTTTTAATTTATCAATTTTTTCCTACCTAGATTTTGTTTTATTAGAAAATTTAGCAAACATTTGCGATAAGTTTTTGGGATTGTCTTTATTTCTAGTAATTTCTGCTTTACCTATAATAATCGACTTTTACTTTTCTTATTAATGATAATTAATTTATTTTTATAATCATTATATTCTTGTTTTTTGTATTGTTATTCGGGTAATTTGTAACATAGTTATATAATTTATTTTCTTTATTTACAGATGTTAACAGACCTTTTACCTTCGCTATTTTTTAATATTTTTAACAATTGTATACGATTTTAAATAGTATTTTAATTTACCAACCACAATCTCAGTCATTTCATTTACGTTATCAGTATCATAAAAAGGTTGCCAGTTTTATTTATTTAGTTCCATATTTACCTATTTGTATTTAATATATTTTTTAGAATAAATGCTGTCTTTTTTATATTAATTTTATTTTTAGGATTTATATGCAAAATAGTAGGGTTGTGGTCAGTTATTGGTAGTTTGGATACAACTGGTATAAAAGTTTCCTGTAAATTATACGACTTAATAAAGATATACGTATGCATAAGCCTGTATTTTCTTTTTCGCGTGTAACTTTATTTATATACGATAGATATCCATTTTCACTCAATATATTTAGGTATTCACGTGCAAGCCTGTTTTGGGAAAGTATCATTATTATTTAAAATGTGATATCCTGAAATATTAAACAATAAACATTGGTAAAACTGAAATTTAATGGTACATATTTTAATTTATTCCTAAAGATGGTGAATCTATCCTAAATTATTGTATTTAAAATTTTCTCTTCTTATAAAATCTAGAAAATCTAAAGTTGAGCTATTAAAACAGAGCTTTATATTGTACAATGAAGTCTCAATTACTTCTTGTGATAATTATTTATATTGAAAAATTAAATCTGTCTATTTCACTGATATGCTTGATCGCAAGTCAACCATGTGTTAACTGCTGATCTACCGCTCTCGTAATGTGTCAATTAATCATATTCTTTATATTTTCAATATCGGATTGCAAATATTGTAAACGCTCTCAAAAATGAATTGCTTAGCATGAAAATCTGATTACAGGAAATACCAGAAAACGTACCTATACATAATTATTACTCTCTACTTCTACTTCCATACTAATCCAAAAAAGCTCCATTTCCCCCACATCCCACAAAATGAATGTAGGATTACGAGTGAATAGTTGAGAATTTTCGTGGGCGAAATGCCATTTGGCATGTACACCGGGGAAATGCAAAAGTTAGTGTCAAGTCTGATAACACTGCTTCCATTCTAATACTATTCAACGTCTCTTCAAATGACATATCTAATACGTTTTGTGGTTATTCAATAAAAAGCATTTTACTCACATATATAAATCAATAATATGTCTTCATTTCTTTTTATACATAATATACACCTGTGATTTTGTACAAACAAACATTAATATTTTTTGAAAAGAAAAATTTAATTTCTAGTAACACGTTCTTATAAACTAGAAAGTAAAAAAAATAATAGTACCTATATTAAAGTATAAGTGGATATTGAAGTTTGGATCATGGATAATAGGTCACTAAGACCATGTGACAAAACTACACAAAATACTGCTTGCGGTGTAACCAACAGGGGCAAACTTTTTTAACATAAATAGAACACAATGTATATTTTTGCAGTTTCTTGTTCATTCTAAAATTCTGATTTCAAAAAAATGTAAAAAATTGGAATTCATTAAAAAACTGTGTTGAAAATATGAATAAACCGAAAAACACAAGTATGCCTTTACGGAATTCTATCTTATAGAAAGTAGACATTGGATTTGACACATGGGCAGTACGCAAAGTTCTTCAATTGAAGAAAAGTGTTTTCTCCGCAAATTTTGTATATTTAAAAATTCATTAAAACAATCAAATTTAGTGAACGAATTTTAAATGGGAACATGTTTTTTTCCCTATAATCGACTGTAGATCTCTAAAGGACGTATTTTGTGACCATTTAAGGTCTGTGGAAGAAGAAATGCCTCGCCTCCTATGATTTTCTATTGGTACCAAAATTCAGGAAATAATAATAATAAACATCTTTTCTAATGCTAGAATTGACATATTAATAATGATAAAATGATGAACAGATGCAAAGATACGGCGAAGATTAGCCAAGGCAATTCTTACACTTAACCACATACACGGGGTGTCCAAAAAAAGGTTGACAACTTTAATTGTGTTTTATTTTGTTTCAGTTAATCTTTAAGCGTTGAAATTTGACCTTGTGAAAGAAAATACTTGGAATTCATTATGGAACGTTACACCATTCCATAACGAATACAAATTGTGGAAACCGTTTACCTAAGTCACTGTTCAATTACAATAACGCTTAGAAGACTGTCGGAAATTCTAGGCAGAAACAATGTGCCAAGACAACAATTTACCGTTTAGTGAATGTGTTTGAAAGAAGTGGCTCAGTAAAAATCTCCCGAAGTCAGGTCGCCCTGGAACGTACGGAGCAAAATATTGAAAATATCCAAATAAGTGTGGTTGAAGATCTGATTACTTCGACTAGACTAGTGCACAAGAACTGAACTTTACTCGTTCTTCATTACAGAATATCCTCGCTGATTTTGGACGTTAACAAAGTTATCAGTAGAGGAGTATGTATTATATAATTTAACTGCATGATAATGTGTGAGAGACCTTCTAACTAAAGCAGTATAATGGTGGGGTATAGTGAGTTTATCACAAAACCTTATATTTAGTAAATGATTTTAGTTTCTTTTTAAGATATAAGGCACAGATAGTAATAAAAGGCGTTAAATAAATGTAAGGAAATGACATTTTGTAGTTGAATCGACATTTAACCATTTTAAATTTTTATAACTACCACAAATCACATTAGCGATTTTTTTATTGAAACACTGAATATATGATGATGTTCAGAATCCTCTAGAATACCATTGATTTAAATTTCGTGGAATTTTGGATTTATGGAAAGGTAAAATTTTTTTCAGAAGAGAATTATTATTTTTAACAGAGAATGGTATAGATTGTGAAAACAAATGAATGTTCAGATTAGTGAATATTTATGATTTCATAGTAAATATCTGAAAAAATATATGATAGGTATTTCGTATGCCTGTAAGTTTTATAGGTATATTTCAACTTATTATTTTCGATAAATATTTATAATTACATCAGGTAATAGTTTGCATTTTACATTTAAATTTATTTGAAGAAAAATATGATCGAAAATATATACGGTGGGCAACATGTGTTTGCCACGAAGCAATTATAAATCAATTTGATAAAGAAAGAATATACATACTCGAAATGTAAATTTTATTGGTGGTGAATTAAACAGAAGAAACAGTATAAGGTGAAATAAAGTATCTCTCTCACTTGTAATAAAATTATTTGAATACGAATTAAAGCAAAAAAGTATTGATTTTTTATTTATTGCGGGATCTATTATTATTAACCTAGGATCCATTAATATAATAAATGTGTAGCCATTACGTTAAAAAATCATATCCTATTTAAAGATGTTTTATATTTTGTTTTAGACTGTAAAACATCTAAAATCTCAGATATTGAATAGTTGAAATACATACAAATGAAATCTGACACAACAGACAAAAGTGAAAGTAAATCAATATGAATATAAAAAAAACTTTTAATTTTTCCAATGGTCCATAATGGAACTACAAGTTAACATTACCATGATTAAACATGCTTATGTAATATCATATTAAATATTGAACGCATGAAAGGACGAATATTTAATTTTAAGTTTTAAATTTTCGATCTACATTTTTTAACGATCTTCCATGATCATCAATTTTTAATCCTCCCTCCTCGATCTTGAATATTCATTCTCCATCTTCACTTTAATTTCTAGTCTTTAATTTCCTATCCAGAATCTATAAATTGTCAATCGCCACATTTCAATTTTTAATTATTAATTGGCAATTTCTACAAACATCGAAACACTAAAAAAGCACTCAACGCCCGTTTCGTCAACCAAATTGTCAAACGATTAAAAATCAACTTTATGTCGGACCACGTTATAAAGGACTGTTTATGACATAGTTTTTTTGCTATAAAGTACCTCTTTATTGTACTAATAAAATAAAGTTTATGTGAGATTTTGATGTAAAGTTACTTTATTTTACTGTTATGTCAGATTTGACGTTTTCAAATTAATATGTACATAAATAGCTATTAACCGCCTGTGGAAGATGCCAACTTGATTGGTTAAACACACATCGAGTGCAATATGTTTAGTCTTTGAGGAAACTATCTCAGTGTTACCGATCCAAAAATACCTCCTATCAACTGCCAACTAGCAACTGTCAACTAGCAACTGTCAACTGTCGTCCGTCAACTTTTAATGATTAATTAGCAATTTTATTCGTAATTTTATTATGTGTCTTGTTAATCAATATTAAAAATTAATCAGTTTTTTGTTAAACACTGGCCTATTATTTCTATAAATTTTAAAATCTATATTGTTCATGTGCACAATTAGGTTTTATTATTCTTTCTTAAATTTTGACAGATTGTTTTATTGGCTTCTATAATCGTGGAGAGAAATTATTAATTTTTAAGAAGAATTAGGTGTTTTCCTCTTTAGACAATGCCTCAATATATCATGAGGGAGCACAATACGTTCTACAAACACCGTGCATGTTCATTGTGTACAGTTATAAATTATGTATTCCAATTTAGCAAGGATAAAGGTTGGGGCTTTAGCTTGTTTGTCAGCGACAGTAGTGCACCTAATTAGTTTATTGAACTATATGATCCAATATAGTTATACCTGATTTTGGAGGACTGTTGATATAAAATCAATATCACAGAATTATTAATATGGAGAGAATTTATAATTTGTAACATAGTAATGCACTTGCGGGAACGTCGGTGAAAGATAAAAGAGAATAAAAAATGTAATTGCTAATAACTTGCATACATTATCGAAAATTGTCTGCATGACAAATTATACTGTAATTCGTGGTGGCATTTTGAAAGTGGTTGTGAAAGAATTTAAATAATTTAAAGGAAAACGTATATTTCGTATACAGCATTTTTAAAACTATAATATTGAAACTACTCGACAAATTTTAAAGCGGTTTTCAAATTCTGAATGCATATACTTTTTGTAATAAAACTCTCGTAACTGAGTTTTTATGTTAAGTATGTAAACTGTATATTAGAAAATGGAAAAAATGTGACACAAATTAACCGAAATTACTACGTAAATGAAAGAAAAATCACATTTTATTTTGTTCATGCCTTCTATCAATTAAGAATATCTTGTAACGAAGTTATTTTTTCGTTCCCATTTTTCTATTCTTTGGTTTAGTTTATTTAGTTTGAAATTAGGCATCTCTGTGTTGTTATAATTATTATTGTATTATATTAATCATTATAGCTGATTACGATTAATATTTTCATTCTCTTTCCATACTTAAATTATATCTTAAAAATATTATGTTGTCCAGCTTCTGTAATAATTAAAATAATTATAATTATATTGTTACTGGTTCCAGAAGTTAGTTACTAGTAAACGCTATTTTAAATTATGTACACATACATAACATATGCTTTCTGTAATAATTTAGTTTTCTTTCAGTTCTGTCAGTAGAAGTTAGTTGCCGGTTTATTCCATATTAAGTTGTTTTCATCGATATAGAATCATATATGCAATAGACACCTTGTATTCTGAATTTCTGAATTATTTGTGGGGTAAGCTTATGCTTACATGCACAAAGTGGCAGTGCTAAACTGATTTTCGTCATAGTTAGTACATAATGTTATAATTACTCCGGTCAATTTAGACATAAAAATAGTGGTCAAATAACAAAAATTCCCGGAGAGCCAAATATTGGTGGAGAGTTGGGGTTTACCATTACAAATAAAGCTTTAAAAATCCCCATCGATCCTATGTGTGCTACAAAAGTTATTCGGGGTCAAAGGTAAAAATTTGAGGTTTTTTGGATTTTTCTCGAAAACGGTAAGTTTTATCAAAAAAAAACCTCAAACCAAAGTTGTAGATCTTAAAATTCTCTACAAAAATGGTCTTCATGATTTTTTTCCTAAGAGTTACCATTCCTGAGATATCGCGATTCTAAGAATCACATTATACATGATATGCACACATTTCCACGCCACCTGTGAGGTAGTGTATTCGGCGCGTTTTTTTACCGTGGTTTCCCCTGTAGGCCTACTCCACTAACTGTCATGACAATTTTAGGATAATTTAAGGGAACAATACCCGTCAAGTTCTAGATATTACCTTATTATTGAAATTGATTATTGATATTGCTGTTGATTATTGGGTTAACTATTGTTTTGATTTCTTTAGATATTTTAATCAGATTCATACTCTTGAAAGTCTACTTCAACAGTCATGTCTTCTCGATTTCTTCTTCTTCCTCTTCCTCTTGCTGGATGTTCATAAATTGTTCAAATGTGGCTGAGTCATTGGTCTCTTCATTAAAATCACAGGAATCTTCCTCTATTGTACTCAACTGGACATTTGAGCAAGACTGACCTTGGCAATCGGTGCACGCTGGAGAACACAGCAAACCGACTTTTTTACAGCCACATTTGGCACTACAACCTTTTTTGCAATTGCAAAAAATAGTGTTGAGGAGTTTTTCTGGAGCAGGTGGGAGTAAAGTTTGAATCGGTTCCAGAGTATTATCTATCAATTTCCAACCCCAGTCTTCGGGGTTCAGTTGATTGCCTAGCCATGTTTGAACTTGATAGTATACTCGATACAAGTGTTGAATAGCAGATGCCGATGTTGGAGGAAGACATGATAGTTGTACTTGTTTCTTGTTTCGCGTATTTTTTACAAAAGTTAAGTATCGGTAGAGGCTAGGCAATCAACTGAACCCCGAAGACTGGGGTTGGAAATTGATAGATAATACTCTGGAACCGATTCAAACTTTACTCCCACCTGCTCCAGAAAAACTCCTCAATAGTTAACCCAATAATCAATAGCAATATCAATAATCAATATCAATAATAAGGTAATATCTAGAACTTGACGGGTATTGTTCCCTTAAATTATCCTAAAATTGTCATGACAGTTAGTGGAGTAGGCCTACAGGGGAAACCACGGTAAAAAAAAACGCGCCGAATACACTACCTCACAGGTGGCGTGGAAATGTGTGCATATCATGTATAATGTGATTCTTAGAATCGCGATATCTCAGGAATGGTAACTCTTAGGAAAAAAATCATAAAGACCATTTTTGTAGAGAAGTTTAAGATCTACAACTTTGGTTTGAGGTTTTTTTTTTGATAAAACTTACCGTTTTCGAGAAAAATCCAAAAAACCTCAAATTTTGACCTTTGACCCCGAATAACTTTTGTAGCACACATAGGATCGATGGGGATTTTTAAAACTTTATTTGTAATGGTAAACCCCAGCTCTCCACCAATATTTGGCTCTCCGGGAATTTTTGTTATTTTAAATGTCTATATTGACCGGACTAAATTTGGTAAACTCGTGACGTTTGGCGTCGTTACTCTATTGAAATAAGTAGCCAATAAATTGTAAATATCGGTATCAGTATTAGATTCTAAATCATTATAAAATAGTGTTTGTAGAATGCTAAGACTATTTTTTCTTTGAATCGAAAAACCACATAAAAAATATTTACATGTTCCAATGATTCGCAGACTGATTACTGATTTTCATTGATGACTTAAATTGAATCATGTGCTAGTACAGAAAAAATGTTACTCCTCAAATAAATATCCTCCCACTGCAGGTACTAAGCTCAATATTCCATATTTTCTTAAAATAAAAAAATCATCAGTCATTATAAAGTCATTCAACTAAAAAAAGAAAATTCTGGAAATGAAGATTATAAAATCATAATCACAAAAATATAGGAGGAAATAGACCAGTGTATCAGGCCCTACGCATTTTAAATTATTTCAGCGTGACCCTTTAAGGGTGCAAACTGTTCTTTGCAATGATGTTAATCGATGAAGTGGTTCTGTTTTCTACTAACCACTGGCAATATCATCCATCGTTCTTTGTCTGTTTCTTCGATCCTCTAACGACTGAACCATTTAAGAGAATTTAGTACTTATTTATGTTTATTTGTAGTGTAGTTATAGTAATTAAACGCCAACATAAGGAAATGAAACGGTTGGAGCAGAGCAGAGGAAGCTATAAATAACGTAGCAATTCAATCTTATCACGTAAATAATCGCACTGCACACCGCCGATTTGAAAATAAGCTCGTGGAAAGGAAGATTTATTAAAGAACACTAGTTAGGATTCGTTTGCATTTGATTAACAGAGATAGAATCTGTCTGAATGAAAGCGAGGTTCTTTATAGGTGTTCCAAAGGAAAGGCATATTTTCAGTGGCAGTTTCTCGTTGAATACGCGTTGTGCCATCCCAACGTAAATAAAAATCAATGATACATCTTCTATTCTCCCGCTTTCTCACATATTTACTACTGGTCGCGTAGATGTTTACTATAAGGAATAATAAAATAAGGGGTTCGTATATCGCGTCTTATTGACTCTCGTTTTTGATATTGATCGATCGCATCAGGTTCTGCAATATGTTTACCGTGACAAATAGTTATACCAATTTTGTTTAGCATTGGCCACGCAGTATGAACCTAATATATTCAAAGGATCTGTATGGTGAATTACGCTTTGAGTAAAATAGGTAGGTACTACATGATCATACCTAATATTTGAATGACTTAACATCATGTCATGTAATAATAATAAACAAAGAAAGATAATTTGCTTAATTTTATACGAAATTTAATGGTGCATGTGTTTTTCCTTTTTATTTATATTTGTGTGTACGTGTTTTATCATATATTCATAGTATAACTTCGTTCAGAAAGCAGGTGAAATCTCTAATATTTGCAAACAGACAATGAGTCTAATTATTTTTGTTTTTTTGTGTGTTAAGATTATATTAATTGTGCTATTATATATATTATAAATGTATTCTCTTAGGAATTTTTTTTTCTGTAATATTTTTTTGGTTATAAAGTTAATTTAACAGTCATGAGGGGGTTGCGTGAAAGAGCAACTATGTTGAACGTCGCCTCCTCTTTATATGTTATTATTTAAAATTTGTATATTTGCATATAAAATAATAAAGACGTATTATTATTATTATTATTATTATTATTATTATTATTATCCAGCGGCCGAATAACGCCATACATTTGATAGTTCATTTTTGTAGTTTATTATTGTTACTACAAAGATCAAATTCATAAAATTATCACTGGCTAAAATTATCAAAATTTCGATTATAGATTGAACTTTAGTAGTAACATAGTTCCAAAGTTTACGCGAAGCTGATGATTTGTAAAAGGGTTTTTTGGCTTTCTAAACATTTTAATTTCTTGAAAGTTTTGTCGTGGTGATCTTCTGATGCGATGTCACTATATAAAAAATATGATGACATGAATTGCTCCAATTAATCGTCATTTACTTGTGTTGATATTTAAGGGGGCTAGTTTCAAAATTTCTTCGACGGCATAGAGCGAGTAATCGCCATTCGGAGCGTGACAAACTTATATAAATTAAATGGGAGTCGTGTAGAAAACATTATTGTATCAGAATAAGTGAATTAGCCTCACATTACAACGGGATAGAGGAAAGCCATACACCTATTGTTCTCCGGTGGCTTGTACACTCAGGTCAAAAAGTATTTATCTTGACTTTTATTTGGAAGAATTACCTATAGGATTTTGTATGCAGAGTGGAATAATAATAATAATAATAATAATGTGGTTTTTATCACTAATAATTATCAAATAATAATTATAATAATAACAAAAAATCTGAATATGAAATATGTATTAAGTTGTCAAGCGTCAAGCGTAATCGATAATTCGATCTTTTTTCCATAATCGCTAGTTATCATCTTCACAGCGTCTCATTTTGTTTGGAAGCAAAAAAGAAAATTTTTAGGTTCGATTTGGACCGAATTTTTTTTAATGGGAAGCCAAATAAAAAACGCACTAGTAGAGTTTATTGGATTTTATAAGAGGCAAAAAATTATGAAATCAAATTAACGACTTTTTATTTCAAATCTGGGTGTGTATGGATTTGGATATGGCAATAAACAAGACCATTCCAAATACATTTTTGTACTTACATAGTTTCAGAAAAAAAAAATCTAATTTTTTTGTTTTTTAAAATTAAATAGACCACAAGCCACAAGTATGGACTTTTCTATGATTAGTTTATTTATAGTTTTAAAGACAATAGAAGATAAAAAAATAAATAAATTAGGAGTGGATGTGGAAAGGATAAAAATAAAATTTCTGACATTTTGCAACGTGTTCAAAGTATAATTTTTGAGTGCAAGTAAGCCCGTGGCCATGCTTACGGTCGCGGCTACACGAACGCCACGTGCCACGAATGCAGAAATGTGTTAAAGTAGACCACATCTTTATAGTGCACATAAAAAATGTTGATGATTTAAGTTCTCATCGGTATCAAATCCCGACGATTTTTATGTGCACTATAAAGATGTGGTCTACTTTACAAGGATTCTAATAGCTGGCCATACTTGCGACCTGCGACAGCAACAGATTTTACGACAAGCTGTTCGCGGCGTTTGTGTCACTTCGACCAGGTCGCTAGCTTGACCACGGGCTAAGCACTCATGTATTTCATTTTTTCTTCCCACCTTTAGGAAGAATAGATTCAATCCAAAGAAAAATATAAATTTTTAATATATATTCACGTTTTGTTACGTAAACAGAAACACACCACAGAAATTAGACTACCCCCAAATCCAAAACCAAAGGCTGTCCAGAAGGGGGCTACACATTTGAAAAACGCAGACAAACATCCATACCCATCGACATTGCCATTTGCTGATGCCGGGCCTCGACCAGGACACGATAGGCAGTGTGACCAGAGCCATGCCTGTCACTCATGCTCTAGCCCACTACGCCACCGAGTCGGTTAAAGGTACCACAGGAATTGTTTGTAACTATTTTCAGATTGATGTCCACATGTCGTGTACGGTAAAACAATTTTTCTACTCCCATCTTTAAAATGCCAGATTCCATGGCGCAAGTGATCTTTTAAATACACCTTGACGACCTTAACAAGCGGTTTGGGTGAATTTAGTTCTAGATTTTTCAATGGCAAAAATCAAGTTAATTGCCCATGTCCCAAGTCATCAATCTGTCAAAATAACTCGACTGCACTATGGTAACCATGTTTATTGATATGATAATAAATGGAATAATAAAATAATTTCCAAATTTTTTATTTAGATATTTGCTGTCGTCGAAAAAGTATAGTATGCAACTCGTTTTATAAACTTGTTAGTTAGTCATTCATTTTATTAAACACTCGATTCGCTACGCTTCGCTCGTGATTATTAAAACTCGTGACTAAAATGATCTTATTAATTTATATGTAGTTCTAGTTAAATAATTCATCGCCTGTGGGACACATTGCGTGTAACATCAAGTTGCACTACAAAGAAGCTGCTGCCTTCATACTTTCTTTAAGTATATAATGGCTATTACTACTTTGCGTGCCCAATGTATTCAAAGGCAACATTTACATGAAACATAATAAATATGAATTATACCACAAGCTACCTGACAAAATTTATTACTGCAAAATTAATTTAGAGATAGATAAGTTGTTAATACATAATAGTTACTTATTTTGATTAAAACATGGTATTCGACAGAATAGTCCAAGATATACGTTTATACATATAGGATTTTAGTTCATATTAGGTAAGTTAGAAACGAAAAAGTCTTATCACCACAAATCTGCATTGATTCCAAACAAGTCTTTTGGTAAGTAATAGCTTACATATCTAGGAATGTTATGAGTATCATAACTGCCGCAGATGTCGGTTTTGAATTTTTAAGACATTTAAGGCTGTTATTATTCATAACATCCGTGATTTGTTCAATAGTTTATCGGTTTCAGAAAATAAAGACATTATTAATAGATACTATAAGAAACAGGAGCAATAGTGATACATTTCAGTATTTAATTATTATTGTTTGAGTTTTCTGTCTATATTAATAAATAGCCCTATAGTTTCATTATTTATTATTTCATCTGTTGACGGTTGTTGACAGATCTGTATTGTAATATTACCGTACAAGCTGTTGGCATGGCAATACATATTACTCTACAACTTAGTTATGACTTACTTACCAGCTTACGTTTGTATATGTAAACAAAGGATTAATATCCTGAAACCGATAAATAATTTTTTTAATATTTATATGTCTTTTACAATATATAATTTTATTACATAATATTTAAAAAATAGCTAAAATTCCATATATTTCAATAATCGCAAAAAATAGGGAGTATGACCGTAAGTTTGACGTAGGTATGCGTTTCAGTAAATTAACAAATTTTCGTGGAGCCCAGGCGTGGATTGTCATAACCTATATAAATGGTAGACAGCATTGATCTGAAAAACTCAAATAAAATACTCTACTACTCTAATACTATATTAATGCTAAACTACTATAAATAGTATTCAGTATTGAAAGAAGATACCTACTTTCTTATACACATCATGTAAAAATTGAAATCCAGTATAATTCCAATGAAAAATCTCAATTTGTGAGCTATTACAAGAAATGGGAATATGAATTTCGTAATAACATCATTTTAAGTATAGTTAATTTCCTTATTAGAAACAGACTTAAAAGTCAAATAGATAAAAAGATGTTAATAAGTTTAGCAGCTTTATCATTTTTTGATGTGAAAATTATCTATTCCCAAAAACCATTCTTCAGAACACAAATTTCAATGTTGTTTTTCTGAGAAGTATTCCACAATAATAAAGGTCTCTTCAGGTGTATCTAAAGATATGCCACCACCTTTAGCTTCGTCAATGCTTTCCACAATTTAAGCTTATCATTGTCATCAATTTCTAACAAAGCATTAACTTCGTGGTTGAGCTTCCTAGGGGAATCTCAATTTTTTATAATTTCCGCAGCACATGTCGGTCGGGGTAAGCCTAATCTTCTCAACTAATTTCATCAATATTAAAGCTCTTTTATATACCTTATCTTACCCTTGTGAAAATAAATATTTCAGTACCATCTCCTAAGGTTTTGTGTTGCCATAGATTATTGTATGCACTAGATAGTTAGACGTATTGTTTAATTTCATTGCTCATAAATGGACCTCAATTTTTTTTATGGTCTTATTTATATTAACGTCCCGGTGCGAAGCTTCATTTCACTTCAACTAGTTGAAGTGAAATGAAACTTGCAACTCTATCAATGAACAATTATATTTACTTTCAAGATCTCTCACCTAATCGCACAACATATTGTTAGAAATTCTTCATTCGAAAAGCCCTGTGTTAAAACCCAATCGATGACATTTTAGAAACTACATGTAAAATTTGCTCCCATGCCCAGATGATTGCAAGAAGTTTCGGATTGCAATGGAGGTTTCAAAAAGTACTAAGTTCATTTTGGGTTATTTCTTACATTTTTAGAAATACTGATTTCCTTGAGTTGGTTTTAATTACTCAGAAATAAGATGAATAATGATTAAAACTGAGATTACTTTGAAAAATTATTTTGTTTTCTATTTTTTATAGTAAAATACAAAAGTATGTATTTAAAAAATATATTATTATGGATCTTAAGCGTATGAGAAACTATAATAAATTATAATTAAGAAAGACAAATAAGAAATTAGGTTTTTCGATATATTGTTGCTGAATTTAAATATATTAACATACCGTAAATATTTACTGTACAATTCTAACTTCCATAATAATATACTTTAAATGTTTAAAAGCTTTAAACTGAATTTTCAAGTTATCGTCGTCTACGTTATAATAAAATACACAATGTGTTTTGTATATATACATCAGACACACGTTATAAGAAGATATCTTATGTATTATTCATCAAGATCAAAGCAGAAACAATTTAGATATTCCAATATACAAGAATGTTACGGTCTCTGCCATTTGAATGAATGAGATTTAAAGAAGCCTGAAAAATAACAAATCTCGAAAGTATAATTTGTCACTTGAATCAGCAAGAAGTTTATTATTGAAGATTTTTTAGATAAAGAACCTGTGTTTTAGACATTTTTATTATTATCTATGAGTATGTAATGCAATTATTAAGTATATTCTGGAGAAAATTACCAGAAAATGTATATTATTATAAGACAACTCTAAAATTTCGTAGATATTTAAACAGTATAAAGCAATCAAGAGAAAAAAATATAAGATAATATGTATTTATCGGCCGGTTTTGAAGAACTCCAGATGTGAAATAAAATTTGTCCGAAAAAACATGAAACAAAATCGTCTTCTTTCTTAAAAACAGCATGTTTAAAACTCATGTAAAAAGAGTTTTTATATAGGAAAAAACAATAATTAAATTAGAAGAGAAATCATGAAAATTGATTTAGAAATTAAAAAATTGAAACGGTTTTACGCCACTGCGCCCCACATATTGTTAGAATTTTTATTTTTTTGCCCTTCCTATTTACAATACTTAGTATCATGGATATACAACAGGTTGTCGTGTTCTCTCAACCCTCAAAACCTAAATGTATCACATCATCCTTGTTAGAGTGAGAAACTGAGAGTATGCAAATTAACACATAATAAAACCAAAAAAATTATTGGTGTCAATTCTTTACCGATTTGGAACGTCATCTTACTGACTGATCATAGTTTTATTGATTATTTTCTTAACTGTGACCCAAAATGTCATCAGACATCTTATATCTTTATTGCTACAAGTTATTACTGTTTTCCCATTTTCGTTGAACTCTAATCTTACTAGGCCTTTAAGGTTAGAGGAGAAAATATGTGCTCAATCTTTCCCAACGCAAGATACCCCCCTGTGGTGATATTTCTGTGCGTTATGCTTTATGCTGTCTCGGGGCAGGGGCAGTTTTATATGTTAGCATACCTAAATGCATACATGATAATGATGTGTATGAAATACTTGTATGATTTTATATCTTTTACGTTTATCGTGGATAATGTAGCACCTAAATATCATTTATTTTATATATTTTAGTTTCAATAAATGCAAGTTTACAAGACCATTAAAAAATTATAATATCAAGGTGGTGAGTTATGGATTGGCTAACAATTATTGCAAATAAACTGTATAAAACAATTACCTATCTCTATTCTTCGTCTTCGTCTCAGTTTTCTCGTTATTGTCAAAATAAAAGTGGAAACTATACTTAGTAATATATTTTGATTCATCCTCCTTAACAATTATTGTATTTTTATTTTATTCGTCTGTCCATATGTCTGTGATTATCCAAGGTAAACCAAAGAAGATTCATAAGAAATGAAATCAAATTTCTTATTTATGATCTTTAGTAGTTTATTCGGTTGAGAATGAATATTGCGTTTGGTAAATGTGGCTTCGCCAGGATAGTTTTTACCAACCTTCTGTTAATGATAATTCGTACAGCGTCCTTCTGGCAGTACGAGGCGTACTACTCGTCCTACCAACTTTAGCTCGATTTTCGAGTACTTCAAGTCCTGCTAATAGGACCGAGGCCTCTACCATTCGATAGATAATTTTTTAACGATTAAGCGCAAAAAAAGACGAAGTCTCTAGCTCTTTTAGTACCAATATGGCGTGCAAAATAGTGACAGGTTGTGAAGTGTAACGTTTTGGCCACGTATTTTAATGCGCCACATAGTGAACATGCCTGAAAGCAAAATTTGGTGAAAATTATACTTATATGTATTGTATATAATTTCATCCTATAAAGTACCTACCGCATATTAATCATGTAATATTATTCCTTTTAAAAATTAGTGTATACCCGGAAATGCTCAAATAATTTTCTCAATAAAATAATTTATTTACGAGTTGTTTTTATTCAATCATTTCATGAGTTACTTGACACACAATGCATTTCCAGGTATAAACAAATTTTCAAAAATAATAAATAATAAATAAATAAATAAATAAATAAATGACCTTACATATAATTACAACCCCCTTTATATAATAAAATAGATTATTAATATGAGGTACTTTAGGATGAAATTTGGTACAGAACCATTTTAGGGAACGCTGAATACAGTGGAGTACTTATTTTTCACGTAAAAAATCGCTAATACAAAAATCTCTCCAAAAAAATTGCAAAGCAGGCCTTGATTTTTGTAATAAAAATCTATCAATTTGTCACAAAATGCCGTTTTCCATAAAAAAAAATTATGATCAAAATCGGACCAAAAATAGCACTTTACAGAGGTGCCCCGCTCCCGCTTTCAAATGGGTCACACTGTATACTCTCATTATTAATAAACTTCCCAGTTTTATTTAAAAACACATAATTTTTTTAAGCACTTATGATTTTTACGCACAAATATATCGTGTACTACCGGAAGTAACTAGTACTGCCAGAAGGACTGGTTATGGTAAAATAGCTTGAAGAACGCGTCCTTCTTGCAGGACTTAAAAATCTGAAGCTCCGCGTACAAAAGTACTTCCGGAAGCGCTTCCAGCAGGACTTTCGCTTGTACGAATTATCATTAAACCTCCAGCCACATTATATTATGAAACATCCAATAGATAAACCAATCTGTTTTGCCAGTTAAAAAAAAACAAAGAAACATAAATGTAAACACACCGCATAATTCAGACAAACCCTAAATACAAATATTTTGTCATAAGAATCTTGCTCTCATTTAAGATCGTAGATACATAAAACTTATAGTTTTACAACCGTTTTATAAAATTGGATCCATCTGATTCGAGGAACATGCAATTATTATCCGTTACACTACCCACCTAGGTTAAAATAGGGCTTCTAGCTACTACTCGTAAATTTAACATTCCCATAAATACTTAATCTTTACAATATTGTAGAGAAATGTGAAAGGGTAGTTTAGTTCTTCTAACAATCGTAATTCAATTTTTAATATACTGAGAATATTTTGTAGATATTATTATTATACAGGGAAAGTAGCAAGGTACAAAAAATTTTTCAACGTCCAACAAAAACTCATCTACATGTGAGAGTATTTTATTAAGTATATAGCATGAACTATTTGAAAGACAATATGGAAATGGATGATTTACGATAATTAACGTAACGAAATAAATTATGAAATCACGAGGATAACTAATCTTTAACATACTCCCCATTATGATGCAAATAAAAATCGTTATTTGAATAACTTAGTTGAATATTCATAAGACTAAATTCGGTAGTCCGGTTTTGCATTATCCCAATTAATATACGTAATCTAAATTTAGGTTCATTTAGTTTTAGAGTCGTAGGAGAATCGACTGTAATATATTCAAAATTTATTTAATCAATTATCCTAGTTTAGCTAGATAATGACAGCTTCAATTAACTAGCATCGATTTATCTTATTAATAAGTTAACTTGTAGGTATGGATTAGGTAGAAATAAAAAAGTCTAAAAGAAAGACGTAAATACGTACGTCGTACATGTACAATTATTTATACAGTGTGGAACAGCCAAATGGAATAAATTCAGTATCTCAATTATATGTGCATATTTTTAAAAAATCCCGAGACATGTCGATTTTGGATTCAGAAATGACATCCTGCAACGTACAAATTTCATCCCTAAATTCAACCCCCTTCGAGTGGCAGTTGCACCCCTAAATTTTTAAATGGGATGTAGGGGCCTGTGACACCTCATTTGAAAGGTCTTTTCATTCTCTATTCAAAAATGCTATGGTTTTAATATTTATCGCAAAAATTAACAGTAGAAAGATTAATTCATGTGCTTGACGTAATTCGCTACCAGCTAAAAAAAAAATAATTTCAATGTAGGAAATGTTCAAAATGAGGATGCTGCCAAGACGTTCAAGGAACTCATTTTAAATATTTTCTACATTGAAATTATTTTTTCTTTAGTTTGCTGTAGCGAATTACGTCAAGCACATTAATTATTTTTTTTGCTGTTAAATTTTGCAATAAATATTAAAACCATAGCATTTTTGAATAGAGAATGAAAAGACCTTTCAAATGAGGTGTCACAAGCCCCTACTTCCCATTTAAAAATTTAGGGTTTGCAACTGCCACTCGAAGGGGGTTGAATTTAGGGATGAAATTTGTACGTTGCAGGATGTCATTTCAGAATCCGAAATCGACGTGTCTCATGATTTTTTAAAAATATGCACAATAATTGAGATACTGAATTTATTCCATTTGGCTGTTCCACACTGTATAAGTAACAACTATTGCAGGTGGATTGGAAATAAAGTACTGTGTGGAATAAATTCAATATCTTCATATTTTGACACGTCAAGGAAATGCCGAATCACGTCAATTTTAAATTCTGGATTGACATCCTGCAAAGTAAAAATTTAATACATAAATTCAACTTGCTTTGAGTGACAGTTGCAACCCCCAAATTTTTTTATTGGAAGTAATAATGCAATAATGTTTAAAATAGCATTTTTGAATAGATAATAAAAATACCTTTCAAATGAGGTATCACAAACCCCTACTTCCATGAAGTTTTTACGTTGCAGGATGTCATTCCAGAATCTAAAATTGATGTGTTTCGGCATTTCCTTGACATGTGTCAAAATATTTTTTTTCTACAACTGTCAAAATAAGGTTATGTTTGCACATTAACGTCAGTGTCTAAAATGAAACATTTTTCATTGATATTATTTTTTTTGCGTTACCATGACCCCGTGCGCAAAATATTTTGCACACTAGGGTGCAAAATACATCACATGTAATATTGTTTATACTGCCGCGCCGTCTGGATTTTTCCCGTAGCAGATTCAGTGTAACAAGTTTGGCTGCATCTGATATTTCTGGTGGAGTATAGGATAAATCATCTTCACTTTCGAGACTCTCCATTATTATCTTATGGATATATATTCAACACTCACAATATCGAAAACGTCAGCGAGAAATGTTTGTTGTCAAACATGTTGGTTTCCATAGTTACTTGAGACATCTGCTGCTATTTCTTTTTAAATTAAGTTGCATTATAGCTATTTATAAAACTAGTTGCAAAATGAGCGTGTTTTTTGCACTAGATGTGAAGATTGGACCATGAGCGTAGCGAGTGGTCCAACTCATCGTGTGCAAAAAACACGCAGTTTTGCATCGTGTTTTATACAATATTTTTTGCAATTTAGTTGTTACGAAAAAAATAAAATTTTTGTTACGTTTTCTTTACGTTTAACATAATATAATAAATAAGATAAGTGTTTTCTCAATAAAAATGTTGTACGTTTAATATTTATGTTGTATTCTTAGTAAAAATAGATGGATCTGTCGCAATATATGTTTATGTGACTAAACTCATTTTAGCACAAGTGTTAAAATAAAAACTCATTTTAGCACAAGTGTTAAAATGAAATCTCATATTAGCACTTGTGCTAAAATGAACCACTTTTGACAATGACAATCAAAGATGACTTTTCGTAACTAAATTGCAAAAAATATTTTTTTTATTGGTACCCTATTTTGCTTATTTAAAGTACGTCTCAGAGTGTTTAAATCCAACTATAAAAGTCGCGCGTGTTTTAAAGTTAAACTTTTTAATTATTGATCTGACAGAAGTACCTTGTAACGTCAAATGAAATATTACTGACACATGTTTCAAAAGCTTTAACTGTGATGACAACAATTAATCTTACATGACAGATTGCAAATTAATTTTTGTTTTTCTCGTTCCGATGACAACTAAAGGTATTTTACATTATTAGTTCTTATTTCCATTTTTTGTAGTAATTATTAATGATTTCAAAGTGTTCCAATAAAAAAAAAATAGCGTAAAGTATTCGTGGATAACTGGTCTTTAAAACACTTGGTCTATACTATTATTAGAAGATATCGTTTGGCTGGTTGGTTGAGCGGCTAGGATACTAGACTCTCAGCCACGAGTTCCGGGTTCGATTCCCGGCCGTGGCACTGGGATTTTTTCGGACAAAGAAATTTTTTCGAGGGTTTTTTTATTAAAAGGAAAATTATTTATAGAAAAAAAAGATATCTTTAATTTTAAATTGCGGTATTTTAATACAACTGCCAAGTATAAAAGAACCAGCATGTTTCCTTTGTTATATTATATGACTGATGATCGAGATGGTAGCGTACCTGCCTTTCACCCAAATGTCCCGGGTTCGATTCCCTGTCGTGGCAATGGAAAATACTGTGAGAGGGATTTTTCCATTATACACGGATATTGGATGTGTGTCCCTTGTCTTTGAATGTGTAGCCCCCTCCCGCACAAGGCTCCTAGAGCCTTCAGGGATAAAGGGGGTCGTAATTACATGTGGCGTATTTATTATTTATTATTATATGATGACACCAGTTAATTCTTTTTTGAAAATTAAAAAGCACGCAAAAATATCTAAGAATGTATCTAGAACTTACTAAAAAAATTTAAATCATTCGAGGAAGAACGTTGAACTTCTTTAACTTGAATGGATTAATTATTTTGCGAGGAATATATTTTCTACGGGTTCGAAAACGCATTTTTGATTTTTGCTATAGGTAAATTATGGAACTTATGTATATGTGAAGGTAAATTATCTCTTTAAGTGATCAAGAATCAAAAAATCTCGAGACAATATACCTATCGCAGAATTTTATTTTTTTGTATGAAAAATACCCAAAAACTGCATTGATATACCTACCACTTGTTCTTGAGAGTTTTAGCGCCATCCTTTGAGACACTGCAATTTGTTTCTAATGTGCGTAGACATTATAAAATAAACTTAAAAACTGCATTCTTATTTAAATTACTATATGGGATTGACTGGTTTTCCAAAGAGCCGTTACAAGCGATTTTATTGATTTTATTTCATAATTTGCTACAAATTATTGTACAACAGAAACAAAAAGTTTCTTCAATACATACTTCAAATATCGACGAATGAAAACTCCAATTAACGATTTCAAAACCTATGGGTTGGTTTTTTGCAGTTTTTTAATTAAAGTAAAATTTCTCTTTTTCGACATGGTTATAGTTGCAGTATCAGTAAAATTTAAGTCTATATATGAATACAGTAATTTTAAATATATCACATTGCTTTGTTAAAAATATATATGATATTAATAAAACAAATGAATGCCATATTATGTAAATACATTTTCAGTTAAAATATCATAAACACCAAGGATTTTAACAAGAATTAAATTGACTAAAGAAATGGATCGAATGTGAATGGGATGATATCAGAACTGCGTAAAAATGAATACGTTAAAGTATAATTATTGCATTTAATATACAAAACGGTATAAATTATCGTAAGAAATGAGGCAATTAGCTGCGGAATTAATGAACATAAATTATCAATACGAAAAACGGCAGCTTCCTTAGGCAAAATACCACTCCCCTAAATCAGATAAATTCCTTGTATTCGTTAAGATAAACTGAAAATATAATACAAACTTGGGAAGAAAAAATCAGCCTCAGTTTGTAGAAGTTTAGATATTTGGATGCGAACTTAGCTGGATTTGCTTATCAGACTCATCATAATCACAGACACATGTATGAAAATGTGTATTTTAAACGAGTTTTGGTGAAATTTCAAAAGTCATTTCTAAGGATGCTTATTATAATCGCTAACGATCTACCACTTAGAAAGCCGAGGAAATAGCATGTCGTTATGAGCCAGGCTTAAATGAATGCCGACCTGATTTCAGTTTTATTCAGCCGTTGATGTTCATGAAAGAACTTAGGTGGATTAAAGGCTACTTTTATTGCACCGAGTAAAAGCAGTAATATATGTTCACTGAAATTCTACTTTGAGAGCTTTGATGAAATAAAGGAATACGACGAAATTGTACATACATATTTATTAAATCTACAGTGTATTTGTAAATAAAATTTGAGTAGCCATCAAGTTTATCCAATGATGTGCAATGTAATGAAATAAATAATAATATGACCATATTCTTACTTAACAACTAATAGTTATATCGAAAAAATTAAGTTACCTTCTCGTTTTTGTGTTTTGTTCCGTTGAATACACATATGATTAAATGAATACTTTTTGATTAATTTAAAAAATTATACCACTCTTTTACGCCTCTATTTCATTATTATTAAGGCTGATGTACTTTCGCTGTTAAGGTAGATAAGTGAGAGAAGCAAAATTTTCGTGTCTGCGTTAATGATTTTGAATCTTGTTGAAGTTTTCTTATGAAGTAGAGAGAATCTGGATATTCTTATTCAAATCATCAACGCCGCGAAAGCTTCGTAGAATCAAAACAAGAGGAATATTGAACTGTATTATAGAGCAAGAGCACTAATGAATTCAAAGATATACAGAACTTTCCTATGTTTTTAACAAGATATAACTTATTTTATTGTTAATTGTAAATTAATGTTCTCTAGATACTCGATGAATTTCATTCGGTTTATTTTCAGTTATCAGGTCAATAATATCTATAGATAGTGCATAACGGAATTTTGGTAGAAATTCTGACGTGGTAGAGCGACTTCAACATTAGATTTGGTTTCAGCGCCTCGAAATACACAAGAATAATATACTTTAATTTCGTTTGTGAAGATGAAAAGTGATTCCTAAAAATTACAAATACCGATATCGATTAATCGCAAAATATTAAACGCAGCTAATAGTACAGACAAAGTGTCCAAACTAAACAAGAATATAGCGAATTCGTTGAAACTTGACATAAACGTTTAAAAATACATATATTTCAAGAAACTGAAGAGTCCCGAACCGTAAGGGGTGTGTCGGAGCCGCCTACTTGAAAAATCGTGGGATGAAAGGTTTTCACATGCATAATAAAAATTGTTAATTGAACCATAAGAAATTTTCAAAAAATAAGAATGACATATTATATTTTCATTTATAGTGAAATATAAATTTTTGACTTTTTTATTAAATTTTTTTATCAACATTACGTTTGTTTCCTTCATTTTCTGCTTGTTTATCTGTGAGTATATTCTGCAAAATGAAAAAGTACATAATCATTGCGGATAATCAAGTGAGTAGTTTATAATTTTATATTATATTGAATGAAATATACTTTTTATCTAAAGAAGATCGGAATCGATAGCATCTAAATCTTCTGCGTCGTTTAGATCCTCGATAATTTTATCCATATATGAATTTAAACATTGTACTCCCTGACAATTTCCGTAAATGTGTTGTAGCAATTAAATTGCCACAATATCTGAAATATGCTACCAGCATAATTCTGTAATCTTTGATCAAAGCATGGATCAATAAAGCAATTGGCTAAAAGATGCCGCTTGTACATTTTTAATAAATTTCCCAAAATTTGGTAATTTCCTACTATTTGCTTGTGTGAATATATGGTGCAAACTGGTAGACAAACATAACTACATATCTACAATAATTATAATATAAGGTAAACTAAAAGAAAAATCAGCATAAACAAATTGTCAATTACAAATTTTAACAGATCACTGTAGTTTAATACCAACATGCAAACGTATGGTTTGATTTGGATGCCACCTGTCTTTAAAAGAAGGAAGAAGACTTTCAAAAAAAAGACGAAAAAAAGGACAGTGGAACTGTGTTTGAAGGGAACACGTTTAGTTTTCTTGAGTACCCAACTAGAGCTATACAATTAATTAAAAATAACTCTTTGAGAATTAAAATAATTATTAATTGTGGTTGTTCAGTACGAACAAGAAAACATATTGTGTATTTACTGTGAGGCCACACAACACCTACGGTCAGTAAATTTTTCCATTAATTTTTATACATAATTTAATTTAGATTTTCTATCAATTTTAGGCCTCTAATTTTAAATATTTCATTTTACTAAGCATAGTATATTATATGAAATATATACCTAAGTATACCAAAATCTATATTAGCCAAAGTCGAAATTGGATTGATAATTTTTTTTTGGTGCATACCAAACTCTACTTTTTATGGAGAAGCGTTCAGCTCTACTGCCAAATTTTTATGCTATAAAATGGATGCCCTCTTCAACCTAGGTGCATGGTGACGTTGTGCATGCAGTATTTTGAAATTTGGAAACATCTTTTGAGCCCCTATTTGCAACTCTCTCCATAAATGCAGGTTGTACGCTGTCATGTAATATATTTTTTGTACCTATGATGAACAACATATTTTCCACCACGTTGCAAAATTATTGATGAAAACAGACATTTGAAAATAAGATTTATGTTCCTGTTTTTGTATATTGAGTATCGAGAATACCGTGTGTATATAGTACTTCTTATATAATAAATCTCGTGTAATGCGGCGTATACATGTATGCAGCGCAAAATTACTTTGTACATAGTAGTGTTATAAGATGAACTATACTTGAATTACTTTCGTATTGATATATATCTAATTCCTAAGTAGGTACTTATACTTTTATAATTTTGGTAATACATATATTAGTCTCACAAGTTGTAATTTTTTCGTCTTCTTTAAATCAGTACCACATTTTATAGTTAAACTTATTAGTTGGTTAACTATACAGACTTTCATTTGACAATCACATTTTTAGGCAACTAATTGGCGCCCGTCTGTAATTTTTTTATTATATACCTAAATCGAAGAGATAATGAAAATATTTCACACCACATTTTTATATACGAATTCACGACCCAGCTCACGAAACACAAACTGAGAGCCGTTTGCAGTGTTACATAAAAAGAAAATATATAGGTATTTTTATCTGAAAATATTTATAATTTTAAATTGGAATTTTTATGGGACAGTGTGAGCATCTTAAACCTGATTTTCTGTTGCGATTGCAGGAGATAAGCTGCAATATTGATTCTGCTGTTGACACAAAAGTGTTGTCACAGGTTGTATGGAGCCGTTAATTTTCTTCTATTCCCACTGTTGTGGATTTTTTTCATTGCCAAGCCATTTCTGAATTTTGTAGAATACTCGTAATGAATGTTGAGCGACTACCTCTGAAGTTGGTGGTAATAATTCCAACTTTGATTTTTTTTTCTGCAGCAATTTTTTTAATTGATTAAATCTCTATGAGTTAAGTGAGAGATTTGTGATTTTCCTTGCACCGCATACAAGGAGGAAAAGAGTTTCACCAGCCTGTTTTACTTATGAGGGGGTTGAATTCTTGCCATTGAAATTTCTCACTACATTAATAATAAATAAATAACACCGCATGTAAATACGACCCCCTTTATCCCAGAAGGCTCTAGAAGAGCCTTGTGTGGAAGGGGGCTACACATTTAAAGACAAGGGACACACATCTATATCCGTGTATAATGAAAAAATCTCTCTCACAGTATTTTCCATTGCCACGACCGGGATTCGAACCCGGGACTTTTGGGTGAGAGGCAGGTACGCTACCATCTCGACCATCAGTCATATTAATATCGTAATCAACTGCATTTCTTTCTGAAGAAGTTTGAAGATTTTTAATTTTCCGTTCTGAAGTATTGTAGACGTGGTATTACAACCACTGAAGGCATGAGCCAGTAAAATTGGATTTTTTATACGTTCATGTGATTTCTGGATTTCTGACGAAGAAGGAATTTTCCATTTAATTTTTCCTGTTCCTGGCCTTATGAAAAATATATCTTTTTCTTCTGGAGTCAAAACGATTAATAAAACAAGAAGATCAACGTCCTCATCGACTAGGTACAGACGTTCGTCTATTATTTAATATTTCAATTGCTGTTTTAACAATAGGTGAATCCACATTATCTATAGCTTGTTTTACAAAGAATCCTTTATTTAAAAGAATTTTTGTCAACATTGAAATTAATCGGATTTAGTTTATATCATTTGACATAATTTGATATGTTTCATGATGTTTTGTCTACCTCAGTCTAGAACCAACATGTTTCATGTTTAACGTCACCTGTGAATCAATTAAGTTTTTAAGAAAATAAATTAAATAGGGAATTATATCTTTTGAATTGTACGGTTCGACAGTTACTATTAAAATTAAACAGAACTAGTTTAGGAAGAATTAATGTTTCTTAGAGTAATAGCTGTACCTATATAGCATGTAATTAAGAATATTACAATTTTACTCAATGTCTCTATTTAATATATTTGTGTACATTACCCTGTAATTGGGCCAGCCCGTTGGGTATTGTAATGATAAATAATTTAAAAAAAAAAGTCGCACAAACGTCTTTATAAGTCTTATTTCTCTGCCTTATAACTGGATGCAATAAAAATCTACCCTCAAATTATATAAATAATAAGTATAGAGTTACAAAGACTTCGCAATTTTCTTGCTTAGATATTATATGAATTTCGGTGCATTTTGCCTGTACTGTAATCGTCTGACATATCGTTAGATATGAGAGAGGAGTCGAACATACATATTATTTTTCTTCATTTCAAATCACCCCTGTCTTTGTAAATTCCGAAAAACGACAAAATTTTAAGTTACATATGGTTTTCGGCTATGCATATTTCGACGAAATAAAATGAAATAAACTGTTCGACGTGATCTCGATGTTAAGTTGTATTGGAGATTGTTGGGCGTGATTTTTTTAACGCAGCGATAAACTCCCATGTAACACTTTTTTGTTTACTTTTGCTTAATCTACCTCATGTTAAAGTAATGACAGTCAAACCTCTAACACTCGGTAATACGTACAAATCAGATATCGACAACCTGGCAGAGCAGCCCCGGTTCTAAATCCACCCTTATGATTTTTCAAATTGCAAGACATTGACAAAATTTGAAAAATTGCAAAAACACGAAAACTTCAAACACTATTTCCAAACGAAAAAATACCGCCGAGAGGCTGCTCTGGTAAGAAATCCAGGGTAGAGGGTCGAACGTAGAACTACATCGTGAATTGCACAATCCCGCTCTGATTTAAGGCTCAGGAGGAGTGAACGAAAAAGTGTGATTTTGACTTCTATCGTTCTGAAACCGCCAAAATCTCACGCGTTACGTCAATCTGCCTACGTCATGCTTCATAATATGCAACATAAAACTGATTTTCGACCCCCTACTAGGAAACCAAAAAGATTTCCAATGTTAAAACTTTTGAATTTATATGGTCTCTTCGATTTACCGGCCGTCATACGGGAACCTTTCATCGTCGAATTCATTTCCATTTCCCTTACTAACAGCAAAGTTTAAATATTCATTTAATTATAAAAATAATATATATGTACACAATATACTACATATATCTACCTCACATAAACAAGAATAATCTGTTGGTTTTCAATTATCTCTTCTCATTTTGATAAACTATTCTTTTCTCCTTGCTGGGTCTCTGGAGCAGCATTTAAAAAGTTCTTTTTTGCAGAGTTATGGCAATTTACTGCTGCACAACCAGGCATTTCCCCCTAACTCCAAAAAGCAATAAAATTCGTTTGCATGATATTTCTCACAAATGCATTAGGTACGATAAGTAACAAAAATGACTAGTTTTCAACATTGTTTGCATCCAATTACCTGTCAAATGACGTTTTCACAAAAAATCCTTATAAAGTTTTGAAGCACAAAATTTACTTTGTACCCTTAATACAATTAAATGTCAAAGTGAAGGAAGGGCACTATCAAGAAACCGAAATTTGTTTCGGGATCCTGAAGTCTCAAGTCGTCCCGAGTCCAAAACTGTAATCGGTTCCATCCTAGGACCGATAAAGAAATCACTAAATTTCGCTGGATCGACTATAAGGTGTAATCTATAGGACGCACTATGGATTTTTTGGCGAATTTTGCGAAAACACGAAAATTTTAAACCTTATTTTTTTATAAACAGCCTGCCGGGCCGCCGTTTTGGCAAGACATTCAAGCTCGAAAGCCCAACTTGAAAGTACATCGTGAATAATTGTGCGGTCCAGCTGCGATTTTGAGGTCAGCAGATCCGAACTAAAAAGTGACATTTGTGACGAAATATTTTGTTTTGTTTTGGCAAGTCCTGCGCGTGCTTGGACTTTGGAGGGTTCTGCGCCCGCTTCCGGCGGTCATTAGCCTTGTATCTTCCTTTTATTTTCGCAAATTTTACAAAACTCTTCGACATATTGAACGTATTGAAATGCTAATAACTTTTTAAATATTCAAAGGATCGAAATATAGCCGTTGGGATTTTCCCGGCACGAAGACGCCTGTAAAAAAATAATAATAACATGACTGCCGGTCCCACGTGATTTAGACAACCAATCAAAAATTGGTTACTCTGTTGTCGCCACTGTTTCAATAAGTAGGTAATGCTTCATATTATGCAACATGAAACTAGGAACTAGGAAAGCAGGAAAGCTTTCAAAAAAACACGACTAACCCTCCTTCCTATTTTAAAACTTCATGACTCTAATGAGGCAACTTAACTACCACGCTATGTGAAATAATAAAGTAGTGCAAGATCTACTTATGTAAACACAACTCAAAATCGCAGGATGAACTGACTGGGTTGTGAAACTCGTTTAAGTTGTAATCCAACTTATTGTAATTAATAATTCACGTTTGCTTCATAAGGTGGAAGGAAAATCACAAGGAAATCGGACATTAAAAAGTGTATTTACAAAAATTTATTTTAATTATAGGCCAACGTTTCGATGAACGATTTTCACCATATTCAAGAATGGAAAAACCAATCTAAATACTTAGTTCATTTGTATTAAAAAAAAGTAATAAATGAATAAAGTTCTTGACAATATGACCTTACCAATATATGTATAAGCCTTTCCCGACTTTCCCCATTGAATTGTTGTTGTATTTGTTATTTGTTATAATTATAGTCAACTTTAATTTAAATTAAAGTTGTTAAATTTATAATATCTTTTAAAAAACCGCTAAGAAATAAATTTAATTTACTGTCAAACACAAAAGTGTATAACAAGAAATTAGTTCAATAATTTGAAAATACTTGCCAATTTGTTAATTACTAGAACTTTGGTGACCATTTACGATTGGTGTTTTATACGTAAATACCAAATTATAAATAATTGTTCAATCACGAGAATCACGTATAAAATACCGAGTTATATGTCAAATTATCATCAAACCATTGCACAGTGAATTGTAATCTAATTTGCTCGGTAGTTTTGTTAAACATTTCCGCGAAAGCTGTCAACTTGAGGAACCCCGAAAAGGTAGGTGATCCAAATGTATGTTATCTTTGCTGTAAATTCAACCATAGTATATTTATAAGTTTTACATTACGAAAGCTATTTCATTTCATTTTGTAGCATGTAATATTTCCCTACATACTCGTTTATAATCTATGTATTAAATATTTAAATATATTCTGCACCTCATCTTGTTCTAAGTTTCTGTCTAACATGGAATAATTTACAGTAGTGCAAACATTGCCACTAATTAACTGGACTTTACGGCAGCCTCGTGACAGTACGTGGGCAACTGAATATTAAAAAGTATTAAGATTTGTATTAATATTAATACAAGTTGTTTCCTTTATTAAAATTAACACTAATTAACACTAGGAACATGTAGAAAATAGAAGTTAAATTTGAGTTTTTACAGTTTTAAGATTATAAAACGAATACTAATCCTGTATGAGTCTTATATCGTTATAAATAAAAATACACCCAAAGCAGTGGATTTAGTAAGGTTCCAAAATGTTATATAATTACATCAATAGAAACATTCAGTAGGTACATAATTAATTTGTAACTGTTGATGCAAACAAGAACTATATTGAAAAATCATAATAATTGAAGATGAACAGAATCTTATGACATATCCCTTTTTGTTCGAGATTTTCCTTGCGAAATTATTAACACAATGGAATTTTCCGGAGGGTTGTGGTTACGAGAGTAACAGCTGTAGTGACACGAACTGAAGAGAATAAATATCCATTCGCATCTGGAATCGACATAATTATTATGATTATATCTAATTTCCTGTTAGAGCAATAATTGAATGAGTGAAAATAAATTTTTTAAAGAATGAAGTTGTTTTTTTAAATTTTGTCATAAGTGTTCATCTATATATATGCTATTCGAAACAATTGCAAAGCTTTATCCGTTCCAAAGTTAAAAGACGGGAGGAGCAAATTAGTATTTTCTTGTCATTTTAATAAATAATTCATATGGTAAGGAATATTTGGCACTCTTTTATGTTTTTGTTAATAATACTGTTGCACTTATGGTGGCCAAATCATTATACTATAAACTAAAAGGGGAAGGAATTTTCAGAATTATACAAATTTTTATTAAATTATATTTAAGAGGAGCTAACGCTTACATACTTTTATCAATATAATTTCATTGTATTCATTGGTAGACAGTTATTGCTGATAATCGGAATGATCTACAGGGTGGCCGAAAATTCTGTTGCCTTACGTTAACTGGCGATTGGGTACAATTTCTTTTTAAGGTCATGTGAATATAATAGCAAATAAATGCTTCCTAAAGGCACTAGAGCTCTGAGAAGATGGTGCCATAGAAGTAGAATTAATTTAATTTCTTCAGAATCAGTCCAGGTATGCATTTTAGTAATTAAATTACCACTAATAAGGGCTACCTTAAGCAACCAGCGGCTACCTACGTTGTTGTCCAGATGCGTATCAACAGGCACACGTCATCCACGGTAAAAACTGATCTGGGAAATTTGAACTGAGAAATACGTATCAGGGAATCAGATTTACATTACTTCAGTCATTTCAATTCTTTGAAGACTACCACATTGTATACATGGTGCTGTGCTAATGGCTATATGCCACAGTCAAAGAAATGCTAATTAAAAAAAAAAAAAGAATACCACCACACTTTAATATAAATTCGCAAACTGTCATATACTTCCAGTCCATATGCTTCCACATACTTCGATCCAAACTTCCACATATTTCCACCTACTTTCATATCTACGGAAATGAATGATTGAATAATGAATACTACTGCTGTAGACCCCTTGCAGAATACCAATGTCTAAAAAATAATAAAAAAAAAACAAAATATAATAAAAAAATTTACATTACGAATACATTAAGACTTTTTTTAATGAATATAGTATCAAATATGGAAAAGCATAATCGCCTCCATCCGCTCAGTTATAATGACCCATTAACGGTTAGTGTGTCAACTATAATTTGGTAAAAAAAAATGGTCTCCAATTGCTCATTCTAACAGTATGATCAATGAAAGTTAATTTTTGTTTTTTTTTTTCGGTTTCCCCATGCTGGACAGTCACTCCGTGGCCTTCGACACCACACGGAGAGAGCGCCAGGAAATAATCTACAGCCACATTCCGCAGGGTTAGTGACTGTAAATTCCAGACTCGTGTGCCCTAAGTAGACGGAGGTAACCCAGGCTGACCGCTTTCTGCATTTGGCCAGCCAACCACTCTGCCGCCTTTTGTCTTCAATGCGGAGAGCAGCGTGGGTTTCATACCTCCGAGTACACCGATTATCAGGACGACCATCTTGATAGAGTAGCCTAGGTATAGGCACTTGGAGCTCGTACCGGAGATTTCTGTATTTGGTCCGTTTCTTCTTTTCCTTCAAGGCGATGTTTATGCTGAGAACTCGATGACATACATCACCTTGGTCGAGGAGGACTATGTCAGGCTTATTGTCTCGAATTAGCCTGACGGTCAGGAACGAGTGGTTCCAGTAATTCCGGCATTTCTCGTTCTCGACAACAGACTCGATATCTCCGGGAATGTAAGGCAGCACTGGTGTTTGGTCTATCTCGTAGGAGTGCCGTAGATGGCAGCATAGCACTCGTAAAGCCGCGTTATGTCGGTGGCCATTGATAGATTCCGCTTGTGTTGCACAGAATCCTGTTTTAATACAGCGGTCTATCAGCAGGTTTTCCTTGCAACCTGCTGGGACCTTCTTGGCACCACGCTGTTCGTTTATTTGTTGGTAGACCGAATCAACAGAACTCAACATCCTGGTATACAAGATACGATTAAATAACTGGTAGCAGGAGTTGAGGCAGGTAATCGGTCTGTAATTTTTTGGGTCAGACAGATCCCCTTTTTGGGGATTGCACAGTTCGCCCCTCGACAAACCAGTCCGGAGTTTACAACCCCTTATTCAACCATGAGTTGAAAACTCGGGCCAGATGGCGGTGGGTAGAAGGAAACTTCTTTCACCACCCGTTGTTTATACCTCTTCCGTACTGATTGCCGGACACACTTCGTCTGGCTCTTCTAAGACTCTACGACAGAGAGCCTCGAAGTGTGCTATAGCTGCAGTGTCATTATCGAATGAACTCGTGACTTCGTAGATTCCTTTCTAGAAGGCTTCGACATTATCAACAGTCGGCGGATTTTCGACAACACGCTGTGGCTTTTGAAACAGGCGAGACGGGTTTGTTTGAAACAATTTGTTTTATTTCAAACTCCGCATTCGTCCGATCAAGGTCTTCTTTATTGCCATAAGTGCTCGAATCCTATCTAGACAATGCTTCTTGGTGGTCTACAGCACTGTCTAATTTAGAGTGTGGTGTTGGCGTCTCAGTCCGGCTGCCACACGCTGGACTTTGGGTGTATACGCCCTGCCTGCAATTATACATTCCACTACGCGCTGAATTCGAGAAGCGTGTTGTCTCGCCGACTGTTGTCTCGCCGATTGAATTTTAGCTTCCATTTTATTTACGCGCCGCTTAGTCTTCTCGACCCGGTCAACCGCGTTTGCCAGGCGCGGTAGTGGGACAAGTTCCTTAGCAGCGGCGTAAACAGCACTGTTGATCTGCCATATGTTGGCATCTTCTGGAAGTTCCTCAACGAGTCCATTCTTGCCAAGTCTTTTGGCTTTCAATTAACCCTGGTGTTAAAAAGTTAACCCTCGTCCTTAAAGCGACGTCGGTGTACTCAAGAGGATGTTCCTCGTCAGCTGGTATTTGCCACGGTGGAAGTGCGGCAAGCACTTACTCACGCTGACGAGGTGCCCTTGTAACCTGTGCGGCGCGGGAAGGATACTTGGTCTTTTCAGATGTTGCTGAGAGAAGGCGCGATACTCCGGGTGCATATCGTTCCACAACCGGTGTAATCGCGCCATGTACACCCTGCGCTCAGGCTCGCTGCTCTCATGGCAAGTCAGCAAATCATTCCTCAATTCCCTCGTCCACTTGAAGCGTCCATATGGATTGCGTAAGTGGTCAACATCGAGACCGTCCGGTGAGGCCCCTCCCATCTGTCTCTGACTCCCATCCGGTTGAGGTCGATTGTGAGGGGCAATTTCTGGGGTCTGTGGAACTAGAATGAGGAGGTTTCAGGGTGGTTAGCCCTGAAACTCCACGTCCGATATTTATCAGAGAGGGTTGCCCCTCTCTGTCCAGGGTGCACCGCGTGGAGGTTGCCGGTCCGGTTTCACACCCCATATTATTATTATTATTATTATTTTCGGTTTCCCGATGCTAAATAGTCTCTCCGTTGCCTCCGACACCACACAGAGAGAGCGCCAGCGAATAATCTACAGCCACTCCCCACATCCCGACACTGGGAATGTTGGCGAGTAATAGATGTCATTCTTCGTTATTTTAAATATATAGCATCTGGATAGCCTTGGCTTTGGGTTTGGAGGATGTCTAATTTACGTGACGTGATTTTGGATATTTATTTGAATATATCAGTATTCAAATCAAATCGAGTTAAATATTGTATAAAAGAACGCAAAGTTCATATTCAAGGTTGTGTTACATTTCTACCTACGCACGGTATGAAGCATTCCCCTGATCGTAGAATAGCTTCATCGCCCTCATCATAAACAGAATTTCTAAGTCGATGCACACACACTGTTCATAAATGCAACATTGTTTATGTAAACACTCCATAATATTGCATCTAAAAGCAACGAGGATACTGTTTAAAGAGGGGTTATAAAGAGAAATTACGTAGTTGAATTGCGGTCGGAAAGAAAGTGTGATTGGGTCCATTATCCAGATGCTTTTAATGAAGTCTAGGTAGGCTTTACTTATTATCGACTTTACTAGACATTACTGTTTCGTGGTTTAAGAGCATTGCCCTATTAAATACTCCCAAGGCTCGGTTATACTGACTATATTTTATTTTTTAATAAGGATGAGATAAATTTTGCTTATTAAAACTAAAATACAGGTAGTATTTCATTAATAACGGTACGTGCATCAAATATACTTTTATCTAAAGATCAAAATATGAAGATAATGTTATATTTGGATATCCTTTATGTTTTATTTACAACTTCGATTCACATTCTTTAAAAGTATTACTCAATCTATTAATATACTGATGAATGAATGATGATATCCAGTTACTATACCTTTTTGTTTTGGTGATTTGTTACTGCTGTTAACTATGGGTAAGATGAAAATAAAGCTAAGTTTCTTGCTTTTGAATAGGAATAAATAAGTATCATATTATCTACAATGGTTAATTCCATCAGAACAGGTAGGCTCAAGCACACGAAACCCCAAAATTCAAGACAAATTATAGAAAAGAGCCTGATGATGTGCTTCGTGGGTCAGAATATTTAATGGAATAAAATTGTAAGTATATGCCGTCTTATAAGAGCATGCCAAAATATCTGATCACTTTAACACAAAATAAATATATGAATAGAATAGTCCAAATGGAAAGCTATTACATGAATGCCTAATTAAAACAGGTGTAAAGCGGGCGTGTATTTTTCCTCTATCGTTCTACAATACTTGTGCAGAATTTTTCATAGGAAGAACATCAGTGAAATGATAGTAATAAAACTGTGGCTGTAGATAACAAAAACTGTACCATCGTATGTAAGTTAAATTGAGTAGTATAATGTACCTAATTAATAAATTTAACAGATAAAAGAACCTGAATGCAGAAGAGAAAGCGTAAATGTGACATAACCAAAGTTTCAGCAACAAGCTTTAATAAAACGCAGAAAGGCAGTAAGTGCTACAAAAATGTATAGGAAGAAGTAAATAACAGATACTTATTCTCCTATAACACTATATAGAGCTGAATCCTGAAACATAAAATCAATTTACAAAAAGAAGAGTCTTAAAAAATTGCCGCAGGAGAAGAATTAGGCATTCCTGGGACAGTATAATAATAATAATAATAATAATATGTCTTTATTTATATATAAAGTAGTATATAATACACATAATATAATATAAATAGATGGCGGTATTCATACTCATTCAGTATCATGATGCAACGAATCCCAACTGAGACATACGCAGTTACAATGTTCCGCCTAAAGAGTAAACAAACTTATACTTCAGACATATCTTGAACGACTGATTATTTGAAGGTAAAGGAATAAAAAATAAAGAAGCAGCAGCTAAGGAGATGGTCGGATTAAATAAACGAGATCACAAACTTTGAACGCTATTCGTAATAAGGATAGGAATGATACACAATAAATTTAGCTACGTCAACCTGTGTTGACCACCCTTCTGTTAAGAAATAATCGAAGAAGAGGAAGAAGAAAGTAAGGATTGATTTTAATTTAAAAAATATGCTTACGGATGAGGTTGGACCCCAATTGAAAAAACATAACTTTTGCGTTTGCATTTCTATCTTAAAATGTCTCATAAACGGTTATAAAACAGTACTAAAATATTATGGCAAGTCTGGGAAATGCTCAGTAGTGTGGTAGTAAATCCCAAATAAGAAAATAAAGAAAACTGAAAGATGCCACAAATAACTTTTAGACAAAGGCAATTTATTTATTAATTTTTTATCATTTACGATGGTTATTTTCATTATTATTTCAGACCGAATTACTTCAAAATAAGTTCTTACTTTCTTAACATAATTATTCAAAAATTAGTTAATTAAACATTTCATCTTGTTTGTTTGTTATGTTTTATAAGTTAATTTAAAGCGAAAACTTTACAATAAGCAAATGTCGACAGTCTGATGTATTAAATATCTCAATTCATTGCTGCAGAAAGGCCCAAAGAACAGAGAAAGGGTTGACGCTTTCTCCTCTCCCGAACACCTGATTCTACACCGCCTTAACGAAGTAGGTCAAGTCAGTTCTTGCATGTATTGTTTAGTGTAAATAATGATTAAACAGACCCAACTCTTGTTTGCAGAAGGGTGTTCATTAAAGCTGAGATGTATTCGTTTTCTAATTACGAACCTAACTTCTTGTGTTTATGTCAAGGCCAGCAGGGGTTCTTTCTTGTTAATAATAACGTGATAATCTATCTTCGTAGGTACGATTAACAATTAAACAAAGCTTTAATATACAATATTAACTGTATATTTTTTGTGGAAGTGACGAAAGCAAATGTTTTCAGTCTCTAGTTACTAATTTAAAATCTCAGTAAGGCTGTTCAGTTTAAATCTGTTCCGTCATTAGATGGAAATGTGAAGAACTAAGGCACAATTTTAGGCGGCTGTTTTCTAATGTTGTTTTAAACATTGTATCTAAATTTCTTATTTTGAAGCAAAAAGGAAGTTTGGTGAGATGATGCTTAAATAAAATGAATCTTCAGGGTAAAGGAATCATTGATAATATGGATCAATCACGAGTTTCTAATTTGAAGCAAATTTGATAGCGTTGTGATTCAGTTCTTGTGTCTTAATTCTGTAAATGGTTCAAGTTCAGTTCCTCTCTGTTTTAAATGTGTATTTTGAATGTTTAACGTTTCGACCATCTTGTCGTGTTTTTTCCTGGAGCGCAACGTCCTGAGCTCTTCTATTGACGTGTAGTTAAAGGTTATGCGTTTCGATGACGCCGCGTTTGGTCATGCATTAGACCAACAGTTCGCTCCAAGAGATCAGAACCAGCAATCAAAATAACCAACGCGGAAGAGAATTCGCAAAACATTTTACAAATAGCTTGAAATGTTGCTCCTGGAGAAATTAGCTATTCCAAAGTTGTGCATTTTTTCCACAAATCCGGTATAACATACAACATTACAAATTTTTGTAAAATTCAATTATTATTACAGTATCATCATTGTATAACTTCTGAATGAAACAAAGAGTGTGAGGTAAATTCGTCTCCGCAAAATTACCATCCAGGAATCTAATTCCAATTTAAGAGCACTCAGATGTTTCAATGTATTCGTGAGCGTTTTCTACCTACCACATAAGCACCTACATGAAACCATGCCTCCAGTGTACAGTAAGCGTAGAATATAATTGTTTAAATAATTCAGGAATCAATTACAAACATTTATTCGCGATAGAAAGTCTGCAATATTTGATCATGTAAATGAGTTTTATAATAGAAAATTGCTTCTTTCTTGAAATTTTTTTACTTACTCCTCTATTACGCCAGCCTCGTAAAAAATTTAGAAGAATCATCTTCCATTATACAACAGACACGGTTAACCATATTGTTATTTTACTTGGTAAAATTAATAAATCGAAAATGATCACAAATAGCCAAGACAAGACATAAAGTGTTCGTTTTTCAATTCTTTTCCACGTCGTCGAAAAAATATGCAGGGTGTTGCAGTTGCATTTAGAAATGTAATTAGAATTATAGGTAAATCTGAAAATAATTTTGGTTAGAAGAGAGTCAATAATGATATAGCAGTGGAAATATGTAGGTTATAAAGAGGCTACTGTATACATGGCATTCCTTTTAAGTACTTGACTATGTAGATTCATCTAGGCTCGCTCTGTGCATTTGTTAAATAATTTTCGGTTATAGACTCGTTTATCTAGTGTACTTACCTTTTAAAATAAAACTTTTAGCTATCATAGAACTCGAACATCGAATTCCGTTGCAATATTGCCCCACCCTGTGTACAAACTAATAAACAGAAATACTTATAAAAATCATGTTTTGGACTTGGAAGTTCGGAAATATATTTCTTTGAAAATTATAAAATTAATTGCAATTTACCGTCCAGAGCCTTAATGTAAATGTGACGGGCCGGGTCATAAGGTTTGCACCCATGTTTCTAAAAATTATTTCTGTGAAAAAAGTCTCTAGCCTAGGTCCATTGGTCCATTTTAGTTTCTTGTTAAAGAATAAGTGCAGAAAAAATAAAACAGCGAATTTAAGGGAGTTGCCTTTTAGTTTTTTCTTTCTGTTCTTATTTGGGATTTACTGCCACACTGCCACATTACCCAGACAATTTAAAAAATATCTGGATTTAAAAAAAAATAACCTCTACGCCTGTGACTTTACGTCGAAGGAACAGTTAAAGGTTGGTTTTTGACATAAAATAAATAAACTAAAATAAAAACAATGATGTTTCGCAGACGTTTCGGAAACTTAATCTATTTCCTTTTTCAATGCTAATAATCTTGCTCTTGTGTAATTCGTGAAATTACACAATTTTAATGTTTATATCACAACCATAGATACTTACTACGCTCACAGAAAGTTGATCAGATTAGATATTCAAGTTGCTAAGTTCTTCTTTTAGCATCGGTAACCATATTATCTACACGCATTTGTCTTCATTTAGTAAAATTATTGCAGATTCTTTAATTTTTCTCTTTTTGCAGTCTGATTCTCTTGTTAAAATTTTTGCCCCATCCCAATTTATGGGATGTCCGTTTTCGAAAGCGTGTTCACAAATTTTTCCTTTTTCAATTTAATTTTTTCTAATATAACTTTTGTGTTCTCCCAATCTTACATTGAAAGGTCTGGATGACTCACCAACATAATGTTGTCGCATTCACAACACGGAATACTGTAAATACAGTTTTTTGAATTTTGATCACTGTTAGCCGGCTTTGTTTTTATAAGTATAAATCAAGTGTTAGTAGTTTGAAATACCATTCTAACATTAAATTTATCACCGATAGTGCGTATAGCTGTTCAGATAACCCTTGTTGTACATAAGGAATCATTGCTAATGTTGTGTATTGCCGTTTGGATACTTGTTGGCGCTGATTATTAACTCTATTTTCAATAGTTGTCAATGTTCTATCAACAAAGACTTCTGACTTCCGTTGACCTTATACGTGCTCGACATGCCTAAATAAAAATAAAAAATATACCTACCAAATATACGATTCTATATGATCATATTACCATTACTGCTCGTAACATGAACCCAAAAGATACTATTAAGGTAAAGTTATTCACAAAATCTCATCCACAAATGCTGATGTGGAGTAAATCACATACAATCTACATATGTATACCTATAATAGTCCGATTAGTATAGCACGGCGTACGGTCGCTGAGTGAAAAAATGCGTGGATACAAAAAGGGTACGGACGAGGGTGCGGACATACCGAAGATGCCTTGATGAACGAGGTGGATGTCGAGGTCTCGGTCGCTACATCGATATCACCTCCTTGTAAAACAAACCTTTATGTTCTTAAGAAACCGTACATACCAAAGATGCATTTACCAATTCACCCTCGCCGCTTACCACGCGGCTTATATTGATGTATAATCGAAACAAAATAGTTTGTTATTTCATCGCGGTAAATGCAAGCTTAATTGGTCCAGCTTAATCACGTGACGACGACTGTTGGTATCGTCATCAATATAATGAAATATTTCATGGGTCTTTCGCATATATGCATGAATCCCTATCTGAATGTCCCTTTAGTATTGTCTTTTCTTATGGTACGTGCTTGAAACCGGCGATTTGAAAAATTTGAAATACCTAATCCACCATTTTACTCTTGAAGACTTATCGTCACTGTTCTCGCTGCATATCACTTCTTCTATACATATCTCACTATTTTTATTACAAGCTTTTATTTAACTTGCAATGTTTGTATGTTAGTTTGTTTTTATAAACTCACTATTCTATAGTTCCTAATATTTTAATAAATATAAAGTGCATTAATACACATTTCTAAAGTATTTTCAAGGGAATATCTTGGCTATCTTTCTATCGATCAGTAGTGGTGTTTTTTCAGTAACCCGCGTATATGTACTCCCAAAAATGTTCTTATAAGCATCAATACGTCTCTCTCGAATATGTTCATGTAAAAATTATAGCTTGATAACAGTCTATCGACCAATAATTAATTATTTTACACGTTTTTTCTGTTGAAGGGTGGTGTTTATTCAGTAACCTTGTATGTGCCCCCAAGAATTGTCCTACAGGTATTAGTACGTCTCTCCTGAATATGTTTAAAAAGTAAAAATTATAGATTGACATTGTCTATCGACCAGTAATTTTATTAATCATTTTACATAATTTAGTTGATTTTTCTGTTGAATATATACAGTAATATGGTGCTTTTTCAGTAATCCCCGTATGTATCCCCCAAAAATTTTCTTACAGGTATTAGTACATGTCACTTGACAGTACCCATGGTATAAGGAGAATGGTATGCCCGCGCGCAGGTACGGTGGAGTCACTCAGTTTAAAAAGCGGCAGGGGTGACGTCACAATTAACCTCTAAAATATGTGTTTTTTTAAATTTTCGAATATAATGTCAATTTCTGCTTAGTTCCTGTACTGTCAACAAAAATCTTGTTCAGTGCATTATTAATAAAGTTTTATTCGGCTTAATCTACACTTCGCACATAAATTATGGAATAGGTAAAAAAATGAGTCAAGTTTATACATTCATATTTTTGTTAATATTAAAGCAATTTCAATAATTCTTTTATTGCGGATAGGTCATTTCTTCTGCAGTTTAATACCGTATGTTCGATTTAACTACGAGTTTTGTTATACAGGGAAACGCGAAAAGTATGAGGGCATGTAAATTCCATAAAATTTCAATTTGATCTGTGGCAATTAGGAGCCTATGAAAATTTATTTTTATAAGTGTTTCGGTTACGGCCTCTCCTATTGTACTCACTGCACCAAGCAATTTGCCCTACGGTTCTTGGTAAATAAAAAATTGGCAATTCTTTGAAAATTTTTCTGTTTCCTGTTAAGACTATTTTGTTGGAAGCCTGACAAAATGTGGATCAAATGTTCATTCGAGATTTAATTTTAAGTATGTTCAATCTATGCCAAACTGTAGTAAATGCCAGGGAAGGTAATACCCGTTATTAGTTTGCATTATTGCTTAGTTTTTTGTTATTGTTATCGTTCTTTTTCCTGTTAAACAAATTTATTAAGTTATTTTTATTCCAACTTGTATTATTAACCTCGATGTTGGTTTCATAACTCTTTAGTGAGAGGAAAATGGAAGAAAATCCACTAAAATTATTGTTTTTTAACAGTTATTGGCAACAGAACAATTTTCAAAGAATTGCCAATTTTTTATTTATCAAGAACCGTATGGCAAATTGCTTGGCGCAGTGAGTACAATAGGATAGGCCGTAACTGAAACACTTATAAAAATAAATTTTCATAAGCTCCTAATTGCCACAGATCAAATTGAAATTTTAGGGTATTTACATGCCCTCATACTTTTCGCGTTTCCCTGTATAACAAAACTCGGAATTAAATCGAACATACGGTATTAAACTGCAGAAGAAATGACCTATCCGCAATAAAAAAATTATTAAGATTGCTTCAATATTAACAAAAATATGAATGTGTAAACTTGACTCATTTTTTTACATATTCCATAATTTATGTGCGAAGTGTAATAAAATAAGATGCTTCTTGTTAGTTGGAATTCTAACTTAAAATTAGTAGTCTATTTTTTAAATTTTTTCCAACCTAAGCGATCTATCACAATTTATTTTCCTTTTATGACAGTCAAAAAACAGCACCAGACATATTAACAGTTGGAACTGCATCAAATCTTAAGTTTCAACTGTTTCTGGGGGGAATATAACAACATCTGGCTGTATTAAATGAATTTCAAAATCTGTGGATTCTGTTGGATTCAAATCATGATACTAAACCTACAGATATGATCACTTGCTGAACGAATTTTGAACCAATTCTTTTAATGTATTTTTAGTTTAAAGTTATTGAAATTTTCGTTGTATTCGACTGTTATAACTGTTTTGGATATCATTTAAATAAACAATATAGAAAATAAGACATTTTGCACAATATGAGGCGTGTAAATGCAGAAGATGCTTTACGCATGTGATCTTATTTTGAGCTAGAAACAAAAACTTTTATACAAGTAATTGCCATAATCACAATCTTGTATGCATAAAGTATATATTTTGTGTCTACTTTCAGATTTTAAACCGTAATTTCGGTGTTATAACTGGATATGCTTCTAAACAAAAACCCTACCAAATTGCTTATAATGTGTCGTGGTTGAGTGGTAGAATAGCTCTAAGCTAAACTTCGCCAGGACGTTAATATAAACAAGTACTTTAAAAAAAAACGGGAGAGGGTGGTACCAATAACTAATTTTTCGTAATTTTGTCCTAAAGCAGGTTCTGCATTTACACGCCTCAATATAATGTATTTATAGAAAAACAAATTACATTAATTCGTTTCAATTTATCTAGATACTATGTATTGTAATCTTCCCTCATTCCGCGAAGGTTCTTAGATGGTTATTTTGACGCCTGAGGGGCGGCGCGACGGTATTATTTGGACGGTCTATCTCGAGCGCTAGTTTCTGTTTTAGAATGCATTTTTTCTATTAGCAGGATAATAGACGCTTAGGTTAGTGAAGAAACTGTTAAGCCAGGGGTCTATATTAACCTATAAGGAAAACTCAGGAGTTTCGGATTGAGACTTTATAACAGGTTTTATTCAGGAATATTTAACAATTTAACACAATAAATCACTTTTGTCTACGGTTAAGTAAAGCACAGGTATACACAGGAAACATAAAACAGGCAGGCTACATAGGGCAAATATTAAAAGCGGCAAACTTCCTCTTATTTTTGGGCAATTGGAATAGTTTTTCTTTAACATAAAAATCATCATCCAAAAAATGCTTTGAACATATTTTACCGTTATTAATTTTAAAATCGTACATTTGATAGAAATTTTGAATCCATAAACAAATCTCTTTAGAAGCACGAAAACTAAAGTATCGCAACTAGACGAATAGCTTTTACTTCTTCTATTATTGTTACTAGTGCAATCCATCACTGCACAGTAAACCATTGTTTATACTATACCTATTAAATAAACCAAAACACACAGCCACAACTGATCAAAATAACTAATATAACGTATTCACACCGAATTAAAACACAATAATCGAAGTAAACAAACTAAAATGCGTACATTTAGACATTAAACTATGACAGCCCTCGCAAAATTTAAAAATTTGTCACGTAGTGACGTCAGCTATTACATGTCATGCGCGTGAGCTTATCTGTACTGTTTTAGTATCATGGATTCAAATCTGCAGAAGAAATACGTGCTATAAACAGACAATAGGCAATGAAAAGGATCAAGCGGCGAAATAAAAAATTAACCTGCTATTTTTCAAATTAATTTTATCGTTTACTTTCGCGAGCTTTTCAACGCGGAGAAATGTAAAATACTTGATATCAGTACCTTTTATCTTCATGTAATAATTGTTACTCCCAGCCACAGCAGAAGCAGGCATGTTACTATTCGTTCATTATTAAAAATATTAAAATAAAAATTAAACGTGGACAATTACAACTGTCTTTTGACGTTTTTTAAACTGAGTGACGTAATGCGCAGTAGATGCACAAATTGGACGGCAACCTGACATACCATTCTCCTTATACTATTACCAGTACCTGAATATTTTTATGTAAAAATTGTAGCTTGACAACAGTGAAAACGCTAAAACAGCGCACCAACACCAACACATTTTAATTTTATGAAATTTTGCAGCAGTAATGTACGTCCAACATGACTCAATTTGGCCGATCCGATTTTTTTTTCGACATCCGGTTTCGACGGAAGTGACCTCAACTTTGGAATGTTAAATGGAACACCCTATATATTATTGCATTTTTGGAATACTGAGAAAATTATGAGTACGATAGAATTATTTTGGGGACTCTTTAAGCCCACTTGATTTTTTTAGAGCCAATTTCATTTTTTAATCTAGAGTGCCATGATTGGTCCAAAAAATTAGATCGACAAAAAAAATATAAAAATGGCGTCTTGGCATGCATTCAAATTTGACCAAATCACTTTTTGTCCATTTTGATCAATTTCCCAAAAGATATCATAATGGTAAACCGATACCATAAAATAATACATTTTGTATGAAATCCATTGATGTGTCCATCGTTGATAAATCTGCAATGTGCAAGTACTAAAAAAAGGGAAAAATCATCGAACACAACACGTCATTTTATACTATTTATCACACTAGCCATGGAAGAAACAATCAAAAGACGTAACTTTGACAGGTGAATTTGTTTTTTTGGACGTACATTACTGCTGCAAAATTTCATTTGGATAGCTCAAAAATTGTGGAAATGGCGGGGGTTTACCATGATCCGTGGTCACCTGGTATATAAAAAAAAACATAAAATACGCCAAAATTACAAAACGGTTGTATCAAATACCAATTTACAAACTTGCAAAATGTTTGCAAGCAAACACGAACATGTCATGTCGCAGCTCCAGCCAAAAATTTTGTTTTACTTAGTTAAATGAACCACTCAGATTGCTCCGTGTTCATTGCCTCTGAATAAATTCACAGGTGAACGATCATCGATGACAAATCGCAAACACAAAATGCTTGCAAAATGTATGCCTCACGCTCAGAACACGGAACTACGTCTCGTCATCATGGTTGCGACAACTCTACGTTTGAGTAGAGAGTATGCTAAGATATACTACAGAAATGATCCTGTGAAGTATGATCTTGCATGTTCAACTGTAAAGCTTACCCTATATCAATGCTGGTTAGACGATTACCGGCGAGCGCTAACGCCAACGGCATGGGATAGAAGAAGATAGAGCTAAAATGTTGGTTTACGCCATACCGCGACGTTAAACCGAACTAACTATTGTAGCTTGACAACCCGTCCTATTACCTGTAAGAAAAGAGAGGTACTAATACCTGTAAGATAATTCTAGGGAGCACATGCCATACGACCATTACTGTATATCAACAAAAAAATCGACAAAATGATGTAAAATAATAAATTAATTACACGCGGACAGACGCTGGCTTGTCAATCTATAATTTTTATTGTTTAAATGTTATTTGTGGCATTTCAGTAATTTCTTCTTCCTTTTCTTTTTTAGGATTTATTTCCACATTTCTGCAAATTCCTATCCCATTGAGTAAAATATTATTTTTTACTCTATGCCTATCCAATAAAATTGATTTATCTAAAAAATATTCAAATTAACCAGTTTATAACTGGGAAAGAACCTCTACGCCTTTGTCGCCTTTAACGTGATGTCAAAGGAACAGAGGGGGTATTTTTTTACAACTAATAGAAATTAAAATAATATAAAAATACTGCACTGACATTTCGGAAATTATATCTGTTTCCTTTTCAAAGTTTAAGCTTTAGATTTTTATGTAACTTGTAAAATAACACGGCATAAAATATCATTCCCATGAATACTTACCACAGAAGTGTTAAAAAATAATAAGAATAATATTAATTTTATCGAGTTTTACAAAATGTTATTAAACAATTTGACACCTACGCATTTATCTTCATTAAGTAAAATTATTGCATATTCTTTGATTTTTCATTTTTGCTGCCTGCTTCTTTCGTCAAAATTTTTTGCGAATCCCAGTTTATCCTGTGATCGTTTACTTCCAAGCATGTTCACAAATTTTAGATTTTTCTATTTCACCTTTTCTAATATACCTAACTTTTGTGCTCGGCCAATCGTATATTAAGTGGTCTAGATGATTCACCTACATAATATTTATTACACTCGCACGGGATCATACTGTAAATACAGTTTTCATTATACCATTCTGATATTATGACTTATCATTACTCTATTCTTCATTATACCATTCTGATATTATGATTTATCATTACTCTATTCTTCATTGATATGACACCAATATCGGCCTAGGCCGATAAAATTTATCATTACTTGATATATAACACCAATATCGGCCTAGGCCGATAAATGAGTTGAAGAAAAATGCAAGGCTTACAAATCATCATTAAATATTAAAGTATTTATGGTATAATAAAAAATACTGAACGACACACGGCCGATACGCAAATAACAGACGCGTTTGATAGTAAAAATTGTCCTAACATCAAATTTTTTTACCAATAAATGTATGGCCAATATCGTCTTGAGAAATAACTAACTTGAAGTTAATTACTACGGGCCTCAACAAGAAATTATTCTAAAATAAGAGTACGATATTTAATTACTGTTTCATGAAATGACATGTGGTTTATTATTTGCCCACATACCAAATTTTAAAGGATGGGAACTCGTTTCGACATAATCATGATGATTTTTAAATTCGGTACTTAGTTCCTATGCTGTTAGTAACAATTTATCACTAAACAAAGTTCTATCCAACAAATTATTAATATCATCACTCAAATTTTCACAACATTAATGGCAGTAGGTACTTCTTCGATTTCCAAGACAGAGGGAGCAATAATTCTTGAATACGATTAACTCATATAAGTGTAGATGAAATATTTTCCATATCTTACGGAACGTTGAGAAACCTGCAATATAATTTTGTCGTTTTATATATTTTTTTAATTTTAATGATAAACTTTTTTGTGCAAAAAATGAGAGATATTTATCAAACAAACTAAAGTAGAATTATAATTTTTACAGAGAGAAAGAGGTAAGTACATCAAAAAGATTGATATAATATTATTTGCAATCTTAAGTATGCGCGTACTTTTCAAGTCTACCAGCTGACATGCGTAAGTGGTAGGTTTACAAAACAACCAATATTTATCTTATTTTTTAAATAGTTGCAAAGAATTGATTCTCTTTATTTCAAGGGGCTCTTCAATAGGTATTCTAGGACCAAGGATTCCAAGGAAATAAGAACACATCTGAGTTATGGTTTTGTCAAAATTAGGAACAATTACAGCCCATATATCTAGTTGAATATTTATTATGTTCGTGGCCAAAACACACGTGCCTGTAAGGCCAAAAACCAGAGAAAAAAAAGTTGGATATTTATTATTAGCATTAGCTGCTTTGATTTAGATTTCTTTTGGTCTACAATTATTAGGGTAAGGGCAAACAACTGTCTAATAGTAATAATAGTAATAGGGTCATTTCTTTTCCATAAATTATTTTTAGAATTCATTTTTGTATATTTTCTAGGGTTTTACAAGCTTACAAGTTCCGGTTTTTTTAAGCATTGAACAAAATACATTCCTATTTGGGATTCTTAAGTTTGAAAAGTAACGCCTCACTGCTACTCCACTGCTTTCTACACAATCTCCTAGTATTAAATATGAATTATGGGAATCGTTAAAATAAAATTGGTTCCTAATTTTAAAAGTTGTTTGACAGGTAAAAATTTTATTAATTGTAACGTACTATAATAATATCACTATATAAACCTATATAAACATACTTCAATACTTTGTGTTCATTGACTTTTTTTCAACTATTGTATTCATCTGTGTACTTTTTAATAATTGAGTCTATAAACGATGTTTTCATTTTTAGTTTTTTGAAATTAGCTATATCTAACTTAAAAAATGAAGTTGAATTTTTTTTCTAGCACTTAAAACGGCTCATAAATTACAATAAGTTTTTAAAGTTGGTTAAAATAGAACCCGTCCCTATTTTTCCTTCCGCTGACGTCATTAACGTCGATCGCTTGTTCGAACGAATGCTGATAAAGTATCGTGCACGTGACGTCACAATTAACCTAATAAATATACATTTTTAAAGATTTTCGAATATTATGTCGCTTTTATCAAAATTTCTGTTTGGCTCTTCTACTATCAACTAAAATCTTGTTGTGCAATATTAATGAAGTTTTAATTGCCTTGATCTAATAAAATAAGATGCTTCTCTCTCCGTAAATACTCAACGTATTGAATATAAAATAAACACCATTGTGTTTGTGGCAATTATTTTTAATAAAAATAAGTTTTATATTAATTTTATTTTTAATTTTTTATAATCTTATTGAAGAAATAAATTATTATTCTTATTATTATTCTTGTACATTAATGGAAGCCTAAAGTGGAAGCAAAAGTTAAAAGTGGATTTTCTCGAAAACGACGAATCCTATCAAATGTGAAAGGTATTACCATTTTTCTGTAATAATGATGGAAAAATTTGAAAAATTAAATTTTAAAGTCAAACTTTTAATAGAGTTAATGAATTGCTATAGCATAAAAAATTGTTTCTCTTCATCTTTGGAAGGTTATAACTCCAAATGTTTATTGATAATAAAAACAAACTAAAGAAGTTTTTTGGGGTTAAATAATACAGAAAAATAGTTTTTGTCATAGACTCCAAGAAAGAAACATGATGCAGCTACGGACACGTGCTTAGGAGATATTGCTCCTCATCAGCGTATCGTAGCTTAAATAATGGATCCGTGTGAATAGGATCAGAAACAATAACTATTAACGGTTAGAAAGTAACAGCAACAGTACTCAATTTGTGCCTTCGTGATCATGTGCCAATGGGCTCATTTAGGAAAATTTTTGTAATTCATATTTCGAAAGTACACCTTGTAATTAGTAAATGTGCAAAATATTACATTTTATTTTCAAAAGCTTCTCCCTCAAAATAAATAATGAAAATAGAGCGCTGTGACGTCACCCCACTCGTAGCGGTTCATACCGGCGGCAGTTACTACACACACGGCGGAAGTGGTAATTTCGTCTTCGTCCTTGGTACAGCGAAATCTAAATACCATATATCCGCATAACTCATAGAACCAGTGGCGTCGGGTGGTGTGACGTCATAGCCGTTTCAAATATGTTACGAATTTGAAATCAAATATTAGGGTTAATATTAACGCTAGCGATCTAATTTTTTCACTATATACTTAGAGGATGAAATACTTACGGAAAATGCTAAAATAAATTAAAAAGCAAATATCACTAAATGAGCCCATTTGTGGCCTCAAATGATAACAGTCAGCACATGCAGAGCCCTATGTATACAGCCCCATTTCTATTTCTCTCTCTTTATACATAATTTTCGTTTTGTGTTGAGCCCCTCTACACACTCTAAGAGTTTGGACGCATAATTTTGGAACACTCAGTAGAACAACATAAGTTTCATGTAAGTGCGGTGTGCTATATAAGAGACAATGTTACTATCTATTTCATGTCAGCGTAAGGACGAATTAAAGAATAATATTTGTTTTAAATAATCTTGCTTCGTGAAAATTGGAACCGTAATTTGGAAAAGAGATATCTATTTTCGCACATTTTGTTTGTCTACTATATAATCGAAAACTTTTCCTTTCTCACAAATAGGTAAACACACTTTTTTTCAATATTAAGCGATAAAACAAACCTGTACAATAAGATTTTGAACCTCACAATATGACATACAAGATAATATAGCAGAAATCCTGTACAAAATGTTAATGAACCACTAGGTACTGAATATCAATTTAAATTAAAGATTTAAAAAAATTAAGTTGCGTTATAATGATTATAATTCAATGTAATCAATTATTTCTGTTAGTAAAATACAGTTTATATAAAATTTTTTGTGTATTTAGTTTAGCCTTGAGTTCCGTCAAGATCATGTTGTTCTCTTGCTGATATTCGTATGAATATAAAAAAAATTATTAATACATATTTATGCTGTGAGAAAATCTAAAAAAAATTTACTTTGGGGTCCTTTTACTTCTTTAGGAAGTATTTGCGACCAAAAATAATTTATTCTTTAACAAAGAAATTATTATATTCAGGTCTTAAAGGTTTTTCCTAGTTAAAAATCTGCATTTGAATTGTTAGCAATGAATTAGCGCATCCTGAATGAAATCAGCTCGCCAATTTATTTATAAAAAACTCTATAATAAGGTGGTTTCTTAAATTAGCGTTCGATAAGTTTGCTGCCATGCAATTTACTTCATTTCTACGTGTTCCATAAACAATTAACTCTGGAAATTTGGATACAATCTCAAAATGCTAATTGAAAGTTTGCATGTTTTAACTGCGGCCTCATCAATCATCTATCCTTAATTTTCATGTAAGATAATGAAATGGAAAATTACGATTAACGCTATTAACATTGAATTAATAACTCAAATTTATCTCTTTTGAATATCAAGCATTAATACTGGCCCAAAAATTTATTACAAAAGTATGTTTTGTGTTATCATGAAATCCAAGGGTTTATTGTAGAAACGACTCCTTCGATTTTTAATTACCCCTACCAGAAATCCATTATGCTTGGATTAATTGAAACAAGTTTGTTGCCCTATGAAGGTTTATTTCGTAATTTAATAACGTGTAAACACAAATTAGACTACCTATATTTATAAAACTATCAATAGACCGATCCTGGCGAGATGCGGTAAATACGTCACACAGTATGGTGAGTGCGCAACAGAAGGGCAAAAGCGTGGACGAGAGAATAAATAGATTTTTGTGCACGTTCTTATATTTTTCCATTTTCATGAAAACGGTTAACTTTATAAAAAAATCATAGAATGACTTTTTTATAGCAGACAAAATTTCCTTTCCAACGATGTATAACGCAACCTATATTCTTTTTGTATAACGACCCGGATACGTTTCAATTAAGGGGCTAATTTAAAAATTAATTCATTTTTTTACGACTCTTTAACCTTTGAACCGCTCTCACGTATAAACTATTGAATATAGATATATGCCATCACGGACTTTTTTATAGGAAATTTGATTCTCTATAAAATTGTTTATATGCATTTTGCCATAACTGTAATGGTTTCGGCAGCGTTTCGAGTCCAATTCTCAGCTGCAAGTCTGGACCATTGTATTTCAATAGAATCAGGCAGCCACGGTAAGCGTGTCTCTTCAGGTGCTTAGAACGAACCACGCATCGATTTACTGCGGCATATTTGACTCGAAACGCTGCCAAAACCGTTACAAATATGATGAAAATGTATATAAACAAATTTATAGAGAATTAAATTTTCTATAAGAAAGTCGGTGATGGCATATATCTATCTTTAATAGTTTAGACGTAAGAGTGGTTCAAAATTTAAGGAATCTTAATAAACTCATTCATTTTTTAATTTGTCCGTAATTGAAACGTATCTGGGGCCGTTATACAAAAAGCATATGATTTGTACTATACATTGTTCGAAAGGAAATTTTGTCTGCTATAAAAAAGTCGTTCTATGATTTTTTAATAAAGTTAACCGTTTCCATGAAAATGGATTAGATATAAAAACATACACAAATACATGCAAGGGTTCTCGGCTGCACAGTTGCATTTGTATTGCGCAGAACGAACTACGCACAGCTCTACTTCTTTATTTAACACATAGTACGCTGTATTTATCTTTCTCGCTTGCACTACCTGGATAGGTCTATTGCGCTGTGTAGAAATTCAGTAATTTATATTCACATTTTCTTCAGGGTTTTATGTTACATCTACCACTACTCTAATGGTCACTTATACACCAAATTATTCGATCTCATAGCGATTATTCGTAAGTGGAAGCAAATCCGATGCCAAATTTCTAAAAAGAAAGTACATTGCCTTAAACAATGTTTAATATAAATTTTAATACTAATTATTAATACTCTTTCAAATAACGAACATGTAAATGTTCTCTATATCTAATTACCAGTTAAAGACCGATAACTTACTATATAAAATTTAAATATAAAGAAAATTGCTTAAGGTAATATAGAAGTTCTTAAATTATCTAGAAACATGGCAACGTAGCGAACGTTCCCTGTTTCGGTTTGGAAATTATACCCTATTACGTCACATCCAGTAGAATAGCTTGAATATTGGCGGCAATATCTGGCGGCTTAAATAGTGTTTAAAATTTACGAATTTTTTTGGGTATTAGATATTATTAAAAAAAAAAAAACAAAAAATATGGGTCAACTATTTTTATGTGTAGATGGTATTAAAATAGTTTTTAAAAAATTGTTCACTCGCTCACTAGATCCTTCTAACAACCGACTTTGATATCTATGCTATGAGATACCTTTCTTCACCTACTGGTAAAAAAAGCAAAGAGCAAAAATGATTCAAATTAGACCAAGCAACTGGTTATCAAGGCCAAATAACAGCATAATTATAATTGACGGGGCAAAAATTTAACAATAGTGTAACAAATAAGCTAGCCTCATCTTCAAATGGAAAACGAAATTTCTGGCTCATGACCAAAACTATTAGGCAGAATCTTATAAACATTATTTTTCCATATCTAACAAAAACAAATGGCTTAATAGTGATGTCGTTAATAGAAAAGGTCCATCTCCTTGAGGATATATTCCTAGAACTCAACACTAGGCTCTCAAGGAAAGGTGTCAAAAGATAATATAGATCCCGTTGATGCTTTAATGCCAGGAATAGTGTTCCAACACCAGTCACTGTTCTCAAAATGTGTACCTACTTTAGACTCTAGTCTCTTCCAAATGGAAAATTGCTAGAGTGCAATCTCTAACCCAAGGAACGAAAATGAATCCAAATAATACCGTTTCATCGCCATGCTCTTTCTGATTTCTAAAGTGATAGACCACTGTTAACAAGCAACTACTAAATTATCTTGAATTGGAAGATGTCTTTAACTAACGAAAATATACTTTATGTCAGAAGCGTTCAAGAAGTGATTTACCCATACACAAAATTCTGTTTTCCTGGAATTATACTCTGATCAAGCCTAAAGTCATAGTGAATTGGTATTATCTCCAAACTTTCCATACTCATGGCACCAATGTGTTCGATAAAAATTAATTTACGAATTTACGAACTAATTAATACATTTTTAGGAAATAAGGAAACAAACTTCTAAATTGAGACCATCTTAAACTCTTTAATTTTTAGCGTTTTTGTTTCCTACACTGTATCAATTTACTTGACAGGCAATGATAGATAATTGTGCTAACAATTCGATTGGATATGAAACTGATACAAATACAAAAAAATTTGTTCGAAAAGTTACCACTTCATTTTGACTACATTTGTAAATTTAGTTATTATTTTCGAAAAGTTCTTGTGACCAAAAAAAAAATCAAGTGTAGACTTAAAATGTAAGAAGTATCAACAAAGGAACTGCCGTCTCTACTACATACTCAGTTTCTTAACCATAAATATTTGAATTAAAATGTCACGTAATATCGCGCAGATTGTTTTTATTGACTTTCGCGTAATATTTTATTGATAATGTATAAAAATCGCCTATAAATAACATTGTCTTCTTAAAAAATACTCACATTCCAACCCCTATAGCTTAAACCATTATAGGTACTATTTTGAGGTAAGTAATTATAAATTAGCTCAAAGCAGTGCTATACCACTTAAAACTAAGATAATCTACCTACAGAATTGAAAACCGTAATAAGCTGAGGAAATTACCTTAACCGAGCATAATCTATATTTAATGTTTGAAGGAAAAACATGAAAGAGCCGTCAAAAGTGGTAATTCATCATGCATTTAACTTCATCAAACTCACGCTTGACGTTTAACGTTTTAACGTGCGTTTTCCCAAGTCGCCTCAAGTGCATTAGTTTAATAGTTGGTGACACTTTACGACGGCACCTGCGTTACCATTACAGAAATATGCAATAAACTTGAGTGGTTTTTTGATCCTGCACTGGAAAAGAATTACTGTGTGGAACTACGTCTTGTATTCTAAACACGTATACGTATTATGTACATCCTAGATAGGTAAGCTGGGCGTATAAGAGAACTTCCTATTTGAAATTGCATATTCAGCGGATCATGATCACAAAAAATTGCTTTACGAGAATGGAGTAAACACGAGCTCTAAGCTTATATAGCTGTCTGATCATAGGCGTAGCGTATATTTAATAACGTAATTCATCGATTTTGAAATTATTTCTCATATCATAAAATAGTTTTAAATTTGGAGAAATTAGTTACGTTAAAAATTTTATTTTTGAATCGATAATTATTTTGTTTAATATATATGAAATAGGCATGTAAAGGAATGTAAAAAATCTAAAATCAGACACTTTATACTATCCTCTCCAAACTAAAATATGTCCACAAGTATGCTTAATCCACTTTCGTGGAGTTGCTGCTCGTAGTTTGTGTAGATATCTGTGTGTTATGAACTTAGATGGCATGCACAGGCAAAAAACAGTATGGAGGGCGTTTCTATTAGATGTCTATCTTTTACGGACTTCACCATGGAATATTCGTCAGCTCTTCATTATATGCAGTTACGACATGACGAAATAGCCTGACGGAATATTTACATAAATTCTGCCACAGAACCTATGAGAAAATTGACAACCTATCAATGAAAATTAAAAATATCTTTTCAATACCGATAGTTTTCGTAATCATTCTTAAACAAACCTAGCTTAAGCATTACATTTTTAAAACTATTAAAACTTTTCACACATTCATTCTTTGTCTTGGCGCTAAATTTTTAATTAACATTGATTTATATCCATCCTAGAGCACAGATTATGTCATGATGATGTCAAGACTCTGTTACGACGAATTAATTTTTGAAGTATAAAGCTACAATATCCATAGACTGCTGTTTAAATCGGTTGAGCAGTTTCGGAATTATATCAGAATTATAGGACTCTACATATTAATTTAATAATTGTTGAAAACGAGGAAAATTTACAGTGAATAAAGTCATTCTAAGAAGCAAATAAACGTGTCAGAACGGCATTTAGTTCAATCAATAAACGTTTCAACACTCGTTTCAACATTACAATATGAGGAAGAAATTACTAGTAAGAAGCTGAATATTTATATAAAAGTTAAAATGGTGCATAGACAACTATAATACAAAATTTCACGAAATCCTTCTGCAGCTTAAGCTTAAGAAAATATTACTGAAAAGTTAAAGTAATTAAGCCCAAAGCGGAGAAACGGAGAAAAATACGAAAATTTTAAATGTATTATCACATAATGCATTGTTTTAAACTAGTTTGTAGAATGTTTGTCACGTAAGCCACAAAATTACCCGCGACATTTCTTAAGAATTTTGTTTAAAAAATCGTAATAAAAGCTACATAATTACGTCAATATTTATGTTTTTATGATTTTCAATTTACATGTATTTTTAATAGTAGCACGTATAGAGGATGACTGGAATATAAATGACAATTGGTATTTAAATAATAAATGTGCAAATGTACTCAACTGTTTTCAAAGAACATATAAAAATGCAGAAATAAAATACGTTCAGACAAAAAAAATATTTTGTCACAAACTATCCACCACGCATATGCTGTGTGAGGGTCGTCCGAGGAGCATATATAATGCTATTCACATTTTATTTACATGAGGGGAGGCTATGATATGTTTTTCTTAGGTTGTCTCAGGGTTGTCTACTATTGACAAAATATTGAAGTATCAGATTTAATTGATCGTCACTGTCACTTATTTTTGGCTGAATTGCCAAATTTTTTATTGATAACATTGCTGTGCTTTCTTTAGGGTCTCACTCTGACAACTATGTAGAACCAATTTGAATTTGTGGTTATGTTTTTGACTTTTCAACATAACCTCAGTAATTCAAACAGTCATTCATACTAACAGAATTCAGATTTTCCAAAGTCTCCCCACATGTAAATAAAATGTGAATATCATATACGTTAGATTATGGCCAAAATGTTATGTTAGTTTTAATATTAGCAAAGAAACATTATCACATAAGTAGAAGAGTAATAGCGGATCCGAGGCTCCCCCCACCACTTGCTCCCCCCACCACTTTTTCTGGGGTGGGGGGCAATTATAGTGGGGGGAGGTAATTTGTAATTGCAATAAATGTAATTAGAATAATTAGATTGGGAGGTAATTTGTAATTGCGTAATTAGTAATTTGTAATTGCGTAATTAGTAATTTGTAATTGTGTAATTGGATTATTTCGCTGTAATTAGACTAGTATAATTGCAATATATCTAATAAATGTAATTAGTCTGGAGGGGGGATAATTAAAACCCAATTGTCGCGAGAAATGAAAGTAATTGGATTATTGCGCTGAGAAATGAAAGTAATTGAATTATTGCGCTGTAATGTAATGTAATTGCGTAATTAGTAATTTGTAAATGTGTAATTAGACTATTTGCGCGTTAATTACACTATTTTATATAGTCTGGAGGGGGTTAATTAAAAACCCAATTGTTGCGAGAAATGAAAGTAATTGGATTATTGCAATTAAACTAGTATAATTGCAATATATCTAATTGAATGGGTACAATTATATATTAATTAGTACATCAATTGGAGAAATGAAAGTTTATTACGCTGTAATTAGACTAGTATAATTGCAATATATCTAATTGAATTGGTACAATTGTATATTAATTAGTGCATCAATTGCTAAATTATGCGCTCTTAATTGTCAAAAATATATGTCATTCAATATCGCTAACAAGGGATCTGGTAACCAAAGTCAGCTTTTATGCGATTCGAATAGGACAAAAGGTTTGAACCGCATACTAAAGGAGTCATTCATTGCCACTGACAACGTTATTTACTGCCGCATAATTTCTCGAAACAGGTGCCTATCTGAAAATCAAACCACTCGTATTTCACATACCCTACTGTCACTGTGCCTTTACAAATTATTAAAATTCCAAATTGTAGGTAGTCTTCGACCAGTATTCCATTAAAAAAGGCACACTTTCTATACTTTCCGACGTTGATTCTATTTTTTTATTATTATGGCGATTTAGTGATCGATTTATTAGAGCTTAATTTGATTATAATTTAGAATATGAAGGTTTTAGAGCAAGGAGCTAATTCACTATTAAATATAAATTACCAACTCGATCACAAAGTATATTTGCAGTCTGGTGGGGGGATAATTAAAACCCAATTGCCGCGAGAAATGAAAGTAGTTGGACTATTTGCACATTAATTACACTAATTGAATTGGAGCAATTGTTGTATATTAATTAGTGCATCAATTGCTAAATTATGCGCTCTTAATTGTCAAAAATATATGTCTGTCAATATCGCTAACAAGGGATCTGGTATATTAGCAGAAATGCATTTATTTTCTATGGGGTAAAAGAACAAGCGACATCGCATTTATTTTCTAATGATCAAAGATTAAATCAGCTTTTTAGTTTTTACTGTCGCATATCTCGAAACAAAATAGTTGGTTAAATTTATAGCTCCCATTTGCTCGACAGACAATAGGTCTGCATAAAGGACACATCTACGTAGGCCAGGTGGCTCGCGCGAACGGTACCTATCTGAAATCGAGGTAATGCCATTAGGGCGGTCGACTTAAAACCGTCAATAACACAATTTGGTATTTAATTTCTAGTCGAAATGCATTAATTTTTCTAAGGACAAATATATTGCACAAAAGATTAGCCATCTCTTATCTAAACAAAAGATACGTCGATTTTTACAAAACAAAGCCACACAATTACCTGAAATTTTAAACTTAAAAATAACAGGTGAGAGTGTGATTCGAATAGGATGGAAGGTTTAGAACTGCCTACTATAAAGAAGTCATTAAATGTCGTTAACAAGGGTGGCAATATATTAGCTTATCAAAGATAGATATTGTCATAGTTTTAAAACATTTTCTATACGAGATAGTGGAGTACCTAACTAAGAAGCTAATGTAGATACATAAATAATGTGCTTTTATTTTTTATTGCCATATTTATTACATCAAATATTGTATGTATTATGTAGTTATGATGGTATATTTTATATTATATTATAAGGTTAAATAAATGAAATACACATTAAAAGATTACATTAATTGTATTTCCTATTTTTTATTACACAACTAAAAACAGCCATAGTATAATTAAAACAGTTTTATTTTAAATACACAATTACATTTTTGAGAAAATAAACATAGACACTTAGTAGATCAAACTTTATGGTGTGATAAACTACCAAAATAATATGAAAAAAGTTCATATGTAAATGTGGGCCGGGAACACATAGTTCCGAGATACAGGGTGTTAAAGAAACATGCAAAATTTTGTTGTTGTTTGAAACACTGAAATGATGGCACACTATATTGCGCTCTAATTAGACTAGGTGCAATTTCTCGAAATTCTATGGTTTATTACCTTATAGAAAAGCAGTATATCTTAAGATATATTTACAGATCAGTATACATCCAACTTGACGGCGTTTTAACAAAAGCAAGCGGAAACGATGACTACTTTGATAATGCATTAAAATGCAATATTTTAACGGAAATTACAGCGATGCTTTAATAAAGCTCTGGAAATGTTTAATACAGGAAATTCATATCAACGGAAAAAAATTAAAAGCCTCCTATTATGTTGCAGAAATTATTGATTTAATCATGAATATCGGTTCAAATAAAATGCAACTAGTTACCGTATCCAAAGATTAGATATAAATAAAGTTTCTTTTAAAGTTTTTGCATGACGGGTGCATTTACGGTATACATTGTTCATTGATGGTACTAAGTCGAAAACAACATGCAATTCCCACTTTACCGATAAAAAAAAAAGTCAATTAATGCTGCTAACAAGGTTTGGCAAAATATTAGCGTATCAAAGGTAGATATTGATATAGTTTTAAAACTAAAAAAAAAAAATGGTTATCTTCATATGCAGTTAATGGTCATATTCTTTTATTACAAAATATTGAAATTATATGATTGCTGTGGCTCTCTACGGCCCTGAGATTTGAGATGAACATTAAACACAAATAATACAAGGTTTCGTAAATAACCCCTACTTTATTTTATCGATTTCAATTCAAACAAATCTAAATAATTATATGCCTCTTTTAATCTGTTTTACTGAATAATGGGGATGGCTCTCTTCAACCGTCTGTAAAACTATTTAATGAAACCTAGTTAAAAATTCAGTTCCATAAAGAAGCTACGATAATTATGACTTAGTTAATCACGATCCATTTTATTATATTTTTTATCAGTTTAAATACACTAATGTAAACAAACAACATTACTCGTCTGTCAAAATTTGGTACCAAAAATACGTTTTTTTTTATTATTTATTCCCTAGTTCGTTGAAAAATATCAACCAATCTGACAAAGAAGCTAATGTAGATACATAAATAATGTTCTTTTATTTTTATTACCATATTTATTACATCAAATATTGTATGTATTATGTAGTTATGATGGTATATTTTATATTATATTATTAGGTTAAATAAATGAAATACACATTAAAAGATTACATTAATTTTATTTCCTATTTTTTTATTACACAACTAAAAACAACCATAGTATAATTAAAACAGTTTTATTTTAAATACACAATTACATTTAGCGGCTCGCTAGTGTGAACGTGTACAACATGATTGATGTAATTAAATTGCGTTACCCAATTTATTGTGGATTACAGCAATAATGGTATAATTTCCCCTTCTTTGAAGTTGATGGTGATATATCAACATTGTTATTGGATGCCACATTTACATCGTTTACCTTACAATAGCAGCAAAACATTTTTCGAGGTATTGGACCGTCATTAGCATCAAAACTGCCTTCATGATCTTTAAGGTAATGTTCTGTGCAGTATTGATATTTTATTATATCGACATCGTTCTGAAGATGTGTAGGTAGCTTATCCCATACTAATGCAATTTCATGTGAAGCCAACCCAATCATCACTTCTTTGGGCATATCTACAAGTTGTTGTTTGCTCATCTTCAATAGACTACGCAAACGGGAGAATGCAATTAGTGAGTGGCCCATTCGCTTGATACCTTCTCGATCCATTGCTGGGGTTATAGTTTTCAGCTCCATGGCGTTTTATATTTCTTTCGTAGAGAGAAACTTTAAACACAAATGTCCACACCACACTGTGTTAAAATTCTGTACACGTTTGTAGTTATATAATATTTGATTGACCCTCCTTGAATCGTTATTGAAATATGTAACTAATTCTATAGGTGGGGGTAAATCACCAAAACTATCAATGTAATTTACTAACTATACTATATTCCAAGTATAAAAAAAAAAAAAAGATGTAGTCACAACACAAAATCATTTTATATTGTGAATCAAGATAGTACAATATATTTCTTATTTCATGTACGCCGACAGCTGCAAACATATAGGGTGTACCGACTTTAGTATTATACTATTCTTTGCGACTCTACAAATCAATCGAAATCGAATCAGGATGGATTACAATTGGTTCTATTCGAATTCTTTCAACTTCAACATACAAAAATTAATTTTTCATTGATTTACAGCATATTAATTTACAATCTTTAACATATAGTATAGGGTTTACCACTATGGTACTTTCCGAATTCATACTAATATTTGATAGTTGAAGTGTATTGCTATCGGGTCCATGATTTTTGTTTTGCTGTCAAGCGTAAAACGGCCATAAATTAACACAATGGCATTAAATAGTAAACGGCTTCTTCAAAAGCATTCAAAAGCCCGGGTCCATGATTTTTGTTTTGCTGTCAAGCGTAAAACGACCATAAATTAACACAATGGCATTAAATAGTAAACGGCTTCTTCAAAAGCATTCAAAAGCATCCAAAAGCCATTTTAAATGTATTGCGCCCTAAACAAAAGAAATACCTACAGCAATTTGGTTGATATAACAGCTGCCAAAATCATAAATTAAATGCAAGTAAATCTGTTTTTATGTTATTTGGTCCTAAACAAAAAGGGAAGGGGGGTTACCCGAAGTTGACTTATTAGCACTTAAAGAGCTAATAAATCAAAATATACTATACAGGTTTTAGAACAAAGGTCCATTTCATTGTTAATTTTAAATAAACCTTACATTATTAAAAATGTCTTTGGTTAATACAATATTTGGAAAACAATCGTAAGTGGGGATTAGAAAAAAAAAATAGAAATAGAAAAAATTTATTTACCATAAAAACTGTTACAAGAACAGATAAGGTTTCATCCGTTAAGTGGTATAATGCAATTGTAGTTGTAATCAGTGTATGTGTATTCCAAGTAGTGGGGGTAGCTCGACTACTATAAAAAGATGTAGTAGCAACACAAAATCATTTTATATCGTGAATCATCTACAGCTAGCAAGTCAGCCTATTGCAGTGATTTCAAGTGTGCAAATTTACTCGTAATTCTTTCATTGTATTTATTTAAATATGGCAATTTCCGAAGTTGACTTATTAGCACTTAATGAGCTAATAAATCAAAATATACAGGTTTTAGAGCAAAGATCCATTTCAGCGTTAACTTTAAATAAACCTTATCTCATTAAAAAAATGTCTTTGGTTAATACAAGATTTGGAAAATCAATCATAGTAACTTTGTTTGAGGAAAGCTCAATAACGACTTTTAAATCATTTTTACCGAAACGGCTTGTGGGAATTATATGTCCAAACACTATCGATAAAATAAATTCGTCAAATGGTAAAACTACATTAACATATTTAGGACAAAGTTCTCCGGCTTATCCTGGAGCAAAATCTAGTCCACTAATACGTTTCGGTATTTAATTCTTAAACAAAAATAATCATAATAGTATTTAAGTTAGTTAAGTATTAAGTAGAAATGGAACAATGGAGTCTTTTAAAAATAGAATCACTTGTTAACTTACAAAGATTCAGATAGTACAATATATTTCTTATTTCGTGTACGCCGACAGCTGCAACGTAAGTCCAATTAGTACTGTTTTATATATATATTTTTTACATTTTTATTTTTAATTTCTAGGTACTTAGGTAGCAAAGATGTGGATGCAATATTCAACTCAAACATGAAGTCTGATAGAAGACATTAAATCTGCCATTGAAAGATTGTCTTGTAAACTAGATGACATAAGGAGGGATTCACAACATTCTTTAAATTATCACATAAATGTCGGCTTCGATGCTGAAGTAGTTCGACGTATTAAAATATCAACCAATCTGACAAAGAAGCTAATGTAGATACATAAATTATGTTCTTTTATTTTTATTGTCAAATTTATTACATTAAATTTAATATTGTATGTATATGTAGTTATGATGGTATATTTTATATTATATTATAAGGTTAAATAAATGAAATACACATTAAAAGATTACATTAATTTTATTTCCTATTTTTTATTACACAACTAAAAAACAGCCATAGTATAATTAAAACAGTTTTATTTTAAATACACAATTACATTTGCAAAAACATATAGGGCGTTCCATTAAAATGGTACACTTTCTAAAAATATATACGGGGTGTTCCATTAAAAAGGCATACTTTCTATACTTTCCGATGTTGATCACAATATAAAGAACTACCCTGCACATAAATTATAAAATTATGGACTCCATACATAAATGATATTTGATAATAATAGTCTATACTATTCTACGTGTCCTATGTATTATTTATTTACAGTGTCGTCATAATAGTAGAGTTATTGGATGTATTTGATCACATTAGAGGCATGTATTTTATGAATAGAACCAAATTTATTATAAGCTTGAGTTCGAGAAAAATCATATGAGAATATTCATTTAAGGAAATAACTGCAATTTACTGCAGTATTGTTTGAGTTTATTAAGTAAACTATTTATTAAATGATTTACAATTAATTTATTAGTTAAAATTATTTATTAAATTATTTGCAGTGCATCATCTAAAACTACGTATTAAAAATCATTTACAATTGATTTATATGTACATATGTCTAATCTGCTTCCTCATCGCATCCTATTAAGAGCTGATAATCTGACCAATGACTCTGGTCCGGTGATGGTTGGCCGTCTGGATCGTAGAACACCGTTTCCATTGACCATGCTGATGGTGATGTTGGTCTATCAGTGCTGCTGTCTGGAGGGGCATCTTGGACTTCCTGGTCAAACTTTGTGAGTCACTCATATTGTCTAAATTAAATTACTGTATTGTCGCTTTGTCACATTCAGATTTCATAAAGTAAATAAACTAGAGTACTACTAATAGAAAAATACACAAAAGCAATATTGCATAAATGTAATCTTTATTTCAGGGTAAAATGAGGATAATATAAGGATAAAGCAATAAGCAAGGATAAAACAAGGATAAAGTAAGGATAAAGTACGGATAAAGTATGGATAAAGGATAAAGTAAGGATAAAGGAAGGATAAAGTAAGGAAGTAAGGAAGTAAGGATAAAGTACGGATAAAGTATGGATAAAGTATGGATAAAGTAAGGATAAAGTAAGGATAAAGTAAAGATAAAGTAAGGATAAAGGATAAAGTAAGGATAAAGTAAGGATAAAGGATAAAGTAAGGATAAAGTAAGGATAAAGTAAGGATAATGTAAGGATAATGTAAGGATAAAGTAAGGATAAAGTAAGGATAAAGTAAGGATAAAGTAAGGATAATGTATGGATAAAGTAAGGATAAAGTAAGGATAATGTAAGGATAAAGTAAGGATAAAGTAAGGATAATGTAAGGATAAAGTAAGGATAAAGTAAGGATAAAGTAAGGAAGTAAGGATAAAGTATGGATAAAGTAAGGATAAAGTAAGGAAGTAAGGATAATGTATGGATAAAGTAAGGATAAAGTAAGGATAAAGTAAGGATAATGTAAGGATAAAGTAAGGATAAAGTAAGGATAATGTAAGGATAAAGTAAGGATAAAGTAAGGATAAAGTAAGGAAGTAAGGATAAAGTATGGATAAAGTAAGGATAAAGTAAGGATAATGTAAGGATAAAGTAAGGATAATGTAAGGATAAAGTAAGGATAAAGTAAGGATAAAGTAAGGAAGTAAGGATAAAGTAAGGATAAAGTAAGGGAGGAAACCTAAAATTATATAGGTATAAAAATGTGTCATCTTATTAAATTAATGTTAAAATTTCCCCCATATACTTATTATCTACTCTACATGTTTCTATGTTACCCATAATTAATTATTTAACAAATCTACAATGTTTTACGTTATACCCCATAATTAATTATTTAACAAATCTACAATGTTTTACGTTATTATATTATAAATAAGTTTATAATAAATTTTAAAAGTGAAATTTTAATATATTACTTACCTTGTAAATAGTATCCCTTATTTAATTCTAATCTAGTACAAAGATTGTGCTATTTAATCTGTTCATTACTTCATCGAGAAGACAACGATTGCAACATGCCAACATTTAGATACATGTGAATTTTATTGAAAGATTATAACAGCAAAAGTTATGAGGGTATGAAATTATTTACGTTAATCAAGTACAATTACTCTTTTTTTAATTTAATATCTATGGAAAATATGCTAATAATCAATGTATGACAGGAGCAAGTAAGTAAAAACATTTTATCAACAATAATCACGGTGTACTTGCAAATGTTTATTTTCTCAAAAATGTAATTGTGTATTTAAAATAAAACTGTTTTAATTATACTATGGCTGTTTTTTAGTTGTGTAATAAAAAATAGGAAATAAAATTAATGTAATCTTTTAATGTGTATTTCATTTATTTAACCTTATAATATAATATAAAATATACCATCATAACTACATATACATACAATATTAAATTTAATGTAATAAATTTGACAATAAAAATAAAAGAACATAATTTATGTATCTACATTAGCTTCTTTGTCAGATTGGTTGATATTTTAATACGTCGAACTACTTCAGCATCGAAGCAGACATTTATGTGATAATTTAAAGAATGTTGTGAATCCCTCCTTATGTCATCTAGTTTACAAGACAATCTTTCAATGGCAGATTTAATGTCTTCTATCAGACTTCATGTTTGAGTTGAATATTGCATCCACATCTTTGCTACCTAAGTACCTAGAAATTAAAAATAAAAATGTAAAAAATATATATGTAAAACAGTACTAATTGGACTTACGTTGCAGCTGTCGGCGTACACGAAATAAGAAATATATTGTACTATCTGAATCTTTGTAAGCTAACAAGTGATTCTATTTTTAAAAGACTCCATTGTTCCATTTCTACTTAATACTTAACTAACTTAAATACTATTATGATTATTTTTGTTTAAGAATTAAATACCGAAACGTATTAGTGGACTAGATTTTGCTCCAGGATAAGCCGGAGAACTTTGTCCTAAATATGTTAATGTAGTTTTACCATTTGACGAATTTATTTTATCGATAGTGTTTGGACATATAATTCCCACAAGCCGTTTCGGTAAAAATGATTTAAAAGTCGTTATTGAGCTTTCCTCAAACAAAGTTACTATGATTGATTTTCCAAATCTTGTATTAACCAAAGACATTTTTTTAATGAGATAAGGTTTATTTAAAGTTAACGCTGAAATGGATCTTTGCTCTAAAACCTGTATATTTTGATTTATTAGCTCATTAAGTGCTAATAAGTCAACTTCGGAAATTGCCATATTTAAATGAATACAATGAAAGAATTACGAGTAAATTTGCACACTTGAAATCACTGCAATAGGCTGACTTGCTAGCTGTAGATGATTCACGATATAAAATGATTTTGTGTTGCTACTACATCTTTTTATAGTAGTCGAGCTACCCCCACTACTTGGAATACACATACACTGATTACAACTACAATTGCATTATACCACTTAACGGATGAAACCTTATCTGTTCTTGTAACAGTTTTTATGGTAAATAAATTTTTTCTATTTCTATTTTTTTTTTCTAATCCCCACTTACGATTGTTTTCCAAATATTGTATTAACCAAAGACATTTTTAATAATGTAAGGTTTATTTAAAATTAACAATGAAATGGACCTTTGTTCTAAAACCTGTATAGTATATTTTGATTTATTAGCTCTTTAAGTGCTAATAAGTCAACTTCGGGTAACCCCCCTTCCCTTTTTGTTTAGGACCAAATAACATAAAAACAGATTTACTTGCATTTAATTTATGATTTTGGCAGCTGTTATATCAACCAAATTGCTGTAGGTATTTCTTTTGTTTAGGGCGCAATACATTTAAAATGGCTTTTGGATGCTTTTGAATGCTTTTGAAGAAGCCGTTTACTATTTAATGCCATTGTGTTAATTTATGGTCGTTTTACGCTTGACAGCAAAACAAAAATCATGGACCCGGGCTTTTGAATGCTTTTGAAGAAGCCGTTTACTATTTAATGCCATTGTGTTAATTTATGGCCGTTTTACGCTTGACAGCAAAACAAAAATCATGGACCCGATAGCAATACACTTCAACTATCAAATATTAGTATGAATTCGGAAAGTACCATAGTGGTAAACCCTATACTATATGTTAAAGATTGTAAATTAATATGCTGTAAATCAATGAAAAATTAATTTTTGTATGTTGAAGTTGAAAGAATTCGAATAGAACCAATTGTAATCCATCCTGATTCGATTTCGATTGATTTGTAGAGTCGCAAAGAATAGTATAATACTAAAGTCGGTACACCCTATATGTTTGCAGCTGTCGGCGTACATGAAATAAGAAATATATTGTACTATCTTGATTCACAATATAAAATGATTTTGTGTTGTGACTACATCTTTTTTTTTTTTTATACTTGGAATATAGTATAGTTAGTAAATTACATTGATAGTTTTGGTGATTTACCCCCACCTATAGAATTAGTTACATATTTCAATAACGATTCAAGGAGGGTCAACCAAATATTATATAACTACAAACGTGTACAGAATTTTAACACAGTGTGGTGTGGACATTTGTGTTTAAAGTTTCTCTCTACGAAAGAAATATAAAACGCCATGGAGCTGAAAACTATAACCCCAGCAATGGATCGAGAAGGTATCAAGCGAATGGGCCACTCACTAATTGCATTCTCCCGTTTGCGTAGTCTATTGAAGATGAGCAAACAACAACTTGTAGATATGCCCAAAGAAGTGATGATTGGGTTGGCTTCACATGAAATTGCATTAGTATGGGATAAGCTACCTACACATCTTCAGAACGATGTCGATATAATAAAATATCAATACTGCACAGAACATTACCTTAAAGATCATGAAGGCAGTTTTGATGCTAATGACGGTCCAATACCTCGAAAAATGTTTTGCTGCTATTGTAAGGTAAACGATGTAAATGTGGCATCCAATAACAATGTTGATATATCACCATCAACTTCAAAGAAGGGGAAATTATACCATTATTGCTGTAATCCACAATAAATTGGGTAACGCAATTTAATTACATCAATCATGTCGTACACGTTCACACTAGCGAGCCGCTAAATGTAATTGTGTATTTAAAATAAAACTGTTTTAATTATACTATGGTTGTTTTTAGTTGTGTAATAAAAAAATAGGAAATAAAATTAATGTAATCTTTTAATGTGTATTTCATTTATTTAACCTTATAATATAATATAAAATATACCATCATAACTACATAATACATACAATATTAATTGATGTAATAAATATGGTAATAAAAATAAAAGAACATTATTTATGTATCTACATTAGCTTCTTTGTCAGATTGGTTGATATTTTTCAACGAACTAGGGAATAAATAATAAAAAAAAAACGTATTTTTGGTACCAAATTTTGACAGACGAGTAATGTTGTTTGTTTACATTAGTGTATTTAAACTGATAAAAAATATAATAAAATGGATCGTGATTAACTAAGTCATAATTATCGTAGCTTCTTTATGGAACTGAATTTTTAACTAGGTTTCATTAAATAGTTTTACAGACGGTTGAAGAGAGCCATCCCCATTATTCAGTAAAACAGATTAAAAGAGGCATATAATTATTTAGATTTGTTTGAATTGAAATCGATAAAATAAAGTAGGGGTTATTTACGAAACCTTGTATTATTTGTGTTTAATGTTCATCTCAAATCTCAGGGCCGTAGAGAGCCACAGCAATCATATAATTTCAATATTTTGTAATAAAAGAATATGACCATTAACTGCATATGAAGATAACCATTTTTTTTTTTTAGTTTTAAAACTATATCAATATCTACCTTTGATACGCTAATATTTTGCCAAACCTTGTTAGCAGCATTAATTGACTTTTTTTTTTTATCGGTAAAGTGGGAATTGCATGTTGTTTTCGACTTAGTACCATCAATGAACAATGTATACCGTAAATGCACCCGTCATGCAAAAACTTTAAAAGAAACTTTATTTATATCTAATCTTTGGATACGGTAACTAGTTGCATTTTATTTGAACCGATATTCATGATTAAATCAATAATTTCTGCAACATAATAGGAGGCTTTTAATTTTTTTCCGTTGATATGAATTTCCTGTATTAAACATTTCCAGAGCTTTATTAAAGCATCGCTGTAATTTCCGTTAAAATATTGCATTTTAATGCATTATCAAAGTAGTCATCGTTTCCGCTTGCTTTTGTTAAAACGCCGTCAAGTTGGATGTATACTGATCTGTAAATATATCTTAAGATATACTGCTTTTCTATAAGGTAATAAACCATAGAATTTCGAGAAATTGCACCTAGTCTAATTAGAGCGCAATATAGTGTGCCATCATTTCAGTGTTTCAAACAACAACAAAATTTTGCATGTTTCTTTAACACCCTGTATCTCGGAACTATGTGTTCCCGGCCCACATTTACATATGAACTTTTTTCATATTATTTTGGTAGTTTATCACACCATAAAGTTTGATCTACTAAGTGTCTATGTTTATTTTCTCAAAAATGTAATTGTGTATTTAAAATAAAACTGTTTTAATTATACTATGGCTGTTTTTAGTTGTGTAATAAAAAATAGGAAATAAAATTAATGTAATCTTTTAATGTGTATTTCATTTATTTAACCTTATAATATAATATAAAATATACCATCATAACTACATAATACATACAATATTTGATGTAATAAATATGGCAATAAAAAATAAAAGAACATTATTTATGTATCTACATTAGCTTCTTAGTTAGGTACTCCACTATCTCGTATAGAAAATGTTTTAAAACTATGACAATATCTATCTTTGATAAGCTAATATATTGCCACCCTTGTTAACGACATTTAATGACTTCTTTATAGTAGGCAGTTCTAAACCTTCCATCCTATTCGAATCACACTCTCACCTGTTATTTTTAAGTTTAAAATTTCAGGTAATTGTGTGGCTTTGTTTTGTAAAAATCGACGTATCTTTTGTTTAGATAAGAGATGGCTAATCTTTTGTGCAATATATTTGTCCTTAGAAAAATTAATGCATTTCGACTAGAAATTAAATACCAAATTGTGTTATTGACGGTTTTAAGTCGACCGCCCTAATGGCATTACCTCGATTTCAGATAGGTACCGTTCGCGCGAGCCACCTGGCCTACGTAGCTGTGTCCTTTATGCAGACCTATTGTCTGTCGAGCAAATGGGAGCTATAAATTTAACCAACTATTTTGTTTCGAGATATGCGACAGTAAAAACTAAAAAGCTGATTTAATCTTTGATCATTAGAAAATAAATGCGATGTCGCTTGTTCTTTTACCCCATAGAAAATAAATGCATTTCTGCTAATATACCAGATCCCTTGTTAGCGATATTGACAGACATATATTTTTGACAATTAAGAGCGCATAATTTAGCAATTGATGCACTAATTAATATACAACAATTGCTCCAATTCAATTAGTGTAATTAATGTGCAAATAGTCCAACTACTTTCATTTCTCGCGGCAATTGGGTTTTAATTATCCCCCCACCAGACTGCAAATATACTTTGTGATCGAGTTGGTAATTTATATTTAATAGTGAATTAGCTCCTTGCTCTAAAACCTTCATATTCTAAATTATAATCAAATTAAGCTCTAATAAATCGATCACTAAATCGCCATAATAATAAAAAAATAGAATCAACGTCGGAAAGTATAGAAAGTGTGCCTTTTTTAATGGAATACTGGTCGAAGACTACCTACAATTTGGAATTTTAATAATTTGTAAAGGCACAGTCACAGTAGGGTATGTGAAATACGAGTGGTTTGATTTTCAGATAGGCACCTGTTTCGAGAAATTGTGCGGCAGTAAATAACGTTGTCAGTGACAATGAATGACTCCTTTAGTATGCGGTTCAAACCTTTTGTCCTATTCGAATCGCATAAAAGCTGACTTTGGTTACCAGATCCCTTGTTAGCGATATTGAATGACATATATTTTTGACAATTAAGAGCGCATAATTTAGCAATTGATGCACTAATTAATATACAATTGTACCAATTCAATTAGATATATTGCAATTATACTAGTCTAATTACAGCGTAATAAACTTTCATTTCTCCAATTGATGTACTAATTAATATATAATTGTACCAATTCAATTAGATATATTGCAATTATACTAGTTTAATTGCAATAATCCAATTACTTTCATTTCTCGCAACAATTGGGTTTTTAATTAACCCCCTCCAGACTATATAAAATAGTGTAATTAACGCGCAAATAGTCTAATTACACATTTACAAATTACTAATTACGCAATTACATTACATTACAGCGCAATAATTCAATTACTTTAATTTCTCAGCGCAATAATCCAATTACTTTCATTTCTCGCGACAATTGGGTTTTAATTATCCCCCCTCCAGACTAATTACATTTATTAGATATATTGCAATTATACTAGTCTAATTACAGCGAAATAATCCAATTACACAATTACAAATTACTAATTACGCAATTACAAATTACTAATTACGCAATTACAAATTACCTCCCAATCTAATTATTCTAATTACATTTATTGCAATTACAAATTACCTCCCCCCACTATAATTGCCCCCCACCCCAGAAAAAGTGGTGGGGGGAGCAAGTGGTGGGGGGAGCCTCGGATCCGCTATTACTCTTCTACTCACATATATCACATATCATTATGATAAAAAAGCTAATAGGTACCTACTCGCCTATTTAATTAATAAACAGTTCAATTAAAAACTTCTTTGGTCAGCCTATCTGTGATTATTTAGTCTTTCTCTGTGCAGCTTCTCTTTTAAATACAATTTAAGGGTCGTTCCAATTTTTGTAAAAGAAAACAATACTAATAAATACGCTGATGAAGAATGAACCATTAAGAAATTAAATATATTTTTTTTATAATCCAAGTGCCATCAAGAAACATCTTTTAAAATGCGGAGAAACATTTGGAATAAACTTGTATGGCATCATACTTGCTAAAAAGGTTTCTCTTTCTGTCGTTGACTTAAGATTTATTATTATTATTAAATTATTTCGTCTAAAAAGCAAAAGTCCCGAATGCTTAACAATTTTTCAAAAAAATGACGTTTATAGATTGTGGAACTTTATTCCACAATATTTTAAGCATCATTTTAAGCATTTCACTGAACTAATAATTGTGATAGTGTGTATTTTACGTTATTCTTGTACCTAAATATTGTAATAATATACATCAAGCCAATGATATTGCTTGCTTAAACAAACTTCAAAGAAATATACTTTTGGAGTAATAAGAAGGTTGTATTTATTTTCGGTAAATTGTAGATAATTCTGAAACTAGAGAAACGGTAATGCGATGTTGAAATGTGAGAAATTAAGAATGATTGCTTAACGTCATTGAAACTTCCGCACTCGAAGAACACCTACACGTGAGGAAAACCTCTAAAGAATTGCAATCCTGATGAATCATTTCAGTGCAATCCGATCTACAATAAATAAATGGTTATCTGTTTCATGTCAAACTAAAGAGCGTCTGTCAAATCCATTTGGCCCTTTGGCTTCTATCGTATCAATTCCACTAGGTACTGAAATATAAGAAAATATGTTACAAATGAACCCAGGGTGATGAATCCTGATTCAATTTGTAGCCGCGTTGGATGCGGAAATGTCATCTGGAGAAAGATGTCCAAATAGATCGAAACAATTCAAGAAGATATTCATTATCCGATTCAAATATACATCCAGATGTTGGAATATGTACGATTGTGAATAGCTATTAATAACAGTGATACACAAAAAAAAAATTTTTATATCCAACAGACTAAACTATTATACTCTTGTGTATTTTGAGTTGCTAATTTGGTATCTGAAGACAGTCGAGTCGAGTAAGTTTCTTAAATCCAAAAAATAGCTAAAAGTACCTCAAAATTCCACTTTTCTTTTAGATAGTATTATCCTGCTTACTAAACGGCATGTTATTCTTGTGTGTTTATATAAACTGAAACCGAATCGCGTTGGAATCGCTTTCGATAATAAATGAAATGGTTCAAATTGCTTTATAAACTGTCTTTTAACTGAAATGAGTGGAACCTGCTCTTCCTTTTGAGCCGTTGAACTAATCCCTCAAAAAATTGAGCTCTGTAAATAGTCAATAATCCTATAATATGGAGATCGTTGAACTGTTAACCAAATATAAACGAGCGACGACACTCTTTATGTATGTTGAGCCGCTGAATACGAATCTTATATCCTAATAATTCTAGTACAGTACAACGTCTTCTAGTTATAAATAGGTGTCATTGGCATTGGCTAATAGGTAAACCAAAGCCATTTCCAAAACATAAAAAAACAACTTCTTTTAACTGTTTTCAAATAAAAAAATTCTTGAGGAATCAAAAAAGATAGTCGCCGAAATGGAAAATTGGGATGCTTCTTGAATTTGAAGGTGCATGCATTTCCTGGATTTTAATCTCGATTACTTTTGAGGACCAAGCAAAAAGATTCCATCAAGATAGAGTAATGGGCACCAATATTAAGGGAAGTGGGATGAAAATATGAATATTCAGGATCTAGCAAACACTGAAGAGTAAAAGACGAGGAAAAGGAGAAAACGGCTGTATAAATTCCGTAAGTAAAATATTTGTTCGTTAACTTTCTTTTATACTTAACTTGTGCGTCGATATAGCTATAAGTTAAGTAAAATGAAAGCTTTTACAATTTACAAATGTATCAGGTTTACGAGAAAGCGCTTCACTCACTTTTTAATTCAGTGGCAGCGGTCATTGTAGGCTTATATAACATGCGGTATTTTTTCTAGTAGTTTTAACATATGGTTTGTGGCACATGTATGTAGAGAACATATTGTCTAGTCGGTCACTGTTCAGTGTTGGCAACTTTAGTGACAAAGGATAGGGTGAAGTTACTTTCTTGGCGGTTAATTTAAAATGGTCAAAGAAGAAGAAGAACAAATAATTATAGCTATTAGCCAGATAAACAAAAAATAAAAATAAAAAGTAGGCGTGAACAGAGTGTGTTATCGCAGACACATATGAGTTATTTTTTACGTACACATAAATGTTAAAATGTAGCCTATCACTTATGGTTTGCAACCACTTATTTATGAACTATTTTAAAGGTTAAGAAAACTATGGCGGAGTAAGTAGATAAGAATATTAGAGTGTTGAACAGTCTATCTAAGTAGGCAAATAATATTTTCTATAAATAGTAGAATTATACGTAATTTTAAGCTCTTTCTTGAAACTGATAAAAACTGTTCTGTTCAGAGTGACTCAAATTCAGATTCAGTAGCTCAAAATACATAAGAGGATCGTCGGTTTGTGCGTTTTCATACAGCAGGCCAATGATACCTATCCATTCACTTGAATTTTGAATTATTTATTGTTGAATTTTTTGAGTAGTTGGAAAAAATATGTGACGTGATAGAGTGATTGAAATATCAGATTTGGTTTCACTGGCTCAAATACATCAAATACAAGTGTCACGGTTTCATCCGTTTCAGTTAACAGATTAGTAATATGTGAATAACGAAATTTTGTAGAATCTGAGCCATGGTGGTAACAAAAACTGTGACATAATAGATCAATATTCTTGGTAGGTTCACGTTCAGCAACTCGAAATACGTAAGATTAACTTACTCTTATTCCCTTTCAGTAAGGAGGACTGTAAGTAGTAGCTAAAAGGAGAGGAATTTGACGAAAATTTTAGCTATTTTTGAGGTCGATAGAGTAAATTCGACGTCGGATTGAAATTCAGTACATTAAAACACATGAGGGTGTTGATCATGTCAAGTTTATTTGTGTGAATGTATAATTAAATTTTGTCTACTACATAATGAAACTTTAATCATATTTTAACATTAATACGTATTGTATTTTCCATATTTTATGGTTATATGACGTGAAACAGAAAATATTGCTTTTTTTGTGATAACGAGAATCCAACTGTCGTATGTAAGTACCTATTTCCCCCATTTGGAGTTATGATAAGTGTAAAGATTAATATATGTATTAGTCTGTAAATTGTTAACGAATTATTCCCTGTATAAACAAACATTCATTAATTAAATTTAAATAAAAATTGTAAATAAAATTAATGATTACGGTTTCTGGTATTGTACTGATATGGTATTTAAAAGATCTCTGTTGTTATTTGAGCCACTTTTGGTTTATTATCTATCATCAGCGTAAACAGATGGTGATGGATTGCAGACATGATGAGTGTTTTCAGAGGGAGCATTAATCACAAGTTCGGAAAACAACTGTTTGTTGAATGGGACGTACCGGAACATTGCACAAATTATCTTAATTATCTCGTGGATAGTAAGATAAATTCTCTCAACTAATTCCTCAATTATTAACTTCATTGTTGCCAGGATCAATATAAATTTACATTTAAAAATATACACTTTGTAATTTGAACAATATCAGTTTGAGAGACATTTTGAATACGCAAACTAGTTTAGTATTTTTGTTAATAGAACAATAAAACAGATTTCTCAATAATGTTCTTTACATTCGGTGTATCTAATTGTCTATTTTTCTTGAAGGATAAATAAATCCCAGCATGTAGCCCCATCCTCTACATGATTTCTTTAGAAATTTTTTATTCCTGTGGTGTTTAACACTCAACATTTCAAAACTTTGAAGTACTGGTAGCGGTTAGGAAAACATAAAACCATGCTATTTCTAAAATTGGGGATGATGTGGAAGATATTTCTGTTAACATTATGTATATTATGTAAACTTTTAATCTTCTTAAGAAGAATATTGAATTATATCCTCAAAATTAAAAGTACAATTTGAACAATTGTTAAATGTAATATAATATCTGGAACATTTCATGTAAATTTGACCAGTTTTTATATTTTTTCGTAAAGATTAATATGATTGTGCAAATTAAGATATTTAGTCAATAAATGCTCACCGATCTCAGAAATTGCAAAACTTGGCTCTGTGGTCCTCGCTTTCAACAAATTTTCACGATCGGTAAAAGGCAACTGACTACGTATATCCTACTGTTTAATAATAATAACAATAATAATAATAATGTTTATTTCTCAGAAATTTACGAAGATTTGCTGTAGTTATTTGGGTTTATCTTATTTTTGCCAAAAATTGAAATACGTCTTTTCGTTATGAAAGCGACGATTTGTCAGTATAAATAATTTTTACACTATTTAATGGATGCTTTTCAATTAAAATTCTATTAATATAGCCCTAGAAAGTAACTATATACTACGGATATATATTATAATCTAGTTCGGGCAACTTTTGTTAAAATTGTGTCTTTGACGTTGCTGTCCCCTAGTTTTGTGAAATGTCTATTCAACGAAATTCTCTGAATAAGCAGCACACTACATTGTTAAAACTTTTCATTGTGAAGCTGATTCTTTTGACTCTATCAAATACATATTTTGTTACAATAATGAATAATGTTTTTCAGTCTTCTATAAAAGCATATTATATTATGAGCTATACCTTTGATATTACATACATGATATATCTTTATTAGTATTAGAGAGAAAATGATATTACAAAGCTTTTATTTTTATAACTTTCCATTTTACGACATAGATAATAAAGTTTCGAGGCGTACAGCATCGTGGAATGAACGAATATAATAACTAAGGCAGAGCCGCCAATATAAAAGAATTCTCCGGAAACTAGCTTGTTATATGTTTGCATGATATATAACGAGCATACTTTGTTAGGGTGACAATATAGGGGTCTATATATCATTTGGAAATTATTGACAGAAAAACTTATAACACACCAAGAACCTATTTGAATGATCGTTTGTTTTTATGGTTTGAAAGTCAGTGCTCTGAATTCACCTCGTTTTATTTTTTCTTTGAAGTTTCCACGACTTCCTCGTCCGGCTTTATAGTCAAAGTGTTGATGAAAATCAATGTTTTTTACTATGTGCAGTCTACCCTTGAACCTTTCTGCTTCCGTTTGCTATATAAAAATATCACGTCTACCTCGCGTAATAAATAATGTTGTTCGCTTTTATTGTTAATTTTAATTCATATTACTGTTTTGAAAAGAAAAAGGAGCAGCCAAGTGCATAGGTATACCTATAGTATAATTATACCGTCGTATTTGAAAGATGTTTCTCATGTGCCTATTATGTACCTATTTTCATGTTATGTTATCATGATTATTCCAGATTTTTGTTAAAATTAATCGATTAAAGAATGCACTATAGTTCTATTTAAATTTATAGCCAACTATTATATTAAGTACTTAGAAATAGGTAAATTAGCCATTAAAATTAAATACATGATACTATCATCAAGTTTATAAATACATAACAAAAATGAGATTTTTTTTTTTAATTTAGACTATTAGCATTGGTTGTTTCGGAGCAGAAATTGAACATGCATGATAGACGGTGACCAAGATACTCGCTACAACACTCTTCGGCCCGCAACTATATTGAAAAAATTGTTTTAAATAATAATTTCTTCTAATATATATTTTTTTACTCTCTACTAAAACCATGCTTCTCATACCGTCGGCAATTTTACTTATATTTTGATTTTATTTCATTGGGATATGACGTTTACAATATTTTTTTAGTGTTTAAATATGATAAAAATAAATAAATACACCACATTTAATTACGACCTCCTTTATCCCAGAAGGCTCTAGAAGAGCCTTGTGCGGGAGGGGGCTACACATTTAAAGACAAGGGACACACATCCAATATCCGTGTACTCGTCCGTGTATAATGGAAAAATTCCTCTCACAGTATTTTCCATTGCCACGACCGGGAATCGAACCCAGGACTTTGAGAGGCAGGTACGCTACCATCTCGACCATCAGTTATATGATAACCCCTATATTTCATATGATAACCCCTATATTACTTAGCCGGTTATTTAAAAAAGTCGATATAAAACCAATATAGATCTCTATTATATTTTTTTATTAGTTTCTAGCACATTGCTCATTGCTGCTGTCCAGTACTTTACTTTAATGATATTTTACTTTAAGACAAAGTCCTCTACTTATAAAACCATAGTAACATATTTTACTTTTAATAACCTACGATAGGTAGACACTCACAAATATTTTTCCAAAATTAAAAAACTTTTACGATAGCGTACCAACTAACCATTTATCGTTTCTGTTACGAATTATTTTAAATTTTTCCATAATCAGTTTAGCAATATTTCAAAATTAAATCTAAATTGTTATTAATTATTTTAAATTTCTCCATAATCAGTTTAGCACATTTCAAAATTAAATCTAAATTGCTAGAACCTTTACCCTTCTAAATTTTTTTTGACTAAGTATTTTTTTATACAGGGTGTTTCACGTAAAACTACACAGGCCAATAACTTTAAAACCAAAAACAATATTTAAATTCTGCGAGAAGTGTTATAAAGTGACATTTACAGGGTTTTATTTAATGCAGAAAAGACGACGTCGTTTATTGCAGTGTGGGCGTTGCGATGCTATGAAACAATTTTTCGATGGCAGGAACATTGAAATTACGATAACTGTAAGGTATCCTTAATTCTGAACATTTTTTATAGAGTACATTTTTTCATTTGATTTGGTACTTTTTGAGTTATTTCACTTTATACTTATAAAGTATAATTCCACTTATTAGTTAAATTAATCTAGTTGCCAGGCCAAACACCTTGAAAACCAAGAATGCACATATCAGAAACATTATTTATATTTTTATTTAAATGGACAAAATTTCGCACAGTTATTTCTACTACAGTAACTATTACAACATAAGTTTCTTTTTCATAAAATATTATAGCTACTAAATAGAAAAGTTATAATTTCATAGTAGGTAATTTTTGTTTGTTTAGTTGTTGTTTTCTTTTTAATGTTGATTTGTAGATATGTATTTATCGTCGAATTGAAATTAAAAATAATTTGTTATTTTTTCGTGGCTATTAGAATACATCATATTATTCTATTCTATTCTATTTTATGTGCAACATTCACAAATCCTTTCAAGCGCCTTATAAGAATTGGATTACATAAAAAGGACAGAACACATGGCATTAAGAAATATTGACATTTTTTTTTGGTTAAAGGTGCCATTCAGGAGATAAAAAATAGCTTATTCACAGCATGATAGTTGATAAAACCTACTATCAATAAAGTGAAATAACTCAAAAAGTACCAAATCAAATGAAAAAATGTGCTCTATAAAAAATATTCAGAATTAAGGATACCTTACAGTTATCGCAATTTCAAAGTTTCTGCCATCGAAAAATTATTTCATAGCGTCGCGACGCCCACACTGCAACACACGACGCCGTCTTTTCTGCATTAAATAATAGCCTGTAAATGCCACTCCATAAAACTTTTCGCAGAATTTAAAAATTGTTTTTGATTTTAAAGTTATTGGCCTGTGTAGTTTTACGTGAAACACCCTGTATACGACAGGTAACTTTTTTGAACAATTTTTTATAACATTTTTTACATTATTTCATTTTCACTGTTTTATATTTTACATTGCATTTTGCGAACGAAATTGTACAATACATTTTTATTTTCATGTAACCTTGTATTGTGAGATACAACATACATTTAATTTTAACCTTTATCTATACATTTACTCACATATGGGTACCCTTCAGAAAATAAAATATTTAATAGAAGAAGATAAAATGTAGTTTGTGGTAATAATTTGCAGAACCCATTTCAGTATTCTTACAGGATCATATCGAAGAAATCTCCCTTTTAGATTTTGTCGAATCTGTATGTATTATCTGTAATACATTTTTTAAAGTGAGATAAAGTCATGAATCGAAAAAGATGGTAAAGTTTCCCACGAGAGTTTGGCGACCTTTTTTGGTTACGGATACCATTGCTTACAAAATATCAACAAGCCTATGTCCTGGTGTCAGTGATTGGCTTTCGTAATGGTAATAGTTCGACATGAACCGAAGAGTAAATAAAAATTATATCTGAAATTTTAGTTATATTCTGCATAATCTTATATGTAGAAATAAATGTAAATGTATGTAAAAGTGCGTTTAAACTTTTGAATGCTTAGCGTAACATTCCAGTGAAATATGATGAACAGTGTACACCAATCGTATATTGAACCAGTTAAGAACAGTAGGATATAGAAATCTTTCTTTGTCTCTCCAAAGTGCCCACTTCATTTCAGTAATGAAAAAATAATAATAAATGTTATCTTTGTTCAAAATAAATTAAGTTTTTCGCATTTTCCATAAATGCTTTAAAAACCTAACATAAACAAGACTTTCTTAAAACAGAGTTTGCGACGCTGACGCTGATGCCGAGGACGGAGAAGAACAAATGTGAAGTAAATTCTAGTAATTTTGAATTTGTTTCGTAACGTATCCAACAAAATTTCTTAATTCCATTTAAAGTAAATTTAAACTGTTTAGCTTATTATAAGTAATTAATATCTTTCTGCAAAAATCCATAGATTCTGTATGCCCAGTATTACGTTCCTGAACATTATTGGTTGCATCACTATTAAAATAAATTATTTCTTACTTCGCCTAACACATACAGCTCCGCTACTAAATTTTTATTTATCGTATATTGATTTGATTTGAGTGTCAATGATCTTAGTTTCACTAATTATTATTATAAGTTAAATTATAACAAGCAATTTACTTTTAATGATAAGCTAGCGATTCCTTATGTTTTTCAAAACAATTTGTAACTTGTCAACTAGTAAATCCTATATGTATGTTTAAATAGGATTCGTTCAACAGCTCCTTGGGAAAGATCATTCACAATTATTGTTCTAAATACATATACAATGTGTAACCGTTAAGCTGGAAACATGGCTGTATCGTTGTCAATATTCCTCGAACAGAAAAAATTAATCTACAAGATTATTTTGCTTCTGATTACGCATCCTTTGGCCTATGTATTTTTTCAAAAAAATATACAGAATACTCGTGAGAGGCCGAAACATTATCACAAGAGTAAACTCATGTTAGTAACGGTGATACAAAAAAAAGTTAAAAGAGGAAGATACTAAATAGTTTAACTATTGTAACTATTGTATTGTGAACAAATTTAGCATTTTTCTACATTTTACTTGCGCAGTGCTGATTGTTAAGTACTGATTTACACGAGAAAAAACACGTATTATTATTTAATTAGAGAAATCTTGTTTGAAAGTATTTATAGAAGATTTTTCTAAATCTACCTTAATTGAAATTGACCGATAGTTTGATTTAATTGACAAGCAGATTGTATAGAGTAACTTTCAGCCAAGTACGTACGAGTCACACGCGCTGACGTCAATCTACAGTTTACAAGATTACACCTGCGTGCACTGCAAGTCGGTTACTTACTTATTTCGCATGCAAACTCGGTCCTGTGTACTTAGTTGGCTATCGGTTACTGTTTAGTCTACGATTTATTCGTATTTAGGTGGTATACACCGTTACTATACTGTCCGTGGTTGAATAATTTTAGCAATGAAGAGAACATATTCATCATCATCTGGCAAATAGTAGAAAAAGTTCACTATTTGTATTTAATTTATTTTTCAGAAAAACCAGGTTTCGTCCATTTTCTGGAATTGATTTTCTAGAAGAATAACAACAGAAGGCAACTGAGTTGAAACTGTCGATAATAAGTCAAAAGATACGTTGGTCAATATGGTCTGAGTAGTAAGGTTGATTTGATTTTCGACGATTCGTCCATACTTGCAATAGCTACCTAAGTTTAAACCCTGGCTTTATAATGGCGCACTACTACTATGGTGTACCCAATAGTGTGCGTATCAACATTTCCTAATTAATTAAGATTAAAATAAAGAGGAGCAATATAGAGTAGATTTCGAGATTTTAGGATTCTATTTATTTGCTAGTAGCTTCATGACTCTCATCAATGTTTAGTGCTACGAGAAGATACTTGTAATTTATCTGCATTGCTCTAAAAATTGAAGACAATCTAGAAGTTATTAACAAAAAAATATAACACCGAAATCTCGGAACCTGCTCTATTGCGTCTCTTTGTTGTCTTTACTCAATTTTCTGAATGCTAAAATGTAACATAATTGCCCATTTTTTAAGGCAACAAGAATAAACAATGTTTGTCAATCTAAATAATATGTGCGGCTATGGGTCGTTTATCGGCTCAATACTCATCTATACCGATCATTTATTACTTATTTATAGTATAAATGTTTGTTATTTTGTGGCCATTTCAGAAAACACTTGGATACGCTCATTTGTTAATCCCAAAACGTTAAAAATTCAAAAGTTAAATTTCAGCCACTGTAAAAAGCAAAGGAAATAATATCAGAGTACACGCAGTCCCAAAGAGAATATTCTCTACCCTTCGTAAGATACATAAAAGTCAGAACTTGTAAAATTAGATAAGACTTATTTGATTAAGAATATGAATGGTGTGATTTTCAAAGAATATGCCCCAGCTTCCGTTTGAAATGCCCTTTGAATATCAATTTGGTAATTCATTAGATATTACAGAGATATAAAATCAGACCTCTTTTACTCCAGGGTGTGCTTGAAAAATAACTGTAATTTTGGTTCCTCGCTCCATCTAACATGAACGTGAAGTAAGCATCAAGTTTCAAACTTGATGACTTATTTATCATCACTAACTTTTATGCTCCATTTTGTAGTTAAATCGACTTATTAATTTAAGTAACTTTTCACTTTACTGCGTTGGAGTGGTACAAGATAAGTTACCTATAAGGAACGCTGAAGGAAAGTTAATTAAATGTTTCCTATCTCGTTAAGTAGACGATTTTACAGGATTTCTTATAATATACTATCCACTTTGATATCGCAACCAAATTTTCGTACTATAGATTAAACTGAATTGTAGGTGCCTAATTTACTATACTTAATTATGGGAATGTCCGTCCAATGGGATTCATTTCAAGTCATACAAATTTCTAATTACGGACTACAAATCTTTATGAGAAAACAAACTGAAATACTAAAAATACTGCTGTCTGTAAATTGATCTGGTTTATTTAAAAAAGTGTCAATCAAGTATTAATTAAAAGTCAAAGATGAGATATGAAACATTTAAAGATAAAATAGAAAGGTACGAATTAATTAAATATTTATATTTAAATTATTTTAGTGTGTATATGGACAGTACAAGATAATTTTATGTCACGGGCATATAACAGACAAATTGCCACTTGATAATGTAAATATTATTATGACTTTCGTTAATTTTATATTAAGCAATTTTAGAATATAAATTCCATTTAAAAATCACTTTGAATTTTAACGTAATGATGGCACGATTAGGAGACATTCAAAAATGAAATTATTGATTCCAGAGTTTAAGCACATGCTAGTTGTATTTATTAAAATTATTGGTGGGTTAATTCCACAATATTTGTCACAGTTATGAATTTATGTTTTGTTTATTAATCTTTATTAAGTATAACGTAAACGAAATTAAACATGATTTATTTTCAAATTGCACCGATTTAACGCATATTTATTTAATTACTTTGGGCAGGAAATAAAAAATAACACGTGAATATTTCCAATAAATATTTATTAGGTCAGTGAACTTAAGACGGAAAATAAATAATTTATTTTCCGATTAGACACGAAGAATGTGTAAACATTTAATTTTAAGACTATATAAAAATCACAAATTTCCAAATCATTTCAGTCAGCTAAAAACCCCAAAAAGTTATATTAAAAATGCTTCCAAAAGTACTAGCTACTCTTTTGGTAGCCGCCCTTGCTATTCAGGTAATTATTTTTAAAATTAAATATTTTTTCAATCGTTTCTTCTAAATTTATGATTACCTATGGTAATCTTCTTTGAAACAAGAGTTTTCTCATAGTTTTTGCAAATTGAATATAAGTATTTGAATAATTGAATTTGATAAACACTACCTAAAAATAATTACACATATTCATACGCCACACATTTTTTTGACACAAATATTAAATTCAAATTCATATAAATATTGCTAATAAATTTAGTAATATTGATGGTTTTTTTTAGTAACGTAGAAAAAAATTGTCAGGGACTTTGATCAGAGGCAAACAACCAAAAAATTAATATACAAAATATCAAATATTTGCGAGATTGAATCAGGTCAAAACACTACCTGTTCTCAACAGAATATAAAACCCAATCATGAAAAATTCTTTTTCTAAAATACATTTCCGAATTTAATTTACAATTAATTACAATTTCAGTTTCATTTCTTTTTTAAAAAAATACCTAAAAATACCTTTTAAAACATTATTCGTTCAATTTAAAGAGAAAATTGAAAAATAATAAGTAGGCAATAACCTCATGAGAAAATATTTTTACAGGTATCCCTAGGATGCCCCTGCAACTGCAATCTCGGCCCTCCATTAACCTTGCCTCTTCCACTACCAGCAACGATTCCACTCGGCAACATTTGTTCCTGTAAACCTCTGGCCCTGAGGCCTAGTATAATGGCACCACCACCATCAGTAAGTTTAGAATTAGTGTAATGTGTAATAATTAATTTGGCATATTGTCTAAGTGACAATGTAAAACATCAATGCAATAAAGATATAGTACATTACATACCGAGCTGGGAGGTGCTTCATTACAGCCGAGGGTTGACATCTGACAGAGGCGCGTAGCGCAGAGGTCAGATGTAAACGCGGGGCTGTAATGAAAACGACCAGCGAGGTATGTATACTATTTTATTCACAATCATTGTATAATAACAATATCAGCATACAATTTTTTTATTTAATTGAATAGATAGTGAATGAGAATTAGGAAATTATAAAAGTTGAGCGTTGCTAGGTAACGAGCATTAAGGTTCTTCTGTCAAATAAATTAGGTTATTTCCACAAGTATTAATTATCAATAATTTCTGTTAAATTCACTCAAAATTCTACAACAAAATGTTTGATTCTGATCATTTGTGACTTAGAGAGTGTACTTCACCAAATTTTAAAGCTGCTGCACAAAAGACAACCAGAAGATTTGCTGCCGCAAAGTGTGACGTTTAACTTGCCGGAAAAGTGACGTTTCTAACCTGTAAAGCTACTTTACCGGCTAGCTGGCTAGCTGGAAAAGAAGAGTGAACAAATGCCTGCCTCCCAACTTTTTATAAGCTGGCAATTGAAGCATTACATATATGATTGTGAATAAAAAATATTTCAATGCTATCGCCATTCCCTCCGTCGTTATTACTGTACAACACATCTGTCAAATTTAGACAAAGGTCAATTGACATATATTTGTACGTGTTTTTAACTCAATAACCTTTAATAGTTATTTATGTAACTAGTGCAAAAAGTGTATATTTGTTGCACGAGGCATGAAGTTTGTAGATCGTGCGAAGCGAGAGCGCAATCATGCTGAGTGCAACAAATACACTTTTTGCAAGCGTTGCACACAATATTTTTACTACGATCGAATTAAATAGATTTCATTTAAATTTTATTGAACAGAATATTACATTAACACAGAATATTACATTAAATGTCGAATTGACAACTAGATAAATTGTCATTGTCAAACGCCATCCATAAATAACTATGAATGAACTTTCGTTACCTAGTAACAAGATTACTAGTGCACAAGTGCAAAAAGTAAGTTATTTTTCGCACTAGTGGAAAAAGTAAAATTGTTTGCACTGTAAATAGTGCAAAAAGTTAATACTTTTTGCACGAACGTAGGAAAATTTATATTTTTGACCCTTTTTTACTGAAAATTTTATTTTTGACCTATTGCTAAATATATTGAAATTCTTAACAATATTTATTAGCTGTCGTGTTGTAGACATATCAAAAATATTATTTTTCTCCGATCGTGCAAAATGTATTAACTTTTCGCACTATATACAGTGCAAAAAGTTTTACTTTCTGCACTAGTGCAAAAAGTTTTACTTTCTGCACTAGTGCAAAAAGTAAGTTTGTTACTAGGCAACGAAAGTTTATTCATGGTTATTTATGGATGGCGTTTGACAGTGACAATTTTATTTCTCTAGTTGTCAATATCACATTTGAATATTTTGTACTTGATTTTGTATTAATGTAATATTCTGTTCAATAATTTTTTAAAAAAAATCTATTTAATTCGGTCGTACAAAAACACAAAAAATATTGTGTGCAACACTTGCAAAATGTGTATTTGTTACACTTAGCAGAATTGCAGCTCTCACTTCGCTCGTGCTGTAAACTTCATGTCTCATGCAACAAACATACACTTTTTGCACTAGTTTCAATTATATTTTTTTCACCATCTCAAATTATTTTCGTTAATATAATTATATGTATTATACAACGTAGTAAGAATCCAATAGTTATTAAGGTATCAAGGGAGTTATAAGGATAATAATGCCCGAGGTAGGCAGTGTACTTGCCGAAGGCCTCTGGCCCGAGTAATGTACGCCGACCGAAGATGTTATTAATATTAATAATAATAATAATAATAATAATAATAATAATAATAATAATAATAATAATAATAATATATATTTCTGATATCAAAAAAGTTACAGTCGCCAACGAGTTTACAAAACTTAAATAATAGATTAAACACAAATTTCAATAATAATATCACATATCTACATGCACTACAATATCTCATAAGTACGTACATAATACATTACAATATCACATAATAAATACATATAGTATATACATAATAAACAGATATATTAAAAGTGAAATAATATAACGTAAAAATAAAAAACGGTTTAATAAGAATGCACTGAAGTAAAATACGTCACTATATCAAAATGTATGATTTAAATATTCTTCATAGGAATAAAAACAATTTTCTAAAAGAAGGTCTTTTACCTTTTTTTTTTATATGACTTAAGATGCAAGGAGTCAGATCTTAAGTCAAGTTAAGTAGCTTATTAAAAAATTTAACGCTTAGATATAAAAATGATTTCTGAACTTTTGAAAGTCTGTATAGGGGTAGACGTAGTAAATCGTTATTCCTTGTGCTATGCTGGTGCAATTCACCCTGTCTCAGAATTATTCCTGCCTTTAATGAAAAGTAGACATTGTAGTATAAAGCAACAAGGTAGAGTCATAATTTTGAAAGTCTTAAACAGTGGTTTGCAATGTTCCAAATAACCAACCTGTGCAATAGTCCGAATAGCCCGTTTTTGTAAAATAAATATTCTTTGAGAATGACATGATCCTCCCCAAATAAAAGGAGGATCGAGTAAGACATAATGCTATGAAACAAGGCGAAATATGCCATTTTTACATAAATCGGGGATATCGAGTTAGTCAACTGTCTCAAAACATAAATTGATGTGGAAAGTCTACCAGCCAAATAATCCATGTGAGGTAGCCAGTTTAATGTACTGTTCAAATAAACACCTAGTACTTTAACAGACAATACCATTTCTGAAGGTATGTCATGTGCATAGAAATTTAGTGTTTGAGTTTTCACAATGTTTAAGCTTAAATAATTAGTACTAAACTAGTTTAATAATTGTAAGTGGGCTTCAGCTAGATTTGACTTAGCTATATAGCATTCTTTGATCTGGTTATGAGAGAGGTGTCATCAGCATAGCATGTAGGATATATACGTGCGTTTAAGCAAAGAGGCATATCATTTAAATAAATTATAAAAAGTAGGGGCCCTAACACTGAGCCTTGGGGTACTCCATAGGTAACAGAATAAGATTTAGACACACCACCATTCCATTTAATTATTTGCTTCCTGTTAAACAAATACTACCTAGAGAGTTCAAGACTACTACTCCTTACATCACAACGCTCAAGTTTCAACAACAAAAAATCACGATTAAAATTTTTTTTGACAAATCATATAAGTTTGCTATACTATATATTATCCTGATAACTCCAGTAGTGCCTTCAACATTTAATGTCCTACTACTCTGTTATTTAATTCGAAAATTTTGAAATTGTCACAAAATTGTCACAAAATGACATTTGTTTGACATTTAATTTATACTGACGTTAATGAAGGTTACTTGTTAAAACCAGTTTTCTTTAAAACAGACCTAATTCCCGTTAACCACCAATAATAACTAAATTACAGGTCGTTAATAATTTCAAAAAAAAAAAGTTACTTGTAATTTCTATTGTAGAAATGATTTAATTCCATGGTAATGAGTTCATAATTCCTTTGGGCGTTATTTCTCATTTCATAATTCCCTAGTACTTTACTTCTCATAATATAATGTATGTCAAAATACGGCCATTATTGCAAAATAACAGAGTAGTAGGACATTAATATACTCGAGTAAACTTTAACTTGGCGTGTGGATGAGTTGATATTGTGCGTATTATTGTATTTTCTCTTGCACACAAAATTGAAGCAATGGCCCAAAACCATTGTTTACATACGTGAACAATGTTTTTGGGTTATTACTTTAACTTTGTATGCAAGAGAAAATGAAATAGTATGCACAATATCAACTCATCCACACGCCAAGTTAAAGTTTACTCGACTATACTTGTAATATATCTGTGAAACGAGAATTTTATGACAAATTCAAATATGCAAAATTATATACAGGATGCTACAGGATACCTAACTACCTACTCTTTGTTAGGTACGAAGTGATATTTTTCACTCAATAAGTGCAAAACATGGACTTACTGTCATAAATTGTATTACTACACTTCGAAATTTTATTGATAAAAATAATAGTATCCCACACCTAGAGATGTTTTGATTTGTTTTAATAATAATTTTTTTGAATTTATTTACGACCTGTAATTTGGTTCTTTATGGTGGTTAACGGGAATTAGGTCTGCTTTTAAGAAAACTAGGTTTTCAAAAGGCCAACGTTTCGACACATTCATTGTATCTTCTTCATTGTGATTAAAATTAAGTTTTCCGTGTTATAAGGTTTAAAATTATAAATTGTATTAAGGTTGCATAGATACTTTGGTTTAACGGAAATTAAAACGAATGGTAAAATAAAATTGAAATTCATGCCTTGATATTAATAATAATATTTAATGGCAGTAACTTAAAACCAACAAATAAAAATTTTATGTGCTTTTTCTGTGGATTCTTTCCCATACTCTGGCTGATAAGTTAGATGTGTTGCCTACACGATAACAAATTTTAATATATAAAATACAAAAATTAGTATTAAGCAATTACCAAAATAACTAATAACTAATATTTATAATTTTTTTGATTGATTGATTTGAGGTGGGTCAACAAAAATTGATATTCTAGATTTTAATTAAACGATACTTTGTCTTTATTTAAATACATTTCCCGGCGAAATGTCTAATAGAAATCCGGTCTTTCAATTTTTATTGACTACATCTTCAATCAATTATCAGAAAATATATAAATATAACCACTTTAAAAGGAACTTCTGAAAATAATTATATTAACTTCGACTTCACTACGATAAGAGATACATTCAAAAATTAATTTTTTAAGATAAACGACAAGTTTCTATTATATTGTTAACTTTAATTTTTTAGTGCGGTTGTTTGCCACCTGCATCACCTTGTGGTCTGCCACCAGCATCTTATGGTCTGCCACCAGCACCTTATGGTCTGCCACCAGCGCCTTATGGTCTACCATCTTGTGGATTACCACCACCACCTTGCGGGCTACCACCACCACCTTGTGGGCTCCCACCATCACCTTGCGGTCTTCCACCAGCAGGAGCTTTGCCTCCAGGACTTCTTAAAGCTCTTTTACCTTCATTACTCTCATCTCTTTCCTGCTGAGTCACTAGTAGCTGTTTCACAGAAAAGTAATTATTGTATTATAGATGAATAAAACATATTGAACACATAATTTTTTCATTTGTTGCAAGTGAAACAGGTTGAAATACTGCAGATATCACATTATCATTTCAGTTCGTATAATATACACTATTATTTTCTAAAATTCTGCAATGAACATACGAAATTTTTTAAATATAATAAAGGAGAGGGAAGATGAAATTACAAGATATTACAAGTTTTATAGTTTAACCTCTCAAAAATTAGTTTGTCACTAAGTGGTTTTTAAACTACATATAGCACATTTTATATATTTGTCCTGTTACAACCTTTGAAAATTTAATAGGGGGCATCTTAAAATATAACTGACCAGTTATAAATTGTCGAAAAATCATTCAAAATCGGCGTTTAGACAACTAGAAAACTAATAGTTGTCACATTGCCAAAAAAGATTCCGCCATAAGGTTTTAAAGAAAAAAACAGTACTTATAGAGAAGCATGCGCAGGAGGGAAGTTCTTGGCTTACTGTCTGTAGAAAAACATACCCACAGAGTTTGTGATACCACACAGTATTCATTATAATTAGAGAATTACTAAAGATATTTAAAATTTGTTAGCAGTTCACACGTCTGGGGTTACCTCGAGGCGGGGGCTTTCGTGTCATTTAACTTCAGTATGGCGTTGAGAACTAGTGTTGACCTTGTACAGTGTTTGTTTATCAACTTACTTAAACAAGAAAGAATCACGTCCAACAAAATGACGTATTTACTTTGCTGTATGTTGTTTTTGAAACTATAAAGATTTTATTACTCATACAATCAATTCTAGCAGTGCGTATTTTCATATTTCAATTGAAATAGTGCCTGGCACATCCAAATAGAACCAGGTTAATAAATAGTAAAACAAATTATATTTACCTACAATCACTAACGTAAATAGCTAATATCTGAAAGCGCACTCTCCATCACCTATATAAATTGAACCTAAAGGTACGGCCAGAGTAGAGCGACGAGGCTTCAGATTCAGATAGAGGCTAGAGACACAACTTGGCGCTATGTGAATTTAACACACAGGTAACATGTGTCATGTACGACTCTGGGGTACGACGAGGTACGCTTCAACTCCTCGAGACCTCTCGAGCTACGAGACTTAATTTGTTTTCGACATTTCTTGACGCGTTGTCGCGTGATATTCGCAGTATGGACGTCGTTCAATTAATTTCGTCTGTTTATCAAAGAAGGGCTATCTGGATTCAAAGCCATCCAGACCACCGAAATAGGTACATTTTAGACAAGTTATGGGATGAAGTGGCACGGGAGTGTAATGAAACAGGTAGGACGGTTTTTATTTATATAATATTATGTTATTTTCCTTGTTCCAAAGAAAAAATTACCCTATGTAATTTTTCTTTTATTTATGAACGCGAATTTCACTAAAATGCAAATAAAACTATCCAGAAGGATTTCGTCTTCACTGTCCGAATACATGTTTATAACTAAAAACGCATAGCGACTAGTCGCTCCACTGTGACCACCGCAGTCTCGTGTGTCTCTTGCCGCTTAAGTAATCTCTATCTGAATCTGAAGCCTCGTCGCTCTACTCTGGCCGTACCTTAAGGCCTCGGCCAGACAGGAGAGCGAGCGGGCGTCAAGAGGGCGATGAGTAAGCGGGCGATTTTTTAAACACCCGACTTGTGTACAAGTGGCCACACTAAACTTCCGCTTGCTCATCGCCCGCTTGACGCCCGCCCGCTCTCCTGTCTGGCCGAGGCCTTACACACCGTAAACAAATCGCACGCTCAGCCGCTGAGGTGTGTTGTAATGTCACCACGTGACCAACATAACACAACACTTGTAGTTCATGTTTCTGCCACCAGGATAAAATTATTAAAAATGACAGGTGCAAAACTTAATTTTCTAACTATGTCAAAACTGACATAAGCGATAAATAATAAAAATTAAATACAAAATTGTCTATTAATTTCAATAAATACGATCGTAGGTAAAGTATAGTACATAATTCGAGTTGTAAAGTTGTAATTACAAACTCATGGAATTGCCGCACTCGCCGCTACGCGGCGTCTTGCGCAGTTTTTTCATTCGTGCGTAATATGCTATTTACAACTCTCATTACGTAATATACTATTGAAAACAGATATAATCAATTTAAAAATGTATAATTTTCTATTGTGCCGTTTTCAACTTTGTTATGGAGTTCTTGGAAACTACCTACTTCTTTGAGTCTGTATTATTTAATATTTGTAAGACAATAAAAACTAGAACTGCGTTTGTCTTAACTAAATATATTGCAAAAGTATATAACAACATTGATGTAAACTCAATCAAGTCTTATGAATAACTGTCGTCCGCCAATCCTTCTTGCTGATGCCGTCTTATTCAACAACGTAAATACACAACTCGGTAGCCATATAACGATTTGTTGCTGATGTGTTATGTCTACTGACTTATTACTAATACCGCTAATATTTTCTAACATTTTACTGTATTTTTCCAGGATAATGAGTCAGTAACTAATGGGAGAAATATTTGAGATTGATTATTATGACTTCCAATAGACTAATAAATAGGATTATAGGAAACAACTACTGGACGGGCAAAGGCCCCGACTCCCATTGAATTATACCTATAAATCCAAAATTGGTAGCCAAATTTGTTATTTGTCTTTTCTCCACCAGACACAGACCGGTTTCGAACTCTTTATGTTCTCATCAGTGTGCCACAGGTAGCTGAAAAGACAAATAACAAAGGCAAACCAAACTGGTCTATGACAGACCCAGCACATAGTAACTGTGAGAGATAAGTACATCCCTCTGGTGGTCAGTTGCTACTACCAGTCAAGACATCGAAGATGTCTCGTGACCGATAGCGGCTTGCCAAGCAAGCACCAAGAGCGGCGACCTCTAGCCCTGATGGACTAAAACATGCTTAATAAATAGGATTATAGGAAACAACTACTGGACGGGCAAAGGCCCCGACTCCCATTGAATTATACCTATAAATCCAAAATTGGTAGCCAAATTTGTTATTTGTCTTTTCTCCACCAGACACAGACCGGTTTCGAACTCTTTATGTTCTCATCAGTGTGCCACAGGTAGCTGAAAAGACAAATAACAAAGGCAAACCAAACTGGTCTATGACAGACCCAGCACATAGTAACTGTGAGAGATAAGTACATCCCTCTGGTGGTCAGTTGCTACTACCAGTCAAGACATCGAAGATGTCTCGTGACCGATAGCGGCTTGCCAAGCAAGCACCAAGAGCGGCGACCTCTAGCCCTGATGGACTAAAACATGCTTAATAAATAGGATTATAGGAAACAACTACTGGACGGGCAAAGGCCCGTCCGAAACCGGTCTGTGTCTGGTGGAGAAAAGACAAATAACAAATTTGGCTACCAATTTTGGATTTATAGGTATAATTCAATGGGAGTCGGGGCCTTTGCCCGTCCAGTAGTTGTTTCCTATAATCCTATTTATTAAGCATGTTTTAGTCCATCAGGGCTAGAGGTCGCCGCTCTTGGTGCTTGCTTGGCAAGCCGCTATCGGTCACGAGACATCTTCGATGTCTTGACTGGTAGTAGCAACTGACCACCAGTGGGATGTACTTATCTCTCACAGTTACTATGTGCTGGGTCTGTCATAGACCAGTTTGGTTTACCTTTGTTATTTGTCTTTTCAGCTACCTGTGGCACACTGATGAGAACATAAAGAGTTCGAAACCGGTCTGTGTCTGGTGGAGAAAAGACAAATAACAAATTTGGCTACCAATTTTGGATTTATAGGTATAATTCAATGGGAGTCGGGGCCTTTGCCCGTCCAGTAGTTGTTTCCTATAATCCTATTTATTAAGCATGTTTTAGTCCATCAGGGCTAGAGGTCGCCGCTCTTGGTGCTTGCTTGGCAAGCCGCTATCGGTCACGAGACATCTTCGATGTCTTGACTGGTAGTAGCAACTGACCACCAGAGGGATGTACTTATCTCTCACAATTTCCAATAGACTACTCAAAATTCCAGAAATATGTATGTACAGGGTAGTTCCATATATTTTAACATATACCTACAGTCTTTATTTTTAGAGATATGAAAAAAGTGTAAAAATAAAAATTGTAGATTTTAGTGTGAAGAAAAATAGAACAAAATGGCGTCAGAAAGTGAAGAAAAAGATACAATCTATGTATTTTCAAATGGAACACCTTCTGCATATTTTGAAAGATCTGATTCGGAAAATATATAATATGTTGTTATTTGTTCTATTCATTCTGGAAATAGTATGCAAAACAGTACCATATGCAACATAGATTGCCATAAAATAACTTACAAAATATTTCTGAAAATTACTGATGTTCCTTTGTTTTAAATCACCAAAATATATTTCACATCAAAATCTACAACTTTTGTTTTTACACTTTTTTCATAATTCTATAAATAAATACCGAGATAAATAATATAGGTAGGTGTCAAAATTGATGAAAAACAAATAAAATATAATTTTCCACATCTAAATAACCCTAGAGTATTTAGGATTTTGGATAAAAATCAGGTGGTAAACTTTCAGAAATTATCAAAAATATTTTGTCTCTCATTTTCATGGTAACCTATATTCTACGCGAAATATTTTACACAAAAAAATAAATAAAAATAATCCGATCAAATGCCAAAATTTTTTTTATCAGCTGAAAATGATCTTTAAAAATATATAAAAATATACAGGGTGTTCCATTTAAAAAAGCATAAATTGGGTCTCTATCTCCACTTTCCGATGCTATTTTTTAAATATTTTTTTGGCAAAAGATATTTGATACCAAAATCTACAACTTCTGTTTGTACACTTTTTTCATTTCTCTATAAGTACATAAAGGTGTCTAAATATATGGAATTTGTAAAATGTGGTCCAATTCTAGTTTAGAATTCATTTTCATAACCATTTGAGACTAATGAACAAAAATTGGAACAGAGATATTAACTAAATTTGATATTACTTGTCTATCAGAGTCGATCAAAATAAAAAAATATCAATACTTTCAAACTCATTAATAATTATTCAATAATAATGATGGGGTACAAATATCAAAAATGAAATACATATTATAGGCAGAATTACAACATTGTAATTAAAACTATACTCTTCCATTGTTAATTTTGTTATATTAAATAATATTGAGTATGAACAACAAATCCAAAAATGCATGTTTTGTTGCATTGGATGAATTATAGAGTTTGTTTAATTAATTTTCAATTTTACCCTCCTAGTAAATCGTTAAATGAAACCGGATATTTTAACATCGAAAAACGAAACGACACTTCAAAAATAATTATTTTCTATCATAGCCATAATCGATAATTTCCAGCCATAAATTATTTTTTGGGAAATTCTTGAATAATTGCATTTATGTTGAGCTCTCAAAGACTCAAAGATAATACCGTTCACTTATGGATTTTTATATAAATTCGAGGAGTATTTGTAGGATTCTTGTTAAGGAATTTTACGTGATCAAACCTAGACAAGTGAAATATTTCGCTATCGAAAGAATGTTGGTATTTTCATATTTTTAGAAACATGTAAGCAATATGCAATCAAATGGAAGGCATTTAATATAGGTAGTTCAAAATCCTCATTTTACAAAACGGTAAAATAAGCCATGAAAGTGAGACATATTTAAAACAGTCATTTATTGTTTGGTTTAATATTTTTGTCAAATGTTTTCGTGTCCATACTTACAGTACCTACTGAGATATGCGAAAATACATACATTACGTACAGGAGTTGTGTGACTAAATTTTGAATGTCCATTGAAATTGGCTCATATGAGACGATTTTTTTATTATTGGGTAACTAGAAAAATTGCATTTAATTAAGTAAATTTATTGTTATTGCATATTACCATTTTCATTACAATATAATCAATGAATAAATAAATATTTTCGTTTCCATGATGCGAGAGTGAAGTACAAGGGAACAATTAACCAAAAAATGTGAACAGCGATACTCCTGACAAAGTAAGCAGATTCATAAACAAGTCATAGGTGAGTTCTGAAAGCATACGGGTTCAATAATACATAGTGAGGTCAAAGGAGCTTCATTACAGTAATTCCTTAAATCCCTGAGGAAGGAAATCGTGTTCTCTGTGTTATGTTAATACTGTATAACTAAATCTACTCATAAATTCAAACAAATATAAATAAAAATTTAAAAGTCATTTCAGTGACAACATGTGTACGAGTGTGCAAATAAAAATTCAATTAAGGTAGGCTATGCAATTATGCATATCATGAATTATGTCTTCGATTATTGTCCGCTACTTTCTTTTGGTAAATTCATTCAACTGTGTAGCATGTGACAATGACTAGACAGATAATCTAGATTTCTGCTCATAACGTAATCTGCCATGACTGCTATACATAATTAGAATAGTGTGAGAACCTCTATTTTTTAAGTTTATTCTTGAATTTTGTACTTACTGCTTAATGAATTACAAATAGCCATAGGATACATACAAAAAATGTTAGTTTTTCATTTCTACATAACATTGTTAAAAAATATACAGGGTGTTCCATTTGAAAAAAATTGAGAAAATCAATTCAAAAAGTTCTAAATTGAAAATTTATTTTTGACTACCCTATATATTTTTCTCATATTTATTCTCGTAACTAGTATTCATATATTTTTTTCTTATAATCTCATAATTGTGACTGGTGATTTTTTCAATATGCATCTTTAGATGGCATTATTTCAACAAAAAAATTCATTACATCCAAGTGGTTGGAAGATAGTCAATAATAATATAGGAGTGAAAAGAGTCTAGAAAGAGGATTTAAGAAATATACTGATATACATAGTATTCCGTTTAAAAATGGGCACTTGATCCTGCTAAATTGTCTTAGCTAATAATAATAACACCACTTGTAATTACGACCCCCTTTATCCCAGAAAGCTCTAGAAGAGACATGTGCGGGAGGGGGCTACACATTTAAAGACAAAGGACACACATCCAATATCCGTGTATAATCGAAAATAATGTCCGATTTTATCTAGTTTACTTGTATTTTTTTTTTATTTGTAGCTATCGAAGTTCGACGCATCATTGCCCCACCCTGTATAACAAAACCTATCTGCGCAATGATATCAAATTACTAGAAGATACTAAGTTATAATTCCAGGCTTAAGATTTCTGTAAAACTATGAAAATTATTAATTAATTTTTCTCTATTACAGTAAATAATTATTATTAGTTTTGAACTTATTCGTTATTCATTCAGTGGCAGTATATTCATATATTAACAAATTTGACTGGTTAAGATATCATATCAGGTATTTCTCGTGGATTTTCTGTATTTACATAATCCTCCAACTCATCTCAGAGCTTATTCCCATCCTGTTTCTCTTACCGCATCCTTCCTCGGCTATATGCTTCTAGTTTATAAAAGATTTAATGATATTATTTTTAAGAATGCAAATTTAAATACATACAGGGTGAATCTTAGAGTGGGGGCCATATTTATAGGAGGCGACACCGTTCACTATGGGAACACAAATCTACAATTTTTTTTTTTTTCGCGCCATAAAAAATGAATATTGTTTAAACCCTTTTTATTTGAATTTGGGTACCCCGCCAGTGGAATGCGCTAGCGAGAGTTTTATATCATCTACACTTGGCAACACTGTCGACCGGTCACACGTAATGCAGTAAGTGCTTGCCCAGCGGCGCCGGAATTACAGGAAACTTGAATCGCGAATTTTTTTTAAAAGTTCATAACTCGGCCATTTTACAACCTACAAAAAAAAAATTCGGATTCATGTTCATGACGACTAGTAGATACTATTAACCCCAAAAATATGGCCGCCACTCTAAGATTCACCCTGTATAAGATAGTATGGTGAATAGTGATGCCATAAAGTGCTCTTTTTATCTACACAAATGTACATTATGTTTTGTCTAACGCTCGTCCCTTGAAATATGAAGTATGTGACAATAATATTTAAAATGTCAGTAATAGTTCATTAACTCAGTTGCACGTTGATTCGATTCTGCTATATTTTGCTGTACAAAAATACTTATACTCATAACTACTAAAGGTTAGAAAGAGCCAGTACACTGTACTTAATTGAGTACTGTAGACATTTATTCGCATTGAACAGGCTAATTACACCAGAAATAATTAGAAAAAATCAAGAAGAATGTATCAATCGTTTAGGTTATTGTCAAGTAACCAATTTGAGGCATTTTAAACACATGTTGAACTAATTTTAATTAGTTACTAACCTAAAAATAAAATACATTTAATATTAAAAATATTTTCACTTCCAAAAAAATTTATTTGAAATATCAATAAGTAACTCAAAAACGATTCATTTTATAGGTATTGGGTGTAATACATACAATTTGTTTAGAATTTTACAAGGAATTCGATATTACAAAAAAATTGCCCTTTTAAAAATGAAAACTGATCACAGCTCAGCTTTTTTGGGGCACCTTGTAGAACAAAAAATATTTTTGAAATAGGCCTAATATAAAATCAGAATCAACCTGTCTGAGTGATTTTTCCAAAACTTAGGCGTTTTGAAAATATTGAATTTGTTCCGTACTTTCGACCTCACTGTATATCTGTTATCTGAATATTGGAAACAATAGATACGTATTAACAATGTGGTGCTTATCAATTTCCTTTTCCATTGTATAATGGTAGTTAATATACCTATTTCGATAAGAGCTATTATTTGAAATATCAATTAATACCCCATGCTTGTTCATGTAAATATGTAAGTTTGAAATCAATTTCACTAATTGAAATAATCGTTAAACCAAAATAAGAGGCTTTATTGATTTTCTTTCTACTTGGACGTAGATTTACTACTGTCCTTGTAACGTTGTGAAACTGAAATTGAGACAACTTTTTAAATTCCTATATAATGAAATTATATACAGTATGACCCACTAAGAATACATTTTTTTGACGCTCCATATCACAGGATATAATTTTACAATAAAATGATAAATCAATGAAACGTTCATCCTAATTTTATTAATCAGGTATTTTCTTGCATGAGGTTTTTTCAAATTTGACCAACACTATTAATTGGCAGATTTGTCGATAGAGGGCAATTCACACATACAATTTCCTAAGAAAATCAATATAGTACCAGGAATCATTGATAATCGTAAACCGAATGAGTAATCGCTATAACTTGCGAGTAGAATAGAAAAATCAATAATTTTTTAATTACAAGGTCCTAAATTTTTTTTGGAAATAGCTTTTACAAAATGTCTTTTAAGCAGTTGATTTTATGAAAAAATTATTATTACTTATCTTTTAGAGCTTACAATTATCAATAAATTTTATTTAAAGTTTTCTATTGGAGGATTAATGCCCGTTTAATTCTAAACATTTCACTAGATGTCCAGGTACACCTAAAATCAAGTCAACTGTATTCTTGTCAGTAATGGTGTCCCAGGCGTGTAAAACTAACTGTCTCAATTCATTTTTATTTCATCGTGTTGCTAGTTCTATTTTTTTTTTTTTTTTTTTTATGGCATTTGGCCATTAGCCATACAGCCAGCTAGTTCTATTTCAATGTTCATTAGTTCCCATATGTTTCTATATTCTATAGGACTAAGGTCAGGTGAAACTGCTGGCTATGGAATTGTTTCTAATTGCTGTTCTTGTATCCAAGTTCGCATATACGCAGATGTATGGCATCTTGCATTGTCTTGCTGAAGTCGCTATCGATATGCGGTTGTCATGCGATTTTAGCAATAGCCAACTATCAGTATAAACTACATGATACATACTATCAAATTATTTCAAAAAATATATATATTCAAATTCGAAAGAAATTTAAAATTCCGGATTCTTTCTAGACGGATTATTCCTACTTGCGGAAGCAAAGCAAATGAGCTCTGCCGAATTATTAGATTTGTATAGTTTGCACTTAAGATTTAACAATATTATGTTTAATAAAATTTTAAATATAATATTTACGAAAAAAGTATATTACTTAAGGAAATTCAACGGAAAAATATAAAGAGGTTTGCACTTATAAATTAACCAAACCATGTGTATTTAACAATAACTCTAGAAGTTGATTTGAAATATGGAGCTAAACTAATTTAAATTTACAATTAGCCAGAAATATTAGTGACCTTAATTATACCTAGGTAAAGAACACTTATTCCTGGCGAATAATGTTCACGTGTGTATTTATTGAATTATAGTTATATTTATATTTGTGTCGTAAATAATGATCGTAATCTACAATTGAGTTGATTGCTGAATGAGTTTAACTTGAATGTGTACTTTAATTAACTGATTTTAATAAATTTACTCATCCGTGGAGAAATTTGCAAATTTAGAAGCAAACAAGGGGAAATAAAAAATCTAAGCTTTTATTTGATTTCACATCAAATTTACTTTGTTCATTAAAATTGAGAATATTTCTAAAGTTAATTGGTTTTTAAGGAAATAATATTTAATAAGCAGAGGAAGATAAATAATGTAATTTGTAAACTTTTGAAACTTTACCAATTTTATTATATAAATTATCTTCAGGAGCTTCGAGCCATAACGGCTAATAAAAGATTATAAGATTTTCTTTTTAAGATTATGCAGCATTATTAATTGCATTTTCGAAAGCTCCAGTTTGCTAGTTTTAATGGAGTTTTAGAAAGTACTACTTTATTATACGAGTATTTTTAAAAACAATCGTTCCTAAAATATTTACTTGTGGATAATGTCTGGAGGAACTATTTCATTTCTAAGTTAAATATCTCAAACTTAAAAGAGGGAATTTTATCATTTCCGTATACAGGTTGTGTCCGTTTAACTCCATAACTTTAAAATGTATATAAAAAATTATTACAGGCAGAATATGAGTAGTAATGTTCCGGAAAGTGGAGTGAATACATTATTTTTACAATAAAAAGTTCAAATTTTTTTACGATGTGAGGAGTAGGTATCACTAAAAACCATTCACTTAAATTTGCACTACTCTAAATCTCTATTGGGCATACTTTTTAAATCAATTTGTTATTTAACGTTGGCCTGTTTCCGCTACCAAGGCCAATCACCGACGCGACGCGAGGAGACGAGCAACCCCCCAACCTGGAAATTTTGCCGAACCTCTTATCTTACTAAGAGTAGGGATTTTTTACTTGCCTAACATTTAATAGACAAGGGACCGACTGCTCTACATCCCCTCCGAAGGATGGTATATTCTCAATACACCTCTCGCCTACAGTTGTATTGCTTCTGCGATATAACTGATATACAAGCCGCTAGAAGTAGGGAAACGAGACCACGTCTTTCCGTGGATAGTCACCCATCCGCATACTAAGCGCGGCAACTGTCGCTTAACTTTTCGTATCGATACGAAGTGTGTCAAGTCAGTCCTCCAGGGCTCGCTGCCCAATATGTTAATTTGTTAATGAAAGGCTTGGTGTTAATGAAAGACTTGGTACTTCTCTTCCAGAATTGCAATCAATAATTCATTGACATTCCTAAGTTTTCTTCATATTTATTCAATTATACTTTTAATTTTTTTGCACATGTTTTATGGAATTCATATCTGGTAACCTAGCTGTGGTGAGCTAACAACCATTCAATTCATATTCAGTATCGCATGATAAGCATGCTCTACTTACTTTGTTTAATCTTTCATTGACCGCTTCAAAATATCCAGAAGTATGGAAAACCGCGAGAATATGTCTGGTGATCCTTCTTATATAAATAATTATAGAGCAATAGCAATCCTTTGTAACTTTGGCAAGTTATTAGAAATTATTATCTATGATTATATCTACAGCTTTGTCAAAGGCATAATATCGCCAGCTCAACATGGATTCATGGAGAAATGATCTACCGTCACCAACTTGGCCTCTATTACTCAATATATATCACAACATTTAGATTCACAAGGAGAAGTTGATGTCATATATACTGATATACAAAAAGCTTTCGATCAGATAGATCATTTTCTGCTATTATCCAAACTGAAAGACATTGGTTTTTCCGATTCATTAATTTCGTTAGTCAAGTCGTATTTATTTGATAGACAACAATTTGTTGAGTATGAAGGCTTCAGTTCAAAATTGTATATCGCAAAGTCTGGAGTTCCACAAGGGTCGAATTTGGGACCGCTTTTATTTTTAATTTTTTTTAATGGCCTAACAACAATTATTGATTCTCCCCATTTATTATTTGCAGATTTACATTGAAATTGATTCCATACAGGGCTGCGTCTCCCTGCAAAATGAACTTAATAAAATATGCGACTGGTGTTCCGAAAATTTTTTAAAATTAAATATTTCCAAGTGTAAAGTCATGTTTTATAGTAGGAACGAAGATCCAGTTATTTTTGATTATCACATAAACAATAACTTAATGGATCGTTGTGTAACTTATAAAGATTTGGGAATTATTTTTGACACAAAACTCACTTTCACGAAACATATTAACGAGACGGTTAAATCATCATGTACAGTTTTAGGCTTTCTAATCAGAAATTGGAGTGGTTTTGTAAATATCAATACCATGAAACTGCTATATGAATCATTTATAAAAAGTAAACTGGAATATGGTTCAATTATCTGGAATCCTTTATATCATTTTTTTAAGGGACCGACTGCTTTACATCCCCTCCGAAGGATGGTATATCCTCAATACACCTCTCGCCTACAGTTGTATTGCTTCTGCGATTTAGCTGATATACAAGCCGCTAGAAGTAGGGAAACGAGACCGCGTCTTTCCGTGGATAGTCCCCATCCAAGTACTAAACGCGGTAGCTGTTGCTTAACTTCATATCGCTATGAAGTGAGTCAAGTCAGTCCTCCGCTCGCTGCCCTCCTTTATATCAAAACTCAATAATACTTATCGAATCAGTACAACGTAAATGTTTAAAATATATGTTTTTTTAAATGCAATGGCTATTATCCTCAACGAGGTATAGATAACAATATACTATTAAATATGTTTGATTTGAAACCATTAAGATTTAGAAGATAATGTGCTGTTTTAACTTTTCTATATATAATATATCTAAAAAGATATATTCGATATTTAGCTATCACTGTGCATTTCTTACACTTTTACCAACAACAGACAATTGTTTCATAATTCACAGTAGTGTTGATTGTTCTTTGCTCTTAAATAAGTTAAAGTTTTTAGTTCCTAGGTTAGTCTCGTCGAAGTAATACCTTCTACTGTAATGTTATTCATTCTAATGTTATGATAAAATCGCCTATATATAATATGTGTAAAACATTCAACACCATTTCTTTGTTATGCGACGTTCACCATGATAGTCCAAGTTTCCAGATATCTGGAAAATCACTAGGATCTCCCCAATTTTGAAAAGTGGGGATCCATCTTCTATAAACAATTACAGGCCAATCGCCATTTTATGTAACTTTGCTAAAACTTTTGAAATCATTTTATATACCTCTATATCTATAGTGCAGTTAAACCATCCATATCATTTGCTCAACATGGTTTCATGGCACAAAGGTCAACAGTGACAAATCTTGCTTGTATAACTCAGTTTATATCAGACAGCTTGGATGCAGGAGGACAGGTGGATGTTATATATACAGATATCCAAAAGGCTTTTGATCAGATAGATCACTACTTATTACTGTCTAAATTAGAGTCTTTTGGATTTTCAGATACCTTGATCTTACTTTTCACATCTTACCTGTTTTCTAGAGAGCAATTTGTAGAACACGGTGGTCACAGGTCTCGAAACTACATAGCAACATCAGGTGTTCCGCAGAGGTCTAATTTGGGACCCCTACTGTTTTTAATTTTCATTAATGATATTACGTCAATAATAGGTTGTCACCAGCTACTTTTTGCTGATGATCTTAAAAGTTATATGACTATAAACAGTTTAAACGACTGTGTTCAATTACAAGCTGAAATTGATCATGTTTCTGTATGGTGTTCCAACAACTACTTAAAACTAAATACTTCTAAATGCAAGATCATGACCTTTACTCGTCGACAAAATTCTATACAATTTGATTACAATATCGATAATTTTCCACTTCAACGCTGTTCTGAATATAATTACCTCGTTTGATTGTAAACTTAGTTTCTCCAGTCATATTAATCAAATGACAAAAGCAGCCTCTAAGTGGCTCGGTTTCTTTGTTAGAAATTTGAGCTGTTTCTCAAACGTTGATAGTTTAAAAATATTATATTGTTCATACATTAGATCCAAACTAGAATACGCTGCCCTTTTATGGTTTCCTATATACCAAAATTTCATTGTTTTGATTGAATCTGTGCAAAGAAAATTTTTAAAATATTTGTTTTATAAATCATATAGATTTTATCCACAGCGAGGGACAGACAATGCATTTTTATTAGAAATATTTAACATAATTTCACTAAAGGAGAGAAGGAGTTGTATAGCTATTTCCATTTTATATAATCTGATGCATAATAACATTGATTGTCCGTGTCTTGTTAACAAGCTTTGCTTTTTGGTTCCCCGGTTAAATTCTCGTGAAAGTGAATGTTTTTATTGTCCTTTTGGTCGCACCAACCTTATGCACAAATCACCAATTTTCAATATTAGTAATTTATTTAATTCCATTTCTGATGATTGTGACATTAATTATGACAGCTTAGATAGTATAATTAATTTATATCTTAGAAATAAATCCTAATTGCATAACTATCATGACTATTATTATGTCCTGCAGAATATTTGCTTTTATTTTTGTATTCTTACTAGTACTGAGCTACTGTTTATATTATCTTTTTTTTATGTATTTTAGTACTTTATAATTTATAATTCTTAATACTGCTTTGTTTTATGTAATTTTTCCTGTAATTGGGTTCTATACCTGTTGGAAATAAATCTATTAAATAAATAAATAAATAAATAAATAAATAAATAAATAAGAGAACTTAATAGATACATAGATATGTCACAACTGCATTTTGTTGGTTCTTTTTTTATTTAATTACCTACATATTTTATTATTGTTATTTTTTTTTTTTCTTATTTACTATTTGATCATTTTATTATATAGAAGTTACTATAAGTTTTCTCTTGTGTTTCATACTCATTTAATTATTGTTACTATTTTGTTATATAATATATCTACCACATTTTCTAAAGTTTTCCTGTAATTGGGTATTCTAACTGTTGGAAATAAATCATTATTATTATTATTATTATTATAAGAATTAAGACATTATTGAACTCATGAGCTAAAGAAACAATAGGTATCTCTCATATACCTATCTCTATACCTGTTTGCAATCATATTTTTACAAATATCAGTAGTGATTTAGTATAATGAATATAAATTAATAATATTCAATATAAGTCGGGTTTAACCAACGTTATCTAATCAATTAACTTAACATTTTTTGAAGTTGACCAAGAGAATTGTTTTAAAAATTGTGTAAAATGTTAGTATTCATATAGTTTTAATTTTTGGTACTATAGTATAACTGCACTAATGTTTCTATGAAACAAACCAATTTTCATTACTTTCATTAATATTTTTATTTCAAATTCAGTATTATATAATGCTCTTTAAAACAACGAATAGTTGAGCAGTAAAATTCAAAACATACATGTATAATATAACAAACCCTGAGTGTATATAAATTACTATATCGTTTTATTATTAGTTAACAGTGGTTTCTGTTATTGTTTGTAGTATGTTAAAACACATTTACGCGCCATTGTTATATGCATGTCATATAAAATTTATTGTTTAATATAATAATTGCACATGGAAATTTATTTGCATGGATTCACATAAATTATGCAACTGCCAAATTTCACCTTAAAATATTAATATGATTTTTATTATTTAAAATATTTTATAATTTGAGGCGAAAAATTAAGGAGTGTTTACAATGTTATGTTTTTGTTCAGAAATGTAAAATAGTTTTTTTACCGGAGGAGTTATTAAACATAACAGTTTCCGTACGCGATATAATTTTTAATATCTTTACCAATAGCAAGTCACGATACAAAAAGTTGAATTTAAATAATAATGAGAGAAATTAATAATAAATGAAATGAAAAAACTGAATTTTTGTGGGTTTACATCTCAATAACCAGAAAAGTGATCTCACTTAAAATTGACACCTAGGGGTTTTAAATGACGCTCTTTACGATAATGAAATCCAAATTTGAATAAAAAAATCGCTAATACTTTTTTTAAAAGTCGACTTTTCAAAGCCCTTTAAAATTGCGCGCTACTGACATGTATCACATTACCAAGTTCAAAGAATCGCCTTATTGATCTTTTCTTACGACCAAAGTTTGAAGTTAATCAAGCGCCAATTAACTGGTATACAGGGGTGTTGCAATCTTAAGTGGGTCACACTGTATAAACACATTAATAATTAGTTTCTTTTTGCAGATACCTGTAAATTAGTTTAATAAACAAGCCAGGGTAAGGTAAATAATGCGTAGTATTCAATTACTTATTAGTCAATCAGTACCGAGAGAATACAAAATAATAATAATATACCCTGTATATAAAATTCTCTGAAATAAGATTGACTGCCCTAAAAGTCTTGGTATGATCAATTTCCACGTGGTGCATAAAGAATTAAACAAATATATTCAGTTTCTCACTTTTACATGTAATGTGTTCGAATACCAAACTATACATATATAATGCAATAAATATTTTTCAATTTTCAATAACATCAATAGCCATGTAGTGTTAATTCATCAATTTAATTCGCAAAGTTCTTTTTTAATTCGGTCATTATTTTTAGGACTATAAATATATTGGAAAGCTGAAAAGTTAAGCTAAAGAAATAGGCTAACCTCTAAACTAAAACTTAAATTGAGAAATATTGCATTGAAGGTACAAATACCGCTCGTAGACTATTTTCTGGCCTTCATCAGCTGAAAACAGGCACACTTTCATCAGTTCCGAACCTCGCATTCATCCTTATAGCAATTAAAGTTCGATGAAAGACTGGACTTGGCAAAAAACACCCATTGCTCATTTGTTAAATACAAAATTTTACAAAATTAATATTTACCAGAGTAAACGTGATTATGTAATGTCAAAAAAAAGATCAACTTGTAGAATCATTAACTCGCGAAGGATTAAAGTGGTATTTCATACCTCCCGGAAGTCCTTATTTTGATGGTATCTGGGAGGCTGGTGTGAAAGTACGAAACAATGAAACTTCATCTAAAAAGGGTAATAGTAAATGCAAACCTTACTTTCAAGGAACTAAATACTTTACTTATTTAAGTGGAAACAATTCTTAATTCCCTTCCTCTCTTTCCAATATCATCAGGCTCAAATGATATCCTCTCATTCTTGTTCACTATCTCGTTGGAAAAATCAGTACCTACTCCTGACGTGCGACAAATATCAGAAGACTGATTGTAACGTTATCAGTTCAACTTCTACAATACTTTTGTAGCAAATGGAGTAAGGAGTATGTTACAGAGCTTTAACAGCGACAGCGTTGAAAGACCATTACGTTCAGTTAAATGAAGGTAGGTTAATAATTGTAAAGGAGGATAAATTTCCTTCACTTCCTTGGAGAATGGGGCGAGTAATATATAGCTGTATCCTTAATCGGATGGTGTTAATCGAGTGGCGAATATTAAGACAGCAAATGAAATTGCGCAACATATTTTAAAAAAAATCAGACACAAGTGTTGTGCAAGTGTTAGTTTGTTGTAAGTGTTCTCTTTCAAGTTCGGGGGCATGGGGCATGTACAGGATTGACTATTTTGTTTGTTTTCGAATATGTAATCATATATTTCTTCTTAACCATAAGTTATTTTTTTATTAAATTTAGGGGTTCTTGAGTTATTTTGGTTTTTTCACAAAAAAATACAATTACGCAGATTAAATCTGCGTAATTGTATTTTAACATTGGAAATGTTTTTGTTTTCGCATATGGGGTCGAAAATCAGTTTCATGTTGCATATTATGAAGCATGACTTATAAAAACAGTGGCGACAACAGAGTAACCAATTTTTGATTGGTTGTCTAAATCACGTGGTACCGACAGTCATGTTATTATTTTTTTATAGGCGTCTTCTTGTCGGGAAAATCCCATAGGCTATGTTTTGTTGCGATCCTTTGAGTATTTAAATAGTTATTAGCGTTTCAATAACCCCATGTCGAAGAGTTTTGTAAAATTTTCGAAATTAAAACAGCCGGATGCACGCGCAGAACCTCCAAATTTCATGCGTGCGCAGGTCTTGTCAAAACTTTAATATTTTTCGTTAACGTCACAAATGTCACTTTTTAATTCGGATCTGCTGACCTCAAAATCGCAGTTGGGCCGCACAATTCACGATGTACTCTCAAGTTGGACTTTCGAGCTTGGATTTCTTGCCAAAACGGTGGTCCGGCGGCCTGTTTTCGTTTGGAAATAAGGTTTAAAATTTTCGTGTTTTAGCAAAATTCGCCAAAAAATCCATAGTGCGTCCGATAGATTGCACCTTATAGTCGATCCAGCGAAATTTAATGATTTCTTAATATCGGTCCTAGGACAGTTTCGGACTCGGGACGACTTCAGGACCCCGAAACTATTTTCAGTTTCTCGATAGCGCCCTTCCTTCACTTTGACATTTAATTGCATTAAGTGTACAAAGTAAATTTTGTGCTTCAAAACTTTATAAGAACTATACGCTCATTTGGTGAATAAGTCATTTGACAGGTAATTGGATGCATACATGTTTGAAATTTGGAAAAGCGACAATAATTTAAAAGGGTATTTTCGACGGTATTTTACACTACAAAAAATTAATTGTATAATAATGAAAATACAATGGTCTGTGCATGGAGAAACCTAAACATATAGGTTTTTATTGATAAAAAAAACCGCTGCCAATTATGGGATCAAAATTTCCTCACCGTGTAGTGGAGTTTATAATAAAGTAATTTTTGACGTACCTATTTTGTTTTTTGACGTATTTTGATTTTTTTGACGTATTTTGTTTTGTTGGCGTATTTCGTTTATTTCAACATTTGGACACAATATTATAATGGATTTGTATATTAGATCCTATTTCTAATCTTTCAAATAAATAAATTTTTTTGTATAGTTAGAAATAAAGATGTTGGGGTCCGGTAGACCCCATTCCAGTGGACCGATTTTGCTCATCAACGAACTCAATCTTTTCCTTGGCTCTAGAACGTGTGTACCAAATTTGAAAGCTTTATCTTAAAAACTGTAGCTGCTATCGCGATACGCACATACACATAGACACCCACACACACGCACTCACACACACACACAGACAGAAATTTTTTTTTGTCTGAAATTTTGTGTATCGTCATAAATCGTCGAGATTCGTCCAGAAATGCAATAAAATTTTTTCACGAATACATATACCTTCCTCACTTTTGGTGAGGAAGTAATACAAGATTAATTTAATACTCAAGTTTTAAAAAGTGAGATTTTTAGTCTATACTGAAACGTTAACCGCCATGATGGTTTCGTATGTGCCGTCACTATTATAATGAACTTTAGTAAACGAAACGCACAGATTATAAAAGGTTAACTTAAACATAAATGAATAAATGAATAGTGCCATATACCCTGAAAAAGAAACATGATGCAGCCACGGACACGTGTTAACTCCGTTATAACTCCGAAACACGTGTCCGTGGCTGCATCATGTTTCTTTTTCAGGGTATATGGCACTATTCATTTATTCATTTATTTTTATTATCGAACCCTGCTAAACATCACTTTTTTGTTAACTTAAACGTTTAATATCAGTTTGACAATCAGTTGAATTTGGATGGTTTGCAATTTGGTTATATTCGAATTCTTTTAACCGAACCGATTTTATATTCAGTATAATCCTCCATTGTTGTTCAACTTTAACATACAAAAAATTTACTTTTTCATTGACAACAACAATATTTACAAACTGTAACTTATGACCTCTAATTTACGAACAACGACATTTTATGACAATAATTAGGTACTTTTCGTTTTTTTTATTTCTATTAGGTAGTTGATACAAGATACAATATATAAGTGCACTGTACTTGCATCGAAATGATCTTTACAAAAATACAGTACTTACACTTCTTTTCGATAATAATTTTGGTTTTCTTCTTACAAGTTTAAACCAAATTATTGTTTCTCATGTAATATCATTCGGCACTTATAAGAACTATATTAAATTAAAATAAACAATTTTTCTAATGTATTTATACTTATACTTTCAGCACTACACACAGTACACACCAATGATAGAGATTATAACTCATTATTAGACAATTAAGAAAAAACTAATTATAATACCATATAAAGCGTATCTGTATGCGTGTGTTGACTATCGTAGTGACGTCACGCCCAAACAAATCATGGTGTTTTAGACTATTTAGCAATTTCATTTAAAAAAAAACAAAAATTCGTGTGGATCATTACTAACCATATAAACCATTTAAGACATTTTCCGAAAAACCGTAAAATACCCAATTACATTTAATTTAAATCTAATTGAAAACTAGTCATTTTTGTTACTTATCGCACCTAATGCATTTGTGAGAAATACCATGCAAACGAATTTTATTGCTTTGAAATTTGGAAAAGTTAAGGACGAAATGCATGGTTGTACAGCAACAAATTGCAGTAATTCTGCAAAAAGGGCTTTTTAATGAAACGCTCCCCCAGAGTCCCAGCAAGGAAAAATAATGGTTTATCAAAATGACAAGAGATAGTTGGAAACCAAGAGATTATTCTTGTTTATGTAAGGTAGATATATTATATATACCTACAGTTTATTTTTATAATTAAATGAATATTTAAACTTTGCTCTTAGTAAGGGAAAAGGCGTGCAAATTCGACAATGAAAGGTTCCCGTCTGACGGTGGTAAATCGATGAGACCATATAAATACAAAAGTTTTAACATTGGAATAGTATATCACAATAATACAAGTGAAGAAAATAAGAATTTTGCTCACACGTGTGCATATTGCACACGAGGCGTCAGCCGAGTGCGCAAAAGCACACAAGTGAGCGAATTCGTTTCTTCACCAGTGTCATTAAAATGTTAAAGAATTATTAAATTTTGTAAAAGCTACTTAGTTTATGATTTTGTATGAAGTGCAAATCAACGTAGATGGCAGGTTGCGTTGCTATGGTTCGTGTAAATATAAACATTTGTAGTTGTCAAGAAAATTATTGGCCTGACGCGTGGTGAACATTTTATATAAAATTGTGAAATAATGGAAGTAAATTATGATATTACTGTGCCAGCACACATTCCAAAAGAAGCTAATGCTGCTACGTTTCATATATAGCTGGAGAAATCTAAAACAAGGTATTTAAATAAAATAGAAAAATTTGGTCCGAATTTTATTGTAGTTTGACAATTTGTAATTGGACAGTAGGGTAGGCGAAAGTGACAGTAGAGTGGGCGAAAGTGACACAAGAGTAGGCGAAAGTATTTTCACTTACTACTTTTGCCCACACGTTGCCATATAAACAACTTGAGTGAACAAAACAAAGGGTTTCGAGTATTGTATCCAAGTAAGAAACTATATGTTTCAAGAGCAGGATTAAACAAATGTTTTTGGTTTCCTAGTAGGAGGTCGAAAATCAGTTTCATGTTGCATATTATGAAGCATGACTTAACACGTGAGATTTTAGCGGTTTCAGAACAATAGATGTCAAAATTAAACTTTTTCGTTCACTCGTCCTGAGCCTAAAATCAGAGCGTGACCGTGCAATTCACGATGTAGTTCTATTAGGTTCAATCCTTTACCTTAGATTTATTACCAGAACAGTCTCTCGGAAATTCGTTTGGAAATAGTGTTTTCGTGTTTATGCAATTTTTTAAATTTTTTCAATACCTTGCAATTTGAAAAATCATAAGGGTGGGTTTAGGACCGGAGTTGCTTTGCCATTTTGTCGATATCTGATTTGTACATATTACCGAGTGTGAGAGGTTTGAGTGCCATTACTTTAACATGAGATAGATTAAGCAAAAGTAAACAAAAAATGTTTCATGGGAGATTATTGCTTCGTTAAAAAAGTCATGCTCAACAATCTCCAACACAACTTAACATTGAGAAGCACGTCGAACGCCTTATTTCATTTTTTCTCGTCGAAAACTAACTAACTTAAAATTTTGTAGTTTTTCGGAATTTACAAAGATAGGGGTGATTTGAAATGAAGCAAAATAATATGTAAGTTCGACTCATCTATCAATCTCCTCTCATATCAAACGATATGTCACAGGATTACAGTATAATAGTCAAAATGCACCGAAATTCATATAATAAGCAAAAAAATCTTTGTAACTCTATACTTATTATTTATGTAATTTGAAGGTGGATTTTTATTGCATCCAGTTATAAGGCAGACAAATAAAACTTATAAAGACATTTGTGCGCCGTATGTTAACTACGTGAAAACCAAATTTAGGCAAAATTCAGTAATCGTAACCCTCCCTCAATAAAAGTTTTTGCCAAATGATTATAAATGATATAAACGAAATCCGAAATGGCTTGGCAATGAAACAAATCCACAAGAGTGGATAGAAGAAAATTAACGGCTCTTACAACCTGTGACAACACTTTTTGTGCCAACAGCAGAATCGACATTGCAGCTTATCTCCCGCAACCGCAACAGAAAAGCAGGTTTAAGATGCTCACAAATTTACGGAAATTGTCAGGGAGTAGGTACAATGTCTAAATTCATACATGGATAAAATTATCGAGGATCTAAACGCAGAAGATTTAGATGCTATTGACTCCGATCTTCTTTAGTTACAAAGTGTGTTTCATTCAATATAATATAAAATTTTAGACTACTCGAAAATCCGCACTTATTCAATGATTATGTACTTTTTCTTTTTGCAGAATACACTCACAGATACACAAGCAGAAAATAAAGGAAACAAACTTGAAATTGGTAAATAGTAATTTTCGTCACAAGTCCGGAAGGTGACTTGTTACAGTCGAGTAGATATTATGGACGAGGTGACGTCAGGAGCCGAGTCTTTAATATCTAAACGAGGCTGGAACAACACCTTACGGACGTGTGTCGAATGATATTTTATTTCATCCCGTCATTTCTTGTATATTTAGTATGTATAATTTGACACTTGGTTATTTTCTTATGTCATTTGACATTTGACACTATTTTTTAATTTACGGTTGATTTTTATATGTCAAACAACAGTCAAAAGGTATAATAATAGTTTGTGATTGGTTCATAATAAGTTTCCGGTGGTTTCCGGTACTTTACCGGCTCTGATACCGTAATGACTCATTTTCCGGCCGTATATGAATAGTGTAGTGTTGTACTTTCCGGACGGAATGAAATAAAATAATTTAGTAAAAAAGTAAAAAATTAATATTTCTCTATAAATGAAAATATAATAAGTCATTCTTATTTTTTGAAAATTTCTCATGGTTCAATTGACAATTTTTATTATGCATGTGAGAACCTAGTTCATCCCACGGTTTTTCAAGTAGGCGACTCCGACACACCCCTTACAGTTTGAGACTCTTCAGTTTCTTGAAATATATGTATTTTTAAACGTATATGTCAAGTTTTAACGAAGTCGCTATGTTCTTGTTTAGTTTGCACACTTTGTCTGTACTAGCTGCGTTTAATAGTTTGCGATTAATCGATATCGGTATTTGTAATTGTTAGGAATCACTTTTCATCATCACGAAATTATTTTAAATTATTCTAGTCTTAGCATTAAAAATGTTTATTAGTGAAAAAATTTGAATAATACCATTTTAGTTTTAATTGTAAAAATGTTTTGTGGGTGTTTTTATTAATAAAATAACTTTTTATTTTAATTTCCAAATAAAAATATGTACTGATAATACGATTTCACTTTTTGAAAATGTTTTGTGTTAATGAATGATATAACTATCTACTACTTTGCAACAAATTTTCATTTTTATCACATCCGAAATTTCACAAGATTTGCGTTCTACTTCGTCATTTCAAATGTCTCCTCCTGTTGCATATTTGCGAAGGACTGTGAATTTTTTTGTGAAAAATCAAAATAATTCAAGAACCCCTAAATCTAATATGTAATAATATTAGCACATCACCAGTAGTGCAGTATTTCTTAATAAAGTAAACTCCGGAGGTGTGGATGTGCATTACCTGCTCTATGCTGATTACAATCAACAAAGCTGGAATCTGGTTCATGGAAGGCATTTGTCCCTTACCAAACATGTAGTAGCAGTTTGGTGTATGTCAAATGACAATAGTTCAAACTTTTAAAATAAAATGGTGAAACATAACTACTGGATCGCTTCTCTTTAACTAATTAATTATTTGACAGTTTTGTAGCGAATTATTGACAACAATCATTAAGTTTTTTTATTATTAATAATGATTAAAATACGGTAGATACAGTTATCGAAATAACTTGTGTAACGACAAATTAAATTTACATTGATATTAATTGAACCATCGTATTTCAATTAATTGTACAGTTCTAATTATTGGATTAATTATTTACCTTTATATAAATTGGAGCGAGCTGATTATTATCATAATTCCTCTTATTTCAGTACCTACGTTTTCCCATTAATTAAAAAAGGTTAATTAGATGCAACATGAATGATGATGTTCTTAATATTATTTAGTCTCAACTACGGACTTTTATAGTACTTAATACAAAAACTATTCGTTTGACCAAAGGCAATATTAAAAGAAACTTCTAACAAAAATAGGTATAAACTAAAAAGGTTAAGTTAAAAAGTAACAAAGGCATTCAAATTTTAATGAATATACAACAGTAACATTAAATTTAATATTCAACATTTTCCCGTACAAAAGTTTGCTAACGGAATTCGTGAACAATAAAGTTAATTTCTTCGTGAAACTTTTTTCACCAACTTCAATGTCTCTTACAATTAAAGTTGTCCATTGCAAGCTGTAGGAATATAAAAAACGCGTGCAAATATCGTCGAACTCCAGAGGATTATATTCAAAGCATGGAATCGGTCTAGAAAGTTTTTATGTTTCACTGAAATGGAATCACACCGTCAACTCTGATACCGCATTCTGTGGACTTTGCTCATTCCATGTGGGTCATTTGGGACTTACTTATTTACTTGGACCTTTGTCCCAGAGCTATTTCCATTCTTGTTCCCGAATGCCGATCCTGTATCGAAATATGCAGTACTCTATCTAGCTTGGCTTTTACTGCCCTTATCGGTTAGATTGGTATTTTCTTTCTGCACCACAAATTTTCTCTCTTCTATTTTTCTACTTAGTTCCGTACGGCACAGGAGCACATTTAGGAAAATGGTTCAATAATCTTAAGCTTATAAAAACAAACTTCCGGAAAAATGCAACACATCAAATATATCACGAGTCCCTTTTTATTGAAAAATGCGTTGCTATTATTTGCGATTTTCGATGAAATGAAAATGATCGTCTATTTTAAGTATTATTCGAGAACCATATAGAAAAGAGTAGTAGTAAGAGTAGTAGTAGAATTGAGTTTAAAGGAGACTAATCAGTAATAAAGTATTAATTACGAGAAAATTTTTATAATTTTTAAAATTTATGAGCCCGAAATAAATTTTAATGCGACTTTATAATGTTGAAGGATATTCTTTTAGATTTAGGATGCTTTTGATAGAGAGTACGTAGTGTAGTCTATACTTTACGGAGTAGAAGACAAATTGAAATTAACCCTATTTTCCAATTAGTGACAGTGAAGGAAAACATGTTTATAATTTTTCCTAAATATTAATATTGAAAACCTGATATATTTTCTCGAAATGGTTTTGAAATACGTACGTACATACATATTTCTTCTAACGTCTTATTTGTTTTTTTTCTCTCTTCATTTTTGGGATTTATTACCACAGTTTTTTGAATTGGGTGAATAAAAATATTGAAATTTTTTTCTTGAATCATTCCTACAAATTTCAAATTTCTATCTCAAAAATTGTAAAAAAATTTGAAGGGTTCCCTAGTCACCCGATATAACATTATCCCTTTCCATTTTAAAGCTTTCCAAATCAATGAGTTTTGATGTTCTATATGAGTTAAGATGTAATTTTTATTCGTCTGTGGAAGCTGTTGCAAAATTTCTTAATTGTTTATAAATATCCCAGTTGCCATTATTTGTTTTGTATCCTTTATCTTTTAAAAATGGTTTCCTTTAAAATCCGCTTTAAGGCGGGCTGCCACTATGAATTAAACTAAGTTAAACAAAGATAAGTTTCCTATTAATCAGCTGCCATATTTTTAAATCCATCTGCTGCCACTTAAGCTAAACTGAACGAAAATATGTAAACGAAGATAAAAATCTTAGTTTCGTTTCGTTCGTTTCACCTTTTCAGCTGTCAAATTCGAGCGAGATTTTCCGCTGTTTAGTTGGATCCCTCGTGCTCTGGACTATCAATTCAAGCAATTCATTAAATTGTATGAAGGGGCTACCCATTTAAAGACGATACTAAGATTAATTTACTTGTTCGATATTACCACAATATCTATATTTGTGAAAATTGTGTCTTTTAATATGGAAGCAAAATTCCTAACTCGTGTAGGCTCGTCAATGACCATACACATCCAAATCTTGTAATTTTCCATTAAAAGTTGGTAACCCAGATCAAACATACTTGTTGTTGTATTGTTTAAATTAAACTCTACTTATAAGGATTAGATAAGGATCCATTTCTACTTCAACACAAATAAAATTGGTGTTGCAATTTATGCAACACCTCCCCTCTGCTATCTCTATCTTCACGTAAGAAATTATACCCTGAAATTGAAACAATATCATCTCAGTAACCACAATAATATCAAAATTCTTTACAACTACAATATTTGAAATTTTAAAGAATCAGGGTATTAAAGAGCGGACATTTAAATGACTTATTTTGAATTGAATTTTTTTATTTATTACCATAACTTATTTTAGATTTGGATTTGGATATTTCATATTGTCGTGTGTAAGCAACATAATAATTGTCTTAATCAGCAGAAGAATGAACATTTTAACATCACTTGTTTATGAGATTGCAATGCTTTGGTTTCTGAATTAAAGTTTTTTTTATGATGTTTATAATACAATTTGGGCGTACCAATTTAGACTTCTTACAGTTCTTAAATACATGACTTTAGACAGAGCATTTAATGCATCTCGTAACATTTATATTATAGTCTTCTACAAGAATTTTTGCCAAACCAATAGACTGTTTCAGATGATACTTAAATTATTACATTCCAACTACATATCTTTACGTCTGCTATTATTAATAATTATGATATCAACTGGATTGGAGGATTCACATAAACATTTATTATGTCCTATGATGTCCAACACGAGATCATCATCAGTAGTGTTTTGTCAACATTTAGTATTACTAATCTGGGATTTAATTTTCTCGGCTTATTCACTGAATATTTTTTGTATGGCATAGGAACTTTATCTATTAGCCAATTGCTGGATGTATTAGACTGCGATTCATGAATTAATTACAAATATCATAATTAATAATAACGAAAACAAAAAATGTCTTTCTGTATTTCTAGATTTAGCTAAGGCGTTTGACACCGTAAATCACAATATATTGCTAAATCGCCTAGAGGATAGTGGTATACGTGGTTCTGCTTTGCGGATTTTCAGTAATTACTTAACAAATCGACTACAAGTTGTAAAAATTAATAACTGCATAAGTGACCCTTTAAAAATATCCATGGGCGTCCCTCAAGGGACAGTGTTAGGTCCCATTTTGTTTCTTATATATATTAATTTACTGGGTAATCTTGATATTAAAGGAAAAATTGTATGTTATGCAGATGATACTGTAATTAACTTTGTTGGGAGTTCCTGGAATGAAGTATACACTAATGCAGAAATTGGGATGCAAAAAGTTCAAAACTGGTTGAATGTTAGTCTCCTAAGTTTAAATCTAACAAAAACTAAATTTATAACTTTCTCCACTACAGCTGCTGATCAACCAAATAATGATACACTTAAAATACACAAAATTAGTTGTGATAATAACCAAAATTGTGATTGTTCACTTATTGACAGAGTTAATTCATTGAAATACCTCGGAATTGTTGTTGATCAGTATTTAAAATGGAATGAACATGCAGATTTTATTACAAAGAAACTTAGGAGGCTGATACACAAATTCTATCAGTTGAGAGACATACTTAGTAAAAAGATTGTGATTACGGTGTATGATGCTTTAGTTGAATCTATTTTGAGATATTGCATCATTGCGTGGGGGGGATTATATAAACATTCGCTTTCTAACCTAGAAGTCATACAAAATACGATTTTAAAAATTATTTTTAAAAAACATCGGAGATACTCAACTAACCAGTTATATCAGGAAGTGGGATTATTAAACATAAGACAAATTTATACTTACCAATGTATCTTGTGGATGCGTAGAAATAACGATAATTCTAGAAGTTCCTTCAATCATTACACCAGATCTGTTTCATCACAAAACCTGGTTACTCCAATGTGTAAAAAAGCCCATACCCAAAGATTTATAGGGTTTTTGGGGCCTAAATTCTGTAACTTACTTCCACTAGGAATTAAAGCTATTGTATACTATAATAAATATAAAAGAGAAGTAAAGAAATATATTAGTTCAAATTTTGTTCTCTTCCAGAGTTTGTTTGATTAATAAAACACTTACCTTTTTGTTTTTCTACTATTTAAATTAATAGCTCATCATATATATTCATTATACTTTTGATCGTGTGATTATTGTATCAATTTCTCTCAGTAGTCCTAAATTAATTCAGCATTACAAATTTGTCTCGCTAGTATATACTAATTATATGTATTGTTAGGTATATAATCATAAATTTGTTTCAATTTCACATACAGGTATTTCATACCTAGGTGTTTGGATCAAGTTGTATTTTTTTATTGTTTCTATTTTTATGTATTATGTTATACTATTATATACCTATTTGTAATAATTTTTCCAGAAATAAATTGAATTGAATTGAATTGAATTGAATTAATATCATTAGTTTTCAATTCTACTATTCTTAAACTAACCTAACACAAACAAAAACAAATTTAGAAACAAATTTAGAAACGAAAAAAACGAATAAGGATTACGATAGTAACTTAATTATGAATAGAACTACTTATAGAAATATACCGTGCTTTCACAGCTCACAGCTACACCGAGACACGACGATCGTACATATTCGAAGTAGAGGGGAGATCATGGCCGGTGCTGTGGCCTATGCAGTCGACGATGCATGACGGCTAATTCCCACTTTTGGCGTTCTGTAGCCCCACTCACTCACGAGCTTGACCGAATGCTCCCTTGTGTAGTATTGCGAGATGAAAGCACGGTATAGATTTATTGTGGGTAAGTCTCTTAAAATTGACACCAACCTTATCTCCTTTATCCTCTGCCGATTTAACTCATTCAAAAAAGAAGTGGACACAATTTTTGATGAATTTTTATATTCTGAAGACAAATATTACAATCTCCTAAAATATACAGGGTGGAAAAAATATACAAGTGTTTTTTAAATGGAACACCCTGTATATTTTCATACCAAAAATGGCCTTAATTTTCTGAATCCAAAAACATATAATTGTTGTATAATCACTCCACCTATTCGTGAGATATTACTAAAAACTAATCAAATCAAGGGTGTCAAGTATAAAACAAAAAACATATTAAGACACCTCTGGCAACAATAATTATCTGCATTGTTTATTTATGGACAGTCTTTTGTGAGGTAGTCGTTGACTCTGTTAGATATTAGCGTAAAAAAATACCTATAGTGTTCGTAAAGAAACAAGTTATATTGAAAAGAGTTACTTGAAATTTATATTCAGTGCAACAAGAATGAGTCTCTTGTCTCTTGCTCGGAGGGAGTATGTTAGGTTATTTCCAGAAAGTTGACGTCCTTCCCAAAATACTTTTAAAAACATATATTATGCAAAGTTTAGGAATACCGAAAGAAAAGAAAAGAAAAGAAAACAAAGATTTTTTTCGCTCTTCCAATGAATATCCCATCTTCAAAATAACTTGCTTGTTTATGAACACTAAGTATTTTTTTACGCTAATATCTAACAGAGTCAATGACTATCTCACAAAAAACTGGATGACATCTGTCCATAAATAAACAATGCAAATATGCACACAACGCGATATGATTATCTCACGAACAGGTGGAGTGATCATATAACAATAATTAAATATTTTTGGATTCAGAAAATTAAGGATATTTTTTTGGTATGAAAATATACGGGGGTGTTCCATTTAAAAAAATCGTGTTTTATTTTCCACCCTGTAACTATCTATATGTTAGGAGATTTTTAATATATATTTAGAATAAAATTCATCAGAAATCGTGTCCACTACTTTATCGAATCAGTTAAATCGGCAGAGGATAAGAGAGATAAGAGGGGTGTCAATTTTAAGAGATTTACCATGTACATATTTAGAAAATTTACCTCCACGACAAATGTCGATATTTTTAAGAGATAGAAGGTGTATCACATTAGTAGGCAGAGCGACTTTAAACTTGATTAGGTTTTTGCTTCTGTAACGCGAACATTTAAGATATCCCTACCACACAACAAAGTGAACTTCCTGAAAAGTTTTCGAGTCAGGATTGTGTACCAGTGCGTGCACAAGAACTGATGAACTTTCTGATAATTATTGATCGTATTAGCGACGTATAGGTCGACGTTAATTAAGTAATTACTTAATTAACTTCGACTTAATTTTTTTAATTAAAAAAATGTAAGTAACTAAAAAAATGCATTTGCAATATTTATTGTACTTTGACACAAATCAATATCCATTTGATCCTATCTATATGTTTTTATATTGTTCTTCCAAATATTTCATAAACATATCAGGTAGGACTGTAAAAACAATAAAATTTTATCATAGAAAAAGTGCAGTCTTTTAGATATAAAAGCAGTTGTTGAAAATCAGTGAGTTACAATCTCGATAACTAGGTTCCCAGTATGTTGAAACGGTCTAATAAAATGCTATTCCTGTATTTTTTCATTTTTTTTATGAAAACGCCATAAATAAAGTACTCAGTGCCAACTCTGTATAAAATAAAAGACCACTATTAACTGTCTGGTGCATTTGGAATTTACAGGTCAAAAGTGTTTTAAACGTCGACTTGAGAAAGCGGAAGTTGTGTTAGTGAAACGGACATAGTTGACAAGCTTACTTCCTGTAAAATATCTGAACTCTGTTTGGTCAGCACATGAAAGCCCAAAATTACACAGGATGGAGAGGATATTATGTTTGTTGCAGACGGCTTAATTAAATTATAGAGGCGGTTGTACTTAACAAGGAGATTATAACTTCGGGTAAGGAACATTACAATTTTAAATACAAAGAGATTTTTTAAAGATAACAACGGATAATACCGAAAAATCAACAAAAAAATACGAGACATGTATGAATTTTACTATGAATTATGAATTTTCACTCATATCTTCCATATAATTACTATTTCATTGCTGCCATATTGACATTAATAGAAGATCGGGTTAAGGAAGAAATAAATAATGTGCAATGAACATAAAACGAAATATCTTCGAAATGTTGCCCCCTTTCGGTAATCAAAATCGCATTATTTTTCCATTATTATGTAATACTGCCGGAGTAATTATCTCGTTTTTTCTACAAATTACATCTCATAATTCCTCAAGATTTTGTGTTTTAATAAATAGGGTTTTTTAACACAAGAAACATGAAAAATTAGGAAACAACGATATCAGAAGAATGGGATGTGGTATATGTGATGTGTGCTGTACCTTTGTCGTATCGTATTATTTATTATCTTAACATTCACGGTTCGAAAACGTCCATGTCGAATATATCGAATACGTTTACTTTTGAAGATATAATGATGGAAGAAATGGAGGTTTTAGTAATCAAGAAAGGAATAATAGTCAAAGAAGAGGCAACTATGTAGAAAATGGAGGTAATGAAGAAAATAATGAAGAAAATATTTGCTTAATGTTAGATAATATTAACGATGAAATTGTAAGTAGTGATAATATTTCATTGATTTCTAAAGTATAATTTGATAAAAAAAATAATCCTATCAAGGAAGTCATTTTGTTCGAGACAAATTTTTCAAGAAATCAGTAGTATCCAATTCAACGAGAACTTTGACAGCACCTGATATCTCAGTCGGAAAACAAGATTATTTCATTAGAAATATTAAAGATATGTGAAATTCATAGATGTTCTTAGTTGTGTTCCTTCCTCCTGATTCGCCCGGTACCTACATGGAATGTAGGGTAATTAAGCTGTGTAATATTTTTTGCTACTAAACATTTAATAATACAGTTTTGAGCACGTTTAACACATAGGAATCAAAATTCAGATAAAGTGGGTAAAATACAAACGAACACATGACATTTTCTTAGGACTAGTGTCTTTAGGCACAGAAAGAACAGTTGCAATTTTCCAAATTAACTGTTTTTTTTTATATTTAGAATAATGACGTTCCCATAAATTCATGATTGCTTTGAGAGTGTCAGTAGTTGCAGGAGGTTTCTCATTGTTTCAAATGGTACACGCTTATCAAGTAAAAATAACACATACTTATTCCAATATTCCACTATTTCATCAACACCATCAATGCTATATAAATGATCGGAATCAATTAAACGGACATCGTGGATAAACAGTTATTATTGAAATTAAAAAAAATCACGATTTCAATTATAGTTTGTGTGTTATTATGTTAGTAACAGGTGAATTAACAAGAGTTCATGTAGACTATATTTATTAAATAGGTTACTAAGTTGTGCACAGCAATAACTCCTTTTGTTTAATACATCAACATTAAATCCATACCGAATAAAAAACTAAGATCAAAATCAGGTAAAATTTACTAAAATGTTTTCCAAACGTCAAAGAATTTACATTGGAAGGTCTGCATAATGTACCAAGCAAAGTTTTTTCCTTCAACTTTTACAGATATCCAGAGTTGTTAACGAAATAAATCATTATTACGAACAAGAATTTCAAAATTAATTTCTAAACTCTTTACTCCTGCATTGAGAAACTTACTCATTACGTATGTATTTATGAAAAAGATAAGGATGGAAATAAGTTAAAAGGTGTTAAAAATATATCAAACTAATTTTGCGTTTATTAATTAAAAGCGTCGACGATAAAGTATTTGCCAGTGCAGCCCTTTGTTTTTAATTAATTAAATTTTCTTCTAAATTAAGTAGTCAAGCGAGGATACTAAACCACTGTAGCTCCCGCAGTAATTATATTGTATTTTTAATTAATATACCCAGAAAATATTTTAATTAGATGTAAAGTGTTTGAAGTTGACATTATTTAAAAAAAAAAAACAACTTTTCCTGACTCCATTTTAAAAAGGTAATCTTATTAACATTAAAGAGAACAAACAGTCGTTCTTTTCTTACAAAAGTACGAAAGATGAGTGTTTACAAAATTAATCAAATAATCTTTTTATTGCTGTTAAGCCTATCTTCAAGTAGTGACACTAATGGGATACCTTCCTAATAGGAGAGCATGGGTGCACCATGAGTTATTACATGTATATTTTGTTATGTTTAACAGGGTGTCCCTAAATTGCGCCGACAAACTGTAACCACGCGATTCTACGTCAAAATTAAGACAATTTTTCTAATACCATAAACCTTAATATCCCGGCAACCGCTGTAAATCTTCTTATATTTTATATATTTCAACAACACTGTGTAAAATTAAAGCAATTAGTTGGCGCTATGGGGTAGTTTGGGGTTTTATATTTTTTATTATTTCATCTCTTTTTTTTTCTCTTGAAGGAAACTGTTTTCCAGCAAAATACGGAAAATCATACGCGTGTTATTAGACTGAAAATAAATAAAATCTGCCATATTATGAACACGACATAATTTTTTTCGGTGAAATTTGGTATACCCACTCAAAACAGGTTGCTTTTATCAGTTGTGCTTTCTTGCTTTCTTAAAGTTAATATTATTAACTTAATAAAGTAAATTCTTTTCATTTAATCTAGATATAAGGAATTTAGAAGACACCTTTGAGAGGTACTGGTCTCTAATGAGATTATTTTGTTGATTGAAATGTTGGTGATTCAGTGAAACGCCGCTTTCTCCAGATTTATTACATTGTACTTTGTAAAGGCCAATTTGGCACGTTATTATGTAATCGTCGGAACCACGTGGCCAAACCGGGAGTGGTGACCAATAAATTTAATTTCTCTCTAAACCACTGACTGGTCTGCCAATGCTAGGTCAATCGGAAGCTGGGGTGAGTAATAGCTTCCAAGGTATAAGCACCTTAAAAGACCAGCAACCTTAATTTCAAATGAGATGGAAGGGCGCCACACTTAATAATTCTTACTTTAATCATGAAACCATAAAACTACGAGAGGCTATATTGATGGTCCACTCCGAGCATAGATTCTTTGAGCCGTCCTGAAGCGGGATAGCTATAAAACAAGTAGACTAAAATGAAGTGCAACGATATATTACATAAAACCAAATAATACAATTGATAATATACAATGTTGATGGATGTTTATATATGAGCAGTCGGGTGACAGTATGTTGGTTGACAAGAGGCCTTATCTACTAGTGGTGGAAGATTCACTAAGAGTAAGATGCGTTTATGATCACACGATATATACCTACATATACGAGAAATAAAATGTACCTACGTGTCTGTTATTCTTATATAATGATAGCTGACCTTCACTCTTAGATCCTCTAAGTGTTTGCAAAAGTACTTTTGCATACACCGCCTTAATTATGTGCTAACTAAGTACTAGGGTGTAAATTATTATTCTATCATTAATATTTATTATATTCAAGATACTGCCAAATTAAGTACCTATTAGGTTGTAATTATTGTCCTGTTATCAACATTTATCATATACAAAATATTTCCACCACGGGAGATGCTATATGTTGCGACGTCAAATTAAATTCACCCGTTACGTAACGTTCGAAATTCTCACTCAGGTACGTTATGCTTGATATTAGTCACTATTTTCACGATTAAATCAGTATATAAATCATACAACCTGTTTTGTCCTAGTGATAGGTTGTTGTGTCGTGTCGATTGAGTGTTACATCTGTAGCGGTGAGACCAGTGGGTACTCCAGCAGGTGTGACGAACGTGTAATCTCCCTTGGCCCGAAGAACGCCCCAGAATAAGCCTAGGTGGCCGGTAACTCGCCTCCACAATACAGACACCCTACGAGGAAGGCTCTCACAGGAAAGCGGCACCAACTCAGATAAGAACAGCAGGACCACACGATAAAATTTCGTAAAACTAGGACGAAGAAGCCCTAAGGAGATAGAATTAAGTGTTACACTATATTTTAAACCCCTGTTCTCACATTAAATTACTAAACGACTTACTGTGGATGTTGTGTAGGCTTGTTGAAGCGCCGAGTACTGTTGTAGCTGGACATCAATTCTAGCAAACCTGTAGATAACCGTGGAACTTATCCGTCGAGACGACTGTGACAGAGGGAATTCTAACACCACACTATTCACAATATTTCACCATTACATTGGGACAGATCCCACACAAAATCATAAAATCTAAAGGTAAACCATAACCACATCCCCAATGAAAGTGTGCACCCCGGTTTAGCAGGCTATTCACAACCAGACTCGGCAGAAAATGTGCCACCAAGATGGATACTCTCCGCCAGTAAGTTTCCCCGTTTTCCCTACCCCATATAAACATCATATAGTTGCAGAATGCCATCGGCAGCCAGAAACATACCTACCATAAACTACACATTAAGGAGAATGTAATATGTATCGACAACAGCTCCACAAGCATGCATTTGTCGGGGAGTTATATATTAGCAGTGGGCTGCATTCCCTCGCGGAGGGCTTCAGGAATGCCGAGATATGGTGAAGATTGAAGAATTTCGCGAGCACATGTTGAATCGGCGCAACGACCAGGACCTACCTCTAGGCAACCAGCAATAAACGGAATAAGTATTTCCTATATCGGGAATATCACCTATGCCCAGCGCATCGCTGTTACGGGGTTTTAGCCCGTAACAACTTCATCAGACGTTGGTGATTTTATAATATATCATCCTCTGGGAGTATAGGCAGGCTGCTGAGTGAGTGAACTAGTATTTCTTCAGAATGCATTTGAGGCTTCCTCGTTGAATACAGATGAATCATTAATAGCAAAAATAGCAATCATTATGATGGTTTTTTAGTTACCTCAAAAACCATTGGTATTTCAAACTTTAGACACTTTCATTTCAATTACGATTTTGCGGTTGTCGCATGCTTTACATACGAACTGTGGAGCCCAAGACGTCTCCTGGTCCCCTTTCTGGACGTCAATATAAGCCCTTTTCACAAAGTAACAAATGGGTTTCCCACTTTGTTTCAAAGGGTACATTAATTTTGTCTTTCATAGGTTCTAAAATTTGTCTGCTGTATCTCAAAAATTCGAGCTGGTACGAAAAAAGTAAAGTACTCATTAAATAAGCACATGAAATAATTCCAATCAGTTCCTACTTTTCCAGTACCCATACAAAAATTTTCCTTTAGTAGGCCCGCCTCAGAACGTAAAATGTACGTATTATAATTCTGAAGTTTTCACGCAGTCGTTGATTATTTCGACTTCTCTTTCGCGTTGACTATTTTAAACACTTAATGCTTCGACCATTTTGTTGTGACCTTCTTATGAAGAGTTTGTTAACCGCTTTTCAAATAATTCTATAAAATAAATGAGACTCTACGCATTATAGTTCATGTTCGATTATCTTAATTTCCCAACTCAATCATTTGATCTACCATAAAAACCAAATTCTAATACTATTTTATTTTTAAACGGTGTTAAAAAGCTAAATTTATTTTTATACTCTTTGCAGAAGAGTATATTACATTACCCTGAGAATTTCTATAATCGTAAGCGTTACCTGTGGAAGAAAATTGTTTGCGCCATTGCGTTACTATTAAATTCTAAAAAATTGTCAATATTCCAACTCGCCTATCAGGCTTCCTGTAAACACGATAACTTAAGAAGGGTAAGTTCAATGGTATTAAAATGTGGACTGCAAGTGTGTTGTCAGAAGAAATTTATTGTTTTGAAATAAAATCAGTTCACTCGAAATAAAATAAATGACTGCAGCAAGTCTGGACTAAACTAAATCGAATTTATTTATCCTTACAATTTTGCAGGAATATAATAGTTATAGAAATTTGTACCATAAACGAATATAGCAACACATTGGCAGACGATAATACATATACACAATATAGAAATATCCATGATAAGAGTTAATTGAGTATTATTTTAAACTAAGCTGCGCCTTCGCCATAAATATATATATATTTTTGGTATTCGACACCTTTATTATGTGTGGTGCCTGATAAATAAAAGTAAATTATTCGCCATTAGCTTATTATAATTGGTATATATCACCAGTATGTAGTGACAGCTTTTGGGATCAAGGATGTTATGCCCTCTAGGATGATAGATGAGAAGACTAAATGACTAGTCTTTGTTATGCTGTAATTTATCTAATTTTAAGTATTTTTATTGAAATTTCTACAGCGTAATAAATTTATCAATTATGAATTTACTCACAAAATAATTTTACGAGTAATAAATTCTACAAGACTGTTTCGTGTGACCTAGAGATAGTTAATGATTTTTCATGATAATAAACACACCTACGTCCTACGTACAAGTTAGAACCTGATATTGTTGACATTGTACAGGAATATTACGACAAACCGGACTAATGAGAAAGACACGTTATCACTGAATATGATATATGATACCTAATGTTAACTAGAGTTCAGCTGATGGAATATAAATGACGGATCTCCTATTATTTCTTTTTATGATTTCCTATGGCTTATTTTATATTTCTTCCTCACTTGTTCGTGATCTAACTTTTTAAGTGAACTAGGACGGTACTTAAATGGAATAGTGTTTTTAACTCTTAAAGTAAGTGACAATAATAATAATAATTCCACTTAACAACGGATAGATAAGTACAAGTAGACAGTGTAAAATGTACAAGATTTGCAGAGAACGAACGCTTACATATTATGTCAGCGAACAACCTTTTTTTAACTGTTCTCATCTTCAATACGTTAATTGTTCAGTTGTGTAAATTAAGTTATTATTTCTGATAGCACATATATTATACTTAACAACGCTATGTAGAACTTCTTTCCTCAGTTAAATTGCGAAAAATCATGGTAAAATCATATTATAACATCGCTTAAAACAATGAGCCTACCTTTCACATGTGGTACATTGGTGTTATTATTAATATCATAAATTGTCTCCCAATCAACTGTAAACCAATCCTCACTATTAGATTGCAGTCCGAGGTAGGTACGTAAGTGCATATTTGAAGATGTAATTCATTTATTTATCAACGATACAAGAGCTTCCTATTTCTTCGTCGAGGAGAAAGTTTATACTGAATCAATTATTATTATACAACATATTAACTTAATGTAGCAATAGATTATTATGTGGTTTGATTATTATTTTGTAAATATTCAGATTTTGTTGTTTTAGTAGTCTAGTTGCTGATACATGCTAATATAATTCATGTAAGAATAAACTGTTAGTAAATACAGTTTTTGCAATAACATTATCGTATTTTCTAATAAGGTAATTGAACAGATTAAAAATTATATATTTGATATTCTGTCAGAAATAGGCCATTGAGTAGAATTTAACAAAAGGTGCCAGTTGAAGAGGTTTCGACATTCTATGTCTTTTTAGCTTCGAGATTGTTTTCAATTTTTAGCGCTATGGGAAGGTATTTGCAATTTTGCTGCGTAGCCATAAACATTGAAAAAAGTTATTGGCAAAGAAAGGTTTTATAATTTTCTTTTTCATAATAAGTAATATAACGATAGAGCCTGTTCAAAATTAATTTGTTCATACTTGGTCCATAAAGATTTGCAGGTAATTTTGTGCTTCTTCATCTTCTGATCCATCTTTCTTAGTAAGATTGTCACAATTTGTACAGGAGCAAAATTCTGTACGATTTATGATACGACACCCCACTCCTTTTTGTGGACAAAAACCTTGTCTAAAGTCTAGGGAAAGTTCATGTAGTGTTGCAGGTTCTGAACCCATTATACACTGGAGTTCATTATTGATTTTGATCTAGATATCGTCCTACGTTGGAGCGTCAACACTGAGTTTGTTACATTGCGAAATGGTAATTAGTTTTCAAAGTATGCTTTATTGGCAAATCTCTAGTTGGAGACAATTTTTCTTTTTTCGTTTCACAAATAAACTCCTCGAATACAGTCAGTGGCTCGCTTAGAATCAATTCAGTTAGACTGTTGAAGGCCCAGGTATCTGAAACATTATTCCATTATTCCATTATTTCAAAAGCAATTTATATACTATTTTTGTTTTGCTTTTATTCACTATAAGGTCTATAAGTTATATTTGTGCCAGTTTTCAAATAGTTCCAAGTTGATCAAACAATACTGAATAGTAGACGGGTACAAAGAAAGAGGTATCTCATCCACATTTAACGAAAAAGTGACAGCGGCACATAATTTTAGCACCCAGCAGTGATTCTATGATGCACATTAAAAGAAGTACAGATAAAATTTACGTAGACATATTGTATTTCTAATATAGATATAGACCATCCTAAGTAACATAATTTTGTCTTATATGTACGGTGGTAGCAATAAAGCTATTAAATGATAATAAAAATCTTTGCCAGGAATGATATAACCTACTTTATACTAACAGTAAAGCTTATTTTCGGTGGCTAGATGAAAAACATTTTATAAAGTAACTTTACTATTGCAGTAAGGTAAGTTTAGCAAAGCGAATTTTACTGCCCTAGCAAAGTTCTTGGCTGGCGCCTATTCAAATAGAGTGTTTTGCTGCTGTAGCTTGATTTTTCGCTGTCACTGCAAGAATCTTCTCCCAGTGTGGCAAAGCAACATTTTTGGCAATAATGAAAAAATTAACATTATATAAATTAAAAAAAATTAAATTTTCTTGCTTTAGAAGTACGTTATTATCTAGTTTTATAAGTGCGTTATTAAAATTAGTCTGTTCTTCGGTACTGTAATTAGAAAATAACAAGTTGACTTTTGGATGCAATGATACGGTTAGTAATAATCGAATTATAATATACACAATGTGTGGCAAATTTTACATTGATAAATTTGGAATCGAAGAGTAGAGCGAAAAATAGAATAGATGTAGTTTATTAGATAAAACTGAAATACTTGGATTCTAAGATACAGGTCACCAAAGTTTAAGGTTCAGAGACTGGACCTACTTTTATTCTAAATTTGTCTGTAACAAGTAACTTTATCCCGGAAGGCCCTAGAAGGGCCTTGTGTGGAGGGGGCTACACATTTAAAGACAAGGGACACACATCCAGTATCAGTGAATAATGAAAAAATCCCTGTCACAGTATTTTCCATTGCCACGACCGGGAATCGAACCGGGAACAATTGAGTGATAGGCAGGTACCATCTCGACCATCAGTCATATCAAAGCTTAATGATGTACGCTATATAATCGATTATGATATTACCATTCATAGCTCAACCAAATTTACACTCATACAAATTATTAAAGGTATCTGCCCCAACAAAAATAACCCCAAATACAAATCGTGTTCGATTAAACAAACATATTGAAAACACTAAGGTGATAATTAAATAAGTAATAAATGAAAAGAATTCCAGGGCAAGAGATCTAATTAAAATAAAGAAATAGATATTGATAGTAATAAAAATGATTATGTTAGGAATGTTACGCGAAATAAAATAAAGCCTATTTGCCAATAAGTGATACGACTATTAGACGATCTATACAACATAGGTAATGGGAAAAGTTTCATAAAAAAAATATTTAAACTTATTGGGAAACTCATTAAAATGAATCGTCGTTACAGGAAGAAGATGGGGAACATCCTAACGCTTCATACGATAGCATATCTCACATGGGTACAATTAATATGACCCCCCCCCCCCCAACAACCCTATTTTCCTTACAAAATCGGACCGACTCCTGTTACCCTAAGAAGACAAATTGAAACTAAGCCATACAAACAATTATAAAAAGTAATTGATGGCATGTTATTAAATAAAAAGAAACTATCTAGGACAATTAACAATTTATAAAATTAGTAAACCAATACCTAGCACCCCTTAAAATTCACGTGCAAGATTCAATACAACAAGTTTATTTAAAATTGTCTAATTTAAAATCGAGTCATAAGACAAAAACGATCTCTATTTAATTTTGTAGGAAGGGCTCAAGGATGGCATTTTGGTACTCATAGACAAAGATGGCGAGAGATATGATAAGGTTATGGCAACCTTAGATAAATCCTTCAGGATTTTACACATTGCATATCAATTAGTGAAGACGTTATGAATGTGACTAAAGATCGTAACTTATTAATAGAACACATAGATAACATTCAAGCATCGATCACCTTTGTTGAATTAAGAACATTAACCAGTACCATTCTAGCTCTTAACGAACTGGTAGAATTAAATCAGTATAACGATCAAATTCTGGATTTGACTGATGATCGAGAGGTAGCGTGGCGGTGGAAAATACTATGAGAGGGATTTTTTACTATACACGAATATTGGGTATATGTCCCTTGTCTCTAAATGTATAGCCCCTCCCACACAAGGCTCTTCTAGAGCCTTCCGGGATAAAGGGGGTCGTAATTACATGTAGTGTTATTATTATTAAACAAGAATATTGTAGATATTTATATGCAGAATTAAAGTACCGCGATGATAGCTTACTAACTCATAGTTGAGAAAATTTTTTTCGAATTGCTCCATTTATTCTCAGCTCCAATCAATAACACTACCATTATACCTCAAAAACCATATATCCTGATGAACTCCTCTACTCATCACTACCAAGAATAAATCTGTCACCAAATTGATATTGTCACCCACGTAAAATAATGGATACATCAAGGGGACTGTATACTCCAAATATTACGAGGAAATACAGAAATTTCGGGATCCCGACCAATATTTGCCGTCGGGATAATCCCGAAATCCCGAGGTAGAATCTCGAAAATCCCGAAAATAACAGTTAAATCTATTTACATATCGTGTAACCAAAAAATAGCTGAGAATGGCAGTAATAGCAAGCACTGACTGAGAGGGAAATTAAGTAATTCGCCGTTGTTCGGCGGGTAGTTCCGGTCGGAGAATAACCGACAATCGGTATTATCATTACCACCTTTTGTAGGGGGTAATGGTATTATACGCATTTACAAATCACAATATTACCGGCGCGGCGCAGTTTGGTGTATCAACGGCCAACTCATCGTGTTTATGTAGTTAGTGTTCCTTTTTATTAATTCACTGATAATTAATTGTGGAGAGTGGACTAGAGGGTGTTTTACTTAAATTTCGGGATTTCGGGATTAGTCCCGAAATCCCTAAACTTTTTCCATGAGTCCCGAAATCTTGATATCGGGATCCCGATCCCGAAAACTGGAAACCCTAACGGAAACGAAGAATCACCAATTCAAGGAACACCATTTCACTTGCCAAGCATCCAATCACTCAGATAAGGCCACAAGGAAAATCTATAATCCCAGAATAATCCAGTTAGATGAAACTGCGAAAAGTGATTAAAAAGAACTTTTAACCAGTTTAACAATTCTTCCGTATTACAATTTTCTGGATTAAAACCGACTAAGAAATTCAAGATGACAGAAACGATGTTTTTCGTTAATTTTCAAACTTTGAGGGATGCATTATGTTCCTTAAAAGCAGATAGTCAGCTTAGATTTGTGAAATATACAGGGTGAGTTCACTTTAAATAGGAAAACTTCGAGAATCGATTCTTTATTGAAAAATAAGTGTAGTTTGTTCTATAAACATTTTTCTTATAGGACTTGATTTGAGAGGTTATGGAACCTAGAATTTCATCAAAATAAAGAAAATAGGTAGCAAAGACGTTGAACTTAATACTAGAATTAGATATTTTAAAAACTACTCACGTTATTTATACGTTGAAATGACGATTGAGAATAAAAAATTGCATTTTTAATAACAAACTTTGAAAACCAGTAAACTGCGGTACACGGCGAGGGTTCTTACTAAATCCGCCAGGCGGTGACCGAGGCGAATTTTATGAACATAAAATGTCTAGTAAATTTTCGCAATTTTTGATAGTTTTCCAGTTAATTGAGGTCAAATGGTTTATTGTAATGCTCCCTAATGTTTATTTTATTTGCCAATGAGCCGGTGTATGCTAACAGAAATGAAATACTTACAACCTGCACGGGTTATTAATTATTATTAATTAGTTTCATATTTTGTTTGTAATACTGCAGTGGAGCAACAAATAAAAAAAATACTAAGCAATGGAGATATTTAATGTCTAAACAACAGCAAACAACAATAATTACAAGAAAAAATAGGCGACTCCAAAAAATTTTAAAAAACAAGTAAAGGAGTTGTGCAAAATAAAGTCCTCCAGCATCAATATATTTTTGACACCTTTTTAACATATTATTTATTGAAGTACGGATCATCACATGTTTCTCTCTAAGAATATCACAGTGTTCCTCTATTATATGTCTTAATTCATCCCGCGTCGGAACTGATGGACTATAAACTTTTTCTTTCAAAAACCCCGAAACGAAATAATCAAGCGGTTTCAGGTCAGGTGATCGAGGTGGCCATGCTACTGGCCCTACACCAGGCATTCTTTCTTCATTATATCTCGGTGGCAGTCTACCGATCCAACAATGGTTATAATTTTCGTCCAGCTATTGACGAAATTTCCGACCATAATAAGCAGGTGCCCCATCCATTTAAATCCATCGAACCTCTCTTAAATGCAGTGGTAAATCGTCTAACACTATCTATTAGTTGGTTGAGGTCATTTTCAAGAAATTGATAGAATAAAACGCAAATGGTATTGTGGAGAACGCCCAACCATATGTTAAAACTGAACTCGTATTGAAACGATGAGGGGCGTATTTCATAGGGGTTTCTCGTGTGACCATACGTGAAGACTGTGATAATTAACTACTCCGGTACGTGGAAAATTATATTCATCTGTCCACAAGACTTTATGAAGAAAATGAGGGTCGTGCTCATGTTTATCCAAAATCCATCTGCAAAAATTAGTTCTCTTTTCGGCATCACCAGGCATTAACTTTTGAACTGGTCGGAAGTGAAAATTAAGCTTTATGGTGATCTCGCTTTAACGTTTTAATTATTTTTGTCTGTGTTAACTGAAGCTGCAAAGCAGCTCTCCTTGTACTCAAGCTTCTGTTTACATCAAATAACTGAAGAATTCTATTGTCTCTTGGATTTTGATAAAATTCTCTATCATTAATTTTCCCCAATCCATACTCAACGAATCGTCTAAGTGGTAATAAAAACCTGGGCATTTGGAAGTCTTCAATTTGGAGATCTTTGGCGACATTCGTGCACTTCGGCTTCGGCACTCCCTTACACCATACACAAAATGAATATCCGTGTATTCGGCATTTGTAAAGTATTGTGGCATTATATACACGAAATAATACTACTTGAAATTGAATGAAAAACAATAAGCAAGATTTAAATTTATACACTCACGCTTGTATCAGTTTGACACATAGGAAAACAAATTGACAACAATGAACTTGGTCCAAGCCACCTATTACGTAAAGTCGTTACAAAGGATTTTTATCATCTTTTGGTAGTTTTCATGTCTAAATCGTTTGAAATGATTTTAAAAATTGAGATAAAAAATAACGCAAATGAGAGACAATAGAGACATAATAAATACACCACATGTAATTACGACCCCCTTTATCCCAGAAGGCTGAGCCTTGTGCGGGAGGGGGCTACACATTTAAGGACAAGGGACACACATCCAATATCCGTGTATAATGGAAAAATCCCTCTCACAGTATTTTCCATTGCCACGACCGGGATTCGAACCCGGGACTTTTGGGTGAGAGGCAGGTACTCTACCATCTCGACCATCAGTCATATTTATTAATATATTTTTTTTCATTTATGTCAATAAATCAATTTACCTCAAATAACCGGAAAACTATTAAAAATTGCGAAAATTTACTAGAGACATTTTATGTTCAGAAAATATCGGAGAATAAAAAAAATCATATCCACTTTTTGAGACGACCATAGGCGTAGAAGTTCCTTTTTAGTTGTCCCCATATCTACGCCAGCGGGGGCGATATTTTCAAATCTTTCAGACCATTTGATAAATTTTAACATAAACAAAACCCGAATTTTATAAAGATCGGTCTAACCACTTTAAAGTTATTCGTCGAAAACTTAAAAAGAAAAAAGTATCTCGAAAACCAAGTCCCATAAGAAAAATGTTTATAGAACAAACCACACTTATTTTTCAATAAAGAATCGATTGTCGAAGTTTCCCCATTTAAAGTGAACTCACCCTGTATAATAAAAGCAAGATTTTTATACAAGTTGTTCAGTTCTTCTCTATGTGTTGCTTCACAGGGCACGGTAGCCGAGTACGTTGATACGTACTTACTTGGTTGCAAAGATCGATGGTTCGAATCCATCCTGGGGCAAATTAAAAATGTATTTCCGTTTTTCTGATTTTCTGGAGGTTACTTCGGTGATTTAAGAGACGGTTAAGAAAATATTTTTATGGAACCATAAGTCTGTAGTAAAAACGTAAATAAATAATATTCTAAAAATTCTCAAGTACAAATTAAAAAAGAGACATTCAATCAATCAGAATATCATCGGCAGCAAAGTATACAAGCATCATACTGCAACTTTTGTTTATAGGTGGTATAAAAAAGATTATAGCGTATTTTGATACAGAGACTGTTAGTCTGGATCTAATTAAAGCAAATAAATATATAACATGACTAAAAGCAGAATGTTATCTTAATTTAAACGTAAGCAAAGGCATTAAATTGAAATAATAAATAAAATGTCTGAGCCATTGTTATATGAGAAGCGCCAATAAAGTACGAGCAAGCAGTAAACAGTAAATCCAATTAATTGTGGCTTTTGCTATTTTTCTCAGCATAACATTGGTTAAATGCTGTTGCTTAAATCGTAGAGTGTATGAGGGACGTTTAATATATTTATATTTGATTATCATGAATTATCGAGTTGGTAAGTATGTATCGAAAAAATAAAGCTCACACACATTTTTGAAATCATTTGACGATCCATTGTAATATTTGTTCCTTAGCTTTAAAGAGGTATACTTTTCAAGACAAGTAATACGATACCTACTTGTCTTGAAAAGTATTTCCGTTGAAAACAGAACGATCTTGATGTGATTATTGATTTTTTAGTTTTTGACTACGCTGAGCAAGAAATTCCAAATTAGACTATCGCTAATGACATTTTAGGGAGTCAAATCTTAATATGAAAAGTAAGATTTTCGAAAAAAATCAGTAATAAATAAGTTTATATTTCTTGGTAGCTCTACCCAGGAACACACAGTGTATCTTATAAATATGTATTAGGGATTTTAACTCTGCATTTGTGTAAGTCTTTTGACATGTTTGTTAAGGGAAGTATTTTATTAACTGATTTTATTTTTCATTATATTTTTTTCGTAAACTAAATGCACTGAACCACTGACATCTATCTCTGTTACAAATTTTTTAATAATTCTAAATCATCATTAACAAATTTGCATTCAAAGTGTTGTTGTATCGATCTCAAAAGTTTTTGAAAATGCTTTGCCAGCTAGGTAAAATATTGTTTCATTCTACATGGAGCATAACCACACATTGTATATAAACAAAATTTATATCTGAATTATTTTCAAACAGTAAAGTTGCATAATAATATGATGCAAAACATTATTTTATATCCATAACGACCATAACTCATGAAGTGCAAAATGCACATTTCTCTTCGAATTCTATTTGTTATTGGATTACAAACATTTTTTCGAGCTGACTAACATTGAATAAAAATGAAACTTCTATTGTTAACCAAATAGGTTATGTGCATATAAAAGAAATGTTATGTAAACATTGGACATTTTCCTCGCGGAAGTTCAAGTTCAAGGTTGGGTTTATTAACCATATCGGTAAATTATCTCTTATTGCAAATATTTCACCGATTTCATTATCTTAATTACAGTACATAGTATACAAATTTGCTTTTTGTATCCCTAGGATTTTCACAATTTTAAAAGAGTGCCCTTATCTCGAAAACTATAGGGTTTTCAATAAGGTCAAGTTGTGATATTGTGTTGTGATTAGTGAGTAGCATGTCAGTGTATCCTCTGAATGTAACGGTTAGTAAACATTAGTAGCTTCTAGTCGCTCTACAACATTATAAACCGCCCAGTCCGTACGAACGTTGCCAAGTGTACAGAACGTGTTGCCCGAAACCTAACTGAACTTATTCTTTCTTTACACGCAGTTTGTCAGTGGTGTGATGGCCTAGCGGAAACGAGCTCGGCTGGCAAGCAGAAGGTTCCGGGTTCAAATCCCACATGTTCTTGTTTTTTTTTATTAAATGCATCAGGCATGACATGAGGTCTATTAATTGCGAGTTAGAAGCCGGAGGCAGGTTAGATATGTGTGTTATTCCCCTGATAAAGGATTTTTTTTTGTATTGGATTAAAGCAATTTATTTTTTATTAAGAGGTCTATTGCGAGTTAGAAGCCGGAGGCAGGTCAGATATGTGTGTTATTCCCCTGATAAAGGAATTTTTTTTTATTAGGTTAAAGGAATTTTTTTTTATTAAATGCATCAGGCATGAGGTCTATTGCGAGTGTTTTTATGATATTTATTTAGTGATAAACTAATGTTCCTTCTTTAACATAAAAGGATACTGCACCCGCCCGCGCAATCTTGCGGCATTATCATAAAAACCCAAGAATTTGCCGGCCCGTCTAATGTTGTTGTAGAGCGACTAGAAGCTAGTGTAAACATTCGCTCACAATAACACAGCAAGATGTTTGTGGGTCAATATTGAACTGAAGGACTTTTAATGACAGGGCTTTTTTAATAAAAATTAGCGTCATAAGCGTCAACTTAGCACCATAAGACGAAGAAATAAATTTTAATATTGATGCCCGTTATAAAAGTCGTAAAATTTATGAATACTTATACCAGTTTTTTCAGAAAACTTAAGACTTATGTATGCTAATTTGTTTTTGAGACTATCAAATATTGCTTGTCGCACTAAGAAGTGACATTTTCTAGACTACCTACATAGTGACAGCTGTTCTTTACCATTGAAATAGATCAATGGTTAACCCAAGACATAATTGTAGGTAGAGAAGGAATATTTCTAATATTAATCTAAAATTAGGAAGATCTTGAATAATATTATTATTTGTTGCAAATTTGTATGCACAAAACTCCCTGTTGTGTTAGTTACTGATAGATTTCGACATTAAATAAAAACTTGTTTAGTAAACTGATATTTAGTATAGGTATAAGTTCTGCATGAAGGATGAATCTTCAATAGAATATAAGAGTAGCACATAAACCATATAATACTACAAAATAATTTTTCACAAAACTTAAACCTGAACTACAACCAAAAGACGAAACTAATACAGTATACAAAATAGACTGCAACGACTGCAACAGCACTTATATCTGCCAATCAAAACAATACCTCCACAAAAGAACATACACCCACAAATATAATATAAAAACACTCAACCAAAATTCGACAGCACTAACAAAACACGCTCTAGAACAAAACCATAACTTTAACTTTAATAATATATAAATTTTAAATAAAGAACCAAACTACCACCGACGAACTATACATGAATGTTGCAAATTAAAAGACAACAACGCAATAAACAACCGCACTGATATTGAAAATTTAAGCGAAACTTATTTTAATTTATTAAAGTAAACTAAAAAAGGGTAATATGGAATTGACAAATAAAAATAATAATAAAACATTTTTACATCTTTCCATCAACAAAACAAATTAATTGTAAATAGTCCAAACATTAAATTTATGTCACTCACTCTAGTACCAATAATCTCATAAGCTCATAAGTTACACCTTATCAAGGGTAACATAAACATCTCAAAACACCAGGCACAAAATATTTTAGCATTTATTTCCTTTTAAGATCTCAACCATATTAGACGTAAAAATGTATCTAATATTAATTATTATGTAATTTTTACCACACCTAAATTGTAAGTATATACTGTGAATTCATTATAAATAATTTTTAAAGTAAGTTCTCTATCTAGTTCTCTGAAGATGGTTTAATAAAACCGAAACGTTAGAAAATAGTTTTTTATTTTACCACATGACCAAAAACCTAGGAATCTACACATCAAATTATAGAAGTAAATGTAAATTGAATTTTGCTAGTCCTCTGTACCTTATTTAATTAAAAATTTTATAGTTTTACTTGGAACTTTATTTGAATAAAACCTAATATTATAAACATGGCTTGCCAAATCCTCTTATTTTAAAAGGTATTATAAGATATATTAAACTGTGGAATAAATGAAAATACAAATAATGTTGAATGGGTACATGTAAAATCTCTTTTAAATAGTTCCACGAGTGACATATTTATACATGAGAAAACCTTTTGAATATATAAAATATATATTTAAAATCTCGAGTTTTATATTTCCCGAGATATGACAACTAGGCCAGTAGAATTAGACGATGTGAACGGGAATCTGTAACTAATTCGTTTCAGTAAAAACAGGTGTATTTAGTTATAAGGAATACACCTCTGCGATTCCTCCCAAATCAAATATACAGAACATTGTTTATAAGTCACTTGTATGTGAAAAAATCATGAAATTTGGAGTTTTTTAAAAATTGCAGTAAGACTGCAGTAGATAAATTTTTTTGAATCCTTCTGTTTACTAGGTAATTCCAAACCGGTTAATTTAAGCCCCGGTTGATTTCATTTAATTGATTATTTATTTAAATAATTGCCGAAAACCATCGAAATTTTCGAAAATTTCAAGCATTCTTTACTCTGAAAGGAAAAATGCTAGACTCTTGAAACTTTGGTGGAATATGTGTCTCATTACCCTCAACTTACAAACAAAATTTCGTTTTAAAATGTTTATTAGTTTTCGAGAAATTCTATTTGTTTATTAAAAACGTCCCAAATGTTTAATGAAAAATTGACCTATTAACGTTATCAAAAATAATTCAACCACAGCTCATTTTTTTTGTCAAGACGTCAGTTTTACGAATCTGTTATGGGCGTATCGATTTTCAATAATTTTGACCGTCAAAATGGCGTTAACAACATTGCTACTTTTCGGAGCAGTGTTTTTTGCAAATAACTTTACAACAAATTAACGTATCTGCACAAATCTTTCATATTTGAGTTGCTGGTATTTTTATACAAATTTATAAAACAAAATTGTTGCTCTGGGACATGTAGGAGCCGAGATAATTTTTTAAATTGTTTAATGCGCCAAACGTTTATTTATTAATATTTATGGCCAAAATTGAAACTGGTTGTTAATAAGATCTTGAATTTTGTGAATTCATCAAGTCCTATTGAAAACGGGCCCTTTTTGAGGTCAAAATATAATTTTTAATAATTAGTGATTTTAGAGCGTCTTCAATTTGTTTAGCTCAAAGGACAGGTGAATTTTTTATCAAACGATTTTCAAATTGGGGTAGCGAGAAAAATTCGTCATATCTCCGTTATTTTCCGGCCAATTTCGACGTTTTTTTTTTTTAATTTGGGGTAGCTCACGAAAATAATAACAATGGGCACATTTGCAATATCCAAATAATAAACAAATAATTGTTATAAACAACTTATTATTATTTTTTTGTAATTTTTTCTTTTTTGGGCTTATGCAACTTATAATGTGCTAATGTATTAAATATAAATTTATAAAGATTATATAATGGTAACAATGTATGCACAAACTATTTCTCCATCAAACAATATACGATGTTACAGCATTGTTACCATTATATAATCTTTATAAATTTATATTTAATACATTAGCACATTATAAGTTGCATAAGCCCAAAAACGAAAAAATTAAAAAGAAAAAAATAAATTGTTTATTACAATTATTTGTTTATTATTTGGATATTGCAAATGTGCCCATTGTTATTATTTTCGTGAGCTACCCCAAATTATAAAAAAAAACGTCGAAATTGGCCGGAAAATAACGGAGATATGACGAATTTTTCTCGCTACCCCAATTTCAAACTCGTTTGATCAAAAATTGAGCCAAACAAATTGAAGACGCTCTAAAATCACTAATTATTAAAAATTATATTTTGACCTCAAAAAGGGCCCGTTTTCAATAGGACTTGATGAATTCACAAAATTCAAGATCTTAATAACAACCAGTTTCAATTTTGGCCATAAATATTAATAAATAAACGTTTGGCGCATTAAACAATTTAAAAAATTATCTCGGCTCCTACATATCCCAGAGCAACAATTTTTTTTTATAAATTTGTAGAAAAATACCAGCAACTCAAATATGAAAGATTTGTGCAGATACGTTAATTTGTTGTAAAGTTATTTGCAAAAAACGCTGCTCCGAAAAGTAGCAATGTTGTTAACGCCATTTTGACGGTCAAAATTATTGAAAATCGATACGCCCATAACAGATTCGTAAAATTAACGTCTTGACGAAAAAAATGAGCTGTGGTTGAATTATTTTTGATAACGTTAATAGGTCAATTTTTCATTAAACATTTGGGACGTTTTTAATAAACAAATAGAATTTCTCGAAAACTAATAAACATATTAAAACGAAATTTTGTTTGTAAGTTGATGGTAATGAGGCACATATTCCATCAAAGTTTCAAGAGTCTAGCATTTTTCCTTTCAGAGTTAAAAATGCTTGAAATTTTCGAAAATTTCGATGGTTTTCGGCAATTATTTAAATAAATAATCATTTAAATGAAATCAACCGGGACTTAAATTAACCGGTTTGGAATTACCTAGTAAACAGAAGCATTCAAAAAAATTAATCTACTGCAGTCTTACTGCAATTTTTAAAAAACTCCAAATTTCATGATTTTTTCACATACAAGTGACTTATTAACAATGTTCTGTATATTTGATTTGGGAGGAATCGCAGAGGTATATTCCTTATAACTAAATACACCTGTTTTTACTTACGGCTATCTGAAACGAATTAGTTACAGATTCCCGTCTAATTCTACTGGCCTAAACTACTGTTCGTATAAACCCCTTTTGGGAATACACGTAAAATAATTCTAAAGGAAATTTTACCGTTACAAATTTACAAAACAAAAACTATTTCATGCAAATTTAAACTAGCTTGTCATGACCAGTCTGCCATCTTCCGATAACAGCAACTAGTTGTAAAAATGCACTTAGGCACTTCTCTTTTTGTGGAAACATACATTAATATTAATCTTAAAACACAATCACAATCATTCTTTTATCGAGTTCTTGAGTTATTGAACTTACAGAAAATGAGGCAAACGGACAGACGAGCTGAACAGACGAATAGACGGACATATGGACAGACGGAAAAATGGACATTTTGAAAGTTAAAATTTAATAATTAACACAGTGCAGAATTCTTGCCGATAATTCCGAAAAGGTGAAACTCTCAATGTAGTCAAGACTGGTTTCATGCAAGCGCCCCTGTACAGTTTAATTATAATGATCAATATTATGTACCAATTGCAATTTTGCTTTCAACTCTGATGCAGAACAGTTCTGGTTGGCTTGTAGAATAAAAATCTGAATTAGAGTTAAAGCATGTGGTAAACCTAAGGTATTTCACGCATATTACCATTATTAGAGTTAAAGCACGTGGTAAACCTAAGGTATTTCACGCATATTACCATTATCACTATAAAACTGCCAGAGTCTACTAATTGCACTTTGGTTGGGCTTATTGCTTCAGCTACAGTTTGGAGCCTTCCTGTAGCATATTGTTTAAATGTTAATTGTGGCATTTCAAACATTTTTTGATTTATTTAAAAATATTCAAAATTAGCCAGTTTCAAACTGGGAAATAACCTCTCTGCCTTTGACGTGATGTCAAAGGAACAGTTGTTAGAGGGTGATTAAATGTCTTCTTCTTAAGATTGTTTGAAACGGAATGAGTATTATTATAGTTTCTTATCAAATAAATTTTATAAAAATAGCAGAAAACGTGATAGTAACAACAAACTCAGCATAATGTATTTGTTTTGCGTTCGTTTGGTGAATAACAGTATTTCACACTTAAGAGATGCGTTTATTAATATCTATTTAAAATTTTAATCAATACAAAACGTACTCAAATTTATCAGAATATCGTTAGACAACGTTGATGGATGTATATCGTAAACGTTTAAATATTTTTTTGCTTCGTCTCAATGTATTTCTCCACTATATATTATTTTTAACCTACACATTGATTATTTTCCGGCGGAAATGTTCTCCTAGGGTGACTCGACTGGCGGAAGTAATGAAGATAAAAGGTATCAAAAAATTGTCTTGAGACATTACATTATGGCCACTAATCTTTTATTGTTGGTTGGAAAGAAAAAGGCACTGGTAAATTTAAATCTGATAAATCCCAGAAGCTATAAATCATAATTACTTCCCGGTTGCACCTCGGGACTCAAAACACCGCAGGAGTTCCCCATTGCCCTTACCCCTAATCCCTAATCGCAAACACAATACGTCTTCACTCACCATTTCTGTTAGTTTATCGCAATTTCTAACAGATTTGATATTGACAATGAACAGATCAAAATTCATGAAAATATTGACGATATGATTTATTAGCCACAAATATTTTTTCTTCCAAATTGTCAGATAAATCAGAGAAAATTGAAAGTAGTTTTTATACACAGTTTCAGGTTCTGGATAGATTTGTGTATTATTTAGTATGAAGTCAAACATTATACAGAGTGCGACATGGCCGCATTCGTATTATTTCGTTTGGTACTATCGATTCACAAAGAGAAAAAAAATTGATCGAGTAAATTTTTTCTATATATTGAAAAAAATTGGTCACTGTATATCCTGGATTAACGTCCCTTATAAATTTGTAAACATCTGACGTAGTAGTAGTAACCAAAGCGATGTTGTCAGCCTTCACGCAAACATTATCATTTACAATACATTTTCATTATATTATAAACAAAGTTCAAGTAAAATTTTATTACGCCTCGAAAATAACAGAAATAGGTAAAAAATTATTCTGTTGCAAAATATATTGTTTAGTAGATATGAGATGTGTTGCCTTATAATATGTCTCTCTCTAACATGTTCACCCTTTTCGAGTTTGATTAACCATTGCTCCTCCACGCTGCATAAAACAATTACTACGAAATAATACCAAGATTACACTACACAAAATAATATACATATATAATTAAAAATTAATCGACAGATGCACAGTAAGATGGTCTTTATGAAACTCAGATTTCGAATTATCTCGTCCCCTTCCCCCTCTGAATTATTTACTTTTTGTAAATATATGTGTATAAAGCCAAGTAAAATATCAGGCTAATTAAATGGTGGGAAACTGCGCCTCGCATTAGTTCATAACCTAATGCTTTAATAACTACCTATATGTGCTTGTCAGGTAATAGTCGGAATTGCCTTCATATCTAGAAACTTAGAAACACATAATACTGTAAAGAAATCAGTCATTATGACGTCTAATGGCTAATGGTGTTTTAATTTTATCGTGCAAGCAAAATGACATGGCATCTGTTGTGTGTCAATTATTATTTGAAGAGCACCAACACACAAAATACGTTCAAGCTTCTTATTACTATCTACTACTATCAGTACTATCTGTCAAGCGTTATTACTATCTAAAACATTAGACTACATTCTTCTTGAACCAAAATTTAAAAATAATTACTATATTTTCTCAATTGCAAGCTTTTGAAAGTATGTATTGTCTTGGTATTAGTACGGCGTCTGTTGTTCAAGAACTTTCAATAGGCTTGGCGACAAATTGATTTACATTAGCCTACCAAGATGAGTATGCGAGCATTATGATTGGTAGTGATCAAATTTTGCAAGTTAATTTCAACCTATTACGACTGTGGCATCTCCCAGGGATAAATCAAATCTTGGACTGGTATTTCTGGGTGGTCGACCATCAGGTGTAGCAGGTGCTCTGGTATTTTACAAGACTCTCACTGTGCAAACAAAAATTGTAGGTATTTGTTAACGTAATGTTTCGGGATGAAGATACTTCTCATCATACAAAACTGTTGAGAGACAGATTTAACAAGAAGCGTAATAGCAGGTTCTGAAATTTTAGCACTATGCCTCTTTATCAATAGCTTGGGGATTGTCTTTCATTTTTAGAACTACGCAGCTAAGTTACAAATACCTTTATGTATTATCTACCAAAAATTGCTAATAATTTTGAAGCTTTTGCAATTCGATCACGCCTCTTGTTATATCTTTCACTCAACATCAAAACGTAGATATTGTAGTCCAAAAAAATCCTTTGCTACTCACATTAATCAGCCGCTGCAATATTTCGCTTCAAAGAATACTGCAGTGATCTTTTGTGTGAATTCTTGAAACGAAATCCTTCTGTATACTTGGGACTCTCTCATAGGTTTCCAAAAGAGACATTCATCAAAATCTTATATTATTAATGATAAATCGAAAGTTGTTAAATCATGAAGCAATTTAATAGTTCTGTAACTAAAAAAGAGAATCAAAAACAGTTTCTGTTAAAAGCAAAAGGACTATCGTAAGGAGTTTTTAGGCAATAGCAAAACGGCTCTACTACCTAATATTTAGATTTACTATCATGCAGGTCTTATGAAACCATGGATTCTTTTAATTTTTCCTCATTTTTATCATATATTTAATAAAATTGTGATTATTTGATTCTATATTTATTATTTGAAAACACGTTGAGGCACGTCTTCCACTTATCCAAATGCATTTTACTTGTAAAGAGCTCTTTAATATTAAGATTCATAATTCTTTTATAAAAGATTTTTCTATTAGGAAAATTTTTAAGGGATGTGTGTAAAATATTAATATGAAATAAATGTGCTACATCATTAAAAGCTTTAAACCAGTAAATATAAACTAGATAATGGAAATAATCAACATTTTCATAACTACAACCAGGGTTAACAAAAATACTGTTCTTTTTATTTTGAACAAACACACGTTTTTTATACAATAAACTTTTATTTACTTTTAAACATGTTTTAATTGTTGTATAAAAAATATTTTAAACAGAAAGAAACCTTGTTTCTAAACAATTTTACATGGCATTTTACACCATAACAATATCAGCGTGATCGGGCAGCCATACCACAGGGGGGCGAAGGGAAGAACGACACAAATGTGATTTTCATAAGAGCGTTTAAAAATTGAAATATTCATCACATTAGATCTTAATAAAATACAACGACTAATCGGATGTAGAAAATTCTGACTGTTCGTTTGTCACAAAAGAGTATTTGAATCATTTGTTTGATATTTATCAAATACAGCTAAAGGAAAATACAAAAAACTGTACAAGAAAACCTTAAATCTGGAAAGTTGTCGGCCAACCAGAAGAGGAGATACCTACTACAGTATTTGAAAATTTTAATTAAAACCGTTATAACTCAACGACAGCTCAACTGGCCGATAAAGATGCTGCATGAGTAATTCTATAACAAAGGTAATAAAGTATTTTTTAACTTAGATGAAACTTGGTTCATAGAAAGGACTTGGTCCACATGTAGTAGTAGTGTTAGAAGTTGGATTGAATCGATTGGAAATGACCTATTTATGTATATAGGTATTTTGATTTTGGGAAAGTTAATTATTTGATAAATGGTATGTACAATTTTACAAAAGTTTAATGGAACTTAAAAATGTCTATTAGAACCATGCTATTTAAATTTTATAACGGGCGTCAAATGAAAATGGTATCAAGGAGACTGACTAAAGCCTGATCATTTCTAAATAAAAATCTTCATAATCACTATACTCGGGAAAATAACAGATATTATTATTATTTGATAATTTATCGGCACATGTATGTTACCCAAGAATTATTCTTACCTACAAAACTATTTCATATCGCGAATCACTGATTTAGGTAAAATGACTTTCGAGATGATTAATTATATTTTACAAATGTTCAGAAAAAGTAATCAAAAAATTACAAATCCTATTTGCTTTTGCTGTTTAGTGAATGCTTAAATATTAAATAGTAACTAAGTAATTGTAAAATGTACTCCTCAACCTTTAAGGTAAGAGCTTGTTTAAAACAAATTGATCAGCTCGGTGAGCATTCAAAACGAATCATGTAATTATTTGAGTATGGCAAATATTTATATCCATATTTTGATTTTTGATGTATTATTTACATAACACCTGTTCATCAATATTGATATTTTTATTTTATATTTTTCTATAGGTACCTAATATAATTATAATTTTTCATAAATCGTGTCGTAAACATAAGCTAAAAAAATACACGTTTTAAACACTTGCATTATATATACGTGTTTAGAACAGGTCGTTATGTTTTAAATATTTTGTTTTAAATATGTCAACCTTGACTAAAAGATATCAGGAGTCTCTGCTTTAGTATAAAAACTTTTAATACATAAAAGGGATTTTAAATACTAATTCAAGTGATATACCTGTCATTTCCTCTTTTAAATCGTAGACCAATACGTTCACTCAAGACACTAGGTCGAGCCTGATTGTAAAAGTTATTGAATCCTAGCTTGATCTGAAGTCTTTACCCTAAGACCTAATCGCTTCCCAAAATTTAATTTTTTTTGGCCATTTTATATAAATGACAATTTAACGTGACGATATCCAAATCCTTGCTCCTTGCATATTTATTTAAAAAATTAATACATAAATAAATATTAAAATATACGAATAAAGCTATTAGGGACTCTTATTTTTGGCCGAGCCCCAGTGATGGTAAACAAAATAAAGTAAATAACGAGCTTGTATTGCTTTTACTGCTACTAAGTCCCTGTAGCTTTCCAATTAGTATCTATTAGTGGTCCATATCCAAGCAATAGTTCAAATGCAGTTCTCTCCCAAGTCCCAGAGCAACAAACAAGCCCGCCTCATATACACATAACCTTGAAATGATTATTCAACAATATACTTTGGAATCCCCTCTCTGGTACCGGTTACGCGCTGTCCTTTCTGTTTCTTTAACATTTACTTAACAAACTGGTATTTCAGTTGCGGACAAGTAACTGTAGTTGAACCGCCGGTGGTTCTAATTTAGTATTTTTAAATGAGTACGTAATCACTTTTTTTATTGCGTGTTGTCTGTGGGTGCCTGTGGAATTAAATTTGTGCGATAGTGTGCATTTGTTTTCTTCCTGTGTTTGCTGCAGCATCTGTTAAGTGTGTGTTTGTTTTAGTTTTGTTATTTATTTGTTTGTGTGTTCAATAGTGCAGTTTGGATATACTCAACTAAAGGGAATATTTCTAGTCACAGCGAAAGTGGTGAGTAATATATATAATAATATAGTCAGTTAAATTTAATGAAACCACTCCTTCTGCATACTCAAGATTTGCAGCATTCCATTCTAAGCAACAGGTTATTCCTCTCCCCACTACTTGACCTTTTGGTATCCTAGCTACAGGAAATAATGCGGGTTTGTTCGCGGAACAAAGATGATAAATTGCTATTTTATTAATATTGATACTATCACTGGCAAAATAGAAACTACTTGCATCTATCAGCTATTGCATGTCTGCAAAAGAAGTGTTTAAAAAAGAAATTACACGAAGAGTCATTTTGTACATACTTTGAAACATTACTGTAAACACTATGTATAACCGAGACTATAACCATAGTAAATATTAAGAAAATGAAGATGGTTGAATAAATTGAAACGTCACAAAGTAACAAAATAATTTTTATTTCTATGATCAAGAATCCCATAAAAACATAATATCAAGTTAATTGATATCAACTGTCAAGAAACTGTGTAAATCATTATATTATTGTGTCAATTAGTAATTATTTTCAGTAGCTACTTTTCATAATTTCTCTAATGTGTCAGTTTGATATTCTTAATTTAATTAAGTACCTAATATTAGAGATGAGAAGGATTAATAGAAAGTAGGTAAGTCTGAAAGCTTTCAGAATGGGAAAGAAATATTACCATATTTCTTTTATCACATTCAAGATTCAAGTGCATCTTTCCTTGTAACATAATATGTACGTAGGTAATAGAACGTTTAAACGCACACATACTAAAAACTTATCACTGTTTATGTATCATCTTAAATCTCAAGTTTTCCATTTTCTAGTAGATTCAGTGTTAATGTACTGAACCTATCTAAAACCGAGTCTAAAACTCATAATCTTACATTTCACTCAGGTTAGAATTGCCCTCAACAAGACATTAAACTCCAGATGATAATATTTCGTCTGTAGAGAGTCAGTAGAGAGCTTAAAATTTTTGTGACTGAAACGGTTAAGGAAATATTGAACGAAATCCCACATCCGCGATCTAAATTATTGCTTAATTTAATTGAATTATATTCTCGATTCTATAGTTTTTAGTTGCAGACCTTCGAGGTAGATGAGGAAGTTCGATATTATTGAGAAAAATAATTATATTTTTGTAATTACCCAATTGCTTCCTCATGAATTTGCATACGTTTGTGATTAATTGAGTACTCGGTTGAGTATAAATGATGAAACCTTTTATCTTATAAGTACCTTATCTGCCATCCGCTTCCTTAGGTTTGTTATCGGCACAAATGACAAAAGTTAGCAAAGCTAAGGGAACGCAATTAAGGCATTTATATACGAACAGAGAATTTTTTCAGTAATTTTGGACTCTTTTTCCCAAGGGCTGTGGTACAAACGAAAATGACGGTAGACTTCAAATAACGCGTTGGAGTCGAAGAATTCGAATTCCCATGTTTCTTTCAGTTGCATAACATTAGCTGGCTAATGGGTAATACCAAAGTCCCCCCAAACCTTTTCCCGCACCATTATAAAAAACACGAATTTCCATGATTTTGTAACCTTCACAGTTTTTTGTATTTTGTAAAAAAATGGCCCGAAAGACAACAAAGGCAACTAAAGATCATGCATGTATGTTTATAAGAGAACGCAGTTACGCAATTTATTTCTTAAAATGGTGCAAACGAAGATAATAATGGCACAAACTTCAAAGAACACATTAGAGTCGACAATTCGAATTTCCATAATCAGTTTTTATAAAATAATGGAAAAAATTAAACTAAACATAACGCAAAAATGTTTACCTGAATAATGTTAATTTCAAAGATAATGGGAAATAAGAATATAGAAAATCTTCTCGGACATAATTTAAAAGAAGTGTAAGAGAATTTTATATGAAATAACGAAAACAATAATAAAAGTAATGAAATCGATAATTAATATAATGAAATAAACGGTATAATCCAATGGCTGTAAAAACACGGTATGCCAGCATACTTCTCGCTCACTCGTTAACTTTAAGTGTTTAGGGTTCAACAGTCCTTGAAGTTCCAGCTGGCTTAAAATATACGGTTATTCAATAGATGAGGGCTCACTATGCTATGAAACTCGCTATGAAATCAACCAGATGAATCCGGACTAATAGAAAGTTAAAAATATTATTTTGCGCCACTTAAAATAGTACGTTAATTTTGGTGAATAATTTCAATTTTAATTTTAATCATGTTGTAAACAACATAACATTTTAAATTTGGGTACCCTCTGACTTGCAAATTTACATTTTTTAACATAGCAGGGGTTTGATTTGCTTATTCTTTATTTGTTAACTCTTGTGTTTCTCGGTTATGTGTAAGTAAACAATGTAAACATAAACATAAAAATACTTATATATTTAAAAATTTGTTATTTTTATACGAGTTTTTATATTATAAAGTAGGTAGAAATTAAAAATATTTGGATTTTTTTATTCACACCATCAAATTTGAAAAATTTATAACAGTGGTTTCCATTAAACAAATAGCTAATAGGTAAATTAAAAAAAATACTTTGTTACCTAAACGTAAACTTGTATAGGTAATATAAAAGTAAATACCGATACTAGCAAGAACAATAGTTATTTAAGCTAAAAAAGAAAATGCACGTATTTTATACATACATATAAGAAAAAATAATGATAATATTAATGTCTTATATGAATGTGACAATTTTTTACGTCCCGTCCCTGTCACTTAAAATGGTACTGAAAATTTGGATAATGCTTAAGTTCTTGTCTAAAGTTGAAACGAATATTCCAAATGATTCCGTTTGTGAAATTTAGGTCTAAAGCGTTAAATTTTTTATTATTTGTATTATTTACTGCTTATTTTATTATTGGTGGGTTTTTCTCGGTTTCTTGTTTACTAAAACATAAAAGTACTTACTTAACCTGCAGTTTCTTAAGCGGTCATTAAAGATACCTACTACAATAACAAATGAATTATCCTCGGAGTTATCATTATCAAGTTCGTGTCGTTTGTCGTTTGTTTCAGGTTCTGTTGATTATCTTGAATTAAGCATTTCTACCATCTTGTCATGGTCTTCTTTTGAAATCTACAAATCAACTCCGCGAAAACCTTTAAATTAAAATTCACATGGGACACTAAATATTTTTTACACGTTCATTTGTGTAGATGGATACTTCACTTCAATTCAACTGTGAAGAATAAATAGAAAGTGAGATATGTAAAACTGTTGCTGCTGCTATTACGTTTTTAAGATATTAGGGAGTTATCGCAAACTTGCGGTAAACAATACGGTAACGTTAAATTTGAAATATTGTAAACTTATTGGTTGATTTACCCGATCTATCCAATAGACTTGCAATGTTTTAAATTTAGCTTTAGCGTATTGTTTAGCGTAAGTTTGCGATAACTCCCTAATATTTTATTCCCACTGGGTTTCATATTCTACGAGAGAAGGCTTAATTCCCTTTAGTGAATAATAAATTTAATGTGATTACTACTCATACCATAAAGTTAGAAAGGAATAAAAGAAAATATTCTTTTTTAGTCGTATTTTAACGGGTATTTTAATCATGCACGGTCTCCATTGTAAAGAAAGTAGGTTACAAAAATGATCAATTGTTTGGTTTTAAGATTGTGAAAAGATTGTAAACTAGTTAGCCATTCATACTTTCGCTAGGAATTACTAAGAACAACGTACGCATAACATGCTAGGAGAATCAAGCAGAATAATTATTATTTTATCCCCAGGATTATCGTCTCATTAATTATATCTAAAAGTTCATATTTTACTAAATAGATTTTCAATCTGCCTTTATTCACACAGGAATGGGATTTTATTAATGGCTTTAAATGCAATATGGTATTATTTATTTTAAAAGGTACTATAATCTCGGTACTAATCCTAATATTTAACCAAACCGATGGCGTTGAAAGTGGCATTGATTTTAAATGAAAAACTGATACTGGACTTTATGTTCAAAAGATGAAATCCAAAGAGGATTCTATTATGTATAGCCGGAAAATGAATTACACGGTATTAACTTCATTTTGTATGCGTTCAAATTAAAATTAGCAACATAATAGGCGGAAAAAAGTAGAGCAAAACCATTCAACTCCTTCACTCTTTTAATATCAAGTGAAACTGTAATTTTAATTTATTTTCAATTAGGTATAGAGCTCGGTATAGAGAAAGTAAGCAAATATATTTTACATGTTACAACTTTAAATTAAATATGTAATTGAAAACAGAAAATCCTCGAGAAAATCTGATAATCTCTGGTAAATTTCCTTTTTGGAGTAAATTTGAGATAAATTAGTGCAGATAAATTGATGATACAACAGTTGTACAGTATCAGTCCACATTTGCAAGATCCCCTTCTACAACTGTCTGAGAGTGGTGTGAGGTGTAGTTACTTTCTTAGCACAAGGCGATTAGCTACTGCCTATCTCTCCTGGGTTCGAGTCCCAGCTCCAGCAGATGGCAATGGCGTATATAATTGTGGTTATAAAGGCATATGCATTCATACATCTAACTTCTGGTTCAGCCGGAAATAGATAACATACACAACAATAGCTATTATCGAGGCTATTATGAAATAATTAAAAAGTAGCCAATCTCCTGATTTCAGAAATATATAACACATGTCCATTATCTTTAGTAGAAATTGGCAGCAAAATGCGATAAAGTAATAAAATAAGCTATGTATTTTTAATAATTTTCCTCGTAATTTTCTAAAAATTTACGCAAAAGCTTGAAACTGAAGAAAAAGAATGTAGGTAGTCAGTGATATCGTTATGTTGATATAGGGTAAGGGATCATTAACAGACATTTTTATATTTGTATAAGAAGTATCCTCGGAAGTATCTAGCTGGTATATTTTATTTCAGAAATAAAAAACACAACGAAAAAAATTGTCAGTGTAAATGTATTCGAAATTAACAAATATTTTACAGTGTGATTTTTCTTCTACCTTTTATTAGTTTAAAAACTGCATTATAAGAATTAGTGTCTCGAGAACATTTACAATCATGAAATTTCTTTTCGTAGGCCTCTCCTGTACGTTTAAATCTGTTGTGAAAGCCTCCTCGACACACTTTTTCCTTACAGTGTCCTTTGTACTAAATGTTATATAATTTTTAAAACATTTAATAGAATTAGTACCCGAGTTAATACCTAGATATAAACCGGATGATTAGTATACCGCCAGAGCCATTCTACCATATTCAACCAAGTTACCTACTAAATAAGTGGTTTTAGCATACAGCCAAGAAAAATGTATAGTTTTCGCATATTTAGAAAATTAGGTACTTATCTCATAGTACATTTAGTAGAAAACTGTAAAGTATATAGGAATAGTAAGGAAACACTGAAGAAAATTAATATAGTTTCGCTGCTGAAGGCGCAACATTCTTTTACTTAATTAACTTCTATACTAACATTTCCACAAAAAATTCGGAAAACTACCGTCTGTCTGCAGATCAATTTGCCTAATTTGATTTAAAAAATCGTTCTCAACAACTGCACATATTACGTATCAAATAAATACAATTACTGAGATTTCCTCGGAGATTTCTTTCATCTATTTAGGCGATATCGGACGATAGATTGGTATAATTTATGAAACCAATATTCTCGTGTATATTCAGCCAATAATAAAACGATATCAATTATAGATTTGTCATAAATTAAACCGTTAATTCATTACAATATACCGAGCAATATACCGACTTGTTATCTTTTATCCAAACGCCTGTTTCATATTTATCCCACACTCCACACAAATTTTCCTGTTTCCAATTACTTGGTTTCCCTTCAGAAAGGAACTTAAAGAATATAAAATAAATCCCGTTTTGTGGTTACTTTCTTTTTGAATCGATTGTACAGAATGACCTTAATTCAGGTCAAATCAAGGTTCGAATGTACCCACTTCTTCGTAGAAGTTAGGAAGTAAAGTATGAAATGCTTGGTATGTACTCTAGACGTCAATACCCATTAGGCATATTCGAATTTTTACTCACCCTGCATGATAAAAAAGGATCAGACGTGGAACAAAGAAACGAGTTATAAATTTTAAAATCTATCTTAAATTACAGAAGATACTGTCTAAAGCATGATATATTTTTGTCACGATTACAAAATAAAACTGGTCTAATTCCTATAAATTTCCCAGAGGATAGATAGCGGCGTATACAATTTAGAAAGATTAAATTTAAACGGTCATCTAACTAATAAATTAAAAATAATTTTCAGCATTTTCAGTTGGTAAATAAATTTAGTCCGTGGCAGACCCAAAGTGCCGTAAATTCAATTAAAATGAAAAATAACTACTTTTTTGATCGAAAGAGTCAACAAGATTCATCCATTTCCATTCCAGTCATGAAAACTTTGTTTTATTTTATAGGGGTATTATAAAAGAAGTCTGAGTTTGCACAATACCGGATCATTATCAACATTTCTATTGAATTTTTAAAACAAAGGATAAAATGCGTTATATACCGAAAAAGGTGATTTCAAAGATATTGTGTGTTTTTAGCTCGGTTTTTAGGTAATTATCTATTGAATGTATTAATTTATGTTGTAAATTTTAAATATAAATAATAGTTCCATAATTATAGAAGAAGGTTTATTAAAATACTAGACGGGCGTTTTCTTCGAGACATCATCACTGAGAACCGAGCTGAGAACCAATATAATAATGCCAAAGTTATAGCACGTTATAGGTGAAGCTAATTAATAAACTTTATTATTATGCTAATCTTGATTTTAATAATTATAGGGTAATTCGGCGCAATACGGATATTTTTATATAGGTTATTTCTTGAGAATTACATTGCCCCAGCCAAACAAATTTGGCAAAAGTATATATCTAAAAAGATATATTCGATATTTAGCTATCACTGTGAATTTCTTACACTTTTACCAACAACAGACAATTGTTTCGACCTGTTAGGTCTCATCAGTGTTGTACAGGTTTGGTACGGGTATATCAGAGATATCCCAAGTGAAGACATTCCAGCGTAGTAAATATCGAATGTATCTCAGTTTGGATCCGATGAGAGTCGGACACTTATAACTTGCGCCATCTAACAGATGAGTAAGGAAGACATATATTCCAGCATTTTTACGGTGAGAGCACTGTTACATGCAAACTCTCCAACTGCATTGCAGAAAAAAGCTTAGGTATATGGAACCCGTTACGCATAGCTACAAGTCGTTGCCTAACCATATAGGTTATTTCTTGAGGATTACATTGCCCCAACCAAACAAATTTGGCAAAAGTATATATCTAAAAAGATCTTTTTTACTAATTCCATTATTAATACCACTAATTTCATTTTAAGAACTGCACGTTTTTCAACCGAGATATTTACTTGCCATCTATTTACTTTTGATTTATTTATTTATTATGGAAAAAGTATATCTAAATTCGAGTCTAAATTATATCATGATGAATATTAATTATTACTTACCCTATTAAACTTATTCCAAACTATTTCTACAGTCTGTTGCGGTTGGTATAGATAGAGACCAATGTTGATTGTATCGGGTCTTGCGATCCGAGATAGCCGTGAAGAAATCCGTAAAATGAAGTATTTTAGGCTTCTGGCCAAACTTTAATTTACCTATTAACTTCTTACCAAGTCAATTAGTAGTATTCTATTCATCGCGAAGTCGATAACATTGTGCTTATTGTGACAGACAGAATTGTCTGTACCAAATGCAACAAGACAAAGTATATAAACAGTTTAAAAGTATACGATCACATGTTTTGCAAATTAAAATATGACTTGACAAGGAGACACACTTTTTTGAGAATAAGATGTAATGTTCAAGGAAATGCATAATACAAATTATTACTTGATTACCATTAACTGAAAAATGAAAACGCTGCAAATATGTTTAATAAGCTTTTTATTTAGTAACTTATTCCAAAGTGGTTAATGGTGTAAAACTGTTTGCTCTATGATATTTAGTAATTAGTACATAGGTACTCATATAATAAAACGTGGCATCGACGACTATGAGCATAACTAGGCAAAAACACAATTTTGAATTTCCTTAATTTTTGGCAACCCTGTTTGATGGTTTAAAAACATTGTAAAGGTCGACTTTTTTTTAATCTAGGTAAAATAAAAATTTTCTATCTTGATACATCCAAAGATGGACACACTATACATTCAAAGTAGAAGTTATTAATGCTAAAAACAAAGAAGCAATAAAGGGTAACTCTTTCGCCTAAATTACGATAATCTGTTTAATCCAAATTTAAATATTTGCACTACTTTCGGGGCGTCAAACTACAGATTACTGAAAAGATTACTGAAAAAAAATACACTTACCTGTAAATATCACTCAAAATATTACTTATCTTATAAGTTGTTTAATGGGCTCATTTCGTGATATTTGCTTTTTAATTTATTTTAGCATTTTCCGTAAGTATTTCATCCTCTAAGTATATAGTGAAAAAATTGGATCGCTAGCGTTAATATTAACCCTAATATTTGATTTCAAATTCGTAACCTATTTGAAACGGCTATGACGTCACACCACCCGACTCCACTGGTTCTATGAGTTATGCGGATATATGGTATTTAGATTTCGCTGTACCAAGGACGAAGCACTTAAAAGATGAACGAAATTACCACTTCCGCCGTGTGTGTAGTAACTGCCGCCGGTATGAAACTATAGGAAACAAGCTAGCGGCCGACCGCTGCGAGTGGTGTGACGTCACAGCGCTCTATTTTCATTATTTATTTTGAGGGAGAAGCAATTGAAAAAAAAATTTAATATTTTGCACATTTACTAATTACAAGGTGTACTTTCGGAATATGAATTAAAAAATGTTTCCGAAATGAGCCCATTGTTTACACGTACACGTATTGTTTACACGTACCGCCATAACACATAACATGTAACTGCCGCCAGTGCCGCCCATCGTAAACAACTGAAACATCTAGAGAATGCATTGTTGCCAATAATTGCTCCATGAGATTGTTTTGTAGAAACATGGTTGCCAGATTACATAACGAAGCCTTACTAATACCACTAATTCCAAGACTAATTCCAGTAGTAATACCATTAATTCCACTACTAATACCATTAATTCCACTAATTCCACTACTAATATTACAAATTGTACTAATTCCACTTGTAATACCATTAATTCCTCTATTATTTCCACTAATTCCGTGGATCTGTACACCAAAATTCCAGCGCGGTTTACCCCTCGGTACCAGTTTTTTTAAATATTTTTCGTTTTTTGTTAATTTCCAATTTTTAGTCATACTTTAATTAAATTATTATCATTAACTGTGCAAAATTAATTAATTATGTCAGGAGCAATTTGTTTTGATTTCTCGCTCCAATTTCCACCCCCCGCCTCCTACGTGCTGATATTTGCAAAAGTAACGGTAGAATATTGTATTGTCTTCCAACCCTAGTAACTACGCAAAATTTCATCAACTAATTGTGTCGGGAAGTATGTTAAATGAGGGTTGCAAGATTTGAACACAAACATTCTAAAAACTAATGAAAACTGAATAAAACTGAATAATAAACTGCAAGACTACATTGTGAGTTAAATAAAAACAAGTAAGAACAATGACGGCTATTCTTTTTATTATCTTTTTATTAATAACGTAAAATGTGAAAGTAGGTGTGTGGTCCAACATTTGCAAACTGTAACAATTTTAATTGAATATAGTTAACTTGTGATCTGTAAAATTAAAATTGCGCAAAAAGAATGAATTTGTCTAAACAACATTTAAAAAATGTAGTCATGAAGTAAACGTAAATTACGAGGTAAATTATCAGTAAGTCCCATTCATAAAATGACCGCTTATTCTGAAAAGAAGCATGTCGCATGAGTTTGTTTTTTTATTTTTAAAAGCTAAATTTCCGTCAAAAAGAAATAAATGAAACAAAACTAACGAATGCCGTTTCCTTTTAGCAACAGAAGCATTTTCAATTTCCAGGTCCATTCATTTTTATGCACGAGTATTATTTGGGAAAATATTTTCCTTAAGAAACTTCATTCAATTTGAAAAACAAAATTTGTATTTATTGAATGTAACAATTTAATTATAATTTAACATCAGATTAAGAATATTTATAAATGATACAGACACATTATTACCACATCACATGTCATATGGTTATGGTTATGGTCATAGGCAATAAAGGACGAGCGATGAGGTGGCTATGTTTGTCAGTATTCTGTAAGTTTTAGTTGCTGCTATGTATTCATTTATAATAATTATACTGGTGAATTAAATTTCAAGATCAAAGATATGTTTGTTGCGAGGGGTAATGCACTGAAAAATACACTATTTACACTATTTACACTAATTCCCAAGATAATTATATTAATTCCCTATTAATTCCACTAATTCCTTAATTTTCTATTAATTCCCCCAATTCTCCATTAATTCCTTAGTAATTCACCTAGTTTTTAACAATTCCTCTAATTCCCCATATCGATTGCTAGGTAACTCTAACAGTGACAATACTACCTATTCTGAAGTATAACAATAAAACAATAATGATATTATACTCTTCACTTATGTCACAAAATAACGAGCAAAGTAATTAGAATTTGTCAAAATTTATATTATAGAAACTCATGAAAACAAACATTTTATTTATTGGGTATATACCGAGGTATATGCATAAGTATATTATTAAGAAAGTATATTATATAAATAAGAATAACATTTATATTCGAGTTTATATTATTACATAAATAAACTGAAAACATTAACAAAAGGTTTCACTGTTTTCTAAAAACTTTATATCCTTATATTCTCTTAATATTGAGCAGGTTCAACCGTTTTAATGCAATTGGCCCGCTACCAATGAGATTAATAGGACCATAAAAAAATAAAATATTTATATATGTTATCGGATGTCTTCTTTTCATGCCCAGATAAAGATACCGAGCTCGGCTTTTACAAAATTTATTATGTAGTGCTCATCTCCAGAACCATAACTGCCTAATAATTTTCCAAGAAGTCCTGTTTCGCCCGAGACATCTTTAGATTCGGATTGCAAAAACTGTTCCAAATCATCAACTGAATCGAAATCGTCAAGTTCCGTATCTTCTTCAGTCAATGTTAAAACACCGTCTCTTGTTTGACTCTTTTCGTTTCGGTTCTTGTTGAATATTTTTTGAGTTGAGGTCGGATGTCTTTTCTAAGTTGTCTTCTGGGACTTTTTCTTAGTACCACTGAGAAATCACTTCAATCGATAGGCACTGATTCTTCCGTCTAATTGGCCCAACAGCCGATTGAAGTCAAAGATACATAAAATTTTTAAATTATTTTTAGGAATTAACTAATTAATAGAAATAAGTTATACAAGACCGCAATGAATTCGTATTTACACATATCATTTAAATTGTAATATTGAACTTAGAAATATTGGAGACACACCGTGTCATATTCTATAAGTAGCTGCATTTGTAACTTCTCTTGATGAAAATTCATGCCATTCAAATTTATTACTTTCTTTCCGTTTCAATTCCGGGCAGCTGGCCACGCCGAGTTTATTTAGCAATTGACACGGTTATTGAATTTTCCTAGCTGTATTTCTGATCGTTAAAACTTCCACTATAATAAGGAATACTGTAATTGAGGTTTGAAGGTAATTAAACTTGAGTTGATTGAATCTAGAAGTTGGGTTCACCAAAAAAACTGCAAAGAGAAAATGTGTGTAGTTTGGAACAGTGATGCATGATGGAAAATATTTATTTAGTTATTTGTTTAACTAGGCAGGAAAATAGTAGATTGACTGCCGCAGCTGGTAATAATTCAATACAATATTGCGTTTATGATGTTATGACCAAATTGATTGAAAAAAGAAATAATGTATTCAAAAGGGAGAGTAAGCCGTTTCTTATATTTAATAGATACGATAAAATACCCCAGTTTATAGATTACAAATAACAGCTTGTTTATTTATTTATTAAATTTAGTAGGTATATTGTTTCCGTGACCTAAATACAACCAATCAATTTAAGTAATCATAATATTTTATTTACTATGCCAGCAAATATTATACTCATAAATGCTGATTCTAAAATAATTTATTTCAACGTCACCTGCTGTGCCTTGTGTTTGGTGTGTATGTTAGTATGTGTGGTGTAGGTAACGGTACATTGTGGTCTTGAAATTAGTATGTCATTAGCAAGGCATTCGACCGTTATATTTAAATATATAATTAAGTTTAGAAACTCCTAATGTATTAGCAATCATTTAATACAAAACGTACGGCAAACTTATCCAAATCAGTACTTAAGAGCACTTTTTCGTCTTGTGTATGACTTAGTAGGAATTAAAAATAGTGAAATTACGTAAATCGATTAGTAGTTAATAAAATATCAACGTATATATTATTTATACATAAATAACATCATGTATATTTATTATTGTACGAGCTTTATAAAGTGGTTTTAGCTGAGATTCCTGAGAACTCCATAATAAATTATTACTTACGTTCTTGATATCATTCTTCATGTTTTAACAGTTTGTTTTAGTGCCTTTGAAAATCAAGCATGTACATTTTAAAGTCATTTTATTTATTTGACAGTCTTATCCTGTTAAACAATTTTGTAAAATGCCATTGCTGAGTTGCATGTAATTGTACTTATCATCTATTTAAAGGAATATGTATGCCATACAATACTTACTGCAATATTTTAATTAGGAAGTTAAAGGTTACAACTCAACAAAATTTAAAACAAAGGAATTTTTGACATTGAATAAGCTACCTAACTGCTAGATTTCATGCGATATACACGAGTACAGAGCTGTCACAAATGATCGTAAATCACGTGACTAAGAATAAGCAACCAGGTACACATTTTGATTTTTTTTTCATATCTAATACTATTGAGTGAGTATATAGTTGCCTAATTTTGTGGTTATGAGCTCATTCATGTATAAAGATTTCATAGTATACTAAACACGAGGCTAAACATATACAGTGACTTTCCATACCGACCAATTCCTGTGAGACATAATTAAGTAAGCACTGCACTTTGACGAATAACTGTGATTATAAATGACTTTATTTAGGCTTTACACAAACAAGCATAATAACAAAAACCTATCCAATTTGATATACTCACATTGATGTTTCATCTCTAAACATACAATTATTAAGTTTATTGAATCTTCTTTAATGCATGATAAAAATTGGATTAAAAATTACAAAATTCAAAACTTCTAAAAATAAAATATTGAAATGAAATATTGGTAGCAAAACTTGATGGTATGGGTTTAGGTGGAGACATTCTTAAATGGATTAATAGTTATCTAATAGATCGTGTACAATTTGTTAAACATGGCAATAACCTTTCATTTCCTATTAATGTAACATCAGGTGTTCCGCAAGGTTCCCATATGGGACCATTACTCTTTAACCTCTTTGTAAACGACTTAGGTTCAGTGATAGAGAATAGTTCATTTTTGATGTTTGCAGATGATTTAAAAATATTTAAAGCTATCAAAGATCCTTCTGATGTAATGCTTCTTCAAAGTGACCTCAATAATTTAAATAGATGGTGTGAAGAAAATATATTACAACTAAACCTGAAAAAATGTTACAAAATAACATTTGCTATGATTAACTTGCCTCTAAATTATAATTATGTAATAAATAACAGGGTATTAGATGAGTTAACCACGGTAAAAGATCTAGGAATACTGCTTGATACTAAAATGTCGATGAATACACATGTTGAAAAAACTGTATCGAAATCTTTAAAAATGCTTGGATTCATTCAACGTATTGGTTCTGATTTCTCTGTAAACAGTTTTAAGATATTGTATTGTGCTTTAGTACGTTCAACTTTGGAATATTGTTGTGTAATGTGGTGTCCAAATTATAACGTTTATATTAATTTAATTGATAAAGTTCAACAAAAGTTTCTCAAGCATTGTGCTTTTAAGTTGGGCTTTGATAGAAATATTCATATATGCGAACAAATTCGAAATGATCTCAATATAAATACCCTAGAACACAGAAGGATCGAACAAGACTTATGTTTCCTACATAAAATAATAAATGGACAAATTCAATCTTCACCTTTAGTTAATCTGATAACATAACACTCAATGTAAACTGTAGGAGAACTAGGAATTCTGAAATATTTCACATACCCTTTCACTTTACGAACTATGGCCAAAATGAAACAATTACTAGAATTCTACGTGTTGCAAATTCAGTTATCCACAATGTTGAAATTTTTGATACATCAACTTCATCCTTTTAAAAAATGGTTAAAAATGTGGAAATGGAATAATTTTTGTAATAATATAAATATGTTTGATTGTCTTAAGTCATTATACTGAATATGTTCATTACACAATTGTTATATATTAAGGATAATTAATTTAAGATTTGTATTGTTATTTATTTTTATTTGAAATGTAGTTATATATACCCAAGGAGACATATATCTACTTTACTCTACTGTAATGTAATGTATACCTAATAGAGCTTGTCCCGTTAATAAATAAATAAATAAATAAATAAACAAATAAATATATATATATATATATATATATATATATATATAAGTATATATATATATATATATTTTTTTTTTTTTTTTTTTTTTTTTTTTTTTTTTTTTTTTTTCAAATTCGTTCATTATGGATACCAATCAAAAGCGATGTCCCCAAGAAGATGTACATGTTCTTTCGCTTGGGGACATCGCTTTTGGTTGGTATCCATAATGAATGAATTTGTGGTAAGTTAAAAAAAAAAAAAAATTGTATTTTGTAAATTGTAAAAAAGAATAACTGTGATGTCTTGAGTATATACTATCCATGCATTGAGTGTATAGTAGGTACTCTCAATTATTATTTTATTTCATCCCGTCCGGAAAGTATAACATTACAGTAATCATAATCATATGCGGCCGGGAAGTGAGGTATTACGGCACTAGAGACTGTATTGTACCGGAAGCCACCGAAACCAACATAACGAACCAATCACAAACTGTTATTATGCCTTTTGACAGTTATTTGACATATAAAAATTAATCTTAAATTAAGAAATAGCATCAAAACTGTCAAGTGTCAAATAATCTAAGAAAATAAACCAGTTTCAAATTATACAAATAGACAACTAATGACGGGATGAAATAAAATATTATTCGATACACGTTAGGTGTTGTTCCAGTCACGTTTTGATATTATAATATCTACTCGACTGTAACAAGTCACCTACCGGACTTTTATCGAAAATTACTATACTGTTTCAAAAACAAATCGATCTATTTGGAAAGTATAGCAACATTTTGGAACCTTCGCGGAGCTGATGATTTGTAGAAAAATTCCAGGTTCTCTTCCGCCTTGAATATTTTCAGAAGACCACGACAAGATGGCGAAATCGCCAAGAAATTTTCTGCTACTTTTCAACTAATACATACATAGCAGGAACGTTTTTGGTAACATAATATATCGTAATTAGAAAAATAAAAAGAAAACTCAAATAGAAATTGTCTTGTTTATGTAGCTGCAAACATATGTTTCTGAGATACAAATTATCAAAATTTTCAGTTATAGAGGCTAAACTAAATACAAATTTTGAATTCCTCAATTTGGACACTAAATCAAGTAATTTTCCAGAATATTATTTCTAAGTTGGAGATAAAAAATGAGCCTAATCCTTTAAGTTTAACGCGCTTGTGTTGCATTTCGGTTTTTTCTTGATAATGTTACCATTTCTTAGATAAACGATATCATTATTGTAATGTGTATTTTATGCTGAAGTTAGTTGTAATTTTTCAGATTCACCCTGTTTGCTATAACATTTTCGATTTGTTTATTTTGCCAGCTCTAGTAAAAAATTACATAGTAAGGTAATTCTACCAGAATTTATAGGTATATCAGTGAACAAACACTGAGGCTATTTCAAATGTGTACATCCTTAGAGGCACCAGCTGGATAAAATCGCATTTCGAAGTTACGTCATAAATATCTCGGCAATGGTAATTTGAACAATGCAAGTCCACTAAATTGCAAATGGAACTATTTGATATTATATATTTCGCAATAAATGTATTTCACACCAGACAATGGCTACCTACATCATGAACAAGTTACCCATTATTTTTGTTTTTCTTTTACTAGCATCATAACAGTAAACCATGGTTTATATTTCTGTTGGAATACAGAGGTCTTTTTAAAATCAACATTATATTTGTCAATTTACAACATTATAAAATATTTAGCTAAGAATTAAGACAAGTATGCTTTTTAATCTTTTATACTTTTGTAAACTTGCTTGTAAATAATACTCTAAAGAAATGCCAAAAAAATAACGTTGCGCCCTCGGTTGTGCCTGATGAACTTAATTAATTTTCTTAATCATGGAGTGAAATAACTGACTACTCGAGGATAATATCAGTCTGATAAATTTTCCGGTCACCATTTAGTGCTTTCCGAGGTGCTTTCGTCAATGTTACATTATTGAATTTGCCGGCTACATTAGTAGTCCCTACCGAGTGAGGAAGAGTGCATTTTCTTTAATATCTTGGTTTGGTTTATAATAACCAAAACAATATTAATTATTAATTAATATTAAGTATTAACTTTTGCACTATTTACAGTGCAAAAAGTAATACTTTGTTGCACTAGTGCAAAAACGAGTGTAAAAAGTAACTTACTTTTTACACTAGTGCAAAAAGTAATTTTGTTGCTAGCCAACGAAAGTTTATTCATAGTTATTTATGAATAGCGTTGAACACTGACAATTTATCTAGTTGTCAGTTTGACTTTGACATTTGAATATTTTGTGTTAATGTAATATTCTATTCAATAAAAATCTATTTAACTAATGTTGTGTGTAACACTTGCAAAAAGAGTATTTGTTGCACTCGGCATGATTGCAGTTCTCGCTTTGCTCGTTCTGTAAACTTCATCCCTCATGCAACAAATATACACTTTTTGCACTAGTTACACAAATAACTATTCCCCAATTCTTGGTATGAGCTGTAAATTAATTTATTCGAGAAAAAAAGTGCATATCTATGCCTTAAAAGTACTGCCATCTCGCACAAATTTGCAAAAACACATATACACCTGCTGCAACCTGCAGTCGCGGTTGTTTCGGTTTGACTGTATCATATCAAATTGACCTGTGCGGGGTGTGGTAGAATCGAGACTTGCACCCTCGCTTGCACCTGATACAGACCCTTAACTGACTTAAGATGTGGTTCGGACTTCGAGAGCCTCGTCTCTCTTCATCGTCATTTAAATCTTAGATTTTCAGGAAGTTACTTCGGTTACTTGGAAGGAAATTAAGAAAGAGCTCGAGAAAAAGTCATTTTAAATACAACGAAAGACTGCATAGAACCTTACTAGGAATATCATGGGGTGGCTGCCATTTTATGTAATAACACAGACCAATAGTGTTTACCTGTGAAGAATAGAAGTAAAAAAATCTGGTTCTTCAGCATGACGTCATACTGCTAAGGTAATGAAACATTTACCTTGGCTAGCGAAGTTACAAGATCATCATCTTCCGATCGAGCATGTGTGGAATATTGCATATCATCAACTCACTCATGCCCGCATCCCCTTTATATACAGGGTAAACCCCAACTTATTTATTTAATTTTAAGGGATGGCAGTTCCATTAATGGTAAATCCATAAAAAAAAAATGAAAGAAATTGTCTTCAAATATTCAATACATTTTTACGAAAGGTAGGTCAGTTTTCAACTTTCTTTTTTATGTTTTTTTACTCGTAATTCATGTTACAAATATCAAAAGAGACTCCCCCTTAAAAGGAATTAAATAAGTTAAAGTTTACTCTGCCACTACCTATGCAGTAAGTTCAAGTAGGTAACCTAAAATAAAATCTCATTCGTGTACTACAGTACAATGTACATACAACAACCCAGGAATACACCACAGAATTACCGAATTATTATGATTAATTCTGTCGATATTATCAGGTAAGACTTCTTACCACAAAAAATTATTTTGAGTATAACAAAGTGTTGCATTATTTAAACTCCTACCTGATAATTACGTTGAAATTCTCTACAGATAATTAATAATAATAATAATAATGTCTTTATTTTACATAATTGCATCCGAGATTGCATCATATAATTTTACCAGTAGCTGACACGAAGTCACGCAAGGTGCTCTACCACCACAATTAAAACCGTTATTTAAATCAGTGAACAATGACAAGACATCAGTTGTATCTTAGGGGTTTAAATGCAATTTTACAGTAGACCAGTTAATAAATATGTTTAAAATTTATAGAACTACTTCATGAAATATAATTTACAAACGTTTCAACTTGTTGTACGAAGATTAGTAGTCATAACAATATCTTATCAACTACATATGCTGTAACTGAAACACATTGAATTAATTCAAAGTTTATAATGTACAGCACTTAATTCATCGGAGGAATAGATAAGTAGATGAGGATCATAAACTTTGCCAATGTTGTTTAGTATGCGGATATTTTATAGTGTACACCGAGGTGTACACGTACAACAAACGTTTAAACAAAGTTACTTAGAACGATGATGCATTATACATAATTAACCATACGTATAATACATATGACCTAACAATTGCGCTTAGGTAGTGTTATTTATTCAACTGCAACAGCAACGGAGTTTCAAACACGTGTTAGTATGAAGTAGCTGTGAATAGTCTCTCATGTTTAAACCACGGAATCTGTCCTTCTAACCTTTTTTTTACCTATCTTCTTCCTGGGTCTTCGAACTAGTTTTGTAGGTGGCATTCTGATTGATTGTTATATGCATGAACAGACAGTGGCTTCGACAGTGGCCTCGACAGTGGCAGTTTCTTAATAAGGGGAGTTGCAGGTGTTAAGATGTCTCCTGTGAAATATTATTTTACAGCATGTTATAACTTTGTAATATTTTATATTTATATGGACCTCTTGAAACTCTACATTGACAATAGTTTCAAGTAGGTACTTATAGGTGCCCCTCTAGTTAAAATTAGGGAAAATATCTAGATTTTGTCACCATTTAAATTGGAAAATCATATTATTCATTTTAGAAAGCAGTTGACTAGGTATACCATATAAGAAAAATTGTATTTTTTAGTTCTGCTATAGACTCTCTGCAAGTAACATGCTCATGCAGATAACACAAGCATAATCATATTTTACATATATCTAGTTCTTCTATTGACTCTCTGAAAGTAACATGCGCTTGCAGATAACACAAGCATAATCATAATTTATATAACTATATCAAGATCATATCTTTTTGTATATAGTTTATACATATCTTAGAATTAAACGTTGTTAGTGTTATACATTGGCGTTTAATTTAAGAATAAGCAAAATCAGGTTTTTCGAGTAAACATAATCAAAACAAAGGCAAAGCATAAACAAGAAGTAGTACAACAGTACAAACAACACATTTATACAGTAGGAACAGGAAAATGATTTCTACTAGTAAACATCTTCACTTCTTAGGTATTTCATTTAATTCGACAATACGATACCATATACAGAAAAACCGCCTCTGCATGTGAACAGGTATTTAGAGAGGCATTCTTTCATCATTCTATAACCTACAACATCCAACCATGATAATTTAGAGCGTTCGGATACTTCAGCCTCTACTTTGTCAGATTTTATCTCGGATTTGATCTGCCAATAGCTAATTTTGTCTTGCCTCTTAACTATATTATTTGTCGCGAAGCTTCCTCTCTTTTATTTGTTAATTTCGTCACTCATTTTGGTCACTATTTCTCAATGCAATCGTAATGACAACCACGATGTATCTGAATGTTTTGACCAAAAATGTCATTTAGTATACCTAAGTTCATTGCGAATGTAGGTATATAACACATTTGATGATTTACCCTAGGAAGATAATTCTTTCTGTTAGATGTTATTGAATGAAATTTGCATGAATGGATTTATATTTTATTAACAAGTAAAATTTTTGAAAAATTTTATTCTTTCTAATTTGAGCCCCTATGCTAACCTATATACCCTAAATTATAAATAAAATGTCAAATAACATATCATTAATGCCTAGTTATCGAATTGCCATCACGACCTTTAGTGAAATTTTTTTATTTTTCTCTTTCATGCAAACACGCAAATATGCGTGCAAATATTGATAATGAACTAGCGTATCTAATTTACTAAATTACTCTCTACAACTCTCTCCTTTAGACTCTAATTGCTATGTATTTTTCTAGGTGATTTTTAATAATAACTTTATTCAAATATGGTTACTCAGCCGATGGCAACGACCGATTTGCCATTGAATGCAACCCAAACTTGAGATTCCTATTATAAAATATGTGGTGGATCTTAAGAGAGTTTTGTCATCTATGGATAAAATTCGGAATATACTTCAGGTGGGCGTACACATACACTTTAAAAACGAGTTTCTTTTTACGACCACACCTCCACGACTCAAGCTGGAGTGTTTATTGTTTATTCATACCACCAACATAAAAATACTAGTCAGCATATTATTTTCACGCAAAAAGAATCTCAATAATTTTTGTTGAAAATAAGCATAATACGCCCCAATAGAACTTCAAGTAGCGGCAGACACTGCCATCGTCAACTTGTTTTATTTTGTTTTGGTCAAACTTGAGGTCAAACTATTCTAAAATAAGTAAATAAAATACCCTAATCAAATGTTTCTCATGATAACTTATTTCATACAATTCTAATTCTAATCTAACTTTAATCTATTTAATATGACTGATGGTGGTAGCCACCTGCCTCTCACCCAAAAGTTCCGGGTTCGATTCCCGGTCGTGGCGGTGGAAAATACAGTGAAAGGGATTTTCCCATTATACACGGATATTGGGTGTATGTCCCTTGTCTTTAAATGTGTAGCCCTTTCCCACACAAGGCTCTTCTAGAGCCTTTGGGGATAAAGGGGGTCATCATTACATGCGGTGGTGTTATTATTATTATCGGATTGCCGTGGAGGAGAAAATGTGACAACTGGTGATGTAATGAAGGTTCCAGACGCAGTAATGAATATTCAGCGAATAATTTCCCGCACTAATTTGTAGAAAATATGCAGTACTCGTCCCACAACGTGTATAACATTATAGATTAATTTGTTTAATACAGAGTTGGAAAATGAAGTACTTAGGTCGGAACGAGGGTCGGAATTGATAGATTTTCTTTGAACGTTCTCAATTTCAGCAGAAACATCTGAAAAAAATTATACCGAGCAAAGTTTTAGAAGATTAGTCAGTGACCTTTGGAATATTTAGAAATTGAACTCACAAATTGTTATTAAGGCTGTAGAAAATAGTTATATGTTCAACGAGGTAAAAGAGCATTATTTGCTCTCACGGAAATAATTTTTTCATCGACAGTACTTTTCTTGAGATTTGGTATTTTTTCCTCACTTTTACAGCCTCAGCAGTTAAAGGGATATTTAAATACTACGAAAATATTACTTTCACAGCCAAAACAGCGCAATATAAATAATATGTTGAAAAAGTGACACTTTAGTGCCTGTTAAATGGGATTAACCATCAAACTGTTAATGGCATTTTACATCGAAAAATAAATATAAATAAAGTTAGTGGGTTTGTCGCATAAATACCAATTTTCTATATGGTAGCTACTTTTTGTCAATATTTTTTGCTTTTACTCTTTATCCTCACAAACTCACAAATACACTGAAATGTTGTAACTTTTCAGTCATAATTTGTAAAATACTGATTGGAATTAAAATAAACAGATTTTAATTTTGACGGAATAACGGTTTAGGAAGTGATTTCTGGAAACTCATTATACTTACAACATGCACTATATCCTCTTGTCTTCCTATAGAAATAATTGATATTTCTAAATTATTGAGGATGCCAGTGTCCACAGTTACAGTTTGTCATTGTATTATTTCTTCCTTTGTGTTTAACTATATAGGAACATTATAATGTGGCAAATATTATTTTCCGCACAGTTTATTTTCACTGTTATACTTATTATGATCAATGCTTCGCTAGTTCTTTCATTCATAATGTCCACCAGTTTATATTATTAGACCCTCATTAATTTCCCGTTTAACTATCCCGTTGGGACAATAAAAACGGAAACATAAATTAGCAGATATAAATGTTTGTTCAAAAGTAAAGAAATGAAATTTTTAATAAATGGCTGTTGGACTTATTAACAACAACATGGATATTATTGAATATATTTATTTTGTTAGACTTAACAACAATAAAATGGATATTATTGAAAAATAAGCGCACTAAGTTTCGTTAGAGATTTCAGTGGTTCCTAAATAAGGATGTAATTTTTTCGACCTTTATTTTCCCCTAAAGTTTAAAGAAGTAATAAGCATTACTGCATAATAATTATTTTAACATACTTTAACTTCCACTAACAGTAGAAAATTTCAGTTATTGTTATAAGTAAAGCCCCATCTGATATGTGTGCTCTTTTTGCTTTATTCACAATATGAGATCTGCGTGTACCGTTTACCCGGAGAAGACCTAGTTCATTGTATCATAAATTTAGTTATTTTGCTTCATAACTGTAAGCCATTATCCAAACTGTTTCCCATAAGAACGTACAGTTAGTTGGGAAATTACAAAACAATGCTAGTATAAAGTACACGGTCCATTGTTATATATGTGAATAAATGAGATAATATTTTAACCATGTAATAACATTGTTTACTAGGTTTTTGTAATCCTCATGTGTTACGGGTCGTCTGACCGTTTTATAATTTCATATTTTGTAAGAGTATGTAATTTATCTACGTGGTCACATTTATTATTTCCACACTGAACCCAAGTGCCAAAATATTTTAGTTACAGGAATAATAATAATAATAATACGGTTAGATTAAAATAATAGAAAATTAGTGAACAACTTGTTTATGAAACTAACTTGTGTAGTCAAAACTACCTTTTAATCATCAATTTCAACATTGTTTCTAAAGCTACTGCTTAGTAAAGCGGACCTAAATCTTGTTCAACTGCTACCACTTACCCAGCGTTTCCTAATAGCCCAGGGTCGATCCAGTCACACCATGGACAAATTAGAGACAAGCTGAAATTTGGTATATGAGTTTGTATTGGGGTCCTTAAACTACCACCAAACCCCACCGGTAATCCGCCGTGCCTGTCACCCCGAAACAACCCCCGAAAGGGGTGAAAATCGGACTTTTTCTAGTTATTTGGCAATATCTTAAAAACAAAGATATATACGAAAAAATATGAGATAGAAAAATTAAAGGGCATAAAATTTCCTATAAAATTGCGTTTAGCAGATATATTTTGCTTTACCTACCAGTGGCGGAGTTATGATATTTTTAATAATTGGGTATTTTGTGAAAATATTCTCTAGCCTTTACTTATTGGATTTTGACATTAAATATACATAACAATGTATATGGATATTTTGGTAAATACATTTAATACATTCTTACATCAATAAATTAGAAATAAAAAACATACCAGTGGAGTACTATATTCTAATTTCATACATTATTTTGTATTAGCTAATAGAACTTTAAAATTTTACGTGCCTATTAAATCATATTAAATGTAACAAAATAATTATTTTAAATATCCGTGAATTTCTGTTATGAATTGAGGGGAATTATTTTTATATTAATAATATTAAGGACATATACCGCATGTCAAGGCAACTGAGTAGTTTTACGCGTCGCCATTCGCCCCTGTAAGTATGCTCTCTTCGTATATTCTCGATACTTTACTCCATTACGCTAAACAAAATTTGTATATGCTACGCCCAGGAAGAAGTTCGAAACCAAATGAAATTACTAATACTTCAAAGTTGCAGCATAAGTTGGGACCTTTAATAAATGTTAAATAAATAAATAAATAAAGTGTAAGAATAGTATTTTGTACTAAACTTTGCCCATCAATAAAGACGTTTATTAATTATTATTATTGCCATGCACGCCATTTCCGGATGTGATACTACATCTGGCCTGTTTTCCAGGGGAAAAATTAATTTGGTCAATACTGTGAAAAAGAAGAAGTTGGTTGACCTTCTTGAAGAATTTTACAATCCAAATATATCCAAAGACAGATTGAGGACCTTTATTTCGACATTTTTTATTTCCGTATACGTCAAAAATAGAACAAGTACCGATTTGAATAACGTCAGATACATTCTCTACCAGCAGTAAGTAGCAAAGCAAATTTTAAATAAAGATTTTAATCTGGCTTCACTTCCACCGATCATAAATGCAGCTCAGTACCATGCATATAGGACATTTCATCCAGCAACTCTACATACATATTTTATTTACATGTATGATTAACTTTTAGGTTCAAGCATGGTTGAATAATAGCTTACCACTCCAGGACTGGGGATGGATTTCTAGTGATTCCGGAATCTCTCCAGTCCAGATGGATCAAGATATAGACCCCAAAGTGTTCCTTAAACAAATTTTTTGCAACTGTTCATCAGGTGGTTGCAAAAGTGCATGCTCATGTCGTAACCTGTTTTAATGGGGCAGTTAAGGATTTACAGGCGGAAGACGACATCTCAACACGCAGATAAAATATATTGGATAATAAGTAATTAAAAACATACATTACATTCATTTACTTAAACATAACCTGTAAGTATTTTAGTTTATTTAAGAAAAAGCAACTGTGCTACTTACTACATAAAAAACTCATATTTTATGTATTATTATAGGGAGTTTTAATCTGTTTTGGTGTAAAAGACGTAAAATATATTAATGTAACGTAATTATTTTGTGGGAAATGTGTATTTTGTTAAAATACACTGGAATTTACAATACGATAACTCCACCACTGGTAAAGTAAAATATATCTGCTAAACGTAACTTTATAGGAAATTGTATGCTCTTTAATTTTCCTGTCTTCTTATTTTTTCGTATATAGCTTTGTTTTTAAGATACCGCCAAAAAACTAAAACAAGTCCGATTTTCACCCCTTTCGGGGGTTGTTTAGGGGTGACAGGCACGGCGGATTACCGGTGGGGTTTGGTGGTATTTTAAGGACCCCAATACAGACTTATATACCAAATTTCAGCTTGTCTCTAATTTGTTCAAGGTTTCCTATATAAATCTTCAGGTCGACCCTGGGCTATAATTATTTGACTCAAAAAGATGTCTTGAAATAGTATTGTCGATAATGCACCGACTTATAAAGTAGACCACGGAAGTGCGTATATAGAAATCAACGTAATGGATTTATTTTTGCCTTTTGTCAACTGACGGAGACATGTCACCCGTCGTCAACGCCTTGCCGGCTTTTCTTTTCGTTATTAAATTTCAATCGAGCAATAGAAACAACTCAGACCTACACTTTGGGAAAATGCAGATCTTGGTATAGATTTGAACAGTGTAGCTCTGGTGTTTGCAACATATTGGGCATTTTACCTCATGCGTTGCGACTTCCCTAGCTACTTTTAACAAATACAGACGTTAGTAAACAGCAAACAAAAGCAAATACTTTTCACCGACTTGTATGTTCGCACCTCCATGGTCGTTACTGCATATTTTTGATTTTATCTAAATTTGGATTTAAACCTCCTTTATGATATGTGCCTTTTAACCATAATATAATATTCAGTTTGTAAATGCGAAAGAAAATATATAGGTATAATTAAAAATTCATATTAAATCATTCACTTTATTCACTCTATAAGTTTATAATGGTATTTCTAGAAAACAGCTTGTATACCTACATTGATAACTTCTGCATATTAAAGAATATTTTATTTGTTTCGAATTGTAATATTAAAATAAATAATGGGGAAATCCGGAGGCAATGTTTTGGAATATGTGCCTACGCAAAGAAAATCTTTCAAATAAAAATAAAGCAAATGTTTCTCTAAATATTTGTTAAAGCGTTCCTCAGCCAATATTTTAAAGGCGGCAGTTTTTATAGGGATTTCATCTGAGAGAATTGCAAATTGTGGCGGTCTAAAAGTATATTATACTGATTAGTGGACTTGATCTGATTCTAGGTTAAAGTAGCGCAAAGAAGTTCCAATTTTTTGTAAACATTACATTTAATGAGACGTTTCGGTGTTATTATCTTTGCATCTTATTAATTTAATAATTAGGAGAAACTGTATCGACTGGATCGAGGCATGATACAAGTTGATGATCTAGGGTTGGCTGATCTTCACCAGCTGACACCAGAAGAATCAGAGAATGTATAAGAATTATGCAGTAAGTTTACTTCCAAATAGACCATTTGTATGTAAAATAGACGTAGTATAAGCGAAAGCAATATGCATTTAGTAAAGACTGATACATCTGCCGGTAGTTCTTTTGCTACGCGGGCAATACATACCTATAGTATTCGCCCCCAATGTATGCATCTCGGTATGCATATTCCCAATTTACTACATATTTATTTCACACAAAAATTGGTCTATTTATAAAGCAAACTTACTGTATATACTTGGAATGAAAATAAAATCAGTTAAGTAGATATACAAATAATATACAAATGACATTTAAAATCAATCGATTTTTAGCCCTATGATCCGGGTAAAAATTGGCTGATATCTTGTATCTCTTGAGTCACCTATCAGCCAAATTGTAAAATATACATGATATTATTTAAAAAATAATGGCATTTTACCCCACCGTAAGTAAAATAATAGTTATTTATGTAATAAGGATCATAAAGACAAGCATTATGGTACTAGCCGTACATAAAATTTTGTATAATTTGTATCATAAAACACGCATTATGGTACACACTGTGTCATCAGATTCGGCTAAGGCCTCGTCTGATGACACAGTGTGTACCATAATGCGTGTTTTATGATACAAATTATACAATATTTTTCTAAAAATTCAAAATTTTGTTATTTTCAAACGATGATAGGTGATTAAGTTATTTATTTAAAAAAATAGTAAGTGACCTGTGCTTTACCATTTCCTTGACAACGTATCAACAAATTATGTATTTACTGCCAAACACTGCTTAAAATTAGTGTATCGTGAAACACTGCCATAAGTTGCAAATTGAATTTGTAATAAACGTATTAAAACTGTATATGTATAATGGATGATTCTGATGAAAGTTTACCCTCCGATTTGGAAAAAATTGCAGGAAATGTCGTGGACTCTCTTCTACCTGAAAAATCATGGCTAGTATATGAACCTGTGTTTGCTTGTTATGAGGAATGATGTACCAGTAAGAACACAAAGAATTATTGGACTAAGTGGAACTTGGAAAAGATGAACTGACAAATATGCTTAAAGAAAATGCGATAGATGAAGGCTCAGTCTTAATTGCTCTTTTCCAATTTATAATCATTAGTTAAGTTAAATTGTATTTTGAATAAAATTTTTTGATCTAGCACATGTATTTTCTTCTAAACTTATTTTATTGATGGTAAAGATATAGAATTTTTACACAAGTCAAATAAAATTATTGTAATCGTTCTTTTTGAATCTCATTATGGTACTATTAAGGCTTTCTGGAATTTCATTATGATACTAGTATCATAATGAACTTACTTACGTCACTATAATCAAATGACATACCTAATGATGCCATTATGACATACCACCAGATAAAAATATATTTGTATGCCAATATGAATGTATACCTATTATTGTATACATCAAAGCCAAAGATAAATTATAAATTATAACCACAACGAAACAGAAATATTATATTTGTTCACAAAATGTAATAAACTCGTTTCATTTCGTAATTTAGTTTTAATGAGTTTTAATTGTTTATTTATATTATAATATGATTTCAAATATGATTCTACGTAACAAGACAAAAAATATTAAGGGCGTTGCCAAAAATATAGGACATATGGAAACGTAAACCAGTCTGAAAATAAGAATTCGAGTTAAAATGTATCACGAAATTTATATACCATAAATCTTTTATCATTTTATAGTTTTCAGGATGTTTGTAAATTTTCACCTTTGGTATATTCAAAAACAATATGAAATATTTAATACAACACTTGACTGAAATTTTCTTAGCTATCTATTTTATTATTTTACTTTCTTTTCTTATTTTATTACAACATTCAATATTTTGAAGTCCCCGTTAATCTAGAAAATATCTGGATTTAAAAAAATAAATAACAATCACTAACGTAAATAGCTGAAAATGCACCCTCCGCCACCTATGTAAATTGAACCTTACACACCGTAAACAAAATGCATGCTCAGCAGCTGAGGTGTGTTGTAATATGACCACGTGACCAATATTACACCACACTTGTAGTTCATATTTCTGACGCCAGCCTAAAATTATTAAAAATGGCAGGTGCAAAACTTAATTTTCTAAAGCTGTCAAAACTGACATAAACGATAAATAAAAAAAATTAAAGACAAAACTGTCTTTTAATTTCAATAAATACGATTGTAGGTAAAGTACATAATTCGAGTTGTAAAGCAATTACGCACTCGTGGAATTACCGCAGTCGGCGCTACGCGGCTCGTGCGCAATTTTTCCATTCGTGCGTACCTAATATGCTATTTACAACTCTCATTACGTAATATACCACATAGATAAAACCCTCATACCATTACGCCTGTGACTTTATGTCAAAGGAAAAAGGTTGTTTATTTTTGACAGAATTTTGCAGACGTTTCGGAAACTCCTTTTTCAATTCAATGCTAATTCTTTTTTATTTGTATAATTCTTGAAAATTATCAGGAATTGATAATTCTGACAAGTATTTATATCACGGTCTGTTATTACTTGATGATGCTGCCAACTCTTTACTTAGGCTCTTAATCATCTTAATCCACCTAAGTATATCTCAATCAGTATTAGATTCACTTAAAATTTATTTGTTTTAGATAAAGTTCTCAGTAGAAATTCCTTAAACGTGATTAAATAAATACATTTACAAAATAATGTTCAATAATGTTTATTCCAAAGCTACGAATAATAAATAAATGCTTAGTTCGAGGCTTAGTTTATTGATTTTATTAATTTAATAGATTATGAACTGTAATTAATTATTCATTAATATTCGATACCAAACCGTTGGAAGAATGATGGTGACACATATTATGGTAACTGCTGTAGTTATTTTTTATAAACATATTGATTTATCTGACAATAACTAGGTAGGTACTTACTACAATATAAGAGTCTATACGACTGTTTATGTTTTATCCGATTTTGTAGAAAATTTGAACAGCAAAGATGTGAAAAAAATGTTTAAATAGTACAATTTTTATATAGAATTAAACTAAGTTTTGAACATGATTATCTACTTACTGGTGAAAGCTACCAATAAATTGGACCTTAATTGCCTAATATCAATTTGAGGAGGAGTAAAAAATGCATAACACGTTTGATTAAAATATTTTTTTAATTTTTACACCACTTTAAATTGATATAAGTCCCAATTCCTTGTTAGATTTCATAATAAGTAGACTCGTAAGTAGATAGTTAGTTGCATGTAAAACTAAATAAAATATTTATTGTTTAAATGTTATTTGTGGCATTTCATAAATTATTTCATATATTTTGTTCTAAAAACTTTTTACAACCCTTTAGTGGCCCCTAATTTAGTACATGAAAATATTCTAAGGAACTCTGTATGCTCGTCTTACTACAAAATAGAAATAGGAAACCTTTCCATCAATCAATGTTTATTAATTGCAAAATTTTATTTACCTACGATCACTAACGTAAATAGCTGAAAACGCACTCTCCGCCACCTATGTAAATTGAACCTTACACACCGTAAACAAATCGCAGGCTCAGCCATTGAGGTGTGCTGTAATGTGACCACGTGACCAACATAACACAACACTTTTGTAGTTCATATTTCTGACGCCAGGCTAAAATTCTCCAAAATGGTAGGTGCAAGACTTAATTTTCTAACCCTGTCAAAACTGACATAAGGGATAAAATTGTGTTTTAATTTTAATAATTACGATCGTAGGTAAAGTAAAGTACATAATTCGAGTGGTAAAGCAATTACGCACTCATGGAATTGCAATTTTTCCATTCGTGCGTAATATGCTATATACAACTCTCATTACGTAATATCCTATTATATCTGTACCAAATACCAAATATTTAACTCTTGAAAGATAAAACAATATTTATTAAGCTGATACGGTTACGCAGAAATCCTTTATGGCGGATGCGCAGGTGAGAGCATATGTGTAATGGGAAAACCTAGTTTTTGATTTGTGTCCATCTTACACAAAACGAAAGTTGATTAAACTACAATGAGACCATCCCCATGCAATACTCGACAGTATGCAAAAAATTGCAAAGAATTCGCTTTGAACCAATCCGGGAGTAAGTGAACAAATTCCCCCAGAAAATACAGGTCGAAGAACTTTCCTGATTTCTTTGAAGTCGATTTGGAAAATTTGAACAATTCTTGTCACTATCTTATTTTTTTAATTTTGAACCAGTAGTAATAGAAATGATTAAAACTCGGATTTAAATAAAATAGTCTCTCCTCGAGTCCCTGCTTTTAGTAACTATATCTATTAGTATTTAAAATATTACAAGCATACTACGCGAGTAAGTATTTAAAGTGAATAATGTCGATTCTTGGTAGGTTTCTAAAGTCATCAAGTGCTCTAATACTGATTAGGGAGAGTGTTCGAATGGAAAATGCAAATCGTTGTGTGCTTTGCTACACTCTAGTTCGTACAACAGAAGGGGCTAGACTAACCCTTCAATATTTATAAGCTTGTGCCCATTTCCTTTTTCGATTTGCCATTCTCGTCGTAAATACCTTGGCTTTTATCCCCTGCTAGTTCCATTTCCTTCCTACAGTTAAACGTGTGATACGGACCAGCACGTTGTAGTCGTACGTTTTTCTAACAATATCTTATTAGCAAACTTTCGTCGTAAGCTGGTTGAAATATTCACTTTTTTTGTCCTGGGAAGTAAATTTAATGGAGGCTGAGAAAATTCAATTTCTCTTACTGCCAACCTTATTCGTTTTTGTAAATAAATACATTCCTTTTTTACGTCAACAGCTCGGGCGCGGGCTATATTATATCACAAGGATTTACGCGAGATTGATTAAATTATCATGGTAATTAAAGCTTCCAAATAACAGCTATGGACAGGTAAACGCCTAAGTCATTATTCATTTAATTCCTGTAAAGTCGTATTCTTTATAATTACTACTTAAAATTAATTACAATAATTAATACATACGTAGATTGCGGAAGTTGATTGCCATTTTATTGTAATTATTTTAATTAATACAGTTAATAGACCCAGAGGCGAGCCCATGCGGCTTCTGCAGTTCTTCTCTTTCTTCTCTATAGCTGTTTATAAATTATAAGGTAATGAGAATTGAAAAACGGAAAAGTTCAGATACGCTCAATAAATCTTATAACACGATTATTGCAATAGTTATTGTAAAAATAAATAGTTGATAGGCTAATTAATTATTAACATATTTAAACAAAGACGAATACGTTTCTTTGCTTTAAAACATCCATTAGTAGTTAGTCGGATTTGATATTTACTTCCATAATACTTGAAGTCTAGGAACTAAACCGAGAACTAAACCTATTTACAGATTGCGACTATTAGTGGTATACAAATATAATGCAAGTTTGATGTGGAGAGATATTAATTTGGGGTTTGTTTCAGTACTTCCACTTCCAAGAGTTGTGAACCAGTTCAATACATAATTTGAATATATGGTTCATAATGTATTGTATTATATACAATAGATGTAACTTACGTAAGTGGTGAGTGCTTGCTCCTCCTATATACTTGCCTAATTTGATAGAATTGCATTCACTGTGCTCTTCTGGAATGTATAGATTTTATAGAAAAGAAGTTCAGTTTACTGCAAATAATTACTGCCAACATAAACTGGGTTATATAAAGTTAGAAGAAATCTGCAGTTAAATTCCGAGTGCTACAAATTTAGTTGATTAAATTTGACGTGGGCGTATTAAAAAGTGTTTCTGTTTTAAGTGGTGCCAAAAATGTCCCAGTGGTATGAATAATGGAATCGGATAATATTCAGTAATGACACTCGATTCTGATTGTGGGCTTACGATACTAACAGAAGATTTAATCCCATTAGATTACTTTTGTGTTATACTTTGAAGGAAAAGGTTTATCAGATTAGTAAGCTTCAACTACTCGTATTACCTTTATCTTAGATCTACACAATAGTACCATTGAAGGTCTAAAATAAATGATAATAGTTGAAGCCGGAGACATATCCATTCTTAACCTAATTTAGAACTTTTGATTTCTAATGAAATGACTAACAGCAATGCAGAACACTGATTTTTACCCCAGATTAAATCCTAATTTAATCCTAAAAACCAGTATTTTTCACCAATTTAAGTACATGCTGTTTATCAAATTTGCCTTTGATCTTAGAACAAAGCGATTTTGCCAAATTTTAGTTTACTTTTTAAATATTTTCAAAAAATTAATCTCAAAGCATTTAACAGCCCATAATTTAAGCAGTAGGTATCTTATGAATTACCACCTTTCTGTACCTAAAAACAAGTTTAGAGTTCCTTTTATTATTTAAACTCAACAATCCGTAAATATGGTAAGTAATTAATTAACGTAATGTCAATTTTGAAAATGAAACACAATTTGAAGTGCGATTCGCTTTATTCGAATACAACTGAAAAGAAAATATTCATGGTACATCGTCTACTTGTGTTACGTGACTCCAGGTTGATAGTATCTGTAATCATAGTAAATTTAAAATAGTCGAGCTTTGTTTAGAAAAGAAAACAGAATAGGAAAATATAATTATGCACTGTATGTAAAGAAATTAAACGACTCAAGGAAAATAAAAATATTTGATCAAGAATTTAACAAGGATATTTGCGAACGTACCTACTTAAATAATGAATAAATGGAAACAGATATAGTTTCCGTAACGTCAGCGCAGTGTTTTTGTTGTTAAAAACACCCTTTAACTGTTCCTCTGTCATCACGTCAAAGGTGTAGAGGTTATTTCTCAGTTTAAAACTGGTTAATTTAAATATTTAGATAGTTCATCTTTTTTGGATAGTAATTTCAAGAAATGTGGTAATAAATCCCAAAAAAAGAAAAAGAAGAAAAAAAATTATGAAATGCCACAATTAAAACATTTAAACTACATACCTACCATAAAATCAAATCCAAATTATGATGTCGGTAAATATAATGAATATTTAAAAAGTTGCATGGCCATAAGTCAAGCTGACAAGTTAATAACAAATTTCTTAACTTTGGTACATATAACGGGATGCGACAAATGGCTCACTGAATAGCTTTACTTAGCTCCTGACAAGTATAGCAAGATAGAAAACGTCTTTTCCTTTGTGATAAAGTACTCAATCTGAAACTTTATTGAACGCTGTTAAAACAACTCCCCTAAAAATGTACGCTTTGATTTCAACCGAGATTTTAGTAATGAATATTGACTTTGTCTCTTAATGCTGTAATTTTTCATTTCCAGCGTCTATCTGCTTTATTTTTTAATTCGTATTAAGCTCGGTATTAAGTGTCGGAAGGTGCCCTTTTCCGGTGTTAATTGGAATTTTGGAAAGTAATAATAGAAACTTATAAGTGGTAGGGTATAAAAATTATCATCAATATTTTATGATATGCAATGACTTAATTACTTAACTGAAGTTATTAGTTTATGGTTAAATAAAAAAGCATTTTCTACTTGTATGGGATCCAATAATATTTTTTTGCTTCTTAATCTGAAATTTTTAGTGTCATTAAGGTGAAAAGTACAGCGTGAAATAATAATAAAAAGATAAAAATGGTTATAGAAAATTTTTCTAAAAAAATACTTTATGCAAAAATGATGCATTTTTATATTTATTTTTAAATTTTTTTTTCTTTTGGCATTGGACCATTAGCCCTACAGCCAGACACAATATAAAGAATTAAAGACTCTATAATCTAAAAAAAAAACCAAGAAAACGAACTTTATGTTCATTCTTGTACATCTTTTGATAAGACTTTCGATCTAAAGAAAAAGCGACGACCACGTGTTATTATGCATGGGCAACTTGATGGTTTTTTTTTTTAAATATCGTAAGTATAATTATATAAGTATACCTACCTATATTTTATTAAACTATTTGTAGAAGAATTTTTGGGTTCTACGCGTTTAATGTTTTGAATTTTTGACGTTTCGACCATCTTGTCTTGATTTTTTCTGAAATCATTCGCTCAGAGAAAGCCATCGGATAAAAAAATCTAATATTATGCCAAGGCTGGTAAACTTGTACAGTTTACCTCAGTGGGCAGCATTAAGAACGAGGTAAATGCGCGGAAGAGGCGGAGATCGTGACGTAGCTGGCGATCTCCGCGCGGTCTCATCGTTATTCAATAATGCAATCAAACGTTTGACCTTGTTCTTTGTAAAAACATTCTTATTATTAATATTCCCCTGATGATGGTTGTGTAACCGAGACTAGTTGGGATTAAGAAATATTTTGTGCAGAAATAAAAAGGATTATAATTGAAAAGCTTTGTTTGCTATTTTTCTCTCTGTTCAATTAGGCTACTAAAGTTTTTTAACGAATTAGTTATTGATGCAGTGACGAAGGTTCAATCGCTGCAGAAATTTGGTGTAAACCATACTGGAATAATAGTACCATCAGTTCCACGAATAAAAATTAAACATTCCCAACATTATACAATATTTCATATTGGTCTTAGATGACAAAAAAATCTGTGCTAAATAGTGAGAAAATATGCCATATTTTATTTGAAGCTATAAAACTACACGTCAATTATCGCGAACAACGCCAACGTATTTCATGTCGAAAAAAGATCTGCAATCTAATTTATATTCCCATTTCCATTTCGTACCGTTATTCATACTTCAGCAGGACATCCTCTCTCGTTGAACGGAATCGAATAAATGGAGTTAATGATTCAATATCCTTTTGCTTGGACAGGAAAGAATCTAATGAACTTCCTATTTAAACTCGTGTGTCGATTTTAATGTACTCTGATGAAAATATAATTAGACACATGGCCAATGAGAATATAGTGTGCATTTAATACAATTTCATATTGAATGGTTTAATTATGGATAAGTATATATTTTTGTTGATAAAATAATACGGGGTGAGTTTCCTGACCGAAGTTTTAACAGATGTTTTCTTTTTTTTTTTCAAATTAATAGTCTATGTCTAATAGACATGCAAAAATTACTTTTTATTGCTTGTATATTGCTTAATAATGCTTAATTACCGCTAAATCACAGTTACTTTGTAATCCCACTCTGCTACTGGATTCCTTTAATTTGTGTTTTGTCGCCATGGTAAGGCATTCAGTGGCTACCTTTATTAATATTTACGATACTCCACACTTGACTTATATGTGCACCTATTTCGGGAATAAATAGACAAATTTAGCTAATTAGATACTTAGAACACTGTTAAAACGTAAAGATACTTTTCCAATTTACAATTTACAATATTTTCCCATAGCTCTTCAAATAACGAAGAAATCTTCAGAAATCTTTAAGTTTCTCCCTTGCAACTCATAAAATATGTCATTAATCGAGTCATTAATGTTTTTAAATTATGATGTTTATAAAAATATATTGGCATTGGTTAATAATAAGCTAAACATCCTACTGATCCTGTATATAATGTACATCCTGTGTATTTCTATTATAATCCATAATATATTACAGTATTGCAGTAGAACATGAAAAGTGACATAGAGAATCAATAATTCAGTTTTCCGTTTTCAATCAAATTTAATTTAATCACTACTGTCTGTAATGGTGCTGGGAGTCAAGCGGAAGCGCTATGTTTTAAAGCTTGCTTTAGCAATCTCTGAAAGCCTTTGAAAAAAATTCAATGAAATATATACTTCAAAGATAATTTTGCCTTCAGAAAGTAAAATCTTTTTGATCAGTTATAAAGCTTTAGGAATATTCAGGTACGTTTAATGTTGTTCCTGAATTTACTTTTATGAAAATTACATTCACACACACACACACACATTTTTAAAGTGAACATTTTATTTCAGAGCTTTACTGTTTTTAGTAGAAGGAAACGATCTAAAATTCATCAGCATCTCTTCGTTGTCCTAAAATTTCAATTTTATGACCATTATAAATTCTGTACTGAATTTCATCTGTTTTTGATGAAACATTTTGCATAAAACTCAATAATCTTGTTGCGTATTATAAAGCTATTCTGATGGGTGAAAGATATGAAATTTGAATTATTTAAATGTGAAGAAATGACAATGTGGTAGTTTGACAACGATGAAATGATAAGTTATTGATGAACGAAAATTAACTGTAACCATTAATAACCCATTATTGATTTTCATACTATTGAAAATATATAAAGAAGCCAATTTATAAGGTAATTAACATGATGGATTGAGACCGACATTTTGAAAGAGGAAAAAAGAAACGATGGATCTATAAAAATGGGTAAACTGATATTAAATTTAAAAATATACTTGATTGCTTTGTTGTTCGTTGAAATTTGATTTTAATGCCACTGTCACTTCATTATTTATTGTCCGATATGCCCCAGCAAAAATTGTATCCTAAGGTAGCATTAAAACTAAATTATTAACTAATGAGAAAAGCAATCAACTTGTTACTGCTTATCCTAATTACAGTAAAACGACGAGAGGAGGCAAGCGGTGAAATACGTTGGTCAAATTTTAACATTAATTTTGTGTATCATCAAACATTTGGAATTGTGCAACTACCTATAATATTAATTAACTAATTAAAGAGGATATTAGTGACAGAATGCGATATCATCCATTGTCTTGTTTCATCAAATACCGATTAAAATTTGACAGTGCTTTATGTTTGACAAATTTAAACTAAAAATAAAAATATATTATTTATATTTTCACAGCCCACTTGTTTCATTATTCTTGCTCCTATAAGCCTTTAGGACGCATTATTGTTAATGTATGTTGATTCGTGTTTCAAAATATTCTAAATGGATTTTTCAAACTGTTTTTATTTTTAGATTGATATAAAAGTTATTTAAAAATAATAATATCCTACTACCTACCTTCACATAATTTCTGTTATGGCATCAGATAATTTTTTTCTTAACCTTCTCTCAAGTCACGAAGTAACTCCCGGAAAATCCTAGGTTTTTGTGTTAGGTGAAGAGAGACGGGGCCCTACAGTTTATTGTGGAGTCCGAACCACATCTAGGGTTTCAATAATTCTCTATCCATCTAAACCAGAAATCAGAAATATATTTTTAATTTACCCAGAACGGATTCGAATCATCGATCTTGGCAACCGAGTAAGTATACGTATCAACGCATTTACCCATTTGGCTACCATGCCCGTCAGTCAGTAACACTGAGTGAGCTCGCCATAATTCTTTTGCTGTTGCTATTATTAGAAACCGATGTCAATGATATCATTGACAGCGCCTCTAGTACACCAACAATATACAACTGTCCGAGATTCGCTAGAAAAATATTGTGCTAGAGAAAAGAAACAGACAGTTGAACAAATTTAACAATAATTCGTAAATATATTCAATATATTATTATTGTATGCTCTCTAGAACCATTTCCAATTACTGCGCAGCTATAGAACTCCTGTCTAACGATTGGAAGTGCGTACCAACCACTAAATTAAGTAGACCCGTACCAACTGAAAAATTTTCAAAGCCAATTCCACTCTCTGAGAACTACTCAGCATCCTTGTTTACTGCACACATATCCTTCCTGAGTTGTTGATTTCAGCTACTAAGCAGCTATAGGACTAGTTACTCCTTAACACAAATTCCAATTGTTAAAATTTGAGAACCAATTCAGATATATCAAATATATCACAATTCCCTGAGGAGGTGTTTACGGTGCATGTCCAAATATAGATTTCAAACTCACCTGCTTTACAGCAGGAAATGCGCGTGCGACTATTGATTTCAACTTTACATCCTCAAAATTTCCCCAGACTTCCTTGAACTTCCCTAGACTTTCTCAAAGCTTCTTCTTTTGTGCATACATACTTACCATCGGTATTGACCTTCTATAGTTCAAAATGGATTCCTGTATTAGAAATATTAATTACGAACCAGTAGAAACACTTTTAGTAAAGTCGGTTTCATCTTTCTACGAGTCTTTCTAAGACTTATAAAAACACCCGGCGGCCCGTTTGAGGTTTTTATCGACATCAAACAAAGCCGCCTTTTTTGAGTGTCTTAAAAAGATGAAACAGACTTTAAGTAACTATGTTGAGTACAATAAAACGATAAACATTGTCTAATAGCTATTTATGTAATCAGTTATGAAAAGTATGATTTTATGTAACGAGTGTAAGTTTGCGGGACGAGCGAAGCGAGATCCCGCAATATCGCACGAGTTACATAAAATCATGTTTCATAACGTATTACATACAAGATTTTTTCAAATTTTGATGAAAAATGGGAAATACAAGTTTTTAATTTTGATCACTTACAAGCATAATTTAAATGACAATTATCTAGTAGGTCAGTGTCAGTTTAAATTATCTTGTCATTTGGCTTGACATTTAATAGACGCTGATCTATTTTGTGACACACTATTACTTATTTTTCGTAACCAGTTACATAATGGTTTTCATTATGTAACCAGTTCCATAAAGTAGAACGTTTTGTCACTTGTTTCAATAACAAAATATGTCACTTTATATGTCAAAATTAGAAAAAAGTTATTTGTGGCATTGTTTAATTTTCTCTCTTTTTCTACTTGGAATTCATTACCACATTCTTGAATATTTTGATTTTTGAAGTCCCAGATATTCAAAAAAATATCTGTATTTAAAAAAATTACTTTTACTCCTCACAAAATAAAATTATTTTCCAAGTGACTATTAAAATATTAATCATATTCACAAAGCATAAATACAAAAATAAAGTTATTATTTTTAGTCGTGTGAGCTCGCATCCAATTTTAAAATAGCGTAAAGGGTAGGTATGGTTTATGTTATTGTATCTACATATGGACCAGGTTTAGGCGTTTCAACTCATGAATAAGAATACTAAATTATATTCCAATGTTTTTTACATTTTTCTAGGTCCTTCAACTTTCTCAAAAGGTTGTCACGCCGGCTGGATATGATAAGTTAGGAACTGTCTGTATGTTGCAGTTGCGTGACTAGAGAGTTACATAAATATTATAACGGCACCATCTGCACGGAAGAAACGTAATTCTACAGAGAATATTAATTCTGCAATGAACTATGTTCAAATGAATAACGAGCAAACATTAAGTACATATAACCCGCGATTTAACCGAATATAAAAGTTTATAAAGTACTGGTACAAAATAATTTATTTGCAGATTGTCAACCGTAACTTTCAAACATTTATCGTAAGATTTGGTGGTTATAGATTTTCTATTTGTGAAACTAAAACACGTTATATGGTGTTTGTGTAATATTACATTACTAATAATGTATTAGTTTATTTCTAGAACTACACAAATCATGCACTAAAATTGACGGTAACTAAATGAATATTTTTTGCAGCAGGTTAGAAAATGCGTGTTTCCGATCATTTTTTAGCTCGAAAGGTGGCATTGTTGCTGGTCTAGATCGGTAAAATTACTTTGTCGAGCTGTTCTGCCAAAAGTTTCATTAAAAATATAGTAGATATCGAGGTAGATATGTTAAAAAACCACAGTTGCCATAACAGTACCGTCCCATCTGTCAGAAGAAGATTTTGACCTTTTGACACTTGTTGTGTACTAAACAATTTAAAGGTGAAGATTATTAGCAGCTGCACAAAAAATATTGTACACGCCACACTCGAAAAGTGTATTTCAGCGTCGCGCCACCCTAAAGGCTGCATGCTCGCTGCTAGCCCTGTAACTTTTCGATCTTGGTACGTAAATATCTATTGCAATATAGCGTACGAATTTTTCAGCAAGAAATTGATACCGTAAAATATTAATAAATATAAAAAAAATATTTAATAAAAATTTTTTCAAAATTATTAGTAGAAATTGAAACTGACAGGATCAGTTCTAGATACTATGTATTGTTACTGTATCAATCAATTTTTTGTGTAAAATAATCGAGAAAATAATACATTATCTAATCTTGCAGTTACCTAAATTATTTGACCCCTGTGAAGTTGGCACCACTTTTTTGCAAAATTGAGTAAATCTTTAGAGTTCTGAGTAGAGAAAGCATAGTTCTAGAGTTCCTGACCGTAAAGAACAATAGTTCTGCTAAAATAAGGCCAGAAATCGAAAAAAATTAAATAAGGGTGCTAACTTCACGCAGCACCTCTTTTTTGCCAAAAATGAGTTCTGATGGCATTTTTCGGCAGAGAAAAAAGAGTTCTGGAGTTCCTGACCATTTTTAACAATAGTTCTATTGATTTGTTGACGTTATTAAAAAATTCAAATTTGGCAGAAAAAAAAACATTTTTATAAATATAGACTTTCATTACGTTTTCAGCAGAGTTCTCAATAGCGCCAGAAGAGTTCTGACTAATGGCGAATGAAAAAATTGTCTATCGCAAAAATTGAGATTTTTATTGCAAATTTTAAGTTTGAAAATTCGAAACTTTCTTATAGAAAGAGTACAAAAGAGTTCTGACGAGTTCTGATCGGAGTTCTGAATAGCACTAGAAGAGTTCTGACGAACGCCGAAAGAAAAAATTGTCTATCGCAAAAAATGCAATTTTTATTGCAAATTTTAAGTTTGAAAATTCGAAACTTTCTTATAGAAAAAGTACAAAAGAGTTCTGACAAGTTCTGATCGGAGTTCTGAATAGCACCAGAAGATTTCTGACGAACGGCGATAGAAATAATTGTCTATCGCAAAAAATGCAATTTTTATTGCAAATTTTAAGTTTGAAAATTCGAAACTTTCTTATAGAAAAAGTACAAAAGAGTTCTGACAAGTTCTGATCGGAGTTCTGAATAGCACTAGAAGAGTTCTGACGAACGGCGAAAGAAAAAATTGTCTATCGCAAAAAATGCAATTTTTATTGCAAATTTTAAGTTTGAAAATTCGAAACTTTCTTATAGAAAAAGTACAAAAGAGTTCTGACAAGTTCTGATCGGAGTTCTGAATAGCACCAGAAGATTTCTGACGAACGGCGATAGAAATAATTGTCTATCGCAAAAAATGCAATTTTTATTGCAAATTTTAAGTTTGAAAATTCGAAACTTTCTTATAGAAAAAGTACAAAAGAGTTCTGACAAGTTCTGATCGGAGTTCTGAATAGCACCAGAAGAGTTCTGACGAACGGCGATAGAAAAAATTGTCTATCGCAAAAATTGGGGGGAACTCTAGAACTATGGTTTTCCTACTCAGAACTCTAAAGATTTACTCAATTTTGCAAAAAAGTGGTGCTATCTTCACAGGCTTAATTATTTGACACTACATTTTGATGCCTTTCACTAAATATTCACTTCGTTCAAAGTCTTCTCATCTCGCTTCTCATATTTGAGGTCGGCGAGAAGTAGATACCTATAGGCCAGGAAACGAAGGCTCGAGGTTGGAAACCTCGTTGGAAACTATATAGAATTCGATTTTTTTTTGAGTTTGTGTAACACAGCTCTCCCCGGTACATCCCCTTTCACTTCCATAAAGGAGACTTTCTTTGGTTTTATATCGAGATTCCGGCGTATGATGCTATCGCAAAAATACGTATATTGGAAATTATACAGGAATACACAATCTCAGTTTGGTTGTTCTACGTCAAACCGTTTTTTAAGCAGGCACCCCAAAGTTGACCCTTTCTTTAAAGTAAACACTTCGCAATTTTTTGGTTTTGACTAAGAGATAATACCAATGAAGAATTAAACGTATGGGTGTTTGTCACGGATAAATACCTGATTTTTTGGTATATATATATATATATATATATATATATATATATATATATATATATATATATATATATATATATATATATGTGTTCTTTCTGCCATTGCTCTTTTTCGGGATACCGGGGCGTCCACCCTAAACTTTACTCCATCGAATCACCGGGGATCAAATAAGATTGTTAAAAGTATAGATTTCAACGTGCCTCTTCCAAATTTATAACAGACGGCCAAATTTTATCGCCGGAACTACCCCTTATCCTAAAACGTTTTTAAATTGCATTTTTTTCTTTAATATTCTTACTTCAGGTCTATTAGAAAACATCATATTCTCGCTGAAGTGAAAAAGTGCAATGCATAGTGCCACAAGGTAGAGGAACCTAAAATAATGAAAAAAGTTCGTATACACTTAGGTCCTAATTCTTTTCGTTTTCGAGATAGAGCGTTAAAAATTTCTTAAAAATATAATTTTTTTCGAGATTTTTTTCTTATTTCTCAATTTCTTTTCGTTTTTTTTCAACGTTTTTTCACAATAAAAAAATTACTTTTATTTGATTTAATAAAAAATCCATGTTCTCTTAAATAACTAATGAACGCAATGAAACAATGGAAACCAATAATACTTTTATGAACTATGGTCAATCAAAACATACAGAAATATGAACATTAATATTAACAAAAATAATAATACATAAGTACAAAGAATAATAAAGTGCAACTTTAAAGAAAGTGTTCAAATTGTCAGCCTCTTTCTTGAATACACATTTCCAATCTTCTCAAAATTGATTGACGACATCTCTGAAATATTCTGGGATTATTACGAAACCGATCAGCAGCTTCAATAACTCTGTTCCATAAATGCTCTTCATTGTTTATTTCTTCGGAATATACTTCATTTTTCATGAACCCCCAAAATAAAAAATCGAGGGGAAAATTTTTCATTGTGAAAAAACGTTGAAAAAAACGAAAAGAAATTGAGAAATAAGAAAAAAATAATATTTTAAAATTTTTTTTAACACGCTCTATCTCGAAAACGAAATGAATTAGGACCTAAGTGTATACGAACTTTTTTCAATATTTTAGGCTCCTCTACCGTGTGGCACTATGCATTGCACTTTTTTCATGGTCACCCTGTATAATGTATGAACAAACGTTTTCCCCTCGGTTTTTCCTTAACTACCCCTACACCCTAAAACATTATTTCTAAGAGGGTTGTTAAAAACATATTATATTGTTAGATATAATTTGAGTGCGTCCCAATCTGATTGAAAAACTCAGTGATTGTTTTTATTTTAAATTGTATAAGAGATTGCCATGAAACCTCAAAACTAGTGACTCCCAGTAACATATTTTCATTCCTGTATGTAGCGCTATTATTTGAAATGTAATTATTCTTATAATAAAATACATACCTACCTATGGTGGCTATTAACGTATTCAGATAGTTTACATCAAGGGATAGTCATTTATTCTTCCTTTGAAACAAAACCCTGAAATTTAGTTTCTACTTTATAGTAAAAACCGATTTTAATATGTACATTTTTTTAAATACTCTAGTAGTCTTTCGTAGCGTTTTGTTGCGCTATGTGCACCCAAGAAAGGTATATTCAACTCTGGCGAGGCGTATCACCAGAGAAAGAGATAATTGGAGAATAATTCTGCCAGATGTTGGAATTTCCCAGAACCCACTTCAGTTTTTAACAACAATAAACGGAAAAATAACGATGGAACTATCCACGTATTTGTTCTTCAGAATTCCAATTATTCGCTTGTATGTAAGGTATAATGTCGCTTCAAAAGTTGGGCCAAAAGGCGGACAGAAGAACATTTTATATTAGCCTAAGAATTATCTCCCTTAATTTATAGGGCTGTAAAAGTCAATGTATAAACTATAAATTATCCACATGGAAAAATACTAAACAGTTTATGTCCCACGAATTTCATAATGCAACTGGCGTATATTATGACCATCAAACAATGACAATGTAAACCGTTGACACATATGACTAGATAGCAAACAAGCTCTTTGTGTTGTATTTTCAGTGTTTTATAAAGAAAGGTACGAACATAGTTGCTGGAAGACGCCTTTGTTCTTCTGCAAAGGAACAATCCTAAACAAATAAAACATTTTGTTCAAGAGAACCGGGAGACTGGAAAAAGCTAAAGCACATCGTACACGCGTAAAATTTGAATGTTTCATATTTTTTACCAACAATTTAACTGTATAATATAATATAGTATTTCCCTGTGAGAACAATAATAATAGTTTTTCGTTTTGTTGTGCAATAATTATTATATGAAAGACAAGCCTTTATTTATATACGGACCAGAAATTATCAACAGAATTAGAATTACAGTGTAAAATTTAGAATCAGCATATTTCTCATTAATTCGTTAGGCATAAGAAATTACTTTGTATATTTAATTTAAAAAATGCAAATATTTTTACAATTTTTATATATGGATATAGATTGTATAGATTTATAAATTTCATTAGTTAAATAAAATTCTACTTAATATGACATGTTTATGGATAATCCAAGCTGGAAATTGATATAGCTAGCTATAAGACAAGAAACTCATATGGATTAGTGTGGATTAGTTTGTGGATAAGAAATTACTTTGTATATTTAATTTAAAAAATGCAAATATTTTTACAATTTTTATATATGGATATAGATTGTATAGATTTATAAATTTCATTAGTTAAATAAAATTCTACTTAATATGACATGTTTATGGATAATCCAAGCTGGAAATTGATATAGCTATAAGACAAGAAACTCATATGGATTAGTGTGGATTAGTTTGTGGATTAGTAAATGAGATACAGGGTGCGGCAGAATGATATGCACTATTTGGGATGTCAATAAAAACCAAAGCACACAAAGTAAGGGAAAAAGTTTTTGATTTTTGGAAACCACATATCATGCCATTTTGAAACGTCATGTTTGAAACGCCATACTTATATCAGTTATCGCCTTGGCTTGGAACGGAGCGCATCGCGCTTTTGTAGTCGAAAAGTTCATAATAAATGGTGAATCTGTAGTAGCGACGCAGCGTGCATTTCGTATTCAGTTTGATGTTGGTCGTCATGGTGCCGTTCCTGATGGGAGAACAATTCGTCGGTGGATTTCACACTTCCGTGACACAACTTCTGCTCTTAAGCGAAAGTCTACTGGCCGACCAAGGACAGCAAGATCACAGGATTTTTTTTTCTGTGGCGATACCTCAAAGCGCAAGTGTTTAAACATCGACCACAGAATTTGGAAGATTTAAAGGCAGCCATAAGACAAGAAATCGCCGCAATTCCGCAAGATGATCCGCAGGGCAATGGCGAGCTTTCGTGTACACCTTCAAGAGTGTATCAATGTTAATGGCCGTCATTTAAGTGATGTAATCTTTAAGACATGACATTTCAAAATGGCATGATATGTGGTTTCTAAAAATAAAAAACTTTTTCCCTTGCTTTGTGTGCTTTGATTTTTATTGACATCCCAAATAGTGCATATCATTCTGCCGCACTCTGTATGATAGAAATTAATATAGATTATGCAGTAATTATGTAATTCGTATAAATTTTACGGCACAGTTTCAAACTTATTTTCTCGATAATCGTCCTCATTTTTATTTCAAAATCAATTTATCGTCATGAATCACTCTTCTGACCAGGGGAAAATATTGAAGTTTTTGTGTAAACATTTCAATAATGACCGTTGTAAACATTTCAATAATGACGTTCACTTTCTGATTAACAAATGAACGTATGGGGCATATCATCAAGTAAATAAGGCAAGGAGTTTTGTAAAATGGTTAGGAATATGCGGCTCTATCAACTGGTTCCCTAAAATTCCCGACCAAACGTTGGTAACAAATGTATTCTGAAACTGAACCTCAAAAATTGCGTGGTGATTTTCGTCCACCCACATATGAAATTGTGGAAATTTACGATACCTTCACGATTAAAACCAGCATATTTCGTAAATAAAACATTCTCAACAGAATGGAAATCTTGACGGCATTAGATGCACATCCATTGACAATATTGAAGCGTGGGTTGTCCTGCGCTTTCAGCGCTTGAACACATTGCAGATGGTAAGATTGTAGAAACTGTTCATGTACTTAGGATCTCGCATGTACTGCTTTTTGGCACACTTTCACGTTTATTTTTCTAGCGCTTATTCCTGGTTAACTGCAACCTGCTCTAAAACCCTTTCCTCCGATTCTAGATTTCGGTCATTTCCGAAAACGAGTAACTTGCCATTTAAATAATAAAACATATAAAATATTTTTTACTACTATAGACAGATATTGCTCCTTCCCAGATCGTCAAGCGTGTATCATATTTTCATGTAATGGAATTTGTTACACAAACTCTGCTCGTTTGTATATGCGGAGACACCCTAAATATATGTTAATATTTTACAGTTGAGAGCAATATACTTGTAGCATATTTTATATATGTCCTGTTAGATGTATTTCTGCCACACGGCTTACATATGAAACAGAAATACAAATTCAGTGCCCAAAAAATATGCAAATATAAATGATAAAATATGAAAAGTTTAATGTTTGTACATTTGATGAAAAATTGATTGTTAGTTACTGGTTTGCGTAGAAACAGATGTCTTATAACACAGATATAATTCTTCGTATAGTTGCTTATTATGTCATGTTCTAATGTCGATACTTTTACTGATCATTGTATCCGTATTATCTTTTATTAAAATTAAGGTGGTATATTATAAGATTCTTATATGATGTCTTTACCGAACAATTAATATCGAGTTTTTAAGAGAACTACTATTTATTATATATTATTAAGAAGTTTTTTTTGAGGCGTTTCAGATGGTGTAAATATACACAGGGTGTTTCATTTAATAATAATAATAAAATACATTTTATTCTCGATTTTAGTGATATATTTGGAATGCGTCTTTCAATCCTTTATACAAGTGAAAGCATTTATAGTAATAAATGTCATTTCCATGTTTCACCTTTAATCTATAAGCAATCGCAACACGATTTTGTAGGATTAAAATATTTATATAGATTACTGTAATGATCTATAAACAGGCAGCGTTATATGACGAATTTATGAATGAATAATAAGAGTATGGAACACGAGAGTTGGGCAGAAACATAGCTGGACAAAGTTCATTATATTTCTGATCGTGTTTTACTAATTTATCCATAATCCACAGAGCTAAAGTTCAGTTCATATCTGTACAGCACATAAAAAGAGCCGGATTGTTTGAAGTTTTTATCGGCATCAAACAAGCCGCCGGTTTTTTACGTGTCTTACAAATCTGAAGTCAACCATACTCGATATAGAACGATTCATCTGAAACACGTACAAGTTTGTACGACTGCAGGTTTTCTCCACCGGTGTTGGCTATGATACAGAATATATTCCGTTTACAAATTAATATATGCACTTCTGTTAATGAAATCGGAATAAATTCGTAACGTAAATCATGCGAATGGGTTGGCAACTCACCATTTATTTTATTTTAACTAGTTTTGTCCTTGATATGAACGTTCACTTATTAATTCCGCATATAATGTGTGTATGTGTCTAGTTTGTTGCCGTAACCTAACAGTACATACTACAAATATGAAGCGTTAGTAGGAGGTATCAGCTGTCTACCGTCGCGACGTCGACGGAGGGGAATCGCCACTAGAATGTCAGCTTGCATTTTTCGTTATTTCATTTCACTTTATTTCCTCGAGCAACAAAACATATGTGAGTTTTACATAACTAATAATTTTGATACTACAGTTTGTATTCTGCGAAGAGCTTACCCTACTGTAATAATGGCTGTTGGGATTGTTCTCTATTTTTTATAGATCCAAATATAAACTGCATAAATGCATAATGGGAGAAATATAATAAAATTTCGCATCAAAATGAGAAGCGAAACGAGTGAAAAGTTAAATATAAGTTTATTCGGGTTACATATATTTTGGAATATCATATTCCTTTCAAGATGGTTTAACGTGCATAGTATTCATTTCAAGATACCCCTCACCTTTCTAGTAAGCTAATTATAAATTTCGGAATATGCAAAAGCGTCATTTGAATTACTGCATACAATAAACTCCCGGTTGAGGCACAGTTTAATTAATTTTGCTATTCATATATTATAGAAAAACAAAAAATACAAAATAATAAATTTTAACTAGAATTAAAATTTTATATAAAGTTGGCGAGCTTTTAATAAATGTCCTATGCCAGTGTATGCATGCTCTAATTAAACACTTTGTTGCCGTTAAATTAGTATTTTTTGTTTTATTTTAAACGTGTAGCTTGATGAATGTCTGTTCGACAATAGTTTATGAAGTTGGAGAAGTTTTATTTGCTTTACACGCCTGGTAATATGTTTATAAGGAAGCTTTCTCCCCTAAGTGTTGTATAAAGTGATGAAAATTAATACTGCCACTTCCTCCAGCAAATTTAACAGAAACTTTTTAAGTACTTCCCGTCTAATATTTACGGCAGAACATAAACATACCAGAAATTCAGTTGGGCCTTTTAAAGCTCAAACTTTACTATTCGTTGTACAAGTTGTTAACAATTGTTCGCAGAAATACGCACATTTTAAACAATTTATAACATTGGTAGGCAATACGTGAAGTGAAACTTTGTTACACAGCTATATTTAGTCATCCGATGAATTTTCGCTCTCCTGGATTTTAACAGAAATATTTTAATATTATAACAGAGTTTGTTGAACCGATACTATATGTTTCTGTCTTTTCTCACTGTTTTATATTTGTATTGAAAATATTGTAGAGACCAGGAACGTCTTAAAGACTTCTTGAGGCCCTGGGTCCATATGCAAAAGTAGGCCCCTTATTATAATTTTTTTTTCAGCAAAAATATTATCGATAGCATTAGGCAATAAGAAAATACTATATTTTCAACTGTAATGTACAGGATGATTGGTTATAAATGCCCTTAACTCCCTTATTTTTGAATTTAGAAAAAAAGTTTCAAATAAAAGTTATACAAGCTGATCTAAGGTTTGTAAGGGTGCTACACAAATTTATACTGGGTGTTCTAAGAAAGAGTGACCGACCAAAGTTATGTTTTTTATTGGAACACCCTGTATATTATTGGATTTTCGAAATCTACGACTTATTGCGCGCGCTTTCAGCGGTATAAATATGTTGTATACTGAATTCAATCCTTTCCAAGATATATTGCTATAAACGAGTCATAAGTAAAATAAGTTAGCCATGAAAAAATAACAACGATTGTGCATCATTTGTTGTCAGTGAATGTGTGCCATATTAAGTTGAAAATGGGCTTGTCTGACGAAAAGGAACGAAAAATGTATGAAATGTATGTAAAGAGCAGATACAACATGCACGAAGCTCAGCGTATGAGTATGCTAACTTATGGCTCATTTATAGCAATATATCTTGGAAAGGATTGGATTCAGTATATAACATATTTATATCGCCGGAAGCGCAATAAGTCGTAGATTTCGAAAATACAATAATATACAGGGTGTTCGAATAAAAAAACATAACATTGGTCAGTCACGCTTTCTTCGAACACCCTGTATAAATTTGTGTAGCGCCCTTACAAACCTCAGATCAGCTTGTATAACTTTTATTTGATACTTTTTTTTTTCTAAATTCAATTATAAGGGAGTTAAGGGGGGTGGCATTTATAACCAATCACCCTGTACATTGTGAAAAGTTTTATTACAAAGGTCGTTTTCTAGATTTTACACCGGCAAAATCGTGGATTATGTCTTATAAATCAGTAGTTTGTAAAATTTCGTTTTAAATAAGGTAACACTTGGTAACATGGACACATATTTACAAACAATTTGTTCTTCTCACTATATTTTTTGAAAACGCTGTCAAGAAGTGTCAATGTAACCCTCATCATGTCAGTGAACATTGATACCTCCCTATAAATCCCTATAAAATTAAGGTTAATGTTTGTCAAGCGTAGTTTATCATTAGTCAATAAAATTAGCATTTTATTTTATTTTTATGGTATTACTACATAGGGTATAATATTAATATTACAAATAAATATCATTAAAAAATAATGACGGCTTTTCCGGAATTTGAATGGTGAAAAACAAATGTAAGTATTCCTAATACGAATTTTTTTTTTAAATAAACACCAGCTTAAAGCTTATTCAACAAAGGACACATTTCATGTCAAGATGCCATTCGTTCATTTTACGCTAAACAAAAGTAAAAGGAGATAGGTACTGCAATATAGGTAAGTACAAAGGAATTTATAGCCACGAATGCAACTCACCTTAATAAATTTCCATAATACATTTTATGGTGTAGAAGGTTTGATCACTAAATAAAGTCAAAATATTATCCAATAGTAAACAAAAATCTACATTGGTTTATTTACTGAAAATTACATTGCATTTAAATTATAATCAAACTGAAATATTTAACCAATGGTTTTGCAATGTTCCCATGAGAAATCCTCAACTAATTTCATTCTAATGAGTGTTGATTGACAAACACCGTACCCATGAAAGCAAATGTTTGTTGTCGAAAATCTCCTTTTGGCTACAAAATTAGTCAACTGTATAATATACAAAATACAATTATACTGAAAATACTGCGCTCATCTGAAGCCCCTCTTTCTCTCATTTTTATTCACTTCCGTTGTGCCGTTAATAAAAAGGTATTGAATACGTAAACTAATCAACTACAAATAATTTTTTACCTATTGTATCTGTAGTTTTATTCACTGATGGTATTTCAGAATACTCTTTTACTTCAAGCAAAGGCGCTTAGCTTATTTTATATTTTTAAGTTTGATAACGTTCTCTAACGTTTGATTTTATGTTTAGTAAATATTTTGCTGGGTTTTAAATGACAATTAAAGTAGATTGCGTATTATTATGCTGCCTGATATTCTGTCGTTTAATTGCTTTATAATAATTAAGTTAGACTCTGATGAAATATGCATTTAGTTATTATTCAAACAAAACCCCAGTATTAAAAAAAATGGATTTTGTATAATTTATAGATTATGCTAAATTTAGAAGTGACTTCTTGAAGAATTTGGATTGTGATGCAATTAAAGATATCAAAGATAGGATTTTTATTTCTTCAATATTATTTTGTTAGTCTAAAGAAAATAATGTAATGAGGTTGTGGGAGGATTAAATCCTTAATTTCTTACTTCTTATTTAAATGTTTAGGGTAATATAAAGCAATATCTAGTTAATGACTTACTTGGTAATGTATTTTCCTTTAAACATTTCTAATATTCACAGTGTTATGACAAACACTGTATCACTTAAAACTAAAATAATACTGATAAACATTTTAATATTGTATTAGCGACTTACTAGTGTTCCACTTCGGCAATACCCTGTACAGTAGTAAAACATACGAATGTAATAAGATGTTCACATATAAAAAACTTTTAGTGGATTGCAAAATAATATATTTCTTTGCTTTGTTAGTTTACCGTCTGTTAATAAACTGTATCCAATAATATAGATATTCTTTTTTGTTTCAGTTTTTCAATCATCTCCGTAGCAGTGAAAAATTATAGGAACAAGGGTAAGCAATTTATCTGTTAGTTCACTGTTAATCAAGATATTCTACTAATACGAATGAAATGTCCGTGTGTATAACAGAGCCGTTTATTACATAGCGTGTACATTTAGTTTTTGTGGGTATTGGTGTTTCCAGATAATATAAACAGTGTCGTTTAGTGGTCGACACTGTAAACAGCATGTGTACAGTGTTTAAACTTGAATCATAAATCAAAACTTAATTGATACACCCTTGTTGGCAAATTATCCTCTGCACCGTTGGCGTGCAATTAATAAGTCAAATTATACGTCAGGAGCGCAGTAAAATTCTTTTTACTTTTTGCTTAATATAGCATTATTTTTTTAGATATACGTTAAATGTCGCAAGTTGATTCTAGGACTGTTTGTTAATGTCAACAAAAATTTCAACCTAATTGATAAATGGCTAAATAATTGCAATGCATCAAGCATTAAATTTCACAGGATCTCATTTATTTTAACGTCCTAGCTCAATTATGGTACTGGCAGATAAACTTACACTTTTAGGTAAATACAATTGAAATATATGTATAATAGCTTTATAAAACAATTCAGACAAATATTTTATGGATAGTGTCAGTTATAATAATAATCGAACACCCAAAATAGATTCAGAATATGAAATTAAGAACAGTTGATATACTCGTAATCTTATGCCCGAAAATTTTTATGATTTTTTTTTTTCATATCCCGATTCTATTTTAGAACAGCATGGTTATTAAAACCTGACTTACTTTCTTTAATTTATATATTTATTAATTCATTATTAATATAGTTTGTTATGCATTCGAAAGGAAAAATTACAGGGTCAATATAAAAAGCAAAATAATGCCCTAAAATAAAACAGCGGCTACGGTACTTCCTCCTATTTGTTGTTCCAGATTTGATCTGTTTAGGCTACGCTACGCTATTGAGGAACAAAAATCCCGAAATACGTGTCCGTAGCTGCTGTTTTAGAGGTAGTTAGTAGGCATTTCCATTTTTGTTATATAGGTATACATCTTATTGAGTTATAGACTGAACAGTAATGTGTATTTTACACAGTTATTTTTAATACTTTAGAAATAAATTTCGTTTGCAACACTTAACCCTTTCCACAATTTTACTAAGAACAATGCTACTCTTCCTTACATCTCAAGATATAGTCAGATCAACTCGTTTCATTCTCCGCGCCAGCTAAAATTGTATAACAAGGTTCAAAATAAATAATCTAGCCAAAACGTAGTTTCTAAGAAATGAAAATAAATTTGGATCAAACGTCACCGTATTGAGTAACTAAAATGGCCTTCCAATATCCATTTCCCATGTTGCCCATTTACTACAATCTTCCACGGTTCGTTATGTGAAACATTTTGGACTCAATTGAAAATCGAACGATACAAATAATTGTGACCATTTCTTACGAATTCATAAAGTAAATTATCAGCAGAAGTTCCTCGTGCACAACATCAGGAGTAATTTATACTCGTGCCCTAGGAATCAGATCAATAATAATTGTCGAATATTCAGACATTCTTCATCTCCAATAACAAAATTGTGGAACTCATCAACCGATGATCTCCGAATCCTATTTTCCTTAAGCCTTTAAGGTCAGAGTAAATAGACACGGTACACCATTTTAGTGTAGCAGTCATAAAGGATCTGTTTGCGTATTTTTAATTGGAACCCAAATTCTTTTCCCATGATAAAGGTATGACCGTATGGAGTTTACAAACAGATGTATATTAATTATTGAGTACTATTTGATTCCATTTCTAGTACCACTTAACAAGTTTTAGGTATCTACTTTATCCCTCGTTTCGATGTCTCTGTGTACTGGTAATAATTTAAAATTATTTTACACATTAAAGCGATTGCCAAGCTAAAAGAATAACATAACATGTGCACATTACGTTAATCGCCCTTGTGTTATTTACGTAAATGTTTCCCCCTTCTTTCACTCATTTAAATAAAATATAATTTTTACATAAATACGTAAGATAATGGAGTGACTTTTAATCACGCATAAAATTATGATGACAATATTTTTCATAAATTAGCGTTAGTAAAAGATTGAAGACGTATGGACCATATTTAATACGAGTTTATAACAAAATTGGATTTATAGCCTCTCACTTGATATCTTCAAAGGCATTACGTTTAGTCGATTAGTAATTGGTCTACCTCATAATTGTATTCTTCAGGTATAAAATTCGTAATTTGCGAGCGGCGCTGTACTATTGCTACACCATCTTAAAAAAGGCTGGAACCTTTGATGTAATTTGTGTTAGTGGAAACTATATCCGTGCAACTGTAATACCCCAGTTTGAATAACGAGCTTGACAACTTGGTCTTTTAGACGATATAATGGAAGCAGTAGAGGACCTTGCGAGTTTATTTCTCAATTTAGCTCCAACGTTCATGGTCTTTCATTAACCATAGAAGTGGATAAGAGCTCTTAAGGATATTACAAGTTCTACTTAATATTCTGCATACACTCCAAAATGTGGTATCTTGTATTTTCTATCACATTTTCAATATTGTAGCCGAGATTGTAGCATTTTGCAGGTATCAAATTGCAGCAACATCTCAATTTTTCTCACTAAGTAGAATAGGAATTACTCCATCCGCTAACAGATAGTACTTTATTTGCTTTATATCCTGGATGTGATTTTGTTGCAAACCCAGATATAGACTTTCCAGATATTTCGTATTATCGTGCACATTCAAGGAACTCCGCGCATTATCTTTCGTGAGTTCACTTGTCCAACCCGAAATCCGTTGTTTTTATTAGGGCTATGCTGCACATATGTAACTAATAAAAATCCAAGTCTGATACTCGAAAACTGACCGAAAAAACGAATTTCAAATTTTAAGGAAAAAATTTGGATTTTTTTAATTTTTTTTTTAGATAGAATTTTGAATAACAAAAAATGAAATATTTTGCATGCCCCAATACTAAAATATTATTAGTAATTTAAGTTTCACCGGCCGCCACTGAACAGACTTAATGGAGTGAAATCGACATAAATAATTAAATTAAATACCTATTGTGTCTGTAAATGATTTATCAAATAATTACCTTAAATTATCATTTAACTAAAACTTAAAAAACTTTAGCTGGATTAAGTATCTTTAGAGAAAATAAATAAAATAGTAACGTAGAATTAATCCCATGTGGGTTGTTCATATTGAAGAAGAAAAACAACAAGGTCTTGTTCCCACAAAATTCTTTTTTATTGCAACCGGTTTCGTGATCAATACATTACATCACATCATCAGGCTACAAGACTACAAATAGGAAAAAAATTTTTATGTAAAAAACTATAACAATCCAAATATTACATTAATATAATAAGTTAAGAATTCCATCAAATGTAGATAGTTAAATTTAATTAATTTAGTTTTACGTGTTATAGTTTTACTTGTTTTAATTAAATTTAACTATCTACATTTGATGGAATTCTTAACTTATATATTAATGTAATATTTGGATTGTTATAGTTTTTTACATAAAAAATTTTTTCCTGTTTGTGGTCTTGTAGCCTGATGATGTGATGTAATGTATTGATCACGAAACCGGTTGCAATAAAAAAGAATTTTGTGGGAACAAGACCTTGTTGTTTTTCTTCTTCAAAATAAAATAGTATTAAAACCTAACTTACACATTAGATATAGCGAAATATGAACGTAAGTCACTCAAGAACTAATTTAAAATCAAGATGTTTCATAGCAAAATTAACATGCCTTTAGCTAATGTCGCCTTCCTGATGTTCTCATCTTGTTAGCTGCACGAAATTGAAATATTTCCGTCAGTGGACCCCTTCTTTACATCTGATATTTCAGTTTGACGTGAATTTTACTTGATGTTTGTGTTTCCATTTTCAAAAAATATTTTCATACTTAATGGGTCAAAAAAATTAAAACATTTTTAATTGTTTCACTATTGTTCTCGAAATATTGGCGAATCATTCCCAAGACATGCAGTTAACGATATAATTGTGAAACATTGGAATTCAACTGTCTCTTTATCTGTTTGTCTCCTACTGAAAAATTCACAGTCCTTCGCAAAGATGCAACCGGAGGAGACATTGGAAATGACGAAGTAGAACGCAAATTTTGTGGTGAAATACCATCCGAAATGGATGTGATAAAAATGAAAATTTGTTGCAAAGTAGTAAATAGTTATTTCATTAACACAAAACATTTTAAAAAATTAAAATCTTATTATCAGTAGTTTTATTTAGAAATTAAAATAAAAAGTTATTTTATTAACAAAAACATTCTCATAATGAAAACTAAAAAGGTATTATATAAATTTTTTTCACTAACAAACATTTTTAATGTTAAAACTAAAATAATTTAAAATTCGTGAAGATGAAAAGTGATTTCTAACAATTACAAATACCGATATCGATTAATCGCAAACTATTAAACGCAGCTAATAGTACAGGAAAAGTGTCCAAACTGAACAATAACATAGTGAATTCGTTGAAACTTGACATATACGTTTAAAAATACATACCTATGTTTCAAGAAACTTAAAGAGTCCCGAACCGTAATGGGTGTGTCGGAGCTGCCTACTTGAAAAATCGTGGGATGAACTAGGTTTTCACATGCATAATAAAAATTGGCAATTGAACCATTTTCAAAAAATAAGAATATTTTCATTTATAGAGAAATATTAATTTTTGACTTTTTTATTAAATTTTTTTACCAATTTTACGTTTGTTTCCTTCATTTTTTGCTTGTTTATCTGTGAGTATATTCTGCAAAATGAAAAAGTACATAATCATTGTACAAGTGAGGATTATCGAGTTGTTTAAAATTTTATATATATTGAATGAAACACACTTTGTATCTAAAGAAGATCGGAATCGATAGCATATAAATAAATAATTTTATCCATGTATGAATTTAGACATCGTACTCCCTGACAATTTCCGTAAATTTGTAAGCATCTTCAACCTGCTTTTCTGTTGCGGTTGCAGGAGATAAGCTGCAATATTGATTCTGCTGTTGGCACAAAAAGTGTTGTCACAGGTTGTAAGGAGCCGTTAATTTTCTTCTATCCCCACTGTTGTGGATTTTTTTCATTGCCAAGCCATTTCTGAATTTTGTAGAATACTCGTAATGAATATTAAGCGACTGCCTCTGAAGTTGGTGGTAATATTTCCAACTTTGATTTTTGTTCGTGCAGCGATTTTTTGAATTGATTAAATCTGATGTATGAGTTGAGTGAGACATTTGTGATTTTCCTTGCACCGTATACAAGTAGGAGAAGAGTTTCACCAGCCTGTTTTACTTGTGAGGGGGTTAAATTCTTGCCATTGAAAGTTCTTACTACATTAACCAACTGCATTTCTTTCTGAAGAAGTTTGATGACTTTTAATTTTTCTTTCTGAAATATTCTAGACGTGGTATCATAACCACTGAAGGCATGAGTCAGTAAAATTGTATTTTTTTTTCTACTACCGTCTATATCAATGAACTTTGTAACCCTAGCAACACGCGCGATAACGAAAGTAAACATTCGAGTTACCTGGTTGCTAAAGCGTTGCTATCTACGAAAGTAAAACTTATGCGGCCAGGACAGAAAAGTAGAAAAACAAATTTTAAACGAAATTAATTCGTTCTATTTGAACAAATTAATACAACTAAACAATTTTGTATTAATAAAGAAAGGTCTTTCTAGGAAGTACGCCAACATTTTTGTCGGCACGTAGTACCCAACGTAGTACCTACCTACCTACCTCCATTTTAAAAACGCTTCATAAGTTTGCATATACCTTGCTTTCAATTTCTTGGGGTAAAACAAGGCACAAGCAATATTCCCATTTATATCGCCACAAAACATATGTATTGGTTTATTTTAGTTTGAAACCACCAGAAATTAAAATGTGTAATATTTCGTTGCCATGGAAACAATTTTCACAGGCAGCCTCCTAAACTATAAAATTTATTAAAAACGTCAATTAATTTCATGAAATAATTAGTTTTAAATTAGTAAATCCCAAAATTTTTTTCCGTATAGTAGAAAAAATATAATACATTTCACGATGCAAAAGCCCTTTTAAGTATTCGGTGTTTTTTGAAAGTAACCTTTCGCATCTAGTAATGTAAATAACTATTTTTATACGTTCTTGTCATTTCTGGATTTCTGACGAAGAAAGAATTTTCCATATAATTTTTCCTGTTCCTGGCCTTATGAAAAATCTTTTTCTTCTGGAGTTAAAGCGATTAATAGAACAAGGAGATCAACGTCCTCATCAACTAAGTACAAATGTTCGTCTATTATTTAATATTTCAATTGCTATTTTAACAATAGGCGAATCTACATCATCTACAGCTTGTTTTACAAACAATCCTTTGTTTTAAAGAATTTTTGGCAACATTGAAATTAATCGGATTTCGTTTATATCATTTGACAAAAACTTTTCTTGAGGGAGGGCTACGATTACTGAATATTGCCTAAATTTGGTTTTCACGTAGTTAACATACGTCGTACATATTTGGATGCAATAAATCCACCTTCAAATTACATAAATAATAAGTATAGAGTTACAAAGATTTCGCAATTTTCTTGCTTATTTGATTAATTTCGGTACATTTTGCATGTACTGTAACCGTGTGACTTACCATTGGATCAGGCATTGAGGGAGGAGTTGAACATATATTTTATTTTGCTTCTTTGTAAATTGCGAAAAACGACAAAATTTTAAGTTACATATGGTTTTCGGCTATACATATTTCGACGGGACAAAAGGAAATAAGCTGTTCGACGTGCTTCTCGATGTTAAGTTGTCTTGGAGATTGTTGGGCGTGACTTTTCTAATGCAGCGATAAATTTTTTTGTTTACTTTTGCTTAATCTACCTCATGTTAAAGTAATGACACTCAAACCTAGTCTAACACTCGGTAACACGTACAAATCAGATATCGGCAACCTGCCAGAGCAACCCCGATCCTAAATCCACCACTATGATTTGTCAAATTGCAAGTCATTGACAAAATTGAAAAAATTCCAAAAACAGGAAAACTTCAAATACTATTTCCAAACGAATTTCCGAGAAACTGTTTTGGTAAGAAATCCAAGGTAGAGGGTCGAACTTAGAACTACATCGTGAATTGCACGGTCACGCTCTGATTTTAGGCTCAATAGGAGTGAACGAAAAAGTGTAATTTTGACGTCTATCGTTCTGAAACCGCTGAAATCTCACGCGTTCCGTCATTTTGCAATGAAACTGATTTTCGACCCCCTACTAGGAAACTAAAAACATTTGTTTAATCCTGCTCTTGAAACATGCAGTTTCTTACTTGGATCATTGAGTACAAAATAATATTTTACTCAATGCTTGGATACAATACTCGATACAATTAAATGTCAAAGTGAAGGAAAGGCACTATCGAGAAACAGAAAATTGTTTCGGGGTCATGAAGTCGTCCCGGTTCCGTCCTAGGACCGATATTAAGAAATCATTAAATTTCGTTTGATCGACTATAAGGTGTAATCCATCGGACGCACTATGGATTTTTTGGCGAATTTTGCGAAAACACGAAAATTTTAAACCTTATTTCCAAACGAAAACAGCCAAACGAAAACAGCCGCCGGGCCGTTCTGGCAATAAATCCAAGCTCGAAAGTCCAACTGGAAAGTACATCGTGAATTGTGCGGTCCAGCTGCGATTTTGAGGGCAGCAGATCCTAACTAAAAAGTGACATTTGTGACGTTAACGAAAAATTTTAAAGTTTTGACAAGTCCTGCACGCGTATGAAATTTGGAGGGCTCTGCGCCCGCATTCGGCCTTTTTAATTTCGCAAAATTTACAAAACTCTTCGACATGGGGTATTGAAACGCTAATAACTTTTTAAATATTCAAAGAATCGCAACGAGATATAGCCGTTGGGATTTTCTCGACAAGAAGACGCCTATAAAAAAATAATAACATGACTGCCGGTACCACGCGATTTAGACAACCAATCAAAAATTGGTCACTCTGTTGTCGCCACTGTTTCTATAAGTCATGCTTCATAAAATGCAACATGAAACTGATTTTCAACCCCCTATACGAAAACAAAAACATTTCCAATGTTAAAATACGAGAAAAACAAATAAATTTTAAATCATTTTATTATACCGGGTGACCACGAAATGACGCTCGCCCTTATATCTTCTTTGTTTTACAAGATATTAATTTCAAATTTGGACACGTCAAATAACAGTTAAATATGCATTATTTCAACGGTTTTATCACTTTCCGTCGCTTCCGGTTTCACCGGAAATGGCACTAACTTTCGTTTTTTAAATGGAACACCCTGTATATTTTTACATTTTCGGATTCAGGAGGTCATTTTGAATACAGTTAAGGCATATTGAGATAAAAATATTATTGACAGACATTTTTATGAGCAAATTTAATTTTTGATGTAGGCGGCCGTGACCCCAAAAAAATGTTTTGTTTTGCTTCAATAATTAATCAAAAAATACAATTATGATATTATGTCGTATGACATTTGTGTTATAAGATCTTAAACATTTCGGAAATCGTTTTTCCAGAATAACTCATTTTTTTTAAATGGCACCATGATGACTCACTATGTTATTTTAATAAAGCATTTCATTACCGATAATTTGGTACCAAACACTTCATTATTTGTTCATATTATAATACATAAAAACTACATTCAACAAGATATAAATGAAAATAAAAATAGAATAAAATAGCAAAATAAATTTTACTATTCAGCCTAAATCCTCTAATGTCTTAAAAAGACATAAATACTCTTTTCAGAGCTTATTTGCAAACTATCTACATTTAACTGATAAAAATTTGGTCAGTACTACGAATGTAGAAAGCAAATAATTTAATAATTGCAATAAGCCCCACCAGACGGATTAATCCAAATAAGGACTCCCTCTGTTACCAGGCAGTGCAAGTCACATACCCATGGACCGGTTTCTGGCTTATTAGCCTTCATCAGCATGGTATAGGCAACTCACACTGCACGATAACAAAGGGACTCCAGATCTTGTCAACATCGATCGACATGAAGTCGGTAAGATGCGAATGTGGACCGTGGGGCCCTCTGGTGAAACTTATTGCAATGTGGATTTTGCCCAGACTAGGCTCGTATGAAAGAAATGAAATCCAAAGAAGTCAGAAATCCATAGAGGTAAACTTTAATAGAATAAAATAGCAAAATAAATTTTACTATTCAGCCTAAATCCTCTAATGTCTTAAAAAGACATAAATACTCTTTTCAGAGCTTATTTGCAAACTATCTACATTTAACTGATAAAAATTTGGTCAGTACTACGAATGTAGAAAGCAAATAATTTAATAATTGCAATAAGCCCCACCAGACGGATTAATCCAAATAAGGACTCCCTCTGTTACCAGGCAGTGCAAGTCACCAACCCATGGACCGGTTTCTGGCTTATTAGCCTTCATCAGCATGGTATAGGCAACTCACACTGCACGATAACAAAGGGACTCCAGATCTTGTCAACATCGATCGACATGAAGTCGGTAAGATGCGAATGTGGACCGTGGGGCCCTCTGGTGAAACTTATTGCAATGTGGATTTTGCCCAGACTAGGCTCGTATGAAAGAAATGAAATCCAAAGAAGTCAGAAATCCATAGAGGTAAACTTTAATAGAATAAAATAGCAAAATAAATTTTACGACTTCATGTCGATCGATGTTGACAAGATCTGGAGTCCCTTTGTTATCGTGCAGTGTGAGTTGCCTATACCATGCTGATGAAGGCTAATAAGCCAGAAACCGGTCCATGGGTTGGTGACTTGCACTGCCTGGTAACAGAGGGAGTCCTTATTTGGATTAATCCGTCTGGTGGGGCTTATTGCAATTATTAAATTATTTGCTTTCTACATTCGTAGTACTGACCAAATTTTTATCAGTTAAATGTAGATAGTTTGCAAATAAGCTCTGAAAAGAGTATTTATGTCTTTTTAAGACATTAGAGGATTTAGGCTGAATAGTAAAATTTATTTTGCTATTTTATTCTATTAAAGTTTACCTCTATGGATTTCTGACTTCTTTGGATTTCATTTCTTTCATACGAGCCTAGTCTGGGCAAAATCCACATTGCAATAAGTTTCACCAGAGGGCCCCACGGTCCACATTCGCATCTTACCGACTTCATGTCGATCGATGTTGACAAGATCTGGAGTCCCTTTGTTATCGTGCAGTGTGAGTTGCCTATACCATGCTGATGAAGGCTAATAAACCAGAAACCGGTCCATGGGTTGGTGACTTGCACTGCCTGGTAACAGAGGGAGTCCTTATTTGGATTAATCCGTCTGGTGGGGCTTATTGCAATTATTAAATTATTTGCTTTCTACATTCGTAGTACTGACCAAATTTTTATCAGTTAAATGTAGATAGTTTGCAAATAAGCTCTGAAAAGAGTATTTATGTCTTTTTAAGACATTAGAGGATTTAGGCTGAATAGTAAAATTTATTTTGCTATTTTATTCTATTAAAGTTTACCTCTATGGATTTCTGACTTCTTTGGATTTCATTTCTTTGAAAATAAAAATATTTAACACTGAATTTCTATCAAATACTAGGTGCCTTTGAAATGTAACGAAAGAAACAAATGAATAGTTCCATAGCTCAAATGTCAAATGATATTTAAATCTATGAGAATCAGGTATTATTATGCTGCGTATTAAAAAATTATGGTTTATTCACAAAGTGACAAAGTGGTGTTCTTGACTACTCTCTCTTGTCTCAGCTCCCGTTCTACACTTTCTTAGTGGATAGCGTTCTGCATATAAATCACGGGCTGCCAGACTATTTGTGCGACTTTCCCCGTATATTAACAGCATATCCACTTTGTCACTTTGTGAATAAACCATAATTTTTTTATACGCAACAAAATAATACCTGATTCTCATAGATTCAAATATCATTTGAGCTGTCAAACTATTTATTCATTTGTTTCTTTCGTTACATTTCAAAGACACCTATTTGATAGAAATTCAGTGTTAAATATTATGAGTTTATTTTCATTTATATCTTGTTGAATGTAATTTTTATGTATTATAATATGAACAAATAATGAAGTGTTTGGTACCAAATTATCGGTAATGAATTGCTTTATTAAAATAACATAGTGAGTCACCATGGTGCCATTTAAAAAAAATGAGTTATTCTGGAAAAACGATTTCCGAAATGTTTAAGATCTTATAACACAAATGTCATACGACATAATATCATAATTGTATTTTTTGATTAATTATTGAAGCAAAACAAAACATTTTTTTGGGGTCACGGCCGCCTAGATCAAAAATTAAATTTGCTCATAAAAATGTCTGTCAATAATATTTTTATCTCAATTTGCCTTAAATGTATTCAAAATGACCTCCTGAATCCAAAAATGTAAAAATATACAGGGTGTTCTATTTAAAAAACGAAAGTTAGTGTCATTTCCGGTGAAACCGGAAGCGACAGAAAGTGCTAATATGGTTGAAATAAAGCATATTTAACCGTTATTTGACGTATCCAAATTTGAAATTTATATCCTGTAAAACAAAGAAGATATAAGGGCGAGCCTCATTTCGTGGTCACCCGGTATATCCAATATTTGTATTATATCTACAGGTAGTTAAATACATGGATTACTGGATTTCAGAATTAAAAAGAAGTAAATACATTTGCTTATTAGCAAAATAATAAAATTTTCTATATTGAAGCCACGTTGTACCTAAGTATCTAATGTTATATACATATAATATTGAAGTCGTATTGAGTCTGCCGTAGATTCCACTGTACAGGGTGTCTACTCTAATTCCCCCCCCCCCCCCCCCCCTTCTACTGCCTTATTTGTGAAGATATTTTATAATTTTAAAATGTAGCCGTATCAGACATTTTCCGAATTTTTCAAATATAATATTCCGAGTAATATTCAAAATAGCTGTCAAAATAATTGACTATGAAAGTTATTGTGAATGTAATTTTTATATTGTTCATATTGTTTATATTGTTTTGTTGTATAACTTGTATATTATGATTAACGGGCAAAATAGGATATTCTGTAGAAGAAAGATGTGCAATGGTCGAAATGTATCTTTTGTGTAATAAAAATCAAGCTGCAGCATGTAGATCTCCCAGACTTCGGGTCCCTGCAAAACACACTTTCAAAAATGTGTATAATAAATTTCGAGCAATTCAGGGTGGTTTTTGTTTTATATGTATTTTGTTAAGTTATGTAAAGTTTATTTTTCTGTTGTTATTTTTATATTTAAAAAATAATCTTTTCGTGGTTAATAAAATACATATTTGATCTTAGAGAGATCATTAAGTATTTGATATTTATTGCTAAGGAACATTATTTTCGACAGCAAGCAGAGGTCCGACTTGACACACTCGTATCCAATACGAAAAGTCAAGCAACGACAAGCGCGTTTAGTATTTGGATGGTGACCATCAAAGAAGGACGTGTTCTCGTTTCCCCACTTCTAGCGGCTTGTATATCATAATATTGAGGATATACCATCCTTCGGAGGGGATGTAAAGCACTCGGTCCGTTGTCTATTAAATGTTATAGGCAAGTAAAAAATCCTTACTCTTAGTAAAATAAGAGGTTCGGCAAAATTTCCAGGTTGGGGGATGCTAGCTCGTCTCCTGGCGTCGGTGATTGGCCTCGGTAGCGGAAATAGGCCGACGTCAAATAATTGATTAAAAAAACCCATTATTTTGACAGCTAAAAGTCAACAATTAAGTCGGAATGCCAAGCCACCTCGAAAGTATGAAAACAAATATTTCTCATGTTTATCCTTGAATATCTCGACTTATTTTGATCTAAATTCAAGAGAGTTATATATTTTTAAAATCAGCTCAAAGTGTAGTACCTACTACAAACCTGTCAAGAAATATACAGAGTATTCCATTAAAAAAAACAACTTTTTTTTTCTCACCACCCTATATGTATTGGCGCTAGGTAATTTTGAATATTATATTTGAAAAATTGTCTGATAAGACTACATTTTAAAATTTTAAAATATCTTCACAAATAAGGAAATAGACTGAGGGGGGCAAAATTAGAGTTGACACCCTGTATATCGAATATTTAACTGGATACGATTTTTTAATTTCATTTCTTAATAGTTCAAGCTGAAATTGTTCGGCTCCCGTTTTGGAGCCATTTCCAAGACAGAGAGGGAAGAATGTCTAGGATGTATAAGGATTGGTTCATGTTCGGGGTCAGAATCTTTCTACTCCTCAGATAGAACCAGGGTCCGTCTGTAAGGTCTGATTACTTCTTAGAGAGGACTGAGAACAAGTGGCTGATGATATTTATAATGGGAATGATGGGCGGTATGTAGTGAGGGGTGCGTAATTAATAGGGACATTAGTGACTTTCTAGCAATAGGAAGCAGAAATCGTTATCCTATTTGTTTAAACAATAGGCAAGCTTCTTAATTTCTACCGCTTCACGAATTAATCGTATTATTAGGGAATATTTATCAAAGTCTATGTTATGTCTTATCTGGAGTAGGTATGGAATTAGGCATGAGGTAGAATCAAATTTTCTGATTGCTAAGCGAACTTTGGAAATAGTCAGAGCAAGGTATTTTGTAAGCACCATGTCAAAGTCCTAGAAACCAGCAATATAAAAGTCATATTTAAAACACAGCAAACTTTTCTAACTTAGTCAATAGCCCAAAAGACTAAATCCCAACGATTTTCATAGTATTTAAGAAATACATGCAAAATTTATAAGCTAGCATTCACAGATGTCCTTCAATTTTAGTTTAGCTCGCATGCCAAAAACTTGCTTAAAACACGCGCTTCGTTTTTTTTTAGTAAATATTAGGAATATTTTATTATGAATGTTTTAATGAGAAAAATATTCTTTATTTCTGAACTACACGAATTACATCTCGCGGTGTTGATAGTGTCCTAGTTAGTATACACTACAGGCTGATCCTCACATTGAAAACATCGAGAAGATTCGGAAGATGATTCATGAACAATTTTAAGTCAAATAGCGTAATAAATGTTTATGTTTCGTTCCTAAACTTAAATTGAAATGAAGAATACCACGTCAAGATGGCAATTCAGTAATGAAAAATAGTCAACGTGGCGAAAAATCTCCTATAAATATTCAACTCTATCTTAGAACCAAAATATAAGTGTAGGTTGTAGATAAGAATCAGAATATTTGCATAATGAATTTGCATATTACATAAATTAAATCTTCTTTCGCAACTTCTGCATTTCCTAAATATCATATTTCTTATTTCTGAAATTCTCCGATATACAGGGTATCCACAGGGTGTTCATAATTGAATTTCGAATATGTAGATTTAAAAACGAGTTTAAAAACATCCATAACTTTCTTATTTTAAATGAAACATCCTGTATATTATTTCATAATCAAATATACCTACAAGTGCTTTCTGACGATCCCCACACATGATATTTATTTTGAGTAGTTTTGAAGATATCAGCAATTTACGGTAATTTTTTGTTAAAAAAGGAACAAATGAAAGCGTTTTGTCAAATAATGTTTATCTATTTACACTTTTTCCTTATTCAGTAATAAATAATAGTAAAAAATAATTAATGCACATGTTCTCGAGCATGTTCTCTATTGGCTAGTGATAGGTAATTTTTGAAAATAAGTAAAGAGACAAACAGTTTAATAAATATATAACTAAAGTCTTATAGGTACCCACTTAAGTCGTAGTTTTCGATTATCACGTTTAAAACATATCCGATTTGAATGCAATTTTTGTCAGATTAATCTAAAATATGTATAAATTGTCGGAATGTTATTGTTAAAATTTTTTTGGATGCATTTTATATTTTTTCTGGCCAAATTTACTAACATTCCGACATTATTCATTGCTTCTAACTTTTAAATTAATTTTCCCCAACTCTTGGTATGAGCTGTAAATTAATTTATTTGAAAAATAAAAAGTGCATGTCTATGTCCGAAAAGTGTTGCCATCTCGCAGGAATTTGCAAACAAAATAAATATTAAGTGTGGCGGATCGTCAAAAGCACTTGGAATTCTTATTTGATTTTGAAATAATATACAGGGTATTCCATTTAAAATAAGAAAGTTATTGATGTTTTTAAATCTACATCATCGAAATCAAATTATGAACACCCTGTATATGAAAGTTGAAATTCTAATGCATCATTTCAAAGTTCGTATCTATCTTAAACAGCTGCTACAATAAAAAGTTTAAAATTATTTTTAATTTTATATACAGTGTGGAAAAAAGTCTGGAACACCTGAAATATCGCAAAATACGTTTTTCTCGAAAAAGACCCTCGAAGGGGCCAAAAGTTATTTTAAATTTGTCGTCTTTTGAAATACTTTAATTCTATGTACAGTGGCGTACGTTGAATAGGCCAAAGGGGGCGCCTTTTTGCATTTTATTCAAAACTTTTTTATGAAACATATTAAAATTTTTATACTACAATACTCAAAAAATGTGCTCTTCCATTATATTGAACAAAAAATAGGGGTTTTCATTTAAAAAAAGGCGCCACCTTTGGCCTCTTCAACGTACGCCACTGTACATAGAATTAAAGTATTTCATAAGACGACAAATTTAAAATACCTTTTGACCCCTTCGAGCGTTTCTTCAAGAAAAACGTATTTTGCGAGATATTTCAGGTGTTCCAGACTTTTTTTCCACACTGTATATGGCATTTCACTTTATGTTCTACACCTGTCAAAATTTCTAGAAAATTTTGAATATATTAAAAACTGCTCAAAAAAGGTATATGTTATGATATTTCATTGGAAAGCTCTTGACATTCCCTTATCAAATTTGGAATAATATGCCGGGTATTCCAACTTAACAAAGTTGGTTACTGCCCAGACTAAATGGAACACCCCATATAATTAAAAATATTTTTGTAATATGCAGTTTTGATTGCTGAACAACTTTTGTTTTAAAAATTTTCTTCCTTTCATAATATTTACGTTGACATCCTGTATAAAGTACAAACTCAAGTTTTGTAACCTAATCCTTAGAATGATTAGTGATACAATAATTATTATTCGATATTCTCTTGGCATAAAAATACTCTGTAAACTGTAATTTCCATAAATATAACGGCAATAAAATTTTTTTAACTTATGTGAAGTCATAAAATATTTTTTATTCAAATTTTTATTTGTAGTGTAAAACACCATTTTTCTCTATTTTTTCAAATTAGGATAAATTCATCATTAAATTAAGTGCCAAATAACTTTCAACCTGTCTGTAAAATATTGAATTTAAGATTATATTAAGCGGAACCAGACAGTTTGTATATCTTGATTAATTCACCTTTCAATTGTGTGTCATAAGCGTGTGTCATCTGTCTTGAACATTTGATTTGAACTTGATTTCAGTTCATAAATCTTCTATAGAAGGCATTATTAAATTGTCAAAATAAGTGAATTGTAAAATCTCTATACATTGAATAAAATTATAGATGATTGATTTTTGAGTTATATCGTTACTGATTAGTAAAATTAATGTACTCTCATTTTAATAATTTTCAAGAAATGTGTTGTAATAGTAGGTAAGTCGTAATACATAAATTAGTTTGTTTAAAAGAATTTCCTAAAATAAATTTCATACCGTTAGAAATTGACATAATGTCCTTTGTAAGAAAACCCCAAAACTGTTTCGAGGTTTTTTTTAAAGGATATTCTAAATAGTTGCCCATTTGTTGAACAACTAGTAGACACTGACGCATAAGGAAATGAAATGGGGTGAAGGCGATCGCTCCATTACCTCCCTTTTTCACTTTTCTCCTATGACGGAACTTCACCTTAAAGATGTTGATGTATTGCGATATAATTTATCAACGTTCTGAAGTCTTTTTTAAGACAAATGTCATAACTATATGATGCGGCAAATAAACAAAACTGAAGTAAACAAAAAGCTTTCAAACTTCGGGCGTTTTGATAAGAAAAAGTTGTCAAGGAATTTGAAAAATTGAAAGATTGCAGTTGAAGGCGCCAAATATATAGCATGTGAAAAATGATTTATAATAGATTATATTTTCAATTTATTTTGTTCAAAGATATCGGTATCGCTACCAGTTAGTGTGTTATACTAGAATGATTTAACGAGATACATATTATGTTTATTTGAATTTATTATATTTTATCACATTGGATCGCCGTTTGGATTTCATAATTTCATATATAAGAACAGAGACGAAACAATGAATCTGTTGCGAATGGGTAATATACATTGTATACGTAGAGTCCGGCATATGTATGAAATAAATCTTTTTCTTTTATGGTATTTGGTAAATGGGTAAATAAACGTTTCAAATAAATGGTTTCTTTCATTACTGTTAATATTTGGTGACTTTGAATCTTTTATATGCCTATAGTCTTGAAGTCTTATTACTGTGGCAATCAATTTTGAACCGCGATGTAACGCCCACGTGTTTCTGTGTGTTTGTTAATTTACAAGTTACTGACTTCTTTAAGGTTTAAGTTTGGCAAGTAATTTTCTTGCCCGCGATAAGAGGCGTGGTTTTGTGTTTCACATAAGGAATGTGGTATATATATTCTCCTAAAAAGTGCAATTTACTTTTTTAATAGCCTGGAGTTTGGACATCAGCACAAGAAAAGAATATCGCTGAACTGTCTAAATTATCTTTAGTTATTTGTTACTTTATAATACCATTAAACCATTTTAAAATAATCTTCCTCAGGGATGATAAGTATCATTTTTACGTAGATTCATTTATTGCTTTTTAATGAAAAAGTCACAAAACTGATTGCTTATAATAAAATTTTTGAGAGAACTATCCTTTTATCATTTTTCTGATAAACTGTCGTGGGTAAATATTTTCGTAGAATCTAATTCTTCTGATATATAACACAACATGAAAATTATTTTTAACAGATTTTGTTAAACATGTTACGTTGTTTTTAACAAATCATAATTAATATCAAAGGAAAGCTGAAAGTGTGCCTTATCTCGAGCCTTATCTCTTATTTTGTGTCCATTTAAAATTCATTAAAAAAATCTAATTAATGGTTTTCCATGAATTTTAAAAGTGAATGAATTAAAAAGAACTTTGGGTACATAGTGACAAAACATATGCCTATGCGTCAAATCCAATGCCTACTTAGATTAAAAAACGAAAATCCGCACTTGTGTTTTTCAGTTTTTTCATAACACGTTCGTGGCCACCCGCTATATTTATATCGATTTATATGATCTAGTACTTTATTTAATTAAATCTAAATTCTTAGCAAATATTATTTTGCGGATATCAAAAGACATATGGACTATTGAAGGGGCTTTGTCAAATATAAATGGAATATGAATAAAGTAACAAAGCTGTTACGAAAACGTAGCCCACTCGTAAGGATTTTGTGTCGATGACACTTCTTTTGCATTGTCTGAGATAATATTAGTTAAAATCCCACAACGAAAGATCAAAGAACGTGAGGCTGAAACGTTTTTATTTAAAACTTTGTAAATCTGCATTTGAATAACATATCAAAGACAAAAACGCGCAGCGAATTTAATAAAGCGGAAAATACCACCCAAGGGCAATACTCTCATCGATTCCTTGATACACTTTTAATGCTTTAACGTGTTCATTTTATTTAATCTTTCAGTGTATTAAGCAAAACTGCCATTTTAGCAAGTCTCACGCTTCGAATAATACCAGAGCGTGTATGATCACACAGTTCGAACCTGTTCCTCGAATACTATAGTTCTTACCCGCCCTACTTTCAGTGGCGTCCGACGTTCGGTGCTTCTTGGTGTCCACTCTTCACATTTATTTTCGTTTTGACAGTTATAAACTATCGTACTATATGTTTGTAACTATTATGTATCTTATCCTAAATTTTACGTATACAAGTCATCTACAGTTTCCTTTCCGTCCGATATCACTAACATATTTTAATTTGCTTCGGGATGGAATCGAACTATCGATCTTCACTATTCAATAAATGGATATTAATTTATCTATACTCACGCGATTACCGTGCCATGTACTAAGTTTCATTTTTCTCTAGTTATTGAGTCAAAGAATAATTATTTCACATGATGCACTGACATCATTAAGACTGCGACATTTGCATAAACAGATATTTAAGAAAGTATCACTAATATTAATATTAACATGACTACATAACTTCAATTACATGTCAAACAGTTCAAAATATTCGTTAGTTGGACGTTCTACTCGGAATCTGAAAGCTTATAATATAAAACATTTTATCGGTTTCAGGATATTAATACTTTGTTTACAAATACAAAAGTAGGCTGGTAAGTAAATCTTAAGTAAAGTTGTACAGTAATATTTATTGCCATGCCAACAGCTTGTACGGTAATATTACGATACAGATCTGTCAACAACTGTCAACAGATGAAATAATAAATAATGAAATTATAGGGCTATTTATTAATACAAACAGACAGAAAACTCCAAACAATAATAATTAAATACTGAAATGTATCACTACTGCTCCTGCTTCTTATGATATCTATTAATAATGTCTTTATTTTCTGAAACCGACAAATGTTATGAATCACAACAGCCTTAGACGCTCTACAAGCTCGGATTTCAAACCGACATCTACGGCAGTTATGATACTCATGACATTCCTAGATATGTTAATAGCTATTAATGGTAACTAAAGACTAATACGATTAGTATGTATCTACTACATACTTAATGAGGTTTGATTACTTCCGAGAAGAATTAATAACAATGGATAAGGCTTCTTAAAATTTATTTATACGTATAATTAATTTTGTTTACTTAATGGAATAGTTAAATTGATTGACTTTAGAAAAACAATCAGAAATATACTAGCTGGACAATCTTACACTTTTACTTCCTTATGAGAATAATACAATTTATACTGTGAAAACACGCGATAATAGAAATTGAAAAGTGAAAGGCATTTACTTTTACCCGTTTTCTACTGACATTGATATTGCCCATCGTTGATGGTGTGCCGGCTTCCCCTTTTCAGTAAGTCATTCCATTTCGACCACGACTACCACGACCAATAACAATAACTCAGATCTGATTGCTACCATGGTGGAAGTAATCCGTGATTGAGTTGTTGATTGATATTTCACTAAAATATTATTGTTTATAGTTTGTTTGTGGCGGGTAGTTAATATTCATTGAACTTAATTCTGGGAATCACGCCAAATTCTAAAAAATAAGTAGAAATAAGAAAATTGCCAAAATATTGTATTTATATTCATTTAGAACTATATAGAGTGGTTTTCTGGGGCAAACTGTTGAGGTTTGCCTTTAATACTACACTTTTATCTTGACATATTTTGGCAATTTTCTTATTTCTATTTATTTTTTAGAATTTGGCGTGATTCCCAGAATTAGGTTCAATGAATACTAAAATATTATTTTCATACCTCGGTCTGTTTGTAGGTATATTCGATAATTAAAAATGATTAGAAATATTTGGATGTGCAATACTTGGTCATTGAAAGAGTAGGGACAGTAAAAATTATTGTAATTCCAAAAATATTCAGTATGGCTTAAATTGGTTATTATCCTGGTTGTTTATTAGAGATATAACCACAATTTCAGGAAATAAAAAAAAAAAAATAAATAAAAATATGCAGACTTATCTTTAAATGACCTATTATAGAAATGAACTATTTACCATTGCTATAGCTATTTTAATTATAAACAAATTTCACAAAAATGTATATAATTAAAAAAAATCTAACTTATTTATTGTAGGTATACTCGTAATCGTAATACTTTGATAATGTCTCCGTGAATGTTTCTGTCCAAGTGCACTGAATCGTTATTTTAAACCTTATTGTTTACATGCACACTGTAACTGACAATAATGAACGAGTTACAATGGTTACGGAGATGTAATTATTAACACTCAACCTACTACTTACAATCTTAACATGATACATGTACTATTGGTAAATTGATTGTGTTGCTGTGGCTTTGAAATTCACCATTTCCTCCCACTGACCGTTACGAGGGTTGGTAATTTCTGTTGTACTGAAAGGAAAATCACAGAGCTTCATAGTCACACAACCTAGAACTGAAAATGTAAAGCCTTCACTAGTTAAAAACACATTGTAAACTGAAGCAAACTAGAGGATTTATAGAGTATAGGGTAGGTATATTCGCAAATTATTATTATTATTTACTTGGCATTTTCCATTGTTTAGGTTGCGATATGGACAGGAAACATAGTTAGGATACTTATATAAATAAATAATAAGTAATTAATAAGGGGAACGTTATATTTGGAAAACCTTACTTACGAATACGATATTTGTTACCATATTAGTGAAAACTAATCAACTAGATATATTTTATACAGTGTATCCCAAAATCACACCTAAAGGGCTCTTAATAGCGGATTCTTTATAATGTCTGAGACAAAAATTCTATTACAACTATTTCCTTAATGGTTTTCAAATGGAGTTGATATTAAAGCTTCACAAAAATTTGAAATTTTGTATAAAGTAGATATATCATTAAATAATGTAAGTGTCAAGGTGTTGCTGCAGTCGTGAGCTTACTCAAATTTTATTAATAAAAAACATCACATTTACTTATAAAAAATAATGATTCCCTTAGAAAAGAAGAGGAGCGGTTTAAAGAATAAATCAAGTATATGCTTTTCAAAATGAATTATTTTATATTGTTTATCTATTTTTGAAAGCAACCGCCCCTTCTGTTAATGCTGCTTCATTTTAATTTAAAGTTTAAAATCTAATGGTTTCTGTATCCTCTTGAGGAAAATAAAGAAGTTCAAAAAACTTATATAACTTTGATGAGAGGGTTGAAGCTGAGTTGTGCGTGACTTGTTTGCAACGCAGTAAATATTTTATTTCTACCATATAATTCGGTACTTGTTAGTATCGGCTAAATGAGTAGTTATTTTACTTGTATTTGAGTGGTGCTGATTTTTATAGAAATTAGAAAAATTAATATTCCTCATTACATCTAAATACCTACATATGTAATATTATTTCGAAATAAGGCCTAATTTTTCAATCCAGGCTATATTTTTGTAGATCCAGCTAGATCATAGGAGACTCGGCCAGTTATGGCAAGATAATAATAATAATAATAATAATAATAACATGTCTTTATTTATATTAAAGTAGTATATAATATACATAATATAATACAAATAGATGGCGGTATTCATACTGCGTATGCTCTTCCATTACAGATTACAGATTACAGATCAAAAAATAAATTTACATAATGAGAATGGTGAATTTCTACTTGCAATAGGTAATCGAATGGAAACCCATAGGACCTATATAAGGCCCTGTTAGGAACTCACTACTCACGAATTGAGATGGTCTAAGTATAGTACTATGCGCGAATTTTAAATGAAGATTCGAATCATTACAAAAAAGACTTACGACGTATATTCCTATTAAAAAAATTAACCTAGAGCCTACTGGGCACACATAAGGCCTCAGTAAAAACACATATATTCAAATCCACTGAATTATCCTAATTACATATAAGTATGTTAAAAATGAAAAGTTATCGTTGAAAGAAATGACTTAAGGCCCATAGGACCCACATGAGGCTTCTCAACCAACAGCTGGTCATTATAGCCTGTCACGAGTCAAGCAACTTTTGTTTCAACATAATTATTTTTACGATACCCTTCAAAATATTCAGAGGTCCCGACTTTTTTCGCACACCCTGTTGTATACGTGTGGATTGTGGGTGTTCCAAGAAGGTCTATTATAATTTATTGTAATTACAAATAATATTTGCCTTGCGAAGAATGTTACTTTATTTTCCTATTCATTCATTTCGTAAGTAAACCTTTCTGAAGATATTCCTGGGTTTTCCAGATTCTGAAATACCTTGTGCGTGTATATGCATGCATATGTGTGTAATCAAACCTTATAAAGTTCATATTCATAAATAATTTAGTGTTGTTGAATACCGAATATGATATTTCCATAAAGAATGCGGTTATTAAAAAAAAGGAATTGTTACAATCCTGGGAAACACCCAGTGATGTAAAATTGTAATTTACCGTATAAATTACGAAATTATTTACCGTAATATACGGTAATTTACCAATTTTTTATTACCGTAAATTACGTCGTAAATCATAAGCTTATCTTAAAAGCTATTAAAAACAGGTTTTCTTTATTTATTGTTTTATTTTAAAATATTTATATACTTTTTAAGTAATAACGTAATAATAATTTTTTAATCTTATATTAATATTCTATGTATTGAATATTAATTCCCAGAAGATTCACTAAAAAATATAAATTACCTGGTAATTTACCAAAAAGATAAATTACTTGGTAATTTACCAAAATTACTTGGTAATTTACCAAAAAGATAAATTACCTGATAATTTACCAAACAGATAAATTACCTGAGAATCTATTCCAGGAAAAAAAAGTGGTAAAAAACCTTGGTAAATTACCGAAAAAATATATTACCGTAATTTTACATCACTGGAAACACCACTATTGCCAGACCACGGTAGGTATGGTAGAGACTTGGCACTGGCACTTAGATATTATTAATCCGATATCCAGGCACAGTTTTTGGGAAATTTTGGCGTGTGTTAGTGCAATTTTATCAAAAACAGTGAACAGTGAGGTGATGACTAATTAATCCCATTAATAAAAAAATTATTTTAAGAGTTAATAGACCATGAACAATAAGCATTCACAGTTTCAATCGATATGATGTTGAGCCAAAAACCGGCGCTACTTCTACCTATTCTTTAAACTACTATTATTTACTTAATAAATTCTAATATACCTAACTGTCGACGCTGAAAAATTAATATTAAAAGAGATTTGCCTGTCTTAAAAACACATTGGATCTTTCGAAATTAATATTAACGTATTTATTTATTTTTCTGTCTTGTCTCTCATGAGAGCGATTTCCCTCACATATGTGGGACTTCATTGCTGAGATTCGCTTTCGATAGTAGTTACTCTAGAGAGAAAGAAAACCTTTCATATATTTTATTCACTAAGAGTATAGAAGGCTCGATAAAATGTAATTTATGAAGTTCTAATCAACTAAGTAAGAATTTATCCTTATAAAGGTAAAGTATCTTTCCTTAGAATACGAATAAACACTATACTTATTTGATTTAGCTTGACACACGTCTAGTATAAACCCTATACAACATGAGGCAAATGTATGGAATAAATTCATTATTAGTTCCTAGTTGATATTCAGTAGTAATGTTTGTATGTGTTTTATTAGAGTTTTATCAGTTTAATGTTTTTATCCATTATTTTTAATATATTGACAACAATAAACTATTTTAAATTGTCCTGAGGATGAAATAAATTATTTCGAAACGTCGACATTATTAAAAAACAGTTTGTTGTTTTGATTATTGGCCTCAATCCCACCCAAACCTAAGGAAAATAAATTCATTATTTCAAAAATAGACGACTTTTGAAAAAAATCCTAAAACACGTCAATTTTAATTTTTCAAGGGCCATGTCATGATATACATGTAACAGACGTTACGTCACCAGTGTTGGCGTAATGACGTAATCGACGTATTTTTTAAATAGAAACAGGGGTCATGAGACACCTCATTTGAAATGGATCCAACGGTATAATTATTCGAATATTTATTTCTACAGGGTCAACCAAAACTGTTTATTTAGTAAAATACAATGAAATTATAAGAAATATTCAACTGATGACCTTCAGCAATGATGCAATGAGAAAGCGGGGCAGTAAATTCGCAATTCTTCCAGATTATTTGGTCGACGTTGATAAACTTTGCTGTTCAAGTATCCCCATAAAAAAAGTCTAACGGAGTCAAATCTGGAGATCTTGGTGGCCATTCGATTGATCCTCACATCACTATCCTAGGAAAACGTTATTTAAACTGATTCAGTTGTGGTAACAGATAACCCTTAAGAAATTCTCGATATCAAGGACAAGTTTTCCTCAAAAAAGTATGGCCCTGTTATCTAGCTGTTTATAATTCCGGCCCAAACATTCACCTTTCCTGGATATTGTGTACCATATTCCTCCATCCAATGTGGATTTTCACATATTTTATCAGTCAATGTATTATTTTTTCTGAACCAATAAAAATAGTAGAAAACGCTACGATGTTCTTTTCCCAGTGGCGGTCCTTAGCATAATTTAGTTCAATGAATGAGCATTTATTGAAATCGAGATTAAAATTTCATTCTACTTGAATAAATACATTACTTTGGTCCTTAGCATAATTTAGTTCAATGAATGAGCATTTATTGAAATCGAGATTAAAATTTCATTCTACTTGAATAAATACATTATTTTGGTTGACCCTGTAGAAATAATAAATATTCGAATAATTATACCATTGGATAGACGTTAGGAGACCTTTTAAATGAGGTGTCTCATGACCCCTGTTTGTATTTAAAAAATACGTCGATTACGTTATTACGCCAACACCGGTGACGTAACCCCTTCAAAAACTAAAATTGACGTGTTTCAGGATTTTTTCAAAAGTCGTCTATTTTTTAAATAATGAATTTATTCCATACATTTGCATCATGCTGTATACAGGGTGATTCACGTTGACCGCCTATTAGAAGTATCTCGAGAAAGAAAAAAGATATCGACTTGAAATTTTGGTTATGGTCCTAACTGGGTAGGATCTATTTAATGAAAATATTTTCAAAATGGTGCCATTTCCGGTTATATCGGAAGTTGACCCCAACTTTGTTATTTTAAATGAGATGCCCCCATTTTCAATTTTTTTTTAGATTCCACGGAAAATTTAAAGGTCACTTCATTAAAGGTTCCCTATGTCTAAAATGAATATTTTCTGAGATATTAATTTTATTCGCAAAATATTGACGGAATAGTTGTATAATGTAAAAATCAATATCTCAGTAACAATTAATGATAATACGTTGAATTTTTTATTGAGGTAAGACAAGGTATTGGAGCTCTATCCATCATGTAATAAAATTGTAAAAATCTCAGCTGCAAAGTTTGAATATTCCAATCAGTCTACATAAAATATTATTAAGTGAATTCAATATATAATTAAAACATCATTGTGTAGCAATATTTTGTTTTTAAATGATATAAGTACGATCTATATTGTATTTTCAAGGCAGGCTTTCAGAAGCCGTATATCTTCTGTTCTTGAATCTGCCTATTCATCCAGTAAAACGATACTCTTCGAACTAGCTAGTTATTCATCCAATTAATTTAGTCGTCGTAGACTATTTTGATAACCAAATGGGCAAATATATATGCAACTCCCAGTCTAGTAATGTATATTTAGAGTATATGAATTTATTATTACTGACGCGTATAGAAATTATATATTTTGATTCTTCGATTCTTAAGCATTCGCAAAGTTGTTGATTTTAATTGATTATTTTGATTTCTTTACATTTTGACCATATTGTTGTGGTATTTTACTTGGTAGTGAAAGAAAGCTTAGTTCACCTGAATTCCTCTATTTATGCGTCGTCGGTAGTAGGTGGGGCTTCGTTTTGGTGACGTTGCGTGGTAGGTAATGTTATGTGATGCAAACACATATCTCAGCATGCAACGGCACCAAGTTGGAGCCCCATCGATCTTCAGAAGACCGTTACACGATTATCGAAACATCAAGTTTTCATAATAACCAACAAAGAATCCGGAAACTCTTCTACAAAAAAAAAGTTACCTAATTTTAGTCACAGCATTTAACATCAAATTTTATTCACAAGTAGCGTCTGTTGATGTTAATATGAAATATTGATATGATGATATTTAATTTAGCTGTAGAGGTGATAATTAATTTTGAGTGGTAAGTAGGTATTATCAATATTTTTTTATCAAAATTCGGTAATAGGTGGCACAATATGTACTCGTATATTAGTATCGACAATTCATGGAATATATTGTTTTGAATAAATCTCTAATCTCTAATAAGTCTTTAAAGTTTTTGAAATTATTCTGATATTGGGATTTTATCTACATGCTTTTTAAAATTATTTTATATTGTTTATCTATTTTTAATGGTTAAAATCTAATGGTATTCTGATATTAAAATTTTATCTACCTACCTACATCTTGATTGCACTTATCAGTTTTATAAATCTAAATAAATTTAAAATCCATTCCAATCCATTCGATTTTGGCCGTGTACATTTTAAATATTACCCTCAAGCTTGGCTATTACGCCAGAACAAAAAATTACTGCGGTACCGCTGATTAATTTCAGCAAATTAAATTTTCCAGCTCTTATCGGTTAGATCAGACAATCAAAGCGCATTGCGTGAAAATCAGTATTGTGGGAAACTAAATTTATAGCTGAGAGACAATACAATGCAAAAAACTACCGCATTGTCGATGAACGCGACCATGCAGTAAACGATCGAACTAGCTGAGTGGTCAGAAAACAAATGAACTTTTATTTTTATCTGATTCCATAGCTACCACTTTCATTAGTCTCTGATGAGATTGGAATGCCACCAGCTTGTCTCAGCATTTAAAACAGTTTCGTTAAGTCCTCATTTAATTTTGGATTCCGCAGATTACGCTGTCCGGAAAGATATGGTTGGGGTCGATTCAGATTATCTTTAGCATTTGAAACTGAAGGTAAACGAAATATATCACTTGAGATTCTCAACGAAAATAAATGTTCAAAATATACATACTGTAACGAAGTGAATTTTAGCACCGACGTATTATTAGTTTGTAAATCAAATATAATTTTAAATGTATAAAACAGGCAGGTAACAAATATTAATTTACTTCAAATTAAGCCTTCTGAACCGCGTCTTTTCCGTTTATATATTTTTAAATTATGCCGCAACGAATGCAATAACCCCGGTTTTGATTTAGTCATTCTTTGTGCAAGAAAATGCATCGACTGCAGTACCAGCTGCACCGCGCCAACAAGTGTACGATGCTTGAGTTAGTTTCGCGTACAGTGCGCAAGTTGGGTAGGGGTACGTGTCAGAAGCCGGCTACAAAACTAACACACCCGTCGTTTAACGTTCAGTTGAGCTGACGCTCCATCCTGACCAGACCACCAGCCGAGAACGAAGTCCGAACCGCCTCACCGCCTTGAAGGAAGCTCCGCTGCTAGAAAGAGTAAGACAGATTAGGTTAATCCATTTTATTTGACCGGTAATTTTATTTCAATTATTTTTCTATGTATGTTCGAATTGTTGTGTATGATCCGCGCTTAACGATCCAGTAAAGGGAATAGCTATTTAATAGTTTTTCAAGACCGCTTTACCAAATGGATCCATTGCAGACCGCTCCGTAGTGCCATCGCCCGCAACGTCAGTCAAGCTCTGTACGAGGAAGTCATAACCCGCTTTGGCTGTCCTCGCACTGTGATAAGCGACAATGGTACCCAGTATGATAGCCGTCTATTCCGTTCACTGCTGCAAAACTTAGGCATCCAGCACAGGTTTACACCGCCGTACACACCGCAAGCCAACCCAGTAGAGAGAGCCAACCGCACAATCAAGACGATGATAGCCCAGTATTGCGAGCAGGATCACCGGAAATGGGACCTGTATCTTCCAGACTTCCAGTTCGCACTAAATAGTTCCAAGCATGACAGCACCGGATTCTCCCCGGCGTTCCTGAATTTCGGCCGAGAATTGGAACTACCGAAGGCTATCTACCGACAGCATACAGATGGAGAAGAAAATCCTGTACCTGAACCAGATAATACCGACCAGCACCGAGACCGATTTCTGAAGTTGAAGGAGACATTTGACTTGGTAAAAATCAATCTAGCCCGCGCTTTCACGACGCAAAGGCACTATTATAATCTCCGCCGCCGCGAATGGCAATGCCATGTCGGTGATCGCATCATGAAGCGCGAAAATCCGTTATCTTCCGCCGCCCGGGGCTTCGCCGCCAAGTTAGCTCCCAAGTACTCCGGACCGTACACCGTCACGAAAGTCGTCTCTCCTGTGGTTTACAACCTGCGATCGGCCACGGGCAAAAAGCTCCATCACATACACATCAAGAACCTGAAACCCGAATAAGACCCGAAAACCGAAGTTTCCGTAGAAGACCAGTGATGCTTCACCGATCCGACCGTTCTACCGTCAAAACCGAACTCACCGACCGTCAAGGCCAGTTTTACGCTAGGCCACCGCTAAAATTTACTTGTTACTAATTTTCTTTTGTATTTCTAGCTATCCCCGTCCCCCATAGGACATCCAGACCGCTGCCGTCCCTAGGAAACACCAGGCTGGCAACGTCACCAGGGAAACACCAAGTTTCACCGAGGGAACACCAAGTTTCACCGACCAGGCACCCGTTTAGTTTTATTAATTTGCTTTGGGTAAATATGAGTTGTTTTATTATTTTTCTGGTTAGTTAATCTGCTAAATCCGGGAGTCGCAGATAGGAGAGTTTTTTATTTTAGTTTGTAAAAGGCGAACATACCCTGCAAATAAAGTTTTACGTAACCAGAATAGTGTATGCGCCTTAAGTAGCCGTAGGGAACCGTTAGATTATTCTTTTTTTTTATTGTTATTATTTCGACTCCCCGGATAGAGAGAAAAAAAAATTGTAAAATTGAAAATTTTTCATTTTTTTTTACCGAAGTAAGAGGGGGGTGTAACGAAGTGAATTTTAGCACCGACGTATTATTAGTTTGTAAATCAAATATAATTTTAAATGTATAAAACAGGCAGGTAACAAATATTAATTTACTTCAAATTAAGCCTAAGTAAATATTAATTTACTTCAAATTAAGCCTTCTGAACCGCGTCTTTTCCGTTTATATATTTTTAAATTATGCCGCAACGAATGCAATAACCCCGGTTTTGATTTAGTCATTCTTTGTGCAAGAAAATGCATCGACTGCAGTACCAGCTGCACCGCGCCAACAAGTGTACGATGCTTGAGTTAGTTTCGCGTACAGTGCGCAAGTTGGGTAGGGGTACGTGTCAGAAGCCGGCTACAAAACTAACACACCCGTCGTTTAACGTTCAGTTGAGCTGACGCTCCATCCTGACCAGACCACCAGCCGAGAACGAAGTCCGAACCGCCTCACCGCCTTGAAGGAAGCTCCGCTGCTAGAAAGAGTAAGACAGATTAGGTTAATCCATTTTATTTGACCGGTAATTTTATTTCAATTATTTTTCTATGTATGTTCGAATTGTTGTCTATGATCCGCGCTTAACGTTTTAGTGGCTTAATTCTAAGTCAGTACAACGTCACGAGTAACGTTCCGGTTTAGAGCAACATTGTGCTTCCGAGTATAGTGTCTTGCTAACCTGCCAATTTGACGTGTGTAATCGCTTACTGGCAACGTTACCAAGTCGTCGTCGTTATTTTCTGGCCTAGTCCTAAATCGCGTAAATCAGTTATCCCCGCGCAGAAAACTCGACGTCTTGACGGCCTGCTGATTTGACGTGTGTAATCGCTTAACAGCACTGTCGCCAGGGCGTCGTCGATATTTGATTCCGCTCCGCGTTAATAAAGTCTAATAACCGCGAAACTCGGCGTCTTGACGGCCTGCTGATTTGACGTGTGTAATCGCTTAACAGCACTGTCGCCAGGGCGTTGTCGATATTTGCTTCCGCCTGCTCCGTATTAAAGAAAATCTGTAACCGCGGAAAACACGACGTTTTGACGGCCTGCTGTTTGACGTGTGTAATCGCTTAACAGCACTGTCGTCAGGGCGTTGTCGATTTTATTGTTATTAACTTCAGTTAGTTCGCGTCTTTCCCCCTGGGCAGCCAGAAAAATTAGTCCGCGTGTTCCGTTATTTCCATGGTTTTTTTTTTATATAAAATTGTTCTTGTCATAAAATTAACTGTTGAAAAATAATTCGAACATATGTCTTGCCTGTAAATTATATTGTCTTGTCTGGTCAAATAATGGATTGCCAACCGAGCTTTGCTAGTAGCTTTTTGTAGATAGAGCTTTTTACCTGCCGCACGCTTTCCGTTTAACCGTTTTTAACCGTAGAAGCAAATCTACGGTTAAAAACGGTTCATTTGCTTGCCGTTTTTCCGCTTAATAACCGTAGTTTGCCGCTTTTAGTTTTGCCTAGCCTGCCTGCCTTAAGTTTTGATGTAAATATTTGTGCTTATATTTATTTGTACTGTATTTTAACCGTAATTATATTAAATTAAGGGCCGGTCTTTTCACCTCCAATTAACTTTATCCAGCAGTTATTTACCTAGGATACAATTGTTACAACAATGAAAATCAACAACTTTAACTGCCGGATAAAGTTAATGGGAAGATGAAAAGATCGGGCCTTATTGTATTAATTCCTGAATAAAACTTGTTCTGTTTTTAATTCAAAATTCTGAGTTTTCTTTATAGGTTAATTAGACCCCTGGCTTAACCGTGTCTTCACTGTAAGCTACCTGAAGCCTCTATTATCCTGCTAATAGAGTAAAGTGGTCTTTCTGCACTCTAAACAGAAAGTGGCGCCCGAGACACCGTCCTAAAAAAACACCGCCGCCCCTCAGGCGTCAAAGTAACCTCCTTCGAACTTCCGCCATTAACGAAAGAAGGTTACAATACATATCTGTTAATTGCTTTTTTGAGGATTAGGCGATAATTCTGCAAAATAATTATTTATTAAATAAAGACAAAAAATAGTTTTTGTAATTCTGTTTGCAAAAGTGGAGGGGATCCTAATAACGTATCTGTTTTTTTTAAGTAAGATTTTCGAAATAGGTATCTAAATACCAAGTGGTCACAAACTATCGACAACAAAATGTGATGTGGCATTGGACTGGAAATTCTCTTAAAAATCGTAAATATGCTACTTGACGTATTTTTGTTCCAAAAACATATAGGTATTTATATATTTAAAATGAAAAGTAGTAAAGTTGAGGACTGGGACCGCTATTTGGTTTTTCACACTAAAGACTCTGATAAATTGGGATTCATTTTTTATAGTGTTTGCATATCACTAGTTTATAATAAAACTAGTGTATTTGTTAGTTTTTTGTTTGTGGTAAGGTTTTATTAGGCCGATATTCAATAAAAGTTTAAGTATTAAACTGAACCTTGCCCAGGCTAGTCAGTTGTCGGAGGCAAGGGCGTGGATAAGGGTTAGATACGACAAAGCTTGGTAGTTAGGTGTAAAATTTCAAAAGGCTCGGAGGGCGCCAGGTCCTTATAGGAAGAACCGAGAAAAGAAATAATAGAGATAGTATAAATAGACTATATTGATCAAATAGTATGCATGTATATATATAAACAGGGTAAAATTATATGGTTAACACTAAATACTTATTGTAAAAGGACGGACAATTTCGTTTACACTACGACTAGATTGACATGAAAACAAAAAAATGTGTGGTTATATTATCTGAGACACGGAACACTCCAGATTTTACTTACAACGAAATACCCTTGTATCGTGCGCGGTTCGCGAGCAAAACTACGAGATGAGAATGATATATGACCCTAGCAGTCAGCGTTACTAATCTACGTGGAACATTATCTAACCTTAAAATAAATCCAAATGAATGAAGAAAAATCCGATGTGACTCGGTTAATTAAAGGATTCAGCTACAATTCATAATATAATAATCCATACTTCATAACATAACCTCTTGACTTTCCCAATTCCAAATCCAAATGTCAAACAAACTTATAGCCTCGCCGCTATAACAGGAAACAGCTATTCAAACCATTACCATTTGAGAATGCAACAGGTGTCGTGGGCATTCAATACATTTAAATTGCTTGTGCGTGTATAAAAAATTTGAAGCCTCCAAAAAAAACTTGAACGCATAAAAAACGTACTAACGGTGGTATCTTGCGACGCCGAGCCAATTAATTAAAGTTGAAACGGGTGAATCTTCATAATCACGTGGAAATGTGAATTAAATATCTGCATTATACCTCGATGACTCCCATTATTAACGGTTACAAAATTTACTACTGAATACTGATACAAGATATAAAAATCACTAGTAAAAAGGACGAAAAATTATAATAATATAATAAAAGATAGAATTATAACTATAATTCATAATTCATAATCAAAGATAGAATTTATAATTATGATTCATATTAAACGATAGAATTTATAATCCATAATAAACGATAGAATTTATAATCCCTAATAAACGATAGAATTTATAATTCAATTAGGACGCCTAAAAATAAAATTTAGATATTAGATACCGGTTAACTAAATAAATAATAAAGTATATTACCATTTGTGACAAAAATCCAACAAAGTAATTGAATAAAATTACTAAATCAATAATATCGACTATACGTCTTCGAAGTGTAAACGAAAAGGAGCTTGGATTGTCCCGGCGTTAGGCACGCGGCGTTTCGATATGCGCAGTTGTTTCTCTCACAGGTACGGCTTTAGGCGGTGGTTAATTTAGCTATACGTTATTTTAATTGAATATTTCGAAATCCTGCAGTTTGACATTAGGTTTGTATTGGCTATATCTCTAATAATTTAAATGCAATGTACTTGTAACGTGCATTGATAAATGGACCGTTACAAGTTATATCTAATCAGGCGGTATAAAGTCTAATTCTTTAAGCCATATTGTTAGTGGCAATCGAGGTGGCAATAATGCTAGTCTCTCTATAAGCAACATTTTAATTCAAATTACATAACTATCGTATCACAACCGACAAATAAATTGTGTCTACAAGCTCACCGTTTCACATTCTGGTAATTCAGTTCTGTTCTGTATTTAAAATATTCTCCAATAACTTGCCCATGCTATTTCGTACATTTACTTGTATAATGTGTATACGGAAAATTGTTGTATTTTGAATGACGAGAAGCGTGACGTATAAAAGGGAACATATTATGCAGGCGATACCGTTTGTATGAATTTTGACAATGAGAGTTTTGCAGCTCGTTATGCGAGTAGGCGTGATTAATGTTGTCGCGTTATTCATTTAATCTTACAGGTCGTTTAAAAAATATTAAAATTATGGAATAATCAGATTCCATAAAAGCAAAAAAATCATAAATCTGAATATTCCTCGGAATATTCCGTAATTTAAATATTTTTCGATATTTTTTAAATGCGCTGTAAGATTAAAAGAATATTGACATATGGCTATACTTAACAATACCTAGCGTAAGAATGTGACACCTGAGTGGAAAGTTACAGGTCAGTAATGAGAAAAATGTGATTTTTTCAAAAAATCGCTGTATTTTTTGAAATATTGCAGATTTTGAAAACGTGACCAAATTAGTTTTTGCAAATAGTCAGTAGATTACCCCTATATAACAAAATCAAATTTACAACCGCTATTGTAAATTCTCCGTGTCGATGAAATATTTCATTTTTGGACAGATCTTGCATTAGGCCCTATATACAATATTTATTGGAAATGCTCATTCCAACAGACAAAACCACTTATTGTCAATAAAATTTGCAACAAAATGCCGAAAACCGCAACTCCGTAATATTCCTCCCTGTAGAGATATCTTATTCCAAAATTTTAAGAAAAAATCCAAATATGCAGTTCAATTGTCCAGTAGTTTAGTTCGCTCTATTTGCACTTGTTTGAAAATTTTCTTTGAATAACGCTTCGTGTACAAAAAGGCGCAAATTTACGCCCTATCGATATTTGTTATACATGTATTCATATAATTACTACAAATATTTATTCATAAACACTCCATGTAAACAAGCAAGTATTTGATTGTCTGCTTCTCAGTCATCACGTCATTACTAAAACGGCTTCTCTTTCTACGCGAGATAGTATTTTTTTCTATGCGAGATGGTATTATCTTCTGCATATTAAAATTATGGTTACAAATAAAAATATATAAAAAAAATAATTTGGTATACAGGGTGAATCTTAGAGTGGCGGCCATATTTATAGGAGGCGACACCGTTCAACTATGGGAACACAAAACTACAATTTTTTTTTTAACGCGCTATGAAAAATGAATATTGTTTAAACCCTTTTTATTTGAATTTGGGTACCCCGCCAGTGGAATGCGCTAGCGAGAGTAACGTCTAATAACTGAGACGCACACGTGTGTCGTGAACAGTGCGTTGTTGCCAAACTTTACGATTGAAATAAAATACGGGGAATTTAATAGTAAAGCAAATTTCCACACCACCCACGAGGTTCTGCTTTTTGGCGCGTTACTTTTTTAAGTAGGTGTTCGCCAGGAGCCATATTTTTCCACAGAAACAAAAAAAATACAAAACATCAAGTATACACAACAAGAAACTAAATAAAATGTACTATCTAAACAATAATAAAGAAAAAACTATTATCCGTGAGTGTAACAATAAAAAAGTAATAACTAAAAAACTTAATAATAACAAATAATGAACAGAAAATTATTTTTTCTAATAACAATAAATCTTTACTTATCTTGGATCGGCATTTCTCATAGCAGGTGTTGAAACTGTCCTCCGTTATTTTCCAAACACGCTGCAGCTCGCCGCATCTCAATTATTATCACTAAACACAAACACAAAACTTCCACTTTAAATTTCACTAAAAACTTAAACTATTTAATTTTATAATCACAATAAACCACACTACCACACTAGCTGCTGTCTGGCAGTTCACTAACACTGTATAAAGTATAAACTAAAACTAAAACTTAAAAAAACATCGACCACGAACTGGCGCGAACTTTTTATCGCTATTTTTTGTTAATGCACCTGCTTGTAAGTAGGTCAGCTTGTAAAGAGTTCAGCGACTCTAACAGCTGATGGGTGGTAAAAGTCCTATAAACGAATTCTGTTTTTAAAATCTTTTCATTTTGTGTCATAATAATTATGCAGACTATGCAGCCGGCTTTTTCATTTTGTTTTGTATTACAATTTTCCGTATTTGAAGTTAAAACTGCGTATTTCAATAAACCTGTTTATCCTATTGAATTAATTTTTCATTTTCACTAGGTACCCTTATCCCTCTCTCGTGATTGGATATCTCTGGATTATTAATGAAAAGTGAAAATGTAAATGTAATTTAATGGTTTTATATCATCTACACTTGGCAACACTGTCGACCGGCCACACGTAATGCAGTAAGTGCTTGCCCAGCGGCGCCGGAATTACAGGAATTATACTTGAATCGCGATTTTTTTAAAAAAATTCAAAACTCGGCCATTTTACGACCTATAAAAAAAATTCGGATTCATGTTCATGACGACTAGTACTATTAACCCCAAAAATATGGCCGCCACTCTAAGATTCACCCTGTATAAAGTTGATCACTCGGTTGATCATAAAATAAATAAAGAAGCATCACTGACCAGATTAATTCTGTAATCCCGTATGATTTATCAACTATTTTTTTTATAATTTGGAATTGATGATATATTTATATATCAAATTTCGCCACACTGTCTCAAAAGTATTCTTATGTTGCAATACAAAAGGGCGGATATTTTTTTAGAATATAGTTTTCGGACTATGCTAAAAAAAACTTGTAATTCCACTAAAATTACATTTGGGTCGTCTTCTACCTCCAACGCACCATTATAAATAAGCCTGAGATAGTGCGTAAACTATACACCTAAAAAGTTTTATCCAAATATCAAAAGATGGTTAACTTGTTTGACAAACCACACGTTTGTAAGAGTTAGGTATTAAAAAAACAATTTTACACAGTACCAATCTCCTACCCTAACATTTAATTAGTAAAACGTGTAATGATATAATATAATCGATTGCTGTTTGTCAAATGCAGATTTTCAAGTCAAAAGGTGCATATCCTCGTGCATATCCACCAATAAATCATTTTCACCAAACGGTTCCAAACGTTTGACCATGATTGCATATATTTACAATTGTCTGTTAATATTTTATCTTGAACAAATATTCGCAAACAGCTGTAGATTTGAGAACATTCCTCATTAATCCCACCTGGAAATAGTTACATTCAAATTGACTGCCAGAAGAAAACTCATTGTTAGTGCTGCATCTTTTATATTTATGTCTACTTTAAATAAATAAATATAAATAAATTCTTTATTGCTGTAGATCTTACAAGAAAAAAAGACATTAGCACCGTCAAAAGTTTACAATAATTATTTGAAAGTACAATGTATAAAAACACAAATAGTAAAATACACAAAAAAAATTTTAAAATCTTATACGTGCGAGAGCGAAACAACGAAACATGCACATCAATAAATTTAAAAAATATATACAACATACATCTGCACACACAATGAATTAAAATTTATTTATTTAAAAATTCGCTGACAGAATAAAACACATTTTCAATCAGATATGACTTAAGTTGGTTTTTAAATAAATTAATTTGTTGTATGGATTTTAAATATACTGGCAGAGCATTGAAGTATTTAATAGCCTTATAATATGGTCCTTTCTCATAAAAAGTGTGATGATGGACTGGTACACTTAAATCAGTTCCATGTCGTGTTGACATCGAATTGTATATTTTATTATTCCTTATAAATATTCTGGGATTTTTTTTAACAAGTAAGACTAATTTATAAATATATAGCGATGGAATGACGTAAGTATATTCAGTTTCTTAAAATGCGATCTACACGATTCCCTATTGGAAATTTCCACTATACATCTGACAATACGTTTTTGAATTAAAAACACTCTCTGCCAGTGTACGGAAGATCCCCAAAATATTATAATTTGTACTTAAATGATCTATAAAAATCTAAAGGAAAAATTATAAGTTTTGCGGATGATACCGTCATAATTTATAAGGCGGATACCTGGGCTAAATTGAAACAAACAACAGAGCAAGATTTCATAATGATAAAGAATTGGTTTGATGCTAACTTACTAATAATCAACTGCAACAAAACTAAATACCTTCCCTTTACGTCCTACCATAATAACTTACCTGGATTTGGACCACTAATTATTACATCAAACAGCAATAAAAGAGTGGAATTTGCAGAAGCCGATCATGTCAAATATGTAGGTGTAATAATTGATAAGCATTTAAGATGGAACCTTCAAATAAATCATATTGTTAAAAAACTTAGAATATTGCTGCCAAAATTTAAATATTTAAAAAAATTCCTTAACTTAAATCATTTAACTACGGTCTATTATGCCCTTGTACATAGTCAACTGCGTTACGGCCTAATTGGTTGGGGTGGAGTTCATAACACATACATAAAAAAATTAGAGATATTACAAAAATTGTTTTTAAAAATTATCTATGGCAAACCTAGACTACATCCAACCGAAGACCTAACCAAGAGTCAAATAAACTCGACCTAAGACAACTTTACTGCCAATGTCTATTAATTTACATTTTTAAAAATAAAAATGAATTCACTTTTAGAAAACATGAACACAACACAAGATATAAACACAAAAACATTAATAATACAAAATGAAAATTAAATTATGGCTTAAGGAAACGCCGCGAATACTTATACATCAAATGATTGATCAAAAAAACACTTACCATCAATAATAATAAATAAATAACACAAACATTACAAACAGGTAGATTAGATAAGAATACTTACCGTGGTCCTTTCATAAGAAAAAATATTACAATACTTTAAAGCTTTTGTTTTATACCTATTAAACTAAAAAATAAATCACTTTAATAGCTTGGAAACAACAGGCTCGATAATTTATAGTGAAGAATCTTATTTTTTTTTCTACAGTCAAGAACCTAGTTCTTATAGTATGATAAATTAGATTATATCACTTGCCACTACGAGCTCTAATATTATGTATGTTTTTTAAATATTATATATTTTTAAACGTTTATTTTATTATAAACCGTTGAGTGAAGGCACAGATATTAGTCTGTGGTGAAGGTACGGTTCCTTCACTCGACGGTTTCCTCACATTCAATACAATGTATTTTGTGAGATTCTCTCCACATGTTTATTTGAAATTTGTATTAAGAATTTATTGTGTAAAAGTAATTTGGTAAATAAACATATATTATTATTATTATTATTTTTTTTTTTTTTTTTTTTTTTCTCTCGATATCTCCGGGGACGTAAGGCAGCATTGGTGTTTGGTCTATCTGGTACGAGTGCCGTAGATGGTAGTATAGCACTCGTAAAGCCGCGTTATGTCGTTGGATGTAGACCGAAGTCGCATAAATCGGGCATGCAGATAATAAATGCATGAGCGACTCCGGCGCCTGACGGCAGGTCCTGCAGTTGATATCAGGCACCTCTACACCCATCACGCCACTGCGATAGACCAATGTGTTAATAACACCATCTTGGCAGGCCACAATGTATCCCTCGGTCTTCGACTTCAGCCCCGCTGACCTTAAAAATGCGAAGGTCAGCTCTGTCGATAAACCCAGTGCTTCTATGTTGTTATAGAAAACACCGTGCAGGGGTTTATCGACGTGCTGCCTGAACAGATTTCTCTGTTCGGCAGCTTTGATGTGGGCTGTCAGACGATTAGGCGGAAGCTCAGTGACTGAGTCACCTCGCCGGCCTTCTCGCCTGTAGTCGAACACGAGACCGAGTTCATCTGCGGCCCTCTGTGCTGCCCTAAACAATAAAGCGCCAACTCCCACAGCTTCATGATCTCTCACTAACTGTAGGAGTGGGTCCGAGCTCCTGATGACATTACATGCCATACTCAGTGCCACTCTGCCATGCATGCACTCCAGACTCAAGAGTCCTCGGCCCCCCCGTTGACGTGGGAGGTACACACGAGGAACGGACGATCTAGGATGAATACTCCTATGAATATTCATCATCTTGCGGGTATTCCTGTCCAATTGACGCAGCTCATCTACTCCCCATTTGACTACGCCAAAGGAGTAGAGCAGAATCGGAACGGCAAGCATATTAGTGGCAGACACCTTGTTCTTCCCCGAAAGTTCTGATGACCAGATCTTTCGGAGTCGGTGTCTGTACTTGCCACGGAAAGAATCCTTTATTTGGTTCACATCCTGGATGTGGCGTTGTTCCACACCCAGGTATGTGTAGGTCTCTCCGGCATCCAAATGGCGTAGGATGCTTCCGTCTGCGAGCTGCGCATCTTCGTGGAATTCCCCGCATCGTCTCTTGAGGTGGACGACTGCGCATTTGTCCAACCCAAACTCCATTCCAATTGCCCGCGTGTATTCCTCGACCACCCTGAGAGCATTTTGAAGTTCTCGCTCTCCGGAGGTATAGAGTTTAAGGTCATCCATATAAAATAGATGGGTGACCTTATGCCTCCGGTTGCTGGGTGGCCCACACTGATACCCGCGGGTTTGGCGGAGTCCAACAGATAGCGGCAGCAGTGAGATGCAGAAGAGGAGCGGACTCAAAGAGTCACCCTGAAACACTCCTCTCTTAAATGTCACCAACTCTGTCGAAACTCGCTCGGCACCGGATGTTATGGTGAAGCGAGTTCTCCAAAGCGGCAACAGTTGTTCGATGCATCTCACTAGTGGTGCTGGTACCGCAAGACATCCGAGCAAGTGTAACAAAAGCTCGTGGGATGTTGTATCAAATGCCTTGCGATAATCAATCCAGGCCATTGACAGATTCCGCTTGTACTGCACAGAATCCTGTGTAATACAGCGGTCTATCAGCAGGTTTTCCTTGCAACCTGCCAGGCCCTTCTTGGCACCACGCTGTTCGTTTATCTGTTGGTAGACCGGATCAACAGACCTCAACATCCTGGTATACAAGATACGAGTAAATAACTTGTAGCAGGAGTTGAGGCAGGTAATCGGCCTATAATTTTTTGGGTCAGACAGATCCCCCTTTTTGGGGATTAGCACAGTTCGCCCCTCGACAAACCAGTCCGGAATTTGCTGCCCCTCGTTCAACCATGAGTTGAAAACTCGGGCCAGATGGCGGTGGGTGGAAGGAAACTTCTTCCACCACCAGTTGTTTATACCATCTGGACCCGGGGCAGCGAAGTTCTTGGTTCCAACAAGTGCTTGTTGAACCTCTTCCGTACTGATTGCCGGGCACACTTCGTCTGGCTCTTCTAAGACTCTACGACAGAGAGCCTCGAAGTGTGCTATAGCTGGAGTGTCGTTATCGAATGGACTCGTGACTTCGTAGATTCCTTTCCAGAAGGCTTCGACATTACAGTTGGCGGATTCTCGACAACACGCTGTGGCTCTTGGAACAGGCGAGACGGGTTTGTTTGAAACAATTTGTTTTGTTCCAAACTCCGCATTCGCCTGACCAAAGTTTTCTTAATAGCCATAAGCGCTCGAATCCTATCTAGACAGTGCTGCTTGATGGTCTGCAGCACTGTGCGATTTAGAGTGTGGTGTTGGCGTCTCAGTCCGGCTGCCACTCGCCGGACCTTCGGTGTAAATGGTCTACCTGCGACTATATAATCCACCACACTCTGGATTCGAGAAGCGTGTTGCCTGGCTGATCGAATTTAGCTTCGATCTTCTGTACGCGTCGCTTAGCTTTCTCGACCCTATCAACTGCGCTTGCCAGGCGCTGTTGTGGGACGAGTTGCTTGGCGGCAGCGTACACCGCGCTGTTGATCTGCCAGATGTTGGCATCTTCTGGAAGCTCCTCACTAATCAACGAATCCATTCGTGCCAGGTCTTGTGGCTTTGGGTTAACCCTGGTGTTAAAGTTAACCCTCGTCCTTAAATCGGCGTCGGTGTGTTCAGGAGGATGTTCCTCGTCAGCTGGTATTTGCCGCGGTGGAAGTGCGGCAGGCATTTCCTCACGCTGACGAGGTGCCCTTACGTAACCTGTTCGGCGCAGGAAGGATACTTGGTCTCTCAGATGTTGCTGAGAGAAGGCGCGATACTCCGGGTGCATATCGCACCACAACCGGTGTAATCGCGCCATGTACCCCCTGCGCCCAGGTTCGCTGCTCTCATGGCAGATGAGCAGGTCATCCCTTAACTCCTCCGTCCACCTAAAGCGTCCATTAACATAGCGTGCGTCATCAACGTTGAGACCGTCCGGTAAGGCCCCTCCCACCTGTCTCTGACCCCCATCCGGTTGGGGTCGATTGTGAGGAGCCCTTCTTCTGGTGATTGGTGGAACCAGAGTATTGGAATTCCAGGGTGGTTAGCCCTGAAATCCCACGTCCGACATTTGTCAGAGAGGGTTGCCCCTCCCTGTCCAGGGTGCACCGCGAGGAGGTTGCCGGTCCGCATTTCGCACCCCTTATTATTATTATTATTATTATTATTATTATTATTATTATTATTATGGCGTAGTCCAAAACACTTTGTACATACGAGAAATAAAATATTCGTAAGCTATCTACTGATAGTTGATTTCTCAAAAATCGAATTAAATAGCACGAAGAATTTGATCTGGATATTAAAATATTGATATAATTAACCCAACTTAATTTGCTGTCTAGAGTTATTCCAAGAAATTTTACATTGTCCACCTGTCTAATTGACAGACCATTCAAAGGTACGTATAATGACTGCTCCACATTGACAGTTGGGGAAAACATAACGAGGGAAGTTTTACTACCATTTAAGTTCAGGCCATTTGAATCACAAAACTGTTTCATATCAGAGGCTATACTGGTAAGCTTACTTGCTCACCCTATTAAAGTTAAGTCAGTTGCCACACATGAATTGTCATCTGCATATTGATATAAATGTTCTATTCTTAAGGTATCTTTTAAGTCATTAGTATATAAAACAAATAAAAGCGGTCCCAGTATTGAACCCTGAGGTACACTTTGCTGTACAGCCACTTTATTAGAGTAGTAGAGCTGCAATATGCCATCCTTAAAGGTAGTAATTGAGGTGACTTGGAATCGGTCAGTAAGGTAAGATTCAATTAATTTCTTGCTCGTTCCCCGAACACCGTAAGCTTCCAGTTTTTATCCAACAAAATTTCATAATTAATAGTATCGAAAGCTCTGGACATGTCAAAATATAGGCAAGCCACTGTATAATTTAAGTCAAGTGCGGAAATAATTTTAGACAGAATTAATTGAAGAAGATATTATTAAAAAACAAAGAAGAAACATAGATTTTGGATATCCCAATTTTTAAAAACAAGAAGTTCAACGTAGCTGGTCACTTAAGAACACATGATAGGATTGGTTTATTCAACAATTTTACCGTATATCTCCAGAAGATTTTGCATTCGTAATTTTGCTAATAGGTTCAAGAATATGTAAAAATACACAAACTGAAACTACATTGACTTGCTGTAGCGTTGACACGAATCACCTGTTAATATGTTCGTCTCCACTAAAAATGCAGAGAACGCCCATATGCAACGTATTCCTTTGATGTACCGACACAGGTCGGAACATGAGCAAATGTGTGCAAATTGACCAAATATTTTGTTATCCAAAATTGCTTCCCTGAAGTTGCAAAAGAAAAACAAAAAATGCGGAACTAAATCAAAACGTGTTAAGTAAGAGCAACTAAATTTGGTAAGAAGTTTTAGATCAAGTTTATAGTTAGTTTGATGCAATATGAATATGAATAAAAATTGGAATGCCTTTTTAATGGGGGTAGGTCGCATTACCACCCCCTGAACTTTTTTTCTTAGAAATTAGGTAACAGTTATACGCTTGACAAGTAACGTGAAAAATAAGTATTTTAATAATAATAAACAATAATAATAAACATTTATTTTCCTTTAAGACAATAGAGTTTGTATAGGAATCGTCACAATTTACTTAATGACTAAGGTACAAAAAATTCACTGAGAGAATAAAAACATTTGGCTATTAACCAGTCTTTTAAGTCTTGATTTAAAACGATGTAGAGGCTTAGCCTGCTTTAAGTCCTCAGGAAGAAGGTTAAATATCTTAAGACCAACACAGCTTGGAGAGTCTGAGGATATCTTATATTTACAGAAAGGTATGCAAAAATTTTCCTTGTTCCTTACATTAACAGAATGAACTGATTCATTGGTTTTAAAACAATTCCTGTTGACAAACACATGCACACATAATTCATATATAAATAAACCTACCAGTGTTAAAATCTTATATTTTTTAAAAAGCTCCTTACACGACACAGTACTAGGAACTCCTTCTATACATCTTAAAATTCTTTTTTGAGCAATAAATACATTCGGTGATAAGGTGGAATTACCCCAAAAACAGACACCATATCTTAACCTGGATGCAACTTGAGCGTGGTATAGATTTATTAATTGATCCTTACACAGGACGCTTCTTAAATTGGTGAATAAATAATATATGGAATTTAATTTAGATATGAGGTAGTTGCAATGATCCTTCCAATTCAAACAGTCGTCTATGTTTAAACCCAAAAATCGAACGACACTAGACTGTGTAAGTGGTGTGTCTTTAATATTCAAACTTAACGCCGAACATAGTTTCTGTCTATTATGGAACCTCATAAATTGTGTTTTTTGGATATTTAAGTGTAATGTATTAAAAGAATACCAATAATTTAAAGAGTTTAATACACTATTGCTAGTAGATTCTAATAAAACATTAGATTTGTCTGACAAAACAAGCGATTTATCGTCTGCATACATGATAAACGAAGCCTCGGAAGTTAAGGTATCAAGTTCATTAGTGTATAAAAGAAATAGCACAGGACCCAAAATTGAGCCCTGTGGTACCCCGATACTGACCTCGCTACACTCTGAATTAACCCTGCTTGTAGAGCCTTTATTGCAAAACATCACATTTACATATTGAATCCTTTTATTCAGAAATGATCGAATCCAGTCAAGGGGGATCCTCTAATACCATAATTATACAATTTACTGAGAAGTAAATCATGGTTAACGCAGTCAAATGCCCTGCTGAGATCGCAAAAAATCCCAACAGGACACTCGCCAGCCTCTACAAAATCAATGACTTTTTTATAAAAGGTGGTGAGATGGGGTCATGCGTACAATTGCCGGTCTTCGATCTTCGGAGCAAAGCAGCGGTGGTCGGAGCCGGGGAATGGATGGGTGACCGTATCTCATTACATTTAGACGTTGAGCCAAGGTGCCGACCAGGCTCATCTTTCCAGAATAAGGTTATCATACGTCGTTCGATTCCTTTCTGGACCAGGAATCGAATGGTGTATGATAGCCTTCTGAATTTGGCAGCTTAAGGCCGCCATACTGAAAAAAATGCCGCCATTTTGGTGTTTTTCACGTTTTTAGCGTTTATTTCAATTTGGGTCATTCTGGCACAAAAATCTGCGGTTACCAAATTTGTAGAGCGTCAAATTTTCTTTACAATGAATAAATAAAAGTTGCTAAACATTTTACCGTTAGGCCGCCATATAAAAAATATGGCGGACATATAATTTCTTTTGTCGCTTTCTGCAATTTTAATGCTTGTAGATGATTTATAATAAAATAAAGAAAACATATTTTTTATTAGAAAATTTTTTGATAACTTTTTATCCCCACCTCCTACATACTAAAGTTAGTATTATGGTAGGTGCAAGCAAAAGTTGTCAAATTTAAATCTTATTTGAAATATAAAAAAAAAACAAAAAAATTGACAATGTATAAGCAAAACTAATCCTCATCCGAATTCTTCCTCAAACAGGTAGTACTTTTCTTCTTCCTGAGATGGGGTGTTTGTGCAGTTTTTAAGCCGACACATCTCAGTCCATTGTAAATTGTTCTTTATGCATGAACAAAACGTCGGTACAAGCTTTTAAGCATGCACCAGGATATAAACTCCACAACTGAATCAGGGGCTGGGGAACAATCCATCCAGTCTAGATCCAGGGAAATTTTTCCATAATAATTTTTTTTAATCCAGCCATGGTTTTCTGGTTCTGGAAGATCTGACTGATTGTTTAAATACATTTTCCATATAAAAGATTGGTAATTTGCACGAATAATATGATACAGGGATCGGCAGAATAGACTTTAAAATTTAAAGTATAAAGCATGCTTTGGAATTTCTTGACAGTTGTCAAAATATTGGATCGGCAGAATTCACTTTATAATTCCAACTGGAAATAAATATTTTATGTATGGAGGTATCAATGTAACAAAGAATTTTACAAAGAAAAAGAATGGGAGTTATTTTTAAAAATATTTGTGTGGGTTAAGTAGCTCCCTTTCTCTCCATACACTCTTCTAACCGGCCGACGAACGAAATTACTCATTACAGCTCTTAACACCGCGCCAGGAATTCCATGAATTTCGTCGCGAATCGCTGTTTCGTGCCCTTCGAAATACCCGACTTTTGAGAAAACCGCACGAAAAATATCGAGTGCAGTCAAATCGGGTGATCTGGCAGGATAATTTATGTCACCACGACGTGAGATTAGACGTAAAGGGATTTCTCTTGAGGTAGTTAATCTTACATCTTTTGATTTTTTTGTGTTTACTGATCGCTGACGACCTGAATGTTTAGCGTTGACAACGAATCTTCCAGTTCACCATTTTCTGATCCAACACATAATTATTGTAGGACGCGATGAAACACTTCCCACGCCAAAAGTTCTTCTAAAATCACGTTGCACTTGAATAGTACTATTATTTTTGATAAAATCTTCAACACAAAAAATTCATTGGTCTATTCGGCAATCATTTATTTTGACATTTGTCAAAGTAACTCCAAAGCATTCCTTATTTAATGGATGGAAACTTCTGAAGTTTAAAAAATGTATATTGAATTTAGAGCAATTTTATTTTAAATTGTAAAATCTATTCTGCCGATCCTTGTATAAGGCATTCTGGTATGGTGGCAAATTGTAACAACTGAATTATTCTCGAGGTAAGACAAATTGCTATTAAATTAGCAATTGTGCCGTGAAGAACAGAAACAAACACAAATGTCAACAAATCGACATTTACCATTAGTTTCACAGTTTTGTTTTATGATGTTATAACAATAAAATCTCTTTCCATGGCACAACTGATGATAATTTAATAGCAACTTACCTCGGAAAGAATTAAGTTGTTAGGAGGTTATTGGTGGGAAAATATTAACTTGTAACACATTATTGGAAAGGAAATTTTATGCTTAATAGAGATTTTAAAAAAAATGTATAGGGTGCTATTTAAAAAAATGACCATGAAGTCACATCCGGTAAAACCGGAAGTAGTACCTCCATATTTTATATGCTGAAAAATATATTCCACAATTAAAAAATAAAATAATTATATTTTCACTGAGTTATACCTTTGGCCGTTTTTTAGAAGTATATTAAAATTTTTTGAGGGAGTACATAACCCATTTTTAATAAAACCTAAAAGAAATTTTTTAATATTAAATAGATTTAAAAATAGCGCCAAAATTAAACCTGTTTTAGTGCACAAAAAAATTACAATAAAGAAATAAAAGTAGGCTCTAATAGTTTTTCAAATTTGTATTTTTGAAAAATGATCATAAACTATTAGAATTATTGCAGAAAACGACAAAGAAAACTATATGTCCGCCATTTTTTTGATATGGCGGCCTAACGGTAAAATGTTTAGCAACTTTTATTTATTCATTGTAAAGAAAATTTGACGCTCTACAAATTTGGTAACCTCAATTTTTTCTGCCAGAATGACCCAAATTAAAATAAACGCTAAAAACTTAAAAAACACCAAAATGGCGGCCTTTTTTTCAGTATGGCGGCCTTAAGCTGCCAAATCCAGAAGGCTATCATACACCATTCGATTCCTGGTTCAAAAAGGAATCGAAAGACGTATGATAACCTAACTCTGGAAAGATGAGCCTGAAACAAGATTTTTAGGGGTCTGGCTCAACGTCTAATTACCGAGGATAGTGCAGCGGGCTAGATCGCCCTTGAGTGGCACAAGGCGACTAGTTACTGCCTATCTCTCCTGGGTTCGAGTCCCAGCTCCGGCAGATGGCAATGTCGGAGGGAATGGGTGTATGTGGTGTGTCCTGGTTAAGTGTCAGAATAGCTCTAAGATAAACTTCGCCAGGACGTTAATATAAATAAGACGATTAAAAAAAAAAAAAAAAAAAAAAAAAAAAAGAATGTAGAGCTGTACCCGTCGACTTAGATGAGCGAAACCCATGTTGACTATCCGTGAGGACTTTATGATTATCTAGAAAATTTAACAATCGATGCAAATAACTGTACTCGAAAACCTTAGAAAACCCAGAAGGTACCGTAATAGGTCTATAATTATCCATAATATTTGTATCATTTTTCTTGTACACAGGCACCACTTTTCCCAGTTTTAGACATTTTGGGAATGTACCCGTTTTGTATCTCTTACATTACTCTCGTAGGAGGAGCCATTTCCGAGAAAAATAGTAAAGAGAGGAGAATTGTATTTTTAGGTTATGTATTTGTGAGATAATTATGAAAACACTAAAATCCTAAGTTGGTGGTTTTTAAATCAATTAATTATTTTGCCTATGATATTGTAATATATGTAATGTATGTAATGTGTAATGTTTTAGAAAAAATAAATAATCAAGTAGGTAATCAAATTTGTAATTTTATTTGAAATGTTTAAAATAAAAAACAGGAACAAAATATGTAAAACGAAAAAAGATTATAAGATGTTGTCAAAATGACCGCCATTGTCTTGGATATACTACAAGTTAATGCGACAAATAAGAGGTCGTCTCACCTGAAACAATAAACCATAGACTTAATAATACTAAGTATTATTAAGTCTATGCAATAAACAATACTCCTACATCTTGTCAAACTTCCTCAAAAGCTTGAAGAAAACGTGACCATAGTTGTTCTCGTGTTTCCACAGGGTGTTTCATACACCTTAATCTTAATACAACCCCATAAATAATAGTCAAGTGAAGACTGTGTTAGTTATAGGTACCTATGACATTTGTATGCAAAATTTTACAATTAATTTTTACGTAACCACCGAAATACAATTGACAATGTCAAAGTCGAGGTCAAAGTCAAAATATCTAATTGAAAAACCGCCATCTTAGGGTTTTAATGTTTTCATAATTACCTAAAAATGCATAATTTAAATGCAATTCTCCTTTCTTTACTATTTTTCTCATAAATGGCTACTCCTACGAGAGTAATGCAAGAGATACAAAAGGCTTATTTTACACGTTACTTGTCAAGCGTATTTAATTGTTATCTAATTTTCTTCTAAGAAAAAAAAGTTCAGTGGGTGGAAAAAAGGCAATCCAATTTTTTTTTATTTTTCATATTGCATCAAACTAACCATAAACTAGATCTAAAACTTCTTACCAAATTTAGTTGCTCTAACTTAATACGTCTCGATTTAATTCCGCATTCTTTGTTTTTCTTTAGAAACTTTGACGGGCTATAACTCTTCAGGAAAGCATTTTTGGATAATAAAATGTTTGGTCAATCATCATGTTTTGTACTCAATAATTCTCAACTTGGATATATTGAAGCATTAAACAGACACCGTATAGCTCACGAATATTTGCTAACATTCACAAACGTTTGCAAACATTTTGCGCGGCTATGGATATGTACAGGGTTATTCCGTATATTTAGAGAGTGTCTACCTAGCTTATTATAAAAGATAGAAAAAAACTTTAAATACAAAAGTTGTAGGGTTTGTCCTAAATCGTCAGAAAGTGTTGCGCAATATCACGAATAGATATTGGAAAGTTAAAAAAAACACCAAGTTGATAAATTTCTAATATAACACCCTATATATTTTCAAAAAATCAAATAGATATTTTTCATCTGAATTCAAAAATATATGATATGTTGATATTTGGTTTAGCCGTTTTCGAGATATTTGCGTTTAAAGAACGTGATTATATTGTTTTGCCATATCGCGGTTGCCATGAAAAAACAAATGCTCCAAACGTCAATAATAATTATTATTGTTTATTCGTGTATCACATTTTCTTCGTTCTATCCGTAAAATGGGTAAAGGATAGAACTCACATATGCGTTTTGCGTTTTATTTTTTTTGCGGCGATCATCTGATTGGTTAAATTTTTTTGAATTTCGAAATGAGGGAATTGTATTGCTTTATTTTCGCCGCGCCGCAAAAATAAAACGCATCTGTGAGTTCTAACCTTTATACAGAAGGAGAAATGTTAGAAATAATTGTTTTTCATGGCAACTGCGATAGGCAAATGCAAATGCAAATATCTCGAAAACGGCTAAACCAAACATCAACATATCATATATTTTTGAATTCAGATGAAAAAGATCTATTTGATTTTTTAAAAATATATAGGGTGTTCCATTAGAAATTTACCAACTTGGTGTTTTTTTCGAACTTTCCAATATCTATTTGTGATATTGCGTAACACTTTCTGACGATTTAGGACAAACCCTACAACTTTTGTATTTAAAGTTTTTTTCTATCTTTTATAATAAGCGAGGTAGATGCTCTCTAAATATATGGAATAACCCTGTACCTTAACCTGAGAGTACCCATTGTCGCTTCTTATAACTTTAGTAAATTTTTTGAATATATATGTACCTAGTTGAAAAATGAAAGTTTATTAAAGTCAGTTTTCATATATTTTTTTTCAAATATTTATTAAACAGCCTCCCTAATTTTTTTAAAAATTAATCATCATCAGACATCGACGTACAGAAGTAATTAAAGAAATCAAATAATAGTTATTTATGTATCAAGGCATTAAAGTTTAACTTTTTAGGAACTTTAATGCCGAGGTGCATATTAAATTTTTTTTAAAATGCAGAATCTGTGAAATTAAGATTAATTATCTCTATATTTTAAATAATTTTCAGTGACATTAAGAAATGTCATAATTATTTAAAATTTTAAGTGACATTAGGAAATGTCATAATTATTTTTAAATGTCAAATCGGAATAATTTTTTGTACGAGAATCATTATTTTTAGAATTATAATAGTGATAATACAATTCTTAATGTAAAAAACTGTATTTATTTACCTTTTATTACAACACAATTATTGTCACAAGTAATGAAAAATTTATGTTTACGTTTATCTGTCACCTCGGCCAACTACAAAAATCGTACCATAATGGATTATTTTAATGACTATTTCTATCACTTTAATGCCAATTTTGGGGTACTTTAATGCCGATTTAAAAAAAAATCTGTTAAGTTTATTTATTTATTTTATCTATCATAAAAGTTTTTGAAGTAATAATATACTTGACCAATTACGAAAGTTCAGGTAGGGTAGGAATAAAATAATTTAAAATAACCCCTAACTTTTCCCTACTCCAAAGATAGCAAAATCTGTAAAAATCAATTATGTGTGAGGCACGGTGTAAGACAATTGTCTTACACCGTGGTGTGAGGCAATATCAAAATACTTAAGTAACTGAAATTACTATAAATATATTTCAATGGAAAAATGTGTTAAAAAATTGCTTAGATTATCCATTGTATTTAATATAATCTCCTTTTTTGTCGGATCATTTAAATTAATAAATTAACAGGCATTTATAAATAATTATAATATTTTATATTTTACTGTAGTTATTATAATATTTAATATTTTACTGTAGTTTAATACAATGTACTATTAGTAAAAGTATGTTCACGCTGGAATAATTAGTTTAAATTGTCTGTTTTTAATAAAATACATGTGTATAGTTTCCAATCTATTGACCATTATTGTGCATGTATAATATTGAATTCCATTGAACTGTATAATTATCCGTCACTGCTGGCTTATTAGCGAGCTTATTAGTTATTACCATCAATGATTTTATTTACCGTGCAGGTTTGTGATATTCATTGAACTTGTATAAGACGTTATTTATTTTATGGGCTAAAGTAAATGATTAGAATAGTATTATATTATGATTATTTACATGTTTATTTAGTTTAGTTTAGTACATTACATGGTGTTACACCGTGGTACATTATAAGTGTCAAACATAATTTGTGAATATAAGAAAATTATTTATAAACCTTCCTAAATATGTTCTACGTATTATTCTTTTATATTAAGTGGCTAGACAGTTTTATTGAGTCTAGCACATTGTGCTAAAAGTAGTAACTTATGGTCAATTGAAAAACTTCGTATCGTATCGTTTAAACATATTTTGTAGGAAAATCTCGCACACTTGCCAAGCGGTAATTCAGTTTTGTCCTTAGTGTTTTTGGCGGGTGAAATATATCGAGTATTTATGTAGCGACACGGTAAACACTAGCGGCATTTAAAAATAAAATTACAGTAACTCACAGTTTTTATATACATCCCGACTGCTGCAAATGATGATAATTATTTTCTGGGTGGAAAGTTTATATAATATACCTACTTTTATTTTTTAACCTGCTACCTACCCTTGTAGCTAAAAGGAAATAATAAACATAATATACTCGCACTTATGTCACGAAACATGATGCACCACTGTACCTCTCACGAATTTGTTTCGTGATTAGTTCTAGTGACTTTCAGGTTCCTTTCTTTTTTGCAAGTGTTAAGTAACTTCTATAGCTGGACTCAAAAAGGTAATTTTGTATTTGTGCGAAAATGCAAACAAAAGCATCGCTGTAATGTGATTCTGAATTGTAATTATGTAATTCCAGTCTGCGATATATTTATTCCACTGCACACAATCGTGATTTTTAAAAGCTTTAAATTTTATTTGAGCGTACTAAACTTACTTGGTCGATTGCTACTCGTATTCTTAATGCCATGGTCCACATAACTATATTATGTATGCTGTGATCTTTTAAAAATGGTCTCCAGGAAAGGGTTTTTAGTCTTGTGTCACCGGAACCATCTAACTTAATTTTCAAGTATGCCACGCGTTTAACTTAACTGTCAAAAATGAGAAATTTAATTCTACTAATAGAAAACCATAGCACAAAAATACCGGCAAACTGAAATACTTTAACTGCATTCAATTAAAGGCCACGCTTTGTCAAAGACTTATTTGACAACTTTTGATGAGACAGTTTCTACGGACGTCTGTCGTCAACGTCGATCGGTAAAGAACAAAAAGTTAAAAGTATTCAGTTTTCCTTATACCATGAGTGTACACTTTTGATTTTTGCTGCAAACTTTTGTTTCGATCTACTTATAATAGTTCCTGTTTCTCGGCACGTCAAATAATTGTGGACTACATCCATTTATGTCTTCAATAGTTCAAATCTAGCTATAAAAAAATCAGATTTGTAAATTTTTTTATAGTTTATAAACTAACTAAGGTCAAAAATTACTTGCTGCTTAGTTTTTTTTATCGAGGAAGTATTTGGAACGTCAATTTTGATATTTAGTGTTTGAATAGGCACTTTATGACGATATAACTTTCATCTCTTAAGTTTGCCAAAACAGTTGAACATACCGTAGATCACTTTGCAATGATAATGAGGCATGATATAAGACATTATAGCCTTTGTTATATTTTATAGCTGCTTGTACGAGGACTTATTGCCATGAAGCTTCGCTTCAAGTCATGTTTTGTAATAGATCTCGTATTTGACCGTTATATTGTAAGTTTTCAGGAGCAGATAGCGAATGTTTGAGTTTACAATAGATGGACTCTCTTACACAGTCTGCTATAAGATAACGAAGTTGAGGATAATCCCTTACTCTTTATTGTTTTACAACTTGAAACTTTTCCTCAGGTGTAGTTATAATGGAATTTACTGCTAATGCTACAATTTCATTCGGGAAATTAGTTTTCTTGGTCAAATTACACTTTTTCTAACTGGAATCGAGATAACGTAATGTTGTATTAGGCGTCGCCATATATAAAATTGTTTATTATGACAAATAAGTTACAGAAAATTTTCAGCTTATAGGAAATTGTCAATAGTTATAGTCACAATGTACACATACTCATTTTGTGTTTGGAAGTATCAGATGTTTACGAATACCTTTTATCCGGTTATTATATATACTACTAATGTAGGAAGTGGTACTTTTGATACTGCCAGCTCCCCTTTATGAGTAACTATTTAGAGAGGAGAATGGCTTAAAATAATAATAATAATACACGAAGCAACCGTCACCAAACATCCCATGCGAGTAAAGGGCTTGAAGTAAAACAAACTATTCCAAAAATACTGCTCCAATAACCACAACGTGTTGTCGCAAATTTTGAATTTTGATAATGTCGATATCTTTTGGAAAGTCCATTTGCCATTTGATAACAACACTTCAGTCATAAGACACTTCAGGCTCTTTGTCGTAGAGCTCTAGTAGTCAAAATGACGATCACTATGGAAGAAGTTCAACAAATCTTTGTTGGAACTAAACACTACACAGTGCTGGATTGATTACTGCAAGTCATTTGATACATCAGATAAGCCATTGCTGCACTTGTTTAATTCATAGCGATACTAACTACACTTGTTCCATTCCTTACGATACCAGCACCACTAGCGAAATGCGTCGAACAACTGTTATCCTCTGGAGAACCCGGTACACTGTAACATAAGATGCTGAGTGAGTTAGTGACATTTAGGAGATATAAATTTTCCAAGGTAAGTCGTCTCCTCTTCTGCATCTGTTCTGGTTCTGACCCTGTTTGCTGGATTGAGCCAAACCCGCAGGTACTAGTGGGGACCACCCATCAGCCAGATGTATAAGGTCACCAATCTGTTTGTATGGATCTCTTTAAACTTAAACAAGGGTTTCTCTCGCGACCAGTATAGCGATGCTGACTTTGAAAGATTTGGTTTTCCAAACTTTCGGAAAAAAACAATGTATCTGCCGCCAATATGCTAGCCAATTTTAAGAAAAAAATATGTACATATATAAAAAAGAAAAGTTTAAGGGACACTTTTAAATTTTCGGACGGTTAAACCACTTTGTGTTTTTTCGAAAGCAAGAACATGTAATATGTACTATAGTAGGGCCAAAAAGAGTAGTCAGTAAACTCAGGGGGAACTAGTTGTGGTTTTCATCTCTGGTAAGCGGATAAAACTTGATATATTTTTCTCAATTATATGGGATTATATGGTAAAAAAAGCTGCCGCTTCTGTATTCCATAACAGCTAAATACTTTGAAGAATTGCCGGTGAATGTTTTGATTTACTGACTACTCTTTTTGGCCCTACTAGAGCAGTAGAACTTTATTTCTAAAATTTCTCTTCTGAATCAGTTCAAAGTTGTATGTAGAACGGTAAATCAAACACCCTAAATATAACAGTCTTTAGGTACAGGGTGAGCCATGTAACGTCGACCCCCCCCCCCTTATTTCTTTAAATATTGAGATATTTCAAAAATTTAAGGTTGCAGTTTATATAGTTTTTTCAGTAGATTTCGAAAATGCCATTGAAAATTAAATAGAAACCAAAATATACGGGGTATGCAAAAACGTGTTTTTTTTAATGAAACTCCCTATATATTTTTACATATTTGAATTAGTCAAGTTTTTCCGATTTCAAAAATATATAATACTTGTATGTTTTATCCAATAATCCAGCAGTAAAAATAAATCCAACGAAATAATTTATTTAAATGTATCAAAAGCAGACAAGACTTATCGAATTTAACATTAAAATGAGACACACAAACTAATGAATAAGTAACAGATATTACACCAAATTTTCAATGTGGCCTCCATTTTGTTCTACACATAAATTATATCTTCTTATTATATTAAATATCACATTATTGAAAATAATATTATTGTTATTTAAGAATTCTATTTCTTCTGAAATTACATTTTGAATTATATCCAAAGTCAAATTTGGCAAAGAGTAGACTTTATTTTTTAGATGTCCCCACAGAAATGTGTCCAAAGGAGTAAGATCTGGACTTCTTGGGGGCCATGCAACTGTTCCATATTTACCAATCCACTCTCTGTAATTATTATTTAAGAATTGTCTCACTCCAATAACATTATGGTAAGGAGCACCATCTTGTTGCCATATTATATCTCTTATTTCATTGAGGGGAATGTCGTCTAAGAGATTATCTATACTATCCCGTAAAAAACTTAAATATCTTGCTCCTGTAAGGCTTCCATTAAAAAATATTGGACCAATTATTTTATTGTTTAGAAATCCGCACCATACATTTATAGATTGCCTGCCTTGAAATTGAATTTCTTGATATATATGTGGATTTTCAGAGGCCCAATAGTCCATAAAATATTATGGAATATATTAGGATTATTCAAGTTGTATCGGACCAAAATTGTTTCACAAAAATGAAGACGTAAATTATTATCAAGTGGTAATAGTAATTTTTGAACCGGCATTTAACTGAAAGCTCTATATTTATGTTTTTTTAATATTCTGCGTATAGTCCCATATGTTAGATTTAACTCCCTGCAACAGTTTCTTATGGATTTACCTGGACTATCTTGAAAATACAATAAAACATTTAACTCCACTTCTTCTGTTGCAACAGGTTTTCTTCTGTTTCTTTTTTAATTTACAAATGTTCGGGTATTCCTAAACACCGTCTCAGTATATCTGAAAATTCCTTTTTGCGGTTGCCTCCTTAACGGAAACTTTCCTTGGTATTCTCTTAATGATGCTCTAGCATTCCGTCCATTAGATATAAATATGTTATACATGTCGCACTTTTCCTGCCAAGAATAACCCATTATAAAAATATAAACTGCATACTACGCTTATTCTGACAACTACATGATTTGTTTTTAGAAGTGTCAAATCATTTTTTATAAAAAATTCACAGTCCTTCGCAAAGATGCAACCGGAGGAGACATTGGAAATGACGAAGTAGAACGCAAATTTTGTGATATTTCGGATGTGATAAAAATGAAAATTTGTTGCAAAGTAATAAATAGTTATTTCATTAACACAAAACATTTTCAAAAATTAAAATCTTACTATCAGTCGTTTTCTTTAGAAATTAAAATAAAAAGTTATTTTATTAACAAAAACATTCTCATAATGAAAACTAAAACGGTATTATATAAATTTTTTTCACTAACAAACATTTTTAATGTTAAAACTAAAATAATTTCGTGAAGATGAAAAGTGATTCCTAACAATTACAAATACCGATATCGATTAATCGCAAACTATTAAACGCAGCTAATAGTACAGGAAAAGTGTCCAAACTGAACAAGAACATAGCGAATTCGTTGAAACTTGACATATACGTTCAAAAATACATACCTATGTTTCAAGAAACTTAAAGAGTCCCGAACCGTAATGGGTGTGTCGGAGCTGCCTACTTGAAAAATCGTGGGATGAACTAGGTTTTTCACATGCATAATAAAAATTGGCAATTGAACCATGAGAAATTTTCAAAAAATAAGAATATTTTCATTTATAGAGAAATATCAATTTTGGACTTTTTTATTAAATTTTTTTACCAATTTTTCGTTTGTTTCCTTCATTTTTTGCTTGTTTATCTGTGAGTATATTCTGCAAAATGAAAAGGTACATAATCATTGTACAAGTGAGGATTATCGAGTTGTTTAAAATTTTATATATATTGAATGAAACACACTTTGTATCTAAAGAAGATCGGAATCGATAGCATGTAAATAAATAATTTTATCCATGTATGAATTTAGACATCGTACTCCCTGACAATTTCCGTAAATTTGTAAGCATCTTCAACCTGCTTTTCTGTTGCGGTTGCAGGAGATAAGCTGCAATATTAATTCTGCTGTTGGCACAAAAAGTGTTGTCACAGGTTGTAAGGAGCCGTTAATTTTCTTCTATCCCCACTGTTGTGGATTTTTTTCATTGCCAAGCCATTTCTGAATTTTGTAGAATACTCGTAATGAATATTAAGCGACTGCCTCTGAAGTTGGTAGCAATATTTCCAACTTTGATTTTTGTTCGTGCAGCGATTTTTTGAATTGATTAAATCTATATGAGTTGAGTGAGACATTTGTGAGTTTCCTTGCACCGTATACAAGTAGGAAAAGAATTTCACCAGCCTGTTTTACTGGTGAGGGGGTTAAATTCTTGCCATTGAAAGTTCTTACTACATTAACCAACTGCATTTCTTTCTGAAGAAGTTTGATGACTTTTAATTTTTCTTTCTGAAATATTCTAGACGTGGTATCATAACCACTGAAGGCATGAGTCAGTAAAATTGTATTTTTCTACTACCGTCTATATTAATGAACTTTGTAACCCTAGCAACATGCGCGATAACGAAAGTAAACATTCGAGTTACCTGGTTGCTAAGGCGTTGCTATCTACGAAAGTAAAACTTATGCGGCCAGGACAGGAAAGTAGAAAAACAAATTTTAAGCGAAATTAATTCGTTCTATTTGAACAAATTAATACAACTAAACAATTTTGTATTAATAAAGAAAGGTCTTTCTAGGAAGTACGCCAACATTTTTGTCGGCACGTAGTACCCAACGTAGTACCTACCTACCTACCTCCATTTTAAAAACGCTTCATAAGTTTGCATATACCTTGCTTTCAATTTCTTGGGGTAAAACAAGGCACAAGCAATATTCCCATTTATATCGCCACAAAACATATGTATTTGTTTATTTTAGTTTGAAAACCACCAGAAATTAAAATGTGTAATATTTCGTTGCCATGGAAACAATTTTCACAGACAGCCTCCTAAACTATAAAATTTATTAAAAACGTCAATTAATTTCATGAAATAATTAGTTTTAAATTCGTAAATCCCATAATTTTTTTCGGTATAGTAGAAAAAATATAATACATTTCACGATGCAAAAGCCCTTTTAAGTATTCGGTGTTTTTTGAAAGGTCTCGGCTTCGCCTCGACCATTCAAAAATCACCTCACACCTTAAAGTAACCTTCCGCATCTAGTAATGTAAATAACTATTTTTATACGTTCTTGTCATTTCTGGATTTCTGACGAAGAAAAAATTTTCCATATAATTTTTCCTGTTCCTGGCCTTATGAAAAATCTTTTTCTTGTGGAGTTAAAGCGATTAATAGAACAATGAGATCAACGTCCTCATCAACTAAGTACAAATGTTCGTCTATTATTTAATATTTCAATTGCTATTTTAACAATAGGCGAATCTACATCATCTACAGCTTGTTTTACAAACAATCCTTTGTTTTAAAGTATTTGTGGCAACATTGAAATTAATCGGATTTCGTTTATATCATTTGACAAAAACTTTTCTTGAGGGAGGGCTACGATTACTGAATTTTGCCTAAATTTGGTTTTCACGTAGTTAACATACGCCGTACAAATGTGGATGCAATAAAAATCCACCTTCAAATTACATAAATAATAAGTATAGAGTTACAAAGATTTCGCAATTTTCTTGCTTATTTGTTTAATTTTGGTACATTTTGCATGTACTGTAACCGTGTGACATACCATTGGATCAGGCATTGAGAGAGGAGTTGTACATATATTTTATTTTGCTTCAAATCACGCTATCTTTGTAAATTGCGAAAAACGGCAAAATTTTAAGTTACATATGGTTTTCGGCTATACATATTTCGACGGGACAAAAGGAAATAAGTTGTTTGACGTTCTTCTCGATGTTAAGTTGTCTTAGAGATTGTTGGGCGTGACTTTTCTAATGAAGCGATACATTTTTTTCTTTACTTTTGCTTAATCTACCTCATCTTAAAGTAATGGCACTCAAACCTAGTCTAACACTCGGTAACACGTACAAATCAGATATCGGTAACCTGCCAGAGCAACCCCGATCCTAAATCCACCCCTATGATTTGTCAAATTACAAGTCATTGACAAAATTGAAAAAATTACAAAAACAGGAAAACTTCAAATACTATTTCCAAACGAATTTCCGAGAGACTGTTTTGGTAATAAATCCAAGGTAGAGGGTCGAACTTAGAACTACATCGTGAATTACACGGTCACGCTCTGATTTTAGGCTCAATAGGAGTGAACGAAAAAGTGTAATTTTGACGTATATTGTTCTGAAACCGCTGAAATCTCAAGCGTTACGTCATTTTGCAATGAAACTAATTTTCGACCCCCTACTAGGAAACTAAAAACATTTGTTTAATCCTGCTCTTGAGACATGCAGTTTCTTACTTGGATACAATACTCGATACAATTATTAAATGTCAAAGTGAAGGAAAGGCACTATCGAGAAACAGAAAATTGTTTCGGGGTCCTGAAGTCGTCCCGGGTCCGAAACTGTAATCGGTTCCGTCCTAGGACCGATATTAAGAAATCCTTAAATTTCGCTCGATCGACTATAAGGTGTAATCTATCGGACGCACTATGGATTTTTTGGCGAATTTTGCGAAAACACGAAAATTTTAAACCTTATTTGCAAACGAAAACAGGCCGCCGGGCCGCCGTTCTGGCAATAAATCCAAGCTCGAAAGTCCAACTTGAAAGTACATCGTGTTATTGTGCGGTCCAGCTGCGATTTTGAGGTCAGCAGATCCTAACTAAAAAGTGACATTTGGAGGGATCTGCGCGCGCATTCGGCCTTTTTAATTTCGCAAAGTTTACAAAACTCTTCGACATGGGGTATTGAAACGCTAATAACTTTTTAAATATTCAAAGAATCGCAACGAGATATAGCCGTTGGGATTTTCTCGACAAGAAGACTCCTATAAAAAAATAATAACATGACTGCCGGTACCACGCGATTTAGACAACCAATCAACAATTGGTCACTCTGTTGTCGCCACTGTTTTAATAAGTCATGCTTCATTTTATGCAACATGAAACTGATTTTCAACCCCCTATACGAAAACAAAAACATTTCCAATGTTAAAATTCTGCTATGGGTTAAGTGTAAGAGTAGCTTGAAGCTAAACTTCGCCCATGTAATTAAGTAGCTGTTTGTAACTGCTATTTGATTCAATAAAGACGGTTATTATTATTATTATTATTATTTTTGTTTTATTTATTTCATGGACTTCTTTGTTAGGCGTAATTTGAAATAAACGAAAATTATTTATATATTTTATATATTTATATATTTTATGAATAACTTTTTTGTTACTGGATAAAACATACAAGTATTATACAGTGTGTCCCCGGATGGAGTTGACAAGAGGAAAAAAATCTTTATTATTGATTCTACGACGAAAAGTCACTCTTTATAAAAAATTCTGCTTATCGAAAAAATGAGTTTACCATATAAAAATCTTAGATAAGATGTACCGGGTGTTAATAAATTAAGAAAACATGAAAATGCCTCAAGAGAGAAGTACCATTATTTATTATTTTAGACAAAATGTGTATAAAGCAAAGTTGTTTATAATCCAATATAAAGCCTAAATACAAATTTTGAAGTCTAAATTTTGAATTTTAAATTTATCTCAACTTACATTTTTTTTATTTTTTTTTTATTTTTTTTAATATCGATGTGAAATATTCTACACAATGACAATGAAACAATGACGTTTGTCAGTTCAATATTGTCGACAGCAAACTCTGTTTTTTAATTTGAATTTTCACAAATTCTACTTAAAAAGATAAACAGAATAAGAACATACAATTCAAAATTTAGACTTCAAAATTTGTATTTAGGCTTTATTTTAGATTATAAACAACTTTGTTTTATAAACATTTTGTCTAAAATAATAAATAATGGTACTTCTCTCTTGAGGCATTTTCATGTTTTCTTAATTTATTAACACCCGGTACATCTTATCTAAGATTTTTATATGGTGAACTCATTTTTTCGACAAGCAGAATTTTTTATAAAGAGTGACTTTTCGTCGTACAATCAATAATAAAGATTTTTTTCCTCTTGTCAACTCCATCCAGGGACACACTGTACAGGGTGTCCCAAATTGTTTGATTTTGGCTGGTTTTCCTATTTCCAGACTAGGTAGAGAAAAACTGACATATGAGTCTAGAGCTCGATTTTTGTGAAACGCCGATTGGTGAAAACCACATTTCGATATTCTCTAACCGTTTCCAAGATATCGGTAAAAATTGACATTTTACAAAAAACTTGAAAGTACATCGTGTTATTGTGCGGTCCAGCTGCGATTTTGAGGTCAGCAGATCCTAACTAAAAAGTGACATTTGTGACGTTAACGAAAAATTTTAAAGTTTTGACAAGTCCTGCACGGGTATGAAATTTGGAGGGATCTGCGCGCGCATTCGGCCTTTTTAATTTCGCAAAGTTTACAAAACTCTTCGACATGGGGTATTGAAACGCTAATAACTTTTTAAATATTCAAAGAATCGCAACGAGATATAGCCGTTGGGATTTTCTCGACAAGAAGACTCCTATAAAAAAAGAATAACATGACTGCCGGTACCACGCGATTTAGACAACCAATCAACAATTGGTCACTCTGTTGTCGCCACTGTTTTAATAAGTCATGCTTCATTTTATGCAACATGAAACTGATTTTCAACCCCCTATACGAAAACAAAAACATTTCCAATGTTAAAATTCTGCTATGGGTTAAGTGTAAGAGTAGCTTGAAGCTAAACTTCGCCCATGTAATTAAGTAGCTGTTTGTAACTGCTATTTGATTCAATAAAGGCGGTTATTATTATTATTATTATTATTTTTGTTTTATTTATTTCATGGACTTCTTTGTTAGGCGTAATTTGAAATAAACGAAAATTATTTATATATTTTATATATTTATATATTTTATGAATAACTTTTTGTTACTGGATAAAACATACAAGTATTATACAGTGTGTCCCCGGATGGAGTTGACAAGAGGAAAAAAATCTTTATTATTGATTGTACGACGAAAAGTCACTCTTTATAAAAAATTCTGCTTATCGAAAAAATGAGTTTACCATATAAAAATCTTAGATAAGATGTACCGGGTGTTAATAAATTAAGAAAACATGAAAATGCCTCAAGAGAGAAGTACCATTATTTATTATTTTAGACAAAATGTGTATAAAGCAAAGTTGTTTATAATCCAAAATAAATCCTAAATACAAATTTTGAAGTCTAAATTTTGAATTTTAAATTTATCTCAACTTACATTTTTTTTATTTTTTTTTTTTATTTTTTTTAATATCGATGTGAAATATTCTACACAATGACAATGAAACAATGACGTTTGTCAGTTCAATATTGTCGACAGCAAACTCTGTTTTTTAATTTGATTTTCACAAATTCTACTTAAAAAGATAAACAGAATAAGAACATACAATTCAAAATTTAGACTTCAAAATTTGTATTTAGGCTTTATTTTAGATTATAAACAACTTTGTTTTATAAACATTTTGTCTAAAATAATAAATAATGGTACTTCTCTCTTGAGGCATTTTCATGTTTTCTTAATTTATTAACACCCGGTACATCTTATCTAAGATTTTTATATGGTGAACTCATTTTTTCGACAAGCAGAATTTTTTATAAAGAGTGACTTTTCGTCGTACAATCAATAATAAAGATTTTTTTCCTCTTGTCAACTCCATCCAGGGACACACTGTACAGGGTGTCCCAAATTGTTTGATTTTGGCTGGTTTTCCTATTTCCAGACTAGGTAGAGAAAAACTGACATATGAGTCTAGAGCTCGATTTTTGTGAAACGCCGATTGGTGAAAACCACATTTCGATATTCTCTAACCGTTTCCAAGATATCGGTAAAAATTGACATTTTACAGATTCCGAAAAACTGTCAACTTTTTTATTTGTGGATATTTTTTCAAACGGTAAAAACTTTTTGACGTAGAATAAGATGCATTTGTCAACAAAAATATATCGCTTTTCGATTGTTTGATATCAAAGCTAACTTTGTTATTTCAAATGGAAACCATAGTTTGGCTTTGACTTTAGAAAATAGAAAAAAAAATAAGCTGTCCAAAAATATTTATGCCAAAGATATGTCTAGTCATCCTTGCTGCCAATATAACACATTTCTCTTTAAACATGACATTTTTTAACATTAAAAAAAGTTTTTCGGAATCTGTAAAATGTCAATTTTTGCCGATGTCTCGGAAACGGTTAGAGATATCGAAATGTGGTTTTCACCAATCGGCGTTTCACAAAAATCGAGCTCTAGATATCAGTTTTTCTCTACCTGGTCTGGAAATAGGAAAACCAGCCAAAATCAAGCAATTTGGGACCCTGTACATACATATTTTTTTGAAATCGGAAAAACTTGACTAATTCAAATATGTAAAAATATATAGGGAGTTTCATTAAAAAAAAACACGTTTTTGCATACCCCGTATATTTTGGCTTCTATTTAATTTTCAATGGCATTTTCGAAATCTACTGAAAAAACTATATAAAGTGCAACCTTAAATTTTTTAAATATCTCAATATTTAAAGAAATAAGGGGGGGGGGGGTCGAAGTTATGTGGCTCACCCTGTACATACATATATTGTGAAGTGCGACGAAAGAAAATGGTAAAATTTGTAAAACGCCATAAATAATTGTAGACTACTACTATAATTTTATTGAAGGGGATACATTGGTTTCTCATAAATATAATAGTCCCTCGTCACCATACCTTTTTCATACTACATGAATTTGCGAGTTCTATTTATTATTCATGAATTTCAACGTTATAATAATTTCCACAGGAAATGTTTGTCATAACTATTTTATATTAGCCACGATTTTAAACCATTTTCATTGAAGCGGAGAAATTCTAAAAGACTAGGTAGAGAGTTTAATCAACTCTAAAATTGAAATATATTTCATATTTCTACATCATATACTCGTACTACCTCAATACCATTCAGTTTACATATTTATTAATTTTAAATGAAAGACGAACGTTAAATATAGGGTAAAATTTCTGTTTGAGCAAAAATAGTAGACTAAAATATTTTATTTGTTTCTTAAATAATATTAAATAATGATTGTATTATGAGGGTGAAATACAACAATATTGAAGTTGTAATGAAAATACTTACAATAGTAAGCTAAAAAACAAAACTTGGTGGTGAGTGTACCATTAAAGTTTAGAAATATTTTGATAGAAACGCCAACTACAAGGTTTTGTAAAAAATTCCAACAATTAACCCAGGTCCTTAAGTAAAGAAATAATTCGCGTAATGTCCATGTACAAGATGTTTACTGCAGGAAATATAATATTTGGTAAGTATTTAAATGGAGAAATCCAAAAATAGCAACAAATATAGAAGAAAAAAAGTAATAAATACTATTTATCTTTATACAGATAAGACATATTGAATGCCTTGTTTTATGTTAACTGTAGTTTTACTTTTGGTACATTACAATATTCCAACATATTATTAGAATAGCAACCATACATTTTACATTTTTATTTAAATCGCAGGTAGTATTTGTAAACATATGGGTTCTGTGATCACGACCACCGTATTGTACCTACGATATTAATTCAACATATTTTTGTACATAAATTAATTATTATTACACAATCCAGTTTTGACACCCTGACGATATTATTTGCTTCGCAACAAAATCATTATTATTCTCTTTATCAGCCAACTTTATAACATAGAAGTCCACATTGCAATTATTATGTCCTTTGATACCATTTTCTTTTTTAATTACAGTTCATTCCACAATAGACGTAATTATAAAATATGTAAATATTGTTTGTAGTTTATTTGTGGCGGATAGTTAATATTCATTGAACTTAATTCTGGGAATCACGCCAAATTCTAAAAAATAAATAGAAATAAGAAAATTGCCAAAATATGTCAAGATAAAAGTGTAGTATCAAAGGCAAACCTCAACAGAAAACCACTGTATATAGTTCTAAATGAATATACCTAAATACAATATTGTTATCTAAAATTCGTATCAGTGGTTTTCTAGTATTTTACACTAGAAAATATAACAAAATGTATATTATATAATTTATAGGTATATATAATTTATATGATAGGTATGTAAAAAACAATTATAAAACAATAACTTATCTTAACAGAACGTTTCGAACCAAAGTCTAGGTCCTTTTTCAACTGTGATTACAAAAAATGGACTTGTCAAAAAAGATCACTTTGACACCTGACACTGATTATTAATTAATGCATAGATCACTAGATAAAGAATTCTAATTTATTTTGATATTTTCGTCACGTACTTCTTTTTGGAAAATCGGTAGCCAGACTTCGTCTAGCAACACTGAACTAGTAGAGACACAGTCGGTACTATTTAGTTGAATACTGGCACTCTCTTTAAGTTTTCGTTTATTACAATGTGTCTCCGTTTGGATTATTTTTGCCTGTGTCCAACTAAATCTGTGGCCATCTATATATTATAGATTTAGATTTAGATTTATTTCCCACATATACATAGTTTACATAAAATTGTAATATAATTGTATACATACATACATTCATATACATATACACCATTTTGAGTAGCACCTATATAGGCGTAGGGAAAACTAAGTAACTAATATTATATTGTATTATATTATAGTATTGCAATTTGATAAGTGCTTTGGTAAGGAGATTAAGTTAACTAAATAAAATTACATTCATAATATTCCTGCAAGTTGTAGAATGTGTAATTATTTAACAGTGATTTCAGTTGTTTTTTAAAACATTTTTCCGTGGTGATTTCTGTTATATATCCAGGCAAGTGATTGAAAATTTTGATTCCTGTATATAAGGGTCCTTTTCGAATACTTTCGAAATTGTAATGGGGCATTAATAATTTATTATTATGACGGGTCGGATAGTCATGCACATCAGAATATGTTGCCAAATTAGGTCTTTTCTTAAATATTGTTAAGGCTAATTTATATATTACAGTATTCGACACGGTAAATATTTTTAACTGCCTAAAGTACTCTCGGCATGATTCATAGATATTAAGACCACATAAGGCTCGTATTGCTCGTTTCTGAATGATGAACGTAGATTCGGCATTTGAACTATTTCCCCAAAATTCTATACCATATTGCATAACACTGTGAAAATATGCAAAATATACCGATTTCGCAGCTTCAAAACCGACCAGAACTTTAATATTTCTTATTGCGTAAATAGCTTTGCCTAGTTTCTTGTTTAGATCATATATATGTTCCAGCCAATTTAGGTTTTTATCGATTTTAACTCCTAGAAATTTCGTTGATTGGACTGATTTGATGTCTCCAGATGTGGTCATTATGCTAGCATCTTCCACTTTTATGCGCGGTCGTTGAAAAGTAATATTGTTTGTCTTTTCACAATTTAGTAGCAATTTGTTGGCATTAAACCAGTCCAATATATTATTAAAAGATGTCTCGGTACATTGAATGAGATCAAGAAAATTTGTATTATGGTTGATAATACTAGTGTCATCCGCGAAGAGGGAAAATTTTAATGGTGGAAAATTTATTACTAAATCATTTATATAAGTATAGGGCAAAGTCCCTAAGACCTATAAGTCTTATGTCGTTTCAACTTAAGACAATTGAAAAACTGCTTGATAGACATATTAGGGATGATGTCATGGTGAGAAGTCCTCTACATCAGGCCCAATTTGCATACAGAGCAGGAATGTCTACAGAAACAGCGCTTCACCATCTAACTCAGAAGGTGGAAAAAACACTGGAAAACAAAGAAGTAGCCTTGGGTGCTTTCCTTGATATAGAGGGGGCATTTGATAATACCTCATTTAGGTCCATCATCAGAACTGCCAGAGAGTCTGGTATCGAGAGTACCTGCTGCAGGTGGATCGAAAGCATGCTTAAAGGCAGGATGGTATTCACCACCATGATGGGAGAAAGCTTAGGAGCTTCAGTTGCAGGCGGATGCCCACAGGGAGGGGTCCTGTCCCCTCTGTTGTGGAACCTTGTAGTTGACAGACTCTTAAGGAAACTCACAAATGAAGGCTTTGAAGTTCAAGGATATGCTGACGACATTGTCATCATTGTAAGGGGAAAATTTAACAACACAGTCAGGGATCGTTTACAAAGAGCCCTGAATGTGGTAGAAAAATGGACTGACGAAGAAGGGTTAAAGGTGAGCCCACATAAAACCACTATCGTCCCATTCACTAGAAGAAGGAACTTGGAGGGTCTGAGGCCTCTAAGAATACAAAACACGGAGCTGCAGATGTCGGGAGAGGTTAAGTATCTTGGAGTTCTCCTAGACTCCAAACTAACCTGGAACCAACATCTGGACAGGACTATACAAAGATCGGTAGCAATATTAGCAACATGCAGACGATTATATGGCAAGACATGGGGGCTAAGACCTGATATGATGCATTGGATCTACACCAGGGTAGTCAGACCTACCATCACATATGCTGCGTTAGTTTGGTGGACAAAAACAATACAAACAACGGCGAATAGCAAGCTAAGCCGGGTACAGAGACTGGCTTGCCTGGGGATTACGGGTGTCATGAAAAGCACTCCTACAGCAGCTATGGAGACCCTATTAAACCTTCCTCCACTTAGTATGATGATTCAGGGGGAAGCCAGGATGGGGCATATAGGCTGCAGAACTCAATTGACCCGAGTTTACGCGGAACAGGATCGGGACACATGAAGATAGTGAACACGGTAGAAGATCCTGTATTAAACATGAGGTCAGACTACATGACACCAACAATCACATTCCACAAGCCTTTCAACATTATTATTGGACAAAGAGAGGAATGGTCAGCAAGAACTCCTGACATATTGCGGAAAGGACTCTGTTGGTATACAGACGGTTCTAGGACGGAAACAGGAACTGGAGCAGGGATACATGGAGAAAGACCAAGGGAGGGTATAAGTCACTCTCTGGGACGCTACTCCACCGTATTCCAAACAGAAATTTTTGCTATACTTGAGTGTATACGCGAAAATATAAGAAGAGGGTATGCTGGACTACAGATTACCATCGCATCGGACAGTCAAGCGGCATTAAAGGCAATAGCCTCCAATAAGGTGTCGTCCAAACTGGTATGGGAATGCCATGAGGAACTCAGAATCCTGGGAGAAAGGAACAGAGTAAAATTACTCTGGGTACCAGGACACTCTGGGATATCAGGCAATGAAAAAGCTGACGAACTTGCTAGACAAGGATCAACTAACACCTTTCTTGGCCCAGAACCTGTGCTGGGTATCTCCAAAAGCACAGCAAGGGGAGCTATTAGCGATTGGGTCAAGGACAAACATAATAATCACTGGAGGAATATCCCAGGAAATCGACATGGGAAAATACTAATTAAAAGCCCATGTCCCAAAAGAACTGAAGAACTGCTCACAAAGAACAGGATTCAGTTGAGAACAATTATAGGACTTCTAACAGGGCATTTCTCTGTTAAGAAACACTTACATACAATGGGGAAATATGATGGCGACCTAAACTGTAGACTATGCAGAAAGGAACCTGAAACAGTGGACCATATCATTTTCAAGTGCGAAGCACTAGCTCGCAGGAGATATAATATTTACGGGCAGACCCAAACAGAACCGGAAAATATCCAAACTCGTTCAGTCACGGATTTGTATCACTTGATTAGTGGTACAGAGTTACTGAAGTGGGTGGAGTAGATTAACAAAGGGAGAGCACAATAAGCCCAGGAGGCTGCAGTGCCCTCGGTGTTTAAACAGACGAGCCCTAGGTGAAGAAAAAAAAAAAAATTTATATAAATTAAAAAGAGGACAGGGCCCAAAATTGAGCCCTGTGGTACACCACATTTAATTCTCCTCTTCTCAGATGAAACCTTCTTGAAGGTACCCTGTTTTCCCTCCAATAGCTCCACCTGTGCCGATCGATTTTCCAAATAAGAGATAAACCATTTTAATGGTTCCCCCCTTATTCCATAATATTCCAATTTTTCAGTTAAGATGGTATGGTCGACACAGTCAAAAGCCTTGGAAAGGTCACAGAATATACCAATACAATAATCATTACTTTCCATAATCTCATTTAGATAATTTATTAGTGAAAATGTAGCATCTGATGTGCTACAATTTTCCCTGAACCCAAATTGTGATGGTGTCAAAATTGAATTTTTGTTTAAATAATGGACAAGTTGTTCCTTTACTATTACTTCCAAAATCTTAGAAACAGTGGGTAGTAAAGAAATTGGTCTGTAATTTTCTTTTAGATGCTTATCCCCTTTTTTGTACAGAGGTTTTACCACTGTTTCTTTAAAGTAGGTTGGAAAAAATCCTTGTGTAAGAGATAAATTAAAAATGTATTCTAATGGTTTTTTAAGATACATTATGTTTTCTTTAATAATGGTTATCGGAATTTCATCTATACCTGAGGATTTTTTCGGTTTTAAATTATGTTATATTATGTTATATTTTCTAGTGTAAAATTCTAGAAAACCACTGATACGAATTTTAGATAACAATATTGTATTTATATTCATTTAGAACTATATACAGTGGTTTTCTGGGGCAAACTGTTGAGGTTTGCCTTTGATACTACACTTTTATCTTGACATATTTTGGCAATTTTCTTATTTCTATTTATTTTTTAGAATTTGGCGTGATTCCCAGAATTAAATTCAATGAATATAAAATATGTAATAGTACCTATCTAATATAGGTACACCGTGTTTCACTTTTCATGACTACACCCTTGTACTCTGGAATTAAATAACGGATTCATTTCAAATTTAGGTGATAAATATACATACACAATGAAAGGAATAAATTCAATATAATCTGAACCACGTGGTTGTGCCAAAAACGCTCGGACACGTCGATTTGTAATTTTGAATTGGCACATTTTGAGTTATACGGCAAGTCAATGTCACTTCCGGTTTTTCTGGAAGTGACATCAACTTTGTTATTTTAAATGCAACACCCTGTATTTTTGTACTGATTTGTATAGACGATAAAAAGACGTTTCCAAAAATGTAGTTAACACGTTTTTATTATGAAACGTTTTTGTATTATTTACAAACTTACTGTAGCAACTGTCTTAAAAATTCCTAAATTATTAAATGTTCAATGTGTTGCATATTTTGAGTCACACGGCAAGTCAATGTCACTTCCGGTTTTTCTGGAATGTCACTTCCGGTTTTTCCGGAAGTGACATCAACTTTGTTATTTTAAACGTAACACCCAGTATTTTTGTACTGATTTGTAAAGACGATAAAAAGACGTTTCCAAAGATGTGGTAAACACGTTTTTATTATGAATAAGTACTTTTTGTATTATTTACAAATTTACTGCACTAACTGTCTAAAAAATTCCTAAGTTAATAAATATTCAATATGTTGCCCGTTTACGTGAATGCATTTTTGAATTCGAATAATTATGTCTCTTTGGATATTGCGAAACATTTCTGGTGATATTAGTCGGATTTCTTGGCGTATTCTCTCTTTTAAGTCATTAAGATTGTTAGGTCGGTTCACATAAACTTTGGATTTTAAATAACCCCATAAGAAAAAATCCAAGGGAGTTAGATCAGGTGATCTCGGCGGCCACTCAATCGGTCCCCTTCTACCAATCCATCTATTGGGAAAGGTTGCACCTAGAAATTGACGAACTGCGATCGCATAGTGGGGAGGTGCCCCGTCTTGTTGAAACCAAATTGTCTCACTTGGTACGTCAGGGTCTTGTGGGTTGGGAAAAAGAACAGCTAAAGCAGGAATAAGTTCAAATTGAAGAAACTCTAAATAGCGTTCTCCGTTTAGTGTTCCTTCAAAGAAATAAGGCCCAATAATTCGATTGCCAATAATTGCTGCCCATACATTAATTTTCTGAGGATATTGTGTGTGAACCTCTTGCATCCAATGGGGATTTTCTGTCGCCCAATATAAATAAATGTCACTTGAACTTACAGCACTAAAAAACTTATAGTAAGCGTTGAATACATTTTTAAGTTGTCAAAAAATAATTGTGAAGTGACATTTATTTACCGAAAAAATGAATTTAACAGAAAAAGATCGAATTGAGGTGGATGATGGTTTTGGTGATAGAGTTCGTACTCAACAGCAGGTATATGTAACTTATTTAATGAAAATCATCCTGACCGTCCACCGATTAGCCAATCTGTCGTGAGTAAAATTGAAAAAAAATTTAGAGAGTTTGGCCACGTTAGAGATTTACCTAAAGGCCGAGCAAAAACGGTACTTGAAAATGTTAAGTTAAATGTCCTTCTACACGTTCAAGAAAATCCCCATGTGATGGTTAGAGAACTCTCAAGAGAATTTGAATTGTCAACGGGGTCAGTATCAAAAATTCTTCGAGCAGCTAAGTACCATCCTTATAAAGTACACCTGGTGCATGAATTGTCGGAAGACGACTTTGATCGAAGAATGCAATTCTGCGAGCAAATACAAGAAATGCACAATGAAAATTTGAATTTAATAGAGCAAATTCTTTTTTCTGATGAAGCCACTTTCTGTTTAAGTGGTCATGTAAATAGACAGAATTGCAGATACTGGGCGACAGAAAATCCCCATTGGATGCAAGAGGTTCACACACAATATCCTCAGAAAATTAATGTATGGGCAGGAATTATTGGCAATCGAATTATTGGACCTTATTTCTTTGAAGGAACACCAAACGGAGAACGCTATTTAGAGTTTCTTCAATTTGAACTTATTCCTGCTTTAGCTGTTCTTTTTCCCAACCCACAAGACCCTGACGTACCAAGTGAGACAATTTGGTTTCAACAAGACGGGGCACCTCCCCACTATGCGATCGCAGTTCGTCAATTTCTAGGTGCAACCTTTCCCAATAGATGGATTGGTAGAAGGGGACCGATTGAGTGGCCGCCGAGATCACCTGATCTAACTCCCTTGGATTTTTTCTTATGGGGTTATTTAAAATCCAAAGTTTATGTGAACCGACCTAACAATCTTAATGACTTAAAAGAGAGAATACGCCAAGAAATCCGACTAATATCACCAGAAATGTTTCGCAATATCCAAAGAGACATAATTATTCGAATTCAAAAATGCATTCACGTAAACGGGCAACATATTGAACATTTATTAACTTAGGAATTTTTTAGACAGTTAGTGCAGTAAATTTGTAAATAATACAAAAAGTACTTATTCATAATAAAAACGTGTTTACCACATCTTTGGAAACGTCTTTTTATCGTCTTTACAAATCAGTACAAAAATATTGGGTGTTACGTTTAAAATAACAAAGTTGATATCACTTCCGGAAAAACCGGAAGTGACATTCCAGAAAAACCGGAAGTGACATTGACTTGCCGTGTGACTCAAAATATGCAACACATTGAACTTTTAATAATTTAGGAATTTTTAAGACAGTTGCTACAGGAAGTTTGTAAATAATACAAAAACGTTTCATAATAAAAACGTGTTAACTACATTTTTGGAAACGTCTTTTTATCGTCTATACAAATCAGTACAAAAATACAGGGTGTTGCATTTAAAATAACAAAGTTGATGTCACTTCCGGAAATACCGGAAGTGACATTGACTTGCCGTATAACTCAAAATGTGCCAATTCAAAATTACAAATCGACGTGTCCGAGCGTTTTTGGCACAACCACGTGGTTCAGATTATATTGAATTTATTCCTTTCATTGTGAACGCACTGTATACCGCTCAAAATGTATTAGCTGATTTCCCAAAAAAATATATTAGCGATTTGTTTATAGAAATTTTGATTTTATATTCTTATTCAGCATCTACAAAAACTTCCAAACCACCAAATTTAAACAAAATATTTTATTGGCTTTCCGAGATACAAGCTTTCAAATTTTCTTTTAATGAAGTATTTTCAAAAAGATGAAAACTGTTGCCTTTTCCTTTATTTCATTTAAATAATTATTATTATTACAAAAAGTCATTTTTAATCAGATTACTTGAATGTTGCAACTAAAATTCTTCAAAATGAATAAATAAAAAATGCATCGTAGAAAAAATAATAACTCCGGTTATAACGTACCCTCTAGGGACTAATTTTTGAGTACTATTACCGGAAGTACGTTATAACAGAAAAACGTCAAACCCAAAATCAAAGTTGGGAACTGCGTAAATGACCTTTAAAACCGAATGCACGTTATATCCCGGGTGCGTTATAACCAGAGTACCTACACTGTATAATAACAAGGAATTATGTAGTAACAAATAAAACAGCAAAACAATTCAATTCAATTTTATCCATTTCAATTAACCAACTATTGTTTTCAATACACTTCTGTATGCGTTTTCTAATATATTTTATCACTTTTCTTATTTCTTCTGTTGTAAAAAATCAATAAGTATTCTTAAAAGTAGATTTCGCATTTTGCATAATTGGCGTTTATTGCAAAATATACAGATAGCTTAGATATGTAAATATTTTCAGAAATATGGAAGCGCATGTGGTATGTCACATGAACTTCGCCGTTTAAACTCTGTTTAAATTAAAGTTATTTACTATTATTATTATTATTATAAAAGGCCTTCTGTAGGAAAGAAAAAATCGCAGCAGCTCTTACTGCTTGAATTATCCTACGAAAACTTATGCTTAACGCAATTACTATTGAGAATTGCATTTCCAGTCTGAAAACAGTTCGTTCCCAGTCGTTAACTTTGTTAAGTGCTTTGATACGAAAAGCTTAATTTATTAGTTTTTCTCTTAACTTCCTACTACTAACCAGTAAGCGTACTACATAATATTATGCATTTTTAATAAAATGTTCTAAACTTAAAAGTTAATGAACTCGTAAACAGTGGCGTATGTAGATCATACGAAATTTATTCACAAAAGATAAATTTAGAATCAAGAATTTAATTTGGGAACAGTAGTAAAAGTAATATATGAATACCAATGTATACTAATGATAATTGTAATAAATTTGCCGTTAACTAAATTATATATAAGGATATGCTATGTAATTATATGTTCTTGACATTCATGAATTCAAATGTTTCCTTACACCACATGTATGCAGCAGAAATGGGACGAATAGACTTATTAACTGGGGCCTTATAAGAAAGTAGGAATCAGGAAAAGCATTACTGGTCAATGATTTCCATCATAAATGTGTTTTTCCTGGTAGAGAGGAGATTTAAAGGAACATTGGACAAGTATGTGGTTTCTTCAGCCAAAGGCATACGAACGAGTTTTTTTCTACGTTCCATCTAGTAACATATAGGTATACATAAGCAGATATTTAAATTTGTAATGTAAAGGTGACCGAAATAATCTATGTACTTATAAGATTAAGTATACGACTTACTAGTAATAAATGTAAAACTAACCTTTATCAAGAAACAATTGCATATGTTCATACTTATTTTGATATTTTTATTAATATAAAGAACGCTAAAACAAGTTGGTAATTAAATACAATATATCAACCTGCTACGTACACCTATGTCCTATGTATAAGTTTATGTAAAGTAAAATGTCATCTTGGAAGATCAAAATATTAGCGTTAGTTTTGATGCGCTTATGTTGAAGTGATTAAAAAGTAGTTTATATTCAAGACGTTTCCTACATATTTAAGACGGAGCAGGAAGTTTATGTTTATATAATAACAACCGTCCTTTTTAATCGTGTTGTACTTTATATGGCATTACAAGTAATTATTTTGTAAGCTTCTTGCTGCAAACTGTTGTATAAGGTGTTTGTCCTAAAACTTTGTTATTAATCTGCCCAAGTGGAGCAGATGCAGACGGTGGGATTGAACGGTAATTGATTCGGTGAAGTATAAGTATTAAGTACCCATATTATCCTCTTTTGAAGATTAATATTTTAAGCTACTTAATGAGATAATAAGCATAATAAAATTGCAATTTAATAAATTCGTGATATTTCATATATCCCGCAGTAAAGATTTCCATATAAAATTCTGTTAAAATATTTCGGTATCTTCTTAATTTTCCACTTTAAATTTTCTCTACCAAACCAGAGACAATGTAAGAAAAGTGTCGCTGTTATATTTACACACTCCATTGGTGACATTTTTGTTCAGTTTTAAGAAAATGTTTTCCAAACTTTTGCCATTTAATATGATAGAAGTATGAAAGGAATTTAAAATGGATAGCAATATCACTACAATTGATAGCAAAAATTAACAAAGGTAATTTACAAGAAAAGTGTACTTTGAACACCGTACAAATAAAGTTCATATACAGGGTGACCAATTACTGATTTTGGATTCTCTTAAAAAATAGTAAATGATGTTTAATCAATTTGTATTGTTTGAGTTGTGCAATAGGTTTGCACAGAAAAACCATGCTATGTTTTTTACAATTCTCTTTCTTTAGAGATGAAACATCAATGTGAGTATATCAAATTGGATAGGTTTTTATTATTATGCTTGTGTAAAGCCTAAATAAAGTCATTTATAAACATGCTATGTTATTTCACCTAAAATCAATATCATGAAATTGTTTACACATCATAATTCTACATTTCTTGTAGCATATTATTTGTCTCCACACATGAATTTGTCTATCATTATATCATAGTGCGAACATTTCTGTTCTTGGAAATAAGACGTACAATGACTGATATTTTTCAGATGTACGAAATTTTAACACAAACTAGTAAATACAAAAGACGTTATGTGACAAACACCTGTTTTTTCAAGTCCAAATATCTCCGCTGGATGGTTCAACATTGGGTCATTATGGTTACTTGCGCAATAGCCAGTAACTATAATAAGTTAAGTTTTTTTTTTGGAGGAGTTTTGGATGAAACTGTAGGAAGTATAGAGTTCTATTCATATCCTCCTGACTCTTCTAACGAATTTGTCAGAGATGCGCAATTCTGCATGTACCACCTATCAAAGTAGTTAACAGGAGAGTTCGAAAATGTGTCTACATTTTTCAGTCGGTAATTGTAATGAATTTATCAATAATGTCGACAGCGAGGTCGACAGTATAGTTGTAACAGAATGAAATTTTAATTTCTGTTGATGATTGCTTATTTAGGTGTGCACCAATTTTACAAATTTGGGCTATGTTAAGGAATTTCGAATTCAATAATCTTCGTCAATTAGTCATAAAAGACGAAAATTTGCAAGAAGCCAAATTACTTCCAATCCAATACTAATTTCTTCGAGCAACTTGAAGATACTGCAATGGAGACTTTTTGTTTTATTCCATATCTTCTCATGAATATATGTATATAGATGACACTTTTGCATAATTTTAATTAATAATGTAGCAATAGTAGTGTATTCTTTAAAAACGCACAAATTGCAAAATGTAAATATAGCACACCACTATGTGTGAGGATTTTGAGATGGCACCTTTGCACTCCAAGGAACCATTATTGCAAATAACCTACTCTATTTGTTAGTAGGTTAAGGTATATCGACGTGTAAGTACACTGCATTGTCAGATGTTTAATTTTATTAACTTGGTTGATGAAACGTGCTTTAATTGTTAATTATTCGATGCATTAGCGAAAAACCTATTTGCAGTTGGCAACGTTCGAGTACAAATATTTTAATACGAATTTTGTAACGAAAACCACTCACCCATTCCCGTAATTATTGACTAACGTGTTTGTATTATTCCTCTGCTGGAATTTAAATTGAAATTACGTGTTAACAATATTTTTAGAGTAAATATTACCGAAACATTTCACGTTATAAATCAATCGCACTGCTGACAAATTGAAAACCTAAATCAAATTTACACTTTTCGGGAGCAAATTTATCATGGCTTTGAAATTTTTCATGACAAGCATCTTGTAGCAGATTTTCACCTAACGTGCGTGACGGGAACTTTTGTTTTAACATGGATATATCATTAGGGGAACTTTTTCTGAAGTGGTGTCATTTCAGAGATGTGTAAGTTTTAATAATGGTAACATGGCTTTTTATGCCTTTTAGTAGAACAAAAAACTTGCAACTAACAACCACTTTTCCTAACTACTATGACAGCAGTTAAAAGAGATACTTTATGGATTTTTCACATACAAGGTGTGTACCAAAAAATCTGTATGGATTTAATTTCAGAAAAATTACAACAATGTGAACTTAAAACGAGGATATTAAACAATATGAGCTTGGAGTTAGCTCATAATTGCAATTTACCATTGTTATAATGGTGAACTTTCCAGAATATTGCAAATTTTAGTAACTAATTGCATTGTTATACTCGGTATTTACTACAAGTTCTCTTTTCTCCTTATTTATTTACAGTATCATTATTTCAAAAAATTTTTTTAAATAAGTATTTTTTTGTTACATTTAAGTATAATACAATATACTTTCTTTTTCTTTTTTAGTATTGTATCTAGGACCTAATTGTTTATTTTTATATAATGTACCACTTATATTAGACTACACATGTGTATATGTATGTATACTACGTAAATAAATATTATTATTATTATTATTATTATTATTATTATTATTGGAGCAAAACTGAATTTTGATTAAAAATTAACTCGAAAATTAACATTAAAATTAAGACTCGAATTAAGATGAATAGGATTGCAGGAAACAACTACTCAGCGGGCAAATACTCCGACATGAATTAGATTACACCCACCTACTAAATCTTAATTGGTAGCCAATTTTATTTGTAAAATTTGACAAACCTGTCACAAAGACATCGTTGATGTCTTGACACATAGTAGCACTGACCGCCAGAGGGATACACTTATTCCTCACCACTTCCATTAAAATTAAGGTAAACTAATAGCGTGTTAATGTTGCGGACCATGGCATATTTAAATAAAATAAAAATATTTTGTACCTTGTAAACAGAAGATAAAAATTATAATAAGTTAAGAGCTATATCCGCTTTATGATAAAATAATTCTTTTCATTTAGAGCCATTATTACATACATTGAATACAGAAAAATTCTAGTTCTAAACGATGCAGTAGTTGTTCGTAGTTTGACACAAAATAACATTTGCTGAACACGGCTTTAAATTAATAGGTAACTCCAATTAGTTTTTTTTATTCCAATGTAATTGGTACGTGCTTAAAGAATTATTGCATTAAATTGAAATTTTGGATTGATTCTTAAAAAGAAATTGAAAATTCAAATATTCTTTGTTGAAATTCGTCAAAAAAAATCTATATGGACTATATGATTATCAAAGGAGTTTTGAGCCTTTCCACTGTGAGGCGTCCAAGAGGTACATTTTACTAGAAAGGGTGATATAATAGACATTGAATTACGATACCACAGGTAGGTAGTTTGGTACGACTGACGCTCGAGCATAATATCTAAACTAGTGGTTCATCTCTAACTTAACAGGATTACCATAGAATTTCTAATTTCCAATAAACTCATTATTATAAAAAACTTAATATAACGCATAATCTTATTTAATTGTGTAATCGTGAAAAAGAGACAGGCGTACCGACAAATACAAAGAGGAAGACAGAACAAAAGACGAACAGATGGGAATTGATTTTTCTTTAACCAATTTTCTGTTTACCTAAGTTGAAAAACTAATTCATAGACGAGATATTTATCGTATCTCTCAAATTTTATCAATTAATTTGAAGTTGTGCTAATCACAGACCGTTAGAAATAAAAATAAGTACCTACTCTTTTTATTACTAGGTTTCTAGATTTCTAGTTTATCATTTTAAAATTAGATAGTACTGATTATATCATCGCAGTGTCCCATTTAAACCACGTAACGATTGTTCATCTTGTCTAGCGAAAAAGAGAAAATTTTGTCACATTGTCGCATTTCCTATTTTTATTGTCAAAATAGATTTTAAACTCCGTGTTATTTATATCTCCTCTTTTTATTTATTTATTTAGTAGGTATTAACTGACATATTCTGGCTGCATGGCCTATGACCCAAAGTCTTGCCCAAAGCCATTAAAAAAAAACTGACATGTTCAGAATTAATAATTACCTGTTAAGTAATGTTCGAAACATCCTATATGTGGGCAATCTATTTTAAGTGGATTTTTGAAATAACAACAAATTATATTTTTATAGGTTGTTGATATAATGGCATAATATCCCTACAAACATTTTAACGACAACTAAATCTGCTTAAAAGAATCATATTAAATAATACCGTCCGTTTAATTTCACAGCTCATATCTTTTTATTTGCAGGAAACTGAGGAGAAAAGTTCAAAGCAGTTGGAAAACAAAAACATATTACGGTAAGTGACTTTATCTAGCTTAGCTCTGATAATCCACAGATTGAAAACATTCTTTTTAAAACAGAAAAACGCAGGAGGCACCTTTTTAAAATTCTACGTGAAAAGAAAATTTAACGACCATAATAAAAATACATCAAGCGATTGGCATTTTTCCAACGACTACCACCTAATATTTCGTTCTCACACTAGAATTCCCTAGCGGGCTGTTTAAAATCAAACGTGAACAATTCAGAACACCAAACACAATTTTCCTCCGATTTTGCGGACAAATATTCTGCACTGTCATTTAACTGATCGGGGAAACGGAGATTAAATGCTGAGCATTTTGATTTAAAATTTTGCATTGATGTGAAATACACATTTACATATTTTCGAATTTGAATTGAAAATTTTGTTGCGAGTTTTGTTGAGATAATAACATATAAATTTATACAGACCCGACTGTAGATTTCATTATTATTAAATAATGTAAGGTAACTGATCATTTATTTCTTAATGTATAATAAAAATATTATTTTAGGTAAGCAAGCGATATTTTCATTAAAAACAGTTTGTTAGGTATGCTATTTCGATATGAATGTAGTACTTAACTAGCGGACGTCCCGTATAATATGATACTAAGAAATAAGGACGACTATGACTCAAAATTTTGTGAGCTTACTTTTACTCAACAACAACAATATGTAATAAGCTATCCATCCATATTAGTACCAAACAAGATATACATGGTGATTCGTAAATGAAACGTGCGAAGTAAGGTTCCCAAATCAGAGCGTCCAAAGTGAACAACATAACAGTGCATTAGATATATTGATATAAATTACTAAGGATCCAAAGATATCCGTCAAGCAACTCACATTGAATTATACAGGGTGATTCGTGAGGAGAGGGTCGTACTTTACCAACAGATAGGGAATATTGAGGTGATCTTAAATCCCCATATAGTAATGGCTATAGTGGCTTCGTTTCCGAAATACAGGGTGTTTTATATTTTTTGGAAGAATTTTCTTTTCGCCATATATCTGCAATGCGTAAACGGAATTCAATGAAATTTTGTATTTTTGTTACAGTAGTCATTCACCATCAAATGCGTGGGATATTAATAAAATATCAGGGCCGGACCCAGAATAAAATTATTTTTAAATTATTCCTAGAAAATAACACTCTGTATACTGTTTATGAAATTCTTGATATTGAAATATTAACTTACATCTAGAAAGATACAAGATCCCATGAAAAAATATGTTGGCACCATTTCATTGTTTAAGTAAAAAATTTAAATTGTTGCGGAATCAATTTTTTTTGAAAAATTGAGAGAAAATAGTCACTTCAGTCCTGTTGCATGGCCCCCGAGATCACCAGATCTCACACCCCTTGACTATTTTTTGTGAGGTTATTTAAAACTGAGGTATACAAAGAAGAAATAAAATCCAGAGAACAGCTGATTGCAAGAATTGAGCACTTTTGCAATGAAATTAATAACAATTTAGAAATTGTTAGAAAAAGTATAAATCAAATGACAAATAGATCAAGAAAATGTATCGAATTTGGCGGTGGTCACTTTGAAAACAGACTGTGATTCAAAAAATTTAATTGTATTTAGTAAATTTGACTGTTAAATTGTTAATTTTTATTATGTGTTATTTTTTTAAGATTATTAATTACACAATCATTACAAAATATTTTTATTATTTTACTAGGTACCATCATGTGATACGAATAAAAGATAGTGCAAACAGAGAAAAAAAAAATATGTTACTGATATCTGAAGTGACTATTTTCTCTCAATTTTTCAAAAAAAAATTGATTCCTCAACAATTTAATTTTTTTACCTAAACAATGAAATGGTGCCAAAATATTTTTTTATGGGATCTTGTATCTTTCTAGATGTAAATTAATATTTCAATATTAAGAATTTCATAAATAGTATACAGAGTGTTATATTATAGGAATAATTTAAAAATAATTTTATTCTGGGTCCGGCCCTGATATTTTATTAATATCCCACGCATTTGATGGTGAATTACTACTGTAACAAGAATACAAAATTTCATTGAATTCCGTTTACGCATTACAGATATATGGCTAAAAGAAAATTCTTCCAAAAAATATAAAACACCCTGTATTTCGGAAACGAAGCCGCTATAGCCATTACTATATGGGGATTTAAGATCACCTCAATGTTCCCTATCTGTTGGTAAAGTACGACCCTCTCCTCACGAATCACCCTGTATATAACATGTCGGTGATCAATGAAATTATTTTGAAAAAAATCCATCCGTATAATATACATTTCATTCATGAATTGAGTAATTGAGTGAAGAGAATGCGACCGAATGTTTGGACGCCTGTAAGAAAAAACCAGCGAAATATCTTCTATTGCTGTAAAATAAACCTCTTAAACGAACCAGTTCCTGCGTATAGAAACATATAAATAGTTCGGTAAGATGGCGCACCTCCCCGTTATGGTCGCCTAATCAGTGCGTGAGTTGTTCAAGCCCTTTTCTGGTGTGTAAATTATTACCGTTTATTTAACAACATTATGTATAATACATTTAAAAATTAGGGATTAGTGGTATCATTAAAATGCTAACAACATCTTCTCTATTAACACCAGTTGACCTTTCCTTGTGGGTTCATCTAAAAATTCATTTTAGGCCCAGTAATCTTGAAGGGATGGAACAGAAATGGCTAATAAATGCAATTTTTATACAGCATTTTTGACCTATTGGAAAAAAATTGTTATATTATTTTGAAATAATTATTAAGATATTCATTTCTGCAGCTATAATTCCATTATCAATTATTTCGGCACGTTAATCAAAATTATTGCTATTTAATTGTATTAGTCATAATCATACTACTGTATAGAACATCATCATCATACTACTGTATAAAAAAAATTGTCAATGATACCTCACATAATCCATGTTGTCAATGGTAAAATTTGTAAAGTAGTAGTCGATCCTCAAACGAAAAATTTCAATAAAAATTGTATAATGTCATATACGAGGGGTGTTTCGCTGAAAATATTATGTACACTAATTCCTAAGAAAATTAGTAATTCCTCTAATTCCCTACTAATTCCCCTAATTCTTTACTAATTCCCCTAATTCCTGACTAATTCCCCTAATTCCTGACTAATTCCCCTAATTCCTGACTAATTCCCCTAATTCTCAACTAATTCCCCTAATTTCTACTAATTCCCTACTAATTTCTTAGTAATTCCGCAAATTCTTAAGTACCTAATTCTCTTAATTCTTCATGCTGATTGGTAGTTAACACCAATAGTATTCATAAGCAATAACATCAAGGTAAAAATATCAATATTAAACTCTTCATTAAGTTATAAGATAACGAGCAAGGTAATTAGAATTTGTCTAAATTTTTGTAATAAAAACTCATGAAAATAAACATTTTATTGATTTGGGTGTGAGAGTGCTCATATACAGGGTGCTTCACGCTGAGTGGCCTATTAGACGTTTCTGGAAAACCGCAAATAGTTTGGACCTGAAAATTTATACATGGGGGTTTTCAGAGGTGCTCTATTCAATGAAAATAATGGCACGTATCACTTCCGCTTATACCGGAAGGCGACGTCAACTTCCTTATTTTAAAAGGAATGAATGAATGAAAATTTTATGCCAAATTCAAAATCTGCTCATAATTTTGGGATAATTTTCATTAGCATTCCCTATCTCTAAAATTAATAGTTTTGGAGATATTTCGACTTTATTGAAATCATCTACAAAGACGAAGCCATATTTGAAAATTAATAACTTCCGCTATGGTAAATTTTAGTAGCCGAAATTTTTACCATATCTTTTCTAATGTTTGAGCTTATCTCTAAGCAACCTACAATAATGGTAAGATGTACAGGGTGCTCAGAAATGGAAGTCAAACTTCGGCAACTTCAACCTCTATTATGTCTCTTATTTCAAATGGAACATACCATTTAGACAATTTTTTCTTTCGCCATTCGTCAGAACCCTTCTGGTGCTATTCAGAACTCCGATCAGAACTCGTTTGTACTTTTTTTTATTATAAAATGACAATTTTTCGAACTAAAAATTTGCAATTGGATTTTTTGCGATAGACAATTTTTTCTTTCGCCGTTCGTCAGAACTCTCCTGGTGCTATTCAGAACTCTGCCAAATTTGAATTTTTTAATAACTTCAACAAATCGATTGTTAAAAATGGTCAGGAACTCCAGAACTCATTTTTCTCTACCGAAATATGCCATCAGAACTCATTTTTCACAAAAAAGTGGTGCTGCGTGAAGTTAGCACCCTTATTTAATTTTGTTAGATTTCTTGCCTTATTTTTGCAGCATTATTGTGTTCTTTTCGGCCAGGAACTCTGGAACTATGCTTTTTCTACTCAGAACTCTAAAAATTTACTCAATTTTGCAAAAAAGTGGTGCTAACTTCACAGGGGTTTTGCACGTTTACAACGGCGATACTAGTACACGTGTGAATTATGGAATAAACGCGCATGTGTGGTTGTAGTGCCCGCCAAAAAGTCTGTATCATATGGGAAATTATTTTATTATTGACTTTCAGAAAAAATTTTTGATATCAAAAAAATATTTAAAAATATAGTTCAGAAATTACGCGTAAAAAAGTAAAAATGGTAACAAATTTTATTTTTCGAATCGAGTAACTAAATTTGATATTTGGATGTTACTTTGCATTATGAACAACTCGGAACAACTTCTTCAAATAACATTTTTCGACATCTTCAAAAATAAGGGTAGTTTATTCTTGAGCCAATTTTAAATAATTTGATTTTCCGACCTAAACCCCCGGACTAACACAAACTTGTCTAGACGCTTACTTGTTTGAGACTATGCACAAACTTTTATCAAGTAGGTATAAAATTTTTCTGAAAGCCAATAATAAAATAATTTTCCTCGTAATTTTCCATATCAGACTTTTTGGCAGACACTCTAGATAGAGTTGTGTGCTCTGCGAATTAATTCTCCCCTAATTATGTATGTAATGTATCCTACTAATTCCTTAGTAATTCCTGCTAATTCCCCTAATTACACAACTAATTCCCCTAATTTCTACTAATTCCATACTAATTCCCCTAATTCTCAACTAATTCCCCTAATTCCCGACTAATTCCCCTAATTCCCTACTAATTCCTGGAGTTTGTACACCAAAATTCCCCAGCGAAATACCCCTCGGTCATATATCTAAATGTTGAATATCTTTTAACTTCATACAAAATTTGAGGGCCATATCATTTCAGCTAAAACGATTAGGTTTCATACATAATTGCAACTCTATATACGATATTGTTACTAACGCTTGATCGCATTCTAGTTAATAAATAATTAATTATGCATTTAGACCATAAACCAGAGTGTAGAGCACATATTAACTTATAGGTAAGTTAAGTTAATTCAGGGAGAGTTTAAATGGGCGTCAGTGGCTTGTAGTGCACTAAAAGTGGCCGTTTCATTCGCTTTGTTGGTGATTGCCATTATTACTTTGCTCATCGGGTATGATATCAGTAGGAAACAGTCGACGCACAATTTGCACAGCCTCATGCGTCTAGAGCGGTTGGAAATGACATAATTTAGGGAATACAATGCCAAAAATTTAAAATAGAAACGTGAATGTTTTTCGTGGAATATGTGTATAGAAAATTGCTGGAACGGCTTTATGTCCTCTGTCATATTTCATCAAACTGAAATATTCAAATAAGATACACACCATAAAAACAAAGAGAAATGATTACTTTATTTTCATACATATTACATTATCAGTAGGTAGGAATACAGATCAGAAAATATTATAATGTAATCACCATAAAAAATACAAGATAAGAATAATACACATCACAACGTAAAGAACACAAGAGATAGTTGTACGATGTTATTGGTCTAGCGTGTAAGGGTAAAGACATAAAATATTAATATACAGTGTAACCCATTTGAAAGCGACACACCTCTGTAAAGTGGTCCGATTTTGATCAACTTTTTTTTAGACTTGTTGCTCATGGAAAACTGCATCTTGTGGCAAATCGATAGATTTTTATCATAAAAATCAAGGCCTACTTTGCAATTTTCTTGGAGAGAAAATTCGAGGAATCGTATTAGCGACTTTTTTACTAAGTACGTCACTGTATTCTGCATCACCTAAAATATGTCTGTACCAAATTTCAAGTATGCAAAAAATACAAAGTAGGCCTTGGTTTTTACGATAAAAATCTATCGATTTGCAACAAAATGCAGTTTTCCATGAGCAACAATTTTAAAAAAAGTTTATCAAAAAAAGATGAGAATAATAAGTAGCATTATACAGGGTGATTCATAAGGAATGGGTAATATTTTACCTATTCCTTATGAATCACCCTATATAAAGATATCAAATGTACCGATTGCACACCTTTGATATAGACTTAAGCACGTAACATAGTGTTGTGACATAGATTATCCATTATTCATTATCCCAATGAAACTTCAGGAGTTTAACGGACTCAGTGAACTTAGTAAAATTACTGCTGATGATAATTTCATTGTCCAAAGTTATAATTACAATAACAGAATCTAAACGTCATAATGGCGGTTTTATTTTCACTAACCGGTAATTTATATTTTTTAACAATTCCACCGATTTACAAGATATTGGCAATTTCCTCAAAATTAGACGAATCTTTAGATAAATCTAAATATTCCATGAGTGCTTTATGTAAATACGACAAATATTAAAAACTGGGTCTCAAGGGTTGATCCTTGAAGCACCACAATGCCCAATGGATCGTGAAGAGACCTTGCATTGAATAATCTTATCAATAAAGGATATAGAGACCTGCTGTCTCGAACCATCAAAATAGGACCTGAACTGATTATAAGCCGTGCCACATATACCGGACTTATTTATGATATTATAATTGATATTTATTTATAACATTTTATGATTAACACAATCAAGAGCTTGACTATAGACCGAAAATGACGGATTATAGCGGCAACTTCTTCAATGATAAAGGAAAGCAGTATCCATCTCCTTGTCTTTGATGGAACCATATTGTGGCTCATTTATTATGTTTTCTGTCTGTAAATAAATGATTCATACATTTTCAAAAAAAGCTAATATGAGTCTAATAGGTCTGAATTTTGTAATATCGAAAGCATTTCCTTTTTTAAATAAATGAATAATTTTAATTCAACAGTTAAAAGAAATATTAATGAGATATGCCAATAATTTGAGAAGCAGAAAACTTAGTAGATTTTAATTTATTAATAGCTTCTAATACTTCATCATTATTAACAAGTGCAAGAAATATAGAATTTTTTAAACCGTCTATAATCGATTACATAACCCGTTAGTTTCCCGGAGGCTACGCATAACCATTATTAATCATTACCAAATTGATTTGCACTATTTGATCCAACAGAGCTTTTCATTAGAAATGAACCATTGACCAACTGTTCTCTCTTAAATTTATCTGCTTTTTAACATCCCAAATATTTTTAGATCTATTTTGTTGAATTAATTGAAATGTTAATTAAGTCTGGATAATCAGAATAACGATGTGGTATTCCTAATTTCTGTTTTGATATTATTTTTCCTTTTTAGACAGAATTATTATTATTGTATTTAAATTAAATGCTTAATGGCTCTTCGTTCAATAAAATTTAGGCATTTTTTTTATGTTGTAGTGCCAGGACGTAATTCATAAAAATATTTGAAATTATTGTTTTGTTCTCTTCTTTTTATATCGATATAAGAAAAGGAGTTGTGAGATACCTACAAGACTTTTCATTTCAACCTTTACTTTATCTATTGAAATTTTTATCAATTCAAACACTATCAGTTCAATGGGAATTTGCAATTAATGATGTAGTTCACTTTTAAAAAACTGGCTTATATATTACATTACTTATATAGGTATCGGTCTGTAAGCAGTAAGAAATTAATTTTGGAATTAAAATGGTAGTATCACCAGCAAATATTAAGCTTCACATAAATGGTGCCCGTATTATTCAGTAACAGATTAACATAAAACTTCTTTTATGTTCTTGGATAATCTGTGTAATATTAATAGACAGTTTTACCAATAAAGTGTAGTTATGATTTAGGTCGTAAGCCAGCATATATTTTTTATTACTTTTTTGTTTCATAATCCCAGTGAGAAAACAAAATTTAATTTTCAACAAAATTAATGTTGACATTTCGCAAACAGCAACTGCAATATTAATGCATTTTTTAACAAATATTGCGTATAACATCGATGAAAGATCAATAACAGCGGAAGCTATTGTAACGGCAATGATGGTTTCCATCAGGAAGGCACAAAAATGATGCATACTACCGACACGTCAGAGAACTTTTTAGGTTTTTGATATAATATAAACATATTTATTTCTCAATTTCATGTACAATACAACATGCACTATAGAATTGCTTTCGTTATAATTGGAGAACCAGTTTTTTGATTTTCAAAAACTTTTTTTTGATTACATAATAATTAATTATATCCTTCACAGTAGGTAGCTACATTAGATGTGAGTACATACTAGTCTAGTAGATACTCACAACTCATAAAGTTATCATGTAGCGAAACAATAGTTACGTAAAAAAATTTTTGTTCGACTGATCAGAAAATTCACCCTTTCTGGAGAATTTTTCCGCCAGAAATTAACGCTTCCCGGGCCAAACAGACCAGAAAGCGGGCATCAGAGATCGGTAAAGCTTTTGCTGATCCATGTTTTTCTCTTTTCCGATCTATGAACATATTATATGTAAAACCAATTTTACTCATATCACAACAGAAAGTGTGACAATTCCCAGCATATTAGACACCTCGTCCTTTCAAATATCCAACGTCCATAATTGTATATTTAACCTATACCTATAGTTTTTGTAGTTGTATGTTTCTTTGTATCACAGTGTTGGTCGGAAAAAAAATTGTACGTTACATGTCCGAAAAATAGTGTTTTGCAGGTCTCCCAAAGCTCCTAGCCGCAGTCGCCTGCTGCTCGCCCTGGAATCAGCTTGGGTTAACCTGCAAAACACCTTTTTCCCGTCTTGAAACGTAAATAACTATTTTTTCGCCGATTGACAGCAAATACTAATTTTGCTGCCAAATGTTAATCAGGAAAGTGTCACATTTCCTGCCTAGGTAGGAAAATTAAGAATGCATTGTTTTTATTTTTAACAGTATACTGATGTTTTTTTCGAAACTGGCAGGTACTTTTATAACTAGTCAAACTTATTGATTATTACTATTATTACGGTGATTATTGTCATAAAATTTCCATAATAACCAACACAACAACTGCGACTTTTATTGATTTTATCTCAACAGCAAAACTAAAATGATTATGGGAATTGAAACAATTTAAATATTTTGAAATATATTTAAGCAATCATCGAAAAAATTATATGTTCGACTCGGCTGGAAAATAGATTGACTGCCTTGCCTTGGCTGAATTACCAGCCGCAGCAATTAATCTACTATTTTCCTGCCTAGGTAAACAAATAACTATTATTTATGTTCAGTCATAGGTCATTAGTTCATAAACTATCAATTTAAGAAAAAATACATCACTGCATGTCTTCAAAAAACAAACAAATTTTTATTTCTACCAAGTTTCTACCTGTATGCAGATTTAAGTTAATAATCCTTATAATGTGATATTTTATTTTTCAATCAGATTGGGCTTAAACTTCGTCTATCGATGCATCAGCTAACAACAGTCGTTACCAGATTTGCGAATGTGAATCAGTGCAGCATTACATTTATAATGAACTAAGTCATCAGCTAAAATTGGAAACGTTAAACTAACTGGAAGAACTTCATATCCTCGTAATACCCAATCAATATAAATAAAAAACTTTATGATGATGTTATACGATCTGGTAAACACTCATAAAATTTCATTGTAATTTTATCGAGGAATAGAAGAAGAAAACTATTGGAAACAAGGTTTTAATATTGCAGTATAAACTGAATAATCGAACATTTGTATTAATCTTGTATTAGTTTAACCTAGATTGCATTTATTGGGCTTGATTTCACTGTTTCACGGTTTTGTTATTTAACATTTATTATGAACTTTACACTTTTCATTTGTGTAATTTTTATAGGCAACTAGATAAAAAATTAATGGGTTATTGGTTTTAAACATGAAGTAGCACGAGGCTCGTATTCAGAAATTTGGAATTGGATCTACGACTATGAGACTAAAATGTTTTCATGAAAAGGGAATGCATCTCTAATAAACCAATATACATATATGTTTTATATGTATTTAATCTCTGTAAATATGTTTCAATTTCTAATTCATGGCTTAAATCTTGATTTTAATAGGTATCAAGCTAACTAAACTCTATTCACAATTTTGTATTTTACATACTATAGAGAAAGCGATGTAGATGTGAATTAATTATTATACAGCTAGCGTCGGAAGTAACACACAGGATCATGATGATCCTATTGAAATCATGAATGCTTTTGCAGATTTCTTCTGCAAATCTTATTCAACTGCAACTGATTTTACTAGTAGGTCCGTAGATGATCAACGTTTTAATTCCACTATTCACTTAAGGGAATTTGACGACAGTGAAGTAATTGCTGCTTTAAGGAAAATTAAGCCTAAGATGACAACAGGCCCGGATGGAATACCTGCGTTTCTACTGAGGGATTGCGCATGTGTGCTAGCATATCCTCTAAAAATTCTTTTTAATTTATGTCTAAGTAATGGCGTATTACCTCAAATATGGAAAAGTTCGAAAGTATGTCCTATTTATAAAAAAGGCGATAGATCTGATATTTGCAACTTTCGACCGATCTCTATCATCTGTAATTTTTGTAAAGTTTTAGAGATACTGCTATATGATTTCATATACCATGATGTCTCTAATAAAATATCGGTTTTCCAACATGGGTTTATGAGAGGTCGTTCTACAGTGTCAAACTTAGTCTGTGTTACTCAGTTCATAGCCGAATCCATAGATATGCACACGCAAGTGGATGTAATTTACACGGACTTTTCCAAAGCGTTTGACCGACTTGATCACAATATGTTACTACATAAACTTTCCTATTTTGGTATGTCCGATTCCTTACTTAAATTTTTTAAGTCATATCTGCTTAACAGAACACAATATGTCGTGTCAAATGGGTTTAAGTCTGTGGATTATTTGGCTACATCAGGAGTTCCGCAGGGGTCGATACTAGGGCCCCTGCTATTTATTATTTTTATCAATGACATAGTCGATGTATTAGATGTAAATTGTCTTATTTATGCTGATGACTTAAAAATTTTTTCTATAATTAATAGTGATAGTGATTGTATCCATCTCCAGAGGAATTTAGATAATGTAAATATCTGGTGTCATAAAAACAAGCTGCCCTTAAATGCTGAGAAATGTAATGTTATGTCCTTTACAACAAAATTGACGCACATTAATTTTGATTACAATATGTCTAATGTCAAACTGAATCGTCCAACAACCTTTCGCGATCTTGGCGTTATCTTTGATACTAAGCTTTCTTTTGGTATGCATATAGACACAATCGTCTTAGAAGCTAGTAAAACATATGGATTTATAGTTCGTAATTGTCGTGATTTCACCAACTTAGACACAATTAAATTATTATACTTATCGTTTATAAGATCTAAGCTTGAGTATGCTTCTCTGGTATGGTCCCCGCATTATGGTACTCACATCAATAGTCTGGAATCGGTGCAACGACGGTTTCTTAAATTTTTGAGCTTCAAGTCGGATGGTGTTTACCCAACTATTGGTTTTCCCCAGCAGGATTTACTAGAAAGACATTCAATGACTAGTCTTGAAATTAGGCGTAATTATTTTTCTCTAGTATTCCTTTATAAAATTATTCATAATAAAACTGATTGTCAAGATCTAATGTCAAAGCTTAACTTCATTGTACCGAGACCAACCTCTAGGGAAAATTTTACCTTCTACCTCCCGACTGCTCGTACGAATCTACTGAATAACTCACCACTATATACAGCTTGCAATAACTGCAATGCTGTCGGTAATAATATAGACATATTTAATTGCTCCCTTAATGACATAAAATCGTTTTACTTTCGATAAATTTTTTGTTTCTCCTTTCAGTTAGTTTTACTTGTTCATTTCTTGTTATGTACTTATATAAATATTATAAATACCTATTTGTTTACGGTTCTTATGTACTTTCTTTTTAAGATTAATGTTTTATTCTATTAATTTATGTATTTGCATAATATTTGTGATTTGTACTTTAACCTACTCTTCTGTTCTGTAATTGGGTTATTTACCTGTAGAACAGTACTCTAAAATAAATAAATAAATAAATAAATAAATAAATAAATAAATAAAATTCATTTATAGGTAGGTAGCTTCCTTATACATATTTCCATATTTTTTTGTTTTGCTTCTATCATGAGGTTAGTACGCTAAGAGCTGGATTTTAGTAATTATCAAATTATCAAAGTTTACGAGAAAAATAAAAGAAACATATTTACCAAATATTGAAAAAAAAGAAACTCTCAAAATTATAAAAAACTAAATTAAAAATCGAAATAAAACAACAATAATAAAATCAATTTTATACATTAGCCAGGCACACACGACGGTCTGGGACAGATCGGATATTTCATTGAACACAAAAACGTAAAGATCTCGTTTCGTTTTTCTTGCAGTGTTGATGTGTAAAGGGACAGTTTTCTTGGTTAGTTGCAAATTCCAACATAATTGGGGAATGAGGTTCGAATTATATATTTTTTAGTTGTATAAAATGTTTACAGGCGCGCGAAAAGACGAAACTGGACTGTCACCAATCTAGAACGTCGGCAGCATAAACGTACAGATACAATACGAGGGATTCGCCTGTGCCAGACAAGATATTTCAAAAATCCCCTTCGTGTGTGCCCGCCTATTATGCTTCATTACTTCAAAAACGGATTTTGAGTATAAGTTTGAGGTAAAGCAAGCACGTTTATTTTTCCATGGTTTTCAGATGATGTATCAGCCTTAAATTATTTGATCTTCAAGTAGATCTCATCCCAAACTACTTAAAAATAATCATTATAATTATAAAGTGTATTCAGGAAAAGTTGTATTATACAATTTAATATAGTAATAATTTCTTCTCATTCTCTGAATTCATGGAGGCATGGTGGCATTTATATGACTGATGGTCGAGATGGTAGCGTACCTGCCTCTCACCCAAAAGTCCCAGATTCGAATCCCAGTCGTGGCAATGGAAAATACTGTGAGAGGGATTTTCCGAGGATTTTTCCATTATACACGGATATTGGATGTGTGTTCCTGGTGTTTAAATGTGTAGCCCCCTCCCGCACAAGGCTCTTCTAGAATCTTCTGGGATAAAGGGGGTCGTAATTACATGTGGTGTATTATTAATTATTTTCATTATTCAAAAGCTGCATAAACGCATCAGGTCATCAACATTTTACTAATTTGAATTCCACTTAGTACGTAATTCTACCTACATACTATTAACATTGGAGGTTAGTGGCCAAGAGAAAATTTTAACATCAGATAATTTTCAGTGCCATTTTCTTACATTAGTAATACGTGAGTTGGCATTATCGTAGCAATTCAATTTTAGAACTATCGGTGATAGGATAAAGTAATGACTTAAATTATTTAATTGATATAACTTTGAGTTTTTAATGCCTACGTGTGACACCAAGCAACCACTCAGTCAAGTAAAATTTATAGAAATAACCTTACACATAGCTTCTGTTATTTGTTAATAAACAGAAGTGGTAAACACAAAACGATATATTTTCTATGACATTGTTTTCATTTAAAATTGTGTTATATTATTATTTATTGTGACTTTCTGTTCACTGCTAACATCAGTAGATATTTGAACGAATTTGTCTTTTTTTGTACACCTTTCTTTTGTCATATCCTCATGCCGCCCATATAAAGAAAATTAGATCTTCATTAATTGTTACTATATTGCAAGTGCTAAAAAGAACAACATGAAACCTCTGCGAAATAGAAACATAAATAGCAAATAATTTTTTGTCGATTGTTTTATAATACTTTATTATAATATTTGCTATATTTTAATTTGAAATTATCAAACTTCAATGTAGCCTATCTTGGTAACAAAAATTGTACAAGATATTTTAAAAATGAGAGTTTGTAGGTACCTTAAAATACTGGGGGAGAAATTTGAGTAGAAAATTCGGTTGCGCTACACGCTACAGCAACCTGCGGAATATAGCTTGAATTATCATTATACGATTTTAAGTTTAAGGGCCGGTCTTTTCACCTCCAATTAACTTTATTCGGCAGTTATTTACCTAGGATACAATTGTTACAACAATGAAAATCAACAACTTTAACGGCCAGATAAAGTTAATGGGAAGATGAAAAGATCGGGCCTAAGTAATTTAAAAACCTGGCAACGACGTGATGTTTTAATTGGAGTCATGCAGAATCGTGTTATACAAGGTCCGACAGAATGAAGTATCGATTTTAAATTGAGTTGTTTTTGGTAATGGCTAAATTTTTATTCAAAAATCAAACAAAAGGTTCTTGAGGAAACACGGATATTTTATTTATCAGTCAAATGACCTCCTTCTCACTACTGGCACTCTTGTAGCCTAGCACGAAAGTTTTGATCATCCGCTCCAACATTTCAATTGGAATTGAGTCTGTGCGAATACTATGTTTCTATTGTTCCAAAGTTTGCAGTCGATAAAAAAACACTTTCGATCGCAGCACAAATGTGCGTACGGAACGAGTTCTTCCTTTTGATTTTTCTCTAGCAAATGAAGCAATACTACGAAACTGTGTACCCATTTTTTAATTGTCATTTGACTAGGAACTGGAGCTCGTGAATTTAATTAAATGTGATGACGAAATAAACACTGGGTGCGATTACAACAGAACACTTATCTTTTTTTGGTCAACCATATTCCATATTCACAGCTAAACTTTGACAACTGTCTTAAACTCGGTCTTAAATTTCCATTTATCGCGAAAGAATGGCGACTTGATATAAATTTATATCTCATTATAATTGTATTATGGAAAATGGATACTTCATTCTGCCGAACCTTGTATTTCAAGTACTAGAAACACCTAAGCGAATTTCTGATACCAAAGATAAAATTTTGCAGATCTGTGTCATTTCTTATTTGTATTCATTATAGTTAAACACAGTTTAAAGAAAATTAAATGGTTTCCTTTGATTGTATAGACAAATTCATCGGCAGAACGAACAAACCGGTAGTTTCATATGTCATTGTGTAACATAACATTTTAAGATTCTATTTGTATTTAAATTTAAACAGTTATTCCCAACATTAACCGTTTAAGAAGTTCTCCTCTATCCAAAATAAGTAGAGAAACGGGGCCTAAAATTAAGCATTGTTAAGGTTAAGTTGTACTCTTGTTGCATGCTTACGTACTATATAGGTATACTTTAATTGAAGGTAACCATTTCAAATTTTCTCGGAACAAGGAGTTTATATTTAGTTAAAATCGTTTGTTCTTAATTAATTGAGAATGCCTTTTTCCCTTGTGCGCTCATGTAATTTACATACTCTGTAGAATTAAATGCTATTCATTCCTGCGAAAAGGTATCTACGTTATATTCCAGTAAGTGTTGTTAAAGTTCCGTTTTGTACATTAAATTTTAGTTTTCATTATATGGTTAATTGGATTAAGTCCAAATTTTTATTTAGTAAAAGTATAAACATTTTAACTCGTGTATTTTATGTTCGGTTTTGCATTTGATTTTTATTCATCAGTTGATAGTATAAAAGTTGTACGTTTGGCGATTCAATATAAAAACAATAAATTAGTTAGTGATTTGCTAACCAACAATGATAATAAAGATATCACCAAAAATTACATAAACAAGATTATAGTAAGTAGTGAGGGATAAGTACATCCCTCTGGTGGTCAGTTGCTACTACCAGTCAAGACATCGACGGTGTCTCTGTGACCGATAGCGGCTTGCCAAGCAAGCACCAAGAGTGGCGACCTCTAGCCCTGATGGACTAAAACATGCTTAATAAATAGGATTATAGGAAACAACTACTGGACGGGCAAAGGCCCCTACTCCCATTGAATTATACCTATAAATCCAAATTGGTAGCCAAATTTGTTATTTGTCTTTTCTATACCAGATACAGACCGGTTTCGAACTCTTTATGGTCTCATCAGTGTGCCACAGGTAGCTGAAAAGACAAATAACAAATGCAAACCAAACTGGCCTATGGCAGACCCAGCACATAGTAAGTAGTGAGGGATAAGTACATCCCTCTGGTGGTCAGTTGCTACTACCAGTCAAGATATCGACGGTGTCTCTGTGACCGATAGCGGCTTGCCAAGCATGTTTTAGTCCATCAGGGCTAGAGGTAGCCGCTCTTGGTGCTTGCTTGGCAAGCCGCTATCGGTCACAGAGACACCGTCGATGTCTTGACTGGTAGTAGCAACTGACCACCAGAGGGATGTACTTATCCCTCACTACTTACTATGTGCTGGGTCTGCCATAGGCCAGTTTGGTTTGCCTTTGTTATTTGTCTTTTCAGCTACGTGTGGCACACTGATGAGACCATAAAGAGTTCGAAACCGGTCTGTATCTGGTATAGAAAAGACAAATAACAAATTTGGCTACCAATTTGGATTTATAGGTATAATTCAATGGGAGTAGGGGCCTTTGCCCGTCCAGTAGTTGTTTCCTATAATCCTATTTATTAAACAAGATTATGATTAAGCAAAATTATTAAAGAAATACATAAGTTCATGGATCTACAAAAATAATAAAATTGTCATACAAAATAATTTTCGAAAATATTTGATAATAATAATTATTAGATATAATAATGGTGCTCTTACATAGTTCAACCATCTGTACCCAAGCTAGAGTTGTGTGTGAGGGAGTACACATTTAGAAACAATGTAGTCACACCTAATATCCTAATAAATAAATAAATAAATAAAACCACAGGTAATAGGACCCCCTTTATCCCCGAAGACTCTGAAAGTCTTGTGCGGGAGGGTGCTACACATTTAGAGACAACGATCTCTTACAGTTAATTCCACTCTCACGACTGGAGATCGAACCCGGAACTTTTCGGTGTGAGCCAATGCTTCTTGACCATTAGTCATAATATTTGTAGATAAACTATATGAAAATTGTAAGAGAGGGAGAATTAAAAATCTTATAATCTTCTTTTTTGCATAGGTAATAATTCTGCCAATCGTAGGTTCTGCCAGACCAAAATACTAATATATATTTTAGAGGACTTTCATTTGTTATACTCTTAGCTGTGAAGCGTTATTCAGGGCCAGTAGAATTTTTTTTTAAATTTGATATTAAGAAAACTCTTCTATCAATACTGCAGCTAAGAAATCGGTTCTGGGATAGAAGAATGTACAGAGTTTCTTAAAAAAAATATAAAAATAAATTACTATTAGAAATATGTCTATATGGTAGTGAGACATTTTTGTCACTCCCAGTGGTTTTTTTCACTCCATTTTTTCCATAGGCCACTTTTCCCACTGATTCTTTTTCCCACTAACCTTTTTTTCCATATGATACTTTTCTCATTGTTTCTTTTTCCCACTGACCTTTTTTTCCATAGGCCACTTTTCCCATTGCTTCTTTTTTCCACTGACTTTTTTTTTTCATTAAATTTCCCACAAAAAATTTCAATAAAAAAAATTTATTCGTAAATAGGTAGGTATCAACGACATAAGAATTACTAGACAAGTAATGATCCCGATTTGTTTGCATTCGTCCAACGTACTTAGCGTCTCATTGGTCCGCCACGTGTTTGTAACCAATGAGACGCTGAGTACGTGGACGAGTCCATTTCATTACTTGTCTAGTAATTCTTATGTCGTTGGTAGGTATATTAAGATATTTCAGATTTTACAAACTATCAAAACCCATTAATTAAAAAAAAAATGTATTTGCAAATATATTAAGATATTTCCTCGGATATTTCAGATCTTACATACTATCAAAAACATTCTCTAAAGTTGAAAGAAAATATGAGGTACGACTTTGAACGTTCCGTCTCCGTACCAAATGTGACATCTCGCGAGACGCCTTAAATTTTCCTTCGTTGTGAAAATTAAAATTTTCAACGGCAAGAGTTTTCTTAAATTGGAGAGGTACTCGTGCAGTTCCTCAATGGTTCGCGGGTTTGTGGGAATGTTTTTTAACCGCTTCCTTCGAACCGCCTTTGTCAAATTTGACCTTTCTGAGAGTTGCAAGAGCACGCCGCGGCTGGACGAAACGTTCTGCAGTTCGGTCCTCATTAATTGCGCGGGAGGAGCCTCCGCTTGTTCTTCGGTGCGTCTCTTCAATATTGATTTGATTTTTGCAGCTTCCACCTCCTCAAAATTCGGGGCGTGGTTGCTGTGTGGCGATTCCTCGATCCCTTTCACGACTTCACTTACCTACCGGAGTAAAGTTATATGAGTCGATTGAAATATGTAAATAATGTGAAAATGTTAATATTAATATTGATACGATTTCTGTAAAAATGTAAAAAAGGCAATAACATAATAATTTACTTGACCATGTTCTATCATCACTGAGCACAATAAGCCCAGGAGGCTGCAGTGCCCTCGGTGTTTAAACAGACGAGCCCTAGATGGGAAAAAAAAAGAAAAAAAATAAATAAAAAAAAAAATGTTCTATTATAGATTGAGTGACTGCACGAGCTCTACATTCGGGGTATGCTTTGCATTTCCAAAATACACGTCCATTCCTTTCAGCATGCTTGTAATACAAGCTCCTGTCGATATTCAGCATGTAATTTTTCACGGACTGCACCAATTCCTCGACCATTTTACTTCGTTGAATCATATGTTTGACAGAAAACAAATGTCAATAAATAAAAACAGTGGAAAAATAAACTATGGGAAAAAATGACCTATGGAAAAAAAGTATGGGAAAAAATGGAGTGACAAAAGTGTTGTACAGTCGTAAAATAAACTATGAGAAAAAATTACTTATGGAAAAATAAACTATGGGAAAAAATGACATATGAAAAAAAAACTATGGGAAAAAATGACCTATGGGAAAAAATGTCGAGTGGAAAAAAAAACTTTGAGAAAAAATATGTCCAGTGGAAAAAATGGAGTGACAAAAGTGTCGTACAGGGTGATCCATAACTCTCTTTTCGTCGTAAATAATTCGGTTGCTGTTAATATATTTGATTGTTTTCAAATGTATATAGATGTAGAAAGTCCTGCAGAATCTGAATATGTATTCAGAAAAACAATTGAATGCTAATTTAAAATAATAATAATAAAAATACGATTGTCTTAAAAAATTTCACCCTGTATTTTATTGCATAAAATGATATGGTAACATCGAGGGTAACATACAGGGTGAGCCACGGTGGGTGGAGTATTAGAAGTATATGGAGAACGGATCAACCGATTGCTTTGAAATTTTGGTTACCAAGATAATCGAGTATGAACTCTCCAACTAAAATATTTTCGAAAGTGCAGTGTTGCCACTTATGCGTAAAATTGGCAACAACTTCGTTATTTTAAATGGAATGCCCTGTATATTTTTACATTTTTTGGATCGTCGTCTCTTTCTGAGTAACTGTTGTTAATATTTCCCTATTATCTCAAGCGGTTTTCGAGATAATAATTTTTTTCTGAATTTATTGTAAAAAATTTGACTTTTAGTAAATCGTGTTTTCTCCTACCTACGCAGCAATTAAAAGATAATTTTTTAGTTGCAGCTAGGCAAGGCCTGGGGGCATCTCTTCCATTAATCAAATGTTTTAAATTTTATACAGGGAGAGTTAGAGAACACTTTCTATAAGTGACTTAGAAAAATGCACGAAACTCAATTTTTTTTAATGAAACGCCCTGTATATTATTACTGATTCGGAAAGGTGATACATTTACCTATTTAAAAAGGTACTACACTCTATACCTAGTGTTCACCGTTTTCGATTTATGGGCACTTTTCTGTAACCTTACTAAGAATATTAGTGTTTTGGTAGGTATCATGACGGGTGGGCCATGAAATTTTTATTTTGTCATTTTGTAATGACAACCGACATGCTACTTTTCTAAATAAATTTGACGTTAGTGATATTTGCAGTTAATTTGAATAGCTGTAGCACAAATATGGCAGAAAATAATTATACAAACACAGTTTTAATGGATTTGTTTATTTTTATAAAATTCTTTCGAATTCGTAGAACTTTTCTGTTGTTCATCTGCGACAAATTGGGATATTTTTCATTAAATTTTCTACAAGTTCTGCTGATAATGTTGTACTATCCATGGATAATAAACAAATCCATTAAAACTGTGTTTGTATAATTATTTTCTGCCATATTTGTGCTACAGCTATTCAAATTAACTGCAAATATCACTAACGTCAAATTTATTTAGAAAAGTAGCATGTCTGTTGTCATTACAAAATGACAAAATAAAAATTTCATGGCCCACCCGTCATGATACCTACCAAAAGACTAATATTCTTAGTAAGGTTAGAGGAAAGTGCCCATAAATCGAAAACGGTGAGCACTAGGTATAGAGTGAAGTACCTTTTTAAATAGGTAAATGTATCACCTTTCCCAATCAGTATTAATATACAGGGCGTTTCATTTAAAAAAATTGAGTTTCGTACATTTTTCTAAGTCATTTATAGAAAGCGTTCTCTAACTCGCCCTGTATACAATTTAAAACATTTGATTAATGGAGGAGATGCCCCCAGGCCCTGCCTAGCTGCAACTAAAAAATTATCTTTTAATTGCTGCGTAGGTAGGAGAAAACACGATTTACTAAAAGTCAAATTTTTGACAATAAATTCAGAAAAAAAATATTATCTCGAAAACCGCTTGAGATAATAGGGAAATATTAACAACAGTTACTCAGAAGGAGACGACGATCCAAAAAATGCAAAATACAGGGCATTCCATTTAAAATAAAGAAGTTGTTCCCAGTTTTACGCATAAGTGGCAACACTGCACATTCGAAAATATTTTAGTTGGAGAGATCATACTCGATTATCTTGGTAACCAAAATTTCAAAGCAATCGGTTGATCCGTTCTCCATATACTTCTAATACTCCACCCACCGTGGCTCACCCTGTATTATAGACATACACATGATACTCACTGATGTGTCCAACTTCCGGTTTGGCCGGAAGTGCTTACAATTTATAGCAATTTTTTATTAACCCTGTATATTTTAATTATTTCAGATAATACTATCGATTACGAATCCAATGATATATAAAACATCATAGTTTTACCATTTTATAAGCGAAATAATTCACAAAATTCAAATTTTATCATACATAATACAATATACTTATTAAATACACAGATTTTAAATTATTGTAGTAGGCGGCATGGCATGCTTGAAAAAATTGCCTATCCGATTGTAGCTGTCATTACTATATGATTGATATTGTTAGTGCGTTTTCTGTAATCAAAATGAAATACCCAATTAGTGAAAGATATGATATGATTGAAATGTTTATTTTAAATTCGTTGAAGTAGGCTTCTTGCAGCTCTTGCATTTTTTCCATTTAAAATTAACATTTCAATCATATCACATCTTTCACTAATTGAGTATTTCATTTTGATTACAGAAAACGCACTAACAATATCAATAATATAGTAATGACAGCTACAATCGGATAGGCAATTTTTTCAAGCAAGCCGCCTACTAGAATAATTTAAAATCTGTGTATTTAATATATTGTATTATATTGTATCATAAAATTTGAATTTTGTGAATTATTTCGCTTATAAAATGGTGAAACTATGATGTTTATATATCATTGGATTGGTAATCGATAGTATTATCTGAAATAATTAAAATATACAGGGTTAATAAAAAATTGCTATAAATTGTAAGCACTTCCGGCCAAACCGGAAGTTGGACACATCAATGAGTATCATGCGTATGTTTATAATATGTTGCCATATCATTTTATGCAATAATATACAGGGTGAAATTTTTTAAGAAAATCGTATTTTTATTATTATTATTTTAAATTGGCATTCAATTGTTTTTCTGAATACATATTCGGATTCTGCAGGACTTTCTACATATATATACATTTGGAAACAATCAAATATATTAACAGCAACCGAATTATTTATGATGAAAAGAGAGTTATGGATCACCCTGTTTGTTTGTAGGTATATTTAAATTTTATATTTATTGTTTTTTCCGTCTCTGCCAAATTTTTTTATATACAATATTCAATTGAGATTTAACAAAAGAGTTCTTTGAGATTAATATACGAGTATTTTTATTATCAAAAACACATAGTGTAATATTATGATTTAAGATTTCATTATATCCGAGATATTTTCCATTTATTTAAAAATATTGAACCAATGATTTATTATATTAGTAAGGAAAACTTTTCTTAGATTGCATTTAATCGTTTTATAAAACATACCTAAGCACTTGGCCTTTATATTCTGCATAGTCCTATATTTTGAAAACTACAAGTACCTACTACTCTTAAGTTGTTAATTAACGTAGTTTACTTGAGCTTGAAAGTTCTTGCGTACACATGATTATAACCAAGTTTTAATGGGTAGAATTCCATAATGCCCCTCTATATACCTGCTAAAATGTTAAGTTTAACATAAGTTATCGTGTTTACAATAATCACTCGGCATACTATAAATCTTATTAATTGTGGAAGAGCAGGGAAGTCTACTTAGAAATAAATTAAATGTCCTGTTTAACAAAAAAGGGTAATATTTCTATTTCCCACAAAAATTTAACGAAAAGGAATTAAAAAAAGTTAATTTTTTCTCCTATATTTAATACAAGGCCGTTTGAGTGGTGGACAAACCTATTACATTAAACAATTCAGCCAATGCTAGCAATTGAAGATTTCTTTGATTACTTAACTCATAAGGTAAAATTAGAAAATGACAATTATGTTCATTGTTCATGTCTATTAAAAATTAAAAGTGTGTCTTTTTTCCTGTGGATCTTGTTGTGTTTCATCATCATCAGTTCTCCAATACAATCAAAGCAATAGTTGAAATTTTCACACTTGTGCATATAAATTTTTTTAAGATGTGTGGCCTCTTCTAGCGTTTTGTTTCACGTGGATTCTATTATGCTAAATATAGTTAGGATTATATTATCTAATGAAATAACAGCACAAGCATTTTTTAAAGCCTTAAAACTGTTTCTTGAGGAAACACCACACAACGAACATTTTCCATCCAAATGATAGGTATTCTTTCTAGTGTCGAACAATTCGAATCATGAATGTTTTCTATTCTAAAGTGTTTTTTTCCGATGGGTTTAATGTTGTTTAATCTCATCTCGTCATTCACGATGTCGTGTTCATCTACTAAAAATCATAATTCTAGATATACTGAAGAGCTTACCACGGTCTTAAAAAATTTATCTTGACGAAAATCATTTCTCAGTTTGAATTAAAACAACAGCAGTAAGATCTAATTTAAATCTAATTTTGAAATATACTCTAGACCAAATACCCTCGCAAATACCTAAAAAAAGTTGTTGCTTTTATAGAACACTGGACATTTTTTTGCATCAACCAATAAAGTCAATCCGTATTTCAGATAAACATTTAAAGGATTTTTAAGAAATAGAGGAAATGACAACCCACAGTGGTTAACATCCCTAGTTTATTGAAATGAGCATATAGTATAGTTTTACCGAGAGTATAATAATATATGAAAACGTAAAAATATTCTTTAATTTTTGCTCATCTGAAATAATGGAAATATTGTTAAGTAACAAAGACGAGAACTGAAATTTATTTACTTGTAAAGCTAAAATACAATTTCCAACTTCTTACATGTGTGGACTGTATTTATATGGATGGTAGCGTGGTACACAGGGGATGCACGTGAAAAACGCTAATACTTATAAAATTAAAGCAAAAATGCAGAACAATTTAACAAGAACAATATACGTGTATGCGCAGTGATTATCTCTCGTGCAATCGCAATTTGGATGCGCGAATTTAATAATAACAAAACAAATAGAATAAACGATATACCTACTTAAATATAAATCTCAAAAGATATGCGAAATTAATAAATTAAAATAAAAAAAAAGGTAATGAGGGAATTGAGAACAAATATAATTTCATGGTTTTAACGGGGTTGTTATTTTACATAATAATATATTTAAATCAAAGTATTTTCTACGTAAATAATTAGTTCATTAGTTAGTTATATAAATGCAGATTATTATATTAGCTATGGATTACTCTTAAGCACACAGTAATATGCTTTATACGTATAATGGCATTTGGATTTAATTTCAAGAGATTTCAATTACACTGAATAGAATAATTTTCCTTTCGCCTTCTACCTATCCTCGTGAATTACTGCATGTTCTATTAATTTTCTCTAAAATCTAATGAAAATGTTAGGCATCTGGTAATGAAGAGTTTGTCGTATTTAAAGGAGCAAAGTCAAGTGCCACAATTTGTGCTAAACAGCTTGATCTGTGATAATTACATTGTTCCCATAAAAGGGATTCGCTGGCGTCTTCTCGTTCTCTTTCACAATTAAAATTCCTATCTTTGTAGAATTTTCTTTCTAGCTTTTCGGAGTTTACCTCCATTTATTATTTTTTCGTTTAATTATCGCCCAAACATAATACAAAGCAGGTATAGATAAGGATTAATTTCCTGTGACGTTAATTAAAAATATAATTCGTTTTCTTTTATTATTTTCAGCTATTGTGGTTTTGAAAAGCGAGTCATTAACTTTGATTATATATCTAGCGTACCAAATGAATCTCTAGTATAAGGTAAAAAAACCAAGAAGATAAAGAATTTATTTGTTTAAAAACTTTTGAGTAATATAAATTGATACAAAAATAAATTAAAATTTTGTGTTTGCATCATTAATAAGAACATTGTGTTTTGTTAAAATTATTTTTTAACACAATTTGTGGTGCCTCGAGAACGACTGATTTTGATGGATTCCTGAATATCAATAAATATTCATTTTATTCTAATCAACAGTAAGTACACTTAAATTTTTTAATTATACACCCATCTACCCGTTATCTAATTTTTTACCTACATATTCGTGTTATTATTTGCTAATGTAATTTTTTCTACAAAGAAAGATAGAGTTAAGAAATGCTTATATTTTTGTGTTTTGCAGAGTACACAATAACAAGCAAAAATAGTTGAATCAGCATATTAATGTCTAATATTCTAGAATGTCGTCCACATTCGATAAAATCATCTAGCAACATTTTAAAATTATTAATAATTATTATTACGTACGAAAAAATCATTGATCCTTTTTAGATTGGAGTTGTTGTAAATTAAGTCAGTACTCACGGTATGAGCATATTGCACCAATAAGTTATCGGTTGCAGTTAACTCCCGGCAGTCATCGTTTCATTAATAAATATCACCAACGAAGTCTTACAGTTGGTCACTACGCCCCTCTATATGAAGAGAGATCTACCTTCAAAAGGTACCGTAAACATTTTTCCTGAAACCTCACCCCCTATTTTCTACTCATCCAATATCTTGCCATGCATCGTCTAGCTAGAATAAAATAAAAATTAAGTAATTAGTGAAGAAGCACGTGTCCCATCCTGAGGTTACACCAGTTTCTATGTTTTCTGAGTAACTCCAATCGATCTCATGTGTGACCTTAATTCGTTTGGGCCACCGACACCATAAATTACATTCTTGGAGCATTTCATCACACACATTATATATGCTTAAATACAAATTTTCAAAAAGATTGGCCTGTTTTGATGAACTCATAATTTTTTCTCATTTTGTTATTTTTATTTGAATAAATAAATAAAAATCAAGTATGTAGTTAACCATAACTGAACAAAAATTCGATATATTGTTAATAAAGTAATGAAAAAAATAATGCATAATAAAGGTAATTTAATGAACTTTATAAAAAAAAATATGTTTTTTAAAGTTGGCCGATTTTCCTTAAATTTTGCAACATATATCTTTATTCTGAACAACTTTTCTTAATATAATTTTGTTGTACCTTCAAAAGTAAAGGAGCGATTTCACTCATATTTGGCACTTCTTAGTTTTAGACGGAGCAGGGGCTAAATCCAGAAGAGTAATGTCCAATTCGAAAATTTTTTGTCATTTACACCTATTCATGCGTTCATCCGTGGACACACTGTATGTGTATATGTAAATATTCAGGTGAATATACCTAATCAATCAGACATAGGGAATACTGAGTTTAAATAGCAAATACTAACGAAGGCTGGCTAACAGACATCGTTTTTAGGGCCAAAAAAAGAAGAAAAAAAAAATATAGCCATGAAATGAAAGATTATTTCTTATCGATTCAATCCAACATCCAACAATCACCTTCCTTTTTACAAAGTTTCATCTAAATTGAAAGATATTCTAGACAGTTATTGTGTTACTGCTATGATTTTCCAACGAAACCAATTTTTTAAATATCTCCAATTTCGGTTGACGACCAATAACTTAAGTTTTAAAGTATCTTTGTGAATATCTTTCGTTAGTCAGAATAGACTGATTTTCCACATTTGATTACAAGTCGCTATATTTAAGAATTATTGAGATCCAATGAATATTTCGATTTTTAACTTATTGTGAAACCTAAAACATTTGTAGCGTTGTTCCCTTCGTCCCGCTATCGTTTAACTAACTGTGACCGTTTGAAATAATTTAAATCAACGCTGTGACACAAGCACGACTAAGTATATTATTATAGTGTAAACAATGCTTTGCAAAGTTTTGTTTTGTTCAAAACATGTTTTTTATATAAAAATTAAACACATTTGAAATAAAATAAAAAGTTTTAAATATGAAACACATATTTGTTTTCTTGTTCAAAGGAAAGAAAAACACTATCTTGGCCAACCCTGGTTTCTAATTGTGTAAGGTAGTCATAGAATAGATATAAGAATATGAAAAGTTTTCACAAAATCTATTTTAGGTAAAAAGAGTTGCTGTTTTTTTTAAGTTTTTCAGATATTTTGACTAGTATTGATAACAATAGCTTAGTTTATAATTCTATTTATGATATCCTAAGTCACTTAAAAGTTTAAAACAAAGGTTTTCAGCGCGTTTAGGACTTAAAGGAAAGTTTAATTAAAATTGTTTTATTAATTACCAGGAAACTCCGATACAGACAGAATTTAAATTGAGTTTTGATTCGTTAATTACATATTTCAACGCGATTTTTCACAGATCCCCGAATCGCCGAGGTGGAAACGGATTGGAGCGCGCTGAATTGGTTTTTCGTCAAGATCTGGAACAGTAATTGGCATATTTAATTAATTAAGAAACTTTTAGTCTCTCTATACTCCTCAAGTGATTATTAGCTAATATCAGGTTCGTTCAAAGCGAGCAAAACGGCGCTTGGAGATGGCATAAATTTTCGGAGATAAAACTTATAACTTACTCTTGGAGAAATTTAAAATCATTCAATATGCTTTGATCCTCTCGAGAAGCCTCGATGAACACTTTAGAATGAAAACTTTAACCGTAACTTGTCTGCTTGTAACACTAAAATGTGGGGTTAAACTTTCCTTAGTTCCAGTCGAACTTTAATAATGTATTTCTTATGGTGATAAATATATTCTTTAAGGTCTGTGACAGAATAGTGGGTACTTGGCATAAAGACAAGTAAAAAGGATTTATTCACGTTTAAAAGTCATGTTCAATCGTAGTAGATTAAGTTTTCTTGTATGCCTCAGTGGCGTTTCAGAAGATTAAGCATAGATGACAACATTTTTTGCAATTAGTTCATATTAAGAGCGCTCCGGAGGGACGGCGCGTCGTCAAGAATGAATTTTTACTTCACGTATCACACACGTCCTCAGTATGTATTCATGCTCGAATTCATGTATCCACAAAGATCATATCTTTGGTATCCATTCGAAGGTTTACCAGTAGATGTTTTACATTCTCTTTACGTCAATATACCTGTCTCGACTCGACACACACGGTCTCATATATCTGATATTTTCTTTCAAGCGTACGAATAAACCCACTGTATTATAGTGTTCTTAGAAAGAAAAGGAAATAGAGACAAAAAAAATTCACGTTCTACAAATTATGCGATGCATAAATAAATATTAACTTTCGAAACTGGAGGACTTACCGTTTATTTTATTTTAATTCTGTAAACGCCAAAATTCATATTTTAACTAATACTTACCGGGATGATGGAAATTTTACAAAAAAAATCCAAAAATATGTAAATTTTTTAATTTTTTTCCCTCATCAATCTTAACAGGCCATTATTTAAGCGATTACATTGATTAAATTTATTCTGATAACAATAACTTTCTTACCGGTGATTTAATAAGATGTTTTTCATGATCTTAAAATTCACAGAATTTACAGTAAACTTGAAATCCAAAATTGAAGTACGAAGTTTACTACGAAAAATCAACAGAATGGAAATTCCTTATTTATTATTAGTACTAACTAAATCAAGTTTCTTCTTTTTAATTCAAGAAGTCTTTGATCCTTTCAATACGGAATTCTTCTCTTATCTTATATCTCAATAGATCTGATTTCTAATTTAACAATAACAATTTGATAATGAATACTAGTTAATAAATCATTTCCTCTGTTCTTGTTCTTAATGCCAGTGACCATCAATGAGTATAACAGTGTAACGAAGTGATTTTTCTCCGTCAAGGATTGCCTGTTTTATTTTAATATTTCCGTCACTTGGGTACACCCTGTAACTCTGTTAGTATTTAAGTTATGTTTAAGGTAACAATGAATTGTAAACTCAGCTGGTAAACAAGCCGTAAATTAATTGATTAATTTTCGATAGTCTCTTGTATAGCTAAAATCCGTGAATTGTTCAAAAATAATGTTCAAGTCGGAAGTAAAAATCATTAGTTACGAAAACTTGTTAAAATATTAATCCGTATCTGTTTTAAGCCGATTTTTTTTGCGATATAGTTTAAAAATTGTAAACAATGGATCTCCGTTTTCAGTTAGCCCGGTTCAATATGGCAAGTTATATAACACGCTCGGACTTAGTAAACCGCGTTCTTAGTTCGAGCCACCTGTCTGGATTCCACCTACCGTATGAGCGCGCCGCCGCCTGCGTCAGCAAGAAAAAGCTAAAACATTTACCGAGAACGGCCAAATCAAGATCAATCGAATTATTGATACCCTGGCACCAACAACGAAAACCAACCCCCAATATTTTCTTTATCGTGAACCATCTTGGTAAGAACAGTAGTAGTCCGCCGTTATCCAACCGTACCGCCTTTGAATAAGCACCGAGATTCGCCATTGATTTCATCGTCTAAGTACCGACGTCTTGTAGAACTACTTAATTAAATCAGTGTTCGGTTTAAATTTTCCGTTTATTCGTATTTAATGTTATATCACACATTCACCGGTTGAGCCTTACAGTGTTCTGCTCAGATGGTAAGACCTAGCCACCAGTGAATGTATTTCAAAACGTTGATTTATCATACACAGGCAAAATAATTCGATAACCTGTTCATGGTAGTTTGTGGCCCCAGTGTATGATTTAAATCTTTATTTTCCGGTAAGGAATGAAATAACTTCCTTGTTAGCATTGCTCTGTATTTGAGGCAGAAAATCCGCGTTTGTTAAGTAGTATCCGAAACCGAAATAAAAAGAATCTCTGTGGCGTATTCATAGCGCTCCGATATTTTGGTTACCGTTGGACTCATACTTGCTAACCCCAGCCGTTTGATTTCTTCTCGTGGGTATATCTCGATCCGTTCGCACTTCGACTCCACCGCCGGCCGCAATTAAGTTATTTCCACGCATGTTTGTCAGCTTGCATATGATCGTTTTATTGTACATAACCGACAGCAAAGTAAATCGCTGCATTAACCGGTCCAGTTTTACCTTACTTGTTTATGATTGTTTTCTTATAAATAAATATATTGGTATGCTAGGTAAAATTTACGAGTTATTATTTCCGTTGTCTATTTCTAATTAACCCGTTTGAGAAATTGTCCAGTCCAGTTGACAAGACAATCATCCTTCGACGCTCTGGACAAACAACCGTATCTCCACTGTTTTAGCTACATCGCAAGCGTTCTCACCCCGGTGAGCCAGGCAAGTGCTGTTCCTTGCACTTAAAAATAAGGAACTGGCGCCCGAATTTCCGTCCGAAAAGTGTCACAACGCCAGCGAGTCCTGTTTGTAGGTAGCCAGTTACAAACAGGACAGGTTGCGCAATTAAAAGGCCATTACAACAGACGCAAAAGAAAATCACCAAATGAAGTAAACAAACACTGAGGTATACATATATTTTTAGTTATAAGAAACTATCCATGGATACGGTTAGGTACAAATACCATAGACTGGTTTATTTACTTTGTTAGTTGCCATTAAATGGATATACACCCACATCACCACATTAAAAATTTTTTTTTTCAAAAGCAGCATGCTGTGGCACTTGGTGATAGAGGACAGGACTAATTGATTAGTATTCAATACTGGGTATTAATATTTACCTCTATATGAATCTTTTCAATTCGTTTTCGATTTCTTCTTCCACAGAACACCACATGGATTTCGTATTTTTTCATCACAGATCATGACGAATTTTCGATTCATTTATGCATAGATTATTAATCTAAATTTTCTTCAAATGGATAGGTATCTTAGTAAATTTCAGTAGAGAGTTAGAGAGATCTCCTTCATCAAAATTAATTTCTTGAAAATTGACAAAATCCAAGTCGGTTAATGTGTAGTAGTATTGGTGTGGGATAATATGAAGGCTTGGATCTACCATTCTTATTCGATGTAGTTAATGAGTGCTATATGTTCATTTATCATTCGTTAAAACAGATAAATTTTATACAAATTACTTTATAATAGTTAGTACTAAAATAATGTAAATAGAATTTTAACCCAATTATGGTGGATCTCGTGATGGATTATATAGATCTGACTAATAGCTTAAAATGAGAGCAACATGATTCTAGTGTTACCGTATTATTAACGTACATTGTGTAGAGGCTCCCCTACGTAAACTATTTTAGGCCGTTTTCTATAAAGTGCACATTAAAAACTCATTTAGACCTAGTTGTTCGAACAAAGTTTATACCATAAAGTTTAAAATTAAACTCACTAAGCCTGTGGTTCTGTTAGTATAAACTAGTTTTTAATTTAATTATAGTTGAATTTCTATTACAATACGATCAACCCTTGTCGTCCTAATTACTATAAAATGTGCCGATTATATTATTACTTTTATAGATATACACATATACTAATTTTAATACCACTCTCGAGAAATTATTAAACAAAATATTAATTCTGAGGAAACTATTAAAAATAATATGCTAATAATTATCACCTGCTGCGATAGTATTACTTTTTCTTTATATTATTAATAAAACTGAATTCGTGGGAATATTAATTAATTGACACTCCAGATCCGTTTAATTTTCATTTTAGATAATTGCATGTATTGGTATTTCAGAATTAATGAGGATGCACAACTCTCGAACATCACTTTACATGACAACTTTTCTATCTCGAACAACAAAGTTATGGAACTCGTTATCCATGTATTTCCTAAGTCCTACTTTTGTCAGACTGTTTAGATTAGAAGTACATATTTTTGCAAATCTCGGAAAAAACCACGATCCTAGTGTTGTAATGAACCTAGTAAAAGATCATTTTAATAACGTATAAACAAAATAATGAAAACGGAATAAACAATACACCGTGTCCAAGTTAGGGCAGCATGGCGATATCGTTAAAATAGCAAGGGACACAAATTTAGTTGCGTAATTGCACTACTTACAAAATGAATTTGTTATGTTATTTAGAAAAAATTGAGTTTTTGGATTTTTCATTATATTTTTTTTCTGGCGTTAATAGTAAAGTTAGAGCGAAATTGAGAAAACTTTTTTTATAGCACCATTTATTGAATTAAACATGACCCTATCAATGGATTTATTCAATATTTCGTCTTCGAGCAACCATCATCAACTTTTTTTAAATACGGTCCTGTTTTTCGAATATCAAATTCTAGAGGCTGTCTTTTATTTGGATTTCAGCAATGTACCACATATTATAATTTAATTACCTTTCATGCCTTCTTTAACCATCATCAGGAAGTGTCGAAGATGCGAGCCTGTAGTTCTCATAATTTTGTAGAAATAAGTTCATACAGTAAGTTTATCATTTTTAAATACCATTGAAATATTAAAATGTACTTCATAATATCTAAATTATGAAACATTAAATTGATAACCAACCAATAATTACACAGGTACACAAAAAGAAAGTTTTGCACTACCCAATAGACTACTATACCTATTTAGTAGTATTTTGGGCGCTAAAACTGAAGTCAGAATTGAATCATTATGTCAAGGTTTTGACAAAACCTGCAAAACCAGCCAAAACTGAGGCAAAAAAAAACAAACACCACTTTATCTATATCTATATGTATTTCGGGACGCTAAAATCGATTCCGAAGTCATCATTGACCCATCAAGTTAGAATTTTTACATGACCTCAGAGAAATCTTTATAAATTGCGTTGCGATCTTCTACTGTAGCGTACCTTCTTACAACTCGAAAGTTCTGTGCATTGACATTATTTTTCTCTTCTTTGTGTGGTATATCCTGTTTCAATATCAAAGTAGTCTGCCATCATGATAAATTCTAATGAACATGTCAATTTTGACATCGAATTCGGTATCAACACCTATGTATTATCTCGGTATTATGATACATTTAGGAAAAGTGGTTAGTTCGATTAGGTTTGTTTAACCTCCGTTTTGGCTGATTTGTATCTGTTTCTTGTGGTTATGTAAAAATTACAACGTGACGAAACGCCGATAAAGTTAGTAACGTAATCTTTAATTTCATTCAGAGTTATCCATGGTAGAGATATAAGATGGTATGTCACGGCGCACATTTTGACTACCGCTAGGACTACGTCATCAAGTAGAAATCTTGGCGCGGATTTTAAATATAAAGTAGAATAATTGGATAGATTTTGCTGTTTCTAAATAACATCTAATCTTGAAATTAAGTACAAATTGAAAATCTACGATTTATATATATCTCGTGCTTATTATCATAATGTTTACCTGCACTTTTAATTAGAATGTATTTGACATAATATGAAATAAACTTTGAAATTAATCATGATTTTTAATAAATAAAAATTGTAACATTTCACATTTGTAGACTTTAATTGAAAATCATTTATTCTTTCATTGAATATTAAGAATGTTAGATAATGTTTACATAATTGTTCATAATATTCGATGAAAGAATATATAATTTAAAGAAATGAAGGGATATTCAACAAAGTTGACATCTACTTTACTATTAAAAAGGACATGGAAAAACATAATAATAACTACATAATAAAGCATAATATAACTATTTTTTGAATCCTGTAAATTTTGTGATATTGTTTGTTTTTCTAGAGTTATCTTGTATTTTTCTATTGATTTCTCGTAGACGAATTTAAGTAAGTTCTTGTCCAAACGAGACAATGAATAGCATAGCTGGCAAGCATCTTTTGCTATATTGTCAAAGATTTGATCCTCTTCAATTTCTCGCCGTGGTTAAAGGAGTCCTCCATGACCTTTGAGCATTTTTCAATTAAAACTGATACCACCAGACTAAATTAATAAATTCAAATAACGAAAAAACTTAACAGTCTTTGTTGTGTAGCAGATTTGACAATTTGTTATTTGACAGTTGACAGTTCCCACTTTGCAGAGAACATATAGCTATTTAGTGGCACCCAACAAGTTTTTCTACTTGCGCAGTAGGTACCTACAGTACGAAAATCGAGCCGAGATAAAACTAACCATATTTTATCTCAACCATGAGAGTTATCAAGGGCTTTAACTTTACTATTAATTCCAAAAAAAAATTAATTGAAGTTCCGTAAATTCAGTTTTTTCAAAACGAACGAAAAAACGAAAAATCATATCAAGGCTTGTTAGACGTCATTTTGTTAGTCCTTTAATTACGCAACTTTTTTACTATTTAACCAAATTTGTATCTCTAACTATTTAACAAGATCCCTATAACCTCATTATCTTGAATCAAATGGAAAACACTGTTAATTGCAACACAGAAAATGGGAAAGTGTAAACAATTAACAACTGTATCTCGTTTTGTAATATATGTAATAAATTACCTAAGAATGTTGTTACCTCAGTTTATTAATACATCACATTTAAATTTTATTAACGACTATATCCGACAGATAGTCCGATGGATTCCAATAGAATCAAAGTAAACATGTTTGACTACAAAAAAGTAGTAATTGTATAGTTATCTAGTTTATTTATTTTCATATTCTATTTAGAGAATCAGAATGAAATAATTTTATATATTATTTATTATATTCATCGAATCACTCTGACCTAAAAATTGACGTAGGTCAAGGATTTGTTTGAAACGTCTGATATTTGAGAATAAGAGAATAATTATTATGTAGACAATTTTTTATGTATCGTTATCATTAAAAATCAAATAGTTGTCTTAATTAACCTTCAGAAATAACATTTGCAATAAATTGTTGTCGTTGGAAAATCGTAACTGTCCTTGGTTTGACTTTCTAGCCAAAGAAGAATAATTTTTTTTATGTAAAGAGAGCCATAATAATATTTCGTGTAATAATGTAATATTGTTTAATTTCACTTTGATTGTAGTTACCTTGTGTCTGTTCTATATAATGGTGCCATGATATCTCGGTCACTACTTATAAATCACATTGCTGCTGAACCTACAAAAAAACTCAGACCCGAGTAAAATTCTTGAAACTGAAACTATTACACATAAAACCTTTTTAGCAGCATTAACACACCTTTTCACATCACATTCAATCATTGGATAGAACTACGGAGCACGTTCCACGACGATGAATTCGTCTTTTTTTTCTATATCCCTTTTATAGCAACGCTTTCCCGATTCGTAATGTTTAAAACTGCTCCGAGGCCGGTAACTACAGGGACCAGCAATAGTAAGTATAAAATTTTATGTGCCAATAAATAAAATGGAAAAGGGATGAGGGATGGTGATTTAGGCAAATTCAATACAATACAGCTTGGAAAAAAGAATATATATAAAAATATATATGCATGCATACATACAATACACACGTTTTCCAAAATTGATGTTTCAATAGGTTTAACTAAGAATTTTTTTAATTCTAATTTAATATTTTGATTAATAACGGCAAAAATAATATCGGTCTGTCACGATGAACCCTTACTTTATGAAGTATAGGCTTGAATTCGAATTTGGTCGAACCTCGAAGACGCGTGTATGGTTCTATTTTATTCTATTTGATTGCATTTCAGTAAAATTATTTTGTTGTCGATTGACGCATTAGGTCATGCAATCGCCCACTATATAATCAGAATCGGTAAACCTAAATTATCAGAAATTTTATATAACTTTTAACTCTAATTCCCAATCCAAGTAAAATTAAATTAACAATGGTTTTAAGCTAATCTCACTTGGCCTCTTAGATTCAAGATTTTGATCATTCATGGATACATGAATTCGATAACCCTGTTCTATTCCAGTACAGTCGCGCTACCACTTCCCACTAGGATTGCAATAAAAATTAAAAAAACCCAATCAGTTTTATGCGTTTATACAAGCTTGAAACATTTTGAGTTATAACTCCTTGAGGGTTACTAACACCAGACTGAAAATAGACACCCCAATCTATTGATATTACCTTTAAATCATTAAGTAAGTAACTGAGTAACTGTATCTGTGCAGTACCTACATATCAATAGCGTTTGTAAATATTGATAATAGAAATGCTAGAACCATAGTTGGATAATTTAAAACGATTTTCTTGTTACAGGAAAATGTTGAATTCCAATGTAACATTAACCGCGGACCTGCCGGTATTTATTAAATTCCGCTCATACGGAAACCAATGAAATAACTCTAAATTAAGTTGAAAATTAGGTGCAGAGTGAGTAAAAAGAATTATAAAACCGGGTGTAAAACAATGTTTACAAAACAGTTTAGAATCTTCAATATGATAAAACCGAGATTGCTAATACTCACTTCATTATTGCCCTTCATATTTTAAACAAGGTGTAGTAAAATGTGTAAAAAACCTCATAAATTTTAGAAACAAAAATGGACTTCAAGCCACTGAGACAGCCTGTATAGCCTATGTCTATAAAATGTACTTTAAAATTCATTAAAAGTCGGTTAATCACGTGTTGGCATTTTTATATGGGGAATTATTTCGAGTTTGCTGTTCCTATTGAACACTAATGGCTCCGTTAAAGTATTAATGAAGGTTACACATAATTCCGTTCTTGATTAAACTGAATCAGAGCAGAGGTACGGAATATACAGTCCGCAAATGGAAGCCCTAGGCCTGCCTCATCATTGATGAAACAACCATCAGAGCCTTTTGCGGTGTTTTCTTACCCGATATGTTTGATAGTTGCTGAAGGGGAAGTCTTTGTTCACTACTTGCTTTGAACTGCTGGAAATAATACGTACTCCTAATGAATTGCTGAGACTACGGTTTAATTACTAAGATATTTATAGTACAAGGCTGAGTTCGCTTGACGATTGGATATTTTCTTATAATAAAATCAAAGAACAATAGGATAAATAAATAGTAGAAGCAATATTCTTTAAACAATGGGCTCATTCAGCATTTTTTTTATATATTATTCCGAAAGAGGACCCTTGAAATAGTAGCTATGGAAAAATTAGAATTTTATTTCAACCTTAAATCCGTTAAATAAATTAATATAAACCGTGACGTCACTTAACGGACGACAGTGTGCTATGGCTTTAATAAAGCCACGTTGTACCGAATTTTAGCTAAATACACTCAAATGCAACAATTCAGAACACTCAGACATAAACATAACTCTCAAAAAACCAAAACTGAGAAGCGATACTGACAGCATGTCTATTTTAATAACTGTGTAATGACGTCACACCATACTCTCAAGCTGATACCTAAAACTTTAAATATCTCAGCTACGAAAAGAGTTATCATTCTGATTTTCAGGGCATTAAAGGTAGACCTAATGGAGTAAGAAAATGCAATGACCCTATTGGCAAATGTCGCTCAATATTTCAGTGATTCTTTCAAACCCCCTCCAATTAATATTAAGGAGAGATTTATAAATCAGTGACAGATTTGAAGATACAGATTCTAAATCAAATTCAGACAATCAGAAAATGGTATCACGATATGGGAATGGTTTTAGTTCATTAATTAAATATCAATTTCATAGGTCAATCGTTCGAATGATTACTACATATATCTAAGTAGTTTAATTTCTAAGAAATTATGTGTTGGCATAGTGTATTTATTCTAAGGGACAAAATTGTTTCAATTTATCACTTTACGTTGTGATCGGCAGAGTATCGCCCCAGACGCTCTCTACCTAACAACTCTGACATTCCACAAGGATCCGTTTTATCTCAACTGTTTTTCCACATTAACTGCGTACTTTCTATAACAATTAATCAAGTTTCAGTAATCTTTTCAGAGAACAATTAATTATTAATTGTATACTACGCCAACACAGCATTCCTTAGAAATTAAACTACTAGCTAGTAATCATTCGAACGATTGATCAATTAAATTGATTTTTTATTTATGAACTAAAATCTTCCCTATTTTCAGATTTTCTGAATTTGATTTAGAATCTGTATTTTCGTTTCTTCAAATCTACCACTCTCCTTAATACTGATTAAAGGAGGTTTGATAGACTCCCCAATAACTTTTTATCACTGAAATATGAACGATCTTTCAATTGTGTAACAAATATTGCTTAATTTTTTTAAACTCTTTACTACAACCTAGTTTAAAATCAATATGAAGTGCAAATAGTGCAGTGAGTATGTTACATGAGGTGGTAGCAGCAGTAGCTGGATAGGTATTAAATGTTAGTTTTGTAAACATTGTTTTACATCCGGTTAACGGTTTTATTAACTCTTTATACTCACTTTCTGCAAGTGTGAAGTAAGTTATATCAAATGTACCTAAAATTTTCAAAGAATACAAATATGTTTTAAAAAAATAGTGGTTTCCATTTAAAAAAAGCATCGGTAACGTCATAGCTCCTATGTGAGTTATTTGTATACCTGGGTTTATTATAAAAATATTGCACCTCTAAAAATAATAGTTAACAAGTACAATATTATACACAAATTTATATTGAATTTATTCCTACCTTTAAATAGTCAGTGTAATAGTTTTATCTATTTTAAATAATGAACTTGTAATTCAATTTTATTAATAACATTGAGTGTCTGAATGTAGGAATGGACTTAACTCTACATAAGAAGCTAATTATAAAAACGTTTGCTGAAGTCATTAGCAGTAACCAGTATTTGTTTTATTATACAGAATGTTGAAAAACTTAAAAAAATGTAATAAGATGTACAGTGACAGTCATTATGCAATTACTAGTATTTTGGTTAATTCAAGGTAGGTATTTAAAAGTTAAAAAGTAAATTGAGGACTTTTGTTTATTTTTATAAAGGAAAACAAACAAAAAGTTTGCTTGTTCAGCGAGATTATTAGCAATTAACATTTCTAGTATACAAGGTGATTAAAAGTGAAATCAACCTGAATTGTATACAGTTGTTTTATTTCTTTTCTTGCAAATTTTTTTTTATTAAAAACATTACTCGCTTTTCTTAGGAAATTGTAACGAAGTGATTTTGCTATCAAGGATTTTTTGTTTTTTAATATATTTACATCGCTTTAGTACACCCTGTATAGACTATATTAAAGTTTAAGTTATTATTAATTTAGTTGTAAAACCGCTGGTAAATTAATTGATTAATTTAAAATACCACTTTCGGATCATACTCGGTATAGTTGAAAGTACGTGAAAAGCAACAATGTTGAATATCCGCCATCTCACTTCTATTAATTGTATCATAATTTTGTTTTAAATTCAGAATAAAGACATTTTTTTTTTTTTCTGTTTCCCGAACCTAATGCTGGACAGTCTCCCCGTGGCCTCTGACACCACACAGAGAGAGCGCCAGCGAATAATCTACAGCAACTCCCCGCATCCCGCAGGGTTAGTCACTGTAGATTCCAGACTCGTGTGCCCTAAGTAGACGAAGGGATCCCAGGATAACCGCTTTCTGCATTTGACCAGCCAACCATTCTGCCGATGTTTGGCAGGCAGGCATGGTCTTCAATGCGGAGAGCAGCGTGGGCTTCATACCTCCGAGTACACCGATTATCAGGACGACCATTTTGACAGAGTAGCCTGGGTATAGCACTTGGAGCTCGTACCGGAGATCTCTGTATTTAGTCCGTTTCTCCTCCTCCTTCAAGGCGATGTTTGTCTCAGCAGGTGCTGAGAACTCGATGACATACATCACCTTGGTCTGATGGTCGAGGAGGACTATGTCAGGCTTATTGGCGTGAATTCGCCTGACGGTCGGGAACGAGTAGTTCCAGTAAATCCGGCATTTCTCGTTCTCGACAACGGACTCGATATCTCTGGTACGAGTGCCGTAGATGGTAGTATGGCACTCGTAAAGCCGCGTTATGTCGGTGGATGTAGACCTAAGTCGCATAAATCGGGCATGCAGATAATAAATGCATGAGCGACTCTGGCGCCTGACGGCAGGTCCTGCAGTTGATATCAGGTACCTCTACACCCATCACGCGACTGCGATAGACCAATGTGTTAATAACACATTGGTCTATCGCAGGCCACAATGTATCCCTCGGTCTCCGACTTCAGCCCCGCTGACCTTAAAAATGCGAAGGTCAGCTCTGTCGATAAACCCAGTGCTTCTATGTTGTTATAGAAAACACCGTGCAGGGGTTTATCGACGTGCTGCCTGAACAGATTTCTCTGTTCGGCAGCTTTGATGTGGGCTGTCAGACGATTAGGCGTGACTGAGTGACTGAGTCACCTCGCCGGCCTTCTCGCCTGTAGTCGAACACGAGACCGAGTCCGCGAACGAAAGGCACCTCACAAAAATTTTTAATTAATTCGCCGGTAGCATGAAATAAAGGATTCTTTTGCTTCTCGATCTTTTGTCGAAACTTCGCGCTTGCACCGGTCCCGTCTATCTACGAAGCTAACCGCCGAAACCGGTCCGAGATTATTCCGTAATCCTTATCAGTGGTAAGATACACAAATGGCCTGTTACCTACCATCCGTTTGAACCTGCTCCAAATAAGGAGGGAGCTACTAAATTTCGTATCCTGTATAACATCATGCTTGCTCACCATAATCGCCCGTCATTCAACGGTTTACTGTGTATTGACTGTACACAACTTGTATACCAGCCCGAATTATTGTTTCATTATATGTACATATTATTATATATAATTATATAAAACCTCGTATAAAACTTAAAACATTTTGTTTGATGATGCTAATACATATTTTTTCCCTGGACCAGACCGTTACTTCACTGTAGCTACCTCAGTCTTTTCCAGGGTCGCTGGAAGAGAAAATGCTATTCCTTGCACTCTATCCATCTATATTTAGAAATATGGCTGTGGCGGCCGGCCATTCGCACAATTCCTTGCACTCTAAAATAAGCAATTGGCGCACGAGAAAAGTGTTTTAAATCTGGCAGGGACTGTTTGTAAGTAGTAAATTGCAAACATCCTCCGTAAAGTACCTAAGAAAGAGCGCCACAAAATTAATCCATCATTAGTAACGTTAAATTTGGCGATTGAAATATTAAAAATATGCTTAATAAACTAAATTAGTACGCTTATTATGTTAATGGATGAATTCACGTATAACAGATATTTATGTATATACTCGTATATTAAATTTTAGCTTTATTGGCCTAGAAGGGAATGGACAAAAATAGTCAATAATAAAAATAAATAATGAAATTTATTCAAGGAGAACGATATTTATATGTCATAATAAGTGACAAATTGAATATAAATAATAACAAAGAAAAATAGTATTTAGTAATTAGAAAATGAACATTAATTCAACATTTCAGATTATCTGATAACTGGTACAAACTTGAATATTTGTGTAAGAAATAATATAGAAAGTATGTGTTTCAGAAATTTTAATAAAGAAAACATTAACAAAATTAAAATTGATTTAATTGGTAAAAACTGGCAGTATGATTGTACTGATTTGGATATATTGTATGACAATTTTATTCATAACATTTCATCATCAGTAAATAAAATTTCCACTGTGGAAAATAAAATAGTGTACAAAAGTAAAAATTGGTATAACGGTAAAATAAAGTGTGCTCAAAAGGAACGTGATAAGGCGTATACTAAATATCAGTTGTCAAAAATTAACGAAGATTGGATAGATTACAAACAAAAAAGAAACAAAGTCACAGAAATAATCAGACAGGAAAAGAAAATTTATTTTGAGAAAACAATAGATATGCGTAAGAAGATGTGGCAGACAATAAAAACTTTGTTGGGAAATAATAAAAATACTGATTTAGAAATAAATAACGTGGTTTTTGAAGCTGACACGGGGCAAATCGAAGAAAATTTTAACAACTTTTATGCGGATAGTATTGAGCGCATTGCAAATAGTATTGATGATATACCTGAAGACGAAGAGATACATAATGAAGTTACAGAAACAACACAGTTATTTGAATTTAAGACAATAAGTTTGAATAAATTAAGGAACATTATTTTTAGTTTAAATAATAAATCTACAGCTGATGATTTGTTAAACGTAAAATTGTTAAAAGAAATATTTGATAGTGTCGGATATCCTCTGTTAAATTTAATAAACACTTCTTTGAAAACCGGACAAATACCAACTAGTCTGAAAATAAGTGTTATAGTGCCAGTTCCAAAAGTTCAAAATCCAAATCAGGCAAGTGAATATAGACCAATAAATTTAGTTCTCATAGTAGATAAAATATTAGAAATTGTGGTGACTGAACAATTGAGAGACTACTTTGAAAAAAACAAACTTTTATGCAATGCTCAATCAGGATTTAGACAAAGACATTCGTGTCTTCAATTGATGTGTGCAAACTGGAGAAAAGAGATGAATGATGGTAGTGTAGTTTTAAGCGTGTTCGTAGACTTAAAGCGAGCGTTTGAAACTATTTATAGATCTGGGTTAATTAGAAAATTAAGTGAGTATGGTGTAACGAGGGCAGCTTTAAAGTGGATTGAAAATTATTTGGCAGACAGGTACCATAAAACTAAAATAAAAAATAAGACATCTAGTAAAATTTCGAGTTTATATGGAGTGCCCCAGGGTAGTGTTTTGGGACCGCTCTTATTTATTATATATGTGAATGACATAAATTATGTTTTAAAGAATTCATATGTGAATCTTTTTGCGGACGATACATTAATTTCTGTTTCTGGAAAAAATCATGCAGAAATGACGAACATAATGAATAATGAGCTTTGTATATTATATAGATGGTTATGTGTAAATAAATTAAAACTAAATAGTGATAAAACTAAATGTATGGTTCTTGGGACTAAAGTAAATTGCCAAAAATATTTAAGTAATGGACATGTTCTACAAATTAATAGCACAAACATTGACTTTGTCAAACAAATCAAATACTTAGGAATCATTTTAGATCCCCAGCTAACGTTTGCACAACATGTGGATTACTTATGTAAAAAAATTGGCAAAAAGATATCATTCTTGCGCAGAATATCAAATGATTTAACAAAATGGTCAAAATTAATTATATACAATACCATAATTTATCCACATTTTAATTATTGTTTTTCATTGTTGTTTTCATGTAGCAAATCAGACATTAACAGATTACAGCTGTTGCATAACAAAGGAATGCGTGTTATATTAAATTGTGATCGGTATACGTCTATTAAAGATATGTTGGATCAATTAGGTTGGATTTCAGTGGAGCAAAGCATTGAAAAAGCAAATTTGGTTTTAATCTATAAAATTGACAAAAATCTTGTACCTAACTATCTTAGATTATTTTTAATTAAACGATCGGAATTGCACAATTATCCCGTGAGGTCTGCTGAAAATTATAGTATAGATCTTACCAAACTATCGTTTTTAAAAAAGTCACTTTTTAGTGATGGTTTAAGGTTGTACAATGCCTTGCCTACTGAAATTAAAAATTCTGCTAATGTAAAAGTATTTGGTAAAAATGTTACTAAGTTATACAGAGACTCTAGAGCACTATCAAATAAGTAATTATTTATTAATTGTATGTAAATAGCTTTTGCTAAATAAAATTCTATTCTATTCTATTCTATTCTAATTACCTATACTGACTCGATGGTGTAGTGGGCTAGAGCATGAGTCCTATGGCTCTGGTCACACTGCCTATCGTGTCCGGGTTCGAGGACCAGCATCGGCAGATATAGATGCATTCTGTAGCCTCCTTCCGGACAGCCTTAGGCTTTGGATTTGGGGGTTGTCTAATTTCTGTGGTGTGTTTATTTATTTATTTATTTATTTATATGGTATATGTGACTGAGAGAGTTTTAATTAAAATTACAAAAAAAAAGTTTCCTATCCTACTAAAATACAAAATAGTAATAATACAGGGAGTACAAAATTTAAATGATTCAAGAGAAAATCGAAATACAAAAATATTGAAACGTACAAAAAAATTTTGGATAAACCAAATATATTTTCTTTTTAAACTTTTGTAAGTTCTCATTATTCTCTCGGAATAAAAACAAAGATGAAATTCTAATATTACATTTTGTCGTCATATCAACGCGAAAGTTTTAAGTCCCCCTAAACCGAACATTTTCTAAAATTCATCTTAAGAGAAAATTAACTCATTCACTTGTAATCTAATTACGCTCTATGCTGGAGTAACTCTCAAAGTTTTACATTCATTTAAACAGGGACTATCTAAATTCCTCAATAATACCTAATAATTAAACTGAATCAAGACATTTCCCTCTCTTTGCTTTTCATACCGTACAGTGATTAGAGCTTTGTAGGAAAAGTTTAAATTTTCGTTATTATTTCAAAGGCATGTAAATCATCCAAGTATAGTGAAATGACTTTAAATTGCCTTTCATTGTTTAATCGCACTTTGCGACTATTTAATCTAATCCGTAGACCTTAAATTGGATTCTTATCTGAACTAATAAATAGCATACTCGACTTAAAAATATAAACTCTCACCTCAACGATCCGAGGACGAAATAAAGGCTATATTAATAATTATTATAATAATGGTGTATCAAGGTATTTACAAATACTGTTCCGCTAAACCTATTTCACCATTACACAGAGGGCGTATCTTTTATTGTGTTTGTGTGTTTGTGATCAAATCGCAAAATAATATCACACAATCAAATTTGACACTTAATAACCCCTACTAGACTAATTCAGAAGTGATGGCGACCTGCGTGCCTTTCCAACACACATTTTGTTTTTAGCTATAATCCCAAAGAAGACTAATTCAGTTGTCAATATGAGGTATTAAAATTTTAAAACTTTATTTAAACACTTGGTATGTAGGTAACAAATTTTACACAAAAAAAAAAGTTTGCGAGAGACATTTTACATCGTAGTGGGTTCTAAGCCCTAAGGTAAAGCCGGTGAAGACATATGTTCATATGAACATTCAACTATATGTCCCGCAATTGGTCGAAGGATCACCTTCTGAAAATGTCCGTATTAGAAATACCTTTAAAGATTGTATATTTGCGACAGCAACTGTAATATTGCTTCTTACACCCTACCCCACTGTTTTGCTATAACTAGTTTACTAAGAAGCCCCTGAAAGGATTCATATTATTGTACATACATTTCATAGAGATATTTTGAAAGAATTATATTTATTGGTATAAATAAACAGATCTAAAGATTTCTTTTAAATCACTGTCTTCTTTCAATAACCTCCGGAAAGTATTGGTATTATCCACTCATCATCATATAGTTAATTTACTGACTTATATTTCTATTATGGTTCTACTTACAATTACTTTATCTAAACATTTATGAATTATTTCGAACTATTTTGTTCTTTGAATGGAAATAGTTTTTGCTGAAAATAATTCATTGTAATAGGGAGACAGATGTTCCAACATAATAAAAATGCATTTTTTTGTTGCTACAACTTTCAGTTTGAAAAATTTAGCATCCCGAGAACATCCGGTATAAGTATTATAATGAAACTTCTCTGTTTGTTGTTCCAAAAGCACTTCAACTAAATTGGAACTTTTTAGACTAGTTTTTCATTTATAATTCTAGTCAGCCAACAAAGTATATTGGCTTTCTCATCTTCTAAATGACGCTGTAATCCCAAAGTTGTAAATGTTTATAGCTCTTTTCATACCGAAAGATACATTTTTGGGATGATTGACAACAAGAATTTTATTTTATAGCTGCCACCTGCATTATAGATTTGATTATATACAGATAAGTCCAGGATGCTTCGAACACGACAGGGATTGGGACGAATATACTAGTGGCCGACAACTCGCCTTAGTTCGAAATTTGTACATTAGAAGGGCGTGGCAGTGCGTTGTGACCAGTACTGTGGCCACTCACTGCTCAACCTCAGCAGTCAGCACGTCAGCAGACTGTTGTTAGTATCAATAGTATCTCATTAACCGATGTAGAACTCATGTCTGAAAGAAATTTGATTTACGTATTCTGGACCAACGTTTCAAAATTTTTCTAACTTCAATAAACCATGCCTAGATAGGATTAATTATTGTAATTTTAAAAAATCTCTAAACACATTTAAATATTTCCATTGTTTGTTTTTTCGCAACAAAAATGTGATTTTTTACAATTTCTCTTTCTTTGTTTGATATGCATTGTTTATAAATGACTTTATTTAGGCTTTATACAAGCATAATAACAAAAACATATTAACCAATTTGATATACTCACATTTTTATTATGCATTAAAGAAGATTCAATAAACTTAATATTTGTATGTTTAGAGATGAAACATCAATGTGAATAATCAAATTGGATATGTTTATGTTTTTTGTTATTATGCTTGTATAAAGCCTAAATAAAGTCATTTATAAAAAATGTGATGCTACAACATAAAATTAATTGTCGCTGCACCTCGAGTGTTGCAGGAGGTCTAATAAAAATTATTATAAAATAAAAGAATCCAAGCAAGGAATAATAGTAGACCGAGAGCCATCGGCTACAGCGCGGAGATCCACGATTCCCGGGCACTGTGTCCGCTTGCCTACAACTGGCACAAGTAAATCGCGCAAGCTAAAACCCATGTTCGAACCTCCTCGGTCTTTACTGTATATTTGATATAATTTAACATCATGGACTATAATTTAACTTGGGCATAATATCTAAAGGCACCACATTTCTATCTTGAAAAATGGATAATTTAAACGATTTATAAGAACCGTTATAGAGGCAATCTACTTAAATTACAAACTAAATAGACAGTTTTAAAAAAGTCATTACTATTAAATTTAGTTTATGTATTTTACACATGTAAATTATTCTCATGTTACCTTGTGCCAAAAATATATATACAGTGTGTCCCACTTTTCATGGAGCCACCCTCATATCTCGATCATCTGATATCCGAATATTTTGAAACTTTGGTGGTGAATATACATATTCCTGTAAAGTGAGTGTTTAAACGTAACCACATTTGATTTTAGTCAGAGGCGTCCCATTCTAGGATTGAAAAAGAGGGTCGATTTTCAAGAAATAAATATAAAGTATAAATTACATCGTAGTGGGTTCAAAGATGTTTAAGATAGGGCAGTCAAAAGAACCATTTTTTTTACTAAAAATAATCGTTACCTGTAAAACGGATTCTCAAATGAAAAAAAAATTATTTTTCATTCTTCGTCAGAATAAGTTATGAACCAACTTTATTGAAGTTGGGTTTTGTAAATTTCTTATATTTTGCCAAGTCTTATATTTTTTTATAAACCTTTTCTATTTCTTACACTTCTGATGTTGAATAACGACGGTTGATTTTTCAAATCATCCATTATTGGTTCTCCTGTTTCATAGTCGTCTTCATCTTTATCTTGTCCTTCAGACTGATTTTGTTTTATTTGTCTGTGAATAAGAAATCGTCAACATGAGACTTCTTGGCACGTCCCATATATTGCAGAATATTTCAGTTCGGCCTTAAAGCAACTGCTTTTCTCTCCCACATTGCATGAAGTAAGATTTAAGAGATGCTCTAATGTGGGCTGCAGCAAAATTTATAGGGATAATTCCTATTTCAACCCTATACTATACGCTAGAGATGGAGATCACGTCATGGCTGTACCTTTACCCTCAACAAAAATGTTGTTAAGGGGGTAGAATTCCTAACGTAACTTGCGTTTTGTATCTCGTTATCAGCGTCGTTTTACTAAACGAGTCTTCCGCAATATATTAAAGATGTTTCTTTAGGCGAAGCTCCATGAAGTTTTAATAGAAACTTCTCTCCAGTGCAAACAATTCCTTCTTGACTGACAAACACATTATTGAAAACACAAAACATTTGAAAAAGTATGGTGCAAAACTCGTACGGAATGTGCATTTCCCATTCGTATAAAATAGAAAATGAGTGCTATTCCGTGTTCATTATGTAATATATACGAGAATATATATTACTACCAGAGCTGCTCCAAATACTCAACAAAAGTATTTCAAATATCAAATACCAAATACCATCTAAAGTATTTGCAGTTTCAATTACCAAATACTCTGCTTTACAGAAAAGATTTGAAATACCAAATACTCAAGGAAAGTAATTGAAATTTCCAGCAAATAAAGTATTTCAAATATTCTCTAATATTTGAAATACCTCAAGTTGTATTTCAAATACTTTCTAATATTTGAAATACCTCAAGTTGTATTTCAAATACTTTCTAATATTTGAAATACCTCAAGTTGTATTTTAAATACCCAAAAATCATTAAAAATTATTTTGAATATTTTAATTATTTAAGGTTCTTCAAATCTTTTATTGGCATTTGAAATGGTCACTTCGAACTTCGAATAATGTGATATATTTATATATAGCTGCTGGAATTTTACGCCTGAAATAATGTTGTAATACAGCGTGACCCACTTTTAATGGCCCCCCCCCTTCACAACTCAGTTATTAGTTATCCGATTTCAACCAAATTTGGGTTACTATCAATGGCCTTTGGTATGATCTTTTTGTATTAAACAAAACTTATTTTTGTCAGTGGCGTGCATTTTTATTAAGAAAGAGGGGGTCACTTTTTTGAGAAGTCATATTAGGCATTTTTTTACAGAAAAACTAATGCAATATTATTAATGAGCATGCTTTGGAACCCCCATGTTCAAAATTTTACTACATTTTGATTAAAAGGGTTTCCGAATAACGGGCCAAGTGAAAATACATTTTTTTCAGTCGTAAATAACTGATAACTTGAAAATGGTTTGTATTTTGAAAAAAAAGTCATTCGTGATTTTCAATTTAGGCTTATTTACTCTATCACATCATGTGCTCAAAAGTTTGAAATGCCGCAGTCGTAAATAATTAACTTGACAACGGTTTATTTTTCGAAAAATAGTTTAATTTAATATCAGAGCAACCTTTGTTCTTTTGGTATAAAATTGATTTATTATCACATGAGATCATTTTTTATCACTTAATGCCCAAATAATACAGAACCGGTTAAAATATTTTTTTATCGTCCAATGAAAAATTTTTGCTTGCAGCATTTGAAAGTTTTGAAGGCATGTGGAGATAGAGTAAATCAATTTAAATTGAAAATGAAGAATGACTTTTTTTCGAAATATGTACAAACCATTTTCAAGTTATCAGTTATTTACGACTGAAAAAATGTATTTTCACTGGGCCCGTTATTCGGAAACCCTTAATCAAAATGTTGTGGAATTTTCGGCATGGGGGTTCTAAAGCATGCTGATTAATAATATTGTATTAGTTTTTCTGTAAAAAAATGCCTAATATGACTTCTCGAAATTCAAAAAGATCACACCAAAAGTCGTTGACACCGATCTAAATTTGGTTAAAATTGGATAACTAATAACTGGTTGCAAAGGGGGGGGGGGGGGCAAAAGGGGGACACGCTGTATAAATAAATAAATAAAATAACGTTTATTCAGACACAGTTTATTCAGACACTTCTATTCTACTCTGCTACACGTGCACTATGCTGAAATTCGCAGCGCGGGAATGACCACGGCTTGAACGAAAAACGAAAGCAAGTCACTGTTCAGTGTTGCCATACGTGTACCAGTCGAATGCATTATAGGATTAGTTACATTACCTACTTATTAAGAACTAATAAGAAAAGAAATAGGTCGATTAAGACTTAAGACAGATACGTTAGTACCTATTTTGAATAGTTATTCTAGTGCTTTAACAGTATTTGAAATAAGGTCTAGTACTTCAAATACCGGGACAGTACCTACTTGAAATACCGGAGAGTATTTGAAATACCGGAGAGTAATTAAAATACTGGAGTGTATTTGAAATACCAAGCAAAGTAATTCAAATATCAGTATTTCTGAAAACCAAATACCAAATCCAAATACTCGAAGCAAAGTATTTCAAATACCAAGTACCAAATACTAAGAATCGAAAGGATTTGAAGCAAAGTGCTTCAAATACTGAAAGTATTTGAAATACTTTTTTCAATTACTTTTATTTGAAATACTCCCAGCTCTGATTACTACCAATAATCTGTTCGATTTCCTTGAAAATAATCATTCAAGAAGTGATGCCAAAGAACAACTTAAAAACGAATTGGTCGCTCGAATCTTAAGAATGGAAGTATGAACTCGCTCTCATCTGCTGGTCACTAAAACAGTTGTCTTGATGACTAAAGACGGCTTCATATTTATAAAATTATGTCTTCCGTAAAAACTACCAGGAATCGTTCTTTCTGCAGAAATCTTTTCTTTTGCAATGAAGTACTTATATCGAGAAATACACTATTTTCGAGAAAATAAAGAAAGTTGCGAAAGAGCTAGGAATGAAGAATTTTAGTACCTATATTATTTATAGAGAAAAATATCCAGATATTTCCAGGTTATTATGAGTTAGTTTCGTCAAAATTCCTTTCCCATCTGAATTATATGTATTTTCTAGTTTACCTTAATACATAATGGCTAATAAGAAATCGTCAAATTTGCATGTTTACAAGAAAGGTAGAATTTTATTATAAGTATTATTTTATTATTTTTATTAAATATTATTTTAATTTAAATATTCTAATACATAAAAGTCGAATATAATTCTGACAATTTTCAATAAAACGGTGATTCACTTAGTATATCCCCAAAAGCCATGCTAACAAATATCTTACCTTGCGAAATTTGGTAAACAAGAACGATTTATAACGAAACGTAATAAAAGTAAATAATCGAAAACAGATTTTCTCGCATTTCTCCAGGCCATTTCTAACTTTAACGGGTTAGAGGTTATATCTCCAACCGGGAAATCTAAGTCTAGCATTCTCAATAAAATACATAAGATATATCACAACGCGAGAAACAGTTTACATATGGTGGCGCTTTAATGCTAACACGGATAACAGTTGGATATAGGGTGGAATAATTCTGTTTATATTCAGAAATACTACTTATAACTTGTACATAAAATAGATTGGCTCCTATGTAATCGTTAGGAAATTTATACATTGAAAACAGTCTTATTACATTTAATTTGACTATCGATTTAAACCGTTGCGTGAAAAATTTAACAAGAGGTGCAGCCGAACATATTCCAAGATTGTAGTATTGTATTTGTTTACCGGTAGCTTTAGAATTGTCATCGATTTTTAGTACTATAGGAAGGTATTTGTAATTGAATAACTTGAAATTTAAGGCAATTGTCAAGCTTGGCAAAGAAAACCAAAAATCTCAGAATTTGCTCAGTACCGTCTCTTGTTAAATCTTTCACTCAGTACTTAAATATAATGGGTACATCCCGGCGACGCCGACCGCGACGTAGAGATCCAAAACCAAAATGACAAAACTCTTAAATTGGTAGAAATCCAAAAATCCTAACTCTAATGGTAATCTTATATAATTTGAATAAGATCATTGGCATCTATATCATCATAAACATACTGGTTAAGTAATACATGTGCTGTATACAACAGTTCTCAAAATTGAGTCTATCTCACCAGGGTTGTGATTTCAGGACCACTGAACTGAAGCTCAATTGGCTTATTGTGTCCCCTGTGTTTCTACTTCCTCAGAGCAGTGTCTCTAACGAAATTCAAGACACTGCCAATGGGTGCATTTGAAATTTCTTCAGGTTCTGGAAATGGTTCGCCTATTTGCATATAATGCAGGACACTGGCATAGAACATGGTGAGGAGTTTCATCCTCACCACATATCCTACAATTAAGGACGTCTAATACCCTCATGGTATTGAGGTGTTGTCTCGTGGGATAGTGTCCTGTTAGAAGTTCTATCGCCATGGCTCTTACTTTATGACAATAATTTCATAACTTAGCTTTTCTCTAAGTGGATCAGTTTTCTGAGTAGAGTGTGAAGACTGTACTGGTGGTGTAATTATTAAATAACTCAAATTATATTAAAACCGTTCACTGAAGAAATGAACTATTTACTCATTAATATCATTAATATCAGAAGTTCTACAAATTCATCGTCTTAATCATTTGATTGTTCAAATCAAATTAATAATTAAGGTTAATCTCACTAAAGCGCAATTCAATGTCCCAGTCTTCCTTTCAAATTTCCTTACCAATGTGCATCATATTATTATTTGCAAATTCCTCACACCAGTTGTATACTGGCTGTGGTAATGTGACAATTTTAGAACCTGATGATCTTGTTTATGGAGAAATTCGTCTGTGATATACCTACCTTGGTATTTGTTTGTTCTGACTAGATAAATTTTGGAGATCAGTTTTCAGGGCAGTTTCCACAAATAATGCTACTAGCGATTTTATTTTAATTCATGAAATAGACCAGTAAAATTTGGTTTATACTTTTCCAAGATTAGTCCATGGAATTATAGGAACCCGCTGACTCTGACTGGTGGAGATGAGCAACGAAGCATTTTGTACAAAACAAAGTTTTGTTCTAGCATATAGCTTAACAAAGCTCTTTCCATTTGGCGTATGGCCTTTTTTACTTTTTATGTTGTCCTCAAGCTACGTTCGTTTGAACTTTTGGCAAAGACTTATGATTCGTCACGGTATACGAATTGACTCCGATTATTTCTTTAGTTGAAAGAGCAACCTATATCTTTAAAATCCGACCCAGAGTCATATCTGAAACATGAAATACACTTTCATGCATTACTATATCATTAAGCCTTTTTTTTTGTTTTCTAGTCTCTCATATGGACCCAATATTACGAATATTTGATTTGAGTACAGTATAAACATCATTAATCTTTATTTTACGTGTGTATTTTATGCCTTTCAATCTACCTTTTAAGGCGTCAGTAACTCTCTAAAGTAATGAAGATAATGGTGGCAGTATTTTCCTTTTTTCTCTTAAAGCACTGAAAATGGGTAATACCTCTGTTTCTGAATAGTAGATACACTTTAGCATCTTGATGCTTGATAAGTCATATTTATCGAACTAGTAATTTCAATTTAAATTTGACATTAAAATCAATTAATTGGAGGTAACACTTGAAAATGCATCAGTCCTGTCGTCGCTAAACATAAAACATCAATTAGAAATAGATATGTAAAACAATATTTTAAGATAAATAACCAGTTTGTTCAATATTAAATAAAAAAGCCCATGTAATCAAAGTTTTGGAGCAATACATAAAGAAAGTGTGGCTCTATTAAAAATGTTTCATATACATAATATATTTTCTTCTAATAACTTTCACCTTTTTAAATTATGTAAATAACTATTTGAAGTTGAAACACGAACACGTTACATTTGAATTTTTGCATAATGTTGAGCGATGAATTAATATTAATAAGTCTAAAACCTTATATTCGTCTGTTTAAAAGTCAGTTTGAAACAGGAAACTGGTAAAATATAATTTTTCAGTACAATGGTAATAATGTCCAACTTATCTGAATAAAAATTTCTTAATCAAAGAGTACAATGACGTACAAAAGCAATAATAATAATAATCAACCAACCTCAGAATTATTTATGACCTTTCTAAAGTAGGGGTTGAAGTGATGTATATACCTATTAACATTTATTGAACAGATTAATTACACCAGAAATAATTAGAAAAAATTTATTAATCGTATAGGTTATTGTCAAGTAGCCAATGGGAGGCATTTTGAACACATATTAAAATAATTTGTTTGTTGCTAACCTAACAATAAAATACTTAAAATGAAAATATTTTCTCTTTCAAAAAAAAATTATTTTAAATATCAAATACTCAGAAACGATTTTTTTTAGATATATGGTGCAATACATAGAAAATGTTTAGAATTTTACAAGGAATTCGAAATTGCAAAATAAATTGGGACACCTTGTAGGATAAAGATTGTTTTTAAAATAGGCCTAATATAAAATCAAAATGGACCTATCCGGGCGATTTTTCCTATACATATCGATTCACCTAAAACTAAAAAAAATAGAAGTTACACTTAACACAAAATGTCAATTCACTCAATTCGTAGACATGATTTCTTTTGATGTAGTATATGTTTAATGTTCTATTTAAAGAGGAATCGGTAGAATAGACTGTACAATTTAAAATTGCTCTAAAATCAATATACATTGTTTAAACGTAAGACGTCTCTATTATAGTATTATTCAAGTGCAACGTGATTTTTTGGCGTGAGAAATGTTCCGTCGCATCCAACAATTATGCGTTGGATCAGAAAATGGCGAACTAGAGAATTCGTTGTCAACGCTAAATATTCAAGTAGACCGCGTCTAATCTCACGTCATGGTGACATAAACTGGCCCACCAGATCTTCCGATTTGGCTCCACCCGACTATTTTTTGTGGAGTTTTCTCAAATGTCGGTTATTTCGACGGAAAGCCACAAAATCTCTACCAATTGAAGAAAGCGATTCGCGACGAAATTAATGGAATTCCTGGCGCGATGTTACGAGCTGTAATGAGTAATTTCTTTCATGGGGAGTTAGAGTGTATGGAAGGGGGCCATTAAACTCACACATTTTTTTCTTAAAAATAACTTCCATTCTTTTTCTTTGCAAAATTCTTTGTTAAATGTTGTTACCGTCACAAATAAAATATCTTATTTCCAATTGAAATTACAAAGTGAATTCTGCCGATCCAATATTGTGACAACTGTCAAGGAAACTACAAAGCACAAAGGATTTAATGTTGTACGTTTAAAAAATGTATATTGATTTTAGAGCAATTTTAAATTGTAAAGTCTATTCTGCCGATCCCTGTATTACCAAAGAAACACAAATTATATAGATACGTCTTCAAATCCAAATATCACATAATATAATTCATATTTTTATCTGATTTGAACAAATTGAGTTAAGAAAGACGAAATTTAAGTTGAATCATATTACATATTTTTAGATTCGTTTTCGAATATTCAAATAAATAAAAATAGGTTAATTGTCAAAGAATAGTTCATTTAACCTTAATTTTATTCGAATTCTTCAACTCTACTGCTTCAAAAGTTGTTAGAGAATGAAAGCTTTACACTTTGCCATATTTCAATAAAGCGATGAAGCTGTAACTACATTGTGATTTATGTGAACAATAGAATTGCTAAATTAAAATATACAAAAAATATATAAACCCCTTTCGTATTTTATGAATATAGAGGTGTGGACTGTTTTGACAGCGCAATAGCTTCTGTATATCTGTGTATACTTTTGTGTAACATGCAAATTTGGTAGACAAATAGGAAAAGGTAAATTCAAATTATAAGGAGAAATTTTATTGAGACGCACTCTGTACACGTGTCCGTTCGATTAAACATGAAACCATCGTCAACTCAACACTGTTTATTATGTTTATACATTAGCGGATGTTGAGCTGGATACGATACTCTATCAAATTATCTCGATGCAAGACGTTGATGAAATTACTTAACCCTTGTCAGATTCAGGGAGATCTACGAGGCCAAGGCCCAAATGGTGTTATCTCTTAACGCGCCACCTATTTTGCTTCATTTGAAGGATCAATCGCTGTTTCAATTTGGATGTGCTGAAATATGAGTGAAAATAAACACAGTTCAATCCGGAGAAGCTTGTACCGACATAGATAAGCGGCTGCCGGGAGCAATCTCATCTGCCAGGTATAGGTAGCACGTATGTAACAGATTTTACACACTTAATATTTTACGTCACTGAATGATTGTGTTTTTCTCCCGTATGTTATCACAACCAACACGTATATGTCTGATTAAGTCAAATAATTTTGTATGGCACCTTGAAATTAAATTAACGTAACAGTTTCTATAATTACTCCATATACTTAGTTTAGTTTATTTCCATACAATACATACTTACATGAAAATCAAAACTAAATTCTTAATAATATTTAAAACATCATAAAACATGGACATATACCTTAATAAAAATTCTGAAAAACAAAATGGGTAGGTTTATTTTAGAAAGATTTATTTATAAAAACAAAATGCTATATTTTATATATCACTTCAACATAACCAAAGTATAGGCCACAAATATTTATCTCTTTGAAATCAGAAAAAAAAATTTTTCGAAGTTATTTAAAATTAAAGAAATCGACCATTTCAGAATAATTCAGCAACCTGAATACATAACATACTATACAATTCTCAAAATGGCACTGAATTGCTCTTACCCAATTTTTGCTTATTTAACCGACTCTGTAGCTCTAAAAATAAAAAGTTACTCATACAAGAACATAGTTTTGATTTATTGTATTTCTTTATGAATGAGTAGAACTCTAAATACTTATGATATGCATAGTAATCATTAAAAGCATAAATTCAATTTTCATCTTTGATAAGTGCAGAAATAACTCCTAAAAGTTTATTAATTAAATCATCAATATGAGCGTTCCATTTTAGTTCTTTATCAATATGAATTCCTAAAAATTTTATAACGCCATGCCATGACTAGTTCTTATCCATATTTGTGTTTCTTTCAATTGAGGTTTAAAATGCCATATTAAATTTTTTCTCTTTCTTTTCTTTTTTGGGATTTATTACCACATTCCTTGAGATTTCTATCCAAAAAAATTCGATTTATCTAAAAAATATTCAAATTAACCAGTTTAAAACTGGGAAATAACCTCTACGCCTTTGACGTAATGTCAGAGGATCAGTTAGAGGGTGTTTTTTAACAACTAATAGGAATTAAATTAATACAAAAATACTGGGCTGAATGTGGTAATAAATCCCAAAAAAGAAAAGAAAGAGAAATAATTTATGAAATGCCACAATTAACGTTTAAACAATAGCCATACTAAATGTTTAATACATTTAACAGTAGTAGGTCATTGGCGTTAAACCAACCAACCAACTGCATTAATAGATGTCTGAGTAAGAGTTGTTAGATATTTATAGTTTTTTATGATTGAAAACGGAACTTGTGTCATCAGCAAAAAAAGAGAAAAGTATAATTGATAAAACTACATAGTACCATTTATATAAATCAAAAGAACCAAATCCAAATTGGAACCATGGAACAACATATTTTATGATATTTTCTGTCGATAAAGTTTTATGAATACAATTATTGTGATGTTTTATCTCCGCACATATTTTCCAATCTGTCATACGATTTAAATCACAGTACCTAATACATTCTTCTTGAAGTGTAGTAACTTATTTTTTTTAATAAAATATTTTGGTCCACTCAGTCAAAATCAGATCACAAAAGTCACCAAAAGCAACGTATTGTCTAAGATTTCAGATATTCTTCCAATTAATGAAAATATAGCATTACTTGTGCCTTTTCCTACTAAATACGTGTAAATACTACTAAATAATTTGCCAATTGCTCTTTCAATACTTTTTATCGGGAAACTGGTCAATATTCAGATAAATTAGCGAGATGTTAAATGTTTTTTATCGAGTCAATACTTTCTTTTATAATAGTAATAGAAAAACCATATCAGAACCCCAAGAATTTTTTAGTTTTAATGCGTGCACAATTCAAACTATGTATATGTATAACTTTCAGTAACGGGCTGAAAGAAAAAAGACGATTTATTCTTAAATCGATGTATTTACTGAATAATTTTTAAAAGAAACTGCTTAACGAAACAGTTAAATTTAAATCAGATAATAACATATTGTTTTTCTAATTTTGACATATAAAGTGACATATTTTGTTATTGAAACAAGTGACAAAACGTTCTACTTTATGTAACTGGTTACAAAATGAAAACCATTATGTAACTGGTTACGAAATAGCTATTTATAAAACTAGTTGCAAAATGAGCGTGTTTTTTGCACTAGATGTGAAGATTGGACCATGAGCGTAGCGAGTGGTCCAACTCATCGTGTGCAAAAAACACGCAGTTTTGCATCGTGTTTTATACAATATTTTTTGCAATTTAGTTGTTACGAAAAAAATAAAATTTTTGTTACGTTTTCTTTACGTTTAACATAATATAATAAATAAGATAAGTGTTTTCTCAATAAAAATGTTGTACGTTTAATATTTATGTTGTATTCTTAGTAAAAATAAATGGATCTGTCGCAATATCTGTTTATGTGACTAAACTCACTTTAGCACAAGTGTTAAAATGAAAACTCATTTTAGCACAAGTGATAAAATGAAAACTCATTTTAGCACAAGTGTTAAAATGAAATCTCATATTAGCGCTTGTGCTAAAATGAACCACTTTTGACAATGACAATCAGTGTCAAAAAGATGACTTTTCGTAACTAAATTGCAAAAAGTTCGTTATGTCACTAACTGTAAAAATAATTAAACAAAATACAACAGAAAAATATCAACATGGAGTAATGTGTCCACAACGTAGAAGCCTTCAAATTCTTCTTACCTTCAAAATATGCCAATAATACTTTCTCGTTGACGTGTTTTACTTTCTTCTCTTCACGCCATTTCTCAAATTTTTCATAAACCAAGTCATATGCCGCTTTGGATTTTTCAGGAATCAGTGAACATACGGCATTTCTTGCCGCTTCTTCTATATCGCTCGGTATATCGTCAGAATCGGAATGTAAATCACACATTTTTCCTAATAAATAAGTAATAGTAACGATCAGTGTCACAAAATAGATCAGCGTCTATTAAATGTCAAGCCAAATGACAAGATAATTTAAACTGACACTGACCTACTAGATAATTGTTATTTAAATTATGCTTGTAAGTGATCGAAATTAAAAACTTGTATTTCCCATTTTTCGTCAAAATTAGAAAAAATCTCTTATGTAATACGTTATGAAACATGATTTTATGTAACTCGTGCGATATTGCGGGATCTCGCTTCGCTCGTCCCGCAAACTTACACTCGTTACATAAAATCATACTTTTCATAACTGATTACATAAATAGCTATTTCATAACTAAAATGTTTTCATGATTTTCGATTTATTTTATTTTTCAAGTTGTTTTATTTTGACTATTTTTTTTTTCAAGATATTGCAATATTTCGTTACGTAATTCATCCAATTCTTATAATAATTATATTATTTAATAAGAAGTAAAATACGTTTAAACAAAGTATAAAAGTATCCATCCACGTAATATTTTCCTATTTCTGTTACTAAAGAGTATTAATTATTTTTAGACACTTTGAATTTTGTCATTTTTTATTCAGTTTTTATCATGTATTAAAGAAAGGCCAATAACTTTAATAATCGTATGTTTAAAGGTGAAACATCAATATAAGTATATCAAATTGGATATGTTTGTTTATTAAGCTTGTATCAAGCCTAAATAAAGTTATTTATAAACAATGCATATGAAGATGAAGCAAAGAAAGAAAATTGTAAAAAAAAATAATTACATTACATTCATTATTATAATATGCTGTGAAACGTTTTACACTAATTTTTTCTCTTTAGAATAATGTATTTATTTCTTAATGTGTTTATACGGTTTCACATCTGTTCCAAAACAAAAAAAAAACATTGAATTTTAAGAACTGCTTTTAATTTATAATTTATTTGGATTATCCAAAATAATTATAGTACTCCAGGACTTGTCATAGGTAATTTTGTTCTTAAAATAAAGTGTATGTTATTGTAAATAAATCTTGTAATTACGTACCCTACCAATATAAATTAATACTTGTTAAATTAATAATAAATAAAAGCATTATACAACAACTGAACAGAGATAATGTCAAATTGTTCAATTTGGCGTGGTGCCGTTATATGCAATCACACTACAATTTTCAGTATCTAACCAATAAGAAGAAGTTTACTGGTAAGTGGCTAAATGGCTAACGGTCTTTATAAACGTCTTTATGGGAATACTTACGTATCACCTAATTCACCGGTAAAATGGCTACTGTGGTTAATGGTTTAAAATCCTACCGTGAATGAATTCCTGTATGGCAACCAAAAATAAAAAAATGAATAATTGCTAATTTAAGAATAACTGATGAGAACGAATAATTGAACTGACAATAGATGCAAGGCTATAAAAGAGTCAATATCCTCTTAGAGACGTTATAGGTAGACGATAATAAAATGTTAATCCAGTAATACCTACTCGTATATAATATACATATTATTTAAGATTAACGACTTGAAAAATCGATCTTAGTTCAATATTTTCAATGCATTTTTATTTCACTAATGTTCATACTGACATTGCAAAAGTTTTATCCGTTATAAATATTACTGATATATTTTTGTTTTATAATTCCCATGTACCTGTACTACCTTATTAAACTTATAAATCTTCAAAATGTAAATTGCAGTAAATTACAGCCTGTATGAATTTATAAGACAGGAATTAAAATCTTGCATCATGTACAATTTCACTAGAGAATTTATGAGGAAGAGTAATTAGGAAGAGTAGGTATATATTATGTGATAAGTCAAATATTCCTAAAAAAAATGTTTCGGAAAGTCTGAAAGTCCAGAGTGCCGTCAGAATAAATAACAATGTCGAGATGAACAAAGCGTGTCTAGACTCAGTATCTCTAAATCAATGTATAATATATATGCCCTTCATTTTTTTTCTTCTGTTTGTAGTGGTGCTCATATATTTTCTACCTACATAAGTATTTCGTTACAAACTAAAAAACTATGCTCCTGTTTCTGAGACAATAATACTTTGTTAAGTTATATACATTTATTTTTATACATACGAAGTAATGTTACAGTTGTTCTTTCTTAATATTTTGATTGCGTTACATAAAATTGACGTATCACATATTATGTAGGGATGAAAACGTGGCATTCGTAGTCTGCATTCTCCAAGATGATATACCCTAAAGCATTGAAGAATTTGCAGGAAGAATATTTTAGATTGTTTAACTACATGAATTCTACTTTAGACTTCAAAGAAGTCTTTGGTGGTCGATCAGTGTATGGGGTTGATTATGATTCTATGATAACCTAAATTCTAATATACAGTGCGCTCCAATATAAAATCTAAAGTAAGCGGCCAAAAAAATTGAAATTTGACATGCGCATATGGGACGTATTTTCGCATATTATGACGTGATTTCCAAGTATTTACCCCTTTTATTACAGAATATACAGGGTGCAGGTCATTTTTTTTTTAATGGTAACAGGGCCAGTACTTGTTAATTTCTGAAAGTACAATCTTTTCTGCTTCTGAAAGTGTATCACAAGATGGGGGTTGCATAAGAAAAAATCCGAGAAAAAAAATAAAATGTAAAGTAACACACGAATATGAACTGGTCGACTGGTCTTAATAAATTCCAAGTACTTTTTTGTCCTTTGTCCCGTTTTTTGTCTTTTATACCGAGGACGGTTTTTAAATGATTTTAGAAATTAGGGGAAAATACGGATAATTATTGTCCAGGTTCGTATCGTGTGTTACTTCACATTTTATTTCTTTTCTCGGATTTTTTCTTATGCAACCCCCATCTTGTGATACACTGTCAGAAGCAGAAAAGATTGTACTTTCAGAAATTAACAAGTACTGGCCCTGTTACCTTTTAAAAAAAATGACCTGCACCCTGTATATTCTGTAATAAAAGGGCTAAATACTTGGAAATCACGTCATAATATGCGAAAATACGTCCCATATGCGCATATCAAATTTCAATTTTTTTGGCCGCTTACTTTAGATTTTATAAGTCCCGGTCCATACATTTGGCGCGCACTGTATACGTTACTAATATTACAACTTTAATTCTAATATGTACGTTACTAATATTACAACTTCAACTTGTAGCTTTTTGAATAGTTAAGGATAAAGAGAAATCTTTTATTGGAAACTGTAAGAGTATACCTACATCCTAGGAAATAATTAAAAATCCTGGAATTTCTGGTGCATAGCTTATACCCAAGATTTATATATGTATATCTGGGGTCTTACATAGTCTTTAATTGCAACAAACAAATAGGAAAATATCAATGAATTAAAGATAATATTGTGTTTATACTATGTGAAAAAGATTTGAAGTTCTTTAACGTTTTTATTTTCATTTAGTTCATTATTACCCTCGTTATTACCTTAAATCACAATATTTAAATTTAAGTAACTCCTAATTCCATTTAATTTAATTTCCTGTAATTGGTATTTTTTATTTTAGTTTTTTGAAAATGTCGATTTTTTTTTTAAATAGAGTAAGCCAAATTAATAATGTTTGAAAAACATTTGTAACTTCGCTAGTTTTGAATCAGTTTTCTTGATTATGGAATAATAATAACCAGAAAAGTGCTCTACAAGCTATTTATAGTCACCAAATAATAAAGTATTTTGACTTTCATATAGCTAACACTATAATAATATGGGGATCAATTTAACGAAAATTCATCTTGGAAATGAAACAAAATGAAATTTTTGGAAGAAGCAGACGTTTTGTTTCATTTAGATAATAATCTTTTTGTTTTTCAGTCATATAAGATACGATAAATTATTTATATTCAAAGAGATAAACAAGCGGTTACTATTACCTAAATTTTTATTTATCTATTCTTCCCTTTTTTATTAATTAATGTTTGTATAATTTTTAACAAAATAAACTTATATTTATCTAGCCTCTAATTTATTTTTATTATTAAGAAACTCTCTGATTTTTATACACATTTCCTCTAATTATTTCTCTTCCTTTTCGTTTTTGGGATTTATTACCACATTCCTTGAGATTCCTGTCCAAAAAAATTCGATTTATCTAAAAAATATTCAAATTATCCAGTTTAAAACTGGGAAATAACCTCTACGCCTTTGACGTAATGTCAGAGGATCAATTAGAGGGTGTTTTTTGACAATTAATAGGAATTAAATTAATACAAAAATACTGTGCTGGCGTTTCGGTGACTATCCGTTTCCTTTTTCAAAGTTTAGGCTTTAGATTTTTATGTAACGTTTAGAATAACACAGCATAAAATAAAAATTTCCCAGTTTTAAAATGGTTAATTTGAATATTTTTTAGATAAATCGAATTTTTTTGGATAGGAATTTCAAGGAATGTGGTAATAAATCCCAAAAAAGAAAAGGAATAGAAATAATTTATGAAAACATTTAAACAATTTCCTCTAATGTTTCCCAAATAACCCACAGGATTCAGACCAGGACTGTTCGAAAGCATTTAATTTTGTGAACTGTAGCACTCTTTAAAAAATGTTTAGCAGATTTAGGAGGTTTAAGAACTAAGTAATAATTTGTAAAGAATGTTTTCACAGAACTATATTTTAGTTTGGAACAAAAAAGTCTTGTGTAAGCTTCAACTGCATTTAAACGTTCCTTTCTTAAATCATATTTCACTGTAGTTAAAGAAAGTTACTTGCTTTAGAAATACAACTATTCACTTTTTATTATTCAAAATTTTGTTTGTGTACCGTATTACTGGTTATTATTGTTTTAACAATGGGTATTTAGTGGATAACGTTTCAATATTTGTATTCGACTAATAATATAACGTTTAGTAAATATTTAGATGTAAAAGGCAATTTGAAAAAATACCTTTTATAAAATATAATTATACAAATCGGCATTTATTTTTTTTTATATATAGCATAATAAATGCTATATATAAAAAATATATATATGCGGTAATAAACCGCATATATATATTTTCAAGATTTTTTTAAAATAGCGTTTCCGACTGTGGTGAATTTACGTCAGAGGAAAATTTAAAGTTTATTTCTAAAATTTTGTAACCAAATCCATAGTTGATTCTTTACTGTGCTATATTTAATACCTTTACTAAAATAATATTAAATATTAGGATGCCTAATGAATTACCTAATTTACCCTAAAGATAACTTGTAAGCATGATGGAAGACACCAAAGGATTATTCACAGGAACACACTCTTCTCACCCTAGGGGATACCAGGGCCTAGGTAAAGTGTTTATATCTCGGGTTATATTACAAAGTAAAATACAAATAAAGATGATAATTTGTACGAATCTAATTATGAACATAATACACAGGTAATAGTTACAGATTTATAATGATCAACTGTTTCTCAGGTGGTTCTGACATTTAAAAGTAACGAGTTCCATTTATTTGTAGACTCATTGATTTCGAAATTCCATACTTTCAAATATTGATTTTGAATGGAAAATATATATTTTTAAAATAGTCTTAAATTATAATTAATATTAAAACAACTATTATTTACATAGTTTAGGTGCCTAATCTATTTTTGGTCAATGCCAGCACCTATAAACGTTGTAGTAAATAACTTACCTTGAATATACATAAACAAAGCTAGATTAGATATAAATATAATTCTACTTACTGTAAGGATTGATTAGGGATTTACCTAGTTAAGTTAGTATCTACAAGCGAAATTAGTTCTATAATCAGAGCTTCAACTTAAGGGGTACAGACAAGGCATTAATTTTTGAAACATTGATAAATACAAAATTTTGCTTTCAAATACATATATTACCCGTTTTAAAATTTGGTTGCATATTCCGAGGCATATTCCAATACTGTTTTATGCCTATCTAAGTCAGAAGTTCATCACAAATAAGTTTTGATTTGTTTTAGAATAGAAAGGAGAGAGTTGTCAGTCGCGGTTCTCTTACAACCGTAATATACACGGTGGTGAATTTTTCGATGGATGCTCACCATTGGTATCTCGGAAACTATAAGATATAGAGGATCGGTTAAATTAGACAAAAGTTGCGCTATTTTATGCTCTACAATTTCCTGCCAAGAAATGCTGGATATCTTGATTCGTTCGCGATTTATTCTAAAAAAATTGAAAATCGTGATTTCAAAACAAAATTTATATCTTCTATACCATTTATGCGAATTTAATGAAATTTGGTGTGGTTATATTTTTGACCACTACCAATTGAATGGCGAGGATATAAATTTTCTAAGCCTTCTAGATTTTGAGTAACGATAGTCAATTTTTTTTTTCTTATGGCCGCCATATTGGATTTTTACACTATTAGTTAGAGAAAATAATTCTCTTTTCACCTATGTCACCAAAATAAACTGATTTTTTAAAAACATGTTGATATTCGAATTAATGTAAAACTAATTTATAAAATCCAGTATGCTTTGGAAATATAATTGCAAGCAACACTGTAATCCAGACGCAATTATTAAATTCTACACTCGTAAAAAAATTACAGAAAAATGCCAAGTTATTTAAACTTCTATTAAATATTACAAACAATTTATAAAATAAAAATAGTATTATTTGTTTTCTTGACTATTTAATAAATTAATTGTTTGGAATATTTAATAGGAGTTTAAAAAACCTGGCATTTTTCTGTAATTTTTTACGAGTGTACAATAATAGCGTTTGGATTAATATGTTGCTTGCAATTATTTTTTCAAAGCATACTGGATTTTATAAATTATTTTTATATTAATTAGAATATCAACATGTTTTTAAACAATCAGTCTATTTTGGTGACATAGATGAAAAGAGAATTATTTTCTCTAACTAATGGTGTAAAAATCCAATTTGGCGGCCATAAGAAATAAAAAAGTTGACTATCGTTGCTCAAAATCTAGAAGGCTTAGAAAATTTATATCAACGGCATTCAATTGGTAGTGGTCAAAAATATAACCACACCAAATTTCATTAAATTCGCATAAATGGTATAGAAGATATTAATTTTATTTTGAAATCACGATTTTTTCAGTATAAACCGAATCAAGGTATCCAGCATTTCTTGGCAGGAAATTGTAGAGCATAAAATAGCGCAACTTTTGTCTAATTTAACCGATCCTCTATATCTTATAGTTTCCAAGATACCAATGGTGGGCATCGAAAAATTCACCACCGTGTATACCCTGCATTACCGACTCGGCTTGTATTTTTGGTAGTAGATTATGTTGGTAACTCCAAAAATGTATACGCTTCCTATAAAAGAAATGTCAAACAAAAATTCAGCTGGGTGCAAATTTATAGTCATATTGGCCATTTTTTAATCTAATTTGACTGGTTAAACGTTGCTGTTGTACCAAATAGCGAGGTTCAGCATATCTTCAACTAATGTAGTGTAAGCTGTTATGTTATTACTATTATTTAAACATTTCGCAAGACAATTAAAACATACGACACAGAACACATTACTGGCTTTCCTCCATATTTGTATCGCGTGCGCCCTCGTCGGTTATTGGAGTAATCAATTTTGGAGGAAAAGGAAAAGGAAATTAAAATGAATGTTATATTACTTTCTGTAAGTTATAAAAACTTAAAAAACATAAACATGATTAACCTTCTTTCTTAGTTTCTTTTATTTGTTTTATATGATATTATTTATAAATAAAATAGACCTAAGTTGTTTTTCTTGTCTGACTGGCGTCTGTAAGCTTTTCTTTACTCTGTGTATGAACTTTATTTCTTCTTCTTCAGCAACCCAAGTGTAGTAGGTAGGTACTCTTGACGACTCCGTGCTCGTAAGTCAGGGGATGTTTCAGGTCTAATTAAAAATTATAAATAATATGTGGTTATTTAATTTATAACAAATGAAAATATAGTTTGAATTTCTAACAAAATCCAATTTTGCGGCCCATTGGTATAGCCAGAAATTTGTTTCAAGGGACGTACCACTTACCCACACCTTAAAAAATATGTTTTATTACTGCTGTCCTAAATATGCTATAAGTATGATACATATGGTACATTATAATAATAATAATAATGGTGTGCACGGTGTTTTCTATAACAACATATAGAAGCACTGGGTTTATCGAGAAAGCTGACCTTCGTTTTCTTAAGGTCAGCGTAGGGCTAAAGTCGGAGACCGAGGATTGTGACCTGTCAAGATGGTGTTATTAACGCCTTGGATTATCGGAGTCGCGTGATGGGTGTATAGGTTCCTGATATCAACTGCAGAACCTGCCGTCAGGCGCCGGAGTCGCTTATACATTTATTAGCTGCGTGTCCGATTTATGCGACTTCGGCTTACATCCACCGACATAACGCGGCTCTACGGGTGCTATACTACCATCTACGGTACTCGTATGAGATAGACCAAACACCAGTGCTGCCTTACGTTCCCGGAGATATCGAGTCCGTTGTCGAGAACGAGAAATGCCGGATTTACTGGAACTACTCGTTCCCGACCGTCAGGCTAATTCGAGCCAATAAGCCTGACATAGTCCTCCTCGACCATTAGACCAAGGTGATGTATGTCATCGAGTTATCAGCGCCTGCTGAGATAAACATCGCCTTAAGGAGGAGGAGAAACGGACCAAATACAGAGATCTCCGGTACGAGCTCCAAGTGCTATACCCAGGCTACTCTGTCAAGATGGTCGTCCTGATAATCGGTGTACTGGACTTTATTAGGGAAAAGTTTAGTTATAAAATATTCTTACACTTCAACCTAAATTTAACAGAAAAATTATAATTTTATATAAAAAAAAAAACGAGAAAAAACAGAATATTAAATATAGGAAATCAATGATTTATGCCTTCTAAATTTTTAACGATCTCACATTTTTTTTTATGGAAACGACTGGGGTACCAAAACTTGCCTTTTGGAATAAAACTCACGTAAAGTAAAGTTAGGCAAAAATATTAATGGCTTCATGTTACATAAGACCAATGACTCCAAAACAGCCATTTTGTAGCATGAAGTCGTAAGTTTTTTTATCCAATTTTGTTACGTTACATTTAAACACAAGGGCACCTTTTGTCATGCCAGCTGATGGCAAATTAAAAGACAAACATATCAAATAGTCATAATTTTATCGGTTTTTACAAGTAAGTACGAAATTGTTTCTGATCATTTGTTATAAGTATAACAATACCTAACTTACATTATTATTTATAGATTATCAAAAACGTTGCGTATTTCATTTTTGAAAATAGGTAATAGTATATTACGTAATAAGAGTTGTAAATAGCGTATTACGCACGAATGGAAAAATTATGCACGAGACGCGTTAGCGTCGAGTGTGATAATTCCATGAGTGCGTAATTGCTTTAAAACTCGAATTATGTACTATACTTTACCTACGACCGTATTTATTGAAAGTTTGTATTTCATTTTTATTATTTATCGCTTATGTCAGTTTTGACAGCGTCAGAAAATTAAGTATTGCACTTGTCATTTTTAATAATTTTTAGAGAATAAGTTTGTTTGTATTGACCGTTGCTAGGCGGTTGCTAGGAAAACTGTACGAATTGTGCGATTTTTTTACCAAGTTGTGCGATTTTTTTACCGTGCGTAATAGGAATCTTACATTGATCGCAGACGGTGTGTTTTTAAGTACTTACAGTAGTGGTCGTAGGTAAAAATGTATTTTATGTTAAATATTTTCCAACAAAATAATTTTCTTCTCGCCTTGTTGTGCTGGGCTGAGGTGCCAAAAGTTGCTAAATAATTAAAAACTTCTACAAAAACATATTAACTAAAAATATCAATGACTTTATTTTGCACAAGTCACATTTTCGTATTGTTTGGTTATGTGATGTATGCAACATGACGCTATTTTCAATTGTAGTTAAAAAAAATTTGTAGGAGTTTTTATTCATTTAGCAACTTTTGGCATCCCAAATAAAAATTGAATAAAAATTCCATATAACATCGTTCCACCGTATTGTATTTCCATGGCCGTATGCCACTGTTGCGCCTCCTCCTTTCAATGGGAAGTTCGCCACTGGCCACTGCTGATTTTACTGTATATTAACCGAATTTATTTAACTGATGCTTCTCAGCCAAAAGTCACGGGTTCGATTCCCGGTCGTGGCAATGGAAAATACTGTGAGAAGAATTTTTCCATTGTATACGGATATTGGGTGTGTGTATTGTCTTTAAATGTGTAACCCCCTACCACACAAGGCTCTAACAGAACCTGCCGAGATAAAGGGGGTCGTGATTATATATGTGGTGTTATTAATTATTAAATATTTTTATACAGAATAGTGTATAGTGCTTAAATAATTTTAGTAGAATAACTTTTAATTTTATATAACCTTAAACCTCGTGTATTTCCGGCTGGTTTTATTAATTATGCATAAAGCTAAATTGCACACTTAAAACATGATGTGTTACAATATTAAAGCAGTTTACTTAGCCGAGCTTCTTTATTAATATATTAACCCCAGTAAATTGCTTTATAAATATAAACTTGAAGATATAAATACAGTAAGAAAGAATCCCCTATCTGGCGGCTATAAATCATTCGTATAAAAGGAAGTCCATCAAGGTAATATCGCTGCCGTATGACCGGAGTTTTTCAGAAAAATTACAATCGTTCATTTTTATCGAAACCGGAACCAACTGCGAGGTGGGCTGTCTATTCAAACCGAGCACAATTGATATCATATTATGGCCCTATTTAAATATACTCAACATTGTTAAATATATAAAGTATACAGGGTGTTTGAAAAATGCTTTAGAATACTTTGAGAGGTGATTATACAAATTAGGATAATGATAGTAGGTAGTTGGTAGTAGGTAAAAATGATAATCATAATTATTGTAACAGACACTCAAAGTTCAATTTTTTCTTCTTTCTTTTTGACATAATTTACTTAATTCTATACTTACCAATCAAGTTAACATTAAGCGCAACAAGCTCGCTTATAATACGATTAAATTAGTTTATTATCATACTGACAGAGGACGAAGCAGCAACTATAAATATATTTATCACTTAACTTTTTTCTTTTTATAGGTATCACAAAATTTAAGGCGCATTGAATGCTGGATTAGCGCTGGTTTAAGTTTGTATGTACATACCTACTGATTTAAATATTACGTTTCTGTTTCCTTTTTTCTTTACATATAACATATAAGCCAAGGGAAAATGGCTGACGAGTCATTCAAGGCCAAAAAGGGAGAAAACAAATAAAAAAAGGTGTCATTTTAGAGGATTACAATCATTAAACTTGCAGTAAGGTAAGTTTAGCAAAGCGAATTTTACTGCCCTAGCAAAGTTCTTGGCTGGCGCCTATTCAAATAGCGTTTTTTGCTGCTGTAGCTTAATTTTTGGCTGTCACTGCAAGAATCTTCTCTCAGTGTAGGTTTACATAATGTTGCCTACTGTTTTCGCGAAACATTTACATTTAATTATTTTTAAATTAAATTAATTTTTTTTTTAAGTTACGTCTAAATTATTGTGACCACAAGAAACTATAATACTGAGTCTTGTTTTTTTATAATATATGTAACGTGTTCCTATGACCTAATAGATCTTTATGATGATTGACAAATGGTAATTGGTGCTTTTTTAACTAAATTATGAAACTGTTTCAATAAAATAGTTTCAAAATTTGTTTTTAATCTCTGTATTTGAATTTATGGACCCTGGAACTGTTTCCAAATTGATTTTAAAATACTATTATACGATCCTAGAAATATAGGTCACAAGTTTATTAACTCTAGTTCAATTTATATATCACTACTTTGGGTATTTTTATTACTGATCAGTGGTCAGTAAACATCGAGATATTACATATCCATAATAAGTTTTCAGTCAATAAAGCTGGAAATTATTGTTTGTTTCAGGACTGCGGATCCACAAGTTGCTGATTTGCCTTCTGGAAATACAGGATAATCTAGTTTAATGTAAGTTTTACTATAAATTAAAACCAATTAAACTGATGTTGTTTGCTGGATATAATGAAACAAACTGCCTAATTGACCTTTACCTTCGGACTATTACAGTACAGTTTTCTTACAAGCATTCATGCCGAACATATTATACATACTCACTGAATGAAAATATACATATAAGTTTTTTTATATGGTTACCGTTTATTATAATTTTAAAAATAAATAGCGAGGGATAGTAAAATAACACTATGTACTAAAATTATTTTCAGTAAGATTGAACTCGCGATATAAACGTGGTATATAATTCTATTTACAATAGCCGATATCGGCCACCGACCGAATTTTCTAATCATAACGCGTTGTGGATTTGGTAATTTATCTACAATGCGTTTAAAGATCTTTTCCTGAACAGTGAATTAAAAAAATTAACCAGAACGTGTTGTGGGTTAATTACCATACCCACAAAGCATTGTGAGTAGAAAATCGGGCAACGACCGATTTCGGCTATTGCGAATAACATACAATATACTAAACGTGTTTGAAGTTATGCTTGTCGATGTCCTATAAAGTGTTTCTTTTTTCTTTAATATAGTTTATTTTTATTTAGCACAGGCATTTATTTTATGTGTATTTAACTCTGAGAGAACAGTACAAAATTAACAATCCATTATCATCATCAATATGAAACCTGTTGTTTTCATTAATACGAATATATGGATATTTTTTTTAATGACATAATACAATGTAGTTAATTAACTGTAGAGTAATTGAATTGCACTAACAATTACCTACTCAGTCATTAGTTTATTTATAACAGTAATTTTAATTAATTTCACTGTATGCTTAGTGCATTATCATCTTTGTCATACCAAAGATCATTTCATATACTAGATAGTCAAAGCCACTGTTTATTTCATCGCCCCATCTTCTCTCTCTAACACATGCAAAATTGGATGCCAAATAACAGAGAAGTATTGCCAGTATCATGAGTTAAAGTGAGATGAAGCTGGGGTTGGGGTCCATTTATGAGCGATAAAATTAAACAATAGGTCTGACTATCTAGTGTATACATGATCTTTGGTCATACTAACTGAATATCAAATGTTTACTACAATATAGAATAAATACAATACAAATCAATTCTACTGTGTTTTATGTCACACCTGTCAGGACCATAATACATGTGGTTTTGCTGTATTTACATTATTTCATTGTAATTATTTATTTCATATTTATCGTTAAGTTTTCTATTTCAAAAGTAGGTATAAATATCAATTTATTTTCATTTGTCATTAAGGAATTCGAAAAAGATGATATTTTTAACTCAAGAAATGATACGCATGGTCATTGAAATGCTAAAGTTAGGCATTTGCAAACACAACCCACATAACACTGACACATTTATAACATATTATGCTATAAATATTCAAAATAAATATTGAAATATTTACATAATATTTTTTTTCATATCATTTATGTTGTATGCATATTATATGTATAAATGTGCAAAAATCACTTTTTGCCATATTTAAAACATATTCATTTAATATGAATAATAATATTTTTGGAATGTTTATTCATGTTCTTTACATATACAGTTTATGTTATAATTATACATATGTTGAAATGTTTATTTAATATTTTTTTCATATCATTTATATTATATGAATATTATATGAATGTGCGAAAATCACCTTTAGCATATTTAACACATATTCATTTAATATGAATAATAATATTTTTGGAATGTTTATTCATATTCTTTATATACATACAGTTTTTGTTTTATACACATACAATAGTTGTATGAATATATTAATTGTTCATGCAACAAGTAATAATTTTATTACTGTTGCCTAAACATGTTGGACTCCGAGATAGTCCGAGACTCATCTCATTAACATTAACACTATACTCTGTCTCACCAACAGATGCAAATAGACTCCGCCCCAAAAATGTCCGCTAAATTTGAATGGATTTTCTCAATTGGTCGTATTTATAGAACCCCAATTACAAAACAACCGCTAGATTTGACTGACAAAGGCCAGCTCGATTTTACACATTAGACTAGTTAGAACGCATAAACGCTAAACTTTCTTATACGAGTTGTAATAGAACTTTGTGAAAATAAAGAAAAAAATAGGTAGGTATGTGTTGTTTTATTTATTTTGACATGTTAAAACTTATAGTTAAGTCACGTTAAGTTCTCGCCTCGGTTCTCGCCTTCTAGCAAATGATAGGGTTTTTAAAGATGTAGGTATATAGTTACTATTCGTAAAAAGAACCGAAAGGAATCTTACGATATATATTAATAAATAAACATGTACATTTCATCGTGTAAAACTGACTATTGCAATGCGTACACAGTTCTGCGCTACTATGAAATTAATGGGGCGGAGTTTATTTGCATCTGTTGGTCAGACAGATTATAGAAAACCATCCATCCATGATAGGCCATCGTCTTCGCTTATTTAACAATTTTACAGAATATTAATGCGACTTCTATTTGCTTGGAATTAATTGCGTCTGCGAGTGAGTTCTCGCGCCATCTGTTGACAGAGAATACCAACTTGTAGCAGATATTTCCTCTATTGGAGTTATTTTTAAAAGTGATATATATATTATGGGATGTCCTAAAGTATTACGAATAGACGTCTATAATATGTTTTTATGACATGCCAGTAAATTATTTCTCTTCTTTTTCTTTTTTGGGATTTATTACCACATTCCTTGAGATTCCTATCCAAAAAAATTCGATTTATCTAAAAAATATTCAAATTAACCAGTAAAATCATAGCATGACAAGATATCCTGCACGTAAACGATGTTAGAGGAAAAGACCCGAATATGGACACCCCTTTTGTTTTTTTTAAATTATTTAAAGGTTTTTTGAAATTTTCATCTTAAATTTTACACATGGTTAGGCAAAAGCTTTACCAATGTAATTATAAAACTAATTGTTTTAAAAGGTAAAAGGAAAAAATAATTTTAACCCAAATATGAATTTTGGCAAATTTTTTATTCGGGGGCAGAAGGCTTGGAATATGGGCCCTCATCAAAAAAAGATAAAAAACATTTATTAACTTAAAATAAACCTTATTTGGTAACAAAAATCAACTGAAATAAAACATTTGTTATAATTGTTTTCTAATTAACGACAAAAGTCACACACGTACTCGTCGTTTTCGGCTCCTGAACATTGTTCGTAACATGTTGCATATTAAACAACGAATCCAAAGTTCTCCTTCCTGGTCTGCTGAAAAACGACCGTCACAAAACAAACAGGACGCGTCATTGTCATCAGGACCAAATTGACCTATTTCACCACGATCTAGGTCTTCATCAACCGCTGGGCCCCTGGTCCATTTAAGAATCTCTAAGGGCCCATATTAGTACACTATACGTCATACAAAACAAATGTTCCTACTTTTTTTGTAGGTTAGATAAGTTAACATCAACAAGAAAATAATAAACCCTAATCTAAGTATTACCTATGTTGCTAATTTCGCAATTACTTTTTGAAAAGAAAGCACTAATATCGTAATACTAACTTATCTTAATAAAAGATTCGGAATTCCACAAAACAATGTGTGCACACCTACTTATAACATTAGAAGAACTGAACTGAATACGACCTAGAAAACCATTAGGTGCCAGTTGGGCGTATTTTAAACGATGAATCAGAGATGTCGCCCAATGTATTGTTTCAATTTAAAGGGGGCCCATATTAAAAGCCGGGCCCACATTCGGGTCTTTTCCTCTAATTCTAAGACATGCTGACGTCGTCGTCCTACATATTGCCAAAATAAAGACAATTCGGATTGCTATTAATTATCCAATAAAAGAATATCCTGGGATATTAAAATGCATCTTTGGGACCTAAAATAGGACATCCTAGAAAGTTTCCCTATTGATTTTACATCCAGGGACATCCAGGGATTTTAATTTGTCATCCCATATATCCCGCTTGTGCTGTGTGGGTAGGTGGTAGGAATATAAATGTTATAAAATATTTTATTAATAGGAAAGTTAATATTTGTATATCATATACTAATAAATGATTCTCAATATTTTTAAAATATTATTGAAATTCATAAAATATTTTATAAATATGAAAGACAATATTTGTACAACACGTATTAAATATTTCACACAATATTGTTAAAATAATACTGAGTCATAAAATATTTTATAAATATGAAATTTAATATTTGCATATAATGTACTAAATATTTCACAAAACATTGTTAAAATATTGTTAACTGTTATAAAATATTTTGTAAATATGAAAAATAATATTTGTATAATATGTAATAAATACTTATTTTACAAAATATTTTAAATATATTTTCTTCATATTCTCGAATAATACCAGTTGAATATATTTTCGTAATATGTATTTCATATTTTAAAAATATTGTGAATATAATATGCACATTGTACATCTATTTTGCATATGCATAAAATACTCAATGTTGTGTTGGAAGTGTCTAGAATTTTTTTATTTCCAGTGTTATAAACTGATTGTGGTCACAGTGCAGTGAAAGTAATGACGTTAACGATTGATTTATGGGTTCCACGAGAATAACCAGTTTTCTTGGTCTACAAACTGAAATAGCTCAAATTCACGCCGTATTCCGTATTCCAGTTACTACAAAAATTCTCAGTAGCAAATGATATTATAATTTCCAACAAAACTGTTTCAATTACATGAAAGGGGACTCCATGTCCGATTTCTATCGAGAGTTCTTCGATACTTCGATGAATCCTTAAGCATTGCGTAGTTCGATTAACTTTTAGTAAGAATCATGTAAATTAAGATATGCGATGTTGTGAGATAACAGATCACTGTAAAATGGTTCTTATTGTTCGGAAACAAAGTGTGAGAGCGATTTTGTATTAAGATGACCTATTCTACCTGTCATAGTTTCATATATTGCAAAATGGAAGATAATGCCATATTATAACAAGACAATACTCATCCCACTGACTGCAAATGGTCAGGAATTTCCTCAAAGAAAACAATGTCACTTTTCTTTCATGGCCACCTCAACTTTCAAATTTGTGTTGATGAAACGAGAAATAATTTGAGACAGCATACTCAATGGTTTTGGCAATGAACAGAAGGTTTGATTATAGGACCAAAGAGTTTGAAGATGCTCCATCGATATCGAAGTGTTTTTAAATACAGTCGATGTTTCAAGATGAGTTTATTGCTACATCAAATATTGAACTAATTTAAAAAATTGCAGTTTTATAGAGATACTACAAATTATAATATATTTATAGGAAAAGAAACAATTATTAACCTTACAATAATTCAATTATATTATCACAAAACAATACAGTGATTGATTAAATACTAGCTTTTAATCGTCTAGACAGACGTCTAGATAATACCGTGTCTTCACTGCGGCTATCCTACCTCTTATCAAGCCGCTGATAGCGAAAAGTGATGTTTTTATATTATAAAATAGGAGGCTCTATGTCAGAAACCAATGTGATAAATAAGTAACGCTCAGGCAGGGACTGCTTGTAACCTCGCTGGTAACTCATAAACAGCTCCAACTTTCATAAACCGTTATAAAATGCAAAGGTAACCTCTTTCTTATAAAATAAGGCTGTTTATTTTTAATTCGTTAAGAAATATATTGCAAAATTATTTAGAAAAACTGGCAAGAAACATATGTAGCCCAAACTGATTTGATTTCCACATAATTACTTTTGTAGATATGCCCAAGACTAATTCTTATATCAAGAAAATATTCACATAGCACACACAGTAACAAAAGTTTTATATTATAATGAAAAACTTCCCGTTACACTTTATAGCTTAAGTTTTAAGACAATCCCCGTGTAAACTGTATATTTTATTAAATTCCAAGTTTGAACTGCAGCATTGTAAATTTCCAATTTAAACTGCACATTTTATAGCACCTAGCAAAGTATATCGATGCTTAAGGAAGGTATGTATTTCGCAAGGAACACATCAAGTAACAAAGATTTCTTCTTAAGTTGGTGTGGTAATAATTGATAATGAATTAGTAGTCACAAAAGAACGTACTACTGTTCATTTATACAGAGCTGGGCCAGTGCATATTTACAAAGCTGATCATAATGTGAAAAAATGAATTAATGTAAATCGATAAACAAAGATAATTAAAATTTATTTTGAAGTCAAAATGGTCATGAGTGTAAAATACGGACCACCTACCTGTCCGAATGTAAAGTAAATAACCAGCTGTGCATATACACCTCGATATACAACTTGTTCAAAGTTATCCGTTTACAAGGGTAACCTCGTTACTATTGAGCTACAAATCGGCTAAATTAAGTTGGTAGCAATTTCTCTGTTGATTAAAATTGTGACAACAAAAAACAATTGAACACTGACTTTCCGAGATATTCACAAAAATAGAAATAAGTAAATTTATTTTTGTGAATATCTCAGAAACTCAATGCGTAATCTTATCATTTTAATCAGCATGTCATCAATATGCTAATTTAGGCGACTTTGTAGCAACATACGGTATGTACAGCTTTAAAAGAATAACTTTGAATACACTGGTTCAGCGACAACTGTCACAAATGATTAATAAAAATACTTTGGGCAGGTGTGCAAACGGCAAAACTTTGCCATACACGAAAAGAAACCTCTCTTGTAATGTTCCGTTGGACGACCAGAGTCCTGAGCAATTTATCAGCAAAATAAATCCTCGCTTCTTAATTGCTGAGTCCTTCTCACAGACAGTCTCACTATGAAACATTTAGGTTATATAACACGTTTAGATATACAACTGTTTCTTAAATTTATTGACGTTGTGTGTACCCTCCCATCAGTAAGCACTTATTGCCAACCATGGATTTAGATAGAGGTATGTACAACCTCCCCAAATCCAAAGCCAAAGGCTGTCCGGAAGGGGGCTACACATTAGAAAAAAACGCAGACAAACATCCATACCCACTGATATTGTCATCTGCCGATGCCGGGCCTCGAACCCAGACGCGATAGGCAGGGTGGCCAGAGATTACTGTACTCATGCTCTAGCCCACTACACCACCGAGTCGGTGGAATGCTAACGAAATAACCACAAGGACGATGGGTCAGTGGTCAGTTAGTAATAACCAGATGGCATATTTCAAAAGCATGCTTGAGGCTTGTAAACGTAGCAAATTGCCCATCGACGTCGGGATATTCCAGGAAACACCCAAGAGGTACAAATTGTGGGTGAACGTCGCCGTCGTTAGGTATTGCATATCGGCCCAGATATTTACAATAAACCGTAAATTCCCTTTTAAATATGGGTTATATAAACATAAATGAATATAATATAGTACCACTGTGACGAGAAATTATTGATATGTCATTTTTACTTCGAAAGTTAAATACTGAATATAACGTAATATGGTGTGTTATGCCTACTCTCGGAATTACAGTGAAGTTAGGGATTCTAGTAGCGCCGTGGCGTCTTCGGGCAACGTCTAGCAGGTCCCACTTCGTGGGTGTATACAATTATGCGAGTACGGAGGCGTCAGCCGCAAACGGTGTGAAGAATTTGATTTCACGCAGTAAGTCGACGATGAATAATTTTGAGAGGAAGCGTAACAGGCATCGGTTCACGGCAGCAGGTCGTCCAAATAGAGTTAAGGCAGTCTCCTCGATAGGGGTTTCGGGTGCCGTATTTATATGATTTTTCCTTGTGATTTCTTACGTATTTCGCGTGTAGCAAACAGAGATGCTCGGCGAGTTCTCCTTGCGCTACCCTGTTCCAGATGATGTAGCCTGTACTGAATTATGATTTTAGCCTAGACGCTAGTTTCCTATGACGACCCCTTTTAAGTGCCTTAAATTCTACATTCCTAAGCTATCGCAAAACGCAACTATGGTCAACAACTTTTAACCTCTTTCGAACCGAGTTATTTAAAATATAATGTGTTAGAAATCACCGAAATCCATTATGCAATTACCGGGACTGAAATAAAATAAGGTCAATTATTTATGAAAAATGGCACTCCAGGTTTGAGGTTTCTCACTACTAAGTAAGAGCTACAATGCAACCAAAGACAAATTAACCAGTGGATCGAGGAATAGTATATGGTGATGTCAGAGCGAACTTGTCCTTTTATTAGATTTGAGTTCAGCTAATTATGCAAGTATGCATGTATGATGAATGTTTAAAATCTTAATTCCCTGTAAGCGTTACTTTTACATTTTACCTTATACAGGGTGAATTTAAAATACACTGAATTTTTTTAATCAGTAATTTCTTATAGCAAAATTAAATAATTCGCAGTGTTTTAATTTCAAAGTTTTCTAGTTAATGTTTCAACAAAAATTAACCCTAAACTCGTCCCACTGGGGATACACTGACCGGTGAACTTGACATTGACTTTGTTACGAACAAATACATCTACACATTATTCGCAGTGTTGCCTCAAAAACAATAGAAATACCAAATTTTACCAAGTAAAACCAAAACTGAAATCTAAAACACTAGGAAAAATTCACACTTGACATCATGGATACACAGGCTGAACTACGCCAGCAACGTGGTAGCTACGAAGAGTGGGGGTGCAGGCATTTATGTCGCTACACACATCAGCTGTTCTGCTCAGGAGCGTCGTGAATATTTAAATAAATATTCAAAGAGTTTTTTTCTTGACTGTATTTCATTTATTTTACAAATGACTGTTTTTAAGAATTTTTACGGATCATAGAGCTTAACGAATTAAAATAATTCAGTGTGTTTCAAATTCACCCGTATAATAGTAACCAACAGAAAACACATTTGTGGTTTCTAGAAGAAACCTGCTTTTATATAATAATCAAATGTACCTAACAGACAATTTGATAATATAATTTATCTACGCTCGTTATATAATGAAAGTAATATGACACTCATTTTAATGTCATAATGACGTTGTTTATAGCACTAGTGCGATATATATTTATTGTACGCATTTTATAAAAAAAGCATGCAAACCACCACCGGTTGCTAATGATATATCAACAAACAACTATTGTTATTAACTTACTTATTACTTACTTGTAGATACTGTGTGGTGTTGACAACTCGTTTGACAATAAATAATACTAATTGATTAGTAGTTTTTTATGTATAAAAAAATAATAAGTCGAGCGTAGATAAAAATCTTGTATATTATGCGTGCTATATCCGTATTTTATAGGATTCGTCTGTTTACAAAACTCACCTTCGGTTCGTTTTGTAAACTTCAGACGCGTGCTATAAAATACCTCATATGACACTTATAATATAAATAGCTATTATTTGAAAGTTGGACTGCCAGAAAATATTTGCGGGAAATATAATAGAATTTATAGTTTAAGCTAGAATACCTGATTACCTAATGCAAATAATGTGATGTTTTTCTACTACCTTCATTTAATAGCCAATAATGCTTAATTTACGACAACTACTACAACGATTAAAGCCTTAAATTACATAGGTTTTCGTTAATAATTTTAGTGTTTTTCAATTTACTATTTATGTTATTTGTTAGTTAAATCTCAAATTTTACCAATCCTATCAAGGCGTGTATTTATTATTTATTACCTCTTATTTAATATTCCTCTACAGCCTTAGCTTGATATTGATCTCAAGATATATATGTACTATATTTCATTGGAATTTGTCGAGAAAAAAAATATTCTTCCCGTGATTGCAGACTAGTAAACAAACAGCAAACTTTTCTTGTTATAACAACTATGCTGGATTTTTTGCAATACGTTTTCTTAAAACCTCTCAGCTTACCGAAGTCAGATAGATTACTTCTCTCGTTATTTTAACTTCGTTTCCTATTCGCCATAATGTTAGTTTTGTTAAAATATTACCATGATAACAACGCATTCAATTCGCACTTCATCTCATACTATTTCTCTTTTATGTAGTTATTTTTCTTTCCAACTTAATTTATATTTTTATTATCATGGGTTAAAAACTTGTAGACTGTCAATATATCATGATTTAAATTACCCAGCTAGAATGCAAATTAATGTACCCGCAACATAATATTATTATCATTGTTTTTATCTGATAAAAACTAGCGCTGCTGATTCTAGTTTATTTCGGGTCAGTAATTCCAAATGTAAATCCAGATTAAAATATAATTCTATTAACTACCTAACTTTTTTAAATTTAACACTAATATACTTGTCTTGTCATGAGCCTCGTCATGAGCACAACTCGATATGATTCCAGAGTAAAATATAATGTTATTAACAAACAAACTTTTCTTAATTTATCACTAATATACAATGCATACTCATACTTACCATGAAATTCAATGTTTTCCTTTATTTTGATACATTTTGTAAATGTGACAGTTAGATTTCAAAGTCTCACTAAGAAAATAATTAAGAAAATAATATGCGAACACCTGAGATAATATTAGTGGTAAAGGTGAAACCAAATGGTATTTAAAAAAGTTTTTAAGATAAGTGAACAATCAGACAGAAAGCGCTCCCCACTGTGTTGACCCGTTGATTGTTGAGTTCAATCAACGGTTGACCGTATATCTTATCTTATCATTCGACCCTTTGCTCATAGCTATCTTATCATTCGACCCTTTACTCGGGTCATGGCCTTATAATTGCTTTTCATGTTAATATACATAGGTACAACGATGTCTTCTGGCATGCTCATATTGCTTAGTTTTCTAAGTCAGAAGCAAAAAATGCGTTTCCTGTAAATAATCAAGTGTTATATTTGCCTCAAACCAACAAAGTAAAAAGAATATGTTAATATTTAATACTATACACTATACAGCAACTATTGCTGCAAGAATATGTTAAGATTCAAATATTGCTCCAATAAATAGAGTCAAAATGTTACTAAAACCTTTAGTTTTAATTTAAATTTGAGAAATACGAAATATTGATTAACCAGCTCTTACCAACAGCAATGCAATTTTATGTACTTGCGTGGAAATATTAACAGACAAAATCTTAGAAGTACAACGCAATTTTTTGAGATCCACTATAATCTAGTTTCATATAAAGCAGTAGTGGTGTCAATATAGATTTGTTACAGGTATTTCAATGTGTTGGCACCTCGTGATACAATTTTATCACATAACTCACCCTGTCGAACATCACGAGATATCCTTATAATAAAATTATGGAATTTATTATTGGGTAATATCCTCATTTTGTGGTGTAATGGAAATAGGCATTCATTTAAAAAAAACAAATCGAAAAGTTAAACACGCACATAATTGTGTCACATTCTGAAATTCATAATTAGTTGTTAGTATTATTGATTTAAATCAAGATACCTAAAAAATAAAACAATTGACCGGGAGCGACGACTATCATTTTTTTGAGTAGAAAGGTATTAAAATTTTTGTTGGTTTGGTTTGAAGTATTCTTCAGTGGGTAATGCGTTGATACGTATACTTACTTGGTTGCAAAGATCGATGGTTTGAATCCATCCTGGGGTAAATTGAAAAGTATTTCTGATTTGCTGAATTAAATGGAGAGAGAATTATCGAAGTTCTAGATAGGGTTCGGACTCACAATAAGGTATGGCCTCGTCTGTCTTAACCTAGCACAGAATATTAGGATTCTCCGGGGGTTACTTCGGTGACTTGAGAGGCGATTAAGAAAACATTTATTTTATGTACTATACATAAAAAACTAGTTTGGAACAAAAACGACTAGATTTTCAAATATTTAGGAAATTACGAAATTGGTTTGATCCTGGAGGAGTTACAAGTGAAATCGTTGGAAGAGGAAGTTCGTACACCAAACTTTATGAAAATAATATTAAGATCAATTTTTTTTAAGAAACGCAGATATTAGTAATGAGCACAGCTAATAATTATTAGCAATTCCATTAAAAGGCTTTCTTACCGATACTGTTTCTTGAAGAGATAGTAATTTTACCGACTTGCTACATATTATATTTTTAAAGATCGCACAAAAACTACCTGCATTGTTTCGTTTTGAACTTTTATTTCGTGAAAATTTGTAATCCTTTATACGAAAAATCTTGTAATAAGTAATATTTAGCTAATTTTAATTTATTTTGATGCCCTTTGGTGCAACATAACTTTTCCTTTCACTTCTTAGTTATACACAAAGTTGCGAATAATTAATTGAACATTTAAAATGAGAGGTAGGGCCTATATAAATATAATTTTAAATTACGTTTGTTACCTTTGTGCAGGAATAATGAAAATCAAATAAAACCAAATCTTAATAATTAAACCAATGTATATATACCCCACGTCAGCCGATCTTTTTTTGCATTCTTATGTGTGAGTGTTTAAGTTTAATGGCACTGGTTTAACATCAACTAGCCAGTAATTTTTTGCCTTCTTAAATTAAAGGTATTATAATTCTTTAGTGTGTCTTATTTAAAGAAATGTATAAATATAAAGTAAACATGGTGCTACATCATTACTTAGTCATGCCAACTTGAAATCCAGAACTGATAAATAATAGTTATTCAATACGAGACGGGGAAAATTTTTATTCTACAGAGTAACAGTACAACACGTCATCATATCGGTCAATCAGGATCCAGTCCTGGACAACTACATTTCATATTCTTTATTTTTATTGGTACCCTATTTTGCTTATTTAAAGTATGCCACCAGCGTGTTCAAATTAAATTTAAAAAAACGCGGGTGTTTTAAAGTTACCATGGCAACTTCAATAACAACTGATAAATATAGAAATTTAAAAATCAATTTTTATTGAAGACAAAATTAAAATTACAATTTGAACAATTATTAAAATTTATTAGAGCAATAGAATTCATAACTTACAAGAATGTTAAGTTGTGGCAATGATCTTATCTTGGAGAAATTTCTAATGACAGCAGATGTCACTTGATAATAAATATTCTGTCTCATAGTAACCAAAGCGAAACTTTTTCATGTATTTTCAGACTATTAAATTTTTTAGTTTTAATTAAATTTATTCATTATTTGAGCGTGCAAAAAACGTCTTAAGCACTGCGGTTATTAAGTGTCTTACTGGTTTCAGATGTTTTGGAGGTCTTGACTTCGTCTCGATCTCCAAACAGTAAAGAACACTTACTGATCTTAATACTTAATATACTATTCTATTTAAATGACTTACAATTATATTGTATAGACGATATGGTACAGATAATTTTCTTTATTATGTACATTGTACTAACGGTTTCAACAAAAGATTGAAAATTATTTATTTTTAATTGGTTTAAATGGTAAATTTTGTTTATTTAGTTTTGTGCAAACAACTCCCATGCTCTAATAGCTTTATTTTTACTCGAAAATAATTTTTAAATAAAATAAATTTACATATAGAAAAACATAATCACATTTAACAATATAATAATAATAATGAACACCACAGAAATTAATCCACAAATCCAAAGCCAAGTCTGTCCGGAAGGACACATTAGAAAACGCTTGGATTTAAAACCTTATGCTTTGGTTAATGACTTCACTGCACAAAATAATCCATTTAATATTTCTATTTTTCTAATTTCGTTCAATTATAGGGCATACTTAACTCGTAACTAATGTGGAAATTCTTGTTCGTGCCTTTTTCCTTCAATATTTTCTCATTCTTTCCATATAGGTAGTGTAACTAAAAGTACATTTATTAGTTTCAGATTTATGTGAATTGCTTTATCGCGTGTAAAGTAACGCCTTTTATGCAGCATTTCATTTTACATTTTTACTATTCACCATACGGGAAAGCCTTATTCATCAGCCAGTTCCGCTTACGTTACATTTTCAGATGTCGAAACGATTTGGAAACTAGTAATTTGTTACAGGTATAGTTTTTATATGAAACATTTTATACTTATCAACCATAATATCACAATTGAACAGAAACTTAAACGAAAGCATGTCATGCCGCACAAATAATGGAGTATAGTTTAATAGCAGGAGTAAATCGTTAACGTAGTCACTTTGATTTACCAGTTTTTGATTATTCTAAGCTATATTGATGTTTCCCATTTTTCAAACGCTTTTATATTTTATGTTTCATAACTGACATACAGCATTAATATTGTATAGTCTTGAACACGACTGTCAAAACTTACTTGAATTTATTTATTCTAAACCCATTATCCATGATAAAGAGGATTGTAATTGCATAATATGGTGTTATAATAATACATATGTCAAAATTGATACAAATTTAGTATTAACTATGTCGTCAATTTCTTTACGAGATATTTCAAATAACAGAAAAATGTGATAGTTTCTATAGCAAAATAATGACCACTAATTTGTTTTCAAAATTTGCTAATTAAATACAGAGGCACATTAGTTATTATGAAATGTTTTAAAATATTTTAAGCAAAGAGCAACATTACTTGCTTTATAAATTTGAATGTTACTGAATAATTCTTCTACTACATTTAGCACAACGCCTATATTCGCCTATATTAGCCTATATTCAATATATAATAGTTTACCTATGTGTACCTTTATAATTATTGTATTTTGCAATCTAATTGTCCATCCAGTATATTTGCTTAGTATCTTTTCTCTTGTAGGATGTAACCTTTTTCTACTTGTATATGAGCCTCTAATACATGTAAAATTTAAAATGGGAAATTACTTTAGAATAAACATTATTTTTCGTGAGAGCTGTCTAGGCAGCATCAAGTAAAAAGTAAATCAATTTTACTCATCAGCGTCTTGACTTCCATAGTATTCTAGGAAATGCGTTCGTTGATCAATAACATTAACTTCGCCCATGTATTTGTTATAATAAAAAATTTATACTAGACAAGTAACGAATTCTCCTAGTCCCATTTTATTTGTACGTGAAATCGACGATTTTACATTAGATTAGAATCATGATACTAAAACCTACAGATATGATCACTTGCTGAACGAATTTTGAACCACTTCGCTTGACGTCATTCTGTGGCATAAATATTTACCGATATATGGGGAAGTCAGCTTTGATATATTTTTAGTTTAAAGTTAATAAAATTTTCGTTGTATTTCGACTGTTATAACTGTTTTGGATATTATTTAAATATACAAAATAGAAAACAAGAAATTGTGTACAATATGAGGTGTGTAAATGCAGAAGATGCTTTACGAATGTGATCTTATTTTGAGCTAGAAACAAAAAACTTTTAGACAAGTAATTGCCATAATCACAGTCTTGTATAAAGTATATTTTACGTCTACCTTCAGATTTTAAACCGCAACTTCGGTGTTATAAAGCGGAATAGGCTTCTAAACAAAAACCCTACCAAATTGCTTATAGTGTGTCGTGGTTGAGTGGTAGAATAGCTCTAAGCTAAACTCCGCCAGGACGTTAATATAAATCCTTAAAAAAAAGGGTGGTACCGATAACTAATTTTTCGTAATTTTGTCCTAAATCAGATTCTGCATTTACAAGCCTCAATATAATTTACCTATAGAAAAACAAATTACATTCATTCGTTTCAATTTAAAAACTTCCCTCGTTCCGCGGAGGTTCTTAGATGGTTATTTTGACGCCTGAGGGGCGGCGCGGCGGTGTTATCTGGACGGTGTATCTCGAGCGCCAGTTTCTGTTTTAGAATGCAGAAACACAATTTTTTTTCTATTAGCAGGATAATAGGACGTTTAGGTAGCTGCAGTGAAGAAACTGTTAAGCCAGGAGTCTATATTAACCTATAAGGAAAACTCAGGAGTTTTGGATTAAGACTTTGTAACAGGTTTTATTCATTAATTGTTAACAATTTAAACAATAAATCACCTTTGGCTACGGTTAAATAAAGCACAAGTATATACAGGAAACTTAAAGCAGGCAGGCTACATAGGGCAAATATTAAAATCGGCAAACTTCCACTTATTTTTGGGCAATTGGAATAGTTTTTCTTTAACATAAAAATCATCATCCAAAAAATTCTTCGAACATATTTTAGCGTTAGGTATTAATATTAAAATCGTACGTTTGATAGCACTTTTGAATCAATAAACAAATTTCTTTAGCAGCAGGAAAACTAAAGTATCGCAACTAGAAGAATAGCATTTACTTTTTGTATTATTGTTACTGGTACAACCCATCACTGCACAGTAAACCATTGTTTATACTACCTAAATAAACCAAAACACAGAGCCACAATGATGAAAATAGCTAATATAACACACACGCCGAATGAAAACACAATAATCGAAGTAAACATGTCATTAAACTATGACAGTCCTCGCAAAAATAAACAATTTGTCACAGAATGACGTCAGCGATAACATGTCATGCGGGTGAGCTTATCTGTACGGTTTTAGGTATCATGGATTAGGATTATGCAGCATGCTACTAACTACCATAATTGATTTTTTATCAAGTTCTTGCCCGTTTATAATTGAAAAATCATCGGTCGTGGTTTTTAGTCTTGTTTTTAGTGTTTATCATCAGCGTTAAAAGATCTTTGGAATAATTATTGTGTGTGGTCCTAAAAGACAATTTTAATCTCGATTTTAATAGCTGAACCTACTGAAGAAATTATGAAAATACACACAGTATCTTCTTCCACGAAATAGCTGAAATAAAGATACAGTAAGGCGCTAAGTACTAAGCGGTAGGAAAATCTTATGCACTTATGTACATGTGCAATATGGCTCAGAATAGCGCCATATAAATAGTGGGGTGACTACCGAGTGTGCCCGCTAACGACGCGATCACCTTATCACCGATGTAGAGAGATGTTATTTTACTACACCCCACAGAGCTCAATAAATGACTAAAGGCCGACTCCCATCTAAGCAGCGCAGAGCAGAGCGGCGCGGCGCGGCGACATGCTGCTTACAATTGTTTGCCTACATTTAAATGATACCGTTCCCATCTAAGCAGAACGGTGCAGCGCAGAGCGACGCGACTCGTAGCAGCAAATTTTTAATTCTTCGGGGAGCATTGGCTCGCGACACTGCTGCTTTGCGACACGCCGCCCTGCGTGCTGACGGACAAGTGGGGATCTAGTGGCGGCAAAAGCAGGCAGCAACTTGCATGTTGTATGAACAGTTTGCATTTATAAAACGATAAGGTATGGATGCGGATAAAATTTGTTGATAACCTAAAAATAAATCATTTACCATTAAAAATATTTTCGATTTCAAAAAAATTTAATTTTAAATATGAACAACTCAGAAACGATTTCAGGTAAAGGGAAAACATAAAAAATGTTTAGAATTTTACAAGGAATTCGAAAGTGCAAAGAAAATTGGAGGTTGCCATTTAAAAAATCAAAGAAATATTTTTAAAATAAAAAGAATAAATATTACGGAACACGACGATGTAGAATGCTCCATTGTCGCTCAAACACTGCGATCTGCTGCTTTGCTTGCCGCTGCCGGTGCTGTCGCTTCCAAATGCTGCTTAGATGGGAATACCTAAGAAAATACTGCTCATGCTCTGCGCTGCGCCGCGCCGCGCCGCTCTGCTCTGCGCTGCTTAGATGGGAATCGCCCTTAAATCGAAACGAAACAAGCGGGCCACGCCACGCGGCCAAAGACCATGTAGTTGGCATGCCCCAAGGCTTATAGACTTAAGTTTACGAGCCTTGGGCATGCCCCCACTATTTAATTATAACCGCGCTATTCTGAACCTTATGCACATGTACAGGAGAAAAGTACCTTGATTTCAAAAATGCAAAAAAATGGGGTGCTCCATTTGAAAAAATGCAAGTTAAAATCATATCTCCTCTAAACGACTTTCATTTATTTTTCTGAATACATATTCTAAAAGCTTTCAATAAACCCTACAACTTTCATAGAAAAAAAATTTTTCGTCCACAATAAGCTTAAATCTGTTTCCGAGTCTGTTTCACTGGGTTTGATATTACAATTCGTAGTAATCGTCACCATTTTAACTACAGACTACAGAGTATCTATCCATAACATTTTTTTCTTTAACATATTTTTTTATTTCAGTTGAAATGACTCAATTAGAAAATTACAAGACACTTATAAGGTTTAATAACTATGTTGTTGGCTGTGCGGAACCGATGAAGAACAATCATTTCGAAATATTGGTGACCGTTTTATTTATGTACATATTTATATTTTGTGCGATTTACTTGTTGATGTTTATTATCTATGTTTTTACCCTAAATTTGTAATGGCGCTTACTTGCAATAGAGCTCTTTTCTCTATATACTTACGTAAACTTTCTAGACGGAAAATTCGGGCGCCAGTTCTTTAATTTTTAAGTGCAAAGAACTACACTTTTTGGCTCTCCTATTGGGAGAACAACCCTGAATAGCGAAACAGTTGAAGATACGGAATGTCCGGGGGGTCGTGAACTGAAGATCTGTCTAAAGGACTTCGATCATTTGTTCAAACGTGTTAATCAGAAATAAATGACAGAAATAATAACTCGTGAATTTTATCTCTTTAAATCAACGTGTTTATTCAGCAACATTAATGAACAAATTAATTAACTCTAATACCTCAGCGACTGTATAGTCGAGTATGTATAACTTTTGATACGATTATAAACAAGAAAGCTGGCAACCAAGAATCTTTGCGCGGGTATACGATTTTACTACGGAATTTTGGGTAACTGACATTTATCTTTGCGACTTGATATTGTTACATACGACAAGCAAACGGAACTTTCCAACGGCGGGCAATCGGTTAACTATAGATATTGTAGTCTATACGGAATGATTGAACATACGGCGAACTACGGCCACAAACGTAGAGCTATTTGTTAATGATTACGCTATTTAATGTAAGTTTTCCGGTCACTTCTATGCATAGCAACTTTAGAGATGGCCCAAGTGAACAGATCTCACCAGTTGATACATATAATGACTATGTAGATTAACGTAGGTTTTCCGGTAACCGTTTATGCATTGAGACTTTAGAGATGGCCCAAGTGAACAGATCTCACCAGCCGATGCATATATTAGAAAACAAAAAACCAACGGAGGTATTACTAATTAGCTCTAGTTTGATTTAGTAGTATAATACAGCGATACTCACGGACAATCGGACAATAATATCTCTGAATAATCTATACTTAACTGAAGGTAGTACCTACGGATTGCAGCGAACTACGGTGTATGCTTACCAATATTATATTCAAGAAAATTTACTATTAAACTCGAAGCGGCGGTACTGACGTAAATGGTGACGGCTACGGATTGACCTTCAATTGATGACTGTCGATCGGATCTGAACGTGCGGAATATCTCGGAATGAACCTGGACTGCTGCCGACTTTCTCGGAATGACCACGAAGTACCCGCTCCTCTACCTTTATGACGTATCTAGATGGCGTGATAAAGGGGCGGTTCCCGACTTGAAACGACGGATTCGGATGCACAACCCGGCGTTACTTGCAAAGGTCAGGCGGATTATGCAATTAGCAAGATAGACTCAAAACATCAATAACCGGAAATGGGTTACTCGCAATTTTTAGACTATGTTGCAAAAAGAAACGGATTAAAACGGACACGGATTAATGTTTTAGCGGGTTTTAGTAACTAATGATTTTTGTTTCCGACTCGGTCATTATTTATAATAATTCTCGGATTTTATTTATACGGGGGATTGTCGAAAATTAATCAATTAATTACTTGACTGCTTGTTTACCAGCGGACTTTTTAACAACTCATTACTAACTTAACTAAAACAGGACTTACTTACTAAAAAGCGGCGGCAGGGTGTACCCAAGTGACGGTAATATTTAAAGCAAAAAAGGGACATTCCTTGATTGGAAAAATCACTTCGTTACAAATTTAAAACTGTTTTTATAATATCTTTACACATCACATACTAATCTTTTAGTAATCGTATAACATTTGCGTAATGCTCACTGTATATTCATTTGTCAAAAATCAAAATCTCTACATACAAGTAATGAAACTTTTAGATTTTGGTAAGCGTCAACGAATTTTTTTGTTTAAAAATTGTAGATGTAAACAAAGTTTAGCATTTCTAATTTTAATGCGTTTTCATTAAACATTTAAAGCTGATATTTCAATATTTCACATTATTGATATTAACACCATGCGATAATGATTTTAATTATTTATTCAGTACCAATACATGCTCTGTTTACTGAACACATGGACTACATTGAAGTTTTTAAAATTACATATTGCATTATCTATTAGCTCTTGTTTGCCAGTTATGATGATGTTTTGATTTAATAGATATAAAAATTGGATGAATGATTTTTGAAAACCAAACACCTAATTTGATATTTTTAACATTTTTGTTATGTGAAATCCGAGTTGAAATCATTCGAAATCGGGTGTTTCAATCGTTAAGTTAGAACAGAATTCAAGTGCCGTATAAAAATTACAAACAAATATTATTATTTTACAGCAATTTGTAATTTATTCATCAATTACTTATAAAGTCGGCCTATTTTTGGCGTCCGTTATCTTAAAATAGCTGTGTTCTCATTTTGAATTCGCCCTTGCTACAGTTACATAATACCATAGTTTTTCATCCCTTTAGAAAGATGAGGACGCGACCAGATCCGCTCATTCGCATTGCCGCATTATCCTCCTGGATATGAATTATTAAACAATTCCTCGTTTATCCACCAGATATTTTACTGCGTCCAAAATTCCAACACGTCAAAACATGTACTTGTGTAAATCTCATGTAACTTTTAATAATACAATTCTTAAATGTCCGCAATATTTCAGTAATATTACTCCATAACTTGCTGTCAAAATATAGAATAAAAAATCAACTGTGGGTTTTGGCAGTATTCGATATACATGAGCATTTTATAATCTTCTTTGACAAAGGGTACTATTTTCAAAGTTCGTTTGTAATATATTGCTGTTTTCTTCTCAGACTTTAACAAATAAATTTTATTCTCAGGGTTTATAAATACATAAATTCAAACCTGAAATGAATTTATCATATTAGGCCAAAAAAAATCACCGACAAATAGAAGTCAAAATTAAAGGACTGAAATTTTATTAATTGCAGCACAAATGACAGTGCCGCAGTAATTAAAAAAATATGTTTTTACGAACAGTTGTTAATTTAATAACTTTTTTCCCGGACCTTCTGTTTTTAAATTTTAATGAAAATTACAGCGGCCTAATAAAGAAATGATTTTTTTGTAGCCTTAAGCTCGAGAAAATATGCTTCTGGTCTTACCAAAGACGAAGTATAACTCAGTTTAAACTTTTTAATTATCGTAATAATTAAACAAAATGAATATTTTATCTTGGCTGACTAAAGTTTTCCATTAATTAATAAAACAAATGGGAAAGGGCGTTTGTTGAATTTTAAATTATAAATAGGATGTGTCGTGTTAATAATTAATTTACCTTTTATAAAGTCGAATAAGACTTATGATAGATAACTGTCTGAAATTTGTTTTTCTTTCCCAACTTTTATTAAGTGAGATCACTAATCAGCACATTAACATGCACTTTGAAACCCAAAACTTGCTAAAATATAGAAAATATTGACGTATTTAAATAGCGGTTCGAAGTTTATATACTTTTCTAGGTACACATGCATAGGTAATCTATTTTTGAAGACGTGATAGACTGTTGCTGTTTGATGTTTGGGACATATTTAAGATTTAGAAATTTATTTGTTTAATAATTTTCTAAATGTTATAATATCCATTATTGACATCTTGTCCAGTCATACAAAAGATACGTTTAACTTGAACCCTCAATTTCTTTGGACGAAGATAAATTGATTGTCATTTTGCACTCCGATTAAAATTCATTATTAATTAAAATGGTCCCAAAATTACACATGGAATGTATTGATTTGAAAATTAAGTCCCTAGCTCTTTCTTATCTATCCATTTCCATCATGTACTCGTATATTCACAGTACAATTTAAAATTATATACTAATATAAAAAGTCCAATAATTAAAAAAATATATGTGAACTCTTTCACCGTTACTTACGTCTATACTTATTTAAAATAATCTACAGTTAATCATGTATAAAATATGAACTTCAATTAAAAGGATTTCACATTTAATAAATTAAAATTATGATTTTGTACAGTGTTTCTTGGGGTAATTATGTAAGAAACTACCATTTCTGAATGTATTTATATAGCGTCTTCTAATATCTTCTTCACTCTACAGTTTTAAATAATAGACATTGCTTCAAGGTAGTGAATGTCGTTTATTCGAAGTGTTGAGAAACTTAGTAAGAACTCCCTATAAAAATAAGTTAATTCATAATTTTCCCTATAAATAGGTAACTTGTTGGTGATTTTATATTATGGTAAAATATATGAATGAGTAGATATAGTTTGAAAATGATTCTTTAACAAGCAGAGGAAAGAAAAAAACCGAAAACCTGGATAACAGCGCGTCTCGAAACGATCCTGCACCTGAAATTATTGCAAAAATTTTAGAATTAGAGATTGGTCCAAAAAAATAAATTATTCAAGGGCGGTTAGTTAAAGTAAAACTTTTTAGAGATGTGCAGCTAAAAAGCCAGTAATTTCGAGAAAAAACAGGCTCGCCAGGCCCAACCCTCTCATTTTGACCTGAATAGCTGAAGATTGGAGGAAAGTTCTATTCAATGATAAAATATTAAAATCTGATCCAATGAAGTGTGTGAGACGATCAATTAATACGGATTTAATCGTAAGTATGTTACACCTACCATAAAGCATGGCAAAGGCAAAGCTTGTGACAAACCTTCCAAATGATGTTCTTGAAAATTTGGCAGCGATGCTGACAAAAAATTATAAATAATAATGGATATCCTATTAATTAATAATATTTAATGTTGATATTAATGTAAATATTTCTTTTTCATTTTTTCATGAACAAAATAGATAAAAATCTAACCAGTGTTGCTCTACTTTTGTCTCACGTGTTCTTGATGACTGAACTAGCTCAAAATTTTGTAATATGGTACTCAAATTCGTACTGAATTAATTGATAGCAAATCGATATAGACTGATAAACACATCCTGTCACGGAGTTTCCAAATGTAAAAGAAAGTTCACTTTTCAACATTGTGTTATTCTACTTTTATTCAATAGCCTATATATGTCAAACTTAATACTATTATAGTAGTTTCCCAGCCTCTTTTGTATTATAATAGTCCTAACCAGTTGTTTGGTACGCAACACGCTATGTTTAAGCTTACAGTTAAAAACAAACAAATAGTACTTAAGAATAAGTTATTTTTAAACTATTTACTCATAAAATACGCAGAATCACCTTAAATCACCTTACAAAAAATCAATAAACTAATTATACCCCATTTGGCCGTCAAAACTAAGAAAATAATTATACAAATATAACTTATTCACTGCTGACAGTGACAGGCACTAGCACACACATCCCACACTAAGAGAGATATTGAAAGTTGTGACAACTAATCCCGGTCTCCCCTACTTTAGTACCCTTTGCTCTCTATGTAAAATAAATATCCCTAAGTGGAAGCCTACGTAGGTATATTGTTTTGCCTGCTTGTGGAAAGATAATGATAAATATTAGAGAACTTAAACAACCTACTGAATCCCACGGCAAATTTAACTGTATAATTTACCCTTATCTATTCAAATGCGGTTTGAAATCTTAGTCAGCACAATGTCAGTACTTACAAAATTAGTGAATTAGTGATGATGCTCATAAGGCTTCTCACGAGAGGTTCTACTAAGCATATTTCTCAATAAATTATGTGATACTATATTCACTGCAGAGAACTGTAAGTTATTTATATTCTCGGAGTCCTCAACTCTCTTCTATAAAAATGCAGTGCACCCTCGTACATTTTTTATTATTCTTTATACAGTTTATATATGCATCTGGGGGCAACGGCTAACCACGTTAGTGAAACGGCTCTCGGCCGATCACCGAGGTAAAGCAGCGTTGGGCGCGATTAGTACTGAGTGGGTCACACCACACCACTCGGGAAGACCGCGTGCCGTTGTCTCAAATAAATATTAAAAATACATGGCACTGTGCTAATGGTAACATACCAAAGCCAAAAACCCCGAAATAAAAAAAAAATATGCATCTAGTTCAAAATCATGAACAAAGACAATAAACAAAATATAGCTACAAGTTCATGCTTTATTTTATATGTAAAGTTATAAATTTTCTTCATTCTAAAGTCAGAATAGAACCCAAAAACTCTTCTATACATGTATTATTTATTGTTGTGTTAAAACTATGTGATGTATTCTCGCCGGCTTGTAGATAAACTTATTTTGTTGGGTACAGTGTAACAAGAAATAAAATTAAATGAAGCGATAGATATATCATGTGATAGAATGCGATATGAAATGAAATAATATAAAACAATAGAGTAAAAGTCTCTGTAAAAGTATTACAATTGGTTCAAAGTAAACGACGTAAATATATGTACCCTAAAACACAATTTTTGAAGAATAAATTAAACTCAACTTCAAATCAAAAATCAAACCAAACAATACCTCTGTCTTATAAAAAATGAGTGAAACCATATTGATATAATTCGCAGTATTTTATAGCCAATCAGTTATGAAATAAAAAAATAATGAAGGTTTATATTCGCCACAATTCTCCCTCGATAAAAGTAATGTAAATTTTTCCACAAAAGAAGTAACGTTATAAATGTGCAGGAAATTATTCACAAATTGAGCAAATATCTTTTAATACTTTGAATATTTGATATTAAAGCAAACTTACGCATATCTGTTCTGAATATTTTTTTTGTGAAGCCAATAAAAATCAATTTAATATTTTTTAAGTTACTACGCGAATTCAAAATAAATACGCTACAATGAAGTTATTAGTCTTGTAATCTCTTAAACATCGTATTGTCCCCGGGTGTTACCACCGTTGCTCGTAACTTCTGTTGTCTGTTCCGGTGGACCATTTTTATGGGGTTTATCAGTTACGGCGCACCCTACAAACGTACCCGTGCAACTCACCGCGTCTCCGTTTTAGCCGTTTCAGGAGTTTCAGATATTAGTTTGCGCTGAAACTTTGCCGGTTCTACTTGGATTTACGCCTCCTCGTGCGGTAATTGTTATGTCACGCCGTGGGTACTTCCACATTATATAATGTATAGATTATGGCTCAGGATCGAATTTTTATGATACCTTCACCCCTGTCAATGGTGATGAAGAGATAAACTTTAATTCGCCTGTGAGTTCGAGGAGTTATATTACGGTTTCGAGGTTGGTTGACATTTTTTACTTACACATTCTTCATGCCAGGATCTAAAACTTAAAGCCCCGACGTGTTGTAGGGTACCTTTACAAGCGTATTTCTTTGATTTGCAATTTATTTATTTTTTTGCTTTTACGTAGTGCAAAAATTATTTTCCGTTGAAAAACATTTAATGATCAGTAGTCACATATTTCAAAAACATTGATACAAGTAAAAATTAATTAATTAATTTCTGTATTAATACCTATATTTTTTTTAATAAAAATTAACTGATTTAATAAGTATTGAATTTCATTGTTGCGAATTTCTTTGTGAAAAATGTAATAATTATAATTTAATGGAAGACATGGAATTAAGAAGGCTGCATTTAAGTTTGTTGTTTTATTTATTATTTTCTTTTTAATCTAGTTAATATTTACTTTTCCTCAAAACAGATGCCGTCTGCCATGTAATATTTTAAGCAACATATGTAAGAAAACTTGGATAAGTAGACTTACTGATTGACATTATAAACTCTTAATGCCTTTGGAATAAATCCGATATCCATTTTCGTGTTACGGTAGCTTTTAAGAAGGTTTTGTTATTTTAGAAACGAGTACCATGTATTTTATTGGTCTAAAACTATAACGTGATCATAAGTCATAAAAATTAAATTTGATTTTGCATGCAACAATCGTCGAAGCGACTTATTATTGCTGCTTATACTTATAATCGTATTACCTGGTTATAAAACCATTTAGAAAACAAATACAATTCTGAGCAGAAAAATATCCCATTTTGTCAAAATATATACATCTAAATCGACCTTTGGCGAAATATACACAGAAGCTCGATTTCATTAGATGGATATTAATTTGGGTATCTGGGGAGCTAATAATTTTAGTTTATTGTTTCAATCGATTCGGTAATGTTCTTCCAACCAGACGACTCGTGCTGAAATCGGGTTAGGATCAAGTCGAGAAGGTTTAGTGAACAAGCTGCTGTCATCCGTCTTAAAAAAAGATGTGTGAGAATATTGCTCTGTATTTCTGCCATGAGAACATGCCTGCCGAAAAAATGCCCAGTGGAGATGCCAGCTTATGCAAATATTGATGAGCTTATTTCCTGGCGTCAGTAATTGCTTTTAGTGTTGAAATTTGTGATTAAAATAAGGCATGTCGTATTATTTGCCCTTTATATATCTAATGTTAGTCTGTTGGTATAAATATAAGAATTAGATACACATAGTATGTAATATTTCATTGTTAGATCCTTTCGTATATCATATTAATTTCTTCAAAATTCAAATTATGATAACAGATCTACAGACAGATATTTTTGTAAAACCTATTCTTTTGATACTGTGTATGAAATGTCAGAATTTGTATTACGACGTCCTTTTATTTATTGGCATATATTGTTCCACTACAAACTTAGATATCTAAAAAACATGACAGATACTTAACCACCAATTCGGATCAATTAGAACATCCTGTTTGAATCTTAATTTTTTTTCATAATAATAAATTTCTTAATATAGTAATCATTATACAGTATAATACTGAAAAACAAGAAACTACCTTTAATTTTGATTCGCATGGTGTCCTTCCAACAGCAACAGAACCGCCATTGGGTCATGAATGTTTAGTTAATTGAATTTGGTACCAATATGTTATTTTTTATCAAAAGTGCTAGAAAACTTCTTACTATATATAGCGAAAAACAATGTTATAAGAGGTACCTACGAGTATAATAAATGTATCCTTATGTATAATACCATTCCTTGAACGGGCTGCCAGAGAAGGACAAACTTATTTATTATTAATGTTTTGAAAAAAAATTCTAAATTTTATTGTTTCAATTTATTATACGTATAGAATGAGAAATTGAAATGAACTTTATACTAAGTATAAAAATTTAGATAACTATAAAATGCAAATTATCCCTAAAAAGGTAAATACAGTTTTAGCATTACTTTGTAAAAATACTTCTCCTACATAATTCGCTCCCTTATTTGTAAAAAATCTTCAATCGAAAGTCATGATATGACGTCTTCCGATTGAATGACCCACATTTTGTAGTTTATAGCCGTATTCCAGATTCATGCATGTCATTTATTTTTACCAAAATTATTTGTATATGTATATCTGTGATTTATTATTTATTTAATTATTTATATAAATATCATTATTATTATTATTATTAACAGGAAATAACAGCGGAGGAAAACTTTATCCAAAATACAAAATGAGAACTTATTCTAAGATTTAGTTTAACAATGTCTAAAAGAATACTTACCGGCGGAAATTCTCGGGCAGCAATTTTAAAAATTGACCTCTAAGGCAACCACTATTTTAAATAAATAAGATTGATTCAGAAGCAATTATGAAGAATCAGGAAGATATATATAGAATCGGAAAGTGCAGAAGACTACACTTTCAACCAGAGTGTGCTAAAACGTTCTTCGTATGATCATAGTAAACAGATACCAACTTTTTGTACTAGGTTGAAATAAAAATCGATTTCAATGCGCTACGTTGAACTCTCTTCAAAGCTTAATATCCTTAACTAGATAGAAACTCCACACTGTAACACTATTCTAAAAAACAGGCGAATAGGATAGAAGGAAAGGAGGGATTGGGATTAGCGAAACAATTCTCAGTAGATAAATCTGAATGTTAACATTCTTCGTAACAGTAACAATTTAAATTTTTTACTACTAGAAGAAGCTGAAATTTTGCTAATTTAGTTGTATGGATCAATTGTTCTTAATTTTTATATAATTTGCAGTTGCGTTTGAAGAGACGCATCGTAAATTATTGGTTGTTATCTTCCATATAACACATGTGCTATCAGGTGTTAGTCAAAGATTTAAATAAGAAACATAATATATTAAAAAACTGAACCTTGTGGCACTTCCTGAACTATGTCACACCAGAAAACTACGCTGACTTCTTTTAAGAAAATCCAACAAAGCAGTTGGGCACTTATTACAGTTGTTGATAGTTTATGAAAGAATTTCTTTCTGAATACTTTGTCAATGAGTTAAAAAGCGCCCAAGAACAAAGTCGTATTGAAGAGGTGGAATAATTTCTTGGACCAGTAAAAAAGTCAAAGATGATTTAACAATAATTTTCCCCACAAATGCAATGTAGGTAATTCCTTGTATCGAGCTTGTTACCTTTCTAATGAGGAATATGAGGGTGACGTGTAATTAACCATGCCTAAATGTTTCGCGTGACCATTGCATGATAGAAACTAATGCTTATTTCTTAAATATTGTGATTTGACAAGAATGATTTTAGGGTAGGCATATATTAGGCTTTAACAGCGGCTGTAAATTGACTGGAAAATGTGCGCTAAAATTTCAGCAGAGATTAAAGCCTTAACTTTCGAATCAAAAGTACTCTGAGAAGAAGATCTCTTGTGTTTCAATTATCGCCTTTAGTTTTTTATGAAGCAGAGGAAATAATATTTTTCGCTTCCTTGATACCTTTATTTAAGATACTTAACATTATGATGACTCATAATTTTCCTCAGTACCAGAATTCTTAAACTTTTCCCTCCCAAGTTGATTAATCCATGTACGTGCACTACCACTGAGTGTCTTGGTGATCAGAACCCACTTAAAATTCTATTCATAATTTGACAATACTTCGCCCTAATTGACAGAGGTAAGAAGTCATTATTTGTAAAACAGTTAAAGGGAATGCAAGGAAGTTGAAAATTGTTTAATTAATGAGTATTAGTCGAGAAAATCAAATCCACTCTTAGATGGCCCTTTGTACTCTACTTAATTTTAAATTATAATGATGCTAAATGCTATGTTGCAAAAAATTGTACAAATTTTAATGTGATTATTAAATTTATTAATTTTTAACTTATAATAAATTCGTAATTAGGCTACTGCTAGATAATATTTTTTTTTGAAATAACCAAAAATTATTGATGAGATGCCATTCAAGACTTAGGAAACTTAGTAGAAAATAAATGGATATGCTTTGAATAAGAAGAGCCAAAAGCAATTTTTAGTTTCAGCATCGAGTTTTAATCATTTCAGATTATTTCAATTTGGTTGACGAAGAACATATCTAGACATGTAAGGGCTTGAGGTCGGTTTTGTCTTTTTTAAATACAATTATATCCTCTGTTTAACTTTCCTAAGTAGTTGTTCTTTTAGACTTTTTTTGCATCAACCATTCGTCACATTTTATTTGTAAGGAAATTTTTATCTGTTATATTATACCCTTATAACACAACCTTCCCATGACATTGTTTTTTCCAAATTGCTTTCCAAGTATAACTCTTGTGGGAAATGGTAGTAGTCCAATGTAATACCATCAGGACTCAATGTCAAATCTAATAAAAATGTGTATTATGCTTTTCACATATTAATGTTTATTATACGAGGTATGGTTACACTAAAAATAAATGTATATTTTAGAAAATATCATATAAAATCGGTTTACATAGAAATTGGAAACAAGAAATGTAAGACAAATACAAATGTGTTTGTCAGTTATCTTATTGACATTTATTTTCAATTTAACTTTATTTCTAATAACTTTCATAGCCATTATTATATGTAATTTTAAATCGATAGATTTCACCTTTATATAATATTACGATCAACCTAGCAGGTGGAAACGGTTAGTAAATTCACATCTGTATTAGTCTAGTTCTCTTGTGTAATAATGATGACCCGTGAAATTTAGACTAGATATATTTTGTTAGTATTATAGAATTAAACCAAAGTAATTTTTTGAATAATTAAAACCAAGGTGAAGAAGTTTAACAGAAAAAAAAAAAATTGGAAATAAAATTTGTGAAACCAAAATAATTATTTTTAATTAGTACGGAAACTGGTCCACATATTTGAAATTTCAATAAGATATTTTAATTACTAATTGTGTAATTTTTTTAAGTCAAAAATAAATTTAAAATAAAATTTATATTTTTATGATAATTTCAATAAAATATTTTGCAATTTACAAAACATCACAAGACTTACAATTTACAGTATTTAACAGACTAACTCTTTACCCACCATAATAGAAGAAAAGTTAGGAAAAAATAAGAGCATTTAAATTTAAATTTGGACAAAAATAATTCCTAATTGAAATTAAAAATAAACAAAATAATATTTCTGATGTAAAAACTGTAACCCAAAAGAATTTTTGAATTAATTGAAATGAGATTCCAAATAAATGCATCGATTAAAATATTTTTTTTAAATCGGCATTAAAGTACCTACCTCAAAATCGTCATTAAAGTGCTAGAAATAGTCATTAAAGTAATCCATTATTGTACAATTTTTGTAGTTGGCAGAGGTGACAGATAAACGTAAACATAAATTTTTCATTGCTAGTGACAATAATTGAGGCATTCACGCAGAAGTTAGCAAATCCATCAGACAAGATTTTACACGAAAGGTAATAATCTAATAAATCAGTATGCATAAAATTTTTAATAATACTTTTTTCAGTGAAAAATCTCGATAAAATTCATTGAATTAGTATTTATAATTTGAATAGTTTTGAACTAGCCCTTTACATTATTTTGAACAATTTGATCAGGATTTGTTCCGTTTTGAATGAAACACAGAATGGTGGTTTTCTGTCAAATATGTGGAAAATTGGAAAATGTTAGTACGTTTCTTTTACCCATAAAGGTATTATTTTCACAGTATTTCGTACTTCAACATTTGTAACATAGATGGTAGGTATGAATTTATTATGTTTTACAAAATGAATTGAAACTTTAGGATTCGTTTCGTTTTGCATGAAGAGCATGATTTTTATATCTAAATTACTTACTAGGTATTTGTTGAGTTTTGCTTGGTTAAGAAATGAAGAAACCAAACAAATCCATAACTGGATCTGTTGAGTTTTGCCTAAAATCTGGGATTTGTGGTCCCCGTAAATCAGGGTATTTGTTAAATTTTGCCTGAAATGGATGAATAATGCTGTAGAATTCATTAACTTTTACGAGAATTAGTGTCTAACTCATATCTGGCCAAAAGTGGATTTTACATTCATGATAAAAAGTTGAACTTTAATACCTTGATACATAAATATGACTATGACTGATAACCTCTAAGGATGTTTTATGCTGTCCCTGTGATTTGATATAAAAAAATCCATTTTGATACATCATTAAATATTATGAACGTGAATAATACGTTTAAAATTATTGTATATTTTGTGTTTCGATATAAAAATAAATAAGGTTAAATACGAGGTTAAATATATAAATATAAATTAAGTAAATTATTAGGGCAGATGCGCAAAATATTCTAAAAACAAGAAACTATCTATGTTTTAAGATAATCAAAGTTGCTGCGAAGTTTCCATCATTGAAATGTCAATAGCCGGGAGTAACGAGTGGGAAACTACAATTCCACTAAATATTTAATTGCTTGTAACTTCACCCTCTCACAGAATGCGTACAAACCGCGAAACCGCCATTATTTTAAAAATTATTTGATCAATACTGTGTAGTGGTTAAATATCAAGATGTATTGTTTAATTATATCGGCATATATATAAATAATAAATACACATTTTGTTCGACTGCAAACGAAACCAAGCTCTGGAAACTAAATATCAACTAAAACCTAAGTAAATTTTATGTATAAATAAATCATGAACCAGTCCAGATATTATAGTTGTGAAAAATAGAAATTGGGAGATAAATGATATTTGGTTACTTTAATAAAAAAATACAAAAATTAGGTAATGTTTTACGTAACAGTTGACGCTCTTGTATACCCTTAATAATAAGTTTTTGTCACAAAATTATGTATAAGGAAAGCTAGTGTTATTACCGAGGTTATTCCTTATTATAAGATCTGTAAACAACTATTGTTTTAAAGATTTATAGGTACAAGAAGTCGTAAAATTTACCTAGCATTATTTATAAAGTAATTTAGAATTTAGATTTAACACACAATTTTTATGAAGATGGTTATTAAAACCGAAACGTCAGAAAATAAAAAATAGTTTTTTGTTTAACTACATGGCCGAAAACCTAAGAAGTTACAAATCAAATTAATTGATATCAACAGTCAAGATACAGGAAATTACTATATTTTAAACTAGGAACAATGCATTAAAAATTCGTACGTGGAACAAAGTCTCTTGGTAATGATGTAAATTAATTTTATAGAGAAAAAATCCAGTTCTCTTTTGTGAATTATTTGGCAGGTACCACAAATTTGTCTGTCGGCCCAACCTTCTCAATGATTTATAAGGATCATTTCCTATTAAAACTGTAATATTGTCGGTCACTTCCTCTGGTCTTTTACTTTGTCTTTTAGTATTTTTATCTTTTCAATATGGTTTGAATTTCAGGAATTGGTTATCATCCTAGAGATAAATCTTCACAGCAAATAAAGTAAACCCTCATTATCATTTTTGAAACCATTTCTAGAGTATGACTCAACTAAACTATGATTATTGTCAGAAAGAAATATTTGGAAATATTAAAAAAAAATCTGTACCTACTGAATTTTTGACAGCATTTGACATACCTATTATTAATCTGAAGAAAATCACAATAGTAATTATTTTTATAAGGAAATACAAGTATTTATATAAGGAAATATTGTGATCGCGAAACAAATATACGTCGAGATTTCAACCACAAATTTCAATTACATATTTTGGATAATTTTTTGAATCCAAAAAACATCTTCTTTAAATATCTGTCCGTCGGCCCGTCTGTAGTGATAAGAAATTTTGATTAAGATTGATGTATGTATATATCTGCCAATTTTAAAGTTTCGCAAAATTTGTCAGTAAATGTGGAGGCAAGAAAATTGGTGAAGATACTGAAACTTTCTTCAATAAAAAGAAAATTTTCAAAACCGAGAATATTTTCCAATAATACGTTTCTTTAATAAATCCATTCTAGAATATTTATTGGTTTGTTGTATGCCAATGCTTTAAATAATTCTTATAATTAAATACAGTATTGGTAACCAGATTTTTTTTATAGAAATTTCCTGATTATGGGAAGAACTACAGTAGAAATAGTTTGTTGACGTCGAGGAAATACCCTTTATATTCTACTAATTTGATGTGTGGATTCCTAGGAGCGCCTAATGAATTAATTTGTATTACTACATGAGTATGGTGTTAGAAAGGGCATAAATTAGAGAACTTTTTAAAAGAAAGCGAAGATCTTAGTTGCCGTTAGTTTTTTTTAAATAAATATTTTTTAGAAGATAAGATTATTTCATATTTTTACCCATTCTCAGGATTTTGGAAGCTTATAAGTCCTTTTATTTTGTATTAATTGCGTCAAATAATAATTTATTTACGATCATACACAAAGAAGTCATCAGTGTCTAAAAGCCGGACTTCGGGAAATTTAAAAAAATAGTGAAAAAAAATCGTATTTCAATAACCGTGATGACGCTTGGGACAGTAGTTCCCAGGGTCAAAAACTTACAAATGAACCCACCTATCCACCAAAAATTTGTATCGATCCATGTACCGAACACCCTTATAAAATTGGCAGTAAAAAGAATTATAATAAGAAAAAAAAGGAATTTTACATCTTTCTCTCAACGCAACAAATAAATTTGAAAGTATCTGAACTTGAAATTTACACCACTCTGACATTCTCTGACACAAAATTCATATTCGTTCGTTCGTCATGTTTTCTACAATGGTGATAACTTAACAATGAAAAGTCCCATCCCCGTCATTTGGAGAAGAAGTATTAGATTAAGATCTCGTTAAATAAATATACCTAATTCAAGAAAATCCTTTCATAAAAGAAATTATCCTGGAGAGGTTTGAAATCTTTGATATGGTACAAATAATGATGTGATGAATTTTTATGAACATAAAAATAATAGGCCATAGTATTTAAGTGGCAAATATTACGCCGACCAAGTTAACAGCATCAAGAGATCAAATTTGAATTACATATCGGGATGAAATAAACCTAGCACTCAAAGCAAAGCAAAGTTTATGAGCATTCCTTTTGTTATTGTAGAAGTATTGTAGATACTTTTTATAGTATAGTATATTACTACTGTATGTCTTTAGTAAGGAAATATTATTTTTTATCTAAATGTATTTCTAATGAACATTGTACAGGGTGATTGGTTATAAATGCCACCCCTCCTTAACTCCTTTATTTTTGAATTTAGAAAAAAAGTCTCAAATAAAAGTTGTACAAGCTGATCTGAGGTTTGTAAGGGTGCTACACAAATTTATACAGGGTGTTCGAAGAAAGCGTGACCGACCAATGTTATGTTTTTTTATTGTATTGTATATTATTGTATTTTCGAAATCTACGACTTATTGCGCTTCTGACAATATAAATATATTGTATACTGAATCCAAATCTTTCCAAGATATATTGCTATAAATGAGCCATAAGTTGGCATACTCGTGCATGTTGTATCTGCTCTTTACATAAATTTTTCGTTCCGTTTCGTCAGACAAGCCCATTTTCAACTTAATATGACACACATTGCACTGACAACAAATGATGCACAATCGTTGTTAATTTTTCATGGCTAACTTAATTCTACTTATGACTCATTTATAGCAATCTTGGAAAGGATTGGATTCAGTATACAACATATTTATATTGCTAGAAGCGCAATAAGTCGTAGATTTCGAAAATCCAATAATATACACGGTGTTCCAATAAAAAAACATAACATTGGTCGGTCATGCTTTCTTCGAACACCTTGTATAAATTTGTGTAGCACCCTTACACACCTCAGATCAGCTTGTACAACTTTTATTTGAGACTTTTTTCTAAACTCAAAAATAAAGAAGTTAAGGAGGGGTGGTATTTATAACCAATCACCCTGTACACTATTAATTTCTTACTATCGCATGGCTGTCCAATTTTTTATTTGGTATAAATGGTAAGAATTTCAAACCTTCTCTGTCTAATGAAGGTCTGGATGCGCCTCAATTTGGGTTTACTTATTTTTGCAAAAGTGCTCCAGCACCAAAAATTTCATTTCATTGCGCAAAGCATTTTATTGATCCAGGAAATGAAGGAATGTTTCTTTAAATAGGTCTGTCCGATATTTTGGGCATGTAAGATTTTTCTCAACGCCTCTCAACGATATTGTCCATAGTGGTGTGGTGTGTAAAAATTTTAATTAAATGATTTAGTTCTAACCCAGTCCTACCTGATTATAATAATAATAATAATAATAAAACGTTTATTATTAATTCAAAAGATCATACAAGATAATATGAGAGAAGTTCAAAAGATAATTATCAAATGAAAATAAATATAATATGTTGTTTGTGATGAACAAAACAAGTGAACAACAACTTATATAATAACAAGAAATTATATATTCGTCTCAAAATAAAAATGTTGTAGAAAGAAGGTTTAACAATTGATATTTTTATGCTAGCTTTTAATTTATTGGTTAGGTTAGATATACATCTAGTCTATGATTTTCTGCTGCAAATCAATTCCAAGATATATCGGTGTTGTGTTCATAAATAATTTTTTAAAATATTGATTTTTTAAAGGATCCTCTTTTTCAGTTGCTGAAAGTACACATTTACTTAAATGGCTAGACTAAAATACTATTTGAAAGAACCTACATTACTTTTCACCTGATACTTGAATCCAAACCGTATTCAAATGTCGCAGCTGAATCACCGAGTTATATTCTTGCTCAAATGTACGATATCAACTTTAAACATTAACTGCATTTCGTACCTTGGTAATTGAGTTTTTCACTTGAATATTCATTAACGTGATAAGTATCATACAACTATGTTGAAATTAACTTTCTTTCATATTCTACTCTAAATGCATGATTTACAAAATATTTTATGTTGAGATTATACGAAAAAACAGTAACGTAAATTTTTTTCTCTGCAGCTAACAAAGCTTTATTCAATATAATTCTGCTGTATCTGCATCATCATGAAACATGAAACCGGCAGCGTACGCTTTAAACCTTGTTGTCATGCAATACTTGTTGTGGCCGAGTACCATTAACTTCACAAAAATAAAATTTATTTTATTTACGCTATCTTGACAATAAAACTCAAAGGTCAAAATAGAGAAACTAAAAAAATTCGCATATTAAATTCAAATTCGTTTCAAATTTTAAGTCTTTCAAGTATACCTACGTTTAGCAGTCTAGACGCCGGTGAACATTTGTTTTGACAAATTTTGGTATTTTCAAGACCCATTGAGTACAGCTAAGTTTTTATCAATATATTTGAGGAGTTTATTTGAAAAGGACCAGGTCTATTTTCATCTAATCGACGTTCCGCTCTCATGGAAAATTTATCAAGGATATAAAAAATATTATTCGATGGGTATTACAAAGTTTATTCAGAAATGGGTTATAACTAATAAATTCCCAGATCCCGGTGGCATCCAACCATCGTATTTGAAATATGTTCCTTAAGCTAACTTCTTTGCTCTGCGGACTTTTCTAATTTTAAACAAAGTGTGTTTCCGTTCAACTGGAAAGTTACTTAAATGCAACCAATCCACAAAAAAGAAGAAACTGACTGGTATAATTACTTCTCTATTATTGCTAGGCTCTCTGTACTAAAAAAAGCGGTAGTTTCACATAGCAGTCGGCTGCTATAATATCTGAACTGTTTGGTGGGGAATATTTCTACTGCGATAGTTTTACTGCTATGTACTGATTGACTGTACTTTTTAAATGAAATAATATATACTTGTTTAAAATGGCGTCGAATAAAGAAATAATAGTGATAAAGGGTGTGATTACCTGTTTATTATCACTGAAAAAAAAGTTATTATTACAGAAACAGTTAATGTTTAAACGAAGATATATTAAGAGAAGGTACTGGGTGAAAACGCCTTTATTAAACAGACCACGTTTTGACATGGAAAATAATTTATTAACCGAATTATTAAGTGTTAATTGGGATTTCCAAAATTTTACACGTTTGCCATTTGTAAAATTCCTAGAATTGCACGAAAAGGTTGGTATACTTTTTGTAGATTAGGTATGTAAAATAAATAATTTAAAAAAATTTTAGGTCATCCGGAACCTCGTCCGGAACGCAATACGTTTAACAGATTTCGCCATTTTATTCCTCAAAGCAATCGACTGCGATAACAAAAGTAGAAATATTTCTATTCGATCGCAGTAACTGCTATAACATTCAATTGCGATCGAAATAGTATGATTCACATAAATAAACATCTGACAGTCTAGACACGCCCACCTAACAGTCGCTGCTATAGCAGTCGACTGCCATGTGAAACTGCCGCTTTTTAGAGTTATGGGAGTGCTATCAATATGTTTAAATTGTTACAGTATTTCGAATCAGTGTAGGTATATTGAACGATGCAATACAACTACCATCTAAGATGTTCAATCAAAGATCACAAACAGGTTAGAGTTAAGTGTTAGAGAACCATGCTTGTACAGTAGTTAACCCTGTCTTAATAAATACATTATCGCTATTGTTATTATTGTTACTATTATTATATGTTTACATATAAATAAAATGCATTCGAGAGAATTAAAGAAGCAGCTTTATATACAGAAATATTTAATAAAGTATTACCCGAGTCAAGATAGCATTTGACCTAGACAAAAATAATATAAAGCTGATTTTCGGTAGAGATCATGCCTGAGGGCTAAATTGCAACATACTAAAAGTCCTGGAGAATCCTCCTTCCGCAACCCCCTTTTTTCGCTCCCCAAACCCCCCCATTTTAATATTTTGGTGATTTTCTCGAAAACTATCAACTTTACGTAAAATTGTCAAGTGAGCATTTTTGAAGCTGATAAAAATCCCCTTCCAATCCATATTCAGTAGCACATGACACCCACCAATGGCGTATCAAATGAAGGGTTACTTTTAAAAAATATTGTTTTTGCTATTTATTCTCAGTTTCTTGATCTAAGCATCATTTTTTTAGAAGAAACATATTTTTTTCTAAAACGACCATTAAGAGGTGGTCTACTTGTGAATCTTTTAGAAGTTCATCGGAATTACTTCAGCAAAAAAAAAAATTAAAAGTTTATCTGAGACTTCTCAGCTTTACGTAAATCTGGAGCAAATTAATTTTTACTACCAATATTAGGCCAGTCAATATCGACACAAGGAAAGGCAAACATCGCAAACGCGCATGTATCTACGATTGTTATATTATTAGGACCCCTGAGAGTAGTTTATACCCAAGTTTGCAACCCCGAAAACCCTTTGCTACTCCCGTGGTGCTCGAAAAACTGCGAAATTCTGACACTAGTTGCATTTTTTTTTTAAATAATAACTAAAGGAAGCGTTTTTCGGGTATCTTCACTCTATACTTTTGTAAAGAAAACTAAATTTGCTACAATTTTAGCCTAACCACAGCTCTCTAGGTCCATTGGTTGCGGAGATACAGCCAGTGAAAAATGGTCAATTTTTTCTAAAAAGTGAAAATTTATCGGTAGGGTCATTTTCTAAGACAGGTACCGACTAAACTAATGCTCCTACAGAAAAGTCATGAAAATGAATTTGTAGATAATTGAATTAGCTTCAATTTCATCCCAAAATGGTGCCTCTAGGCCTCATAGTTTCCTCAATAAGAAAACAATAGTATAACATCGGATTTTGGGAAAACATTGTACTAATGTTGGTATATTTCTTTAAAAAAACGTGCAAGAATTTGAATTTAACATTTCAGATGTAACATATGGCTTCAAATAAACATACACTAAACAAATACTAAACAAATACCAAAAATTCATTAAATAAACAAAATTACATAGATACCGTTTTTCTTGTTTTATTTACAATGAAATATGTTGAATATACATAAATATGATTCAGTCAGAGCCATTGTGGCGGGATACGTCAGCTACGTTGTCAACCGCTTTGGTAAAAACGTAGCTGTGGTTTTTGATGGATACCCACAAGATGCAGCTATGAGGAGCACTAAATCAGCTGAACGCCTGCGACGCTCTGCTTCTCTCTCCTGCAGTGACATTTTGTTTGATGAATCAACACCCATCAAGTGTCCCAAGCAAACCTGCTCTCAAATGAATCTAACAAACGCCCCGACTGATCACCATGATGCGTACTGAATTTGAGAGGCACATCAAACTCAAGAAGACGGCGATGCTGATATAGTGAGGACTGCCCTCTCCAAGAACTCATCGTTCGACCAAGTTTTCATCATTGGAGAGGACGTCGACCTACAACGGCTTAAGCTCTCTATATACGAACGTGTACTTTCAGAAAGGCGGCAGAGATGGGTCAGAGTGCGCCCAATATCCAGCAAATTTCCTCACATGTGGAGAAATGCAAGTACCACAGACGGTTTTGTTCCTGCATGCCATCAGTGGGTGTGACACCACCTCTACCCTTTTCTGGCAAGGCAAGATGAAGTGGTGCAACGTCTTCAAAAGATAACCTACTGGATAGACCTCGCCAGCATTTTCCTTGATCCAAACTCCAACCAGGAAGAAGTAGGAAATGCTGGCGAGAAAATCTTCATGAACCTCTACGGAGAAGACGAGGGAACGCTGAACACCCTTCGATACTCAGCAATTGTTTATTTTATGTTTATGTTATGTACGTATAAATTAAACAGCAGTTTCAATATTTTTTATTCTGGGGGGGGGGTCGTTCTATACATCAATGGATTTGCAATTTTATCACCTACAAAAAAATTGGTAACGATATTTTTCGCCAAGCTTATAGTTTTTGGTTAAAATCAGTAAATTCGACGTGTTCTTCAAGAAATTTCAATTAATCTCGGGGCAGACTTTCTTTTGATACGCCACTGGTGTGTACCACGTGGTACTATATGGGCTCGCAATAAGTCTTTGGAAGGGAAATTTTGTCAGCTTCAAAAATGCTCACTTGACATTTTTCCTTAAAGTGGATAGTTTTCGAGAAAATCACCAAAATATTAAAAGGGGTGGGCTTGGAGGGCGAAAAAAGGGGGTTGCGGAAGGAGGATTCTCCAGGACTTTTAGTATATTACTATTTAGCCCTCAATTATGATCTGTATCAAAAATTAGCTTTATATTATTTTTGTCTAGGTTTACCCAAAATTTGAACTATCTTGACTCGGGTATATAGCGATGGAATCCGTCTAAACAAGTTACCATGCTATATCCTGTCAGCCCAGTTATCTTTGTGAATATCAAGTTTTCACTCTAACCATTCTCTTCACGTTGTGATCGACAGAGTGTCGTCAGAGACACTCTACAAATTCAGGTATTCACTAATTTCCCAATTATCGCCCACTCTGTTTCTCCTTCATATTAACGACTTCAACCTCAACTCCATGCACGGTTTCGCTGATGATCATACTCTGTATATATTGTGACGGCCACCAGGACATTGCTTATTTAACTTGTGAGAGAGGGTTATTGAATTAAGATTACATTAATTAAACCAACGAACATTTCATTTTATTAAATAATAATTTATAAACACGAAATGAGGAATCCAAAGTTAACAAATGAATGCAATAACAAGATTAGTACTCACTTTATTACAATCATGCTAAGGAGTTGTATCACCACAGTTAATTCTCTCCACTTCTATTCACCCCAGCTCACGACTAACTGCCGTTTTTCTCTTATTTTTTAATACTCTTCACCACTGTTCTCTTCCTCTTTCCAAAATGATGATTATTTTCATGCCCATAATTGACTAATTTTGATAGTCAGTCATTTATCAGAGAGAGAGAGATTTTGTCAGTACAGAAGTTAATAGACTTTATTTTACAAGTTCATTAACAGACCAAAGAAAAGACTTCAATACACATAAATTTCTCTATCTACATTACAAAAATTTATGGGTCTTGAAGTATTTTCTTTGGTGTGTTGATTTATAATGTCCGCACATATGGCTAATTGGTTTTACAATAATTGGTTATATTGTGTGTAGTTTGTTTGTGGCGGATAGTTAATATTCATTGAACTTAATTCTGGGAATCACGCCAAATTCTAAAAAATAAATAGAAATAAGAAAATTGCCAAAATATGTCAAGATAAAAGTGTAGTATCAAAGGCAAACCTCAACAGTTTTTTTTTTTTTTTTTTAGAATTTGGCGTGATTCCCAGAATTAAGTTCAATGAATAATAATTGGTTATGGTGAAATTGGAAGTTTTACATCCTCTATTCACTTTACAGATTTTTAAGTCCACAATATTTTACTATAATTTAGAATTCTATTTTACTTACTGGGTGTTATAATTTTATTATTAATTAATTTTATAAATTTTGAAATCTGTTTTAATAAATGCTTACCTAGGGCTAACGGTGTATATTTACTTGATTGATTTGATATAATAATATATTGCTAGTAATAAAATAATTATAAGAAAAATCAATTAAATTGATTAAATCCACTCACTGTGTTTAAAAAACAATTGATGCAGCTGAGTCACAAACTCTAGATGTCCACAGATCAATAATTGATTAACGCGACCCTGGTGACCCTACGTAACGTTATCAAATTGGGTAAAAAAAAAATCTTGTTGTCCTCATTTCATTAAAATGTAGTCCAGTATGTTCTCCAAGACATTAACAAAAATGTAAGGTACCTATCTATGTTTAGATTAATCATTTTCGATCTAGTAACATATTACTAATATAACGGAATCACTTGCAAGGGGACTGGGTGTTCCATATATTATATACTTAGAGCTAAATGATCTTTCATTCCACAGTAACTTCTATTGCTATTCATTCATCCCGGTTCAAAATACTGGTCCCATCCATATATTATGGGGTTCTGCACATAAAACTCTTTTCACAAAGTTATGGTGGAGGAGCTACAGTTTCAAGTCAGCTTTTGCGTTCATCTCTCATAAAAGACCTGTATGTTAGTTATATGATTATGATGTATTATTATTAAAAGTAAAGCTAGTGTGTTCTAAATGTCACGACTATTAAGTTAAAACTGAATCTTTAATACCATTAAAACAAAATTACCCTTTCGAATAAAATACATCAGTTAAGTCTTTATTCTACTTTAAAATATTTTGAATATCGCAATAAAAATGTTATTATTTAACGTTTTAAAAAGTACATTGAAATCGAATTGATCCCGAAATAAACATTAAAATTTTGATCATAAAATGTTAAAATGCTATAACCACCAAACTGAAAGCCACAACTATGCCTTTGACACAATAAGCCACGTTTCAAAATTTACACGATCAGTAATTTTAATATAAATTTAAATGCTGGTCTACATACAGAATAATTGTTTGTCTGAACGCATTTGACAGTTTTCATGTTTTAATGGAAATAGCGCAAGGCATGACTTTTATATAGAAAACAACGAAACAAAAACAAACCTTTAGGAATGATTAATAAACGGCATTTTTGGCAATTACATAAATCCCAATTGTGTTAAAATTAAAACGCAACCCAAAACATCTATTCTTGTTGCCAAGACTCGAATTAATATCTCCTCCTTCATAAATATCTCCTCTTTTAACTCATTGTTTTCGTGTAATAATTAAAAGTAAACGAAAATATCAAAAACAAATTCCATTAGCTCTTGCTTTAAGTGGTAATCTTCATCCTGTATAAATTATAATTTTAGAGTTTTAGGGAAATGTGGCGTTAAAGGAAATTTAAAAAATGTTTATTTGAAGGATTATGTTTCTTTACTTCTTATCGATCGTGTACAGTGTGTTAACGTGTCCATATTTTAAAAAGATGTAGAGAAATAATTTGAAAAAAATTTAAAAAATATTGGAAAAAGTTTCCTCAAACTTTTTTACTGAAACTGAAAACTAAAATTCATTATAAATCCACCAGACACAAACCGGTTTCGAACTCTTTATGTTCTCATCAGTGTGCCACAGGTAGCTGAAAAGACAAATAACAAAGGCAAACCAAACTAGTCTATGGCAGACCCAGCACAAGTAAGTAGTGAGGGATAAGTGCATCCCTCTGGTGGTCAGTTGCTACTACCAGTCGAGACATCGAAGATGTCTCTGTGACCGATAGCGGCTTGCCAAGCAAGCACCAAGAGCGGCGACCTCTAGCCCTGATGGACTAAAACGTGCATGATAAATAGGATTTATAGGAAACAACTACTGGACGGGCAAAGGCCCCTACTCCCATTGAATTATACCTATAAATCCAAATTGGTAGCCAAATTTGTTATTTGTCTTTTCTCCACCAGACACAAACCGGTTTCGAACTCTTTATGTTCTCATCAGTGTGCCACAGGTAGCTGAAAAGACAAATAACAAAGGCAAACCAAACTAGTCTATGGCAGACCCAGCACAAGTAAGTAGTGAGGGATAAGTGCATCCCTCTGGTGGTCAGTTGCTACTACCAGTCGAGACATCGAAGATGTCTCTGTGACCGATAGCGGCTTGCCAAGCAAGCACCAAGATTTATAGGTATAATTCAATGGGAGTAGGGGCCTTTGCCCGTCCAGTAGTTGTTTCCTATAAATCCTATTTATCATGCACGTTTTAGTCCATCAGGGCTAGAGGTCGCCGCTCTTGGTGCTTGCTTGGCAAGCCGCTATCGGTCACAGAGACATCTTCGATGTCTCGACTGGTAGTAGCAACTGACCACCAGAGGGATGCACTTATCCCTCACTACTTAAAATTCATTGCTTAATTAATAAACAACAAACATAACCCCATTTTTCCCAAATGGAACACCCTCTAGATTATGACTTCCAATTAGAATGTGTTTTATATTATTATTATTTAATATCCATCAACATTGCTTTTATTTTACCGTATATTCTCAAATGAATGAAAACTAAGAAAATAATATCTGTTAACATATTTGATGTTTACAAATAAAGTTATCTGGAAAAACTGTTTTATTGGTTCAATTGTATTTTGTATTTCCTGGAAGCAATAGGACTCCTATTTATATTTATTTAAAAAAGAATCACCTTAGGAAAATACTTCGATTACATTTTTTCACAAATATCAGCGTCATAAGTATTCCAGTATTCAAAGGCCTTTACAATATAATAGGATGACATATTTTTATATTTTTCAACCGTTTAAAATTCAGGGAAGACTGGAAGCCAAGATCGGTGAATATATTTGATATTTACAAATAAAATTACCTGGAAAAGTGATTTACTTTGTTTAGTTGTATAACGGCAAAAATCAATATATAATACTGTTTAACTAAGTTGGAAATGCAATAAAATCACACCTTGACAGTCGATATATTTTTAATAGACATTACTAATATACTACAACATTATTTTGTTACTATATCAACCGAACTAGTGAACCAAAGATTATAAAGACCAATATAATCTTATATATCAATATAATCTATGTTCAACACTCCCACTTATATAAGATTTCATTTTATTTCAAAACATTGACAAATTTAACTTAACAAGTAAGTTATCCAAAATTGTTTTTGTAAGTGCTTTTGTAAATAAATCTGCTAACTGATCACTTGAATTAACATAGCTTACTGAAATATTGCCTTTCTCACATTCATCGCGCACAAAATGTACTTTCACATCAATATGTTTGGTCCTGTTGTGAAGTTGTTGTGCCTGCGTCAATTTAATAGCTGATTGATTATCGACGCCAATTTTTACAGTTGAAATGTTGATACCAAGCTCTCTAAGAAAATGTTTTAACCACAGAGCTTCTTTAACACCAAGAGCCAATGCTAAATACTCCGCTTCAGTTGTAGATTGTGCAACTACGTTTTGCTTCTGAGACTTCCATGTAATAGGGCTGTTTGCAAGTATAAATACGTAGCCACTGGTAGATTTCCTAGTATCTATACAGCCAGCATAGTCTGAATCAGTATAGCCCGTAACTTCAATTTTTGTAGTTTTGGAATACAGAATTTTATACTGAATAGTATATTTTAAATAGCGGAAAATCCGTTTTACAGCTTGCCAATGTTCATCAGTCCATTTATTAAAGAATCGACTCACTTGATTCACTGCATATGTAATGTCTGGACGACTTGTTGTAGCCAGAAAAATTAGTGAACCAACCGCTTCACGATATGGTTGAGCTTGATTACAATTTAAGTTATTACCTGATGAGGATAAAGGAGCACTAGGTTCAGCAGGTATCTTCAACGGTTTAGCACTAGTCATATTAAATTTCTTAAGCAATTTTGTTATGTAGACCTGTTGATGAATAGCGATTGTCCCTGCACCCAGATCTTGTTCAATCTCAAGACCCACAAATTGTAATTTGTTATTGTTTAATTGCACAGTTATTTTAAACATTTGTTGCAAAGTGTCAATAAGTTCAGCAATAGCACCTTGAGATTTTGACATTAAAAGACCATCGTCCACGTAAATGGCTAAATAAATTTCAGCATTTGCCACACTGCCAACAAACACGCACTGGTCACTTTTTAATTGAATAAAGTCATATTTATTTAGAAATGAGACAAACTTTCGATTCCAACACCTAGGGGATTGTTTTAGTCCGTATAAACTTCTGTTTAGTTTACAAACTAGGTCCACCTTTTTCTCATTTTCAAATCCAACAGGCTGCTTCATGTACACACATTCCGTTAAATCACCGTACAAAAATGCAGTTTGTACATCGAAACTTGCAATTTTTAAGTCTTTTTCAGCTGCTAACGCTAATAAAATTCGAATCGAATCATACCGCACAACCGGTGCGAAAGTTTCTTCATAATCAACACCTCTTTCTTGCATAAAGCCGCGTGCAACAAGACGTGCTTTATAACGTAATGGATTACCTTTGATCGGTTTTAATGCGAAACACCCATTTATTGTCTATAAGTTTAGCATTTTCGGGTAATTTCACTAAGTCCCATGTATTATTGGTTTTAAGTGCGTCAATTTCTTCTTGCATTGCCAGATGCCACTCACGAGAATCTTCACACTTTATAGCGTCATCATAACAGATTGGTTCTGAAATTGTACAATAGTTTGCACTTGCACCATAAAAATCAGGTCTAGCCAATGTGTTTCTGTCACGTAACTGTCTTCCATTAATATTGTCATTTTCTGCGTCAAAATATTCATTATACTCAAAATCTGTATTACTGTTTGTTTGTTCAGTGCTGTTCTGTGGTGTTTCTGAACTCTCTTCATTTTCATTATCTTCTTCTTCTTGTATTTCTTCTTGAATGTTTCCTTCGTTATCACTTAAAATTTCAAATTCTAATGAAAATGTTTCCTTTCTAATATCTATCGTTTCATTTTCATTGAAATTAACATTACAGCTTACTTCGATTCTCCTCCTTTTTGAATTCCAAAGTCTATAATTTGATGAGTAACCATCATAACCAACGAACAATAATTTTTCGGATTTTGGATCGAATTTCTTGCGAAATTGTGGTGGAATTAATTTATAAGCTGTACTTCCAAAAATTCTGATGTGTTTTGTATCTGGTTTTCGTCCAAACCACTTCTCATATGGTGTCATATTCTCTACTTGACTCGAAGCTGTCCTATTTTGTATATATACAGCCGTGTTAACTGCTTCGGACCACAATTCTTGAGGCACATTTTTGTTAATCAGCATAGTTCTGGCACTTTCCACGATTGTCCTTAATTGTCTTTCACTTCGGCCATTTTGTTGAGGCGTATATGGTGCCGAACATTCATGTGATATTCCATTATTCTTTATGAAGTCCTCAAATTCTCTGTTAATATATTCACCTTTACCTTGGTCGCTTCTTAATATCTTAACTTTGTTACCTGTTTGATTTTCAACAAGGACTTTGTATTCTTTAAACTTGCTAAGAACATCTGACTTGTGCTTGAGAAAGTAAACAGTACAATAGCCACTTGAATCGTCTTTAAATATAACAAAAAATCTTGATCCACTTGGGGATGAAATATTTATCGGCCCGCACACATCCGTGTGAATCATTTCACCTGGCTTTTTTGTTTTGTCTCTAGCTAAGCTTTTATGTGGTATTCTTGCTTGTTTGCCCATCTGACACGACTCACAGAAGAAGTCTTCTTTATTGTCAATTTTGAGATTTTTGACTAAATCAGCCGTTTTCTTAATGGTGCTGCAATTGACATGTCCTAGGCGATCATGCCATAGTTTTAACGAATATTTATTAACCAAGTTACATTCTGGTGTAGGTTTTATCTCAAACTTCATGATCCATAAATTGTCTCTACGTGTTCCAACACATGATACTTTTCCATCGATATCACGGAATTCACATTTATTTTTATAGGAGTGATAAGTAAAATTTCTGTCAATCATAGCTCCCACTGAAAATAAACTGTGGCTAAGTTCTGGTATATAAAGAACGTTATTTATAGTTCTGTCATACCACTGACCTTTAACAAAAGCTTGTATTTCAATGGTACCTTTACCAGCTGCAGGAATTAACTTGTTATTCGCTATTCTAACGAACATAGGTTTACTTACAGATTCTAATTTTGTAAACCAACATTTTTCGCCAGTCATATGCATACTTGCACCTGAGTCACATATCCACTCATTTTTCTCTGCGTTGGAGTTGGATAGATACAGAGACGTAATGTCACAAATATACGCTGAATTGAAAACCTCTTCACCTCTTCTATCTTTAGACGAACCTTCTGATTTTCTTTCATTGTTCCTCAAATCTGCTATCCTTTTTCTGCACTCACGTACCCAATGACCTTTGCGTTTACAATAATTACAGCTGCTATTTTTCTTCAACTCTTTTATATTTTGTTTCTTAAAATTTGTAGCTTCTAATTTACTTTGTAAAGCCTGAACTTCTAAAGCAAGTCGAGACATTTCGGAGTCATCATTTGTCATTCTAGTCTCTTCTTTAAGTAATCTTGCTGTTAGATTTTCAAACGTTTGTTGATCACTAGACACAGAATCCCATGCTGTGCGAAAAGCATTGTATTTAGAGGGTAAACTGTTAATTATTTTGGAGCAAATTGCACTGTTGCTTATAGTTTCTTTTACATCTTTTAGCTGTCTAACTAATAATTCAATACTCGAGATGTGTTCTGAAATCTTTGAATTTTCGAGCATTCTATACTCGTAAAATCTTTGCCAAAGTAATTCCCTAGAAATCTCGGTTTTTTGTTCATGTATTGCGATTAACCTTGACCACATTTCTGCTGCATTTTCACAATTTATCAAATGTTGCATTTGATCCTGCGTTATGGTCGTCAACAAAATAACCTGGGCTCTTGAATTTCTTGTATCCCATGCTATCCACTCAGCACTACTTTGATCTGTAGGTTCACCTTCTGTTCCATTGACAACTGAAATTAGTTTCTCTGCTTTAAACAGAATAGTAACACTGAATTTCCATAGTTGAAAATTTGATCCGTCAAACTTAGGAATATTCCCAGAATCGAATTTAATCGCTGCACTTGACGCCATCATGAAAGTTTTGACACTTTGTTTTTATACGACTCGAACGTAATTGTAATTGAATAAATACTGCACGACTTGAACGTGACTTTTATATATCAACTGACAGGCTGCCCTTTTTAAAACAACGTCGTGTCTGGGCCCATAACCTGTTTAACTAAGTTGGAAATGCAATAAAATCACACCTTGACAGTCGATATATTTTTAATAGACATTACTAATATACTACAACATTATTTTGTTACTATATCAACCGAACTAGTGAACCAAAGATTATAAAGACCAATATAATCTTATATATCAATATAATCTATGTTCAACAAATACATACTGTGGAACTGTGGTACATCCCCCAGTTATGTTAAATATTATGTTTTATTTAAGGATGAGTAATAAAGTGGCCACTGCGTGTAAACACTGCCCTAAATGCATATACCTATGTATCGACAATGCTTTTTCTCTTCATTTGCCTCATGCTGGACCGTTTTCTTCATTCTATATAATAAAATACCGAGAATCAGTCAAGATTTCATGGAAACACAGTACTATTACAGTCGTCCTTAACGTCGTAAATGATGTAATAGAGGCTTTAGATAATGGCAATATTGCAGTTTTAACACTGATAAATTATATTCGTGTCTTTGACACAATTGCATCACCTGCTGGCTACAAAATTACAATATTATGGAATAGATAACAACGCTGTTTAATTTCATCGTATTTAACTATATTAAATATGAAAGCTACACACACATTTTATTAATATTACCTCAGGGGTTTACATTAATATACCGCAGGGGTTTATCTTAGGACCATTACTTTTATAGTATACGTTTTAGATTTTCAAAACCAATTTATTTTTTGTAACACTCATTAGTGCTGTTGATAACTCAATTGTTTAAAAGAACTAAAGTTACAGCTATTAAAAGATACGTGGAAAACATTAGCTGAGATATTTTTAAACTAATAGAAACCAAATTATATCATGTTCTAGAATAAACTCAGATAATCATTAGCACAATGAAAAACATAGCTGTTCATCATGGTACACTTCCGAAATTATCAACAATATGAAACTAATAGATTATTATTTTAGAGAAACAACTCAAAAAACTAAAACAAAAGGACACTAATTAAAACATAAATAAGAATAGCTTACAATGCTTATATTTAGTTGATATTCTGTTACAACCTATTCAAGTCGCTCCTGAAAATATGTTAAATCTAATAAAAACAATCTAGAAAATAATGTTATTTTCCATGTACCTCAGTCGATAGTTATGTAATGTTTTTTGTGACTATATCAGCTCAGAGTACACGTCTTCTGATTCACCAGTAATAACTGCGCCTAATTTTAATAATCATTCACCTACAAATATTGCTGTATATACTGAAAACGATATTTTAAATGCCATTAATAAATCAAAAAGTAAGATAACTGCTGGTCATGATCAAATTTCTAGCGAGCGATCGACGGGGCGCATTACACGAAGAATAGGTTGTCCACAGTTTGGTTTTAATTCTTATTTATTAAGAATTAGGTATTTAGAGGGATAATTGTCGAAAATACTTATTTTATATTTTTGACAGAAAAAAAAATGAAGTCATAGATCACATTGAATTAATTATTGAAGCGAGTTACCGTTAAATATATTGTAAGAAACCTCGAATATACTGATATGTAATTTTACGTATGTTTATTATAATGTAGTGGTCAAGAGCGTTCACATGGGACTTACAAAAAAACATTTATGTAAATCAATTATAATGACCATATAGGTACTAGTAAATAATATCACATGCGTACAAACCCTATTTTTTAAGACCGTTTAAGCAATGATAAAATAGATATAACTACAAAGACGTAGAACAACAATGTAATTAAAGCAAGACTAAAATTAGGTGGTGATATTATTTATTTCTTGTTATTGCGCTGCTGATAGTAGCGTAATAAAACAATGTTTACAGACAGTTATCAGATTAATTTTAACAGATTTTTATAATGGTAAATTTTAGAAATTTATAATAGTATATTTTTAAAAGATATTATTAAAGCCTTCTGATACGCCTATTCCTATTTTTTGCTAGAATTACAACGTCTGTGTAATTTATATTTGTCATTGATACAAGTACACAAAATATGTATGTACATGTATCAAGTTCATATAATATGGTCTTAATAGAAGAGAACATGATACCCATACCCAATATAATTGAGTCAAGTTGGTTTGATATGAAAAACAAACATAAACTTCATTTAGCTACACCTACACCTAAAGCCATTAGAACGTGTAAGCCAATCTACTTGAAAACGCTTCGAACTTTCATGTCAAACTATACATATCCATGACCTAAGGCGGATTACTTAACGTCCACAGATATTCCTTTACTCTGTTCAGGCGATCCTTTCCTTACGAAGTTCAGAATTAAAATTTAGTAGGTACTAAAGAAAATAAAAAATATGCTATTTATTTATTTAGTAATCAGATGATTTTGGCACAGTAGCTTATTTTTTCTTGTGGCATTTTTCTTATATTATCTTGTACCACCTTCCTAGAGCATAAACCATAATGATGTACGCATTATCGGTTAAACAATCGTATATTAATGATTTTGTTTAATTAATCAAACTATAAAACTTCATTATGAAATGGTCGATTTGAGCTGATAGCAAAATATGGTGAGCATATAGTTAGTATTGCCTATCTTCAAATTATTATTCCCAATATCTTAGAATTCGCTTACATTTTTTCTTCAGTCGAGATCATTAAAATTTATATTATTGGCGTTAAGGTTTCGTATATCATCTATTTAAGTTAAAATAACTCTCAAAAACTGTAGTCTTGATAATTCAACAGTTTCAAATAAGTTTTAAACGGTACAAGATATTCATGTCTCATCATTTCTGAGGTATATTGATGAATTTTTAAATATATAACAAAGCCATACTTGTACAGGTTTTTGTCTCTTTTTAACTTATTATAGCTAAGTTTACATATCATATTTGTGCAGTTAAACGACCATTGCAAGAGCCTCTTATTATTATATTAAGAATATTAGAACTCCGTTTTAGAAATTGCTGTTGTCTGCGATATTATTTTTTTATGGGTCCATTATTACCATACGTAATGACGATGAATTATAAATTTCGGCCAGGTTGCTTAGATTATTAATAATAATAATAATAATAATAATAATAATAATAAACGTCTTTATTGATGGGCGAAGTTTAGTACAAAATACTATTCTTACACTTACCCAAACGATTACGATTACATTTTATTTTTCGGTAGTAGTCAGTTGCATATCGATATCATTTAAATACTTTTACTACTTTTTCGTTTTTACTCGTCCAACTGCGACACTTCACTATTAACCCAGCCACAGGATATTAACTACATGCTGATGGAGCATCAACAAAGTAGTCATGAAGTAATCTAGATAATGCACTCCTCCTTTCCTTCATTTCAATGAGATAATGAAAACGTAATTTTTCTTCGCATGAAATATACCTAATTCGATTCTCTAGTAAAACTAAAAATAATATAAATTTAATAAAGTAATGTTTAACTTTAGGTCAAAAACATATGTTTAGAAAGTAGGGAAATGAAATTACCGTAAAATATGCCTAAAATTGCAGTTGGTTGTCATTACGAAGTTAAAGTTCTAACTTAAATCTAACTAAGAAAACAAGACAAGGCTCAGGTTATATTTACGTTAGAAATTGGTAGAATTTCCCTACTTCAATTAAGATAGCAATCTTAAAGTTATTAATTTGAGGTAATATTTTCTTATATTGATAGACTTCAAGTGGCAATTTAACTTTAATAGTAACGGAACTGTTTCTTGTAAATTAGAACATAGTAAATGTGATTTTTCAGCCATCTCATTTATATTCCCTAAAAACTGCTTACAAAATTATTAATAAGTTCATTTGTGTTTAAATTCTACATCGACTAACTCGGATTACTGTGGCTCTAAACTGGTAAAATTAACTAATTGTGTAGCTTAGAAAAGTATCGCAAAATTGGATCTTTGTGGCTAAAAAATAAAGTATTTAAATATTACTTGTCTTGTCTGGTTTCGTGCAACGTCTATATATCTTTCACCCCCATACCTCTTGGAAAAGACATAATTTTACAATTTTCATCGATTGGAACACAATAAAGTTGTAAATTATTTCTGCACCGTTTTCATTGAGCTATATATTTACTAGATCTTTTACAACAGACTTAAAGACGAACAAAAAATATGCCCCCCACCTGTATACTTATTCAGTAAACATTTACATTATTGAATACTTGTCTGTGTGATTTATGTATTTATTTTATAACAAATCCTTCACCGCTCTTACAGCAAGGTTCAAATTATATATAGCACTGTTGAAGTGACACATTCTTCTACAAGACCTGTTTAATTTGTAATAATATCTTCATAAAAAGTGTGTACAGATTTAGGATTGAGTGAAGTGCCAAAGTTAGATTTCTGTTCTGTTACCTCTGTTCACGTTAGACCTATATGGTTAGACCTTAACAGCATAGTGTACATATTCTACGCTGAGGTTTCTGAGGTATTGATATTTAAACTTTTATTTTTTTATTTTGAAAAGAAAATATTTTTAATATTAAATGTATTTTATTTTTAGGTTAGCAACAAATTAAAATTATTTCAACATGTGTTCAAAATGCATCCAATTGGTTACTTGACAATAACCTAAACGATTGATAAATTCTTCTTAATTTTGTCTAATCGTTTCTGTTGTAATTAGCTAGTTCTATGCGAATAAACGTTAATAACTTAGAAACGATTGTTTTTAGGTACCTATAGGGTGTAATACAGAAAATGTTTAGAATTTTACAAGGAATTCGAAATTGCAAAAAAAATTGGAGGTTACCATTTGAAAAGTCAAAGTTTATGACAGCCTAGTTTTTTTTGAACACCTTGTAGAATCAAAAATATTTTTAAAATAGGCCTAATATAAATCAAAATTGACTTGTTCGAGCGACTTTTCCAAAACTTGAGCGTTTTGAAGATATTGAATTTGTTCCTTACTTTTCGATCTCACTGCATAAAAAATACCACTAAAAATTCTCACGTTCATGAAACTCTGTCGTAAAGGATTAATTAGAAAAATAGAAAAGCAAAAGCAAATGACAATAAAAACCAGTATTTAACGATTTTTAAATAACTGTTCGGTGAGATTTTTAAAAATTTAAATAGTCGTACCTCAATTATATAAAACTTTGACTTGAGATCAATACTGTATACGTATAGTTTTCGGTATCAAAGCACCGAATATTTAACTCGACGTGAATTATATACCACATACCCTGAACCATCCTAGAGACAACTTCTTAGTCTTCTGGCCGGAGACTAAACTCTGTATTTTACGATATTGAACAATTCGGAATTTTAGAAATAAAAATAGAATTCATCGATAAAGTAATTTAACTCGTGCATTATGATCATGTTCAAATCATACGGTTATTGAAATGTTCATAATTGGTGTTCCGATATTGAAAAGTGCATGTCAGTCACCTAAAAATGTATTACAAATCATTACAATATTTAAATCTAAAAGTTACGTAAATTTATTGTAAGGGCAATAGGTACATTTTAAAGGAAATGCATATTTTAAGCCACAACCAAAGAACTTTTTTGAAATTTTACCGGTCAGTCACGATAATTTGAGAAACATTTATGATATTTGATAGATCTCTCACTGATCTAAGACATACCACGTAGAAGTGTTTTCAATATCATTTTATAAAAAACTAAAAATATTTTAATATTTGATCACCTAATGAAAGAAATTTTATCCATCAAGCTGCACTTCCTAAATATGTTGATAACAATTGAACGAATATTAGACCATTAGCCATTAGTTAATATATATTTTATTCATTGATGGAAAAATAGACTTGCTTTATGAATTTATTAATTTAAATGATTTCTATTTATACGCAGAACAAAAAAGAATAAATAAAAGCAAAACGGTGATTAATGGTCTACATTCCCAACGCCGGCCGTTGAAACCGTCGTTTTTGTGCGAGCAACTCTCATATTTTATTCAAAAATATTTCCAATAAGGTACCACACTGTAATTTTTCAACTTTCAGTTGTTTGGAAATTAAAGAAAGTCAGTCCCCTAAATTGTCCGTGTTCCTTTATCCATGTATCAAATATTTGCTGTAACAGCCAGTAATACAGTTTTTAGTGGTTTATTTTGAGTTTGTTGATATCATAATTTTCTTACGCGTTTTAATTTACAGTTTTTAATCCATTGTGGAATTTAATATTCCATGCAAAGCAGTTCGTAATCTAGATTAGGTTTTAGGAGCTTGTGCGCTTAAGCAACAGAGTTTTTTGTCCAACAGCCTTAAAATAGTTACCATTATTTAAAAAAACTGATGCGAGCAGTTTTTGAAGATTATAACTATTTAAAAAAAAAGAATTCATGGGATTCTAATATAAATGTAAGTTACATGGTTTACATGAATAAAACGGTTTGTCGGGTCTACGACAGACTGTAACTTAACGCATTAGTTAAATATTATATGCAGTCGTATTTCTGTATGCTTAGTCAGAACTTTAGGTATTACTCTATATGTACTTGCGGTATAAAGAGCTTACCTAATACATAAGCTTTACATTGCTCCACTTCTGAGACTACTCATGGCGGATCTGTAATAAAAGAAATGTTACAATACATGTAATACTTAAATTGGACAATATACAGAGTTTCTTATAGAATCACATTAATTTTTATGAATTAGGGTCATATTGAAACTGTAAATCTATGTACAGGGTGATTCTAAAATGTATGGCCAAATTGATACAGCGTCATCAGGAGACCAAAATAGGTTGATTCAACCCAATTTACATATATACAAAAATGCACCCCTAAGAAGTTACAGCCCTTTAAATTTCAAATAAAAAAAACTTAATTATTGATTATTCCCAAATGGCTGTAGATATCTTTTTATAATTCAGTGTACATTCATTACCAATAAACGCGAATGTTTTGAGATTAACAGCAATAAAATACATTAAAGGGATGGGGTAATTTAGGGGCAGTCATCCTTTATTTCACACCCTTATTTTTCTGTGCGTTAACGTATAGTCGATTTTCCAGTATCATTTGATAGATAATTTAATTTGAAAACTTTTTTCTATCTTTTATTTTTTTTGATAATATCAATAGTTTGCAAATTAAACAAGAATAATGAAGAAGATGCATCGAACTATTTTTAACCTCAGTAGCAAATATGTAATATTATTATTTAATGTGCAAGTAGGCTGGTTAACCCTTTAATGTATTTTATTGCTGTTAATCTCAAAACATTGGCGTTTATTGGTAATGAATGTACACTGAATTAGAAAAAGATATCTACAGCCATTTGGGAATAATCAATAATTAAAGTTTTTTTTATTTGAAATTTAAAGGGCTGTAACTTCTTAGGGGTGCATTTTTGTATATAGGTAAATTGGGTTGAATCAACCTATTTTGGTCTCCTGATGACGCTGTATCAATTTGGCCATACATTTTAGAATCACCCTGTATAGTGTAACTCGTCTAATATTTCGAAACCGCTATTATCATCTTCATATAATATTTAGAAAATGACTAAATATTAAAAAGTAGTTCGCTGTTAAAATTCAGAAGAGAAAATTCTTTTTTATCATCGCATATAAACTCAAAAATGGCAACGTGAAATATGAATCAACTTTTTCGTAATAGCTTCCTCCTGAATTTATATACCTGCTTAAACTTTTTGTAAAAGTTTAAGCTTTGCTTCACCAAATTAATATACTCATAAAATTTCTAGTAAAGTCTGTCAAATAAATATAAATTAGTGGTCTACTGTGTGTAATTAGCTAAGTTAAGCCCATATAATATGTCAAATAACAGACAGGGGCTTCATAACCCACTAATAGTTTGTGCAGTCGGGCGAATATGCCGGCGGCGGCTTTGGTGGAAGAAGTGTGGTATTTGCGGATAAACACTAGGATACATTAACTCCCAAAAGATTTATTTCTGCTTGATGTTTTATTCGAGGGTTTATATTAGTAGATAAATTAACATATTATTTAGACAACAAGGTTCTTCAAAAGCGGATGGTGAAGGAAATAATATTTTGATGGACATTTTTTATTCACTACAACAAACAAAAATATATGTCCTATACATCAAATTATGATGAAATGACTGAATAACCACCAAACAATTTATTTCAAATGTCAAACCTACCCTACATAATCAAGAATAATAAATTCGAAATTTACATAAGTTCTATGGACCAAATACATCAGCTCCGGTGCATGTTCCGAGTATGGTACCCAAACTATCGGTTATGATAATCATCCTAGGTATACTCGTAGGAACTAATAGCAGACAATATCTAGAAAAGTGTCATCCTAATAGGGTACATTAATTTACTTTCTTCACCATTTCTCAATTTGCAGGTAATAATAAAATATCTAATCTTGTAAGGTGTGTGAAGAGGTAACGCAGTCTATCTAAGGTTTGGGAGCCAGAGTGAGACGTCCAGCATTGAAAAATCAAAAGAAAAATGCTATAACATAAACACGAACATTATTGTTAACTGTAAAATTGCGAAGCATAATCCGATACTATTAGATTTGTCAACAGTGAAAAATACCTATTTCGGTAAAGATTTATAAATTATAACCGCATTATTTACAACAACGAACGAAATCTTAATTTGATATTGTGAGTATCTCACATATCTGATAATAATAAATAAATAATAAATACACCACATGTAATTACGACCCCCTTTATCCCAGAAGGCTGAGCCTTGTGCGGGAGGGGGCTACACATTTAAAGACAAGGGACACACATCCAATATCCGTGTATAATGGAAAAATCCCTCTCACAGTATTTTCCATTGCCACGACCGGGATTCGAACCCGGGACTTTTGGGTGAGAGGCAGGTACTCTACCATCTCGACCATCAGTCATAGGATAATAGGAAGTAATATACATAATGGTCTATACTTACGTATACTTTTTAGACGGAAAACTCGTGAGCCAGTTCTTTAATTTTTAAGTGCAAAGAAAAACACTTTTTGGGTCTCCTATTGGGAGAACAACCCTGTATAGCGAAACAGTTGAAGATACGGAATGTCCGGGGTCGTAAGCTGGAGGTCTATCTAATGGACTTCGACCACTGCTCAAACGGGTTAATCACAAATAAATGACAGAAATAATAACTCGTGAATGTTACCTCTTTAAACCAACGTATTTATTTAGCAACGTAAATGAACAAATCAATTAACTCTAATATCTCAGCGACTGTATAGTCGAGTATGTACAAATTTTAAAACAATAAGAAACAAGCAAGCTGGCAACCAAGAATCTTTACGCGGGTATACGATTTTATTTCGGAATTTTGGATAACCGGGCTTGAAATTATTGCGTACGTCAAGCAAACGGAAATCTCCAACAGGATGTATTATGAACGGCGGGCAATCGGTTAGCTATAGATATTGTAGTCTATACTGGATGTTTAAAATACGGTGAACTACTGCCACAAACGGAGAGCTATTTATGAATGACTATTTTAATTAACGTAGGTTTTCCGGTCACCTTTATGCATTGAAGCTTTGTAGATGGCCCAAGTGAACAGATCTAACCAGACGATGCATACGATGACTATTTGGATTAACGTAGGTTTTCCGGTAACCTTTATGCATTGAGGCTTTATAGATGGCCCAAGTGAACAGATCTAACCAGCCGATGTATATATTAGAAAACAAAAGACCAACGAGGTATTAATAATTGGCTCTAGTTTGATTTAGTAGTATATTACAACGATACTCACGGACAATAAGATCTCGGAATATCTATACTTAACTGAAGGCAGTACCTACGGATTGTAGCGGATCACGGTGAATTCTTACCAGTATAATACTCAACTAAATGGATTAATATATTAATTTTACTCGGAGCGGCGGCGGTTACGCTGAATACTTCGGATTGATCTGGAACTGCTGACTGTAGATCGGATCTGATGCGGCGGATTGTCTCGGACTGAACCTGGACTGCTGCTGACTTTCTCGGACTGACCCGGAGTGAATGCTCCTCTGCCATTTTGTTGCTTTTATGACGTATCTAGATGGTGTATTAAAGGGACGGTCACCGACTTGAAACGAAGAACTTACAACGTTACTTCCTGAGTTCGAGCAGATTATGTAATTAGCAAGATAGCCTCAGAACATCAATAACCGGAAATGCGTTACTTGGAATTTCTAGACTATGTTGCAAAAAGAAACGGATTAAAACGGACACGGATTAATATTTTAACGGGTTTTAGTAACTAATGATTTTTGTTTCCGACTCGGTCATTATCTATAATAATTCTCGGATTTTACTTATACGGGGGATTGTCGAAAATTAATCAATTAATTACTTGACTGCTTGTTTACCAGCGGGCTTTTCACAACTCATTACTAACTAAACTAAAAAACGACGACAGGGTGTACCCATAAGTAACGGTAATATTTAAAGCAAAAACGGACATTCCTTGATTGGGAAAAAATCACTTCGTTACATATAATATAGATAATATAAAAAATATAAGTATGTATATAAAGATAGTTTGGACACTAGGTCAACTTTAAGAAAAATTTTTCCCCAAAAACATAAAAGTAAAGTTTATAGACAATGTAATTAAACTATATTTGAGGAATTCGTGCACTAATATCCTTACTTATTACTATGTGCTTCATCTGGTTTATATATCCTCTTGCAAAATCCAAGAATTATGTCCAATTAGTACATATTTGCTGAGCCGTGTAAATGCAGACTATGTTAACTATTTGTTTCATTTATCATTGTGGGGATACTGAATAATGGTTCATTTATTGTTTCAGTGCACTTTATTTTTAAATGAAACAGTGATACACGTGCATCCCATTATTATCTTAAATACTAAACGCAACCATGTTCAATTAAATTAATAACGCACACTGGATAGCTGTAGTGGAATGTTTATTTAATATTGTTTTACTAAGGTTATATAAATATATTTACAATGTTCATATTCCATTCTATTTTGTATTTAGCAGCTGCTTCCTAAATGTTTTAATTAAAATACTCTGCAATCAAAAGAAAAACCACCTCTATTTCGGAATATCTTAAATTTTTTTCTTAACCGCTTCTCAAGCTCGAGAACTAATTCCCGGAAAATCCTAGAATATTGTGTAAGAAAGACCTATAGTGTATGGTCGAGTCCGAACCACATCTAGGGGATCGATAGTTTCCTCTATCATTTCTCAATTTTCTCCATTCCTCCAAAGTTCAGCGTCATATTATCATCTACATCATAATTCTTATATTTCTTAAATTAATAGTTATTATATAATCGCTGAATAAAAACTTAAAGAAATAACGTCTAATGAAGTGTTTTTGTTATGTTATTTCACTGTTAACTGTTTTTAAGTAGAGGTTTCTTTAAAATAATTAATATTAGGTACAAGACCCTAAAAAATAAACAGAAAATGACAAAATGTTATTAGAAATTGTATGAACCATCATCATTTTACAATGGGTTATTTCACAATTTATATTTATGTTAAATGTACAATCAGGAACACTTAAAAATACTGTATATTTGGAAAAAAGGTATTTTTTTTGCGCCTACGTATTTTTAAACTCGGTTTGTAATTTGAAAATATTAAGTTCCCGCCAACAGCCGTGACGTCAATGTTTACGCATGCGCAGTATAGCGTAGATGAAATATCTCAAGAAAACTAACCTCACATTTTTCACTCTCTTAAACTCGACACTGAAATAGTCCATATTTTTCGCAAAGAATTCCTGAATCATAACGTAGTTCACTTCAGGTAAATTTTCACTGCTAGCTTTAACGAAATTAGGCTCCATAATAGTAAAAAATGATCAACTAACACAAACTAAAGCAAACTGTCAAAAGTGTCAAATGGTACTGGACTCTTAACAAAAACAAATCTTCCTAGATTTAGTTCTAAACCGTGACGTCAGAAGTTAATAAAATTTGAAATTATTGACGATACTTTTTATTGATTTATGAATAATTAACAAATAATAAAGACATGGTATTTACCAATACATTATTCTTGCATATTCTACTATCCAAATTGATAGGTATTTTTAAGTTTTTCTTTAACATGAAATAACCCTATTTTACCGGACATTTTAATAAATAAAATAATGTGATGCCCAATTGTTTACGTATAACTTTTTTTTGGTTTTGGTTTTGGTTTTGGTTCATATACAATATTCGAGACAAAATTAATATAGATGCACAGAATTTGTATTTACAAAATAAGATTTACTGTAATTTAAGTCTTAATGGTTTGGTAGTATCGTAGAGATACATGCTTTTATTAAGGCGGTTCGAATTTAAATCTAGACGGAAAAAAGGTGATGAGGTACCAGAGTAGAGGACCCGCCCGCATCACCATATTTGGAAAAAGATGTAGAATTGTAAATTCCAAATGCCTGCGGTGTGAGCGCGTTATAGGTCATTATCGGGTATCGATAATCGACCCTAGTGGTGGAATTGATCAACTATAACCAAGTATTATAATTAAAAAAATAAAACCAATATTTGTGGAGAAGACCAGATTAATGTTTATTAAAAACAATCAATTCAGTTATCACTGTTATGAGTAAAGTTAAGAATAACACCTCTTTTCAATGAATAAACTTAATATCTTTACACAATCTGTTAATTCTGCAAGTCAAGTTCTCTAGTATTTCGTATGTGTCATTAAAAAAACTTGCTTTATAAATCGTCGTGGAGCAAAATGAAAAAAGTGATGCTGTTTACACCGACCGTGCGAAGAGTCTTAATTCAGTTAACTTATTATATTTTAGTTACAATGTTACCAGATACACTATATTGGATTAAAACAAAGATTTATGTACTCTTTTACAGCAGAAAATGTATATTTTTCTTTACTACTTTAATTTATTTTAGGAATTACCTTGCCAACTTGCATTATAAAACTTTTTTAATTCCTCTATAACCACACTGTTTGAAAAATGTAATACTAATAAACCTCAACTAACTTATGCCGAAGCTTTAAAAAGAATTAAAGTTACATGATAAATGGCAAAGTACGATTTTATTTGTTATTACAATAATCCACAGCGAATTTTAACATATTTTTATTTAAGTTAATGAACAGAATTTTGATGAAATTCAGAGTAATTTTTGACAACGCTCTGCTTCCTATTTTCGTTGAAAAAGTAATAAATTTCATATATAACTTTATTTAATTGGCTGCATTTGTTGCTAGAAAAAGTAATCTTTAATTTTTTTGAAAGCCATATATTTGTCAGCATAAGTGAAAATTGTTTTAAAACTATACGGTGAATTCATATTTACATAAATGATAAATGTTCTATTTTGTTTTCAGATAATTTGGAATGAGCTGCACATTGGACAACAGTAATTAATTAATATTCGGTGAGTAGGAAACCTACATTATTTGCAGTAGACTATAATTAATGCACTTGTATCAAATGGGTTTGATTTTAATATTACTGTCATAAATTTATCATGCTCTCTAATAATTAATACGCAATAATTACATATTCTACAGAAGTTATGGATAATATCTAGAGTTGTAGTAGAGTTTAAAAACATTTTATTTAATAAATAGAATTTTGAGCTGAGTAAAAAAAATAATTACTTTCTTCTACTAGTATTAGCTTTTGCATTATCTGTGATCTTTTAGCCAAAAATTCAACAGGGGCAATTCTCTGTTATGGGCAGTAGGACACGTTCATCATTCTTTTCACATTGTCGATAATGAAGGAAATGCCGCCTATTGATCCGTTTATTGGTGATTCTGATTCTAGCAATATGAGTTCTTCGCGTAATAACGAAATCGTTTTCATAAGTGTCTCATCCATGGAACTATAACACCTTTGAAAACGAACTTCTTCTCTTGTTAAGAGAATTAACATTCCTACAACATTTCTGCCAACGTACACTGTTAGATTACTTGAAAATCTTTCTAATTGATTATTTGAATTTAGAAGTACCCATTGTGTAGCTTTGTAGCTATATTTAGCCTTAGCCATGAGCTGCTTTGATTACCTACAATTCAGATTTGGCTTTGTAGATATAAAATAAAATAAATACACCACATGTAATTACGACCCCCTTTATCCCAGAAGGCTGAGCCTTGTGCGGGAGGGGGCTACACATTTAAAGACAAGGGACACACATCCAATATCCGTGTATAATGGAAAAATCCCTCTCACAGTATTTTCCATTGCCACGACCGGGATTCGAACCCGGGACTTTTGGGTGAGAGGCAGATACTCTACCATCTCGACCATCAGTCATAGATGTTGTATTAAATGTACAGAATTTAAGTATATTAATAATTGGATTAATATTTTACCTTTAATATATTTTCATCTACAAAGTGTATAAAGCGGAAGTAATTAAAAATCAGTGAAATCAATGATTAAAAGATTATTGCAAATACGCCTGTAGCAAATATGAAAATGAGGTTTAAAATAATGTTTATTAACTCCTTGAATTATGGTTTTAGATTGTTATCTTCCTGCTATTTTAGAGTTATATTGAATATACTAATTTCAGTGCACTCGAAATTCTATACATTTCAAATTACGTTCAGGGTTTCTATATAAGTATTATACATTTGACTATCGGACAATATTATAAAGAAATATGTTGTGAGTTCTGGACCAAGAATCATCTTGATATCTACCTGGAAACAGTTTGATATTTTTCTCCACATTTATTTTCAGAAAGTGGCTAATATCTCCTGAAAACACTACATTTTGAGATTGAGTGATAATTTCGTTATTATTTTTAATATACATCAATAAAAATACTGTTATGTGGAAATTGTCGTTTTTCATTTCACGCTTAAATTGCGTACACACAATCTGATATATACTAACGATTATTAATTAAATCACGTGCATCATACGACTCACGTAACCTTAAATTTTCATTTATTGTTAAATTTCCATTTAATTCACTAATGAAATTTATGAAGGAAGTAAATTTACAAATTACAAAAATAATTCCAACGATAACAAAAAATGAGACCACCAGAATCTGCACCACCCATTGGTCTTAAAAGGTTGTTAGAAGATTCAAACTAGCTAACAGACAGCAAGCGGATGTTCTTTACTTACTCACCATTCCGTCAACCAATTTTTTAAAATTATAATTACTACCGACTTTCGTATTTTTTCAATGAACACAAGTTTCAGTTTCTTCATTTTTTCTTCGAGGGTCCTGAAAAATTATTTTTTATTGTAACCCTAACCATTTTATGAAGGTCAGGAATTTGTACAATCGAGGGAACTTTTTTTTAAAATGGGTAAACCTTATTAAATAAACAATTTCCATCGAAGAATCAAACAGAGAAATTCACAACTGATTCTCATATAAATCTTGATATATTGTTTCTATAATATATCTTGAAGTAGGTACATAATTAAAAGGAACCGTATTTGTTGAAATGGTAAGTGGAGATGTTACATAAACTTCTCATTTTTCCATACATCATTTCTACCTAAAGGTAATTAATGTAACGTTCACCAAAATGTAGATTTAATTGAAATGAGACTAGGAACAAAAAAACCCCTGTGCTGAGTAATTTAAACGTCTCGCACTAGAGCCTCATCGTTATAGAATTGACAAAAACTGTACTTCAATAATATCAAAGTGCATTACAAAACCAATTCGGACATGAAACTGTAGATGGTATAAGTTAAAGAGTGAGGAAATATATGCTGTGTTTAACAAATGTTGTCACAAATAGTGAACCAAAAGGATATAATAAATGTTTCGCCTACGAGTATACGACAAAATTTTAAGGAGTAGGCATATACCGGGTGTAAACGAATAGTGGGCCACCCCTGTAACTTCCTCGTTTTTAGAGATATCGGGATAAAATTTTGTATAGTGAAATTAAGATTTCCAACTTTTTGAGACCTATCCACCATATTTGTCATTTCCGGTTTCACCGGAAATGCCCCCAATAGTCTTTTCTAAATGAACCACCCTGTATGTTTTTACATTTTTGAAATAAAGATCAAATTTTGGTTACATTTATACTATAGCTTCGAAGTTAATTGGTGTACGCTGACGAAAAATACAGTATTGTCAATGTTCTGTTTTCAGTACTTCTTTATAATCATCATGATGCTGCTGTGAATTGCTTCATTTGCCCCCCGTGTTAATGATATGTAATGACAAGTTCCAAAAGAGCTAAAACGATATAACTTCAACCGTTGATATTGTCTAAAAGTTATTTTTTTCTGTTCTTATTTGGGATTTACTACCACACTTCTGAACATTTCCCAGACAATCCAAAAAATATCTGAATTTAAAAAAAATAACCTTTACGTATAATTCTTTCACTCAATACTTAAACCACCTTTAATAAGGCAGTTACACATTTCTTTCATATTCCACGCAACCACATATCCTTAAGATTTGCATGCGGATTCACCTTCGAGTCAAAACCTCTGGAGACACATACGTGTGAGTGTGTAAACCTAGCTTACTTAGTTAATTTAACAGAAAATTCATATTTTTGGTGCTCTGCTTGTATCTTATCTTTTATAAATACTCTAAAACATGAAAAAATGCACAGAGAAAAACGACATCATTTATTCTTGCAGAATGTATTGATCTATGTATCGTAAAAGTGATTTTCTTGAGAAAATTAGGTCCAAAGAATTTTATTGTACGTACAAAATCCGTAACGGTTAAAGATAAATATTGGGTGATACATTATTGTGAATAAGTGTTACTTTTTAAATTTCATTGAAGCTCTAAATGTAAACTTTTTCGGTAATGTTTAAATATTGATCTCAAGACTAATTAAGAAAAGAAACACAAAAATAAGAAAAATGTTATTAACAAATATAACACAATTCTCAGAGTCGCATATTTTTGTGATTTCTTTGATACCACTTGATATAAGTATTCGAATTTATATAAGATATTTTTGGATATTTTCAGTTCTTGCAAAACTCAAATTACAGGCGTATCAAACTCGGCACATTTGTTTAATGAAACCGCAAACTGACAAGCGAATCTACTAAATTTTCAATAAAATTCATGAAATTGATTATTTTTTCGATTGATACCTAGGTAATAAGAAAAATCTTTTTCTACCAAAATTGGAAAAAGTTTTGTATGAAACCCGTTAGAAAATTCAATTTTGTGTAAATTTTGTAAACACACTATGCTCGTTACACAACATGAAGCATTTCCTAACTGGTTAAATAAATAGCATTACTGTGCTTACAAAGTTAAACTGAAACTGCAAACATGTCTTGTGCTTAACTGAATATTATGGTACATTTCGTGTGTCGTCCTTGTAAACATGTAAACCCGTAAGTACAACTTACGCGTGTGTAGGACAATTTATGAATCGATTGTTTAATGAATGTACCGCCATATAGCACTAAAATTTAGATAATATTTTATGCCTGTCAGCAATGCCATAATCTACTAAAAATAATAAATATCGTTTAAACAAGACCGAATGGATGTTGAGCATTTCTTTAATATATTGCCATAAATTTTAGGTAACATAGTCATAACTATTTAGTGCCTACAATTAAATGCCAATTATTATTATTATTATTATTATTATTATTATTATTATTATTATATTCTAAACATAGAAACGAACCTCTAAGTATACATTCATTTATTAAAAAAAAAATACAATAGGTATATTAAATATTTCGTGGCAATTTCAATATGCCGTGCATTTCTAATATCCTAAAGCAAATAAAACTTCTGTCATGTAGATATATGAAATGCTCAAAAAGAGCCAATGGAGAAGAAAAGCAATATCTATCGACAGCGATGATAGTTGAGATGGGCTTAATATCCGTTACAATCTACTTTCCGATCTGGGATCTCATCGATGTGCCTGCTCTTCTCAAGATGCTATGCTGTCTCAGATGAAATCTCATTTATCACCCCCTTTTATTAGGTCAGGTGTTAAATCCAGACTTCTACAAAAAAATTGGCGGACCTAAAAGCTACTTCTAAGTACCTAGATACCTTGGGTATTAACAATTAATTAATAAAAATCTTAAAAGAGATGTACAGTACAGGGTGTTTTGAAAACTAGCGTTTTTCTTTAAAGTCTGGATTTAACGTAATGATATTTTTTTAATGTATATTCGCCCACTCTAACAATTCGATAAATATTCGCGATCTGAACATTACGTTATATGAGAACACTGATTCAGTTACGTTGATTAAAGTTGTGATGTGAAATGTAGTTGTTTAGTAAGTAATACAAATATTTCATCCCATCTTGTAAACTCATTTGGATATCTGAATATGTGACTTTTACCTGCTTCTTGATTTTGAATATTTTCATTCTTATTGCGTCTTATGTTATATACTTTGGTGAACCTGAAAAAGATTTCTTAATATTAAACCACTTTCAACGTTTTCTACTCTTTTCAGTCTTGTTACGCTTCTTCCTACTTAGCACATGTGCAATAGGGTGGGGCCGAATTTTAGTAATTTTTTGAATTTTGATTTAGAATAGTCGGGAAAAGTTTCCTTTTAGTACCTAGCACAATAAACGAGACTTTTCCCTACTATTCCAAATCGAAATTTCTAAATTGCTAAAATTCGGCCCACCCTAATGTGCAACCGCACTAATGTGTTTGAACGGTTAGTGAGACATTTTTACCACTCCATTTTTTTTTCAGTCGTTTTTTCCACTCCATTTTTTCCATAGGCCACTTTTCTCACTGATTCTTTTTCCCACTGACCTTTTTTTCCATAGGATACTTTTCTCATTGCTTCTTTTTCTCACTGGCCTTTTTTTCCATAGGCCACTTTCCCATTGATTCTTTTTCCCACTAAAATTTCCCACAAAAATTTTCAATAAAAAAAAATGTATTCGTAAATGTATTAAGATATTTTAGATCTTGGTACATACTATCAAAAACATTCTATGTCTCCAAAATCGTGAATTAAAACGAGACGCTGTTGCCCACGTTGTGAAGATACTCTGCAATCCTGCCTTCTTTTTTTTTCTTCGTATGAGCGGACAATATGGACTTCTGTTTCGACCATTTTACTTCGTTGAATTATACGTTTGACAGAAAACAAATGTCAATGAATTGTCAATAAATAAAAATATAGTGGAAAAATAAACTATGGGAGAAAATGATGGACAGTGGAAAAAATGGAGTGACAAAAGTGTCGTACAATCGTAAAATAAACTATGAGAAAAAATGACTTATGGAAAAACGAGTGGAAAAATAAACTATGGGAAAAAATGACATATGAAAAAAAAACTATGGGAAAAAATGACATATGAAAGAAAAACTATGAGAAAAAATGTCCAGTGGAAAAAAAACTATGGGAAAAAATGTCCAGTGGAAAAAAAAACTATGGGAAAAAATGGCCAGTGGAAAAAATGGAATGGTAAAGGTGTCGTACAATCGTTTAAACAATGCAGTAGTACTCCTTAAAAAATCAAAGGATCATATAATTTGACATCATATTAACGATTACCTTTTTATTTTACCTTAAAAATGTTTTCTTAACCGCCTCTCAAGTTACCGAAGTAACCCCCGGAAAATCCTAGGATTTTGTGTTAGGTAAAGAGAGACGAGGCCCTACAGTTTATTGTGGAGTCCGAACCACATCTAGGGCTTCGATAATTATCTATCCATCTAAAGTCCGAAGCAAATCAGAAATAAATTTTTAACTTGCCCCAGGATGGATTCGAACCATCGGTCTTTGCAACCGAGTAAGTACGCATCAACGCATTTACCCACGCGGCTACCGTCCCTCAAAACTAAATATCTGAAAAATAATATATTCCGAATAAATCTCATAAAAAGTCTGGCTGATTGGTATACCGCCAAAGCCATCTTACCGAATACAACCAACCAACCTAAACTTCATAACACCAACGTTTTTACAAACCGTACTAGTACTTGTATTTACTTCTGCCTCTCAAGTCACCGAAGTGACCCCTGGAAAATTCTAGATTTTTTGTGTTAGTAAAAGAGAGATGAAGCCCTACAGTTTATTATGGAGTCCGAACCACATCGACCATTTCCCCCCCATCTTCTTTCCGAAAAGAACATCACAAATAATTGTTTAATTTGCCTTATGATGGATTCAAACCATTGATAGCCGTACCAATGCATTTACTCACTTGATTGCATGCAAAAATAAAATACATGAGCGACTCCGATTACACATTTTTTGTATACTTTACAACTTATAAATATAATGTAATATTTTTTTTTACATTATTTCACATAAGTATCCGGTGCGGAACCTCTCCAAAGTGTCGTTGTTTTCCACTACATGAACTTAAGTATTATTGCTTTCCACCTCACCATTCTCTCAAGACATTGATGTACCGTGGATTGGGAATGGTATATTGGCGTTAACGTAATACAATGTTAATGTTAAGGGGATAACAGCACCCGACTCGCTGTCTAGTGTTGGTGAAAACAGTAAAGTCCTTTTCGCCTCGATATCAACTATGCGAATAATATCTAAGACATTATTTGATATTATACATGCGGAAGGGATTGTACCTGCTCATAAAACTAGTAGTTCATTCATAGTAGTACCAATAATTAAAAATTTGAAACGATTCCGATTCCGTAACGAAAATATGAATTTTCAAAAATATGATGAGTGCTATTATCCCCTTAAGTCTTTATCATTATGGTAAACTATGTTTTAGAAAAGAGAAAAGAAAATATTTATTAACAGTAAATATCGACATCTAGGATTAGATTGCATGTAATTATTTCAAGTAGCTTGGAACGCGCAGACTAGAAAATATATTTTTAATATAGGCATAGATTAAAATAGTCTTTAATATAGGTGTTAATATACTTATAAATTCAAATTCAAGTGATGAATTTTATATACGTAGTTTATATCTTAATCCTGAATTTTAATATTTCAGACCTTTAAAGCTTTTATACTTATATCAGTTAAAAATTCATATTCTCTACAAACTCCCCTGAACTTATCACGCAACTGACATACGAGTATGGTAAATTTTTAAGCTTAGTAAAGTTCTTCAAAACTACCGGAACTTTTTAAATAAACGAGTTAAAAAAGTAAAATGTGAGCACCTGCACAGGTTGTAAAATTGACAAATTGCTTAATAATTGTATGCCTTGGGTAGCAATTTAATTATTTTCAGAATACGTGTACACTGAGAGAAAGACTAATTCGCATTTAATCTATTGTTGTATATATTCCAACTATTTCTAAATCTTAATTCTCTTAGGACAATAAATAAATGATATACGGTGAAAACTACTGAGGTAAAAATATATTGGATATAATAAATTTTACTCGAATATATATTTATTTGATATAAAACAGCACGTATAAAACGCATAACACCATTAATCAAATTAAAAATTCCAAAACCAATAAAATCGCTTATAATCTCCGCATTGTAAAAACACAAGAGAATCAGGGGAAACAAGGAATAAATTAAAAGATTATATCGAGTATACGTCGTACTATAACTGTTTTATCTATTTTATAATAAATTGTGTAATCCTCAAAACGTGCACTTTATCATAAGGAATATTTGTGTCTTTGTCATAGACAAAAGAAAAACGACATTATTAATGTAATGAAGTGACGTGCAGTTTTGATTCATGGCCTTCTTTAATCATAAGAATCTGGCTTTGACTCAAGAAAAGTTATTGTTTTATGCAACAGCCCGAGTAAATTATGAAGAAAACCGACGAGGAAGTCATTCCGAGTAAACATCCCTAATAAATTGTTTCATTGAAAATATATAACCAGAGCTGGCAACTGGGAACTTTCCAAGGGTTTAAAGACTATTTTTTTCGGCAAGTGCAAACTTTTAAAATTATCCTTTCTAAAATATGGACGTGCTTGAATTGTTCAATAGACGTAATCTCCTGGATTACAGGCTTGAATTAAATGGAGCGGAATTTCTCAAAATAAAAAATATGTTTTCAAGCACTCTACTCAAGAGTAGATAGTTGATTAAGTTCGACAATAAAATCAGCTTTTGGGTTTGAAAGCGTCATTTATTATTGTGAAAAAAAGTGTACCGCGTGGTCGAAAATCTGATTTTCTGAATTGTCAAATTCACTCAAGAGAGAACTATTTATTTTTCACTTTTGAATAATATTGAAAAAGAAATTTATAATTTTAATGTGACATCTTCAACTGTTTTCTCATTTCTAAATTTTGTACTTAAATTAGCAATTTAATTTCAATGAATAAAAAAAAATCTGTTTTCTTTTAATGTCTAGGAAAACTGCTGAATGAATATGTTGTCAACTACATACCTTTTTAAAATGCCCATATATGACTAGTGCTTTATGATAGAAATCGTTCTTTTATTGCGCTCGTAATGGATGTCGAATAAGAATTTAAATAGGGAATCAGTTCGTTGAAAATAGTTCGCGTTTAAATGAAATTTTATTGCATTATTACATTTTAGTTATTGTTTAGAACAGACTTTGAATGACATAAAAATAGAAGTCATCAATTTTTACATGAAGTAAAATATGTGTAACGCGTTTTCAGACATAGTTAAATCCAAATGACCCGTATTATTTTTACGAATTTATATGCAGCATCCAGTAAACAGTAATTTTCTTATTTCACCTTTTTTTCTGAACAACATTAGTAGTAGAAAAATAAATAGATTAAAACTATATGTCAATTTAATATTAGATTTTCAATCAATTATAGAATATAAATTAAATAACTTTCTTTTACCAGACGCTTTATGTATTTTTTTCTTATTTTACGTGTTCTGTATCCCAAGTCAAATTAGGATATGGAAAATCAAAATATAAATATACCAACACGTGTGTTTTAATGCAACGTAGATCCAGAATATGTTGTGGGTTGCAGTTATTCAACATTAGGTTGGGATAAATATACTCATTTAGATTCAATTGGAATATTTTAATGAAATTTTGCCTCTTGATATGTCGGTCTATCTAGTCTATAATCACAATAACTAGGCAACCACTTGAGGTGTTTTGGTGAAAGTTGATAGAATCTCATGAGTTTTCTAATGTCAAATTCATAGTAGAAAAGCAGAAAATTTTGACGGAACTCATAATTTTCATGTTCTCGCCTAATGATTCCAAAAACTATAAGTCGTACATTATTTAGAAAATACTATCGAACTAATGATGAAGACTCGGATGAAGACATAAAAGTTTAATTTCATAACGACAACGTTTTCGGTTATAGAAAATTAATCACTCTGACATAGATCTCGATAATTCAAACATTTACCACCACTGATAATATAATCTTATAAAATACAATTCTTGAGGTGCCGCTTTTAAAATTTCATCATGTTTCATCCATGAAACTGTATTTTTCGAATAACTGGTGTATGCATATACAGATTGTTTCGATTGAATACAAGAAAAAGCAACAAAATCGCTTTATTTTGATAAAATAAAGATATCACATTATTTCTCTTTGTTATAAAAAGTTACGGTGAATAAAATATAGTACATCTAGGTCATCTAACTAATTTGGCTGTCGAGAATACTTGTGAATCATACACCAAACCCATAAGATAGTGAACCAAATAGCAAAAGCCATCGAGGAAAACAAATTCTGCAACAGAGTTTTTCTTGATGTGTCACAAGCATTTGACAAAGTATGGCATACAAGCCTCCTGTTCAAGCTCAAAAACATAGTAAACAACAGCTTCTTCCTTCTAAAATCTTATCTTTTGGACATAAATTTATCTATAAAACACACATGACTTAACTTGCTGGTTACTATCCCATATAATTTGGTGTACCACAAGGCAGTGCACTACGGTCACTCCTATACTTTTTATACACATCAACCTACCCGAAACAAATAACATAATGATTGGTGCTTTTGCCAATGACGTTGCCATTCTATCAACAGACAATGATACAGCCTCAGAAAACACACAAAGCCACTTAAACATCCTAAACGAATATATAACAGATGGCGAATTAAGATGAACCAATCTAAGTCTGTTCGGGTAACATTTACTACACGCACTAATACCTGCCCCCTCCTCCAAGTAAACGAATATGTCAAATACCTTGGACTGCTTCTAGATCTAAAACTAACTATTCACAAACACATTCAGGTAAAACGAAGACAACTGGTCCTTAAACTCAGGCATATGCACTGGCTTATGGGTCAATAATAAAATTCTATTGTATAAAATAGTACTGAAACCTATCTGGTCATACAGTCTCCAACTTTGGGGATGTGCTAAACCTACTGGGTTAAAAATAATACAAACATTCCAAAATGAAACGTTGCGTGCGATCGTCAACGCACCCTGGAATATAAGCAATCAAATGCTTAACCAAGACCTACAGATTCCTACATAACAGAAGTCTGTCTCCACTAATTACCAACGACGCCTCATAAAACATCAAAGTGTACTAATAAAAAAACCTATATGTGGATGGAACAGAAGGCTCCAAAAATTCTGGCCGCAGAAATAACGTGTAGTAAATAATTCACGCCGATGAAGTTTGCAGTGAGAGCCGCAGGCGAGAGTTGTAATTCATCAAGTGAGTTATTTAGTATTACCACGAGTTGAATACTATACTTTATCTACGATTATTACAATAAATGCTAATCTTTGCAAGTCCGAATTCATGATTTTGTCACAATTATATGCTAAAACTGCATGAAGTATTATCAAATAAAACAAATGCATATTTTACCAGGGATAACGTAATATAGTGTGTAGGATATTCAATCTAACTTCATTTTATGAGTATTATGTATAAATATGGAAGTTTTTTGTAAATTATAAACATCAGCTGTTTTGATGGGCTGAAAGCAGAGTTATTTATTTGTCGTTGCGTTAGGAAAGGTTATAGATATTCTGAAAGCCGATTTAGTTTTTGTTTAGCATCCGTTTTAAAAAAATACCTTAAAAAGCTTTTTTGTCTCAGGTTTCGTATTCCATCAGATCAATCAATCAGTTCAGTGGCAGCCAGTGGCTGCGTAAATTATTCTGGGTCCAAACAGTTGAGACCGATTACTATTCTTATAGTATTTTTAGATTATTAACAAATAAAATCGTTCGCAAATTGAAAACATAGTAGAGAACGTTAGACTTTTAATAATTTTAATTAAATAATTAAAGAACTAGCGGATTTGAGGAACAACAGAAGCAGGAAATAGTGCCATTTACCTTAAACAAAAGATATGATTCAGCAGCGGACACATTTCGGAAGGACATCAGGGTATGTAAACACATTTAAGCTACCCTACGCTGGTAGGAAGGAGCAAAGACTTCGAGACAAGTGTCCATGGCTGCTTCTTTGAGGTACATATATGGCATTATTTCCTATTTTTGTTTAAAATTACATTTAAAAGTGATATTTGTAATTTTAAATTGTTTGACCTAATATTTATATATTATGAAATAAATGTTTTATGTTGTAAACTAAACAAATATGGTCGTTTATAAAACTGTTTCGTTATATGCTTTAGTGCCTCAGGAGAAACATAAAAAATTGTAGGTAAATGTTGTGTGACTAAAGAAAGGAATATTTGATCAATATTTTGATGGTTCATTTTCCATTTGTATTTGAATAGTTTGATTCGAAATTTAACGCCTTAGAATTACCTATAAAAGAGGTGGTGTTTACAGATGTTTCTTAGAAGTTACTTGATTTTAAAATTAAAATTTTAATGTAACTGTAACAGAGAACGAACGTATTTCTTCTCTTTAGAAAAATAAATCTTTCCTTCTATTAAAATGTGGTAAATATGAGAAATATATAAAAAAAGTCATAAAATATACACAAAAATGTTCGATATTAAATTTCCCCAGTAATAGCTCGTGGAATATGTTAGAGTAAAGTAATGTTATAAATTCGAGCGTTAAAAGTTTTACAATTCCACCCTCAAGGATTGCGGTGAGACTTTGCACCGTTTGGCGGATCCCTGATATCCTGAGGATAGCAAGGTTAACGATGCCCTAAAGGGGGTTTCCACCTCCACCATACATCTAGCCAGGGTACCTCTCCATCTCACTAATTCACTACTCTAGCTAAAAGACGGCAAATTACTCTGTTACATTTGACAAATGGGCTCTAATATGCTTTCAATTTAAACATATGCGAATCTAATGCAGCCATTTATGAACTTTTATGGCAGCTGGTACACTGAAAGAATTTGTAAAGGAGGATCTTTTGTGTGGATTTCCATATAAAATAAGTAAGGGGGAGTAGACTGTGGTAAAGTTTGCATCTTCACATTCTATCGCAAACAAGAAGGAAGCTTTTGAATCCTTGAACATAGGCGGATCCTGGAGTAAGTTATACTTTCGAATGCAGAAACTATGTGATACACAGCCAATTTAAACTAAATTATACTGTAAAATAGTTTAACTTTAAAGTTGTAACTGTGATCGAATGCTAACAACAAATTTTATCTAAGTTCTTGGATGGTCAATGTCCAACTAAAAATTTAACTCAGCATTGAACTGAATTTTCTTAGTGTTTTGTTTATTTGTCACTTATCAAAAATAAAAATGTGAAAGTATGAAAATGTTTGTAAAGATATTAATTTAAAATGATAATAATATATGATAATTAAATTTTATGCACCGGTACAATGGTAGTTTAAATTGAATTTGGCTACTGCTTCACTATTAGGTCACGGCGCGGAGGATTAAATAAGCAAGGCTATAAATTACTAGTGCAAAGAGTGTGAAAGCACTGTTTACTGGGCTGTCTTAATTATACTGCACTACCTGATTTTAATCTAGAGTTTTATCCCCCTTATTTTCATTTATGTAGATGTCAGTCTGGCTTTTAAATACGGAAAGTGCAGGAATGTAGAAGTAGATAAACGTGTGGACCAGGATAAAAATAAAGGTCTATTTCCATTAGTTAACCAGTATTACCTACCCACGGCTATTTGACATTGCTTGGTAAAATAATGTGGTAACGTATTTTCTACGACCTTCTGATTTTGCGTCATTCAAATTTAAAAAATAGGCATTTGGTGTAAAGTTAATTTTCTGCCTTCATGACAATAAATTCATGGATTATTTCGCAACCAAACTGTACTTACATAGCAATAGATACAAACTGTTAAACGTCAAACTGAGACTTTGTTGCATAATTAAAAAATAAAATAAAACGTCGGTCAAAGATTGGCAGAAATTTATATGGAAGTAATTTTATCCAGTGAGTGACTAATTCCATCAGATAGGTAATTAGTTTCTGTTTTCAGTTAGCCATGTTAGCTTTATAACCTATCAGATAAACTTATTTTTCTACGACTGCCCTCGAAAATTACAAAAAACCCACAGCAACCACGACCCGAAACTATCATTTTTCACTTGGTGTGCAAACATCCGAAAACACAGTACTGTCATGTTTTTCACACAGTCCTGTCAAAAACAGAACGGACATCTGTAATTTTAATTTTTTTTAGGTAGGCTAGGCTTATGCAGTTTCATATTATCCTTATACTATGGTTTCATAGTAACCGACTTATAATTTTAATTTTTAATGCAATTGGTTTTGTTAAATAAAAATATCTATCAAATTGTTTTTGTCTTTTTTCCAATCGTAGAAAAAATATTGTAAACAACACGTTTGAAAACATCTTTTCACACTCATTCGACTTGTGGGCCTCGCCTTCGGGTCGTCCCACCAAACCGTCTCACTCGTGTGAAAAGATTCGTTTTCAAAACTTGTTATTTAAAATACTATTTCCATCCATTGCAAAACAAAGTACTTACCACACATTCACGGACAAATGTCTATTTTCTGTTTTCCACTCTGTTTATATTTAAACTGGCCTTAGAATACATAGTTTACAGATGGTGGTGCATTTCATACCATTTTCTCTGCAGAAACAGCCTCCATGGCAGCCTTTGGAACATGTTTAGCTTATATGGTTTTCAGGAGTTCCGCAGGTACTGCTTCTTTAGTAGTGGAGACTGGCAGAAGCCCGGGTTTTGAAGTCTTCCAGTCCCATTACAGTGGGTCCAGTGTGTTGTTTTTCCCCGATTGCACCAGCAAATACGTCCTCAGGGAAGTCTGTTGAGCAGCTGCTTCTGTAGGAGGCAAAAAAGCGAAGTCCTTGTTAGAAATTTCACCACGTAGTAAAATTTAATGACTTTGTTTCATCTTCAGAATACAGGGCTGCTATGCACTTTTGTCCCAACTTCATCAGCAGTAGCACTGTTGCTGAATACCTCTGCTGCTTTCTGTAGGTTGTAGTTTATCTCCAATGCCTTGAGTTTTCTTTTACCGAAAAACGATGAAGTCATATCGCAGCCACGAAATGCATGTAGTAGTCTTATGTTACCTTTAGAAACTTGGGAAAACTTGTTTAAGGATGTGTAGACAACATAATCTCGACTGCCTTTGCCTAGCTTGAGTCGAAAGATGTTGGGGGCCATTAGGGCTGAAGCAGTCAAAATCACGAGAAGGTCGGTGTCATCTCCAACGACAACCATACAGTTAGAGTGCTGAGCAACGTCAACGGCACTGGCCACAATTAAAGTATCGGCGTCCTCAGCAGCTTACTTCGTGGAAATGCTCAGCTTCAAGTCGTGGAATCAATAAAAAGATGAGGAGCTGTTTATTTTGTTCAATCGAATGAAACAATTCTTTTGCCATAATTACTGACATTGTTTCATCAAACGCTGATTTAGTTCTTCTCACTTGCCCATTAGGGTTTCTAACAAACACAATCATGCATGGCGTTTTTGCCGTGCTTGATGTAAATTACATATTTTGCAATTATGGAAAAAATTGGTACTCTTGCCTCCCATCACTCTATGCAAGAGAAATCCTCCATCTACGACGAACTCTGCTTTTTCAGTATCAAATTAGGTCTTTAAGAGCATCAAACAACTTGTAAAATATAGATTTTTGTATTTTTCGCATATCAATGTCATCAAGCATAGATAAGATACGGGGTCAACTCATACTGAAAATATTGCTCAAATTCTTCATTGGACTTCTTGTGGGGCGCGATTCTGCGAAATATCATTTCAGCGTTTACAGGAACGAGATATCTTACCTTTTAGAGGTAAGACTCAATTTTCTCTTTGAAACTTCACACTGTCAAAGTTGTCATCTTTGAAATTCATATATTGCCAATTTCATCGGCTTTGTGGCAATTAATTTTTTCATCGCCTACTATATCAGTGCCACAGGATAATACAGCCTCACCAACAGGAAATCCTTTTCCTGTTGGTGACCTTACCAACAGGAAATCCTTTTCCTGTTGGTAAGGTTGTACTATCATGTGACGAAAATAGTGTTTTTGGAAAAGTTTGAGAAATTGTGATTTTTTGACGTAGCTTTTATACAAGACCACTTGATCAAATTGCAAGGTATTGGTTCCCAATTGACGCTCTACATTTTTTGTAATAGTGAACTTCTTGAATAAATGCGTGTATCATCCAAATTGTGTATTGAAATGTACAGACATTGGTTTATTTTATTCGTAATAAGTATCATAATTCTTCTGAGCAAGAGTATTTCGAGTTCAAAAAGAATATAACTGCCAACTATATCTAAATACCGGTATTTTGTATTGTTTCCACAATTTTACTTTTATTAAAAATATGCCTTGAAGATTATTTACCCTGTAGTTTTGGCCATTCAGTAACATCTGTTGTGTAAAAATTGGCCTATTAATAAAAAAGTTCCAAGCAAAATAAAAATTTTAATTACATCTTTTTGCACACATTGTATATCTATAAAGTTTAAAGTAAGATGGATTTTTGCTAATTACTATAAATTAATGTAGGTAAAGTCTGTGTCATATCTATACAGCACATAAAAAGAGCCGGCCTGTTTAAAGTTTTTATGGGCATCAAACAAGCCGCCGGTTTTTTATGTGTCTTATAAATCTGAAGTCGACCATATGTGTAGTCATGAGCCACCATAGGTACATAAAACTAAATAGGCATATCTACAATATGTTTCATTTAAAATATAAATATTCATATATTCATATATTTATTATAGTAACAAAATTAATAAATAATTCTTTAATAATATTGTGATATATGAACGAGCATATTTCACGCTCGTAATATGTTCTGATTTTATGCCATACATTAATCACTAAAACTGCTCGTATAATAATAAAAATAAATAAAACGTATCACTAAACAAGAATTAAAACAAATTAAAGCTGGTAAAACGATTACCCTCATGTGTGGTTGCAATAATTATTCGGAAAATGTCAAAAACACGTTCTTATTAATTTGTTTCATCTGTTATTTTTTCAGAATTACCTCTCTAAAGAGTCAACAAACAAATTAAATCCCGTCCTTTCGCCCCTTTGTGTCAATAATTAATAGCATTTGTGTTTTTTATTGCTTGGTTATAAAGTGTATGACGTTGCCCTTTATATGTTTGTTTCTGAGGAAAGCTATACAGTAAATTCACTTTTCAACCAAAGCACTTTGTGAGTGAATAGGAGAGAATAAAGCGAGAGCGCTAACATTCTGAGATCGACATGCAGTCACGCATGTGTAGTGCTCTCGCTTTACTGCTATCTCCTATTCACTCACAAACTGCTTTGGTTCAAAAGTGAATATACTGTATATGTCGTCTATCTATTTCAATAAAATGTTAGGTATTTATATTTGATAAATTTAATACGCAATATAATACTATACATATTTATAATAGAAGATGTATGCTTTTATGTCTCGACATTATACATTTTTCTATAATATTGGAAATGTGGTTTAAATTCTTTTGTCGGGTTTCTTATTTCTAGTAAATAACATTTTATTTATTTTTAATGTATGCCATTACACAATTGCATAACGTACCGATTCACCGCTCACCAATATAAAATATTCAGATAAATTTCCTACTGCTTAGATATTTGTTTGATATGGGCAGGGATGGGAAAGTGATGCAAGAATTGTGTTTACTACATTTTCTACATTTACTATTATTCTATTATACGTAGTAAATGCAGCAACGACATAAGAATAACTAGACAAGTAATGATTCCGATTTGTTTGCATTCGTCCAAGGTACTCAGCGTCTCATTGGTGCTCCACGTGTTTGTAACCAATGAGACGCTGAGTACTTGGACGAGTCCATTTCATTACTTGTCTAGTTATTCTTATGTCGTTGAAATGCAGTATGTAGTGAATTATTGTGTAGTAAATGTAGTAAATTACGTGATTGGTCTTTTGGTTGTTCACGTGAGTGTAAATGAAATTGGAATGTCAGACGAAGATGAGATGACAAACACAATACTATAACCTAACTTTTTATTCCAAATAGCGTGGGTTTGTGTGTAGAATATTTTAAAATGACGATTGACGATGACAACATAATTTATTATTGCTTAACCTTTACATCATATCACATATCTCATCCTCATCAAATCATTTTCTTTGATTGCAGTTTGCATTGAAGAAATATTGTTTATAATTTAAATTTAAAGCAATAAGTATTAAAAATACAATGACTAACAAGAAAAAAATTATTTGTAGTAAATGTAGTAAACGTAGTATAAAATGAATGAAATTGGCACGTAGTAAATTAGGTAGTAAATGTATAATTTAGCACCTTCCCAACCCTGGATATGGGCCTTGTTTCTAGATTTTCAAATTCACTTGAGGTAAGAGAAATATTAATAAGTCAATGAGGGCTTTCACGTAGTAAAAATAGGAAATGAGAATAATTAACAACTGGAATTTACTACATACTTGGGATTTGCTGAACTTGGTGCGCAATCGTGGCGAGAGTTTACTATTTCTTATCATAAAAGCCCACAGATCAGACAGGTCTCTATTGCTCAAGTGTTCGAAGTGAAATGATGTAAGGAAAAGTAGTAGACACTTGACAAAAAGAAAATGCCGCTATGTTCATATATCTGCGGGTTTTACTGTAGTTATAGATAACTTATAAGTACTATTATAGATAGCAAGTTGACAATTACTGTGTCTCCCGCAGTAAGCTGGGTATATTATAAGAGTCGATGTGAAAAATATAATTTATGCGGGCGTCCTCTGTTCATTTTAGTTATTAATTGCGTAAAACATCTCCTCTATCTAATATTTTACATTTTAATGGATTCAGAGGTTTAGGCTGACGGTGAAATGAATCGGTTTGGTAAAGATAAGCTCTTCATACATGCATGGGGCCCGGTGGTGTAATTTCAGAGATAGAACAGAATATTTAATAAGCAGTTAACTATCAAGGGGTATAATGATAGTCACTTATTCCAGAAATTTAAAATATGCAGGAAATAATGTGAAAACAAAACGAACAATCATAATTTTAAATTTTATTCACATTTTCATTTCTATATGCACCAAACGGAGGTCTGGAATCTTCCAACAATTCAGAGGAAACGGTGAAACACGTTTTAATTATTCATGCATGTGGATAAAGTGAATTTAATCGATATTTTGGCTGAGCAAATAAAGCTAGCAATGTTTGTCTGTTTGCCAACAATAAATGCAAAATTTCCTTTTATATACTAGGCATTTTCCATCATATTATTAATTATTAAACTACCCGCCTTTGACAGTTTTGTTAACATTTTTAGACGACCTACGTTTAATAAAAACATAATGGTGGATTTCCCTTAAGGGATTTCTATATTTAAAAAACTGTCGTTATATGATGCGTTGGAAAATTACCAGAAAAAAGAGAACACGTTCAAATTCTACTTTTTAAAGATAATATTATCGAGATATTTTCCATCTCTCTGTAAATACTCCAGCAAACTCATGAACTTTGAAACACATTATTACTAGTATGACATTGATTTCCTCTCTAATTCGTCATTTAATTCATCCTTTTAGAGTGGCAGAGTGTCTGTCCGTTACATTTCTTGTAAACAGGATTTAGGAATGGAAACTTTGATTAGACAAAGAAGCCTATTTTTGTGAAAATAAATTAAAACAGTTAAACTAAATGGGACTGTGTATTTGGCATAGTCGGAAGATTTTTTTTTTTTTTTTAGCCATGAACAGTTTTTATCAGCCAGTTTTACAGGTACAGGAATGTAGTGGAAATAGGAAGTACATATTTCACATCTAGGTGTCTATAAGGGCTCCTTAAAATCCTACACGATTTCAAAACACCCTTGAACTGTCTCAATAATTTGTTACTTATATTACGAAGAAAATTGTATAAAAAATTATAACTCATACTGAAAATCTGTAAATTGAACAGATTACTTTTATTTTAAATATCCAAGACGAATTTTTGATCTTCACAGGAGACTTTAGATCACCTAGGAAATTTTTTATGACATAAAAAAGTGGAATTTAGTATAAGGACAAACCACATAAGTGATGAAAAGTTTCAAGGTGCATATTATGTTTTTTTATAAATCTAAAAATTGTGAAATTAAGATTAATCAACTCTATTTTTTAATGGTCATTTTTTGTATACGCTTTCCAAAATGGTCAAATTTAACCCTACTTTATTATGATTATGATATTATGACACATATATTCAATTTTGTTTATGATCACTATTGTTTGTCTTCATTTTCGATAATAAAATATATCATTCACATTTCTCTTTAGGTATTTTAATACTATTTTATATTTTTCCTTAACTGAAACCTTATCAGCAGGGTTTTAAAAATCCATACATTTCGACAATACAAACAATGCTGTATTTGATTGTATCGGTTCTCTTTTAATATGTGAGTCCTAAATTGTTTATTGTTTATAGAATGTCTATAATTTTAAATCTAAAATAAATAAATAATCTGTTAATACAGACTTTAAATAATTAATTATTAATTCTATCACAGTAGATATCTATTACATTAGCGATTGTTAACTCTTCCTCTAATTTCTAACTCCGTAAACCTATGTTAAATATATTGTACTTCTTAATAGTCCGGAAGCTCGGGTTTTAAGACTTAGTGGTCGTAATCATTTGCTATCCGTCCCCTTTTATTAAAGGGATGTTTGTGACCACTACGATACCCCTTATTAACTGCTAAGTGATGACATGGTGAAAATAGGCTATCTTTACAACACTTAACAAATTAATTAAATAAACAAACAGAAGGCCATAAAAGTCATCAGTAAATTTCTATGGATTACAAATTGGAAAATGCATTAAAATAAAAAAATAACGAGAAAAATATTCCCTTGTTTTTCTAAATCCAATATTTTTGTAACATAAAGTTGCCACGTGTTTTTTATGCCAGAATATAAAACCAATTGTATGATAGATTAGTATTCGCAATTGCAAATTTGACTCGCATGGAAATTAGACAGATACCTATGGCATTTAACACTAAATCTGTTACTGGTTCGATGGTGACGAATTTTCAGCGTCATGTATTAATCACTTTACACAATTTATTTGCAAAATAAACGAGTATTCAAAAATTGCATGGTCGTAGATTTACCTGTTAGCCCTCTGACATATTATACCCAAACCCATTTTATATAATAATTAACTTTATATTCAGGTAATAATAACTTATTTTTTACATATACATAAAAAGAGTTGTGGTAAGGAGTAAAGTTTTAAATGAAGTACTTAGGACGAAATCTGAAAAAACGCGTTAATTGCACTTGGGACAAAAATTTAATAAATGCAACAACGAAAATCAGCAGAAATGACATGTGTCAGAACTAGGTAAATATTTTAAGTTGTCTATGGACGGAATCAAGAGAGAACAAAATTCATATATATCAATAATTATGGTTTCCGTTCATTTAATTTTGTCTACATATTTATTTCCTTATACAGAGAGATAACAAAAAAACTAATCGCGGGTAACTACGGAATAAAAAGTATGGCTTTGGTAATTAACCAAAGTCATACTTTTATTTGTTAATATAATTTTATGTAACTATTCAACGCACATGAACACGGTAGGTGAGTGGGTAAATATCTTCATACGTACTTACTTTGTTGTGAAGCTCGATGGTTCGCATCCATCCTGAGGCAAATTAAAAATTTGTATCTAATCTGCTTCAAACTTCGATGGACAGGAACAATGGATGCCGTGGATGTGGTTGGGACTCAATTCTTCAATAAACTGTGTCCCACATTTTATAATGTCCGTTTAGATTTGGGAGACCCTGTATATCTTGAGAAAAAATTACTTTTTATTTTGTTCTCCCATACTCATTTAGAAATATGATTTATGAATTATCTGCCAATAAATAAGAAGAAAAACGAAACATTCGTTTTTAAAGATATCATAAAGATAAAGTATTATAAAATCAAAAATTGCCTGTACAGATGAAAACGTGGTGCATAAAATAATTTTAATTAACCTGAATAGTAAAATTATTAACAGTCGTGCTGATAAAGCAGGTAGAATTTAATTTTGAGAAATTTTTAAGGGCCGTGTATGTTTACAACATTTGGAATGATTCTTATAATCATCTTCCGATATTTCATAAGTAAATGAAAACATATTTTATTTTATGGAACAGCTTTATATCTGCTAGCAGCGTTATGGCATACAAATTGCTTAAATTTAAGATGCTCTTTTTTGTAGATAATTAATCGACTCGATTTCGCTAAGTAGTTAAAAAAATGAGAACGAGGTATATATAGAATAAAAAACTAGCATAAAGATGGGAGAGAATCATTTCTGCTTCCTATATATGTGGAATCTAACACGGAATCTTTATTGACCGAAAGGAAAAGGGTCGGTGATGAATTTTAGACATGATGAGTATACGCTCGAGTGCCATTAATCACGTCTTTCAAAAACAAGTGTTTGACTCGGGGAGTGAGACACCGCGAGAGATCCGCCAAATGACTCAACTTATATGACAGCAGAAGAAAAATAGAATTTTTTTCTTGGAGATTTTATCAACCAAGTATTATATAGAAAGAAGTCCTTCCTATGCCTGTTGAAAATTTATGATTAAAGTTTTTTCCATAAATTTAATTCGCTTATTAATTTGGATTTTTTAGGGAGGTTCTTTAGAACTTCTCTCATTGCATATATAATTATTATTTATACAGAACTTACTTTTCTGGGTTTTATAAAATGTTGTCGGACATAATAGTTTATTCTCCTTATGCATATACTATCTATAGTTTTTCTTGTCTTTTGTGAATGAATTTATGTATAATTATATTATATATATTATATTTAGAAATGACAATTTTATTAGATTTCAGACACATTATTTCCAAACTTCTACCAGTTCTATATTTATTATGACATCAAATATCGCCTGTTTATACAGGGTGTCCATTAAAGAATGGCCAAACTGTAGTAGGATCCTTCAATAAAAATAAATCATTTTAGCTGAACATACTTTAGTACCATTTTGCTCCCGTAAAAAGTTAAGGACCGTCAAAAGCAATTTTTCTATTTAAATTTTTTGTTACCTTTACTATTAACGCGATCTCATCCGAATTTGGTATATGGGAGTATTTTGGGCAGCTGAGAAAAGTCGTGTTAACAATTGAGGCGACTGACGTAGAGGCTGCGAACGCCTAACTTTTTCTTTTGTTTTGTCATTAATTTTTTTAGCTTTAACTTTTTAAAAAAAGTATTTTTTTTTTATTGTAGCATTAAATTCTACGTAAAAAAGGCGTACTTATTTTATGTCGATAAAACGCACCGTTTTCGAGAAAAATGCATTTAAACTTCCTGTAGCACAATGAAGAGAATTATGTAGAATTTAAATTATTAATCTACTAGGAACATGACTAAAACCCACAGTAAGATAATTCAGTAAATAAATAAAACGCAGTTTTTCAGACGGGAGTATTTAAAAAAATTAAAAAAATACTTTTTAATGAAATGGTACTAAGGTATGTTCAGCTAAAATGATTTATTTTTACCCAAAGAACCTACTGTTACAGTGCATAAAATTCCATGGCCCATTCTTTAATGGACACCCTGTATACGAAATAAATGCAAAAATATTTATTTTCAAACTCCTTAGCCCCTTGTTTGAAACAAAAAAAATGTCACTACAATAAATTATTAGGAAGTACTTGATAAAAAAATAAGAATATAAAAACTATTTTTTCAAACTCACAATCGAAATGTCGTACTTTTCAACTGTCATTTTAGTGTGAAAAACGTCACATTAACGCACCAGTGGACCAGTGCGAAGAGAAATTAATAACGAACAAACAAATTAAAATTTATTAGAATTTTACATTAAAAACATTAACATTAACAACAACAAAATATCGGACTGTGACATAAGATAGAATTGAATATTCAAATAAACGTCATGGTATTTAATATTTTTCAATAACTTTTTTTTAATATATGTACGTTCGTAGAGAAAAAATCTTGTATGATACTCGTGTAAAAATGCGTTTAAGACACTTGTATGAGTTTCATAACTCGGCTACGCCTCGTTGTGTAACTTTCATACGCGTGTCTTAAACATGCATTTTTCACACTCGTATCATAAATAGCTATAATTGACTGAATTAATGTTGTCTATTAATATAATATTACGTTATTGCTTGTGGTGTTTTTAGCATTAGTGGTATATTTAAATATGTTTTTAAAAGGCAAAGGATATATGCAACATGTCAAATCTTGCCACATCATCGTAAGTTTATATGTTGAACCGAAAATTAAATAAATATAGAATTCTCTCTGCTCTTAATATTATTCTTGAAAGTTATTTTTTGTCCATCGAAAATTGACATTCCGTAGGGCATATATTCATATTCTCATACAAAGATGAACAGCTCTTTCCTGTTCGACCTACCAAAAAAATTGGATAGCTATTCTGAAATATTGCCAGGAAATAAATTTATAAGGACCCTTTTTATTGGCATCGATAGCTGTATTAGAAAGGACATTATAGAACCCACATTCTGACTTATTTTTATCTCGCTGAATTTGGCGCATATAAAGTTGACCACTTTACAAGGTTAGCATTGAATAAGCAACTTCTGAATTTAGCATAAAATTCAAATTGCTTACGTAGTAACAGAAGTACGTACTAATTAGACTCAAATTGTATTTAAAGCATAAGATTTAGTTTATACCATCAGGAAGTTATTAGGAAGGGCTGACAATAGTATATTATGTATCAAGTTTTATAAACGTCATTTTAGTCACGAGTTTTACTAATCACGAGCGAAGCGTGTGTTTAATAAAATGAGTGACTAACAAGTTTATAAAACGAGTTGCATACTATACTTTTTCTACGACAGCAAATATCTAAATAAAAAATTTGGAAATTATTTTATTATTCCATATATTATCATATTAGTAACAGTACAGTCGAGTTATTTTGACAGATTAATGACAAGGGACACGGACAACTTGATTTTGGCCCTTGAAAAATCTAGAACTAAATTCACGACTTGTCAAAGTGTATTTAAAACTAACTAAAACGCTCGAGGCCACGGCTTGTCAAGGTGTATTTAAAAGACCACTTAGCGTCATGGAATCGCATACGATATATGCACTTCGTACGAGAAAGTATACTTGTGATCATGGTGCTATTCATATGTCCCATTTAGAGCTTAGGTATATAAATATATAGTTTATGTAACATGAGCTTTAACTAAATCCTGAAAATGATGAAATAAAAGGCCGAGCATATTAGAATTTTCCTTGCTATTTTATTCTTGCTGTATTTCTATTTAAGCAATTATTGATTTTTGCGATACATATTATACGTATTACAAAGTCAGGGTCAATGATTCAGTAAAGAATAACGTTTTACACGAATTTGACGTAGAATTTGCCAGTTTTATAATATCAGTTCATTATCTTGAAATTTTACGGCACGATTAACAGAACAGGTTGCTTCGTCGAACCTTTGCGAATTTCTTGTTAAATTTAACGTTTTAAACACAGAGAGCTACATTCCGTTGATTTACAACAAATTTATTCACCAAATCGTAAATCAGAGTTCGTCGTCGAAGCATTTAATCCCAATTAAAACTTTACCAATTTTGTGTCCAACGATGGGAATATTCATAGACTCTAAACTGAGTGTTGAGTAAGACAAAAAATTAGATGGATTATGTTTAATTAACACCATGGAAACAGAGATCAGCACTTGCTGTACATTCAAATTCGGATCAGATTGCGTTGGAAGCCGCAAAATTTAACTACTGGGTTTCGATAAGAGTTTCAGTTATATTTTAATAATTTTTATATTAGCACAACTGAAATAATTGAATAAATTATAATATTAAATTTTAATGCATTATCTACTTCATTCTAATGCGATTATAGATACCTATGTGTATTGTGTACTAAAGAATATATTACCGAACAAAGAAGTGTACAAGACGGAGTTTATTATAATGAACAACTCCCTGAACACGATTCCAGCGTTAATTGAAGGAATATGAGAGATACTAAACCTATTTTTTTAATTAAGCTGTCGCTACTGTATTTGATTTACATGCATCCAATAAACATCCATCAAGAACATTTATCACAGATAACATTAAACATATGATACAATTTAAAGATTAGACTTAAGAAATATAGAAAAACTAGGCTGGAATTTATTTACAGATTTGTAGGTCCATTAAAAACTATCTGTAATTGGTTATTAAAAATGAGAAAAGCATACAATGCGTTTCAGAAAAATCGAATAGGAACAATCCTAGAAAAGTTGTGGAATAATTTTGCATGTTAGAACGTTAATAATATGCCTCACTATATATAAAATGCCTGCTCAATCCCAAAATGCCAGTATGCCTGCTCAATCCCAAAATGTTTAAATATGTATTTCCATATTATAAAATAACACTAACCCGCATTATAAACATGTCTCTTCCTTCAATCTTGCACCATCCCTACCATACCGTGCTTTTACAGCTCACAGCTACATCGAGACACGACGATCGTACATATTCGAAGTAAAGGGGAGATCATGGCGTTCTGTAGCCCCACTCACTCACGAGCTTGACCGAATGCTGCCTTGTGTGGTATTGCGAGATGAAAGCATGGTATAAAAAAAGTCAGTTGTAACATTACTTCCTTAAGCACCTATTGCCTGTGAATTAAGACATCTACCAATAAGCCGTCATTTTGGAAGAAATTGTATCCCGTAAACTTATTTATAGCCACGTCACTACCGACAACATTTTACCTAATATTTAATTCACTGAAATCGTAATTTCTTGACAGTGTTTATGATGATTATCACCGGTATTGTTCAATATATTTATAAATCACAAACTATATTTTTATTACCTATTAACTATAGTAAGACATGTGATATAATTAATTAGCATTAATTTCTAAATTAAAATACTACCTACTAAGTACATCTTACAGCAGTAACTATATTCGAAGATCATATTAGCAACACTTATTAAAATTATTATATTACTTGTAACTTAGCCCAGTCCTATATAAGGCAATTAAGATGTTGGTTTTAATTCCCTATTTATGTAACCTGAATTTTGTCGTGGAAAATTAGAAACTTTTGGGAAATGATCGGTTTTCTTTTGACACCCGGTACATATAAGGAAGTGAAAACCTTATGTAAAATTTATCCTGATATTAATGAATTTTATGAACGTATTTAAAATGCTAATGCTAATATCATTGTGGTTTTGGATAATTATAATATTACTTATGGGAGGTGATAATTTTCAGATAATATCTAAATTATTCCATACTTACATGCTGTTTCACAAAGTTGACGAAGTTGTAACAATAATCGTTATATTTGCTTAGTTACATTCGTTTACGTGGGTACAAATGATACAAATATTCACTGTAAACTTTAACAGCAATGAAATTAAATTGTAAAGAATTATTGTTTATTTCTAACTTGTGTGTTTATTTAGTTGATTACTTGAGTGAGTTTCAAAGTGTGAAATAAATTCAACACAATGTTTGTAAATAATATTAAAAGAAACTTCCAAGATATCAGTTCATATTTAAAAAATACAGCAATTATGAAGTGACTTCCGCAAAAATATTATATATCTACCAATGAAAAAGACTTTATAAGACTTATTTAGTAAAATGAATATAAAAAATTAAATTAAATTTGATGAAGCATACATTTTTGATAAATAGAAAGGTAGAGAGAGAAATAATGTATCAAATTTAGCATAGCTATATCACATAATTTTGTTATTTCCTAGCAATCAATTCGAAATTTTACATTTACATACACCTAAAAATATCATTATTTAGGTTTTCACTAGCTAAACTTTCATACTTAATTTGATATCAAAGAAACACACAATTTTTATTCAACAGTTTTTATATTTGGTCAGAAGTAGACCATCTATATAAATATTAATAATTGAGTATTATTTTATTTTCGGATATGAAATCGTTAATAATGAAGTAAATAATATATGTACTAAGTAAAAGAATTTTTATATATAATAAATAAATAATAATAAATACACCACATGTAATGATGACCCCCTTTATCCCAGAAGGCTTTTAGAAAAGCCTTGTGCGGGAGGGGGCTACACATTTAAAGACAAGGGACACACATCCAATATCCGTGTATAATGGAAAAATCCCTCTCACAGTATTTTCCATTGCCACGACCGGGAATCGAATCGGGACTTTTGGGTGAGAGGCAGGTACGCTACCATCTCGACCATCAGTCATACTTTTACTATTATTATAAAAATGGTATGATACTATTTTTTAAGAATTTCGATGATGTCATGAACTTGAATTTATTCGACTTTCAACAATAATTAAGCAAATTATATTTTTCTTGAATGAGAGACGACAATTCAAAACTTAACGTTAATTCAAATCAACTATATTACAGTAATATTGTTTATTAGAGTTAATGTCACTGTTTCTTAAACAAGAAAAATATCTCTTCACAAAAATTTGTGTTGCACCAGAATGATGAGCAGTGAACTCGTTAGATGAAATTAAATTTTAATCGCCAAGCACAATTATTCTTGCATGATTAGTTTCTACTGAGAACATTGACCGTTAACATTCTTGCTTGAAATGACAAAAGTCATTGATGACTGCGAGATTTGTTGGAATAAAATTAAGTACGATCTAGTTTTCATTACTACATAGTACATACTAACAGATCGCACAGTAGTAGGTACACAGATCCTTCTGGAAACGTATTCTACAAATACAAATTTATAAAGTAAACATGCCGATGGCCAATCTCAGGAATTATCTGAAGGCATAAATTGACAACACACACGTTCAGAAAAAATAATATTCACTTCACAACCAAATAGAGCGGAAAATTATTTGGTCTTACAATAAGGTGCATAGACACAGACAAAATAAGATTGTTTATGATGTATAGGTAGTTCGTCAACCATCAACTAGTGAACTAAGTAGGTATATAAGAGATATTTTATTCAATGGTGATGGTTTATTAATAACAATTGATATTTGCATTTAATATAAATTAAATTATATCAAATATTTATGAATCAGACACTACAAAAAAAAACATGGAATTGCGGACTAGTGTATAATTAATTTGCAGTTATTTCTGATCTTGATCTTGAGGTTACTGTTCAATGTTGGTAAGTTATTTCCAGATTCTTTACTGCTTTGTCGGCTGTCTTGTTATAACCATGTTCACAAGATTTCCCGAAGGAAATCTCTCATCAATTTCTCTGTCGGTTTACTATCCTAAAACGGTAACATATTAGTTTTTCAGTCAAAGTAATAAAATAAATTTTAATAATATTGATAGAGCTAAAATATAAACATTGGAAATGGATGAGAGATGATTCCACATAATCATAATTCAGATGTGAATATCTTCCTTATTATGAAAGTTTTATTAGAGTAATTCCAAACAAATTCTAACCGGTGTGAAAACCAAAAAGTGGAAAAGGCACACCCAACGAGATATTCAAAAGCAAAAAGAACTGCTGGATTCCCTGACAGCATATTTAACGTTAAAAGTATTGTTAAATCAACGTTAAATATTCGGAAAAGTTTTGGTGATTTTGAAATAAACTCTCTAATGCAAAATAAACATCTTTAAGATCGGTTAATTACACAGACTGAAACATAAGCAATTTAAACTAACAAGGTAATTTTTGTTTCGTACCGGCAAACAACCTTCGCCAATTATCAAATTTTAATTATAGGTACCTATATTCCCAAAGCTCTTTTATGAATTATTTATCATTCCAAAGTGTATAAACTTTTCACTTGGAAATTATGTTAACTTACTGCGTATTAATAACCTAAGTTACTTTAAAACAGGAAGTTGATAACGTATGTCCCTCGGTATGTCCAGAAACTCAACGTTTCTGATAAGTGCATATACGAGAAAGGAGGGTAAATACTCCCAGTACCCCAACAAGTTTCGAATGTAGACCAAAAATATTAATTAAAACAACTTAAATCTGGCACTATTTTTACTATAATATAGTATATACTTTTTTTATTTTCTTGGTAAATCTAGATAGCAGTTCTCTTAGTTAATAATAAAAAAGATATGTTGATTTGGTGAGGAACACAAAAGTTCCTTTTTTTGTTTCATGCATTACGTACATTTACACCTCTTTACAACGTGTATATGGTATACATGTTACTTTCTCTTTTACCCATTTGCAGATGTCAGAATACGAACACAGCATGTATTTATCGCAAATTTTCGCAATGAAAATTGTATATATTGTTGAATTTTTATTTATCCACAGAATTAAAAATGTGCAATGTGCATTTATTTATTTGTTAAAAGAAATTTGCATATTATTTAGTAATTTTTTTACTTTTCTAAGCCAATTTACACCTCTGTGCAAACATATCCACAGAATGTTTTTTTGAAATATTACCAAAATCACAATATCTTTGAAGCAGTAGACGTAATATTTACGTAAGTACTGTTTATTATATGGCGCACTAATATAGTCCTTAGGCAAAATACAATACATAGTGGTAAATCTAATCAAAAGATTTGAAATAAAAAATTGAATTCCTTCATTTCATTATACCATGATAATGACGCAGTTTTCATTGGACACCAAATCACCAAACACGGTCGTAACGGAAGGTGATTAATTTTAATCAGTAAGTAATTGTTCGGTGTTTGGTGTCCAGTGCAAACTACATCAATGTCAGAGTCACATCAAGCGTTCCAATTCATTTTCAGGGTACCATTATAATTGAATGAAAACAAGGAGGAAAGGATAAAGGATATATAATGTTTTCTTTTTACTCGATAAACTTATAACTACCTTACTCATACTTACAAATACCCACTGTACATCCGAAATATCCTCTGATTTTTCTAATGGGCACCGGAGCTGCTGCGGAAAGATCGACGGGCTCTGGCATCAGCACAAACACATGCCTCGACCCATTCGGTCATCGTAGCCTCTCGCCTATCTACGAACAAGAGAATTGCAGAAACTACTCGTCATCATTTTCAGCATTAAATAACAAATTAAATCCACATCCATATTTTTCTTAAATGTATGCTTTGTGTATATGATCATAAAAAGACCTGTAAGATGAGCAAAACACAACTATAAAAATAAAATATTTAAAGTGGATGATCAATAACGTCATCCATCACACACGAATGACTATCAAATTAGTGTTGTAGTAGGTATGAAAATTGCATCATGCGAATTCCATTTACAAATTTTAAAAGAAAAAATGATCCGTGGGGAACTGAATATACAAGTTAAACCCTATGTGTAACTACCCATAAAGATACTAGCTTGTGCTAGACTGAATTAGAAATATGTTGCTGAAATGTTTAAAAAATAACCCTTAATTTTTATCTAAGACACTGAAGAATTAAAACTAGACAATTTATTATAATCTTTACTTTGTGCTTTGTGAAATTATGAATACGTTTGCTAAATAAATTTTGTGATATTTTGAAATTATCTATCGTAGTATTTCCCTTCCAATATTCAATAAGTAGGTACTGTTATAAATTTAATTTTTAAGCATTTTGTTACATTGTCTACTGCCCTGTTACTCCTTCCTCTTAGTAACTTACTGACAGTTGTGTTTTATGCAAAATATATTTTTGAAAATAGAAGATATATCGAAATCTTCATTTTCTTCCTTGTCATTTTTAGAAATAAAACAATTATCTATCTATAATTAAATATAGTTATTCCATGCATAAAAAACTAGTATACTTTCTTCACAATTTTTCCATCATATTTGAAACTAGTATTAAAAATCTGGTGTAAAACACTATTATTTTTCTTTCAATACCGTTTACGAACAAGAGAATGTTGTAAACATATCCTACTAGAGGAAGAAATTTAATATCCTTAAGAAAACACGATCACGAAATCTACAAGAAATCGCCAATTTATTCGGGTTGTCGTATTTACAATTATTTGCCAGAAGAAATAAAAAATTGCACGTCTCAGTACAGTTTTAAAAATAAACTGAAAAAACTCTTAACAAGTACCTCTTTTTACTCAGTCAATGAGTTTACCAGTTTTTTACAAAATAGAGTAATTTAATAACTTTTGCCATTAATTAATGTTATATGCCATATTGTATGCTAAACTAATGTATTTGTGATTTTGGATTTTTTTATTTAATTTAACTTGTTATATTTTTAGATGCACCCTATAAGTATTTACAGTGTTTTTATATTTATATTTATATTTTTAGATATTTGTTTGTTTTTGTAAGAAGTAAGTCGTTAAGGCGACACTATTGTTGACATGTCTCATCTGTATGTAATATGGCCAACGAGATCAATAAAGATATTATTATTATTATTATTATTATGATATTTTTGATAATTAGAAAATCTGTAAGCGTGCAATAAACTGTGTTGATCGATTGCTTCTCATGTTAGCACTTTCGTGACACTGATACACTATGTTCCTGGGGTGAACTGAAGCTTTGATGTGAAGATAGTACAACGTAGTTTCCACAAACACCAAAAAACAAACAATGTAGTCAACGCACATTTCACCAACCAAGTTCGCATCATCCAGAAACGATTAAACAAACCAGTTTTTATCATTATTATACCTACTTGGTTGATGAAACCCGCGTCAACTACATTATTAGTTTCTTGGTGTTTATGGAAAATACGTTGTGCTACTGTCACCGTAAAGTTCCAGTTCTCCCCAGGAACATACTGTATACTCCGTTACTGTAATTTCAAATAATTTCTTCATGTTCACTATTTTTGTAGAAGAAAAGAAAGTATATTTCGGTTACAGTAAATTTAAAGGTCGCATATTGTTGGCATTTATGTTTAGGTCCATAACATTGAATGAGATATTTGATGTTTTCTCTCAATTATCCATACATCATATTATTTACTTCTGAAATGTTGACTCTGCGGCGTTCATTTATTAGTACCCAGTCCTACGTTGAAAGATTATACAACAAATTAGTGTGATTATCCCAGAGGCGATCCTGAAAGGCGAATGAATGAAGAAAACATTCAAAAGCGTTTCAACAAGAAAAACTTTCAGGAATGGACGATAAATCTTAACGTGATGGTTTATTCAATTTAAGTAAATGTGTATTTTATGTACACGTTAAACTAAGTATCAGATATATAGAGAAAGTCTTTCAGAACATCTGACGCTTGTATTAACTTTGAAAATATTTAGGGGGCGGTTCGTTCTCTAAAAAATATATTAAGCCAAACCCACCACTGTATAAATTCCGAATATATTTGGATAAATATATAGGCAAAGAATTCGCAGGGTTTTATTTATAAAATTTATGCTTGAAGGGGAAAAGGTTTGTTCCTGATATTTAATGGTTTTTGTGGATTATGCGTACGCCATTTGTACTTTTTATGAAAAACGTTTTTGTGGTTGTAATTACTATCCCTATTAGTAAAACATTTTGTATGCTGACAATTTAATTCGGTTTTTATTATTATTTGGAAATGATTCACACAGGATTTGTGTTTATAAATACATGGTTTGTACCAATGTTTCATTTTATGTATAATTTACAGATTTTTTGTGCAAATGGCAAACATTATACTCAAAATCACAATTTTCGTCACTCATAATATCTGAAATTCTTAGACTATACCAATCCACAGTAAAAATATTTTTTTGCTATTCTTGGACCAGAATGGTTCCTTGAAATGTTGTAACTATCAGAAATTGATCTGGGATACACAGGGTGCGAATAAAATTATGCTAAACATGGCAAAAGAAAATTTTATATATCTCCATAAATTCGAATAGAACACCCTGTCCATTATTCAACAATTAGAATCCCCATTAAATACTCTACAAAATTGTTGTACCTTTCCCTATACCTAAGTTGGATACTTTTGGTAAAAAACGCAGCATTCTTTGTCGGAAAATGGTAATGAGCACCTGTCAAAATATTAATCAGATTTTCTTGATCATGGTATAAAAGCAAGATAATTTTATCGATAAAATGAATTTAAATTAAGTTCCCCAGTTGTTTAGAATTAATTATTCCGGCAAATCCTCACCAAAAATATTTATAGAGCTCGTTATAGAGCTAATTTTTCAATTTAACCCAAAAATAAACGCAAAACACAAGAAAAATATAATATGTCTAAATAAGATTTATGTAAGTATTCATAGCAATAAAGAAATTTTGTTGAGGCGAATGTGGAGTTTGCAACAAAACAAACTATTCTTTTAAAAAAAAAGGATTTTGATTAATTAACTTAATGAGAGCGTTATTTTCATTTTCATTTGAATCTGTTCCTACACCTAAGCGGATTTGTCTTTGGCGACCCACTTCTGCCTGTCAGGGTTTTTTTAAATTTGAGATTCTGTAAACATACCACGGACCAATTTTCTTCAATTATTAATTTTGACAAGTTATTTTACAATTCTCAAAAGTTACAGTAATGAACGGTTATGATACTAAACTGTTGTTATTCGAAATAAGAAACCGCTGCCAATTATGGGATCAGAACTTCCTCATCGTGTGGTGGAGTTTATAATAAAAGTAATTTGGATCAGGTCTTATTTATAATCTTTCATCACGAATACATTTTTTTGTAACGTTAAAATTAGAAATGTTGGGGTGCGGTAGACCCCGTTCCAGTGGACCGATTTTGCTCATCAACGACCTCGATCTTCTTCTTGGCCTCTAGAACGTGTTTACCGTATTTGAAAGATTTATCTTAAAAACTGTAGATACTATCGCGATACATACACACAGATATAAATATGTTTTCTCTGAAATTTTCTGTATCGTCATAATTCGTCGAGATTCGTCTAGAAATGCAATAAAAATTTTCAAAAATTTTTTCACGAATACATACCTTTCTCACTTTTGGTGAGGAAGTGATAACGTCACCCACTCTTTTCTAACTCTTGATGAGCATACGCAAACTTATCCGTTCAGAGACCGATAGAGCTGATCACACCACCAATTATTTGCAGATCTAGAACTCCTCGATATCTACGTTTAATTTAACTATTTTAATAATTTTTCTTCGTAAACTTATTTTACTAATATCGCAAAACTAGCAGTGAAAAAAATTTGGCTTTCTACGTTTAGAACATAGTTCTACTTTACCCAGAGTCACTACTATTCTTACATCTACAGCAGTTCACAGGTACACTCGTAACTAGACTAAAACACAGTTCAGTATGTTCTCCAAAAAACCTGACGAAAATTGGTCAAAATTATCAGATAATTTTGTTTGGAGACCTTCAATATCTGCAAACTATTATTACTACTATAAAGCACAAATTCGCTGCTTTGGAATACTGTACCCAAATACGAAGTCCTGCACCTAAAACTTCACTGAAAATCTTGGGTTCAATTCAAAGTGGACCACCATGAACATACTATGAATATTTGGTGACAGCTCTCTCAAGTTCATTTATCTTTTTGAAAAATCGTCGTATGTTGATAATCCCCGTCATTTCTTTTTCGCTTTGCAGATATTGTCGACGTCGTCGGTCTCTCTCGGAACACGGTTCAAGACATTGCAAATTTGTTTAAACTTCAAAGGTGTATACTTTGTCGTCTCTCAGGGTAGTCCGCATAGACATTATTTAGGGAACTTGTAAGATTTATGAACTTAAGATGTTTTTTTACTGAAAATGACTTTTTGTAGATACTATACAGGGTGTCCCGATTTTAAACCGACAAACTTCGGGTACAGAAAGTTCACATGAAATTATGACAACCCCTTCTAACATTTCTTCTCTATCGAGCCTCCTAACGGAGATACAGGGTGTTGAAAATTCAATTTATTTTTTGTTTTTCTTTAATAACTTCCACAATATTAAAGATAGGGAAACCAAACTTGGTACACATAGTTAGGTTGTGAGGGGCCATCTTTGCTATGGTTCAGAGTTGAACTGAGGCGCGCCAGTGGCGTGCGGTGTGGTCACGTCGACATAATTTTACGGAAAAAAGTATGTGCACTAATTTTTTTCGCAATTCTGATCAGATTTTCGTAATTTACGGTTACTTTTCTAAAAAAAGTTGCACATGTAAAATTTTGACTGAGGCATTAGTTTTCGAGATATTTGCGTCTGAACAAAACGATGCACCAAAAACACAATTATCATGTCGGGAATAGTTCTGATGAAATCACGACATATCCCTTCTAAAATTTCTCTATAGCCATTCCTAACGGAAATACGGGGTGTTGATTTTTTTCATATTTAGATGTTGATAATTTGTTTGTGTAATTTCGTAACAAACAAATTTTTCTTTTGACAGAAATAATATTGACTTGCAAAAGGCCTTAAAAACGCCTCATTGCAAAAGAAGAAAAACATTAAAAACATTAAATTGACAGTTCAGTTCATATCCCTTCGAAAATCAGATTGAAAATAATTTTGAAAGGGCTATCTTAATTAATTAATTAATTGTGTTTTTGGTGCACCGTTTTGTTCAGACGCAAATATCTCGAAAACTAATGCCTCAGTCAAAATTTTATATGAGCAAGTTTTTTTAGAAAATTAATCGTAAATTATGAAAATCTGATCAGAATTGCGAAAAAAATTAGTGCACATACATTTTTCCTTAAAATTATGTCGACGTGACCACACCGCACGCCACTGGCGCGCCTCAGTTCAACTCTGAACCATAGCAAAGATGGACCCTCACAACCTAACTATGTGTACCAAGTTTGGTTTCCCTATCTTTAATATTGTGGAAGTTATTAAAGAAAAACAAAAAATAAATTGAATTTTCAACACCCTGTATCTCCGTTAGAAGGCTCGATAGAGAAGAAATGTTAGAAGGGGTATGTCATAATTTCATGTGAACTTTCTGTTCCCGAAGTTTGTCGGTTTGAAATCCAGACACCCTGTATATTCTATTTTTCTTACAAATGATTGGAAGTAGTCTAAAATTAAATTTAAGTCATACTTTTTTTTGTAAGCCCTTTTTAAAATTAAATATGTTATGATCAGACGTGATCTGAGATGCACTTTAGATGAAATTATATACCTTGGTGTCATAGCACTTGTTGTTGATGAGCTACACTATAAATATATTTATTATTTGCACTATTCTTGTCTTTCTGGAGTCCTTTTACGCCATGAGATTATGTATTTATAGACTGCTACCTTCCCTGGCTGCTTCTTTTAGGTCACTAATTATTCGATCGCACTCGTTGCGAGCATACCATGTTACATGGATAGAAAACCTTATTTTTGACTAGGCTATACTTAATAATTCATTCAACGCACAAAATTGTTTACTTAATACTCCAGAAATAATTACAAGAAGTAGTAGAATCATAACATTTATATCAAGATGTATTTATTATTGATAACTGAACAGTGTAATGTATACTACATATGGCTGCAATAGCGGCACCAATTAAGTTTTCTCACTTCCGCAGATGAAAGTTTTTTTCTCCCATCTTGCGACAACACGTTACCTCCTCATTATTTTAGTTGGATACCGTGGACGCATTACTATAAAATACTGGTCACCTTTTGTTCAAACAATACTGCAAGGTGTATAACCTATAATAATAAAGTATTTCTATTTTATCGATGTTTTCGATATTTAACGAATTCAGAAATTGATGTATCTGTCAAGAATACTTACCTTTCTCAATTTCTTATCATAAGGAAACAAGGTATATGATCTGATCATCGTTGTGCGAGTTTACATTCGTTTCATGCAGGATTTTCAACTTGTAGTCATATTGCATTCTCCTCTTTTTCCAATTCTTGATGTGTGCATTAGAGTGATCCTAATTAATCAGCTAGCATGGGTGCAATCTCGATCTCAATCTTTTTATCATTTCACAATATCTGTATAAAAGTAAATCGACTAATTTGAAAACTGTCATGAGATATTATTATGTTAAATGTTTAACAGTTCTTGTAGAGTTGAAATTTTGGAATGCGGATATGTGTGAGAACAGAAGACCATATTTATATTTTATAATGTCTAAAGTTTAGGGATACATTCAGAACGATTTGTAATTAGTGGCATTTCAATATCAAAGACATCAATAAAATCCACTTTTGCATTTCTGCAACTGTTTCTTTCAGAAACGGAAAGAACGACGTCATAGTAGATTCTTAAAAATTTAATTACAAAATATGCCATGTTCTTAAATTATAAAATAAAAAGAAACATGCTGGAATTTAAACTGTAATACAGAGTTTTCAATATATGTTATATTGTGCATATTTTATATAAATATTCACTACCCGGATCTCTCCTAACCGTCTTGCCAGCAAGCTCTTCTATAATATATTTTGATTTTTTATTACTTAGAGGTTTAGAAACGAAATAATGAGAAACTGGGTGCAGTTTCACAGCTGCTGGAAAATGTATCCCTGGCACTTTATAGTTTAGCAGTAAATGTTTAGGGATATTAGTTCACTTAACTTAAATTGTAAACCTCGTAAAATGAATTACAAATTACAATAAAATCCATCATTTTGTTCATACTTACAAAAATATGTAGAGTGGAGCGCGCGTTTGCATTTATTTGGATTTAGTTTTTACCAATTCTATGAATTATTATTATTATAAGTATTATTATTACTTACATACGATTTGATCAAAATATAAATGACATGATGAAAATAATGCGCAAAAGCATGCAAATCTTTACCCGTTGAGTGAACGAATTTCTCTACTCAACGCCCTTACCAGTGTTGATAAAATATAGTTAGTCAAACCAATCCAATCGTAAAACAATTATTGTAGAGTTTATTGTTTACCACGAAATGCTTCCATCTGTCGGTGTAACTTATAACTAAGGTATTATTGCTATTTCATTGTTATCTTTGTTTAACAATGTTTGTTGGTTAACTAATTGGAGAAATAAATAAATTAAACCAACATTTCAATCAATGCACCGAGTTGCCACTGTGACCAGACTCATCACACGGACATGAAGCAAATAAATAAATATATCGTAGGGTATATAGCCCTGAATAAATTTCAAAAAGAGATAAGCTTAAATGTATGCTATGTTAATGGTAAATGTTCAGAAGTGTGGTAGTAAAATCCCAAATAAGAACAGAAAGAAAACTATAAGATGCCACAAAACTTTTAGACACAATAAAAAGGCTCAACTGTCAAGGTCTCGATATTTTAGTGTTGTATTTTTTTACCAATAGCTTCATGATTTTCTTCTATTTTAAGGGCTAATATACAATATACAGCCACATTATAAGTACCTTCCCGTAGCACTAAAAATTGATGACATTGATGCATGAAGGTATTGGCAAAAAATACAATAGTAAAATCTCGAAACCTTGACAGTTGCGCTTCTTTATTATTTTTTATTCAATGACAATATGCATTATCACTCTTCCATTACCTAACTTCCTTGCATTTTAAAAAATTTGTTCGATTAATAGGAGGGTATTTATTTATTTGACATCCCACAGGCCTTAGGACCAATTACAAGTGCCAACGCAAAATAATAATATAGTATCTTTAATTACACTACATAGTACCTAGAAAATAAAAACACAAGATAATTAAAAAGCAAAATAAAAAACAATATAAAAAGCCAGGGACCCAAATGACTACCTTGCGGCACTCCGGAGTTAGTTGACTGAATACATTGACTGGAGACCTTGCTATTCAATAAAATTGCTCTAATACTTATATGGTAAACATAATTTGATTTTATGAGTAAGTAAAAAAAAATAAAAAATGGAAGAAAATATAATAATAAATTTTATTAATTTTATTATAATTTGGTAGGTCTACTGCTATGGCAATACTAAAACAAAACAGGTTGAGTTTAGCCGAGCTATCAACCATTGAAGTCCGCGCTGTGTTACACATATTGAGTCTGCTGACTGTGTGTATCCTAATACACAACTAGTAAAATGTGTTAATCGAAAATGTGCCTTATTTTTAAGGTAATTTGGCTCATCAATCATCATCATTATTCCACATATTCAGTTAGATCCAAAGCTATTATTTGGCATAGCTTATAAAATATTCATAAAATAATGTGCTTTCAATAGTGTGAAATAGGGATACCTTAGTCCATTTAAAGAATGGGTACTTTTGCTAATGATACATATAGTATAATAATCAAAAGGAAGGAATCCGTTTATGAATCTAAGTTTTTATTAAAATCAGTTTGTGGCAGTATAAAAAGTAATTATTTAATAATCGCATTTGTATGGAAATGAACTTATTACTTCTTAACTTTAATATTTAACACATTGAATAATTTATTAATTAATAAAGCGTCCTTATATCTTTGTTTCTGAGTCATTTCAAATTCGTAATTGAGCAAAACGATCAATAAATTGATAATTTCATCCTTGTAGCCCCTTTACCCTCATTACGTCGGTTTGTATGACTGTTAGCATAATTTGAGAACTATTTAGATGAAATTTACTAAAATTCATATACTATTCAATATATAATTTATTGAAAATGGGATACTCGGTCATAAATGAAGCATACACAGAATCACTGATCTGGCGCAAAGTGAAGATGGCAATATTTTAAGCAATCCTCAATAATTTTCTTCTTTTTGCTTTTCTAATTTTTATATTTGGTTGGAGAACAATTAGATGATAGATTTTCACGATAAAACAAAATTATTCGTGAGAAACAGGGTTATAAAAAATAGCAAAGAAATATTTCATAACATTTTTAATATCGTTTCTGCACAAATCAAATTTGGCGTAAGAATACTTTATTGAACATATTTCAATATAACAGAGAGAAATTCGAAGTAGGTAGGGGTTGAGGGTGCAATATTTCTAGAGAGATTGCTATTGTCTTCACTCCGCTATTAACATTTGCCTCTTACTTTTATTGTGTTTATTATTATACATATAATATGTCTGATTCAGCAGAAATCGCAAAACTAGTGAAATTCGAGTTACCTACTTTATCTGAATTCATCAGCTCATCAATTAATAACTGTTTTCAATCAATCATGTTTTGATTAATTTGTGATTTTTGCTGGAACAAACTTAATATTTGCGGGAAATATCTAATTTATGATTCATAATTACCTTAAAAAAATCTTGAGGAAATGTAGTAAACAAGAAAATGTGAGATTAACTCTAAAACACTTAACACTAAAACATTTACGCAAGGTGAGCAAACCAACAGTAATAATAGTTATTCGAGGATACTCTATTAAAATTCTACTTCAATTTTCATAATGTGAAAAATATTGGTAGCGTTCACTCTTTCATTACGTAGAAAATATTTTCTGTTATTTCCAGTGATCTATAAGTTCATTGCATCGTCCAGTGGGTCAATGTTGAGTGTGGCCCACGTAACTGATTTAATTTACTAATGGTTTCAGGACGCGTCGCTGCGGAAAAGGATAATTGAGTAATATTTTTAATGTCTCTTCGTTCCGCATTATTGAATATTTCACAAATTATTTAAGTAATTTTTATCAGAAAGTACAGTAGTTTACAGCTGATGCTATATTTAAACTTATTAGTACCTAATCTAAAAGTATGTCAGTGCAAAGCTATAGAAAAACACCATAACCACCCGGTTAAATATTCGTTTAAAAATAATAAATCCTTATTTACAGTAAAAAAAAAGAAAATTTATACAGGTTACACGACGTTAAACTAAATACTTTTAGTAAGGAATCTAGTATCCAAAAAGACGCTTCTAAAATGCCGAACCCTGCACTCGCGAGGTATAAAATTTTAAAAATATGGATTATCCAGAATTTTATGCCGAATCCGATTCCAGAGGGCGCGATGTCGGCCAAGATTGCGAAATTGCAAAAAAGTAATAATTCCAAAAAAAAATTGGAACTTAAATATTGCATTATCTGTCGTTTACATTTACGAGCTTATTTATAAAGATTTTTTAATAATTTTTATATCAATCGAAAGCCTAATGTTTGTAGTTTCATACAAGTTGAATAGAGAGACATTATTTTCATTATAAACACTATAAATTGTTTAAACAATATGTGCTTGGAAAATGTAGTGTAATTTTTGGCATCGAGGTACTTTTGTTATTATTGCAGATAGATATGTAGTTATGTGAGACGAAATACGTAGAATAGACCAACGAACATTTTTTATTAAAATAATTTTTTAATTCGCTGAATAATTTAGGAGATATGATTTTTTTTAAATGAAGCGCATTGTCTGGTCTACCGCGCGCGCGGTCTTGTTTCTGTAGGCAGGCCATTTACACATGATTTCGAGGCACTCGAGATCAAAGATCAAAGATCAAAGAATTTCGCACACCAGTTGCAAACAATATTTTTTCTACAACGACTTTAATTCGAGCTTTAATTTGATTAAACTAAAACCGCAAAACGATATCTTGTATTATAATATTTAATGCAAATTAATTTAAAAAAAATATATTAGCAGATATGTCTCAGAACTATGGAAACTAATATGTTTGACAACAAACATTTTTCAATGACGTTTTCGATATTGTGAGTGTTGAATATTGTGGGTTTTTTAAAGTAAAATAATACATAAGATAATAATGGAAAGTCTCGAAAGTCGTAGACTGTTTTTAATAATTTAAAAATTTCTACTTTCAGTTAGTTCATTTCATAAAACAATAAATCTTTTTGAACTAGATGATTGCTTAATTCTTGTGTATACATTAAAAATTATAAAAAAACAGGCAATAATTAAATTTATAATCGGTATGTGATGTGCAAAATATTTTGCGCACGGGGTCATGGTAACGCAAAAAAAAAATAATGTCAATGAAAAAATGTCTCATTTTAGACACTGACGTTAATGCGCAAACATAACCTTTTTTGACAGTTGTAAAAAAAAGTATTTACTCGTATTATTACTCGTATTATTACGTACATTATTTTACAATTTTTTTTTGTAAGGTATAAGCAACATTTTTGTAACGTCTTTCGTATGAAAGTTCGTACAGATCATAAATAATGCTCACAAACAGAACAAATTATCGGTATTTAATTTAAAAAAACTACAATGATATTAAAATAATTTTCGTCTTGATAAAATGATGGTTGTATGTATTGTAAATTCTTTGTACATATGATATAACTAAAATTGGAGTATTATAGGTAAGTAGCTATACATATGATTTATGTGATAATGCCATAATTAATAGTCATTAAACTTATTTTCTGGGAATCACGCCAAATTCTAAAAAAATAAACAGAAATAAGAAAATGGTCAAAATATGTCAAGATAAAAGTGTAGTATCAAAGGCAAACCTCAACAGTTTGCCCCAGAAAACCACTGTATTTGGAACTTTATACAGTGGTTTTCTGGGGCAACTGTACCCATGATCGAATTCGGAGCTTTAAGATTCTTGACTATTTCCATCCATTTCAGAGTACACAAGCATTCTAATGAGCTGATTTAAAAAACTATAAGTAAAAAATATCCTATAATAATTATCTACCTAATATTTCTGTATTGTCATATAGTTTTTTGTGTAATATTGGCCATAGATGGGTACAATTTGTACGGATTATTTAAATTTTTATATTTTTGTTATTGAAATTTAATTATATTAAGCGTAAGAAATAATCGAAAACATAACTCATTTAAAAACATTCGGTATTTATATGAAGTAAGGTTAGTCTAAAATTTGGCGGATACCATTGTTCTGTTTAATTTAACGTGTATAATAAAAAATAAACACTTATCAGTTATCTCAATGCTGCCAGATCCCTCTTTGCCGTAAACATTACTAAAATGTTTCCGTCAGTTGTTTTTGCCTTTTAAACTTTTTTTCTCCTCCCAATTAACACTGTAATTACATCTCACGGTTTACCATTATAATGAAAGCATCGCCGTTAAGCTTTAAAAAGTTTCAACAAAAAGCAATTTATTCTTGGCCAGACTGGGGATTAATAGAAATTAAACTTATGTTTTCTCACAACTAACGAGAAATTGGTTCACTATAAAATGTTTAAACTTAGAAATATTAGAGTTTTTATTCACTAATATCTTACTGTAAATGTAATTATTTTTTATTGTAGTTTTACGTTATTGTTTATTCTTGGTAGGATAGGGGCAAAAATACTTGAAATTCCATCCATTTCATTATAAATGTATTGTCTTAAGTGAGCTGCGACCCAATAACGGTTTCAGAGTGTATCAAATTTTGTTAAATATGTCAAAAGTTTTAAATTTATTTTCCTAATTATATTATTATCATTTAAGATACATTTTTTGACTGCAATCTTGAGTGATACTTTGAAGTGAATATCGTGAATGGATACAGAAAAACAGAGAAATTTAGTAACATTTTATTCATTTATTATACATTTCCATAAGGTAAATTAAAAACACCTTTTTAGCCTGTTCTCCTATTTGTGACCACCAACCCCGCTTGAGAAAAGTTTCTTTGTTAAGTTTTAATTACAATTATCCCAAAAATCAAGGATGATAAACGTCTTCACGTCTTTGTTAAATTTATATAACATGGGATACACATTGGATCAAACTTTAACTGAAGTAGCTTAAGGCCATTTGGGTATTTATTTAGTTTACATGCATCCATATTTTATATATTATTAAGGTATAATATTATGTAATACTGTACGTAAACATAGTGTTCTAGAAATATGTACAAATATCTGGCAGACAGATTACTTAACAATTACTAAGTAAAACAGTTTCTAATTCTGGAGAATATTAAGACACTTCACTAAACAAGTTGGCATCCTCAGAAAATGGTTAAAACTAAACTTAATACAATAATACAACCTATTACTATTTGTCACGAATTGATGTTAAATAAAGTAAAGAAAAAAGTTACTTAATCAAAGTAGCCATCTACAGAGCGCCCATAAAATATTGAATTGTATGTTTCCTAGCACATGGAGAGAGGCAAGTAATACCTAGGTACTTTGCCCTAAATCTTCCACGTCTTTATTTAATTTGTGAACAATATTGATAACAATCATTATTTACGGCAGCTTTCTATGTGTATTGTCCATCGAGTCCATCGAACTGTGTAACAGGCAAAAAATTTGTGAAATTCTTATATCGTTTCATTATACAGAGTGTTCCCGTTTTTTTTTGTTCATAACTTCAATAAACGATAGAACATATAAAAGTAATATTAGTCTTACCATTTTTCTCTAAAACACTTCATTTTCTAGGTACAGGGCGTTAAACTTTTTCAAAATTATTACTAGTTATTCATTATCTTCTAAAAAAATAAAGATTTTTTTGTTCAAACTTCGTACACTTTAGTCATTATAAAAGACCAACTTCTACGCCAAGGATCAGAAATTATATTTTTATACAAATTTTAAAACTTTAATATATTTCTTATAAAAAACTACTCCTGGTAAAATTCGCGAGGAGGTTTTCTGTCAGTGGCGTAACCAGGGGGGGACGCCGAGGGGGCCTTGCCCCCTCCTCAGCAAAAACGGGAAGAAATTACGGTAAGATTTAACCGCGTATTATTTTAAATATCTTGAGCATTAGATCGATTAACTTGCATATTGAAATTTGCATATTGTGCAATAAGTAAATATTATTTCAGATTTCAATACAAAATATAAATCAGCAATATTTTAAATTTCGTTTTAAATACTATAAGAAAGTTTTAAGTACCTACGTTGGATCCTAGACCTAGCTTCTTTAACTAAATGCTTTTTTAATTATTGATCCGAATTTGTTTTACTTGTAAGTTTTATATTTTATTTATTGGTGTGAAATTTTTATTTTGTTATTTCGTTTATACAAACGTCATGTTCTAATAAATAAAAGTTGCATTCTGCATTTTATTTATGACATATATGTCTGGATGGTCGAGATGGTAGCGTACCTGCCTCTCACCCAAAAGTCCCGAGTTCGATTCCCGGTCGTGGCAATGGAAAATACTGTGAGAGGGACTTTTCCATTATACACGGATATTGGATGTGTGTCCCTTGTCTTTAAATGTGTAGCCCCCTCCCGCACAAGGCTCTTCTAGAGCCTTCTGGGATAAAGGGGGGTCGTAATTGCATGTGGTGTATTTATTTATTTCTAATTCTCATTTTTATTAACATTGGTTTCCACGTATACCAAACCAAAACAGTGAACACTATATTTTACTTTAGGTGATTAAAATCTATCATCAGAAGCTTAAATCCTCTTTCAGTTAGTTTTATCACTTGGCTTTGCCCCCCCCCTCAATTCAGTTCTGGTTACGCCACTGTTTTCTGTTCGAGATATTTAGATTGTTTCTAGTAGGTTCTATCGTTCATAAAAGTTATGAACGAAAAGACGGGAACACCCTGTATAAAAAACAGCTACAAAATTCTTAAAAAATTTTCAAGAGAATATGGGGTAAATGAAAATACTGTGATAGAATAATAATAAATATATGGTGATTTTTTATCCCTTTAGGTTGATTCAGAAAAAAAGGCTAACCGTTATTTTGATGTATCCCTTTTCGAGATGTTATTTTCTAGATACGGCAAATTGATTATTTTGATCTGAATCTAGGAAGGAAGATGGCAAATACTCGTCGCTAGTATCCTACGTCAATTAATTGTTTTAATGATCTATTTTATAGTAATTCTAACAATGTCGATTAAACAATTTTATAATATACTATAATATAATACCTTCCATCTAGAAGAGAAAAACTTATGTAACATTTGGAAAACAAGATGTATTTACCATATCTTAACATAATATCAAGAACAATTAGTTTTAACTCCAATATTAAAAATATTAACGTCCTTTATTCAAAGAGTAATTAATGTACCTATATTACAAGAACTTTTTGTTTTACTTTATACTCATTTAATAAGCTGTTTCGCAAACTACTGAACGCACCGACACTGTCCTCAAAAGTTTATTAAAATTACTCTAGTTAAAAGGAAATAAAAAAGTTTGTTATTTGTGAAATTACTTGAGAAGTTGCAAATTTAATTGGAAAAGTTTAGATTCTTATTAAAAAGAATAATTAACATTAATAATTGCAAACAAGAAACTAATAAGATAAGTTACACAAACGATAGTTGATACAATAAATATAAATTAGACATTAGTTTTCAGTTAAGAGACAATTATTATGAAATGACATGTCTGTTTCTACAAATGATGTAAGGTAGACAAAATTAACGTTGGTAGGATCAATTAAACTTGTTTCAGTTATTTGAGTGAAGCATGTATGGTTTCTCCTTTTATTTAGATTGTTCTCTTGTATCTCTAATTTCTATATTTGGATTATACTGGGTGTTCCAAAATTATGCGGTCAAACTAATGCATGCTCAAAATAAAACGAAATATCTTTTTAAGTAAATGATAATACTAGTTTTTAAAAAAGTTACAACTTTTCAAAAATGAAGAGAATCAAACTTTTTTCTCTGTAACTCAGAAATCAAAAACGTAGATGCGTCAGAAGTTACATATTACTTTTTATTTCTCAACTGTGTCCCACATTCACTTTTAAAGAAAGTGTTGAGGAGCCGCTCATATTGGGCTTAGGTTAAGTTTATTACTCAATGCTTTTGGATCCGTTGACCCTATTAAAAAATTGACATGGAAATTTACTTTTCCAGTCATTATTACAAAAAAATCGTTTCAAATTTTGTTAGGATTCGTCATTTTCGAGAGAATCCACTTTAAAAGTTTGATAAATTACTAACTTCAAGTAGCAGAATTAATATATACTTATTGTAAGCTAACCTATTAAAATATAAAACGTACCTATGCTATTTTCCACCAATAATGATTAAAAAAACGAAGAATTTTTTTGCATATAAAAGGAATATTCTGATTTTATAACAAATAATTCGTTCCCTTGTGAAATTCTTATGTTGTTTTGTGTAAAAAATGTTAAACGGCTCAAAAGTTCTTTTTAAAGGATTATCCTCGGGATTATCAAAGTGTTTTTTATTTCGTTTCTTTAAAGATAGATGAAATGAAAATACTGTGACAAAGATATTAAACTGGGTGATCAAATTTTATTCCTTTTATTTTTCTATTCAGAGTAAAAAAAGATAACGGTTATTTTGATGTACACAGATGTACCCTTTTCGAAAGATGCTACTTCCTAGATAACGGTAATTTGATGATTCTGATGATGATAATTAATTTCATAAGGAGTATATAAATAGGTTACCAAGTAGCCACCGGCCGTTAGCATTTACTTTAATTATTTATTTTAATAAACTATTTTCTAGTCATTCTAACAAGCAGCCTTATTATGGCGCATCCTTAGTTATTGGTTATTTTCAGTTTATTTATAAAAGTGCACCGTAATAAGGCTGAATGTTGTCATCACTAATATATTCTCAATTTCATTTCGTTTATATTATATTATAAATTATATCATAATATATTTTATAATATAATATAATTTCTTCAATCCAGATGAGAAAAATCGACGTAACGTTTAGGAATCAAGATGTATCATGTATCAAGATGTATCACACAAATACTAAAGTAATATAAGAACAATAATTCTAACTGCAATATTAAAAATAATAAAGTCCTTTATTGAAAGAGTAATTAGTGTATGCATGCATATTGCAAGAACTTTTTATTTGACTTTATTAAACCCATTTTATAAGCTGCTTCGAAAACAACTGAATGACCCAGACTGTCTCAATAGTTTATTAAAATTACTCTAGTTAAAGCGAAATAAAAAAGTTCCTTATTTGTGAAATTGTATCAATAGGAAGATGCCAATTTAATTGGACAAGTTTAGATTTTCGTTAAGAAGAAGAATTAACATTAATAATTGCAAGCAAGAAACTAATAAGCTAATTAGTAACGATAGTTGATATAATTTTGAAATATAAATTACACGCTAAGTTGTACAGGGTGTTTCCTATAAAACTATACCCCCCCTTATTTCGGTCAATTACCACCGATTTTAATTTTTCAGAAACCGGTCTAACACAGAATTTTCCGTGTATTTTGAATATGCTATTACTTTTTTTCCTACTTCAACCGTATACGAGGGGCAGAAAAATGTATGGTTTTTTTAAATGGAACACCCTATATATTTTTGCATATTTGGATTCGCCTCGTCCTTCTGATTACAAATATATATGACACTTATATATTTGCTATAAAAATGGCGTAAATAATTGAATTTAAACTTGGGGCGTTTCCTTCAAAACTATACCCCCTTATTTCGGTCAATTATTTACGGATCAAAATTTTCAAAACCTACACATAGAATTTTTCGTAGATTTCATATATGCTATTACTCTTTTTCTCCCTTCAACGGTATACGAGGGGTGGAAAAAAGTATGTTTTTTTTATGGAATGCCCTGTATTTTTTTACATGTATAAGTGTTATATATATATTTATAATCAGAAAGGTAGGGTGGATTTAAATATGTAAAAAAATACAGGGCATTCCATAAAAAAAACATACTTTTTCCACCCCTCGTATACCGTTGAAGGGAGAAAAAAAGTAATAGCATATATGAAATTTGCGAAAAATTCTATGTGTAGGTTTTGAAAATTTTGATCCGTAAATAATTGATCGAAATAAGGGGGGGGGTATAGTTTTGAAGGAAACGCCCCAAGTTTAAATTCAATTATTTACGCCATTTTTATAGCAAATATATAAGTGTCATATATACTTGTAATCAGAAGGATGAGGCGAATCCAAATATGTAAAAATATATAGGGTGTTCCATTTAAAAAAACCATACTTCTTTCTGCCCCTCGTATACGGTTGAAGTAGGAAAAAAAGTAATAGCATATTCAAAATCTACAGAAAATTCTGTGTTAGACCGGTTTTTGAAAAATTGAAATCGGTGGTAATTGACCGAAATAAGGGGGGATATAGTTTTATAGGAAACACCCTGTACATAGTTAAGCGACAATTAATATGAACTGAAATATATATTTTTATAAATTATATAAGGTAGTCAAAATTAATATTAGTATGATCAATAAAACTCAGTTATCTGAGTGAATTATCTACAGTTTCTTCTTTTATTTGAAGTGTCTTCTGACTCTATTTTCTCTATTTGAATTATACTAGTTGTTCCAAAATTATGCGGGAAAATTATTGCAGTATATATATATATAGGTCGGTTAAAAATAAAACGAAACCTGATTTTAAGTAATTGATTAATACAATACCAGCGCTTAAAGGAGTTATAACATTTTAAAGACGAATATAATAAAACTCTTTTATGTGTAACTCTGAAACCAAAAACGTGCATTAAAAATTTACATACTACTTTTTATTTACGTTTTAACTATGTCCCACACTCACTTTTAAAGAAAGTAGTCAGAAGCGGCGCATTTGGTTTAGACTCGGGTTTAGATTACGTTTACTATTACACAATATGTTTGGATGCATTGGTCGTTCTAAAAAATTGACATTAGAATTTAATTTACCAACCAGTATTAGAGAAAATTCCTTTCATATTTTGATAGAATTTATCGTTTTCGAGAACATCCACTTTCAAAATTTGTGAATTGCGAGCTTCAAGTAGAATCATAATAGTATTATTTCTTGGTAGGCTAATTCTAATAAAATATAAAAGGTATATCAATTTTCTATACTTAATCATTGAAAAATGCAATTTTAAATTCAAATTTTTAATAAAACTAACGAATCCGAAAATTCTATTAGTACATCTAACCTATATGCTCATATAATGACAAATGAGAATCTAAATAAAAAGTAAAATACAATAAATCTTGACATACACCTACCTTTTTCATTTCTGAGTTATACCTAGCTGACAAAATTTTAAATATCCTCATCTTTGGAAGGATGTAACTCATTTAACAATCAGTATTGACTAAGTATTAGACAATTTTCGTTTTATTGTAAGCCCCTTGATATAGGTAATATAATAGTTTGACCGCGTAACTTAGGAACACACTGTATAATGCTGGTGTTTCTTATGACCAAAATCATCTATATTCCATATTTCCAGTGAACAATCCTAAAGTACCATATCTAACTTCATATTAAAAATAAAAATGTATTAAAAAATTAATTATTAGTGTATGCATATTGCAAGAACTTCTTATTTGACTTTATTAAACTCACTTCATAAGCTGCCTCGCAAACAACTGAATGTACCTAGACTGTCTCAAAAGTTTATTAAAATTACTCCAGTTAAAAGGAAATAAAAAAGTTTCTTATTTGTGAAATTATTTGAATAAGAAGATGCCAATTTAATTGGACAAGTTTAGATTCTCTTCAAAAAGAATAATTAACATTAATAATTGCAATCTAGAACCTAATAAGATAAATTATATAAACGATAGTATATAAAAATTTTGAAGTATAAATTGCACGCTAATTTGCAGTTACGAGACAATTAATATAAATGAAATGTGTGTAATGATGCAAGGAAGTCAAAATTAACATTGGTATGATCAATACAAATTATTTCAGTTATCCGAATGAAGTGTTTACAATTTCTCCTTTCGTTTACAGTCTTCTTATATCTCTATTTTCTATAGTTGAATTATACCTAAATTATGCAGCCAAACTATTACACTATATAGAGTGGCCCAAAAGAAAACGTAACTTTTTTTTAAATAATTGATCAATACTGGTTTTTAAAGGAATTACAACCTTTTAAAAATGACGATAATAAAACATTTTTCTCTGCAACTCAGAAATCTAAAACGTAGGTGTAGCGTAGCAATAGCTACATATTACTTTTTATGTAGGATTTCCGCTGTGCCCCACACTCATTTTTAAAGAAAGTGTGGATAAGTGGCGCACATTGGATTGGATATATTTTTCAATATTTTTGGATCCATTGGCTCTATTAAAAATTTGACATTAAAATTAGATTTTCCAATTATTATTACAGAAAAATAATTGCTCTCATATTTTGATTAGAAATGCGTACCGCTCCTAGACACTTTCTTGAATATTGACCATATTATGTAGTTCACAACCCAAATTAAAAGTAATCTATAAATTTTTATGGCTAGTTATAGCTAACAAAAACTCCATTAACAGTTTTCATTTTATTTTGATATTTTGAGCCCCTCTTTATAACTGCAATGGTGTGCCTTCATCACTTTGGAATACTGTATATAATACTGTGTTTTAAGTGTCCGTATATTCTTAGTAATGCCTAGTACCGGTCGGTTTCTAGAAATTACTCACTGGATATGTTCACAATTTAGGCAGGTATAAAGTTTTGGCCCTTGTATCTGCACTAAAGCCAGTCCTATGACCAAAATAAACCACACTGGTGGTATAACATACTGGTATTACATATGAAAACAAGTATTATTGAGTGACAAAACCATATTATATTCCTAGAGTATTGATCAAAGAATTTAAGAATGAATACACGCATCACAGTGTGGCTTAAAATGTTTTTCAGTAGTTTTTTCAGATGTATAGTACTGGAAACAAAGAAACAATGTTTATAAAGAAATAAGCCTTTTACTTTTTTTAAATGATGGTGACATTTCATATCAGAAAATAATTTTTAAGATAAATTAGTAGTAGTAGTAGTAGTAATTGCATTTTGGCTTTGATTTTCATAAATAATCATTGGCTCAGCCATGATAAATTAGTATTAAATCATCATATATCAAAGCCACTATTCAGTAGTATTCAGTATATTCATTGATGTTTTAAATACAATCAGATTAAAAAAGCTAGTGTAAATAGTTTAATATTTCGTTAGTTTCTACACTAAATCATGCTAAATTTAGTTGTCCGGTGAATTATATTCCCCTTGCTGAATTAATTTGCTGGGATCTGCTCCAGGAACCCTTGACAAGACACAAGACTGATACAGTCTTCAAGATGTCCAACATAATATCAAGGGACTTTCAGCAAATTGATTTTCTGCTTTTACTGGCCACCGCAATACTGCCCACTAGACGTTATAGATAGGATTCACTAAAGTATCCTTAGACTTTAGTTTGTAATTGAAGCTTAATGCTACACATATATACCTTAAAACGACTAAGAAAAGAGGGCTTTGGTCTAAATTGCAAATCCAAATGTACAAATCCTGCTCTAGAGGTAATGTTATAAATCAAATGACTTAAATTCCTTAATTTTTAGATTCTGTTATATACAGGTACTTGTTTATGTTGTTATGTACATGTAAGTGTATATCTTCATTGAAATATATACTAAGCGAGATTTTTTCTCGTTCTATTTTTTGGTTAGGAAATATAAATAATGGGATATATTTCTAAATAGAAGGTGATCTAAATTTTGGTTATGGAACAGAACTGAAAGAAAAAGTGTATAGGAAATATTCCTCGTAATTTTTTAAATTGAATGAACTGTACAAATACATAATAAATATTTCGTCTACTTACCTCTTAGCTTCTATGATAATAATAATAATAATAATAATATTAATAAAGTTTATTTACAGTTTATTAATAAATTAAATTAGCAGAAATTTCTTAAAACTGACTTAAAACTTCTATAAATAAATAAGAAAACATGAAGACAGATTTATTATTATACATGATAATTAAAACTTAATTATCTTGAATTGGTTCAAACTCAGGTGATGAAATGCATGCAAAAAATAGAAAAATCAGTTAGATCCCATTTCCACTTCAGATGTTTCGTGCCACTTGATACGCTATAATAAGTTACCCTCATTTGTGCTTAGCTCAGTATATCAGACCTTCTCAAAAGCTTTCTATGTTAGATTTCTTGGTTGTTTTCTTCCATCTTAATTTAATGGCCTTGGTATATACATATATAAAACTTATAACTCCAGAAAATTTTTAAGAAATCTGCGTTGCAGCAATAGATCTACTTTTTTCATAAACTTATTTTAATATCCCCTTCCAGGGTTGCAGTAAAATTTTAAATTGAAGCTCAATTAAAAAGCCTAAAAGAAAACATTAGAGTTTTTTATTTTCAATTCTTTGTAACTGTTATTCCTTGAATCAGTTATAAAAATGTATTCTCTTATTGTCCTCATTAAATCATCCGGGTTATTTTTAAAATACATATTGATATGACTAAACTTGAATCAGATTATTTGAATAATTTTTTATCTTATTGTTTTAAAGTTATTTGTTCTTTTAGTTTTATGTGTTTCTTTCTTTGGATTTTATCACATGTTAAATTCGTGAATGTTTAGTTCAAATAATCAAACAAATAACTGGTTTATTGAATAAATTATCTCTACGTCTCTGATTTTTAAGAAACGTTTGACGTAAAAGGACCAGTTAAAAATTGCTATTTGATATCAAATGTAAATCATAATAATAATACTAATAAAGCTAAAGATAAAGCATTAAGTTTCCAAAACGTCTGTGAAATTGTATCTTAGTTAATACCTACCTATGTTTCTTTCACCCAATAATTTGTTTCTTTACAGTTTTTAGGAATTATTAATATCTAAACTATTTTAGAAATTGTATGTAATTGTCATTCAACTGATAAAATATTTAAAATATATACATCTCTCGTGTGAATCATTTCCATAATTTCTTAGTATCACCCGGTACATGATAAATTCCATTCGCCAGAAACATTTATGTTTGACAAAACCGTGGTTCTTCCTGTAGTACTGAAAAAAATTTGTTCCTCAAAAATACAAATCATACCCTTTGGACATTTATATTGGTTCTGTTATTCACACCAAATATTATTTTGAAAACTTCATATTGTGGGTCTAGTGAAACACCTTACCGTAACAAAATCCGTCTGTATCCGGTAATAAAACAGATGCGAAAATCAGTTTAAATGTAGGCATTAAACACAATTTCTGTGAAAAGATTTTGAGCCTTAACGACATTTAGGTCCTTAAATAATTAGTCGAAAGCTGTAGGTCGGGATGGCAGGTAGTTAAGTTTATCTCTCTTGCCTCCTAGTTTCGTTTTATTATGTATAAAGTTGATTTGCTCCAGTGTCAGTTTTATTAAGTGTTGTTTTATGTGTTATAATAAGCAATATTACGATTGTAATATACCTTGGACTACTTAAGCATTCATGTAAGTTAGAACAAATACACAAGGCGGGCTTTTACAACTTACTGTCTCAGTAAATAGTCAACAAAAACCAGCAACTAATTACCTAACAATCATGACAGTTCACTAGTCCACCTCGTTATGTTTGTTATTCATAATTCTAGCAACGTAATAATATGTTAATAACAACATAAATTTTTATTTTTGTGTTTCTATCATTTCTTTACATTTGACTTTGACAGTACCATCCATATGTTATCATTATCACCTTTGGAAATATTAATCTGTTTTAAATTATTTTTTGCCCATTTAGTGATATTTTATACATATACTATAATAATAATAATAATTTATTTTACCTACGATCACTAACGCAAATAGCTGAAAACGCACTCTCCGCCACCTATGTAAATTAACCTTACACACCGTAAACAAATCGCACGCTCAGCCGCTGAGGTGTGTTGTAATAATATGACCACGTGACCAACATTACACAATACTTGTAGTTCATATTTCTGACACCAGGCCACGGTGTAAGACAATTAGGTGAAGAAACGCCTCAATGTATCGTATGGTTAGAGTGTCGCCAAACTGTCAACGCAAGAGACGCGAAATCGTAAGACAAAGAGAGAGAGTAGGTGGCCGCGAGGGCCGCGCGGGCTGCGCCTCGCATCGTCCCTAGTTAATTTCCACTTCATTTTACCAGGTCGAAAAATATACCATTCGATGCAGAAAAATCATAGACTTAATAATACTATATGGACCGAGCCTAGAGAGAGAGGTGATGAGGACGACACCTCGAGAGAGACGCCGATAGATGCAAGTTTAAGGTTATGTATTTTGTTCCTTAACCTTCTTTAGATACCTACCTATTAATGCATAAATATCTGAGATGCATCTATTTTTATGGTTCACAATCACACTACAACGTGCTAAAATATATTTATAAAGAATCTCGGCAAAATTTTCCCATCCGCCGTGTAAAAAAGTAACTTGGCCACGTGACTGTGGACTGTGGAAATAACAGTCACGTGGTCTTAAATCTTTCTATCCTTGTTCGACGCACTCAATTTATATCGCTCTATCTCTCTTCAATGGCGTCCTCACACTGGCGAACGGAAAGTGGCACAATGCTCCGTCCATACGTTAGTATTATTAAGTCTATGAGAAAAATATGTAGAACACGATTGTTGAAAAATTATGTGTCTAATTGTCGGCTACTGTGCAAAAAAAAATAAAAACCATAAATGAAATTGGACGCCGCCGGCACGTTTAACTCGAAACGCTGCTAAAACCGTTCGAGTTATGAAAAAAATTAACATAAACAATTTTATAGAGAACTAAATTTCCTATAAAAAAGTCAGTGATGGCATTAGTCTATCTTTAATAGTTTTGGTGTGAGGGCGCCTCATATTCGCGCGCTGTTCTTTTGTTAAATTAAACTTATCGTTTTCTAGCGCACAACTTTCAGCCACCCTCACGCCTAACATATTCAAGATAGACATATGCCGTCACTGACTTTTTTATAGGAAATGTTATTCTCTATAAAATTGTTTATGTCCATTTTTTCATAACTCTAACGGTTTTGGCAGCGTTTTTTTAAAATGTCAAATCGGAATAATTTTTTGCAAGAAAATCATTATTTTTAGCAATTATAATAGTGATAATACAATTCTGAATGTAAAAAACTGTATTTATTTACCTTTTATTACAACACAATTATTGTCACAAGCAATGAAAAATTTATGTTTACATTTATCTGTCACCTCCGCCTACTACAAAAATCGCCGATTTAAAAAAAACAGTTTTATAAAAGAGAATCCCAGACAAAAACAAAATCGTTTTCCAATAAAAAGAAGGAATCTAGATTGCAATTAACCTGATACTCTATTATAGGTTGATTCAATTTACCACATTAAATTTCTGAGCACATTGCAAGAGATTTAAATTAAAATTTAAGAATCAATATAAATGTGATTAATAGTTTTTTCCCTTTTTTTTGATTTTGGACAATAAAAATATCTAAGTAGGTAATAATGCTTTATGTTTACTTAACTTGAATAGTTATTTAATTTTTGAATTAATAAATAGACATTTTTTCGTATACCTACCTACATTATATTTATTTCACTCACGTTTATTATTTATTCGTTATCACATCAAAATATGTGTATACTACTATTTTTACTTTATTTACAATATTAAAAATATTATTGTTAAATAAATACCTTATCATTATTATTATTTATTGCTTGCAAGCTATAAATGATTCTTTCAATCAATGCGATCATCGACATAATATAAAAATCATTACTTACTACAGCTGTTTTAATTAAATTCTATTGTAACGAAGTGATTTTTTCCGATCAAGGAATGTTCAATTTTGCTTTAAATATTACCGTCACTTGGGTACACCCTGCCGCTGTTTTAGTAAGTAAGTCGTGTTTTAATTAAGTTATTAATGAGTTGTTAAAAAGTCCGCTGGTAAACAAGCAATCAAGTAATTAATTGATTAATTTTCGACAATACCTCGTATAAGTAAAATCCGAGAAATATTATAAATAATGGCCGAGTCGGAAATAAAAATCATTCGTTACTAAAAATGTTAATCCTTGCCCGTTTTAATCCGTTTCTTTTTGCAACATAGTATAGAAATTGCAAGTAATGCATTTCCGGTTATCGACGCTTTGAACGAATACTTCTAATTGCATAATCCGCTTGCACTTTGCAACGAACGTCGTGTTGAGCACACGATCCCATCGTGTAAAGTCGGTGACCACCTCTCTTTTAACACGACAGATACGTCATAAAAGTTTACAAAAAGGGGAAGCACAGTCACTTCGCTCTCATTCCAGCAGTAGATTCATTCCGAAATAGTCCGCATCAGATCAGATCCGATCCACCTTCAGAAGTGCCAGATCGAACCAGCCGTCTACAGTTTCGCGCCGCCGCTCCGAATTAAATAGCAAATCCTATCAGAACGTGATTCCGAAAATTATTTTGGTAAGAATACATCGTCGTGCACTGTATTTTGCAGGTACTGCTTTCAGTTAAGTATAGATATTCAAAGGTTCTTGTGTCCGCACGTATTGTTGTATTATACTACTCAATCAAACCAGAGCTAATTAGTAATACCTCCGTTGGTCTTTTGTTTGTTAATATATGCAGCAGCCGCTGAGGTCTATTCGCTAGGGTCACCTCAAAAGTTCCACTGCATAATAGGTTACCGGAAAACCTACGATAAATCTAATAGCCATTATATGCATCAACTGAGAGGAATTGTTCGCTAGGGCCTTCCAAACGGGTGATCTGCATAGAACTGGCTCGCGAAACTTACGTAATAATATAATAATAATATAAGCATTAGCAAATCGCTCTACGTTTGTGGCAGTAGTTTGCCGTGTATGTAAAAATTCCGTATAGCCTAGAATATCTATAGCTAATCGATTGCCCGCCGTGCATAATACATCCGAGTGGAAAGGTCCGTTTGCTTGTCGTACATCAGAATTCATTAATCTCACGTATCCGAAAATTCAGACGTAAAATCACGTAAACATTCTTGATTGCCAGCACGACTTATTTTTATCATTTTTGAAATAATTTTATACACACTCGACTGTTTGTACAGTCGTGGAGGTTTAGAGTAAATTAATTTGTTCATTATTATCCTTGAATAAATCCGTTATTTTAAAAAGGTAAAATTCACGAGTTATTATTTCTGTCATTTTAATTTCTGATTAATCCGTTTGAGTAGGGGTTGAAGTCCTTTAGACAGACCCCCAACTTGCGACCTCTGGCTATCTGTATCTCCATCTGTTAGCTACCCCGGATTGTTTTCCCAAATAGGAAAGCCAAAAAGTGCTGTCCTTTGCACTCAAAAGTTAAAGGGCTGGCGCCCGAGATTTCCGTATAAAAGATTACGTAAGTATCTGGAAAAGAGCGGAAGCCATTACAAAATGGCGCCCGAGCAGGGACTTTATTACGTTAATCAGAAATCCGAAAGTGTAAAATTTGTCCAGAAAACGGAGCCGCCGAAAAAAATTACAAGTCTTGTGTGAAATACGCGTAGAATTAAATAAATACCGAAACACTAGAAATTTGCAATTAGACGCCGATTTAAAATAAAATAAAATACGTGAAGCCTGTTTTTTCAGTCCGTCGAAAACGCTAGAATTTTTTATAAATTACAGTTTTTTTTATTGATAAGAAATAAAAACTTGTTGTTCGCCGTACACGAGGGTTTTATCAATTTAAAATTTATAAAACCAAACAGTTTTATTTCTGGTAAAGAAATAATATTCCGTTATCAGGCGATTTAAATTAAATATCGTCTGTCCGTCTGCTAGATAATAAAAACATTTCCTATTTAACTCGGAGGATTTAAACATCGAAATAAACTTGAAATAAATTACTTCTAGGTTTTACATCCGTCTGTCTGTCTGTCTGTCTGTAACCTAGCCAAGTGATTGCAACTTAACTTGTTAATACGTCCCGATTGCAATTACAACCGAAGGTGGTTTATTTTAATTTTACAAACAGCTGCTTGCATAAGTACTTACTTCCGCGAAATACTCAAGCTGCTATAGCCGCTGTATACCGAATCGTTAGAGGATTTTTCAAATTATTTTGACTTTGCCCTTGGGGTTAACTCCCGCTACTCTCTGCCATGTTGAGTGGAAAGGCAACGTCAACATAATTGAACCGATATTATACAGGGTCTGCCTACTTTACTGATACAGCATACCTTACTGTAACAGTCTATTAGGGATTTAAATAATTTTAGCATTATTTTGTTATTTTTGACGCTGTCATAGGGGGCAGATACCGCTGTTGTCCTATGCCGAGTTGTTAAGCAACGCAAAACCTGAAAATTATTCTCAGATAACGTGTTGTTAGGTACTCTAGCTGACAACAAATTATTTTGACGTGACCAGGGTGTGTTTTCACCATTGTTGCTTTATAGCAAGTAAGTAGGCAATTTCCAAAAAATCTGCAACGCAGATTTACCGTTTTCTGTTAGCATCCAACTGCCCATCCGCTGGGTAGTGCAGCGATCTGTTAGGTTTGTTTGTGAATTCGGCACGCAACGAACGCAACCAAATTTTTACTAGCCGCGGTAAATAAGCCTGCGACGTGTCGATTCTGATTAAATCGAACCTGAAGAACCGATTGCGACTACTTACATACCGATTCGAACCCTATGAAAGAAGTTACATATAACTTTGACGCGACACAACGTTATTGAAGCCAGACTGAGTTATACGTTATTAATTTACGTGACGAGGAACTACGATTACACGTTCCGAATCGAATTACCGTCAGTTGTATCCAAGGGCATCCAGAAATACCCAGGTACAAGCTAGCCTTGTGGGGTATTCTTTTTAGGGTAATCGCACCCTAGGAACCGATTGGTGATACTTGCAACCCGATCTGAAGCACCGTTGCTGAAAGACGCCTACCGTCGCGACGCCTGAGGTTGAATATCATCACAACCTGCAGATTTCCGTATCCGTGACCGCTATACAGCAGCCGTGACGCCTCTTACTATTTCACCGGAGTTTCACCGGAGTATTTCGTGACTCCGGAGTCAGAATTTTCCGAGGGTGTGACCCCTCATTTAATAGTAAACCGAGGACGCTAAAGCGATTGCCGATAGTTTCGACGCGATATAACCAGCCCTTCCAGACTTAGGATTTTCCGACTCGTATCGTCCGTTTGATTCGACCTGAACTCGTTTTACTGACATCTTTGGGAGGTAACACAATGCCTACCGAAGAAGATAAAACCGACACACCCGTATTACCCGTCGACGAGGCCGCGAACCTTGATCTGGGAGATATTCGGCTAGGCTGGATCTATAAATTAAAGAAGGAACAAATAGACGATCAGTTAGGGAAGTTTGGTCTACCCGTAACCGGTACCGTGGACGAGAAGAAGCGCCGTTTGGTCAAGTTTATCAAAGAGGGGTGCTCTTCGCCTAGACCAAATACCGCGCCACCTGTTTTTCCGCCGCCGGTACCGCCACCGTTACCACCGCTGGTAATACCTCAACCGCCCCACAATATTGCACCAGGACAGACGCCATTAGACCCCGTACAGATACGCAAATGGAACATCCATTTCAATGGCACTGGCGATCCAGCCGCGTTCCTGGAGCGCTTGGAAGAAGTTTGTGGGTATACCACCCTCCGTCCCGCGCAGTTACTTCCGGTCCTACCTGAGCTACTGCAAGGCTCCGCCTTGCTCTGGTACCGCAATAATAAAGCCCGCTGGACCTCCTGGGAACAATTCCTAGCAGATTTTCGTATTTTTTACGTACCGGTTCACTATCAGGAAGATATAGAAGCAGAAATTAGCCGTCGACTGCAACGCCCAGAGGAGTCAGTGATGACGTACATCACCGACTTGCAGACCCTCATCCGTCGTCATAGAGGACTTTCCGGGGAACAAGAGTTACGATGGCTCTACCGAAATTTGTTACCCGATTTTCGCCAGTACATTCGTCGACAAGACTTTACAGACGTAGCAATATTAATCGCGAAATGTCGTGAATATGAAACGCTGAAGCAGGAGGTTGACCGGGTGTATAGCAAACCACCTCCCGCTCGCCGTTCCACCAGTACACGCCAGTCCGACGATACTTCCGGGACGTTGCAACGCTTAGGTCTGGGAGACCGTACTTCCAACCAACCGTCGTCACCACCTCCGCGGTCAAGCAGCGACCAGGCACGGACCGCGACGCCCTCCGAGAGGACGCGTGAAACCCAGGACACTCGAACCCGTCCAAACCAGAAACGTAACGGAAATAACAGTCCCGCATCCGCAGATATCCCTACTGACCGAAGTACAATCTGTTGGCGTTGTGGCAAGACCGGTCACTTCCGCAGTGAATGTCGCTCGCCACCCCGCCTATTTTGTTCACGCTGCGGCCGTCAGGGCACAATGACCCGCGACTGCCAATGTAATACAGCGGAAAACTAAACCGGAACCGCACCGTACCGAGGCCAGTTTGGTTCCGAAATATTACCGCCTCGCACCAGGAACTGACACCTGAACATGACAACCGCCCACATATCCCCGTACGCATTCGTAATAAGACCTTCTCCGCCCTTGTGGATACCGGCGCCGTCCGTTCGTACGTCGGTAACCAAATACATGAATTTTGTACGCGATTGGGGATTAAACCGCAAACTGTTACCGCACCCTCTGCCCGATTGGCTAATGGCAACTTGGCTACCGTCACCCAAGCATATTCGCTAAAATTTACCATCGGCCGAACACAATTCGCTGAAGATCTATTGTATCTGGAGAATCTCTCGTCCGACATTGTCCTGGGAATGGACGTAATGAGCAAGCACGACTTTCTCATCACTCCAAGAACCGCTTCCGTTTCACTGAATGGTCATGTGGTCTCTCGACCACGAGTCACGCCCGCTAGCCCGTTGGGCACAGTTTCCCTGACTCTCACTACAAGTGAGGAGCATCGCCTGCAGAACTTTCTTGATGACGAGTTACCAAGTTTTCAAGAAATCCGTGGTACTACCGACCAGGTACAACACCACATCCGTCTGTCGCATTCCGAACCAATCAAGCAGAGGTACCGTCCACAAAACCCGAAAATGCAGGAGATCATTAATCAAGAAGTTGATGAGATGCTAAAAAATGGGATCATCGAACCGTCTCACAGTCCGTGGAGTTCACCGGTAGTCATAGTCAAAAAGAAAGATGGAAAACCCCGGTTCTGTATAGACTTTCGAAAAATAAACGAAGTTACCGAAAAAGATGCATACCCGCTACCATACATCAACCATATTCTCGACAAGTTACGCAGAGCCCGATATATCTCTAGTATCGACCTGAAACAGGGATACTGGCAGATACCTCTCTCCCGTTCCAGTAAACCCATCACCGCGTTCACCGTTCCGGGCCGTGGACTGTTCCAGTTTAGAGTAATGCCGTTTGGACTGCACTCCGCCCCCGCCACTTTCCAAAGACTACTCGACAGCATTATTGGACCCGACTTGGAACCCCACGCGTTCGCCTATCTGGATGATATAATCGTCCTAGGAGAAACGTTCGAGGAACACCTGACCAACCTGAGAGAAGTTTTTCGCCGTCTCCGAGCCGCGAACTTACAACTGAACCCTGCAAAGTGTGAATTCTGTAGGAAGTCACTGAAGTATCTGGGACATGTCGTTACGTCCGAAGGAATAAATACCGATCCCGACAAGGTGGAGTCTATTCGTCAAATTCCGACGCCACGTAACGTCCGCGACGTACGCCGATTTTTAGGCGTTGCGTCCTGGTACCGTCGATTTGTGCCGGCATTTTCGCAAATCGTAACCCCCCTGACGCGACTGCTAAAGAAGAATCATCGATTTAAATGGACTGCCGAGCAAGAGGACGCCTTCAACCGTTTAAAAGGCTTTCTGACCGAGGCCCCCGTCTTGACGTGTCCGGATTTCTCTCAACCATTCACTCTGCAAACAGACGCGTCCGACCAAGGCCTTGGGGTAGCGTTAACCCAGGAAATAGAGGGTCATGACCGGGTGATAGCATACGCTAGTCGTACTCTCTCACCCGTCGAGAAAAACTATTCTGTCACAGAACGAGAATGTTTAGCGATTGTCTGGGGAGTAGAAAAGATGAGACCCTACCTGGAAGGCTACCGTTTTACCGTGCTAACCGATCACCAATCTCTCCGTTGGTTGCACTCGACCAAGAGTCCGGCAGGACGCCTCGCTCGATGGAGTATCTTTTTGCAACAATACGATTTTGAGATTAAGTACCGAAAAGGCCCCTTGAACCGAGTAGCAGATGCCTTATCAAGACAACCCTTACCGGGACCGTCGTCCGCCCCAGATTCCGAGGAATTGGGATCTCTAACTGAAACAGCTGACTGCTCCTGGTACAACCGGAAAAAGGCCGAAGTGGAAAAAAATCCCGAAGCCTTTCCAGATTATTGCATCCGAGACAACCGTCTGTTTCGCCACTTCTGGGATGCACATGATCTGACTGAGCCGGAGCTGTCTGACCCCTGGAAGCTATGCGTACCCACGTCTCTCCGTCCTACTGTATTGGCCGAAAACCATGATGCTCCGTCCGCTGGACATATGGGAATAGCCAAAACTGTGGCACGCATGGCTCACCGGTACTATTGGCCTGGTATGTTTCGCGATATCGCCAAATATGTCAGAGGATGTCTACAGTGTCAAAGGTACAAACCGTCACAACAACAGGTTGCAGGGAAAATGCAACCTTCCGCAAACCGAAACCCGTGGGAAACCGTCAGTACAGATTTGGTCGGTCCCCTGCCACGATCCAGTAAAGGGAATAATTACCTTGTGGTTTTTCAAGATCGCTTTACTAAATGGGTCCAGTGCAAGCCGCTCCGAAGTGCTACAGCCCGTACTGTAAGTCAAGCACTGTATGACGAAGTTATCACCCGTTTTGGTTGCCCCCGCACCGTTATAAGTGATAACGGCTCTCAGTATGATAGCCGACTGTTCCGTCGCACCCTGGAAGAATTGGGAATACAGCACCGTTTCACGCCTCCGTATACGCCGCAAGCCAATCCCGTGGAACGAACCAATCGGACAATCAAAACCATGATCGCCCAATATTGCGAACAAGACCATCGTAAATGGGATCAAAACATCACCGATTTCCAATTGGCGATAAACAGCTCAAAACACGAGTCAACCGGATTTTCGCCTGCGTTCCTCAATTTTGGGAGAGAATTGGACTTACCCAAGTCGCTGTATCGCACAGAAACCCGACAGCAAGGGGAAGAAATAACCACCGACTCTCTCAAACCCGCTGACCTGAGTAACCGGTTAGAAAAACTGCGTGAAGTTTTTCAGCTGGTTCGAATAAACTTAGCCCGCGCGTTTTCTACACAAAGTTACTATTACAACTTGCGTAGGCGGGAATGGCGCTGCCACCGTGGCGACCGCGTTATGAAGCGAGAAAACCCGTTGTCCTCCGCCGTTCGCGGATTTGCCGCTAAACTAGCTCCGAAATTTTCCGGACCGTACACTGTCACCCGAGTCATTTCACCCGTCGTTTACGATTTGAAAAGTGATACCGGCAAGCAAGTGCGACATATCCACATAAAGGATTTAAAACCAGCCTCGCACGCGGCCCCGCCGCCCATTAATGTGTAATTTGACTTTATGTTACAGTACTTCTTCCACATGGACAGTCCCATACTGGAACTCCTCGGCGACCCAGCCTCAGACTTCGAGTGGGAGCTGATGGAGGCCTGTACTGAATCCCTCGAGGACAACAGGAAGGAGGAGGAAGTAGCCCGTCCGAGCCGTCCGGAACTACTGGAAGTAAGAAGCCATACACCGCCCCCTTTGGTCCGTAGCCCGACGCCGACACCACCTGCCACCGACTCCGAACCCCTGCGGATGACTCGCCACGAGAGCCCATCGAAGACGCCCCAGTCTGGGTTATGGAGACGTGAGCCGTATCCGCCGCAGACCTACCTACCTGTCGAGCAGGATCTCTGTTGGAGATGTGGTTATCCGGACCACAGCAGAGACCGTTGTACGCGGAGGAGGATTATATTCTGCTCCAGATGTGGGCTCGTGGGCATGCTATCCCGCGATTGTCGGTGTAGTACCGCGGTTATACCTCCTAACCCCACCCCGAGGGCCACCCGTCGACCGAACCTTCCCCGCAAGACCCGGACACAAGGGATCCAAACCGACCCGCTGTATTTGCGAAATAAGCGAGCTTGTCCCGTGTGTGACTGCCACTGCCACTACAAGGCCTGAGCTCGACGTCCAAAAATTCCGCCGACGTTCTACATTTACCGCCGTCAATTAGCTTCACCATAGCTAACTGCTTTTTGTATTTTCAGAAGGACCAGCCCCTGACCATGGTCGGCCCAGTTGAAGGACCCCCCAGGGAATACTGACCACCCTGGAACACGTTAAGGCCAACTGGTAAGACGCACCGAATGAAGACCCCCAGAGGTAATGACACCGGTCCCGGGAGGCTGTTTAAAGTTAATTTTGTTTTTTTTGCTAATTTAGAATTTTGTTCTGTAAATACTAGATTAGGGAGCTTTCCGTTTTCAATTAATTTTGCCTTTGTTTACCTGGAGCCTCCCAGGGAGAAGAAAAAAAAAATGTATAATGAATTATTATTTTTTTTTTACCGAAGTAAGAGGGGGGTGTAACGAAGTGATTTTTTCCGATCAAGGAATGTTCAATTTTGCTTTAAATATTACCGTCACTTGGGTACACCCTGCCGCTGTTTTAGTAAGTAAGTCGTGTTTTAATTAAGTTATTAATGAGTTGTTAAAAAGTCCGCTGGTAAACAAGCAATCAAGTAATTAATTGATTAATTTTCGACAATACCTCGTATAAGTAAAATCCGAGAAATATTATAAATAATGGCCGAGTCGGAAATAAAAATCATTCGTTACTAAAAATGTTAATCCTTGCCCGTTTTAATCCGTTTCTTTTTGCAACATAGTATAGAAATTGCAAGTAATGCATTTCCGGTTATCGACGCTTTGAACGAATACTTCTAATTGCATAATCCGCTTGCACTTTGCAACGAACGTCGTGTTGAGCACACGATCCCATCGTGTAAAGTCGGTGACCACCTCTCTTTTAACACGACAGATACGTCATAAAAGTTTACAAAAAGGGGAAGCACAGTCACTTCGCTCTCATTCCAGCAGTAGATTCATTCCGAAATAGTCCGCATCAGATCAGATCCGATCCACCTTCAGAAGTGCCAGATCGAACCAGCCGTCTACAGTTTCGCGCCGCCGCTCCGAATTAAATAGCAAATCCTATCAGAACGTGATTCCGAAAATTATTTTGGTAAGAATACATCGTCGTGCACTGTATTTTGCAGGTACTGCTTTCAGTTAAGTATAGATATTCAAAGGTTCTTGTGTCCGCACGTATTGTTGTATTATACTACTCAATCAAACCAGAGCTAATTAGTAATACCTCCGTTGGTCTTTTGTTTGTTAATATATGCAGCAGCCGCTGAGGTCTATTCGCTAGGGTCACCTCAAAAGTTCCACTGCATAATAGGTTACCGGAAAACCTACGATAAATCTAATAGCCATTATATGCATCAACTGAGAGGAATTGTTCGCTAGGGCCTTCCAAACGGGTGATCTGCATAGAACTGGCTCGCGAAACTTACGTAATAATATAATAATAATATAAGCATTAGCAAATCGCTCTACGTTTGTGGCAGTAGTTTGCCGTGTATGTAAAAATTCCGTATAGCCTAGAATATCTATAGCTAATCGATTGCCCGCCGTGCATAATACATCCGAGTGGAAAGGTCCGTTTGCTTGTCGTACATCAGAATTCATTAATCTCACGTATCCGAAAATTCAGACGTAAAATCACGTAAACATTCTTGATTGCCAGCACGACTTATTTTTATCATTTTTGAAATAATTTTATACACACTCGACTGTTTGTACAGTCGTGGAGGTTTAGAGTAAATTAATTTGTTCATTATTATCCTTGAATAAATCCGTTATTTTAAAAAGGTAAAATTCACGAGTTATTATTTCTGTCATTTTAATTTCTGATTAATCCGTTTGAGTAGGGGTTGAAGTCCTTTAGACAGACCCCCAACTTGCGACCTCTGGCTATCTGTATCTCCATCTGTTAGCTACCCCGGATTGTTTTCCCAAATAGGAAAGCCAAAAAGTGCTGTCCTTTGCACTCAAAAGTTAAAGGGCTGGCGCCCGAGATTTCCGTATAAAAGATTACGTAAGTATCTGGAAAAGAGCGGAAGCCATTACACTATAGGTATAGTGTAAAAATATTGTTTCGTTTTTAATTAGTAAAGTTAATTATTTAGATATATAATACTAGAACATTTAAAAAGAATTGCTTTAGATTTTAAACAGCTCCATACTCATACAATGAGCCCGAATCACGGTAAAATATGCGGCCACCACTCTACCATCTCTCTCTATTCCCAGCGTTAACAAATCGACGACAGGGTCGGCCGGCTTGTAGCATCACCTAATTGTCTTACACCGTGCACCAGGCTAAATTTATTAAAAATGGCAGGTGCAAAACTTAATTTTCTAACACTGTCAAAACTGATATAAGCGATAAATTTTAATAATAGAAATGAAATACAAAATTCTTTTAATTTCAATAAATAGTATCGTAGGTAAAGTATAGTACATAATTCGAGTTGTAAAGCAATTACGCACTCATGGAATTGTTGCACTCGCCGCTACGCGTCGTCTTGCGCAATTTTTCCGTTCGTGCCTATATGCTATTTACAACTCTCATTACGTAATATACTATTAATTGCACTGTCAGTATTTATTTAACTACCATTTTATTTGATTTGTTTTGTTTGAGTTTGACTAACTTTCTGTACTTTGTGTATGGTTGGTTAAAAGTTAAAAGTTTTAACGATTTATCAAAATATCAAAATCAAAAAGTACAAGTAGCTCTCAATAGAATATTGAGTATTCTTTAGTTGGCAGTGCTTCACAAAAATTGTTAGTAAGTTTAAAGGTGCTTAGATTCAGCAAATTCTTGTTGAAAATTACTAATAAGTAACTACTTTTCACTGAGGCTACAGTTGGTAGATATTGACCCATTGAAAATGATACTTAAATTAGATATACGAATCCTTTCAGAGAATTTCTCAACTTTGCGCTAATTTGCATAATTAAGTAAAGGTAGTTCCGTATCTCTGCAGTTTTCACATTTTTGATATGTTTTCCTGGCCGCGAAATAAAGCTATTCGGAAGAAAAAAAAAACACCTCAATTTGTCAAAAAAACGGAAATATTTTCGCCCTGCCACCTGGATTAAATTCATTTTTTACGTTTTTATATCATAAACTGTTAAAAATTTAAATTTGTAAATAACGTGTAAATCCAGTGGCATAATAATTTTTAATTTTGTGCTCTATAAAAAAATTTTATAAAGAAAAATTTAAATTTGAAATCTGTTGTCTTAAGACACTCAAAGCATCGCATCAAAAAATGTATAATATATTTTAATTTAAGTTCAATCAAAGAAAAAATAATACTTCTTGATATTAAAAACGAATGCAGATGATGTACAGATTTGTCTTATAAAACAGGATTTACGCATAAGGATAGTGTGACAGGGACCACCTTAAACGCTGATCATAATAGAGCTAGACTGTAATTTGCCAGAAAACATCTAGACTGGATCCTTGAAGACAATTTATTCACTAACGAATATAGATATTATTAATATGGCTAACGTCTAAGCTTAATGTGATTTATTCATCAAATTTAATGGAGATTCCATAATGATAAGAGAAGGATTTCCTTACGCCAAAACAAATATTTCCTTACGTGGAGGTTCTTAGAAGAGTAAGCGGTACATTTTGGTAATTTTTTTCAAGATTTTGAATTAGTCGTTACATAGTCCAGATTTCAATCCAATTCAACATTTGTATGTTCCTCATCGGCAACGGAGGAAGTATAAACTCCCTTATGTTTTCTCATAATGACATTAATTAAAATCTAATTAGAAGTTTAATATTGAGTTTCGTTGGGAAGTTGCTTTCAGAAGTAGGCGGCAATACAAAATACGAACTCTGTTTTATGTAATATCTCCTTAAATATCACAAATGATAAACTAAATCATAAAAAGAAAATGTTAAGAAAATATGAAGTTACAGTAATTTGCTGTTGTTGCTGGTGTACTTTAAAAGTGGCGACGAATTTTTTGAACAAAACCTAATACATATCATTTTTACATCCAATATCAAGCAAACCTGAATTTGACTTAAATCAGTAGCACAGTTACATTGCGAAGGAGTAACCCGAATATATTTAATTATAAATAAATTTATACATGCAGCTTTTCTGCCTTAAAATTAAGTGTACATCCGAGTGTACATCCTTATTTAATTTTCTGCTGTTGCCGCATTACCCAAACAAGCGCGATGATATTTGAGTTTGTTTTCAGATAAATTGCATGCCATTCGCCGTAAATTTCTACTGTTAAGACTCGAGTTTTCCGTATAACAAATAGCTCTGCTATTGTTACCAAAACAACCCAATTAAAAACCCTTCACAGTATCACATTACCTTTATTTCAATTAGTATTTTATGATTTATCGACTAAGGATTCAATTAGCAAGCGGTTAATTGTTTGTTTCATTATTGCTCTCAAGAATAGGTGGCGAGAATTTGCTTTCGCTACTTTCTGCTAATGCATAATCAATAATATAAGTTTCAGTTTGCGTCTTTAGTCTCTTCGCTCAAATTATTTCAAGACAATAGGCAGGATTGGAAGGGTCTTACAATTAAGGACTGTGCGTGTACAGCATTTAAGAAAGGAGCTTAAATGAATTATCACATTTTTAACCGTGATATACGAGGTGACTTTTCAAAATTTAGAAGAGAGAATTTACAGAAAAAGTTATGAAGTAAACCAGAATAATATTATTCCGTTTCAGAAGAAATGTGTTGTTTCAATTCTAGTTATGTAGTTCTTCCAAAACTGAGGTATTTAATTAAATTAGCCAATAGAACATTTTCTTTCGATGATATCGATTTTGATTAATGTTTAATTTTTTTTATTAATGTAACATATTGCATTTATAAAAATAAAGCTCAATATTGTTGTTAATTACCTGATATTGGATCATCCTAGATTGATTGAGAAGTACCGGACCAAGTCTACATACTAATAAAGCTGATTCCTGTATGGCACCGCCTCTTCGATATTTACTACATACAAGGTGTCTTTCCAACTAACTAGAAAGTTACCCGACAATTAATATGTAATATAGGATATAAGCCGAATCTTCAAATAATTATCTACCCTTGTTTCTCTCTTTCTACCTTCGAAAGAAATTGAAACTACTATTATTGAATCAGCGGATCTCTTAAGCGATTGGCAGTGCATCATGTTAACCATATTTGTTACGGTGAAACTAAGAAATTTCTGTTCACTTTAGATATAATCAACGCATCAAGATATCGTTTTATGATCACCAGTTCAGTTGCGCTTGTGCATTTCAATGTTCTTATTAACCATTCCCTTTATATTGCAATCTGTGGAGTTTCATTAAAAATGGTCTAGAAATTCTGATATCATCTACCAATCCTGATACTGGCATTCCACAGACTTTTAGAGCATTCTTCATTTCTGTTATCAAATTATTTCCTTATAGTTTACAGCTATCGTTCGTATTCTTTTTCTAACTAGTCTGAGAGTTCAGTGGACCAACTGTATATTTAGATTATGCTATCGGCTATGTTCACAGCTTGATAAATAAATCATATACCATTCTGAAATTTTTCTGTGATAAACGTTTATAAGTTTTAATTTAAGGAGGATGTTGTATCAGTTAACTGTACTTTGATTATTATCTGCTGATATTGCTTTTTGGCATAAGGAAATTTCACAGAATTTCCAAATAATTAAAAGTACTTTATTGGTTGTAAATGAATGAATATTTTGAAACACAACTACTTGTGCTATAATTCTACAATTGTGCAAATATAGTAATGGAAATGGTGTGCAAAATCGATGATGAAAAAAGGTTCCCGTCTGACGGCCGGCCGGTAAATCGAAAAGACCATATAAATACAAGAGCTTTTCTCTCTTGAACTTGTTGGCATGGTGGACGGATTGGGGGAGAATTTTTATTTTTAAATCGAATTATTATCGATATTTTTCCGCATAGGTAGTTTAGTACATGTTCTTGGGAAACGGAGATTGAAAAGTAATTTTTTTTTAATCTTCTGAAAAAGAATAATAATGTAAACATGTCTATGACATAATGTATGCCTTTTTAAAGTATAAACAAAAATAAATGATGAGATAACTGTATTGTGTCATTTCGGTATATATTTTTCTTTTCAGGAATCGCCGGATTAGGACAAGAAATGAATTTGTTTTAATTCTTTAACGTTTCGACTTGAATTAATTAAGTCCTCTTCAGAGTTCTACAACAATCATAAAATGTGATGACAAAACGAAATACAATGTCTATTGAAAAAGTTTGAAATATTCATGTATAAAATAACTTTATATTCGTAACATAACCGACCATACAATTAGTTAAAAAACATTAAAATTACCTATATAGATTGATTAAATAAAAAATAAAATAGTGCCTACATATCTGAATTATAAAATTTTTTGATATTTGATTTGATGTCCCTTTAATGTTTATATCAAAAATTTTATAATTCAGGTATTATCTGATTTGATGCCCCTTTAATGTTTATATCAAAAATTTTATGATTCATGTATGTAAGTACGTTTTTATTTTTTATTTAAAGAATCTATGTAATTTTATTTTAATATTTAAGAACTAATTATATGGTCGGTTTTGTTACGAATATGAAGTCATTTTATACATGAATATTTCAAACTTTTCCAATAGACATTGTATTTCGTTTTGTCAGCACATTTTATTATTTTTGCAGAACTCTAAAGAAGACTTAATTAATTAAAGTCGAAACGTCAGTTAATGAATTAATTTAATTTCATTACAAAAAATAAATCGTGTTTCATGATTTCAAAATTTATTTACATTATATTAACTATTATTCTCCTCATTACGCTTGTATCTCCTGCTGGTAACTTTTCAGTCGAATGATTTCATTTATTATTATCGAGACTCACCAGTACGCTATATAGCCCAGTAGCCAGGTGGTTTTTGGTCCGAATAAGTGAGGAAGTTTTGATTTTTTGGGAATCGATAGATTTTAGCGTCCTATTTAACATACTAGATTTGCCCCTTCGTATCTTTGCCGTTCGCGCCGCCATATTGCTAAGATGGCGCCCAAAACGGGTTTTTTCAAAATATCTCGCTTCTGATGCCTCCTAGTGCCAAAACAAATGAATTATAAATTAAAGAAGAGGAAATTTGCTAAAAGAAATGCCCTATGCATTTTTCTCATAAGTTTGATAGTTTAGGCGCTACAGGCGATTCATTGCAGGCATGTATGTGATCGCTTGTATTTATGTAAATTTGCGCCTCTACATTATAGCTTTTTTTGATTCCATATTAGTTTTCATGGATAGGTTCGTTGCTACTACTTTAATAGTCGTATCCACAGCACTTTTTAAGTGGAACTTTATTTTTATATTTATTTATGTACGGTATATTGTTGTAATTTGCGTCTGTATTATTGCTGCTTATAGAAATGTACCAAATGGAAAAAGGCAAACCATTTATACATTTCTGTACATTTCTTGCCATGTTTAGGACCCTCTACTTTCGGAACATCCTGGCATACATTTACACATATAAATATTCGGTTTATTTGATTAAAAGTGTTCAGTTTGTTTCAAGGATTACATTTGTTTCAATGAAGAATATGATCAAAATACTGACTCGAGAAAAATCGACAAATTTTCTTTAATTGAGATAGGTATGGATTGTACTTATCAAACCGAATTTTCAAGAAGCGAGATAGTTTTATTCTGATTTTAAGTAAGTAAGTAGAAATTTGGATTAAAATAAGAAATATCTTAAATTGAAGCACTTAATTCTTAATTTAATCATTTTATTCATCTTAAAATAATATTTTTAAAGCAATGTAAATGCATTTTAAAACATTATTTTAATCAAAAACGGTACCTGAGTGCCCTGACACAAATCCATTTTTATGTAAAAAATTTTATAATTTCAGATCCTGAAATTTTCAATAAAATGGCCACACAAAAAATATTGCAGTATTTACCCCACAGCCCCCCGTTTCAACATTGTGAGAAATAAAAAGTTTAATATATAAATATATGTGAAAAGTTTCATTTAAGTACGTAAACGTTTTAAAAATATTTCGTAGCTCTTCGGTTAAGGAGCAACTTTGACCAAGGATCTGAAATTTTGAAATTTTTTACATAAAAATGGATTTGTGTCAGGGCACTCAGCTGTACCGTTTTTGATTAAAATAATGTTTTAACATGCATTTACATTGCTTTAAAAATATTATTTTAAGATGAATAAAATGATTAAATTAAGAATTAAGTGCTTCAATTTTTTAAGATATTTCTTGTTTTAATCCAAATTTCTACTTACTTAGTTAAAATCAGAATAAAACTATCTCGCTTCATGAAAATTCGGTTTGCTTAAGTACAATTCATACCTAACTCAATTAAAGAAAATTTGTCGATTTTTCTCGAGTCAGTATTTTAATCAGTTCGTTTCCAGGATTACATTTGTTTCAATGAAGAATATGAACACTTTTAATCAAATAAACCGAATATTTATATGTGTAAATGTATTCAGGATGTTCGGAAAGTAGAGGGTCCTAAACAACGCAAACAATGTACAGAAATGTATAAATGGTTTGCCATTTCCCATTTGGTAGGTTTCTATATGCAGCAATAATACAGACGCAAATTACAACAATATACCGTACATAAATAAATATATAAATAAAGTTCCACCTAAAAGGTGCTGTGGATACGACTATTAAAGTAGTAGCACCGAACCTGTCCATAAAAACTAATATAGAATCAAAAAAAGGTAATGTAGAGGCGCAAAATTAAATAAATACAAGCGATCACATACATGCCTGCAATGAATCGCCTGTAGCGCCTAAACTATCAAACTTATGAGAAAAATGCATAGGACATTTCTTATAGCAAATTCTCTTCTTTAATTTGTAATTCATTTGTTTTGGCACTAGGAGGCACCGGAAGCGAGATATTTTGAAAAAACACGTTTTGGGCGCCATCTTAACAATATGGCGGCGCGAGCGGCAAAGATACGAAGGGGCAAATCTAGTATGTTAAATAGGACACTAAAATCTATCGATTCCCAAAAAATCAAAACTTCCTCACTTATTCGGACCAAACCCCCTTTTCTTCGACCTGGCTACTGGGCTAATATAGATAAAACAATGACCTACTTGGTGGAAAATTGTTTAACTTGTTTGAATTGGAAGTAATTTAACTGTAAGAAATGTTTTAAAAACCTGATTTTGTTTATGTTTACGAAGTCTAATTTGTATTGAATTTTACGAGGAATTTTATAAAATTGAATTGAATTATTTAATCGCTAAATTAATGATTATGTTTTGCAGTAGAGTAGAAATAAAGCAAGAGATTTATTTCTTAAACAAAAATTTATTCAGCCAGGCATTTCTTAAAATGATCGATATTTTGCTGAAGTAGGTGTATTATGACGATTGCGTAAAATAATGGATACTTGAACAACCTTATGTCGATCTAAGTATCAATTTCCAGCCGAAAATATTTCTGGAAATATCTCAAACAATTATGCAACATGTACGTGGTTTGTTCAAATTTCAAATATTCTAATCTCGGCATAAGTTATTAAGTTTGTTTAACCTCAATAAACAAAAACACTCATATGGTTATCGAATCAATCTGGTGTAGTTGTTGATTGTCAATATATCAGAAATAAAAGTGAGGAAATCGTCTTATAACTATAACAATATGTGTGGAACATTTTTCTCCTTTTTCTTAGTAAAAATTACCACTGTGCTTAAAGGAACATGGACAATATGATACAAATAAATTATTGGATTACACAATATTTGATAATTAACGAAAAAGCTTTGTGCTAGATAACGCATTCAATACTAAATGAAACATTGCGTGCTAAATAACATGCCATTGCGTGCTAAATATAGAGTAAGCTGTAAGCCAATATGAAGACCAATCTAAATGTCAAATAAAACATTGGAAGGATACAAATAGACTAGTATGAATGATTTTATTGTCATTTTTAAATTCATTCACAAGTATAGTGAAAAAAATATATATTGCATTATAAATTTAAATTCGAAAACGTACTGAAATTAAAAGATTATGAAAAAAAGTTCACAGTAAAATATAGGAGTAACAAATAACAGATTTATTTATTGGCAAAATTCAAAAAATTGTTAAAATAGTAACCGCGTTGCGTTGTACATTTTAAAATTATTAGAGCGTAAAAAAACTCATTCTGAGTTTGGTGATAACATTCCAGTAGTGTAAAATGCAACTAAAAACCAAATAAAACTGCAACAATATGGATTAAGTGCTTTTAATAAAAAATATGATGCAAACGTCGGCGTCGACATCGCGTCGGATAAACAACTTTTTATTTCTCGTCATAAAAATGTTTATAGGATGAATCAGTTACTGTCTTTGTTGTTTATTTGGAAATTTGGCTAATATTTTAATGTATTACATAAATTATAATATTTATATTATTTCATATAAAACTTGTGAAGCTTTCTATTTGTAATATTTCGAAAATTTAGTGGTTTTAGAAATATCAAAATAATATATTGTTATACCAGGCTGCATATCCGAAAAACGAGAGTAACCGCAGGAATTAACTCGTTATAGCTACACTCTTGTATAAATTGTTAGTTTTAGAAATAAAATGTGTCTTCAGAAATGAAGGTGGAGGCGAAAATTATTAAGTGTTTATAATAACTTTCGCCTTGAAGACTCACATTATGTGTTTTTTCAGTTTGTCGCTTATAGAATTTTAACAACATGATTAACGTTAATAAGTTTTTCTATACCTACTTTTTGTACTCTATTAAAATGACGTATTAAGTGACTTAGAACCCATTCTTCTAAGATAAATAGAATCCGAGATATAGTCTTTTGAAGCGAATACATTCCAAAAAACTTGCTTCTCATGTTTCACCACATAATTTTGTCTTTACATTGAACAAAAATAATTACAAGATGAATTCAAGTAGACGAGAAGAGCTTAGATTCAAGATTCTACCATAGTGTCAAATTTGGACCTGCAAGACCTCAAAATACGAGTTTTTCCTTGATGTTATTTTTTCTTAATTACAACTCGATCTATACCACGGATGGGAAAACTTATACTATAATGTTATTTAGAATATTTTCGTTGGTTTTGGGTCAACTTTAAGAGGCTATATCTCGGATTAACTACTTCTTACATTGATCCCTACAAAGTTATGAACGAGAAACTGAAAAATGCACTTTTATTACTTCATAACTTATGCAAAAATAGCTGATGCGTCAATATATCAATATTATTGACTTCTACCGTTTGTTCGTTGAAATTGTAGACTTTGCTACAACTTAATTGACCTTAAGTTCATGAAGTTCCATATAACTCTCGTTTCTATTTGTACGATGAATTAAACGAGCAGGTATTTGCTTTTGGACTCTTAATTAGAAACATTTGCCTTGACGTGTCTGTTCATGCAGAGTTTTAGGTTGTTATAAGGCTATAAAAGCTGAAGAACAAACATGACTGTAAGGCAACTGCGGTGTGACTAGCATCTGGCTGTTTACCACTGAGATTCGGCTGAGTTAAATAGAAAACGCTAACTAAATCGTCAGAATTAACAACTTAATAGCGTCTGTCACTTGCATTTGTAGCGTTGAAAACAAATTTTCGCTCATAATATTCAAAGTTCTTATGAGTGACAGCATGAACAAAGTAGAAAAAAATTTGTTAATTTTTTTTAAATTATACATTATCATGCAAGAGAAATGCAGCTTATGATCTTAAAGTTAAGTTTATGTGTGATAGAATATTTCCGATGCAGCTTTTCATTATCAGGTAGTGGTTATTCTTTTAAATACTTCGATAGTTCCTGTCGAAATGTGTATCATTACATTATTTGATTTACAGTATTTGATTTCATTTTTGTCATAATATTGCTGATGCGAAAGCTTAATGGTCATCTTGTAGCTCACACAATTTTCTCTAACTGGATATTTTTCCTGCAGATATTTTTTGCGTATATTAGGTTACAGTTAGTTCTAAGTTTGGTAGATGAAAATGACAACGATAATCGTAATTTTCTATAAGTTGTATTACCCTTTTTCTTTTTAACGTCATTATAGTTTTGTTAAAATTGATTATTTTGCATTACTTATATTAAGTATTAATATAAGTAAAATATTTTGTGTTGCAAAAAAATTCTCGATGTGTCGTTAACTGCAGACAATTATTTATATGGCCGAATAGCTAATAATTATACTGGGCTTTTGTAATTTCCATGGGAAACATGAAAGTCCTCAAATATGTTCACAAACATTACGTATATGGAGCAGAATTTTAATTTATATTAAAATCACCAATCGATTAAATTTCCGCTGTATAAATAGATGGCCATCCTCATTTCTCTTTCAACATTTTGTTTTAACAAGAACCTGTAATCAAAAATCTGATTCAATGCAATAACTCGCTTTTTAACGTAAATTGAAGAATCGGTTTTTTAAATTAACTAGAATATGTAATTTTCATTCAGGTACCTATAAAGGTGGTTCAAATCAATTCAATACTTACGTTTCTTTGATGCAAAATTTTACATAATTTTTAATGGTGTACAGTGTACATTGCACATATATGATTATACATACTATTACATACCTACCTACAATCATACAGAAACTGGAACAAAGATGTAAAATATACCACAGAAATACGTAAACAGCTTTGACAGGAAACACATACTTAAATGAATGAAAATAAATTCAGTTAGAGTTTAAAATATCCTCAATTCACAAGCTCTCGTAAAACGTAAAAATTTGAAAGCAAGCTGACTGATTTTATGACACTTTTGTACTTATTTGTTATACATGGTGACTGCTTTCAAGTCACTATCTTCTAAGATAGCTCTATTATGTAAATATATAAAAAATTGAATCGGCTCCAACTAAATAACTCGAATGCAATCCGAATCGGGGCAGCCAACGAAAATACACGATAGCCTTCATCCATGACTTTCTTTCTTTTCATGTGACATTTCTGTCGAACTCTACATCTTTCCTGAAATATTTAAACCGGATCCAACTAAATAACTCAAATCACTTAACTAAACGGGAAAGCCAACGAAACGCCTTCTTACTTTTCAAGGGACATTTTTGTCGGACATTTTTCCCAAGATCTTTACACCGAATCTCAGCCCCGAAGGTGCTGCATCTCATTCAGTCCTTAATTTTTCTCTCTAGCCAAAAATTTACAAAAAAATATTTTTTTCCCTGAAAAACAGCTGTACTTATTTAGAAACGTCACTTTAAAACCATTTTTTTTTTTAATTTAAAGAAAAAATTCTATATTTACTCTCTCTCTCTACCCCAAAACCCTGTCGGACTCTAAGTCTTCCTGAATATTATATTTTTCCAACTAAAAACGTTGAAACCTTTACTCATCTACATCTCTCGCAGGGCGCCAGCCCCTACCGGTCTACCTTGCCCAACTTAGTATTATTTTTTTAACCACTTTTGTAAAGGACAAAATATTAAAATGTTTCTCATAATATGTGTGTCGCTTTGAGGCTTATTTAAGATAACCGGTTTAGTTATAAATTTTAAATTGTAGACAATTGACCTCCATCCAAACATGTTTTATTTATTTATTTTTTTGATTACTGAGCACTGAGTTGAAAGTAGACGGCTCAGTGCTCAGTAAAATGAATACATAGTTGGTTACGTCAGCCTCTATAAACATGTTTGCAAGGTTTCAAGAAAGACACATACGTTAGTTCATGGATAAAGACTGAAAGAATTTTAAGTTCAATATTTTTCGTTAGAATTTTTCTCGCATGAGTAAAATTTTGATAACATTTAAAATGTGTTATTTTTTTATTTAATGTTTTTTACGAAAATTAGCATACAATATTATGGCAATGAACTATTTGAGGTGTTTAATCAATAAATTATCTCAACGAAACATTTTGTTAAGATTTCATGTTAACTCATGCTGTAAAATCATCCCTCTAATAGAAGATAATGAGCCTTACTCAAAGGAAATAGTTAGTAAGGAACTTTGCATAAAATTAAATAATCAAAAGTTCATATGGAGGAGATGGTTTTATACTTTAAGTCTCTTCCAAAATAGATAACGTTGACATTTTCACGATAACATGTTTTAGCTTGAATTACAAACGACACTCGAGTCAGTGATGCAACAGGGATTAACTAACTGTACACTATCTGTACAAGGAAAAAGCCGTATTAGCCTTTATGAATGCAATTAATTTTGTAATTTACAGGGCTCACGAGTAAATAAATTTACTTGAATGAAAATTACCCTTACTTTGTATCGCATTTTCTATCTTAACCAAAAAGGCGCTCGGTTTTTGTTAAATGGTAATTTGCGCTTTAATTAATGCCAGGACGACAATTTAGAATTTTCCGCGGTGTAAGTAACAAGTTACATTTAACCGTAATGGTGCTGTTTTTTTTTAGTAAAAGATAAAGATCGGTATTCGCACTCGGAATAATCAACTAAAATTCAACTCAGAATTTAATTACATCAATTTCAAGCATCCGTAATGCCCAATGGGACATTTTCACGATTATCAAAAAATTTATTCGCATTTCTTGGAGATTGTTCAACAGAAATTGAGTTGCTGATGCTACCACTGGCAATTTATAATAGTTGTACTGGGGCTAATAAAAAATAAAGTGTCCCAACAAGAGATGTGCAATTTAAATGCATGCAATTTCTGATAAGTTTATGACATTCATTTTTGATGAATATCATGTTTAAACGTGGTATCTTGGAATTCTACACCAACCAACATAATATTTTGGTTCAAAATTTGTATTCAAATCAGTTTTAAATTACTGCAACTTTGTTAAAATTATATGTGTAACATAATTTTTTAGCAAAATCATATGCCTTTGCGACAGAAATACAAAAATATCACCAAATTCGAAGGAAACGGTCTAAAATATTCAGGACGGACGTGAAAGTGTTGATGCAACATCCCACATAGTCCAAGATACAATATATGTTTTTAAGATTAAATCTCCTGGACGAGTAATTTCATTTAGAGGAGACACTCTCTATGATTTTTTCTTCAGTCACAATTAGAGAAATGCTACAATCTGCAAAATATTCTAGCCTCAAACGAATCATCGGAGACATAATTAACAATAATGCGAAAATATTAAGGAAAATTCCGTCAAATTGGCACATGTGTGCCATAGAAGCCCCGATAGTCACTTAATTGATATTTTGTTAAATGTTTAATTTTACATTTATTTATCTTCTTTTGGGATATTTAATTTATATAAATAATATACTTCTTAGTCAATATTCGAAGTGTACATACATAATATATGTAGGTACATACAAAATAAAAAACTAATATTAATAGTTCCAACTGATATTTTATTAATAAAGAGTTTTAATAATTTTTATCGGTTTCAGGATATTAATCCTTTGTTTACATATACAAAAGTAGGCTGGTAAGTAAGTCATAACTAAAGTTGTACATTAATATTTATCTCCGATTACATCATGGCCAAAGGCGGGTTTACATTGGTATAGTTACTAAGCCCAGTTACATGCACTTGTAGCTAGCCTGCCTAGCCTACTGTCGCATACACAAGACAGTGGATGTCTACACTTGAAAGTGTATTTTATGTGCACTAGTACCAGTAGCGGTCACATTGCCAGGATTAATCCTTTTCGTCGTCATGTCTCTCGTCGTTCTAGAATATTGCACAAGGAAAAATTAAGAAAAATATTTGTGCGAGTAATGCAAAGTGCTATTGGAGAACTTATCAGTGAGATTAAAGAGGAAAATGGCCGTTCAAAAAGAATATGGGTCAGGGATTGGATCAGCAGAAGGGATTCAAAAGGAACATCAGCATTCTTCTTCTTCTTCTTCTTCTTCTTCTTCTTCTTCTTCTTCTTCTTCTTCTTCTTCTTCTTCTTCTTCTTCTTCTTGTTGTATCCCACAAACACTCATAATCGCGATAAAGTTCTACAAACTTTATAGTATCTCCTTCGGACCACCTTTTCATTGTTAAATTTCTTTATAATTGAAATCACACTGTTTACTGTCAACGCAGATACTAGCAAGCAAGTGTTTACATTGGTGTAGTAGACACGGCAGCCGGTAAACAGGTGCTGTAGACGTTGGTAGGGAAGGACAGTGGCTTTGCAAGTGGTAAGTAAATAGCCTAGATAGCTATTCACTTTCCTGTCCTGATTACTTGTACCAGTACTAGTACAAGTACTTTCCTATGTGGTTTACATTAGGTTAGTTACTGTCTTGCAAGTTACTGGTGCAAGTAACTAACCCATTTACTATACCAATGTAAACCCGCCTTTCTCGTATGCAATTGATGGTATTTTCCAAATTATTTTACCCTGTATATTTTTAAATATAAAAGATACCTACGAAAAAACTTTTTTAATAGAAAATGTTCAGAAAAAATAGCACTTTCCAGGTAGCACAAAAAAAGTGTATGTTCCTGGGAAAAAATTTCTGATGACGTCAGTTTCGCCATTTTCCAGATTTCGAAAAAAAAAATTTCTAACGTAAAATGTACCTTAGTACACCCCAAATTAAACCACGTAAACGATTTTGTGTTAACTTTTTTCATTCTCTAGATATAGTCCCGAGACATCAACTTTGCGACACCCTGTACGTTGTAACTTGGGTTCCAAATTATTCCATCATACTCAATTGTTGACTTAACAAGAGAAAATAAAGAGAACTTAAATTTATTTACAGTTTCTAGATACGAAACGCTGTAGATTTGATGCTACTGACTTTATTTCTATAAAAGCATTTTAAATAAAATATTAAGTCTTTTGTTTGTTTGAGACTCACGTGTTTCTAAAAGTATAAAAAAATTCAATATGTCGTTAAGTTGAACTTTTGATGTTTCAATTATATTGGAAACCATACCTTAGAACTCTACTTCCTAAAATTATGCTGATAAGTAGAAATTGAACTGTTGGTAGCAGAATAACTTGTAATGTACACTAATTCCTTAAAAACTTTTGCAATATTACGTAAGATCGGCATATCTCTGTAGTTTATTACGACTTCTACATTATTACTTTTGTAATAAATGGGACCAACTTTTATTAACTACCAACATTCAGGAAAAGTAGAGTTTCGTTGCCAAGGTAAAACGTAAGAAATCGTTATAAACTAAAAGTTGACTTATACTTACCTAGAATATATTCATATTTTAATTCCAATCAACAGTTGTCCTATGAAGAGGTCTACATTGTAGAGTAAATGTAATTAATATTTTCAATAATGTAATTTTAACTAATGGGTAGTAATTTATTAACATTGTCCTAATCAGTAATTGAGAGTTTTGTTGATAATACATTGAAAATAGAATAATTAGTTTAAAAAAATATATTAAACCACATTCTACACCAATTTCATATACTATATATATACATATTTACAAATATATATCTACATAAATTACATCGAAGTGCAAATAAATTTTGTTAATAGCTATTTTATCGAGATCGAAACCGATAAACGATACTGAAAAATTCAAAAAAATTATATCGTTTGACTATGATAAGCATCTTCGATCATTTATCAAAATATCAAGGAGTATATATAATTCGAGGTATGTTTGGGGGTCACGATACGGAAAAGTACATTAGAGTGGAAACAATAACAGAAAATAAAATGAAAAAAAAAAATACTTGCAAGTCGTCGATATTTGGCTTGACCAATGCGTGCAAATAAATGATATTTGCGATATGTTACCTACGAATAGAGGAAACGCTAGGATCCCTTCAAGTAACTTTTTGCAAGCCTCACACTTTTTCCCCAAGATTTTCTAAAAAAGGTACTCGTTAAATTACAAATATTTCACAAATAATAACTCTTTTATGCGCAATCTCAACCAAACTATATAAACACAATAACGAAACTCCTGCTGCTAAGCGGTAAATTCATTACTACAACTGAGGAAATATATTTTTGATTCGAGTGTATATCCACATCAATTACTTCTCACTACATTCTTTATATGAGTGGTATACAGCTCTAGCCTATAACTTACTTTGGTTGTGGGCTATAAAACATCAGGTTAGTGTAAGCAGATATAAACAAATCATCATACTTTACCAGTAGCAGTTTAGTGCAAATACCGGTGCCTGTGTTTAAACATAAGACTTAAATTAAAAATGTGGATTACAAACATATACTTCATTTCATGTTTGAGACACTTTGTGGCAGGTAAAACTTTAGCAATCATCATAGATTTTATCTCACTACTTCGACGCAAAACTTATTTAACAATATTATTTGTAATTTGCAGAGCAATAGATCATTTTGATTTATCCAGAAACGCAAGAAATAGGTAAAGTCGTTCATTAATATTAATATGTACCTGCACTTTCATGTAAACTTGTTTACGACAAAAATAAAATTGTCCCGCAATCTTATTATGTTTCTTCTACGATTATAAAAGGAAGATGACATATGGTGGCATAGAACACTTTGTGAATGAGTAAGTATGTATTAGATTGTGATGTAAGTTTCATTCCTCGTTCTTATTTAGGACTTTCGTATAATTGAAGTGTGAAGAAAGGGAGGCTGTAAATTAGAATTCGAATTTTTGTCACGTTTTGAAGCCTCGTAATATTATTATCCATTCGATCGCACATTTTGTGGAGGCCTAATGCTGAAACCGTTATTATTCTGGAATAAACAATCTATACACACAAATACAAACACACATAATTTAAACATACGCACGCACCTACACAGCCCTAGTTGGATGATATTATTCTCCGATGGTGATATGGTAGCACTGGTCTTCTTCAAGTAAAAATGTTTTAGGTTATTTCGATAAACAGCATATTATATAGAGCTTGCGAAGATGACGAGGGTAACACATTAAATTTATTTCTTTCGTTTTTTCATTTTTAACAACATAATTGACAGTTTATATTTTTTATAACTTCACCATATCCAATGTGATCTACGTAAGGTGGGTAGTGGATTTACTGCACTTATTATTGAGATATTTTATGTCGCTGAGGAAAGAATTAAAAACTTTATCAAAATGGGACTTACAAAATATCATAAAAATTAACAAAATAGTTTCAGCTAAACCGAATAAATCATCTCATAAGTTTTGTACATCTAAACAGAATACTATCATTGCTTCACGGTTAATATTTTGAAACATGATCATATATTTGAGTTCCGATTTTCTTAATTACTGTTTTCATCAAATTTGTAATCCAATGAAGAAACTGAAAAGTTTTTCCTTGCCTCTATAATATAGCTAGGAAATCCATTAGGTATTTATCTTACGTGGATTGTCCTCTCCTTCCCAAGTTTTCTTATACAGGGTGTCCCGAAAATATAGGTCAATATCTTAAGTGTGTATTCTAGAAGCAAAATGATGGTGTTTGAGTCATACCTATATATCAAAGTGCACCGTTTTTGACATACAGGGCGATAAATGTCACCGATGAGAATCATAATGTTTTAAATAACTTTGGAACAGTTTTTAATCTCTAATATAAAGTTCAATTACATCTTCAATACTGATTTGGTTGACATTGATACACTGGGATGTTTAAATTTTCTTCTTTTAAATAAATTACTCTGCATGATATTATCTCTTTAATTTCAAATGTCAAATTTGACCGTCCCAAGAAAATAAATTATTGTAAAATTTAAATAATTATTCAAACATTACGTTTACAGTAAGTGAATGAAATGAATTACAAATTTATTAATAATACATATCTACACATACAGTGCAGCTACATTTTGTCAAATTTCCCTTAAGCCGCTAAAGATATCGGGAAATTAGAGAAGTAAAAGAATATCAAAAAACACATGTACTTCGTAGAATACATAGGATTGTCATAGGCGTCTCAAAAAAAATTGGGGTGGGTTAAAGGATCACTGACACGGAAACTTTAAACATCCCATGGATCAATGTCAACCAACTCAGTACTGTAGATGTAATTTAACTTTATATTATAATGTATTAAAATTGGAAAAGATTACTCAAACTCGAGCTCAAACTGTTCCGCATATATTTAAAAAATTCTCACCAGTGACATTTAACGCCCTGTATTACAAAAACGGTGCACTTTGGGATATAGGTATGTATGACTCAAATGCCATAATTTTGCTTCTACAATACACCCTTAAGAGATTGACCATACTATATATTATTCTTTATTCCATTTCCCATTAAACAACTTCGAGAGCTTTCCGATAATCTTCATTCTTAATATTTATTTTAGATGGTTTAGAATATAATAATATGATCAATTGTTAGAATTTTAGTAGACATAAGTGTAAGCCTTTTTGCCAAGTGTTGCTTGTTCTTTAACATTAAAATTACGATATATTATTATAGCCCGAAACAATTAGGTCTAACATAGGGGCTACAGACCTACCAAAAACGGATGTAGTTGTTAAACTGTTTTAATCACTCAAGTAAGTCATATGAATAATCTGAGTTTGCCCCCAGTTTCCGAGTGGAGCTTCAGCTGTGATGTTAAAAAGAACATCGAAATTTTCGGATTTTTATCCAGTTTTTCTCGAATTTCTCGGAAACTAAGCATTTAATGGAAAAGTCCGATTTCCATTATTACCAAAAATTTGCATTAAATTCTGCATCGATTGAGTACCAGTACTTTGAAATTTAATCAATTGGTCTTATAGAAAAAGCTGCGTCAAACAACGACAATTTTTCACACGTTTTGAAAATCACTCTTTCCTTCTTTATAAAAGGTCCAAAAACCTAACCAGTAAGTAGATATTAACTTTTTTAAATTTTCTAGAAATAGCCTGCCTAACATCAATGTTTAATTTTCCATTCAATGATTTTCTCCTAAATTAACATTTTTTTCCGTTTTTTACCAATATACAAGCAATCACCTACACGGTGTTACGGAATTAATAGTTTTGAAGACGACAAAATGTTTATTAAAAATGGTTCATTGAATGCAGAATGAATAATTTTTCCATGAATGCGACAATAATCCAGAGGGTGTCTTGAAAACCTGTGAAAAAACTTAGGTTTAAAATTCTCCATTAATTTCCATGAAATTTGGAAGAACTCACCATTGCTTCCAATCCGGCTCATACGGAATTAATTTTGCTATAAACTGAGAAAAAAAATGTTCAAATCGGTCCACCGGTTTAAAAACTAAAGAACTTTAAAATTACCCAAAAAATCGAATGCGTCACTTTTTAGGGAACTGAGTGTATTTAAATCTTAGCCAAAGAACACAATAATTTAAATGCCGTAAAATCATTTGCAATAACAGTTACAGGAGATCACCAGGGTTTCGCTTTGGGACATCTCAACTTTATTGTTTATTATATTTATTATTTCAAAAATGTGTAAATTTACAAAAAATCAAAATTACTTGGGCCTCTTTTGAAAATTTATTTCGCAAATTTCAGTTGAAATTTTTTTCTCCAAAATGTCTTTATTTGATCTTGGTAGTTTATATACCTATAACTCAGTCTGGTGTGGGTCCCACGCCTCAATACTAGGATATAGCTAACCAAAATTCCACAATCTGCCACTGCGGTAATTAACTTCGATTTTTTGATAGTATATAATAATATGTACAAATAAATGAAGAAATAAACACCTGATATTAATATTATATAACTTAAAACAATAGTCAATTTAAAACTGTTAATCTGTGTTTTTTAAAATTTAAATAAAATAACTTATCTTATCTAATTTTCTTAATGAATTACGTCATTCGCTAGTTTTTAAAAAATTTTATATCTGTCGCAAGCCACTTCCTAAATAATTAATTGTAATTCTGACATCTCACAGTCACACACAAATATTTTGCACTACCCAACAGACTACTCTGCGTGTCCTCGGGCGCTGAACCCGAATTCGAATTCAGAATTGACCCATCACGTCAAGATTTTGATATAACCTCCAAAAACAAGTAAAAATCAGCCAAAATTGAGACTATAAATAAATAAAAAACCTGAACGAGCTAACCACTTTATCTATATGTATTTTGGGGTGCTGAAACCGAATCAGAATTTTTACATAACCTCAAAAAAAATCTTTATAAATTACGTTACGAACTTCTATTATTGTAACGTACCCTCTTACTTTCGAAAGTCCTGTGCAATGGGATTGTTTTTCTCTTTGTATTGTTACGTAAATTTTGCGTTCATAACAGAAGGGTATGCTCCGACTAAAATAAACTCAGTGGAGTCGGGGTGGTTCGAGTTTAGATGGTATCTTGTGACTATGTGCAAAGATCAAAGTTATTTATAGGCGCCAAGTGATTTTAAAAAAAAGACATACCCCTATCAACACAACGAAATCACTAAAGTAAGTGCAAAAATTACGGTGATCTATCTTTAGATCAAAACAAAAAAACTAGGATCAATAATAAAGTTGTGTTTAATATCCGAAATGTATTCATGTAAATATAAAACACTAGGTACTTGTAAAAAAATATAGGAATTAAAATGCAATACAACATATACAACCAAACCTATCCTCTCGAGAGTATAGCCCTTAGATAAAGACTCCAGTGACTGATATATAATACAACGGGGGGTCTTTATATAAAAGACTGTTACAGAATTAAACTTATAGGATAATAATATCGGCGTATGAGGAGTGAGATTTGTGAATCACCTTAACTAAATTACCCTGTGAGATAAAATAGAGTTCTTGCGCCACTACTGGTGCTAACACTGATGGCAGTCCTATGTTAAATATATCCACTATGTGGTACTTATCCTTTCCTTATCCAGATAAGGGCCTCGAGACTTCGAATTATAGCAATATCCAGTTTTATGAGTTTGCGGCATCTACGGGGAGGTACTAAGCGTATTATATAGCAGCCTCCAATATCCCACGCCGATACACTTATACAACCCCCTGTATACGACAACGAATAACAATAATTACCATCTAACTTCTACATAAAGTTCATATAACCTTCTGTAGGTGCAAGCTTTCACATAAGCTATTCATAAAATGCAACCCTACCATAAAACGCCTAAAATGAGAGAAAAACACATTATCGATAGAACCCTAACGCAAATTCATAAGAAAACCATGAGTTCAACAAAGAACACTCACCTCTGGTGCGAATTAACCCAATGCTATCCTAGAGACGTTTTGTTCCTCCCTATCAGAATTTCATCCCTTGTTGGATTTAAGACGGCCAATTCTATATACCACAATATCCAAAATCCAAAATATGACTCGTCTTTCTGCATGTGCAATAGTGTAATAGCCGTATAAAACGATATTTAAATTTATATCACTACACACAAAATTCTTTACTTTATGGGCGATGCCGGCTATCGAACAATATTCCGCCGCGCGTATCGATAAGTTTTTCTCATTCAAAAAAAGTTGAATGGTATAAAAGTCTACATAAAATAGACAGATGTCTCTCCTAGTATTAAATCTAGCAATTTCTATGGAAGAAAGCCTACAGAAACCTATAGTAAATATCACTTAATCGAATTAATTTATTATACCTAAAAATACGTATCAGTATTTTCTGGTATATCTTGTTTCAACATCCAACAGTAGTCTGCCATCATATTCTGATCCCATCTTCCTTGATATCGAAGTTCCATCTCGCAAATTTTTGGTAAAACCTTCTCCTTTGCTCTTCACCATAATCTCCTAGATTTTCAGAAAATAAATTTATAAGGGAGTGCAAGAAATGCAATTTTAGGTTCATTAAGCAACCCAGGTTCTCTAAATTCTTAAGAAGCTCAGCACTATGTTTCATAGACAGTTCTTCGAGTTTCCAAGAAATCTTTCATTGACATTTCTAAAACTTACCCATACTGCTCATTCTATGTCATCCATTGCGTTTTCAAAATTTTCATCCCTTAAGAGTTTTCGAATTTGAGGTCAATCAAATATTCCTTCTTTTATTTTCGATAGATACTTAGTTGAGGAATGTCTCTTCCAAATATTTGAAACGTGTAGCTCCTCTACGTCATTGAAGGATTTCTTGGAAACTTGAAGAACCCAGACTATACCGGGTGACCACGAAATGACGCTCGCCCGTATATCTTCTTTGTTTTACAAGATATAAATTTCAAATTTGGGCACGTCAAATAACGGTTAAATATGCATTATTTCAACCATTTTATCACTTTCTGTCGCTTCCGGTTTCACCGGAAATAGAATAGAATAGAATAGAATAGAATAGAATAAAGTTTATTTACGAAAAGACAATATGGATTTACAATAACTAACACAGTAATACATAAATTCTGTATGTATAAACATATACTTGTAAACTGTAAATACAAAATGTAAATAAACTTGATACTTCAAAAAAGTGCAATACAGCACTGTACATGAAGAAATACATAATAAATATAGGTATTTAAAAAATAACATATTATAACATAAAATATAAAAGAAACTCTTGTAAATATATCGTAGGTAAACTATTATGTATAGAAGAGCAATATAGATACTTGACTATTTACACACATTTACACACACTTTTATATTACTTATGCATTAATCAAATGCTTCCAGTGCAATGAAAATAATATAATATAATAACAATAATAATATAATAATATTCTTATTTATCCATAATATAATGATATAATTTAAAATAGGCTATTGAGATATGGTTTGGGATTTATTACATTATGAATTTCTTTCCTGGGTGCTTCAAGTATGTATTGTTTTATTTTGAGTTTAGTCTTATTTCTAGCTAATGTATTATGTTTAATATTATTTGGTAATTTATTGTATGCTTTTGCACTAAGGTATGTGAAGCATCTTTGCCCACAAGTTGTCTTGGTTCTGGGTATCCTTAAATTGTTATTTGTGTTTCCCCTTGTTTGTTGTATGTCATGAGTCACTGACCTAGAGTGCCATTGATACATAACACACTGGAAAAAGAACAGTAACCTGATATCCATTACCTTTGCATCTCTAAACAATTCATCTGAGGGGTAAGTAATATCTTTATTTAATATAATTTTTAACAATCTCTTATGCAATATATCTAATTGCTTTAAGTGTGAATCAAGGACTCCTCCCCATCCCAAAATTCCGTACATTAGATGCGGTTCTACAAGAGAATGATATAAAATTTTTATTTGTTTAAAGGCTAAAATTTCTTTCAAACATTTAAACCTATATATTAATTTTCTTATTTTATTCGATATATAATTAATACGTTTATCCCATTTCACTTGTGAATCAATATACAGGGTGACCCATTAAGAATGGAAACACTCGCGTACCAAACTTGTTTGTGTACCGAATTGAACGGGATTTTTTTAAAAGATAGATCTTGTAAAGCTCTATCTTGGTGCAAAATTTGAAGACGAAATTTTGATGTTCAAGGCCTACTATGAATTTTTTTTTAAGTGAAAAATAGCAAAATTTTGTTAGCGATTTTTTTATAAGAAATCTGACTACACCACTGGATTTAGGAGCCCCTCAAATGCATCTGTCCCAATTTTTGCAAAAAAATTGTCATCCCTAAAAAAGTTATAACAATATCAGCATTATCAGCGTTTGCCGTTGTCGGTAAACTTATTCCTTCATAAAAACCGGATAGAACCCAAACAGAAACAAAAAAAATGTAAAAAAACGTTTTGAAAAATGTATAGCATTAAACGGAGGATTAGTGGAAGCTACAAAAATTTAAATTTAATGGTTAATATGAATTAATTTGACTCCTTTTTCTTTTTTTAAATTATAATGTTTTAATCGTTATTTTTTATCAGTTGTTGTGTACATTAGAGTAATTATTGTTGGTTGTTTTGTGTATACTGGTTTACACAATGGTTCTTGTTAATAATTACACCAGTGTTTGGGTTCTATCCGGTTTTTATGAAGGAATAAGTTTACCGACAACGGCAAACGCTGATAATGCTGATATTGTTATAACTTTTTTAGGGATGACAATTTTTTTGCAAAAATTGGGACAGATGCATTTGAGGGGCTCCTAAATCCAGTGGTGTAGTCAGATTTTTTATAAAAAAATCGCTAACAAAATTTTGCTATTTTTCACTTAAAAAAAAATTCATAGTAGGCCTTGAACATCAAAATTTCGTCTTCAAATTTTGCACCAAGATAGAGCTTTACAAGATCTATCTTTTAAAAAAAATCCCGTTCAATTCGGTCCACAAACAAGTTCGGTACGCGAGTGTTTCCATTCTTAATGGGTCACCCTGTATATACCTAAATATTTTACTTGTTTGGCAGCTTCTATTTTGAAGTGTTCATCTATTACGAGTTGTTGAAATGGTGGGGCAGATGTTTCATAGAGATAAAATGGTAAGTAATATGTTTTAGATACGTTTAGTGTAAGTAACTTATTATTAAAATAACTTTTTATATTTTTCAGATCTTCCTCTACTTTAGTTTTAAGGTCTCTCCAGTTGGAGGCTGAATAGAATAGGGCAGTGTCATCAGCATAACTTATTATAGAGGAGCAGGTGTGCATATCAAATAAAGAATTTATATATATTATGAAAAGTATTGGGCCTAGAACTGTCCCTTGCGGCACACCATACTCAACAATTTCGGTGCCACTTTTTACAGAGTTTATTTCTGTGTATTGTACTCTATTTGTTAGGTATGATTTGAGAAGTTGTATGCTGTTATTTCTAAAACCTAAATTGTTTAATGTGGCAAGAAGTTCAGTATGACATACCGTATCAAAAGCTTTGCTTAAGTCAATAAATACCGCCAAACTTTTATCTCCATTATCCAGGGCATCGTAAACCTTACTTATAAGACTTACAATTGCATCCTGTGTACTCTTACCGTTTCTGAATCCATATTGCGAGTTAGATAACAATTTATATTTTTCCAAATACTTTACAATTCGAGACTTGATGACCTTTTCAAAAATTTTAGCAAAATTATTAATTAAAGAGATTGGTCTATAATTTGTTACTTCTTCCTTAGAACCATTTTTGTGAATAGGCTTTATGACAGCCACCTTAAAGGCCGTTGGAAATTCACCCTCAACAATTCCTTTATTTATTATATAGGTTAATGGGACTGCAATATATTCTGATATTTCCTTTAAAGTAGTTGCCATAATTCCATCTAATCCGGGAGATTTGTCGCTTTTTAATTCCTTAATAATTTTTATGATTTCGGAAGGAGAAGTTGGACACAAAAATATTGAATTTTTTTGCACTTTTGGTTCAGACATTTCATACGGTCTAGGAGTAATTTTACTTGCAAGGGTCTTTCCAATACTACTAAAGAAAGAGTTGAAAATGTTAGCCTTTTCATTGTTCTCATTAATTATTTTACCTGTATTATCTTTGATAGTAGATATATTTGATTTTGCTTTGTGTATACCACTAAATTCATTTGTCACCTCCCATAAAGTTTTTGGAGAGGCTTTATTTTTTTCTACCTTGTTCTTGAAATACATGTATTTTTAATTTTTAATTAAATTATTTAAGTCGTTACGATATTTTTTGTACTCATTTTTTAATTCAATATTATTAGGATTATTTTTTACCTCAGCGTACATGTTATCTCTAGTATTTATATATTTAATGAGTTTTTTTGTAATCCATTTTTTCCCTTTTCTATCTTTATGTTTAATTTTAACTGTGTTCGTGCATGTTTCTATTTCGTTTTTAATTATATTAACAAACTTATTGGTAGTATTTTCCAAATTTTCATTTTCAAATAATTGTTCCCATGAAATATCTCTAAGTGCTGTCCTGAGTCTATTATAATTAATATACTTGACATATTTTTGTGTGTTATTAAGTGAATTTATTATTTCAGTGTTAAATATTAGTTGTATAGCAATTATATAATGATCAGTTATTTTTGATTCAATTATACAGGGTATAGACGTATCTTCTGCAGTGTTTTTAAGATTTTTAATAAAGATGTGATCTATGCAACTTCGACTTTCATTTTCTTCCCTTGTTATATTGTTAATATAAGATTTAAATCCGTGAGAATACAAAATGTTTTGATATTCTACCGAAACAATATCTTGGGACTTATGTATATCTATATTAATATCGCCTATTAGTACATTATAATTAGCAGTAGTATTATACTCTTGTAGATATTGGTCTAGGGAGGTATTGAATTATCTAGGACACGTTGATGGTGGTCTATAAATAGCTAATATACTTATATTATTTTTATTTAAATTTAGGATCTCAAGTTTTATAATATTGATATCAGTGATTTTAACAATTTCATATTTGTAATTCAACTCCTCCTTTACATATATAATTACTCCATCGTTTTTATTTATTGTGCCCTTGTTATAAATTAGTTGATACCCTTCAATATTAAATATATTTAATTCTTTATCAGCAAGGTCAAACGTTTCTGTAAGAACAATGCATTCAAAACTAAAATCAAATTGTTCTAGGAAGATTTTGAATTGATCTAAATTTTTTGCGACACTGCGTATGTTGTTGTGTATAATTTTGAAATTATTTATATTACTATTTATTTTATAAACTTCATTACACTCAGTAGCATTTGCCAATGTATAAGTTTCGATACTACTATCATCATAGTCTCTTATATATTGCTCCATAAAAATCTATAAAGTAAGATAATATACTAAGTACGACAATAATAATTAATTATATTATATTAAAACTATACCTCTAATCTTGTTTTCATTTTTAGTTGTAGTTTAGTAATTTAAGGAAATGAAAACACTATACTAATATTAACTAACTGTAAAATAATATTTAAGAAATATCCAATAATTGACAACGTGCAATCGCTATGTCAATTTAAACAATTGTTAGTTTAGAAATGTGAATAATTTTATACATTTACTTAAAAAATAAAAGTCGTACCTATACCTGCTATATTGAAGAACAATGTAATGGACACTAAAATGTCTGTTTAGGTAAATATTGCAAATAGGTGTCAGTTATGAATTTTTGCGCTGTGCAATTGTGTTATTCTAGATGTTCCCAGTTTAAGTGTTGCGCTGTTTGCACTGTCACGGTTCATATGTGTCACATGTGCATTATCTTGCTAATTTACATGCAAACTATAATGGGCTCATTTCGTGATATTTGCTTTTTAATTTATTTTAGCATTTTCCGTAAGTATTTCATCCTCTAAGTATATAGTGAAAAAATTAGATCGCTAGCGTTAATATTAACCCTAATATTTGATTTCAAATTCGTAACATATTTGAAACGGCTATGACGTCACACCACCCGACTCCACTGGTTCTATGAGTTATGCGGATATATGGTATTTAGATTTCGCTGTACCAAGGACGAAGCACTTAAAAGATGAACGAAATTACCACTTCCGCTGTGTGTGTAGTAACTGCCGCCGGTATGAAACTATAGGAAACAAGCTAGCGGCCGACCGCTGCGAGTGGTGTGACGTCACAGCGCTCTATTTTCATTATTTATTTTGAGGGAGAGCAGTTGAAAAAAAAATTTTATATTTTGTACATTTACTAATTACAAGGTGTACTTTCGGAATATGAATTAAAAAATTTTTCCGAAATGAGCCCATTGTCCTGTTGTGATTGGGGTTCCAGATTTTCGGTAGTCGGTGCTTTTTTTATTGGTTTACTTTCTTCATGATTTTGGATATCTGGCGTCGTATTTTTTGGTTCGTGTTCTACTTCTTCACTTTCTAATTCTTCTGTGGTGTATGTCTGCCCATTTATATAAAGCTTGTTCTTTTTTATATAGCATATGTTGTTTGTATTTTGGCGGGCCTGGTGTAAATGCTTCCTCAGTATTTTGTTTTCTTGCCTTTGTTTAAGAGTTAGGTCGTAGGCAATAGAAATATTTGTACCTTTAAGTTTGTGGCAGTTTTGTAGTACACTGCTTTTCTTTATAGTAGAGTAAATAGCTGCTTCTATCGTGTCATCCCGTTTGCACTTTGTTGCTAAAATGTGAGACCCACTTTTTATCATTCCCCATCCGTTAACAATGCAAAATCGAGAGGTCGTCAAAAAATCGTACTGTACAGGGGGTTGCTAGGGGTGGTTTTTCAAAAATTATGAAAAAACTTTTTTTGCGTTTTTTACATCCATGCCACCTGGTCCATCATCTACTGAAGTTTTATGCCAATATTTTAAGACTAGAAACTGATGTACTACAAGTTGCCTAATATTGGCGCAAAATGCATTATATTTGGCCAATTTCTAATCCCGATTTATTTTGTTAAAACTTAAAATTAAAGCTTAATTTTTTAGAAACTGACAAAACACATACTGGCAAAGGCAGTAACCTTAAAATATACGAAAGAAATTTTTATTTCTCCGAGAAATTAATTATTTAAAATGTGCTTTTACATAGACAGTAGAAATTAATTAATATCGTGATAATAACTTTATTACTATGTAATTTCTTTTACCTTACGTTTTTCTTATATGTATTCTGAAGATAATCCTACCTGATTTTTCTTCAAAGTACCTAACATTATTATGTAGGGCTCAGATTAAAATATTACAACTATTTTGCTTGTCTGCAACATGGCGGACGCTATTAGTTCAGCCAAACTAGTGCAGGTGACGCTGGTGACGTTGCCAGCACCCTGCAGGGTTTATGAATGAATGATAGTTATTTTTAGAGAGAGATACACCGGTAACCGGTTAATTTGATTCTGGTTTGTGACTGGACAAAAGTATTACATGACGACATTATATTATATACTATTATAGCTAAACTTCGCCCCTAATGTATTTTATGTATTGTATTATATTTTATGTAATATTTAATGCATTAATAAAGACTATTATTATTATTATCGAACGGCAACAGTAAATTGGGTTAATAATAGTATTGACCGTATTTTTAGATTGTTAAAAAATGCTAGTATTTGACATTTGACAAGCAAGAATATAAAATATTTTTATAACCTAAATAAATGAGCTTGAAAATAGCTTTATTGTGTAATGTAATTATTTGTATTAACTGGTTAAAAAATGTTTATGCATAAAATTAATGAATAATGAAATGTGTTTGTGAAGTTCAGACATAAGTTACTTAGGTACTTGTTTATTTGGTAAAATTTTACATTAGCGTATCTCCGATATTTAACTTTTTTTTATCTATACTTACGTATTTTTGTCTGGAAATCACGAATCTGAAGTCAATTTTATCCGCTCTCCTATACTTTTCGAGATATAGGGGCCGATGTACCCCAAAAATGGCATCTCGCCATAGGCGTAAATAACATTTTATTCGGCGATTTTTATCGTATTTGTTATCGCTAATGCTTATTTGAAATTCGCAGAACGTTTCTGTGAATTCGCTTTCGTCTTTTTTTTATTTAACAGACATACATTGTAAATTAATTGATAACGAACATCGCCTCTTTTCCCCAACGACTTCTCTTGTCCAGAATGGTTGTCTTTTCCCAGCAAGAACTATAGGGATTTTTTACGTTGTTATGTTGGCAATTTACTTTTGATTTCAAACTTTCAAAGCACGCTTAAAATTGTTTTGAATTGCCAGTCTATTTTTTGCAGATTTTGCTTGAAAATTCCTCCTTAATACTTATATCCTGTTCATGAAGAAAAACATGTTCCTTCTTTGAAGTAACAGGTAACAGGAGTAAGCCCGCCCTAAGTTTGAAACCAAAAGAACTAAGCAAATTGCCAACATAACAACGTAAAAATCTCTAGTTCTTGCTCGGAAAAGCGGCGACAAAGATAGTAATCTTTGGCGGCGATGTGCGTGTTGTCAATTAATTAACAATTTAAGTCTATTAAATACAAATAAAGTGACCAAAGCGAGTTCACAGACACGTTCTGCGGTTTTCAAATAAGCATTAGTGATAACAAAAACGATAAAAATCGCCGAATAATATGTTATTTATCTATTTATGCCAAAGGCGGGATGCCATTTTTGGGGTACATCGGCCCATATATCTCGAAAAGTATAGGAGAGCGGATAAAATTGACTTCAGATTCGTGTTTCCATACAAAAATACGTAGGTAAAAAAAAGTTAAAAATCGGAGATACGCTAATGTAAAATTTTACCGCTGTCTCTTTACAGACAGTCTTCACTATTCTTAGTCGTTTAGGTTACGCACAGAAAGTTTATAAAACGTTACTTCATTCGAGCATAACCTTAAAACAACAGAATAACAATAAAAATGGAACAAGTATAGAGTGTCTAATAAATGTATCCACTTCGTAAATAATCAATCACAACTCGCAATTTCAATAATAATATTGTAACACACATATAAAAGCAAATAATATTATTTTTCACTGAAAAATTTTATTATCTCGCTATATCATCTCTGCTCTGTGCTATATTTATATAAGTAAAGTAAATATAACCAGAAACTTGTCTGATTCCGTGATTCCTACTTCGGAATGCGTTTCTCCCACCAGTTTTGACCAAACGTCGGTTATTAACGAAGATAAACGAAGTCACGATTTGTCCCGTGAGATAGTAAATTGCATATATCAGAAATATTTGGCTTGTAAAATTAATGAATGAAATGCGTTTACTACTTTAGTATCGTAGCCGCACGGAAACATGTAGGTAGCGCCCTCTGACTTGGCAATTGGTACTTCGTTAGAAGCGACGGTGACACAGTTTCTAGTCTTAATAAGAAATATTTTTTTTTTAATTTTAAAATCGTCATGTACAATGCTTTTATATGGAGCGCCTAATTATATAAAGTCTCGCCCTGAAATACCACAATTGTAATATCCTTTCTAACGTCCTAACTCGAAAACCTTTTGATTAATGAAAAAAATCACTTCTATAAACGTTGTAGGTCAAAGATCGAGGATTACATTACTTTTTTCAGATTCTAAATCCCGTCGATAGTTTCGTTAAAAACTTACAAATTGTAAAGCCATGTCGTGGCGGTTACGGCCGACATTGGAGATGCTACGAAGGTTCACAATACTGTGGCAAATGCAGTCAAAAAACGACTCTAAGCTTCAGCGCGTTTGTAAAGTCGATATTCGCCTATTATCGTGCAAATTCTGTGTTTTAGAAGCGTTTTAAATGTCTTCCGATATTATTTTATTAATAAATATTTAATTAAACAACTTCGATGTGATTTTTTTAATGGTAATCAAATTTCCCTTTGATTTTTTTCAATAATGATAAGTAATTTTAAATAGCTACACAAAAATATAGGCAGGTGGCAGGTATCTTACACAAAAATATAGGGTAGGTAGTAAGGTACTTACCTACATAAATTAAATAGTGTAAAAGTTTTGTTGAATATATTAAGTTAAGTTTACAATGACAAAAGTAATGATAATAATTAATAATAATTGTACTACAAGTGTAACGAATTACAAACCCTTAAAAGGGAGCCATATCTAAGAAAAAGGGGTCCGATTGGAAAATATTTACTATTTTTGGTAATACATTGTGATTTGTGATCTATTTATATAAGTACTTAGCCCAATCAATAGGTACTTCTAACTTGCAAAAGGTATAGGAAAGTTAATATTTGGTGCGATTGTTTAATTAGGAAGTTATTTGAAATGCCAAGTTTTCGACCTTGGCGGGATGCCGCTTGCGCCCCCATATTGGTATTAGGGGGTGGAAATTCGCTTTTTTGCGATTATCTCGGTATCGGTGCGAAATACGTCGATTAAAAAAAATGTAGAACGTACGATTTTCTACATTTTTTATCGAAACTTTCTTTTCTAAGGTTCATAGTTTTAGAGCTGCAGCGCCTAGAAAGCAAGCGTTTTCGTCAATGTCTCGGAAAATTTTATTTTTTTATTTATTTCTCGCTGTTTATTATTTTTTACCCTTAATCGTTACTCCTTTCCACACCACCATAGAGGTAGAATGGTAATAGGGCGCGTTGTTTTTAACGTGATATCCCCAGTAGCCAGTAGGCATAACCCACGAAGCATCATCTCGTTGAAAATGATTAAAACTTTGACTTTTTCGAACTCCTTGAGATAGACCCAGTTGTTCTGGATTAATTAATGTTGAAGAATTTAGTTCGTCAGAGATTATGGACTCTTCCTGAGAATTTTCCTCTTGTTCTTCAAGATCATCACCACCATTATCATTTAGTATTTGTAAAGTGAGAAATTCATTGATTTCAGGTGGTTCATCAAAGGCTCTTCTAGAGCCTTCTGGGATAAAGGGGGTCGTAATTACATGTGGTGTATTTATTTATCCCTTTTTACATTTACATGAAATGCATTTTAATAAAATTTCAGGTGCAGGATCTTTCATCATAAATATTGGAGTAGGACAAAATTTACTACTCTTCCAACCCCAATCAACTGCATTCTGCATTTTTCGATTTGTTGTACCTTAATTAAACTTGATGGTAGGTCCGTAAAGAATGATATCGTGCAGCATCGCTTGTAGGAGGCAAAGAGGCCAATGTATATATTAATTTTTTGTAATAAATGTAATAAAATGTCATTTAAAGTGACGGCATCATTATTTATTCTGTAAAGTTCAACCAAAAATTTTCCCCCCACACAAATGATATCTTAACATTATCATCTTTGAATATTTGAATTGAATAAATCACTGAGTGACAAGAAGTCTTGACTCTATAATAAAGAAAGGTAAAGTTACATTTTTTAACCTGCTTCAGAAGAATAAATCACTTTCACTCCTGAAGAACAAGAGGAAAATTCTCAAGAAGAGTTTATAATCTCTGACGAACTAAAATCTTTTATCGGCAAATTTTCAGGTATATCTTTATTTTCTTCGTTATTGTCTTCCCATAGCCCATCAATGAATATAAGAAGTTCAAAAAAGTGTTAATCATCTTCAACGGCATGATGCTTCGTGGATAATGCCTACTGGGGATATCACGTTAAAAACAACGCGCCCTATTAGTTTACCTCTGTGGTGGTGTGGTAAGGAGTAACAAATAAGGGTAAGAAATTAATAAACAGCTGTAAATTTTGTTCAAAAATAAAATTTTCCGTGAAATTGACGAAAATGCTTACTTTCTACGCGCTGCAGCTCTAAAACTATGAACCTTACAAATAAAGTTTCGAAAAAAATATAGAAAACCCTCCACATTTTTTATCATGACCTCAATCGTATCTCGCACCGATACCGAGATAATCGCGAAAAAGCAATTTTCCACCCCTTAAAACCAATAGGCGGCACCCCCAAGGTCGAAAACTTGGGATTTTAAATAATTTCCCAATTTAACAATCGTACCAAATATAAACTTTCCTATACCTTTTGCAAGGTAAAAGTACTTGATTCGGCTAAGTATATAAACAGATCACAAATCACAAAACTATACTCTGCCTACAGTTTAACATATTATAAGTTCATGTTTTTTTTAGTATTATATGAATTAACAAAAAATGTATGACCAAAAATAGTAAATATTTCCCAATCGAACCCCTTTTTCTTAGTTAAGGGTTTGTAATTCGTTACACTTGTAGTACAATTATTATTAATTATTATCATTACTTTTGTCATTGTAAACTTAACTTAATATATTCAACTTTTACTTTTTACACTATTTAATTTATGTAGGTAGGTACCTTACTATAGTTCATTTCGTTTCTCTTCCGCAGATAAAAAATGCCGCATTTATAAAGCAGAAACGCGGCCTCTTTGAAGCCGCCGCACGTGTTCCTTTGTCGGTAATTTTTTATCTGCGGAAGAGAAACGAAATGAACTTTACCTACCCTATATTTTTGTGTAAGATACCGGCCACCTGCCTATATTTTTGTGTAGCTATTTAAAATTACTTATCATTATTGAAAAAAATCAAAGGGAAATTTGATTACCATTAAAAAAATCACATCGAAGTTGTTTAATTAAATATTTATTAATAAAATAATATCGGAAGACATTTAAAACGCTTCTAAAACACAGAATTTGCACGATAATAGGCGAATATCGACTTTACAAACGCGCTGAAGCTTAGAGTCGTTTTTTGACTGCATTTGCCACAGTATTGTGAACCTTCGTAGCATCTCCAATGTCGGCCGTAACCGCCACGACAAGGCTTTACAATTTGTAAGTTTTTAACGAAACTATCGATCGGATTTAGAATCTGAAAAAAGTAATGTAATCCTCGATCTTTGACCTACAACGTTTATAGAAATGATTTTTTTCATTAATCAAAAGGTTTTCGAGTTAGGACGTTAGAAAGGATATTACAATTGTGGTATTTCAGGGCGAGACTTTATATAATTAGGCGCTCCATATAAAAGCATTGTACATGACGATTTTAAAATTAAAAAAAAAAATATTTCTGATTAAAATATTGGCATAAAACTTCAGTAGATGATGGACCAGGTGGCATGGATGTACAAAACGCAAAAAAAGTTTTTTCATAATTTTTGAAAAACCACCCCTAGCAACCCCCTGTACAGTACGATTTTTTGACGACCTCTCGATTTTGCATTTGTAACGGATGGGGAATGATAAAAAGTGGGTCTCACATTTTAGCAACAAAGTGCAAACGAAAATCTTTTCTAGAAGGCTTTTGCGGGCTGGCAAACTCTACTATTAGGTAGGTTAAAAATTCTACCACTATTGGGCTGTTTTCCGAGTTCCCCAGCGAATACAAATTGTTGAAGTCTGTTTCAGTCAAATCAACATTCAGGATTTTCTTCAACTGTTGGCAAATAAATATCGGTGAGATTTTGTTTTGTGGTCTTGTTAAGCCAAATATAACGATATTATTTGGCTTAACGTTGTTTAGTCGTTTGGTTAATTCTTCCACTTTTTGTAAAAGACGAGTTTCACTGATTTCGATAGTAGTTTTTAATTCAGCTCTATTTTTTAATATTTCTTCTAAAATTAATTCATTTGTAATATTTTTGTGTGATTCATGCATTTTACTATTAAGGTTATCTTAGCCCTGTTCTTTGCGCGTTATGTTTATGGCACTTAACCACTTATCAGTAAGATGTCAGATGTTATTTATTGGGGTCTTGAGATGGTCCCAAATACTTCTCTCGCACACGTGTTTACTTATGAAAACTAATGCAGTTTACAAAGCCAATTTCATTATATGTTTAAACACTTATTAATTTACGCTGATATCACTTCTACACTTACTCAAATTTAATTTCAATTAAAATAGATTTATGCAGTAATTTTAACTCTTCAAATCACTTTCTTTTCGGAAATTTTTCGATGTTTTTAACCAATTATTTGAACGATTTTTAGTGGAGCGCCACACCGCACGACCGCCCTCTTTCAGCTATAAATGATACTAACTTTCGTTTTTTAAATGGAACACCCTGTATATTTTTACATTTTTGGATTCAGGGGGGTCATTTTGGATACAGCTATGGCATATCGAGATAAAAATATTATTGACAGACATTTTTAAAGCAAATTTAGTTGTTCATCTAGGCGGCCGTGATCCCAAAAAAATGTTTTGTTTTGCTTCAATAATTAATAAAAAAATACAATTATGATATTGTGGCGTATGACATTTCTGTTTATAAGATCTTAAACATTTCGGAAATCGTTTTTCCAAAATAACTAATTTTTTTTTTTAATGGTAACTCACTATGTTATTTTAATAAAGCATTTCATTACCGATAATTTGGTACCAAACACTTCATTATTTGATTATATTATAATACATACATAAAAATTACATTCAACAAGATATAAATAAAAATAAACTCATAACACTGAATCTCTATCAAATAGGTGCCTTTGAAATGTAACGAAAGAAACAAATGAATAGTTTCATAGCTCAATTGTCAAATGATATTTAAATCTATGAGAATCATATTATGCTGCGTATTAAAAAAATATGGTTTATTCACAAAGTGACAAAGTGGTGTTCTTGATCTACTCTCTCTTATCTCAGCTCCCGTTCTATTCTAAGTAGTGTCTGCCAGGATGATTTCTTATTGGATAGCGTTATGCATATAAATCACGGGCTGCTAGACTATTTCTGCGACATTCCCCGTATCAACAGCATATCCACTTTGTCACTTTGTGAATAAACCATAATTTTTTAATACACAGTAAAATAATACCTGATTCTCATAGATTTAAATATCATTTGAGCTGTCAAACTATTCATTTGTTTCTTTCCTTACATTTCAAAGGCACCTATTTGATAGAAATTCAATGTTATCTAAATATTATGAGTTTATTTTCATTTATATCTTGATGAATGTAATTTTTATGTATTATAATATGAACAAATAATGAAGTGTTTGGTACCAAATTATCGGTAATGAAATGCTTTATTAAAATAACATAGTGAGTCACCATGGTGCCATTTAAAAAAAATTAGTTATTCTGGAAAAACGATTTCCAAAATGTTTAAGATCTTATAACACAAATGCCATACGACATAATATCATAATTGTATTTTTTGATTAATTATTGAAGCAAAACAAAACATTTTTTTGGGGTCACGGCCGCCTAGATCAAAAATTAAATTTGCTCATAAAAATGTCTGTCAATAATATTTTTATATCAATATGCCTTAACTGTATTCAAAATGACCTCCTGAATCCAAAAATGTAAAAATATACAGGGTGTTCCATTTAAAAAACGAAAGATAGTGTCATTTGCGGTGAGACCGGAAGCGACAGAAAGTGATAAAACAGTTGAAATAATGCATATTTAAAACCGTTATTTGACGTGCCCAAATTTGAAATTTATATCTTGTAAAACAAAGAAGATATAAGGGCGAGCGTCATTTCGTGGTCACCCGGTATAGTGGCTGAGGTTCTCAAGAATTAGAGAAAATTCACGTTACATCACTTGTCTTATACATATACATATTATATTTTAAAAATATGCAATGATACAGTACAGAAAAACTTTTGTGATTAATTTTCTCTCATCTGTAATAAATATAAAGTTGTGGAACATAATAATATTATATATTTACTAAGTAAATACTCTAATTAGTAATTTAATTTACTTTTAAAGTTTCATGGAGTATTTATAACGTTCGATAATCTCAATGAATTGCTAAAAGCAGATATTACTACAAAGAGTTAATATTATAATTTTAATTATATTTTAGCAACAAAATCATTTATTACATGCTACAATTATTAATATATTATTTTGAAAATACTTTTTGGTAGTGTTTTGAGTGTGACATATTCTCCCAAAAAAACACTTCCCAATATAAACTGGTCGTTTGTCGCCAAGAATAAGTCTCGATGCAAACAATTTCGTCGCTTCGAAATTGGAATCACTTTCCATGATGTTCCATATCACATAAATTCCCTGAAACATATGTCGCCCTACATAAACCTTCTTACGCCGTACTACATCATTTTAGATAAATCTGAATATCAAAACGAGATGGAAACAGTCCCCTACGTTGTTGCATACGGACGTGTACACGTTCCAGTTCTAATGTGTAGGTTGTAAACCATAAATAACAAAACCAACTTACCTGTCTTGTGTGAAAATTATGCTCACGTCGTATTGCCTGTCGCGCCCTCTCTGATGTTAAATTACTTTGAACCGCAAGGCCCTACTCATTATAGCTCAGGAGATATATGTGCGAATTGAAGGGGCTACGTGTGCCTATTGCATACTATGCAATATTGCGATAATTAGTGGTTGGTCTGACACTGTAGAGAGAGGACTGGCTATCCATGTAAACATAGATGATTTGATATTAATTGTTAATTATATGCAAACATTTTTTGTTCACTACGAATTTAGTTAAATATTGTTTCTGCAAGACGACGAAAGCAAATTTTTGTCGATATCTCAGACAAATTAGACATATTAGAACGTGACAATGATGTTTATACTAAAAGTAGCCACTAAAACAGTTTGAGCTGTGACTATTATTTTGCAAGTTTTTTTCACAATAATTATATTTGGTGGTACCAATATAATTTGGGTACCAAATATGTCAAAAAATATATATATTTTCTTTTTGGAAACGCAATATATTGACTCAATATACTGACTTTTAGCTCACTATATTGAAGTAATTTTTGAACAAGAACCATCTTTGCCTATGCTATTATTTTTATTTTAGTCGCCTCTGCTACCACCTGCATAATTCCCACTAGTTCCGCCTGAAATATTGTAGTGAATTTGCTTAGCAGTATTATAGTAGTATTAGTAGTATTATTCTGAGTAGATGCCAGCTCATGATCCACATTCCATTTTTGAAACATCGGTGTAGATTTCCATGTGATTAAACTGAAATAAACTGAGACATTGACTACTACTGTTTGAATATATTGATATACAAGTCAATACATATAAATCCCAATGTATTCAGATAAAAGTCAGTATATGTATTCAGTTTTCAAAAGAGAAAATTACCAACGTGGTTTAAATGTATGAATCTGCAGTGTTATTTTTTGCCATGAAAGCAAAAATTATAACCTCAAATTTTAATTAAATAGCTAATGATGTTTTCCTCTGTACAAAATAATTTCCTGGCAAATTATTAAACATACCGTTACAACTGTAATTGCTTAGCTTACCTGCATTGCACTGTATTGAATTTATGTAGTTATATTTTTAATAATAAAATAAGTAACACAAAATTTTTTGTAAAGACTGGCACGTTTGTATCCCACCGCTTCCTACATACATGGATTCAAATACAATAACTCCTTTCAGTTGATCAAACCAAACCTATTTTCGTTTCCATTGATAATCCCCAATCATTTGTTCCCATTCATTTCTCTTCCACGCATCCCTCACCCAATATCGAGACCGTCATAAACACATTTTTATCGTTTATGCGTATAAGAGATTCAGTTTTTCTTGGTACAAATGAATTATCCGACTCATTTTAAAATAAGTATCGAAGAAATGATGAATTGTTTTCTTTTTTGGATTAATACAAGAAAGCGGTATTAAAATTTGAAAGTTTAATTTATAGACACGATATTGGTAGGAGAACTAATATTTAAATATAGGCTTTAAATATGTGACTGGAGTACTTAGGTGTGATATAATAGTTTATGTCAAATTAAGGGCTTTTTATGACAGGACTGAAAAGATCTACAATTTCTAATTATGAATTTGTAACGCTTCTTGATATGCAAAAAATTTATTGCCGTAGTCATAAACATTTTAACAGGGCAATAACGTTATTTAATTATTTATATGTCGATTTATATTGAATCGAAAGAATTTTATACAAGATAATTCGAGAATCTTTGTTGACCAATCTTCAACCAAACCAACAAATTGCTTTTTGCTGCCTACATATTTTTTTAAGGATATTTGTATTGTATCATTCTTCCGGCCGAATCGACAATGTAGTGAAGCGTGGTAGAGAAAACATTCTACAGCTTAAATTTTCTACATAAAATTTATAAATATTAATTATACTTTATTAAATTTGAATTTTTTGTCAGAAATACCTAAGCATTTACTGACATTACTACTGTTACCATTATAAACCACTTATTGCATTTAAATGATGCATGGTTACACTTTCAATAGAACATTTTAATTTTTTTTTACGCTTGCACTGGACAACTCCAATATTAATAATATCGATGCATTATTTTCACCTATTTTGGACTAACTTTAAAAATATTATTGTGAAATGGTTTCATCAAACATGAAAATAAAAAACAAAATGCAACAATACAGTCCGAAAATTTAAATTAAGTGTTATTCTGCACTACAAAATCAATTATAACAGTTGAAACAAGTGAGTTCAGTAAGAAAAATAATTTGCGATGAAAATTTAAACATTCAGTAAATAATTAACAAAAAAGTATAGATGTAAAACGTAGTAGAGTAAAGTAAAAATTGCTTAATAGCAGAAATATGATAGATATTATACGATAGATAACTCACAAAACCTTATCGAACTTAGTAAATAAAACCATTGACAGGAAAAAAATCTAAATTTAATATTATATTAAATTTTATTGATTATTCTAAAATAAGCGATACTGGTAAACTAGTAAATATTTTTGTAAACACTAAAGAGCTCTTTCAGATGCGGATACTGTATGCGAGATACGCGTATCCGAGATACCGACAAACCATGCGTTCAAATGGAGTCTTTCACACGGCGCTGCACGACGCATACAGTATCCCGATACCAAATTTCTGCATCTCGTCCATCCAGCCGCCGGCGACAAATTGTGCATCTCGCATACTGGAGTAGTATATAGTAAATTATCATGTGTCATAGGAACCTTTTCAGACACGCATACTTTTGAGACGCAGAACACGTCATATCATAGACGTAGGGGTAGGATTAGGATATTTTGTTAATAGTGAATGAGGTATGAGCACGTTACTCCATAGTTCAATCATGGAGTGTATGTATGGCTTTTGACAAAGAAAAATTTGTTTGGTGGACCTAGATCCTTGTTTATGGGAAACAGCCCACTCCGTCTAGGTATTTTGTAAACATAAAAAACTGCAGTTTTAGGTGGAACTTTACAAACAAGAGTGCTATAATTTAGAGGAAATGATGGCAGTTCAGCAGAATGAGTGTTATTTAATTTATTTTCCAAAATATTATATACAGTTCTTCAAATGATTTAATAAATATCCGAGAATAATTAAAAAAACTTTGTTGAGTCATCCAATAAATCTCGATAAAATAAATAATTATACGTTCCCCGGGCTTCCCGTAATTCCACTATAGCATGAACCCACATGGTTGGTTTACTTTTTCCTTTTTATTTAAAATATTCGATAGCATAACGCACTCTATAACATCCATAACTGTATTGCACCGGAATTGTTTTCACGCTGACTGAAATAAAAGCCTGTGTATCTGATACAGTCGCCGGCAAAACTTTGACCGCGATTCTGTATCCCGCATACTGTATCTCGCATTCAGTATCCTCGTGTGAAAGAGCTCTAACTAGCAAATAACTATGCAACCATGAACAAGATAAAAAATTCTCATTTTGTTCTTCTATTGGGGTACGTGTGAAGAAATAAAGAATATTATACTGGAGTTGTTAAACAAAGGGTCAACTGTTTTGACGAAGTTCCAATAACGTTAATAAAAGAGTGCACTGACAAATTTGCGCTTTGTTTGGAACTAATAACTAAGACTCTAGAATTCCGCGAATTTCCAGAAAGACAAATAACTACGATAATCATACCCGCACCCGTATTTTAAAAAGGAAACAGACATTATAAAAAACAATAGACCTGTCATTGCTCACAACTTTAAAAATATAGGGACTAATTTTGCATATAATTATACCACATTGAGATATTATTTAGTAAAAGTAAAAATATGATTTTGAACAAATTTCATTCATTTCAATTATTCAGAAGATATAATTATGACCGTCAGTTAAAGCATTTCTGTTACAGGCTGCGACTCAAATGTTTTTCTCGATGTTTTTTTCCAAAATAAAAAGTTGTTTTTTCAAATGACATCATGAAAGCTCACTAGGTTATTTCAATTGGGCATTTTATTATTAATAATTCGGTAGGTACCAAACAATTAACTATTAATTCGTAATATAGTACCTACGTGTAAATAAGGACATATTATTATTATTTATTTGCATATTTCAACAAATATAATATATTTAAATGAAAACAAATGAACGAATCAAAGGACAAACAAATGAGTAAAAGAAATTAATTTATCAAATTTTCTAAGAAAAATATCATAATTCTTCATAATGTTCTCTCTTGCTAAAGTCTCTCTCATCGCATTTGTGAAATGTTCTTGTCGAATTTTATTCTTTAATATGGTCCAAAAAATACAAATCGTATAGCATTAGATCAGGTAATCGTACTTGGCACCTAACTGATGCAACAGTTTCTATTCGTTGATTTCCAAAACGATCATTTTACGTAACTGGTAGAAATTGGTATAAAAACTATTCTTTGAATAGTTATATACCAAAAAACCATTATTTGAATAGTTTTTATACCAATAGTATAATATGAACTATTGACTGTTATTATAACAGAATTTTCACAATTTTATTGTTTAATAGTTATCAAATCAATATAAAATAGTTCTTTCATTCAGCGACAGGGGATAAATAATAATCGGTCGAATGAATGTAAAATTTGGTTATCCAAATTAGAAAATATATTACGACGATTTCTAGGCAACGTTAAACAGAAAGTTCCATATTCAACTAAATTGGAGCTGACCGTGTTGAAAGAATAAACGGCTTCCAACTTTCATATTCACAATTCTACATATTATAACAAGGACCCTTATAACAATCTGCTGGTGAGAAAGGGGACAACGGACAACAATGTCAGCATTTAGTTTCCCTTCATGTTCTTTAAACACCTCTGCTAGTCTGGATATTCCCATAATATGGGTTTAAAGCCCCTGTACTATAAGCAGCACACGTTAAAAGAAAGGAACAGATAAGGATATATATCAAAGTAAGCATTACATATTGCTCACATCGTGTCTTTTATGGCCTTGATTCGCTGTTTTCCCGACATTTTCTACAGTTTGCATGTTTAGATGGCTTTTTCATGTTCACCGTTATAATAGTGATGTTTTTTCTGCATAACTAACTCGAACATAAACGACCTTTTTCCTAATATGTGTCATTTTATATTAAAATGTACAACCGTGGTGTGCAACGTATTTTATAGTTATTGTTTTGTTTTGTTTCAGTAATATGAAGCGTCCCTGGTATTTGTTAGCTCTGATGGTGCTCTTCCATTTGAAAGGTGAGTTTAATTACTTTTATAGAGATGTGCAATGACAAAAATTGTAGCCAATGGAATTCTGTTCGAATACATTTGCAATATTTCATCATCGACAAGCATCGGCCGCATACAAAAATATAATATGTATACTATCATGTATTAAAAAATAACAATAATTTTAATAACTATCGACGCACAGTGGTTCGAAATGAAAATTTTGACATGAAATTCTGAAAAATTACATAGGTACATATATATCTTTAAAAAATCTAGTAATGTCAGGACTACATTTAGAGGTGGAGACCGGGTGTACGACGAGAAAAGCAGTAAAATAATTTTTTTAGATTTAGAGCTTTCGGAAGCGAATTTAAGTTTTTTTCATGTTTTTGGATATCAACCGTTTCCTATGCACTTTATCAGAAAAACACCGTATTCATGTTGTGCGCACATTCTGTACGCATGTATACGTAGCAAACGTTTTTCCCCAACCACCCTCTACACCCTGAAATATTTTTTCTTCCGGAGAGAACTGTGTCCCACAAACTAAAACTCCAAATGAGCAATATAAAAAAAAAACAAAAATCAATTCCTATAGCTTTCCACATTGAGCCTTTGTTTCCTGGCCTATTATAAAAATAAATAATTTACTAGTGTATATTAAATTATGACAGTAGAAATGCTCATATCGTTCGGAATCCAATTGATTCTTTAAATAAATTATTTTCTTTATTGGCTCGATTTTCATTATTTATACATCTGCTTGAAACATTGGATTTAATATACCATTTAAATATCATATAAGCACCAAAATATGTATCAGCTACATAAAATATATTTAAAATATACGTTTAAACTTGAAAATCTGTAAAGGTCATAATTCAAAAATCACATCCACTCGGATTTATAATTCAATAAAATTCATTCGAGCTTTGATACATTTTTCATCGTATAGCATTTGTTTTGTTTTCACTAGTGTTATTATTCCACGTAATCCAGCACATTCCGTCAGTTAGAGACACCGTTGCATTTAAAATTGTATTAAAGTGAATTTCGGAATATTAAACTGTGGGTTTGTACTGTGTTGTGCTTTTGTATGAGCGTCTAAGGAGAAATGAGATATGATTGTCAACTCATATGCTACACACGTTCAGTAACATTGAATATAATTTTTTATAAGTCAAATTCCAGATTTTTAGGTAATCCTCAGAATTTAATTTGATGTTTCAGATTTTGTGGTTATCTTTAACCATAAAAAGGAAATAACGCACAATTTTAATATATAACACCTATTTCTTATAAGGAATTGTGTTCGTTTTATTTTTCATAAATTGGAGTTAATCTTTAGAATATACTGTGTAAAATTCAACCATAAAAAAATTTGCTCAATATTCGTCACTGCACGTCTTCGGTTAGAGTTAACGGATTGAGAAGAAGTCAAAATTGTTCACTAATGCATACTTTCCTCACTAAAATAAAAATGAAAATTAGAATTAGAATTATTAGGGTACCTATTATTCAGTAAGTAAATTTCTGCTGTGATTTTATCGCTTGAGTTAAAATCAAAAGAAAATTCTCATGAATAATACTATTAAGAAAGAAATAAATTAATATAATGAAATAATCTTTTCCTTAGCTTACGTTAGTGAAGTTCTTACTTACCCTATGTTAATTGTGCTTCTATATAACACCACATGTAATTACGACCCCCTTTATCCCAGAATTGTCCATAAGAGACTTGTGCGGGAGGGGCTACATATTTAAAGACAAGGGACACACATCCATAATAATAATAATAATAATAATAAAGGTCTTTATTAGATACAATAATACAATAAATATAATTACGTATTATCAAAATAGGGCGAGGTTCAGTTGGGTTGATTAGGCTCAACCCTCTGTTCTTCCACCTAACCCTACATTATCCGTGTATAATGAAAAAATCCCTCTCACATTATTTTCCATTGCTACGACCGGGAATCGAACCCGGGACTTTTGGGTGAGAGACAGGTACGCTACTATCTCGACCATCAGTCATATACTAATTCTAAATGACACAGTTTATTGCCATTCTTTTTGCTGTAACCCATATAAATGTTTAAACATTCTGTCTTCGTTGTATTCGGTTTTACCCATTTGTCCCCTCTTGTGACCTGCGACAGCCGTCGATTTTTTTTTTTTTTTTTAATCGCTTATTTAACGTCGGCCTATTTCCGCTACCGAGGCCAATCACCGACGCCAGGAGACGAGCAACCCCCAACCTGGAAATTTTGCCGAACCTCTTATCTTACTAAGAGTAGGGATTTTTTACTTGCCTAACATTTAATAGACAAGGGACCGACTGCTTTACATCCTCTCCGAAGGATGGTATATCCTCAATACACCTCTCGCCTACAGTTGTATTGCTTCTGCGATATAGCTGATATACAAGCCGCTAGAAGTAGGGAAGCGAGACCACGTCTTTCCGTAGATAGTCACCCATCCAAGTACTAAACGCGGTAGCTGTTGCTTAACTTCATATCGCTATGAAGTGAGTTAAGTCAGTCCTCCGCTCGCTGCCCCCAGCCGTCGATTAATAATATAAAAGTGATAAAGACAATAGTAGAGTAGTAATGGCGGAGCTGGGTCTCCCCCCACCCTTTTTTTTTGTGGTGGGGGGTAACTAGGGTAATTCGAGTAATGTAGGTAATTAGACTGATGTAATTGCAATAGAGGTAATTAGAGTATTGCAGGTAATTAGCCTGATGTAGTTGCAATAGAGGTAAGTAGAGTAATGTGCAGTAATTAGACTGATGTAATTGCAATAGAGGTAATTGGAGTGGTGCAATGCAATTGTAGTTGTAATTAGTGTATGTAAGTACTGATATGTGTATGAGTATTTCAAGTAGAGGTGGTGGGGCAGCTTCACTCCGTGTATATAAATGAGGATGAGGAGCACACAGCCATTTGTGGTGCTAGTCTCCCAGAGTAAAGACATAAAATGTATATTTGTACTTCTTGTGGTGTAAGTTTTACACGTGGTGACAATTTGCGAAGACATCAGAGGCAATCTTGTAAGAAGATACATGATAGTGGTCCGCAAGCAAAATATCCTAAACTGGAATGTAATCCTTCAACATCTACAAATATGGAAACTTGTAATTGCTGTAATGTGACTCTAAGCACAACCCAAATGAATTCCCATAGAAGGACATTGCAGCATAGGACAAATTCATGTGTTCCGTTTATAGAAGGTGTAGAAATTGTGCAGAGCGCTTTCAAATACAGGATTGTAACCTATCGAGTATATAGCGAAAATAATCACCAAGACTATGTAATGTTCTTCAATGAAATTAGATCAAAAATATTAAATCTCTTCGAGGAAGTGTTACGTATTCATAATACAGTAAAAGTAAATATGGAAACGTTTGCTACGTACGTATTACAGACACAGGAACTATCTGAAATGAAATCATTTAACACTTCCAACAAAATCTTGGATCAAGCTATGGATTTGAACAATACTTTGGACACCTTTGTGGATGCTATGATTACACAAACTACGGAGTTCCTGGAACGTGATTCAGGTATTTAAACATACATTAAGGTGGAAAGAAAATGACTAATTATAATTTAATTTTAGGATGGGCCCTCGAACGAATTGCTTTTGTTGAAATCAATGTGAATAAATATAGTCCTCTGGGTGGTTCATCATATGTCAAGTTGCCAAAATCCATAGAAAACAAGAAGGCAGTGGTAAATGTAAAAAACCAGGATCAGTATTGTTTTGCTTGGGCTGTAACTTCAGCGTTGTATCCTGCAAATGGCTGCACATCTGAGACCTCATCATATCCACATTTTTCAAGAGTTTTAAATTTATCAGGTATGAATTTTCCAGTAAAATTGCGGGATATTTCAAAATTTGAGGAGATGAATAATATTTCAATTAACGTGTACGGGTTAGAAGAAAAATTTGAGAATAATAGAATAAAGTATGAAGTTGTTGGGCCTTTACGTTATTCTGAAAAAAAACTATTTATGCATGTAAATTTGTTACTACTTTCCGGTGAATGTGGTGTAAATCATCACTGTAAGAAAGATTGCGCTAATAATCACTATTGTTGGATAAAAAACTTGTCTAAGCTAGTTTCCGCTCAAATTTCAGCTCATGATCATAAAAAGTACTTTTGTGATGGTTGCTTACTATATTTTAATAATGAGCGTCAGTTATTCCAGCATCAGAGAAATGACTGTAATCATGTTTATACAACAACACCATCGACACAATTTCGGATTGATAAATATGGTAAACAAGTACCTGAAAATATATTAAAATTTGAAAACTTTGAAAGACAAATGCAAGTACCATTTGTAGTGTATGCAGACTTTGAATCAATTCTGAAACCTATTCATACTTGTGAACCGAACCCCGAACGTTCTTATACAAATAAAACTTTTATACACGAACCTTACTCCTTCGCATATTTCATAAAATGTTCTTTTGACAATTCTTTATCAAAATTTGAACTATATCGAGGATCTGATGTAGCCAAAGTTTTTGTATCGCGTATTGAAGCCGATGTAAGGGAAATCTATAACAGATATATGAAAGATATAGTCCCAATGGCTAAACTCACAGCACAAGAAAGACAAGACTTCCTGAATGCGACCGTATGCGGTATATGTGAGAAACCATTTAAAGTAGAGGATGTAAAAGTTAGAGATCATTGTCATATAACTGGTAAAGTAAGATTTGGTGCCGCACACTCTGTATGTAACTTAAATTACAAATTACCAAATTTTGTACCTATCATATTTCACAATATGAGTGGCTACGACAGTCACCTATTTATAAAACAGCTCTGTGCACATAAGGACAGAGTTGATGTTATAGCACAAAATAAAGAAAAATATATATCTTTCACGAAACACCTTTATATGCATGATTACGTCAATAAGAAAGGGGAGAAAAAACGGAAATTTATACAACTACGATTCATCGATAGTTTTAAGTTCTTATCAACATCGTTGCAAAATTTAGGGGGCAACTTAACTGATAACCAATTGTTTGTTACGGGAAGTTTCTATACAGATAAGGAAAAATTTAATTTAATGAGGCAAAAGGGTGTATTTCCATATAGTTTTATGGATAGTTTAGAGAAACTAAATAATGTAGAGTTACCCTCGAAAGATGAATTTTACGATAACCTAAATGAAGAACATATAACAGATAAAGATTATCAGAGGGCTAACGATGTGTGGAACTTGTTTGATTGTCAGAATTTGGGCGATTACTCAGATCTTTATTTAAAATCAGACGTACTCCTTTTGTGTGACGTATTTGAAAATTTTCGTAAAATTTGTTTGGAAAAATATAAACTTGATCCTGCTCAGTATTACACTTGTCCGGGTCTCTCGTGGGACGCTATGTTAAAACTAACCAAAGTGGAGTTGGAATTATTAACGGACATTGATATGATCCATTTTTTTAAAAAGGGAATACGTGGTGGAGTAAGCCAGTGTACGGAAAGGAAACATATTGCGAATAACAAATTTCTCCCTAACTACGACCCCAAAGAACCTTCTTCATTCATCACATATCTAGATGCCACGAACCTATATGGGCATAGTATGTCGCAACAATTGCCGACAGGTGGATTCGTGTGGCTGTCCGAAGAAGAAATCATGAATTTAGATATTACGAGCATTTCAGATGAAAGCACCCATGGGTATGTTCTCGAAGTAGACATACATTATCCACAAGATTTACACGACTTACACTCAGACCTACCCTTTTTAGTAGAAAATATTATTCCACCAAAATCAAAATCGAAATTGACAAAACTGATACCAAATTTAAACGATAAGAGGAGATATATTGTGCATTATATAAATTTGAAACAAGCGCTAGATAACGGGTTAATGGTTATAAAAACACATAGAATACTTAAATTCAAACAATCACCTTGGCTTAAAAAATATATTGACCTAAACACCGATATGAGAAATAAGGCTAAGAATAAATTTGAAAAAGATCAGTATAAATTATTAAATAACGCAGTATTCGGTAAGACAATGGAAAATGTTGATAATAGAATGGATATAAAATTAGTTACCCACTGGGAGAGCGTTAGGCGGAGTATGGGTGCAAATGCATTAATAACACGCCCTAACTTTAAATCATGCTCAATATTTACTGATGATTTTGTAGCCATCCATATGGGTAAACTAAAGGTAGTCTACAACAAACCAATTTACGTTGGTTTTTGTATCTTGGAGTTGTCTAAGACAGTATTATACAACTTTTTCTACGACGTTATCAAAAAACATTTCGGCGATAATGCTTCTTTGCTGTATACAGATACGGATTCGTTGATTATAAAAACATTTACAGATAACTTTTATAATTTCATAATACAGAATCCAGACAAATTCGATACATCTAACTACGAAGAAATAAATAAATTTAATATTCATAAGGGCTTGTCGGTGTTAGGTAAAATGAAAGACGAGTTCCCCTCTGATCCCATTATTAGTTTTTATGGTACGGGTGCGAAAGCTTATTATATACAATCGGTGGATAATGAACTCAAAAAAGCTAAAGGTGTGAAGAAATCTGTTATTAGAAAGCAGCTGTCAATAGATGACTATAAGAAAATCGTTGAGCGGGGAGGTTTAATATTTAGAAAAATGAATACGTTTCGGAGTTGCTTGCATGACATTTACACAGAAATAAAGAACAAAGTGGCCTTGTCCCAACACGATGACAAACGTTTTGTTATTCCTAATACTACTAAAACATTACCGTGGGGGCACCGTGACATATCATTTTTTCAGAGCGAACAAGAACAAAATATAGAACGACTGATAGTTGCCATAAATAATATGGAGAAAAAAAATGAAAACTTGGACGCTTTACTTGCAGCAATAGCTGATTTAAGCCAATAATTAATTTAAAATTTTTATTTCATCTTCTAACGTAAAGGTCGAAAATTCGAATACATGAACTACTAAACTGGAAAATTCAAACTACAAAATTTCACCAATATTTAATTGTAACATTATAATACAAAATTATTGTGATAATTTTAAGTACTTTCAAATAATAGAATAAAAATATCTAAATAAAAATCACAGTGTTGTTATTAATAGTAAACCTTTCTCCCAAAATAAGTTAAATATCGATTAGGTTAAATCGTAAATTATAAATAATGTAGGTAGTGACTTGAAGAGGTGTGTGTAATGATACAGTTTTACAATGTAAGAGTAGGTGACGTTGCTAAAACTAAAATGTCGTTTTATGCTGCAGTCAGGAATGTGATGTCATTTCAAATAGAAAGTTGTTGCGTCAGTTATTCGATGTGCGCATGACATTTAGAAAAGTTTGACGTCACTTTGTAGCGGGATTCTGTTGAGACAAAGAAAATCAACAGTGGGGTGAAAGCTTGGCTTGCATAAATCACGTGATGTCGTCCAACCAATGAGAGACGAGAGTGGTCACCCACTCCCTACCGTTGGAGGGGGAAGTTAGCTTGGCTTGGGTTTGAGGACGCTTACAAGATTCTTTCCGTCTTCGCCTGTGCTAGTGTGTGCAAGTGTGCTCTCGTGAATTTCATTGCTCAGTTTTTGTGAACAAAATGGTAAGAACCGTTAAAAATGTATCATCTGCTGGTGGGCGTAAAAGGCGCTCGTCGACACCGCCACCAACTTTACCGCCCTTGACTTTAATGACGTATTTGGCTACGTTTAAACCATCACCTGACGCATCTACGGCGTCAGGTTCCGCCATTAATGGCGGTGCTGTGAAGTCAGCAATAAAAAATCCATCCTCTGGCAGGGTTAATGTTTTAAACAACATGATTGTTAAAGATGGTATTGCTGCTGACGTTGGGGGCGCTTCGTGTTCTAACGAAGGCGGTAGTCAGCTAGCGTATCATGGGCACCATCAGCAGATGCACGGCAATATACATCCTGGCGCAGATTTACCTGTTTTGCACCTTGAAGATGGTGACCTCGGCAATACCGTCAATGTCACCGTATCCAGGAGTAATGCAGGTAAAGCCGTTCATACCCCGAAATTACATGGTTTGGCTTTAAACAAAAAATTTAAAGTCACACCATCTACTTCAGGGTGTCAGGATGTACGCGCATCTCATCCGCGCAAATCATCTATGTCTCTGGTGGCACATGACTCCGATGACGACTTTTTGCCTAGTAATGTAAACAACAATAAAAACACAAAGTCGTCGTCGGCGCCATCAAAAGGTAAAGGTAGACGTACAGAAACACAATCCATAGACTGTGACGCGACTTTATGGGACGAGATAATGGATTTCGCGCAGACAGTTGTACCTGCCCCTCTAAGTCCGCTACCTGCTTCACCAAAAAAAAATAAGGTTTCGGCAGGTAAAGGGCAGGTAAAACCGTCTGCGTCGTTTGTGGCTGTACCTCTACCTGGCAATAGCGCATTACAACAGCCAAGCTGTTCTAATGCGGTGTTGCCACCACCACGCAATGACGCATTAGAACAACCGGGTTGCTCTAATGCGGTGTTGCCACCGCCGCCAGAGGTAGCTCCGATTGTTAATGAGAATCCGCTCCCAGCACAAGCGGACTCTGATTCTGAATCGGAGGTGTTCTCGCAAGTTGACACCAAAACATCTGTTAAACAATTTTTTAAAATATACGGTCAACTTAAGAGAACACATGATTTAAATTTGAGGCTTTGTCGGGATCATCCGAAAATCTTGCGTCGTGCTGCTGATATGCGGGAAAGAGCCGCAAAATTAGAGGCCGACGTAAAGAGACAAAGGGAGGCTCTCGACAAAACTGCAAAGCAGATGAGGTTTATTTCGGATCAAATGGGTGGCTGAGCACTTGCGCACACGCGGCGGAAAGTTATTTTAAGTTAGATTTTAAGTTAGTTAAGAATATTGTTAGTTAGATAAGATTATTGTTAATTAGGTTTAAAATATAGTATTAATAAAAAAACATTAAAAAAATAAATGCCAAAAAAAATTTAAAATGTTTGTCAAAAAAAATAAATGACAAAAATAATTAAAAAAATAAATGCCCCAAAAAAAAATAAAAATTTGTCAAAAAAATAAATGACAAAAATAATTAAAAGAGCATACAAATAAAGGCAAATTAATTAAGTTAGATTTTTAAGTTATTTAAGAATATTGTTAGTCAGATAAGATTGTTAATTAGGTTTAAAATATATTATTAATAAAAAAATATTAAAAAAATAAATGCCAAAAAAAATTTAAAATGTTTGTCAAAAAAAATAAATGACAAAAATAATTAAAAAAATAAATGCCCCAAAAAAAAATAAAAATTTGTCAAAAAAAATAAATGACAAAAATAATTAAAAGAGCATACAAATAAAGGCAAATTAATTAAGTTAGATTTTTAAGTTATTTAAGAATATTGTTAGTCAGATAAGATTGTTAATTAGGTTTAAAATATATTATTAATAAAAAAATATTAAAAAAAATTAAAAAGTTTGTCAAAAAAATAAATGACAAATAATTACAAAAAAATGATACAAATAAAAGACAAAAAATGATAAAAAATTAATTACTGTGTATTATTATGTAAGAATATATTGTTAAAAATAAATATAAAAAAGTTTAAAACAAATTTTAAAAAGTGAATAAAAAATGATAAAAAAATTAATTAGTTAATAAAATAAATACACCACATGTAATTAATTAATTGTGCATATTATGAGTACATGTTTGACATGAATAAACACATAATGTAAAGGTTAATTAATTTAAATAAATAAAGAGTTTAATAGGTTAATAACAACATAAAAAAAAAAAAAAAAAAAAAATTAAAAAAATCGAATTTTAAACACATGAAAATCAAAATTAATGGTTAATTAGGAAAGGTCAAAGGTCAAATTTAAAAAAAAAACCGGAGATCCACCTCCTCCTTTCTCCGGGGGGTGTCCGAGGATTCGATCCTGTGATCTTCTGAGCGACCACAAGATCGACGCGTATTTGCCCGCTCGGCTACTCGGACGCCCCACAAGAGTTAGGTCTATTTCCTAATTTCAACAAAAAACTACCTGCTCATCGATCCGTATTTACCAGGCAGGGCCGCATGGCCTTAGGCTATAAAATCAACCCAAGCTATCGGCTTTATACATTTACAACTGTATTATTTTGAATCAGTTTATATCTTGAGATATTTTAATTTAATTTAAATAATAATAAATAAAAGATAACCATTTTTTTTCAAAATACTTTTTAATAAAATCATTCATATGTTCATTTGTTTTAATATTTATATGATTTACTAATTTTCACAACTTGTAATATACAGGGTGGCACAAATATTTTTATTAATTAAAAAATATATACAATTAAACTTAAAAATAAAATGAAATATAAATTTACATTAATAAATACTACTTATAACGAATCAAATTTAGTAAAACACGTTGTATCGTTCACGCAATTGTTTTATTTACATTATTACATGTATGACATACTTCAATTCGATGCAATTGCACCAAGTTTGTGCTGCAACATTTACATTTCGTTATCATTGCACCATCCAACGTCGTCGTTTTGTGAATATTTACATGCTGGTGACGTCCGGACACTATCCGTGTATAGGATATATAACATAGCCCACACAGGAAGTGTTTGGTTGCATCCGGCCTGGTTCTGATTATGACAAAAGACGCTGACGTGCAATATAGTCTCCGCCGATCATCATAATTGTTTAATATTTTTCCGGAGAAGGCTAACTCTCCCGCTTCGTCTTCCACATCATCCCCAAGACCTTCATCTACACTGACGGGAACCAGGTTGCCATCTTGATTCAAGTCCTGAAGCTCTTGATTTACACCATCTCGGTGTAACACCATTGCACCCATATCATTTTCTGCCAGTTCAGTGAGGAATCGTCTATAAGCCATCTTTAAATGTTGGAACTCAACTGATTTGATGTTAAACCTCCTCCGTTTTATATTCTATAATTCGTGACGGTGACGCCCTTCCTATTGCGTCAAGTTTACTATTAGCTATTTAAACCAAGAGTGACCACAAGAGGAACGCATTCAAACTTCTTACGTAACACAATCGTGTCTTAAAACAGAAGTGCATACAATGGTCCTACCAAGAGAGTGGAAATTAAAACCAATAATAGCAGTACAACCGTATAGTTACAATAATTCAAGAATTTGCCATAATTGCTATACTGCATGGAGGAAGCAAATTATCAACCCATGCACTGGACTGTGCAAAAAGTGTGTAATTCAGAACCCAGTGCAGAAAAAAGAATTTCGAGACAATTGTCCAAATGAAACACAATGTCGCAATTGTCTTACCATACTCAAAAGAACGAATTTTGGTATATATCGAGACGTATGTGAAGCTTGCAAAGCAGACCAACCACAATTAAGACAACGATGCGTGTACTGTAGTAAGTACGAGGACAATTGTTGGAACAACATTTGCATAAAATGATTATTTTTAATTTTTTTACAATTTAAAATGAAGGAAATAAATTAAATAAATATTTAAGAGTTTATTAAGTAAATAAATGTATTAAATGACTTACAATTAATTTATTTACTAAAACTATTTATTAAATTATTTACAATGTTTAATTTATATGGATGCCTAATCTGTTCCCTCGCAGACATTATCGCACTCTATCAAGAGCTGATAATCTGACCAGTGGCTCTGGTCAGGTGATGGCTGGCCGTCTGGATCGTAGAACACCGTTTCCATAGACCATGCTGATGGTGATGTTGCCCTATCAGTGCTGCTGTCCGGGGGGTTATCTTGGTCCTCGCCTAGATTCTCACCTATCCAATAAGATGAAGGTGATATTGGTCTGTCGTCAATGCTATCTGGGGTAGCTTGGTCATCCTGGTCCTCTTCGTCTTCCTGGTCCTCTTCGTCTATCGAATACGATGGAGGTGACCGTTCCCACCAATCACTGCTGTCTGGGTCGTATTCACTAGGCATTGACCAGGTCGATGACGTTGATTTTGAGTCGGTGCTGGAGGAGACGCAATTTACTTGAGAAGTGTCCATGATGTTAATAATTTTAAATCTGACAAACAAGAGCGTTGCTGTGTGTTATATAAAGCAAACTAATCTCCACCCCCAGCAGTGGCGCCTCCTACAAACATTACTTTACAGGCACCTCTATTATTGATGATGGAGAGGGGGTAAACATTTAATGTATAGTGTTTTACTGAATCAATGAATAAGTCAGGTTGGCCGAGTGGTTAAGGTGTCAAACTTCACTAATTAAAATTCATAATAACACGTATCCTATGATTGGATATGAATACCCCCTCTATTATTTTAGAGTGACTCCCTCCCCACACTACTATATATATGGGAGTAATATTAAACCAAACTTAGTTGCATTTACTATTTCTATCTATATACCACGTATCGAAATGGCAAATCCATCTATTATATCTATTCTAAGACGGTTGGCGCAAGAAGATTCCAATAATTGGATGCTGTTTAATCATGAGGATGCGGAGATGGGGGTACCTGCTGAGGCTGTGGAGATTGGAGCACCTGCTGATGTTGATGCCAATGGTGCCAACATCGATATCCAGGAAGTCATCGAAGGCGGCGAAAATGGTATAGTGGACGATGGAGTCGACGAAATGGTGGACGATGGTATAGAAGTCGATGTTGCGGACCTCATCGAGGAAGACCAGCACGAGATGGCTTTCCAGATAAAAGATATGGTGGCTGGTACAATGGACAAGGTGTGTGCTACAGCGGCCTTCGTTGTGGTATGCAGCATTGACCAGGGAAAATACTTTATGTGCACTAGGTGCTACGTATCGTATTCTCGCATGGTTGTAGAGGGGGCTGTTCACCAACACGCAAGTCTGCACAACACGGTTGAGTGGTGGGACGTACCTACCATAAAGTGCAAAGCTTGTGGCGATGACACAGTGACAGTCGGTGCCATCGAAGGTTGTTTTGTGTGCAATAATACTGGAAAAAGAACAGTACCCATATAATAATATTAGATTTTCTAGTTTGTACTTTTTATATTATTTTTTATGTTTGTTTAATGTTTAATTATAATTTTTAATTATATTTAATTAATTTTATGTTTTATGTTATATGTATATTTGTATCATTCTTATAATATAGATTGTAGGAAAATAAAAAGGAATTAAAACATTTATGTGTATGTTTATTATCTTTCAAGTGTTAAAAAAAAAAAAAAAAAAAAAAAAAAAAAAAAAAAAAAAAAAAATGATTATTTTTAATTTTTTTACAATTTAAAATGAAGGAAATAAATTAAATAAATATTAATAAAGTATATTCATTTTATTATTCATTTGTGACACATATTAAAATATTTCAATCGACATAACTATATAATGATACATTAATATATTTTTCTAGTTAATGACAATTTTAAACAATAGAAGCTATATCAACCCACGAATTGTGTTCTACAGATAGCCCCAACCACTTTACCAGCACTTTATTTCCTTTCTTCTTTAATACATTTTCAACTAGATACACATCGGGGTATTTTGCTTTTAGTAGCTCCATTTCATAAAAACATCCCTTGATTGGGTGTCCAAACAAGTCTTCTATCAGGTAAGTTGTGGGATTTGTTATGTTTATTTTGGTAATTTTAAAAAGTTCTGTTGAAAAGTTCGGTGTAAACCCTTTATCAAATACACCTTTATACTTGCTAATACGAACTATATCACCGAGATGAAATTTCGGTTTCAGAGCAATCTTAATATAATTATATACGTTTAAATGTGTAGTTGGTTTGACATCAATGGGCTTTCTGCCAGTTGTACGATGGACTTTGTCATTGTAACTTTTTGTAACGTTTGGTAGGATATCGAGCCATTTATATTTACCCATAGCTGAGAATTCTTTATACAACCAATTTTTTAATGTGCGGATTACTCGCTCAACAATTGCTGCTTTTTTTGTGCTATACGTAGAATAATGATTAATTTCGTGCCGCTTCATTAATGCGGAGAACTTTCTGTTATAGAATTCAGTACCATTATCGGTCTGTAAATTTCTCGGTGAATAATTTGCTTCTTGAATAATAGTCTGCATAGCCTTGGTAACTTCTACAGCTGCTTTATTTTTAATAGGTTTGGTCCATACGTACTTGGAATAGCAGTCAATCACTACAAGAATATAACGATACCCTCTATTTTCATCAGCGTATGGCTGCATTTCAGCTAGGTCTGCTTGCCACAAATCACCAAACCCCTTAATTATGGTTCGCCTTCTACGAAAATTTCGTCGAGCATTTCTATGTAACTCGTTAACAACTTGTAATTTTTCGCTGCTAACCTCCATTATAAAATTGTCTTCAGCTATATATCAACTTCAGGCATTAGTTCTGGTGGAAATGCTAGGCCTCCGGATTGCACCTTCTTTGGTTGGAGTTCGGTGGCAATATGCTCTAATTTAGAGATTCTAGTGATTAAAGTATTGCGATTGTTTATGGCCGAACGTTTAACTTCAGAAATTGCTTTATCAACATATTTCCTCATTTCTATTTTCATTTTCTGCATCATCTCATTATTTTGTTTATTGAAAATAGCGCGATTTTCTTCTCCACTTCTTATAAGTCCCACATCAACATATTTTTTCATTTCCCCAATAATTACATCGGTTGTATCAAAAATAGCTTTGGCAGCATTTTCATCATTTGTTTGTAGACGCTTGTTAACGTAATTACATGTTGCACCATCTTGATCATCGACAGGTTCCCCTAAATTTTTTAAACGCTTATTTTCAATATCATAGTGATTATCTCTGGTAAGTTTAAAACCCACGCCAGGTAATCCACGATGGGCTATTAACTTACTCGCACTAATTCTTTTGCTGCGTCCAAATTTGTCGATAGTGTTTACAGTAGACATTTCTGACTGCATCTGATCCAGTTTATAATATTTCAGACTATATAATACTTATTAAGTATAATGATACTATGTTTTATTTCATCTTTAATACACTATTTTTTCTTCCCTAAGTTCTGATATTATTTCTATTATTTCATTGTCGTGGTTGTTATTTCCCGCTATTTTCGAACTCCATAGTAGACGTAGACGATCCACGAGTTCGCTGGGTTTATTCCAAAAAATATATTCTTTATCTTTATTTCTGTACAATTTGTGGGTAGGTACACGTTTTAAGCCGTGACCACTTGTTGACGATCGTGTCGCAATTGTAGAAGATGTTAATGGTTTGATAATTTTGTGAAATTTTCCACGCTTAGTAGTGTTATAGCCATTCGCTACATCGAATTTTTTGTAAGGTGCCTTTGTTTTTCTTAGTATTTCTCCATATATCTTACTCCATTCATCATCGAGAACACCCTCTCTATTATCATCTAAAATTGTTGGGCGTTTTAGAAATATTAGATCGTACAATTTAGGACTACCTAGATACACGCCAAGTTTCTTATTGCCATACCATAGCGTAATATTTCCATGGGAAAAACGTATTTCGGCATTGCCCATCAGCAGTTTGCCTGTCTTGGGATCTACACGCACTCCATATAAACTATCATACTTGGAATCACCAGATTTTAAATTTTGTATATGTCTTTTTACAACCTCATGTCTTTTTTCTAGTTTACTAGCTGGAGAAGTTTCGGATACAGGGGTTGTTCTTATTGACGATGGTGGTGTTTCCATAATGGGGATATAATGTGGAACATCATCACCACCTACATACTTATCGGATCCTTCTTCAGAAGCACTCTCCCATGATACAGCCCTCTGGGTGGACACCCTTGATGATGATGGTTTTGAATGTAATTGTTGGATATGAGATTTGTTCTCTGCTGCTGAAGATATAACATTTAAAGGTTCAGTTATTGGTTGATAGATCTTTTCAAGTGTTACGTGCATCTCCATATCTTTGTTCTTAATAGAGTTAAACTTCTTACGTACCGCATCTGTTGCCTCAATCAGCTGTCGCTTGAGTGTTATTTCGCTACTGGGATGTGCAAGATTGTTATATTTTTTATTATCTTTGGTAACCTTCATCTTAGCGCATACGTAAACGAAGTAATCCTAACGACGTATGTAATTCAAGTGAAGTTTTCATTAAAATGCATTATGGATATATGAAGCTATCAAACCCTTTTCTATATCGCCCACCTTGTACTTCTCTATCCTTATCAATCACTAGAAATCCATATTTGTCATTCCAGCACTTTGCACACATATTTTGAAATACTGTAAACGTTACATCAGGTGACACATGATCGGAAAAGATGTGATGCAGATTCATGTCGTCCTGTTTAAAGACAACAATTAAATTACTATTGTCTCTTATTAGCTGCTTCGGGATTCGAGAGTATGTCTGGCCAAGATAAAAACAATCCACATTTCTATGTCGGCCCATACTGAAATATCCCCTTATAACATCTTGTTTCTCACATATTACATCGTCAAATATAAACACAGACTCTGGCTTTGCCTCGGATGGTTCCACTATTTGCGTACCGTTACTAAATGTATAAAATCCTAACCCCTTAATCGGCGCTAGTACCTTACGTAGATACTCATACTTGGGTTGATTTATAGACTTTGAGTATAGGTAAATATTTAAAAAACGTAAACCTAAACGATGCGTGATCAAAGATATTAAGACATTTGTTTTCCCACAATTCGAGGGTCCTATTATGAGGGCACGTACAGTTGAAGGTAGTAGTGGTCCATGGCGATTATCAGCACTTAACCCACGCCCAACTTTTTCATCCAAATTATCTATAGAAAGCGTTTGTTTCTGTTTCACAATGTGCATTGTACCGCGGCTAAATGTTATATAAGTAGATGTGTGATTTACAACTCTTATTTAAATGGTTTCTACGATACGATACACACGTGAAAAACGTACGAAGCGCGGTGGAGGATTAGTTAATTCCCTGATTAATAAGCTCCCCGTCGAGTTGCATTTGCCAGGTTATCAATTTTGTGGTCCAGGCACAGATTTAAATAAAAGGTTAGCACGAGGTGATTCTGGCATAAATCAGCTCGATAAAGCGTGTAAGCAACACGATATTGCATACGACAAAAATAGCAGTAATCAAGCAGCCCGCCATAAAGCAGACTATCAGCTTGAACAGGCTGCGTGGAAACGGGTGAAATCCAAAGACGCAGGACGTGGAGAAAAGGCAGCTGCTTGGTTAGTCACAACTATAATGAAGGGAAAACAACGTCTTGGTATGGGATGTAATTCAACAATATCTTGCAATCCAATAAGGAAACGAATCATCAAGAAAACAAAGAAAGGTAAGAAGAATGTTAAAAAGACAGCGTTTGGATCTGGGATAGTACGAAAAGTGCGTGACACACTGCGAAATGCTGGAGGCAAAAAAGTAAAAGACCAAAAGAAGGTGGTTGAAATTGCTCTAAAAGCTGCACGTCGATATATAAAACAGGCCGGTGGAAAACGCAATATTCAAACACCTCGAATTATACCAATTCCAAAAGTTGGTGGTATTTTACCTCTAATACCCATTTTTGCTGGATTATCTGCATTGGGTAGTTTGGCTGGTACGGCTGCTGGTATTGCTAAAGCTGTAAATGATGTGAAAAAGGGTAGAGAAGAATTAGCTGAAGCAAATCGGCACAACAGAAGTATGGAAGCAATAGCTATGAAAAGTGGTAAGGGGATGTATATGAAGCCATACCGAAAGGGGATGGGTCTTTATCTAAAACAGAATTCAAAAAACTAATAGACTCCCTACCTCGGAGACCTCTTACCGACATTGATCTTAAATATTATGCTAATAAAATGAAGGTAGCATACTTTCGAGGTGTATTTATGCGTGACTCACTACCAAGACATGGGCCACATTACAATGAATCCGCAATAATCAATTTGGATAGTATATATGGTCCTGGGACACATTGGGTGGCATATAAAAAACGAGGTAGTTTAGTAAATTATTTTGATAGTTTTGGCGACTTACCCCCACCTATAGAATTAGTTACATATTTCAATAACGATTCAAGGAGGGCCAACCAAATATTCTATAACTACAAACGTGTACAGAATTTTAACACAGTGTTGTGTGGACATTTGTGTTTAAAGTTTCTCTCTACGAAACAAATATAAAACGCCATGGAACTGAAATCTATGACCCCAGCAATAGATCGAGAAGGTATCAAGCGAATGGGTCACTCACTAATTGCATTCTCCCGTTTGCGTAGTCTGTTGAAGATGAGCAAACAACAACTAGCAGATATGCCCAAAGAGGTGATGATTGGGTTGGCTTCACATGAAATTGCATTAGTATGGGATAAGCTACCTACACATCTTCAGAACGATGTCGATATATTAAAATATCAATATTGTACAGAACATTACCTTAATGATTATGAAAGCAATGTTGACGTAAATGATGGTCCAACACCTAGAAAAATGTTTTGCTGCTATTGTAAGGTAAACGATGTAAATGTGGCATCCAATAACAATGTAAATATATTACCATCCACTTCTAAGAAGAGGAAATTATACCATTATTGCTGTAATCCACAATAAATTGGGTAACACAATTTAATTATATCAGTCATGTCGTACACGTTCACACTAACGAGCCGCTTAAGTGAGCTAAGTGTCAACTTTGATCCACCCATTGAACTGGATAGGAGCAGTCGTCATGGGTTAGGTTTAATTGGATTCTACTCTTACAACTCCATATACAATGTGGATGAAACAAATAACATCTTCCAATATAGGGTTAGTGCTAAAGATACATTCACTACTGTTCACATACCTCTGGGGGCTTATGAAATTGATGAAATCTATGCTGCAATGTTGAAAGCTATGAATATTGATGGAAAGGATTACACGCAAATATTCACTTTAAGGGCAAACAACAATACCTTAAAGTGCGAGATTTTGTCAAAGTATGAAGTAGATTTTAGACAACCAAATTCAATAGGAAGTCTGTTGGGATTTGGACAAATATATTTACAACCAAATAAAAATTACGAATCAACACAGCCTGTTGATATTATGAAAGTAAGGATGATACGCGTAGATTGCAATATTATTTCTGGAGCTTATCTGAATGCAGAAGAGTCACACACTCTCTTTGAATTTGACATAGACGTTGAGCCTGGCTACAAACTTACTAGAGAACCCAAAAATATCATATATTTACCTGTTAGACCTAAAGGGTGTCAGTTAATAGACAACATCACACTACGCATACTGGACGACAACGGTGATTTGATCGATTTTCGAGGTGAGAAAATTATTGTAAGGCTAGAATTGAAGAAAGTCGGATATCACCAACCAAATGGGTTTTAGATATAAACAGCGACAGCAAGTACATCACCATCAGTATGATACTGTAGCGAACAACAGTATAGATAAAAAGAAAGGGAGATGTGGAAAGCAATTCATTCAAAGTCTATACCTTAAACAGTTAAGACATAGATTGTCAGTTGAGGATCAAGCCTTTTTAAAATCTATTGGATTAAAACTGCGAAAAAATTGGTCATAATAATGGTGGCTACTGCAACTAGTGACAAACTTGAGGTGTTTGATGAACCTGTGTTAGATCATTCCCTAGTTAGCCTACATGAGCATACATATAAACCATATGGATCCCCATATTACAGAAACTCTGATGAAATACGTATTCCCATCAATTTTCAAGATGTTATACTCGACATTTCAGAAAGTTATATATACATAGAGGGAAAATTTACTCCTAGCGACACCACAAAGCGTTGTTATTTATCCAATAATGCACTAACATTTCTCTTTGAAGAGATACGACTGGAAATGGGTGGTGAACAAGTAGCAGTAGTTAGAAGACCTGGTATTACTACCACAATGAAAACTATGGTGTCGTATGGGCAAACGCATGCACGCTCATTAATAACAACAGGTTGGGGTCTCACTCAAACGAGACAAGATATTTTAGATACCGCCAGTCACGTGTTCAGTGGCAAACTACCCCTTAAGTTCCTTATGGGTTTTGCAGAAGATTATACCAAAGGCATTCTGAATGTGAAGCAAGAATTAATTATGATAATTGCACGCTCATTTAAAGACTCCTATATCGGTGAGGTTGATGCAGAGTTGGAAATCAGCAAAATTGAGTGGAAGATAAGGCACATTGTACCTGAAGATCGACAAAAGTTAAAATTATTGAATCGAATTAATAAAAGTGGTAATAATACCAAAGTTAAGATGGTCTACCGTGCGTGGGATTTTTATGAGCTTCCCTGTCTACGCGATACTACCTATGACATATGGGCTCTTAAACTCTCCACCCGTCTTGAAAGCCCACTTTTCATCCTTCTTGGCTTTCAAGGCACTGATCAGGCCAATGATAGAACAAAGGATGTTACACAGTTCAAACACGCAGACATAAATAATATTCGACTATTTCTAAACTCTGAAGTATATCCATATGAACGTTGGAATTTAGATTTCGATAAGAAGCTCGATTCTGCAGCATATTATGCTTATGAGAACTTCCAACGTAGTTACTATGATAAAGATATGAGCGAACCCATGATGGATCTTGGGGAATTCAGGAAGAATCCTTTGTTTGTCATTGATTGTTCACACCAACCTGTTGCAGTGAAATCATCTACTGTCGACATAAAAATAGAATTTGAAACACGAAAAGCGAAATTTCCGGAACAAACTCGAGTGTATGCACTTATACTTCATGATACATATTTAAGTTATAACGCATTAGATGGCTCGGTTCAGAATGGTTTTCTCGATGTCAAGTAAAAAAAGAAAATATTTATTATTGTGGAATTAAGTAGTGCAACCTATTTCTATCAAGATATCTGGATAATTTTATCAACAATAATCATGATGTACTTGCAACTGTTTATTTTCTCAGAATGTAATTGTAGAATTAAATATAAAATTAAAATAAAAACTGTTCTAATTATACTATGATTGTATTTTTTGTTGTGTAATAAGAAATATGAAATAAAATGAATGTAATCTTTTAATGTGTATTTTATTTATTCAGTTTTATAATATAATATAAAATACAGAATATTGTTTACTACAGATACATACAATATTTGGTGTAATAAATATGACAATAGAAGATGAATATTATTTATGTATCTACATTGTTATCTTCTACATCAGACTGGTCGAGTTGATATTTTTCAATAATATTCTTAGGTAGGTACTCCATTATCTCGTATAGAAAATGTTTTAGTTCCACTCTGTCCATATGCTCACAAAACTCATCCAAATTTAAGAAGCCACGGGAATATCTACCACATAGATTTACACCAATGCTATACGCTTTAGAAGCTTCTTTAACCCGTCGAACTTCTTCAGCGTCGAAGCAGATATTCATATCATAATTTAATGAAACCAATGCATCCCTTATTAAGTCATCTAGTTTACAAGACAATCTCTCAATGGCAGATTTAATGTCTTCTGCAGGGGTCCATGTTTGGGTTGAATATTGCATCCACATCTTTGCTGCGTACCTACAAATAAAAAATGAAATGTAAAAAAATACATAAAAAACAGCACTAAATGGACTTACGTTTGAGCTATTGGTGTACACGAAGTAAAAATATGTTGTACAAATGTCAATTTAGATATATCAGAATCTTTATAGGCTAACAAGTGATACTATTCTATAATACTCCTAGCATTCTTCCACAATATTCCATTTCTACTTAATACTTAAACTTAGCTAACTTAAATACTTTACGATTATTTTTGTTTGAGAATTAAACACCGAAACTTATTAATGGACTAGATTTTGCTCCAGGATAAGCTGGAGAACTTTGTCCTAAATATGTCAATGTAACTTTACCATTTGACGAATTTATTTTATCGATAGTGTTCTCACATATAATTTCCACAAACCGTTTCGGTAAAAATGATTTAAAAGTCGTAATTGAACTTTCCTCAAACAAAGTTACTATGATTGATTTTCCAAATCTTGTATTAACCAAAGATATTTTTTTTATGATATAAGGTTTATTTAAAATTAACGCTGAAATGGATCTTTGCTCTAAAACCTGCATATCTTGATTTATTAGCTCATTAAGTGCTAATAAGTCAACTTCGGAAATTGCCATATTTAAAATGAATATAATGAAAGAATTATAAAGAGTAATATAAGATATTGCTCACTTGAAATAACTGAAGTCACTGACTGCACTAGGCTGATTTGTTAGCTGTAGATGGTTCACGATAGAACACGATAGAAATGATTTTGTGTTGCGACTACATCTTCTTTATAGCAGTCTAGCTGAGCTACCCCACCACCACTACTTGGAGTACTCATACACATATTGGTACATACACTAATTACAACTACAATTGCATTGCACCACTCCAATTACCTCTATTGCAATTACATCAGTCTAATTACTGCACATTACTCTACTTACCTCTATTGCAACTACATCAGGCTAATTACCTGCAATACTCTAATTACCTCTATTGCAATTACATCAGTCTAATTACCTACATTACTCTAATTACCCTAGTTACCCCCCACCACAAAAAAAAAAAAGGGTGGGGGGAGACCCAGCTCCGCCATTACTACTCTACTGACAATATTTGGTGTAGCGACCACACACGCTTTCTATTAGTTAAAAACTATTTTTTATAGTGGACTGTATGCGGTTAAAGTTAGTAGACAGTAGACGGATAGATTTATGTAATAAATAATAATTGCGGACTTACCCTGTCCCGTCGGCTCCTGATTTGACTGGTTGCATTGCATCAGAAAGAGGATAGGGAAAGGTAAGAAAGGATTTCGATGCACTCGATATAAAATTGTATTTTAACTATAAATGGCCTAAACGCCGTAAATTAAACTTCAACCACCTCGGTCTATTCGCGTGTATATTCTTAAAAATCTTAATTCACAATGCCTACTAAGTAAAAGGTCTAAGTCGTATATGTATCTATCCTTTTCAGCGCGCTCGTTATTCCGATTAGTAAACAGATTTTTTATACGAAAAATAAAAAGGAACTAAAGGTGTGGCCACACTAATATTCTTCCTTCATCTTTTGAAATATTAGGATTTCATTAATTAGTTCAATAAGTTCAGTAGCTGAATAAGTAAATGTTTTAAGGTTTAAGGTAGATTTCTCGATTAACATACATTTTCAAAGAGTGGTGGGTAATATTTTGCCTTTCAAGCACGGCAATTTAGCGCTCGAGTACCAAAGACAAGAGCTGCAATAATGCACGAGCAGCATCATTTTTTATTTTGGGGCATATCGGTCATCAATTTATGAACAACTCTATTGTCTAACATTTCGGTTTATTAACCATCATCAGAAACTACAATTATTTTAATTTGAATTTTAATTATTTTATATGAAGAACTTGCACATTTTTGGACGTAAATTAGAATCTGTTATATATTTTTATATCTTTGATGTGATAATATAAAGTGCCTTAAAGGCAACTAAAATATTTTTCTGGCTATTTTACATTCTGAAGATGTGTCGGGAGATATTTATGTTAGAAACTAGATAAAGACTGGCAGACATACATTAGAAGTGGGTGTTTTTTTAACAATGATTGTTAAAAATTGCTATTTATATCATTTTAACATTATTTTTATGAAGTAATTGGAAAGATATAAAAAATGAATTATTATGTTTTACCCCATTTAATTTGTATTATTTTAATAGGCTGAAGTAAGTATTACTTAAATTCTCTATACGCGTTATTTACTGAATTAGAATGTATTTGTTTGCAACATTTCAAACCGATTTGCCCAAGAATCACTAAATTAATATTTGAAATCAACGGTCAAGAAAAACGAAAAATAAGTACATCCCTGTGTCAAAACCTAGACTAGTCACTAGAGTTTATTTCAAAAGTCTAAGCATAGAAAGTACCTAATCTGATAAGTGGGTAGTTACTGGGAAAAACAAGAAATTGATAATTATTATTCATTTCACGAAAAAAATCAATATAAAATTTAGTAAATAAAATTAAATTTAGTCACCTATGTCTATTGGCGATTTTTTCAGTGTTAGTAGCGATATTCCTTAACAATAGAACTAAATCGATTTTTAATTTTAATTTATACGAATAAAGACACTTCCTATTATTTGTGAAACTCCTGAATCTTTATGGGATACTGTAGGATTCAGTAAGGATTATGTAAATTAAAGTCTGGTGTTAAGACATCTTTCGAGCCGAGCGACATTCAGTAGTGAAATTTGTCTTTCCTTCAAACCTTTCAGCAAAACAATGTAAATGTACGTTTCTGCTTTTTTATTTCATGCACTCTGAAAAGTGACATTGTTAAGACATGAAAGGAAAATAATTTCCTTGCTTTTTGTGAAATACTAAACTTATGTTTCAAATGTCGAATTAAATTTGTAACTCTCAAAGAATGTACTTATTTTAACGTAGAATTTTCTCGTACCTAAAAACATTAATTAATTCTCTTTATTCACGCAGACTAAACAAATATCTCAAATAATTAAAAATTTGAATGTTATTTTGATTATTATAATTATTCTGACATTTTAGCTTTTCAAACAAAATAATTAGGTACGTTTCTTTTTTAAGTTCTCTGTCGAATTTGTTTTACATTTCTCATGTTTTTTGGTTACCTCGTACATATTTTTGACTTTTGATTACAATAATGAGTTTTCAATGATTTGTACAATTTGCAAAAATTATTAAACAAATAGCCACAAATAATATTTAAATTTATGTCTTATGTAAATTTTATAAAGGCACCTTAAAATATTGAAAATATTGTTGCGGGAATTTACTTGTGTGTTATAAATAAAATAACTGACTTGCATGACATTTTTTCAGAACAAACTGAAATATTCACAATTCAGGGAACGTGCTTGATATACAAGCAGCCATGTTAAATCTGTCATTTTATTAGAAACATGTTGGTATATTCTCAGGTTGAAAGCAGGCTTGGCACATGAATTTTTATAAAGGCTCTCGCTTTCATATCACTAACCATAAAAAATATCACAATATTTCTTTTACTTATTTTGAGTAGAATATGCCTATTATAAATCAATTTAATATCTCCGACTTATTACGATTTATGAGAAGTATTTTGATGACGAACCTATAAATTCCACTACACTTAATAGGTTGTAAATATTATAAATTTAACTATTTTGTTTTTATTTCACGAAGTATGGGGCTTTTATACTGTCGAAATACCATGTTAAGGACACCAATTGTATTTTTAAGCTCTCTAAAAACAGCAATAAATGCAATAGATTCTGAGAAGTTCTACAAATTTTATTCATAAATATAGTAAAGTGACTATCTGCCTGCCATTATTACTGACGGGAAATCCATTGGGTGTTTCAAACATATTCAGTAAAATTTTATGTTGGTACAAGAAATTATTATCGAGCCGTACTTTTCTACAGTTTTCTAAGAATCTAAAGTGTTATAGGTATTTGGGTATGTATGTAATAAAAATTAGCAAAAGCAAACGTTAAAGATTTTAATTTCGTCTACGAACATATAATACTCGTAGTATATTATATACCAAGGCACCAAAGTATGCATTTTAATCCCGAGTGTGAAGTTTGTCAATCACACGAGGGATTAAAATGCACTTTAGTCCCGTGGTATATACGTTAGTTTTTGCACCGCAGGAACTAAAGCCTCGTCTTATCGCAAATCTCAATACAATTATTAAAAAAAATAAATCAGTATTTGCGTGCTACGTTTTATAAAGTTTAAAAACCAACGGGGATTTTAGTAGGTTAGGACTTTGACAACTAAAAATTACATACCAAACGTCATATAAATTTTCGTGTCTCAAGTTTAAATTTAATAAATTAATAGTAAAAAAACATTTTTAAAAACAAGCTTTTATTTAACTGCACTAAAAAGAAGAAAATAAACTTTAAATTAAATCAAACCCATCAATTTATTACATTATACAATTTATATGATATAAAAGCTTGTCGCGAGAGTTTAATATTGAATTCTTGTTTATTTACACAGGCAAATCTCGCGACAAGCTTTTATATCATATAAATTGTATAATGTAATAAATTGATGGGTTTGATTTAATTTAAAGTTTATTTTCTTCTTTTTAGTGCAGTTAAATAAAAGCTTGTTTTTAAAAATGTTTTTTTACTATTAATTTATTTTTTATTTTTTAGTTTTTTTCGTATTCTTCTCAGCAAACCCTTTCACTTGATACCCATATTATGAGATGGTAGATAAGAAAATTTTGTTCGCCATCTTGGGGCGTCCGCCATATTGAATTTAGTGTGACGTCATTTTATTTTTCGTATTCTTCTCAGCAAATCCTTTTAATTGATACCCATATTTTGGGGGTGCATAAAAAATAACTAGCCCGCCATCTTGCGGCGTCCCTCATATTGAATTTAGTGTGACGTCATTTTATATTTCGTATTCTTCTCAGAAAACCCTTTTAATTGATACCCATATTATGCGGGTGCATAAAAAATAAGTAGCCCGCCATCTTGCGGCGTCCGCCATATTGAATTTAGAATGACGTCACTTAGCTAAACATGCATTGTCATCCAAACTAAAGGTGTATGCAAAATTTCAGCTCAATCGGTTGGCGATAACTATTTTAAAATTCAGTTGCAAGATTTGACCTAAACAAACAGACATACATACATTGCAAGTTAAATAAAAGCTTGTAAAAATGAGCGTTTTTAACATCGAACAAGCTGCAGAATATAATAATAATACCTAATAATAATTTTATTTGCATAAAATTGTTTACATTCTTGTGTCATAATAATAAAAACATATATTTTAATAAATTTCAAAAATGTACAGCAAAACTATAACATATTAATAAAAGCAAACAAACATGAAAAACCACAAAGTCAGAAGATTTAATGATCAAAAATATTAATGTTAATATTGCGAATTATGAAAAACATAAAGCATTTCTTAAAAGAAAATATGATGTTAATAAACCTAAAAAAATTATTGTATTTCTATTGATTTACTTTTATTCCCGCAGGGATTCAAATTTTTTTACCCCCCGAGGGAGTAAAAGTGGAACTTTAGTCCCTAAACTAGGGAACTAAAGTACTGGTTTTAGTCCCTGTGGTGCAAAAATACATTTATTTACCGAAAAAATGTAGCGTGAAGCGAATTAAGTGTATTTCCGCAATGCAGAATTCAAAGCAATCATAGAAGACAATTTACAGATGACAAACAAATTATAAACAATTTCATTCAACCGTTATCGTGCATTGGAAAATAAAATATCTTTGTCAAAAATTTTTGAAATATCACAAGTGTCTTTTTAAAATCAGATTCCCTAATTGTAACAAAATGTAAGGTGTTAAATTTAAAACAACAAAGGCCAAGACGTCCAGCATAACCGAATGCCACTTGCTGTTATGCTGGAAGGTTGAATATATTTTCTTTGGAAATTGAAAATGTTTCTAATAAGAACCCTGTTTGCTCTCCAGAAACTTCTGATGCACAGGTTCCATAAATCAGCCTTGATGCATTTTATTAGGAAATTTTATCAGACATCAAGGATTTCTGCATCATATTAATCAAAAAAACTTTTTAAGTAAAGCGGAATAACATTTTATTTAACCTATGTCTTTTATACTTCTTCCTATAGATAAAATCACCAACAGAAAGGAAATGAAAGATGCAAAATCACGATACTCTATTATTATCCATATTTTAAAATATTAAATGGTCGTTCTCTTTCTAAGGGTTTTCAACAACAAATCGAATATTTAAAACGTAAGATTACATTTCATTTTAAAATTGCCTATTTTCCCGCGATACCTATCTAGCTCGACAATATATCTAATATCCGGTAAACTTAGAAATCGATTTCAACACTCTTCCATAATAATGTTGCATGCCTAGAAGGGAGAGTCAAACCAGTTTTCGTTGCATATCCCTACATGTTCAAAATATATTAGATTCACGCTTCTCTAAAAGTATATTTGCAACATATACAACACATAGGCAATATATTTTATAATACCTAGCTATTTAACTTGCACTATTAAAACCACAATTCACTTAGTTGACTAACGATTCTAGAGAATATTTTCTGTTTCTCATCTTTTATTCACGCATTTCTAAAATGTAAATGCATACTTTCGGTATAATTAAATTGTCATGTACAGGTTATTCACGTATATTTTGAACTTAATTTGTTTATTTTCAGTTTTTTAGAAAATCAAATTCTTAATCAAGGTTTCTCTTTGACAAACCTTGGCTTTGACAGGAAAACTGAATAGAGTTTACTGTTTGGTAAATTTTATAACTGACACTTTTTCATCTCTTACGAAAGAAGAAGGCTCAATGGCAACGTGATCCAAAGAAAAAGCTAAGAGATATTTTTGTCAAATTTCATTCTCAAAGAAAAGTTAACACAAAAATAATACCTACCCTTTAACACCCTTATGCCACAAATAATATTGACATGGCATTATGCATTATCAGTCGTAATTCTCAAAATTTTACATAAGAATTGATTGCAAAGACAACCACCACGCCGCGCGCACCGTACTTAAATATGCGTCTTTGAAGTAGCCCGTTCCTCCGTAGATTTTTAGAAGTATCTTCCCATTTTCCCAACTGGAACATTGCACATATGGAATAAATTCACATAAAAAATAAAACTGATCTAAATAATTAACATACCATTGCTTTGATAAAATTCTAATCGTAAATCTACAAGTACGATTTAGGATTAGACTGACTATCTACGATACTTTATCTTGGCACCCACATATTATTAATATAGCTAAGAAGTTTCTTGTTCTAAATGTGCTACTTAACTACAAAGTAATTCCTATTGCTATTTACATTATACAGGGTGCGCCACTTAAAACTCCCCGGAGTTTTAAGTGACCCATCCTGTATAATGCGAAAATTCACCTTGGCTTAAAATACTATACCTGTTATGTAGGAGTCTGTTTATCAAAATTGGATTAAAATCTTAAATTAACCCAAAATCGAGTCATACTGATAGGTGATACTGTTTTTACGAGATCACTTGCTCTTTTGAAACATCATCGTAAACTGGACGGTGTCAATTTTTTTCTAGCATGATTTTCAAGAAATCTGCTAAACAGAAGTTTAGTTGCAGAACATAATAATATAACAACTTATTTATTTGCTCTGTCGAACGTCAGTTTACCAGATATTTTTTCTACCACGAAAAATACAGCTATGGAGTTAATTAGAAAGTCACACTGATTCCTGCTCTCTTCAAGTTTTTAAGGTTAGAGAAAATTGTCTTCTATCTTCCCACACTTCATGTGGTTTAATAGACCGGTCCGGTCCTATCATCAAATTTCTTGATAAGAAAAGGCTTACCTACTGCAAAATGTTTCATCTCATTTTCGTCCAGTTCATATTTGTTACAAATTTTTCAGTAACACCCTGTATATATATTATAATATTCTGTCACAACAATTGTCTTAAATAATACAAATTGGTCGTCTGTCTGTGTAAGATTAGACCAACCAATTTTATATTGAGTATCCCTTAAAATATCCCCTTTGGGCAATTTAACGTTTCCTGAAAAGGTATACAATCGCTGGCTCGATTTCACAATGCCTTTCAACCGATTCCAGATGAAAGTAAAAAGTAGAAAGGACGATGTTATTGCAAGGGCCATAAAACATAAATGATTTAAGGGATCAATAAAAATGAATTTTAGAAAAGGATATCATGGTAGAGTATACGATAAATCAAGTTATAGAAGCGAAAAGAGAATGTAATTATTCATAATGTTGACGTCGCCCCACCGCACCGCAATGATTGAGTAGTGAGCCGCCGTGCTGGGAAATCCCTCCCAATCCTTGGTATTGATGTGAAAATGATTTCCATCAGCCTTTTCTGGATTTGTGCGGCTCACTGTAAAGCTATTTCACACAATTTTTCTTTAAAGTGTAAAAGGCATCTTTAGTATAGTGCTAAAAGTAAAACGTGCACATAACAACTTTCTTCAAATGCTTTAAAGTTCGCAATTGCTCAAGAGGATTCGACACCTTGCAGGCTTTCTAAACTCACAGTTTTGTATCGTATCTACACTAAATGAAATAACTGGCATTTCGTACAATCATTTATTTTTTTACCTTGAATAATTATAATTTTTCTTCAGACACACCTCAGAATGCCAAGACACTGTTCCGCGTTGTAACATGAATTCTTAAACTTTACCTAAATTAGTTACTTCTTTATAAGATTCATTCCTAATTGCAATAGGAAATTTTTATTAGATATTATACTATTAAAAATGGCGTAGAACCCTATCGAATGCAATAATAAAATATTTGACAATAAGAATATTAAGCACAATAAAAATAAACATGTCATATACCTACAATATATTATTGTATATACAATATTTTGGCCCACTTATTTAAGTGTCTTTGTTCCGTAAGTTAGTATTTTTGTCGGAAAACTCTTTTTATTACGTATAAATGATTATATTCTACATAAGCACTGTAGTGTATAAAGAGATGCAACTGTTATTAAATTTAATCATTGAGCAAAATTGTCCTAATCAGTTTATACCGAGGCAAGCACCGGAGAGTGGATAGACTTGCAGCTGACTGAGAAATAAATCAATAAATAGCTGTCTGCGGGAATGATTAAAACTTTTAAACATTTTAATTTCTTCCTGAGGTACAATCAAATCATTTGATCATCTCACCAGATAATACTGTTTACAGTTAGACTTAAAAAATGTCTTAACTGTCAAATGACGCATATTTAATCATTTTATTATTTAAATGTTTAATACGAACTTGCCAGTTTATCTAACTATCTAATATTTTGAAGAAAAAAAAAATTCTTGATGTTTAACTAATTTTTTGTTATGTTTGATAAAAGCATTATAACTATTTCTGAAATGATGTAATAGCGACAAAATAGTCGGCAGCAAAAAGAAAATTTAATTCTGTTATTGCAGCCAAAATCATTTTGGTCTTACTGTACTTCCTTACGGGACCCTGATCATTTTGTCTGACATACAATTAGCTGATGCCGTTTGTATAGGTAGGTGACAATCCAGTTCGAAAACGTATACCACAGTCTGCTATTGCCTCTAACAGTAATTTATAACTAATAGTACTTTAGAAAAGGTGGAGAATCGTACGCTTTATATTGGTCATATTTCTTGTAAATTAGAGTTACTAAGGAATAAAATACGCCTCTTGGATAATTGATAATTACCTATCAGAGATATTTAATATTATCCGCAAAATATAAAAGCAATGAACTGGAAACATTGTCAAAACCCACTGAATCCTTTTTTGAAATAATTTTGATCATTAGGGCCACGTCATTAGGCAGTATTGATGCTAAAAACAAATTATTTGAGTGACTGAACCTAGTTGTTTGTATTAGTATTAATTATGTCCATAAAGGAATTTATACTTTATTAACTGAAGTTGGTAAGAATTAAATCGTTTATTGTTTTTCTATCCTCATTAATAAAGTACTGAAATAGAGGTTTATATTAACATCTACACTAGTGAATTGTTAAACAAATCAGTACACTTTCAATTTTTGTAATTACGCCCATAGAAGCTGGTACCAGGACTAACGAAATGTTAGAGAAAGTATTCAAAATCATGAAACTTGAATGCATTAAACAAGAAAAGTAAAAAATGTAAGAATTAAAACAGAGTAAACGTAAGTAACACAAAACTCTAATGAGATTTTTTTATGGTGGATAATAATTTTCTTCGTACTATAAACATACTCATTGGTGATAAAATATAACCGATATAGTAGCAGATGTTGCCTCCTTGGGTTTCAGTTACAGTTTCTAACCACTGAGGTCTATTGTGTATGAGGTAGGCAATCATTCTCATTCTTCCTAAATAACACGTCGCAATGGGCTCATTTCGTGATATTTGCTTTTTAATTTATTTTAGCATTTTCCGTAAGTATTTCATCCTCTAAGTATATAGTGAAAAAATTGGATCGCTAGCGTTAATATTAACCCTAATATTTGATTTCAAATTCGTAACATATTTGAAACGGCGATGACGTCACACCACCCGACTCCACTGGTTCTATGAATTATGCGGATATATGGTATTTAGATTTCCCTGTACCAAGGACGAAGCACTTAAACGATGAACGAAATTACCACTTCCGCCGTGTGTGTAGTAACTGCCGCCGGTATGAAACTATAGGAAACAAGCTAGCGGCCGACCGCTGCGAGTGGTGTGACGTCACAGCGCTCTATTTTCATAATTTATTTTGAGGGAGAAGCAGTTGAAAAAAAAATTTAATATTTTGCACATTTACTAATTACAAGGTGTACTTTCAGAATATGAATTAAAAAATTTCTCCGAAATGAGCCCATTAGTCAATCGTTTCTCAAGCGTTTTTATCTGCCTTTTTAATTGGTTTCGAATTGAGATCGGGAATTTGTGGTGGTTAATCCAATCGAGTGATTCCAGGTAGTCACTGGAAATATTTACAATGTGAGTAAACCCGTTGTCTCCCATAAAAAAGAAATCCCGACCTATGAGTATCAAATGCGTATGGTACAACATGATCTGCTAAACAGGCAGCAATATACCTTGGAATAGTTATTTTGTCCCTGTTTCTACAAGAGCCAAGTCTGTGTTCTTTCACTCTCCAAAATACATCCAAATAAGTTTACACCCGTCTAGCGAACGTAAGTTGAATTTACACTCAGTGAACTAAAACTTTCCCCACTACTCTATAGTCCAATGTAGATGTTTTCTAGTAAAGTCTAGTCTTTGCCATCTGTGAGATTTTAAGAGCTCTCCCCATTGTCCTACAACATTTGAAGTTATACGGCAATCACTTATGACAGTAATATTCATAAGACGATGGCTTTCTGTTGCTCATCGCTTTTGACCAGGATCCGGTCTTCTGCTTTAGACACTAGTTGCATAAAAGCATCTGTGAGCATCATCGACACGACAGTCACCACCAAGAGCTTTTACTACCTATTTCAGTTTCAAAATAGCTAACTTAAAAATGTACACTTCTGTGCAATAAAATTGGGGACACCAAATATTGCATAAATGTAAAAATTTACCAATTATTTCCAAAGTAACAAAGTATGAAGTTGTCGGAATAATCACTTGTTACTTTACTTATGTCAAAATGCCGCGCCATATAGTAGATCACACAAAAATTCGAATAACATGTAAATAGAAGATGGTTGGTCTATAAGACAAATTGCAGTTGTCCCCAATTTTAATGCAGAGAAGTGTACTTATAATGTAAGAAAAATAATTACAATGGCATTAGCTATAATTGCAATGGCATTAGCTATAATAAATAGGAACAAACGTACAATGTTAAGAAATATTCAGTAATAAATATTCAATTATTTTATATTTATCTGAAAGTACAATTCATTTTATGTGATTCGAATTTAAATAATAAATGCATGGTTTCAGTTTCAGTGCATTAAAAAAAACTAATACATATTGTTTTCTTTGTTAACAGGATAAATGCTCAAAAGGTAGCGTATTTATTTGTTGACAACAATATAATACACTCGTGTCATTGTTTAAAATTTTGTTGAAATTACCGTCATTTCTATTCTAATATCAATATCATAACGGAGGAAGTAAATGCGCTGATAGATATCCTATCGATGATTGGCTCCCAATCATAATAGAAATTTAAATTAATTTGAAATTACTTTGGACTTAGATGAATCTAGAATCTAGATGGTCTGACTCCTTAATAAACTGTAGAACGTCGTCTCTCTGTACCTAAAAAGGAATTTTAAATTACTACTGAAGTCTCTTGAAAAGGAGAAACTTACGACTTTCTACCTTCTGAGATTAAAACGTAATGAGAAAATTTGACTTTTTGGGTAACTTCACAGGATATTATAGTTTAGTGGTAGTGGATTTGACTGTCTAACTGGGTTTAAGTGCAGTCGAATGAGTATCTAATGCAAAACGTTCCGGGGATCCATTTCGTTGGAGCTGGTATAAGTCATTATTTACGAATTTTCAGATGCCTCTGCGTTTGGCTTTGCCTTTGCCTTTGCTTGGGAAAGGTTCCTAACCATACAATCAAAGTTGTTGATTCATTTTATATTCGAAAATTTCATAAATTCATGAAGCACATGAATACGATCCATCAAAGAACGATTTAAGCAAATAGAACTAGTCATAAATATCGATACCAGTAGGTTTCCAAAAAGTAAGTAAGACACAATTAAAATTAGGTTTAACCTAACGGCTGGTAATAGTCGTGGTAGGGATTTAAGAAATAAAATGATCACATGAGAATACGCAAATAGTATTTTGATTAATTTAATGAGACGTGAGCATTGATGCTAAACGTAGGATTTATAAGAAATATTCGTTTTTAGAGTATTTTCAGTTACAATAATTTAAAATACGTGGTTGTATATCCTGTATATTAAATTATTATTTTAGAAACTCATTGTCTCTAAGTGAATATAAATGATTTTATAGAAATATCACGGACGGCGATAGTTTGAATGCTGCTCTGAACCTGATATTAAAGTGTGCGTGACTTTATTTCGATTTAAACATTTATTAATCCCCACAACTCTGGAATTGCAATATTCGACCCCTTTACAGTTTTTCTGTAAATATAATTCTCATTTTACCTGTTGTCAGGTATCAATTCCACTTTATACCAAATTTGTATTTACTCTCTCACAATTCCATGATACTATTATTGAAATCTTCAGTATCGTTGCTGGGTTTCAACGATTGAGTGTAAAATTCTACACACTGTTATGGGTATAAAATAATATAGTGCTCTCGAGGTTTTCCTTTGCTCTCGTGAGTAATGTCAGCAAATAAGATACAATCGATTGGGGTGCAGGTTTTACATGAAACAATTCTCTTTGTAAATTGCATCGACAGGTGTTCCATAGTAAATTATGTTACGAAAATCCATTGACTGGAAATACATATTTCAATTCATATAGTAGTAGTAGTAGTTTACACAATTCAGTAAATTATTTACTGCGTCAAAGGAATACTAATTAGCATAATAAAATATAAAAACGAGTAAAAGTTGCAACCAGATGCTTTCGACTGTCAAGGGATTACCTTTGGAAGAAGAAAAACTTTTAACATTGGAAATGTTTTTGTTTTCGTATAGGGAGTTGAAAATCAGTTTCATGTTGCATATTATGAAGCATGACTTATAGAAACAGTGGCGACAACAGAGTGACCAATTTTTGGTTGGTTGTCTAAATCACGTGGTACCGGCAGTTATGTTATTATTTTTTTATAGGCGTCTTCTTGTCGAGAAAATCCCAACGGCTATATCTCGTTGCGATTCTTTGAATATTTAAAAAGTTATTAGCGTTTCAATATCCCATGTCGAATAGTTTTGTAAATTTTGCGAAATTAAAAAGGCCGAATGCGCGCGCAGGACCCTCCAAATTTCATGCGCGTGCAGGTCTTACCAAAACTTTAAAATTTTTCGTTAACGTCACAAATTTCACTTTTTAGTTAGGATCTGCTGACCTCAAAATCGCAGCTGGACCGCACAATTCACGATGTACTTGAAAAGTAGGACTTTCGAGCTTGGATTTATTGCCAGAACGGCGGTCCGGCGGCCTGTTTTCGTTTGGAAATAAGGTTTAAAATGTTCGTGTTTTCGCAAAATTCGCCAAAAAATCCATAGTGCGTCCGATATATTACACCTTATAGTCGATCCAACGAAATGTAATGATTTCTTGATGTCGGTCCCAGGACGGAACCGAGTACAGCTTCAGACTCGGGACGACTTCAGGACCCCGAAACAATTTTCTGTTTCTCGATAGTGCCTTCCCTTCACTTTGACATTTAATTGTATCGAGTAATTGTATCCAAGTAAGAAACTGAATGTTTCAAGAGCAGGATTAAACAAATGTTTTTAGTTTTCTAGTAGGGGGTCGAAAATCAGTGTCATGGCAGAATAACGTAACGCGTGAGATTTCAGTGGTTTCAGAACGATAGACGTCAAAATTACACTTTTTCGTTAACTCCTATTGAGCCTAAAATCAGAGCGTGACCGTGCAATTCACGATGTAGTTCTAAGTTCGACCCTCTATCTTGGATTTCTTACCAAAACAGTCTCTCGGAAATTCGTTTGGAAATAGTATATGAAGTTTTCGTGTTTTTGCAATTTTTTCAATTTTGTCAATGACTTGCAATTTGACAAATCATAGGTAGATAGATAGATAGATAGATAGAAAATTTATTTCCCAACAAAATACAAATTTATAAAAACTTAAGTTTTAGAAATATATATATAAAAAATATATATATTATTGTATTTTAGCTCTTGGCGAGCATAAGGGAAAGTAACATGCCCCAGAGTACTTAACTATTACATATTAGGTACATAATAACATGAAATTGTAGTTAATCATATTTCTACACAAAATACATAGCAAAAATTATAGTTAATGTTTATACACAAAAGAAAAGGAAAACGAAAACAAGTGAATGATATACAAAGCAGCGAGTAAAGATATTTGGTTAATTTATTAAAAATAATTAAAAAATTCATCTAGACTGTAGAACACGTGATGGTGTAACAATTTCTTTAGCTCTGTTTTAAACTTATTATTAGACAGTTGTTTTAAATGTTCTGGTAAATGATTATATACTTTAGTTCCTGTGTACAAAGGTCCTTTTCTGGTTCTATTATAATTGTATTTTGGTAATATAAAGTCCTGTTTTCTTGTTGGATAAGTATGAATATCAGCAGGGTTAATTAAATGATTGCAATTCTTGTGTATCAGAATTGAAATTTTATAAATATAGATATTGTACATAGTAAAAATTTTTTGTTGTTTAAAAAATTCTCGGCATGATTCTCCAAACTTTAGATTGCACAGTATTCGGATGGCTTTTTTCTGAGTAACAAATATATTTGGAGCATTTATGGAAGTTCCCCAAAATTCGATGCCATATTGAAGTATACTGTTGAAATAAGCAAAATAAACTGACTTGGCGACTGTAATATTGATAATTTGTTTTACTGTACGAATGGCAAATAATGCTTTACAAAGTTTGGAATTTAATTGTGATACATGTTCAGACCAGCTTAAATTTTTATCTATATACAAACCAAGAAACTTGGTTGTATTTACAGAACTTATTACACCGTCATTCAGATTTAAGTCAATATCCGATATATTTTTATATAATTGAAACACTATAGTGTGAGTTTTAGTGAAATTCAACGCAAGTTTATTTGAAAGAAACCAATCTGATAAGCCATTCATTGTATATTCAGCCCTATTTTTCAAATTCGAAGATTTTTCTTCGTGAATTATTAAACTTGTGTCATCCGCAAAAAGAGAAAAAGATACCGAAGGAAAATTAAAAGTGACATCATTAATATATATTAAGAATAATGTGGGGGCTAGGACCGAACCCTGAGGGACCCCGCATTGGATTTCACCAAAATCTGAGTTATGTTCCACTATATTGTTGCCATCGTTATGACCTACCCGGACACACATTCTGCGTTGGAGTAAATATGTTCGGAACCACTCATATGCCGGCCCCCTAAATCCATAGTATTCCATTTTACTTAACAAAATGTTATGATCAACGCAGTCAAATGCCTTTGACAGGTCACAAAAAATTCCTAGTGGGTGGTTTTTTTCTTCAAGTAGTTCATTAATAGGGGTGGATTTAGGATCGGGGTTGCTCTAGCAGGTTGCCGATACCTGATTTGTACGTATTACGGAGTGTTAGAAGTTTGAGTGCCATTACTTTAACATGAGGTAGATTAAGCAAAAGTAAACAAAAAAATATTACATGGGAATTTATGGCTACGTTAGAAAAGTCACGCCCAACAATCTCCAAGACAACTTAACATCGAGAAGCACGTCGAACAGCTTATTTCCTTTTGTCTCGTCGAAATATGTATAGCCGAAAACCATATGTAACTTAAAATTTTGTCGTTTTTCGCAATTTACAAAGACAGCGGTGATTTGAAGGAAATAAAATATGTGTTCAACTCCTCTCTCAATGACTGATTCAATGATATGTCACACGGTTACAGTACAGGCAAAATGTACCGAAATTAATCAAATAAGCAAGAAAATTGCGAAATCTTTGTAACTCTATACTTATATTATTATTTATGTAATTTGAAGGTGGATTTTTATTGCATCCACATTTGTACGACGTAGGTATTTTAACTACGTGAAAACCAAATTTAGGCAAAATTCAGTAATCGCAGCCCTCGCTCAAGAAAAGTTTTTGTCAAATGAAATAAACGAAATCCGATTAATTTCAATGTTGCCAAAAATTCTTTAAAACAAAGGATTGTCTGTAAAACAAGCTGTAGATGATGTGGATTCACCTATTGTTAAAATAGCAATTGAAATTTGTACTTAGTTGATGAGGACGTTGATCTCCTTGTTCTATTAATCGCTTTAACTGCAGAAGAAAAAGATATACTTTTCATAAGGCCAGGAACAGGAAAAATTATATGGAAAATTCTTTCTTCGTCAGAAATCCAGAAATGACAAGAACGTATAAAAATAGTTATTTACATTACTAGATGCGAAAGGTTACTTTAAGGTGTGAGGTGATTTTTGAAATGGTCGAGGCAAAGCCCGAGACCTTTCAAAAAACACCGAATACTTAAAAGGGTTTTCGCATCGTGAAATGTATTATATTTTTTCTACTATACCGAAAAAAATTATGGAATTTACTAATTTAAAACTAATTATTTCATGAAATTAATTGACGTTTTTAATAAATTTTATAGTTTAGGAGGCTGCCTGTGAAAATTGTTTCCATGGCAACGAAATATTACACATTTTAATTTCTGGTGGTTTCAAACTAAAATAAACAAATACATATGCTTTGTGGCGATATAAATGGGAATATTGCTTGTGCCTTGTTTTACCCCAAGAAATCCAAAGCAAGGTATATGCAAACTTGTGAAGCGTTTTTAAAATGGAGTAGGTAGCTACTACACCGAGAAAAACGTTCCAAGTAAACAGTGATCCTGACATAATTTTCATTAAGACAAATGCCTAGTTTGTTCTCTAATAATATTGCATAGTACTTGTAATAAATAAAGGAGAAGTTCTGACATGAAGCAACTAATCCGCAATAAGTAGATAAATAACCCCAATATAAAATGAACACTTGCATTAATAGTTTACTTCTCAATAATCATCAGTTGTTTTATGCACGGACATTGATGTCTTTGTGGTAATTAAATAGTGCATATGACTTTTTTTTACTAGCAATAAGCAGGCAAATCTTTTAGTAGACAATTTCCTACCATTAAGCAATCAGTGACTAAAAATCATTAAACTTGAAAGAAAAAAAACCGTCTTCGGCTATTTTCGCGAGAATAACAATCGCTTCGCGACTTTATCTTTGCCCGATGATGCGGTTCGCGGTTCATTTGTTCCATTGTGCGTGCGTGGTAAGGTAATGATATGTGTTGTGCATCACTTGAAATTCGCATAAGAATTTTTAACTCTCTTTGGAGTCATGGAATATGAAAAATTGCCAAACGAATGGGGCCTGGGTGACCATATACTACTCCAGTTATACATACATATAAAAAAACATGTTACACCACTGTATTAATAAAAACATGAACCGATTTTTCAAAGTCGCATTCTATTTGGAACAGAAAAGTTGGCATCATCGGGAGATGATTAAAACTCAAATTTTAATCATCTCCCGATGATGCCAACTTGGTTGGCGAAACGCGCGTCGAGTGTGTGCAAAAGTGTTTTGGTGTGTGTGGAAAACTACTCCAAGTGTAATAAAATATGTTTTGTTTGCAAGGAATTTAAAACTGTAGAGTTGAATGAACATTACTATGCTTATGTTAAGTTAATATGCCTGTAATAACAAAAAAATATGTGTATTGCATTCTGAAATAAATTTTTCAAGATATATTATTTGTATCAAGCTTTAATTTAAAAAGTGTTTTAGTACATATTAAATGAAAGTAGATAGATAGTATTATCTGCCTTTTTTCTTTTATATCATAAATTTCCAAAGGGATTAGTGTGTATAACGATAATTTTCTAAATTTTTTATTATGTATAACAATTTTTTTTTAAATTTTAATATCAAACATGTTTTAAGATTTATCGCCTTTTCTTTTGACCTGTATATAGTTATTGCTCATTAAAAGTAAAAACAGAGGACCGGTAAACGGCATACCCTGTATATTAATGAAACTGTTTAATAATAGCTAGCATAAATATTGATCAAGGCAAGTTAACTGTTTATTGATGAATATTAATTAGTTCATTAGCTAGAAATGACTGCTAGAACAATTTATTACAAGTGATTTTTTAAGGTAAGTTAAACCCTCTTAAATAAAGTATTTATTTGGTGCAAGTAGTCAGTTTCATTGTTAAAACTTGCCAAGCTAATGACGATAAATACACTGTTTACTAATGATAGAGAAATACTTTATTAAACCTTCTTAAAATATTTATTTGACACAAATAATCAGTTTCTTTGTTAAAACATGCCAAGCTAATGATGGTAAATATACTGTTCTCTAATGACGGAGACTACTTTATTAAGTATAAATACATTCCTACATTTGTCATAAGTACACTGGTTTACTAATGGAAAGTAGTAGTTTTTACTCTAAAATGGTTTAATTCCTATTAGTAGTTTGTGTCAGGATTGCTATTTTACTTGTACCAAAGAAGTGGTGGAGTAGTCCCATATACTGATGAACTCTTTACTTACCAATATTAAAATTTTAATTGTAGCTAGTCACCTTTTTTCTCGGTGTACGTACGTGCCGACAAAAATGTTGGCGTACGTCCTACCTTTCTTTATTAATACAAAATTGTTTAGTTGTATTAATTTGTTCATTTAGAACGAATTAATTTCGTTTAAAATTTGTTTTTCTACTTTTCTGTCCTGGCCGCATAAGTTTTACTTTCGTAGATAGCAACGCCTTAGCAACCAGGTAACTCGAATGTTTACTTTCGTTATCGCGCGTGTTGCTAGGGTTACAAAGTTCATTTATATGGACGGTAGTAGAAAAATACAATTTTACTGACTCATGCCTTCAGTGGTTATGATACCACGTCCAGAATATTTCAGAAAGGAAAATTAAAAGTCATCAAACTTCTTCAGAAAGAAATGCAGTTAGTTAATGTAGTAAGAACTTTCAATGGCAAGAATTCAACCCCCTCACAAGTAAAATAGGCTGGTGAAACTCTTTTCCTACTTGTATACGGTGCAAGGAAAATCACAAATGTCTCACTCAACTCATACAGATTTAATCAATTCAAAAAATCGCTGCACAAACAAAAATCAAAGTTGGAATTATTACCATCAACTTCAGAGGCAGTCGCTTAATATTCATTACGAGTATTCTACAAAATTCAGAAATGGCTTGGCAAGGAAAAAATCCAACAGTGGGGATAGAAGAAAATTAACGGCTCCTTACAAACTGTGACAACACTTTTTGTGCCAACAGCAGAATCAATATTTAGCAAGTACGATGTGCATATGTGTAATGCTATGTAGTATAATTTAGCATTTAACAATGACTGTCTATGACGTGTATGTGTATATGTATGTATATATGTATATATGTATTTATATGTATGTATGTTTTTATTTTGTTGTTAGTTATTTTATATTTTTAATATTGTTTGTTCTTTACTATGATTGTTCGTATACATATTGTAATTTTATTTATTTCGTATATATATATATATATATATATATATTGATAAAGGGTATGTTGTGGCCTCCAAAGTAGATACCAAAAATACGTTGTCACCTCATATATAACGTTATGGCCTCCGATTTCGGAGGCGACAACGTTTCTCCTATTTTTCATCGGTTTTGGAAAGAAGGTGACATCTAGAGTTCAAAAACGAAAATTTGTTCGGAGGCGACAAAGTACCTTCCATACTCACAAATAAATATTTTAGTTCCTATATATAACGCTGGCGCTGATGTCGCATTCAGTATTCAATGAGAGCACGTTGTCACCTCCTGATATATAAAGCTGAATTTTTTGTCACAAGCGTAGCGTTCCCGCCTCCTTAAAAAGGCAACGTCGCAGGACATTTCAGCATATTATGGGCGAGTTGCTTTATTCACGGGTTGATCCACCAGATGTGTTTTATCTCGTTCTAACCTCGGACATAGAACGAGATAAAACACATCTGATGGATCCACCGGTGAATAAAGCAACTCGCCCTATGAGATTGGATAGTGATAATTTAAATATGTCATCAATTATGTCATTTGAACATCCTAAATTATAGTTATTGTTTTATTTACGTGGCATACTGAAAATTTTTGCAGAAAACCGGAATGATACAATATATCAGCTTTGAAATTTTTCATAATTCAAGAAGCTATATTTCAAGATATGATTGGAATAGATATTAAGTATAATATATTATATATTTTTGGAGAAATAAAACAATATAACTTACTTTTAGCTTAAGACGTATAATTTCATGCACATCTGGAGATTCTTTGTAAAATGTAATGTAAGACTAAAAAGTGGGTGAGAACGAGTCAGACTGTACAGGCCAGTACAGGGATATTATCGAAAGATTAACCCCATTATGACATTTTTATTCTTCTAAGAAAATAATGGTAAATACAAAAGTTGTGCGAAATTTTCCCGCGATCTCACCGTACTTATCGAAATTACAATTATACAGGGCGTTCTGGAGATACAAACCTAACTTGTTTTTCTAAATGGAATACCCTGTATGTTTTTATATTTTTGAAATCTACGCATTATCCCGATTCCGACGATATACCAGGTGACCACGAAATGACGCTCGTCTCTATATCTTCTTGGTTTTACAAGATATGAATTTCAAAGTTGGGCACGTCAAATAACAGTTAAATATGCATTATTTTGACCGCTTTTTTACTTTCAGTCGCTTTGAGTTTCACCGGAAATGACACTAACTTTGATTTTTTAAATGGAACACCCTATAGATTTTTACATTTTTGGATTCAGGAGGTCATTTTGGATATATGTAGTTATGGCATATTGAGATAAAAATATTAATACTGACATTTTTATGAGCAAATTAAATTTTTTACTAGGCGGCCGTAATCCCAAAAAAATATTTTATTTCATCCCGTCCGGAAAGTACAACAGTACAGTATTCATATGAGGCCGGAAAATGAGACATTACGGTATCAGAGCCGGCAAAGTACCGGAAACCACCGGAAACTTATTACGAACCAATCACAAACTGTTATTATACCTTTTGACAGTTGTTTGACATATAAAAATTAACCGTAAATTAAAAAATAGTGTCAAATGTCAAATGACATAAGAAAATAACCAAGTGTCAAATTATACAAAAATGCTAATATACAAGAAATGACGGGATGAAATAAAATATCATTCGACACACGTCCGTAAGGTGTTATTCCAGCCTCGTTTAGATATTCTAGACTCGGCTCCTGCCGTCGCCTCGTCCATAATATCTACTCGACTGTAACAAGTCACCTTCCGGACTTGTGACGAAAATTACTATTGTTATGCTTCAGTAATTAATAAAAAAAAAATACAATTATGACGTTATGCCATATGGCATTTGTGTTAAAAAATCTTAAACATTTCGGAAATCATTTCTCCAAATTAACTATCCTTTTTTAATGGCACCATGGTGGTACACTACGTTATTTCAATAAAGCATTTTATTACCGATTACTTGGTACCAAGGACTTCACTATATCTTTATATTGTAATACATTAATATACATAAGAATAACATTCAACTAGAAATGAAAAAAAGTCAATATTTAACAGCGGATCTTTATCAAGTAGATGCCTTTGATCTCCTGAATCTAAAGATGTAAAAATATATACAGGGTGTTCCATTTAAAATTCCAAAGTTAGCATTATTTCCGGTGAAACCAGAAGCGACAAAAAATGTTAAATCTGTTGAATTAATGCATATTTAGCCGTTATTTGAGGTGCCCACATTAGAAATTTATATCTTGTAAAACCAAGAAGAGATAGAGGCAAGTGACATCTTGTGGTCATATTCTTGGTTTTAAAAGATATGAATTTCAAATTTGGACACGTCAAATAACGGCTGAATAATATTTATTAATTCGACCAATTTATCATTTTCCGTTGCTTCCTGTTTCACCGGAAATTATGCTAACATTGGATTTTTAAATGGAACGCCCTGTATATTTTCACATTTTTTATTCAGCAGGTCAGATGCTAGAGATCTACAAATATGAGTTTTTTTTTTCATTTATATCTTTTTGAATGTTATATTATTCTTATGTATTTTTATGTATTATAATATGAACAAATCCATCATGGTGCCATTAAAAAAAAATAGTTATCCTGAAAAAATTATTTTCAAAATATTTCAGATCTTATAACACAAATTTCATATGATATACCATAATTGCATTTTTTGATTAATTATTGAAGCAAAATAAAACATATTTTTGAGATCACGGCCGCCTGGATGAAAAATTAAGTTTGCTCATAAAAATGTCTGCCAGTAATATTTTTATCTCAATATGCCATAACTGTATCCAAAATGACCTCCTGAATATAAAAATGTAAAAATATATAGGGTGTTCCATTTAAAAAACCAAAGTTAGTCACATTTCCGGTAAAACCGGAAGTGACAGAAAATGAAAAATCAGTCGACATAATGCATATTTAACCGTTATTTGACGTGCCCTAATTTGAAATTCATATCTTGTCAAAACAAGAAGATATAGGGACGAGCGTCATTTCGTGGTCACCCGGTACATGTATTGTATGTTTGCTCAACTTTTTGCTCAACTTCTTCTAATATAAATTTTTGCAAAATATGTAGAAAAACAGGGTTGCCTTGAAAATTATATTGGTTAGAAATACCATTCTGCATTTTATTTTGTTATTTTATACTAGGTAAATCATGTTTTTACAAAAAAAACATATTTTATGAAAAAAAAGGTGTTCCACATGCCACATAACAATCAATAATGCCATTTTTTTATTCGATTGAACAAGAACCATTTTGACTTAAAAATGTAGCCACCAAAACTAGGGCTAGTAAGAGAAATATCAAACTAAAATAGTAATGCTTTTGTTTCTGACCAAACTGATTTGACGCCTCCTATATTTTCACATAATTAATTGGATCGCGGAGAAAACCGCATGTTTTTGATGTTGAACTGATCATCTGTGCAACGTAACATGTTTCAAAAATTCCTATTTAATTAATAAAATAAAGTAGAAAAATATAAAATTTTCGTGGCAAAATTGATTCTTTTTATTTTGCAGACATTGATATTTGATGTCTATTGGGCAATTAGGCCAAGCGGCAAGTATATTTTCGCCACAAATTGATAATAGCATCTTGTTTCACAGACATAAAAAATATTTCAAAAGTGTGATTACCTCCGAGGTCGGAGACTACCCTTAATTTTGCAATTTACGTACAATAATCCGGTTTTCTAGCAATAACTGGTATCCTATTCATCCTACGTGAGAAATGGTGGTATACAAAATTGAAGATATTAAAATTCTCTATAAAAGATGCCCTACGCATATTTTTGCTCAGACCAACGGTTTTTTAATACTAACCGCACAAAATTGAAAAATTCGTGACGGTCACAGCGAGCGAAAACCTTTGGTCTGAGCAAAAATATGTAAAGTTTATAGAGAATTTTAATGTCTTCAATTTTGTATACCACTATTTCTCTCGTAGGGTGAATAGGAAGCACCTTATCGTTAAAAAAACAGATTTTAATACATAAATCGCACAATTAAGGGTAGTCGCCGACATCGGGGGTAATCACACTTTTGATATGTTTTTTATGTCTCTGAAACAAGATCATTAAGAAAAAAAAATGTATTATCAATTTGTATTTTTTTGTGGGTTTTTTCGACCTGCCGCCGTATGGACTAAAAAGGTTGGATCAAATATACAATACATATACAGGGTGAATCAGTTTTAATGGGATAAACGCAAACGAATAATAATAATAAAATTTTGTTATATAAACATATCCTCAAAATTGCTTAGTTTGTGAGATACCAAGTGTTTTTATTTTTTATCTTTGAAACGGGATATTTCAGTCAAATTTGGTATATGATAGTTTTGGACAAAACCACATTCATTCTTGTGCTCCTTAACATTAACACAAGATCCAGTGGCATACAAATCGGGGCCATCTGATCCCCTTTTTTAAAAAAGTGGACGCGTCTGGGTTTTTTTAAAGATTTATAATAATTTTTATAATCGTTTGTCAATTCTAAGTAAATTAGGTCTCTACAAGTGTTAACCATAATGTATTTGATTTTGAGTTATTTCCCTATTTGTTATTAGAAATGTATAAAAACTTGAAACCTGGCAAGATGTTGTTTAATGGAAAATTGAATTAAATTGACGACTTATTTTAATTATAAATATAAATGTCTGTTTAGTTTAATCTTTTGACAATAAACTCTTACACCTTAATTGAATTAAAGGTTTTTAATAGATTTACGTCAAAGTTGAATACATATTAAATATAATAATGCAATAAATTCCAATAATATAGCATTCTTACAGTTGCTTTAAATATTAATAAGTTGTATCAATTTCAAAAGTCTCGCCAGTTTTCCATTAATGACGTCAAAAACGGACGGTCTCGTTATTGGTTAAAGTCCAAATAAATTCGTTCGTGCACGTGACGTCACAATACTAACCTCAAAAATATGTAATTTTTACGATTTTCAAATATGCTGCTTTTATCAAAATTTCTGCTCCTGTACTATGAACTAAAATCTTGTTCAGTGCATTATTAATGAAGTTTTAATTGCCTTAATCTAATAAAATAAGATTGTTTTTGTTGGTTGGAAATCCAATCTATAATTAGCTGCCTATTTTTAATAATCTACAAAATTAAAACTGCAGGGTGTCCCGAAATAACGTGAAAACCTCTTAAGGGTATTTCCTCATCAAGAAATAAATATAATCTCTTATGTACAGTAAAGTCGAGAACGGCCTCCTTGAGCCGCTAGATCTCCTCAAAAGGGGGCACCAAAAAGTGATTTGATTTTTTTTTTTTTTCGAAAGTGACTATAGCTGGCGGAATGAAATTTGGGCACGACTTTGTACTTATGGAAGGTCTTCTTAATAGGTAAAAGTTAACAGGAGTTAAATTATTATGCATATACAGGGTGTCCCGAAATTAGTGGTCATCATTTTACCAGCTTGTTCAAAAATAAGGCAAGAAGTTCCTACAAATATAGCCACAGAAAGGCTTCCTAAGGGAGCTACAACCCTTTAAAAGTGCTTCCTTGATGATGGTTTTTAGTTAATATTTCCGAAACCGGTGAAATTAAAAACATGAAATTTTGGTCAATTACTAATCATTTTATGACCAATAAGGTAGTGTAAAAATGAATCAAAAATTTCATTCAGGGGTGGGTCAAACAGGGGGGGGGGGGGGTGGAGTAAAATGCCCCACAACTTTTTCGCATGTAAGTTTTTCCAAATTTTGGTAGCAAATTATGGAATACCAGAGTTTTTTCTGCAATAAAGGTATTCTAGTTGTACTTTGATATGGCGCACCGTTTTCGAGTTATTTGAGTTTCTGGAAAACAATAATCACAAAAAAATCACAACGGAACGAGTAGGATGCACAGTTCTCTAGGTACTTAGTATCTAATTAATAATAGAATTATGCTGAAATGATCGCTTCCAGGGCGCTACTGCAAAAAATAATAATAGGACAATTTTATTAGTAATTACTAATTAAATGTAAAGTTTATGTTAATAGGCCTATGACTTTGCTAGAATTAAAACAAAAAATATGAGAAGAAATTAATAGAATTCCACCTGAGATGTGTTTAGCAGTTTTTAATCACATGGAGAAGGTATTGCAGGAGTGTTTTGACCGAAATGGAAGGCGCTTCGACAATATAATTTTTAAAACATAAAATCCTCCTATATTGTGTGTATTTTTGCAGTAATAAATTTATTTTAAAACTTCAAGCAAAATTATTATTAGCCTTTAAAAAGGGAATTCCATTCCTGGACACCATGTATAAACCACAATAGTTGAAATGTTTTATTGTGTATTTTAAGTCCCTAAAGGAGTAGTTTGTTATTTTCCTTATGTTTTATATCTTAATTCCTCTGGTTCTTATCACCCCCAATCATGATTAGGTACCACGTATCTTGGGCAATGGGAGTCAAAACAACTTCTTTTTAAGAAAATTAACCAGAATTAATCAGAACGGTATAAAACTAGTCAAAAAAATATATTTTTTAACCTTAGTTATTACATTTTCGAAAGCAAATACGTTTCTTAAGCTGTAAAACTTTAGCAATTTAATAAAAATTAAAATGTAATATATTATATTTTATTAGTAATATATTAAAGTAATATATTAAAGTAATTTATTAAAGTGATATATTAAAATGTAATGTATTACATTTTATTTTTTATTAAATTGCTAATAAGTTAGTTTTATAGCTTAAGAAACGTATTTGCTTTCGAAAATGTAATAACTAAGGTTAAAAAAATATATTTTTTTGACTAGTTTTGTACCGTTCTGATTATCTCTTCTTGGGTAATGCGAGTCAAAACAACTTACTTTTAAATTAAGAAAATTATATTTCTTTGTCATGTTTTTAATAAATTTTATAACTAAACAAGCGTACTTATAAACAAATATATTTTGTTGACTCAGATTTTTACAGTTCTCCTTAACTGACCACAATTTCCTTGTCCTTCCCTACCTTACAAAAGTCATGTTCCTCATTTATCATATTTTATTTAATATTTCGATAAGTAATATTTCATGAGTAAAACATTCTGAAACTGAATTTATATTCATATTAAAAACACGCCCTTATAATGCACGGATACAGAGGTGTCTTTGTGACCTCCGATAATGTGACAACACTGTCGGAGCCGACAACGTTATTAACGTGAGCGCTTATATATAGATTTCGGAGGTCACATAGTACTTTATGTGGTTTCCATATATGACCTCCTTAAAAGTCAAATTTCTCTTCCCCTCTTTTGAAATACAGATTCGTGACCCTCTCCTCACCCCATATATGAAATTTTTTTTTCTCTAGTTGAACGGGGAGACCCGGAGGCGAGGTCGCCTCTTCCATGTAGTGGAGGTGACAACATACCGCGTATAGATATATATATATATATATATATATATATATATATATATATATATATATATATTTTCTTTTTTTCTCTCTATGACTTACCACATATACAATATGTATCTACCGTTGGCCAATAAAGTATTATTATTATTATTATTGCAGCTTATCTCCTGCAACCGCAACAGAAAAGCAGGTTGAAGATGCTCACAAATTTACGGAAATTGTCAGGGAGTGCGATGTCTAAATTCATACATGGATAAAATTATCGAGGATCTAAACGACGCAGAAGATTTAGATGCTATCGATTCCGATCTTCTTTAGATACAAAGTGTGTTTCATTCAATATATATAAAATTTTAAACAACTGGATAATCCTCACTTGTACAATGATTATGTACTTTTTCATTTTGCAGAATATACTCACAGATAAACAAGCAGAAAATGAAGGAAACAAACGTAAAATTGGTAAAAAAATTTAATAAAAAAGTCAAAAATTAATATTTCTCTATAAATGAAAATATTCTTATTTTTTGAAAATTTCTCATGGTTCAATTGCCACCTTTTATTATGCATGTGAAAAATCTAGTTCATCCCACGATTTTTCAAGTAGGCAGCTCCGACACACCCCTTACGGTTCGGGACTCTTAAGTTTCTTGAAACATAGGTATATATTTTTAAACGTACTTATATGTCAAGTTTCAACGAATTCACTATGTTCTTGTTCAGTTTGGACACTTTTCCTGTACTATTAGCTGCGTTTAATAGTTTGCGATTAATCGATATCGGTATTTGTAATTGTTAGGAATCACTTTTCATCTACCCGAAATTATATTAATTATTTCAGTTTTAACATTAAAAATGTTTGTTAGTGAACAAAATTTGTATAATACCATTTTAGTTTTCATTATGAGAATGTTTTTGTTAATAAAATAACTTTTTATTTTAATTTCTAAATAAAACTACTGATAATAAGATTTTACTTTTTAAAAATGTTTTGTGTTAATGAAATAACTATTTACTACTCTGCAACAAATTTTCATTTTTATCGCATCCGAAATATCACAAGATTTGCGTTCTACTTCGTCATTTCCAATGTCTCCTCCGGTTGCATCTTTGCGAAGGACTGTGAATTTTTTATTGTGGTATTGTGGGTTTGTAATAAAAAATCAATCTTGATGATATCGGCGCTTGACCTAAAACCCCAAAAAATATATAGGTATCCATAAATTTTAAAACAATGTGGTAAGTGATCATAATAACAAAATATCGGACTGGTATATTTAGATTCGTTTTAACAGAGAAACTATAAAGAAAACAATTATTCAGAATTTTATGTGTTTTAAATTGTTTTACTAAAGTTTATGTTTAAAATTTCCGCGAATTACTATTTGCACGTTTTCCAAACGCAATCAATTAGATCAAGTATATCAGAGGTTGCCATCGACAAATACAGTTAACAGTACACTAATACATAATTTTTTAATCCAGTATTAAATTACTTTCAATTCTTTTAAAATTTGTAAACATTTTTGTCCACTACCGCCACCGTTTATTTATTTACTGATATTTATTTACGAACTTAACCTGAGATGAGTTGTGAACATCTACTAAATCGTATCAATATATCACAAAAGATTCACAGGATATCCAGTATTCAAACAGACCGAAAGATATTTTTTTAAACACAATAAAGTATAAAACATTTTAATGACGACATTTTTTTTTTCAAGTCAGAGTATTTTATATTATTTTACCAATCCTATGCATAATTAGGTAAACCTGTGTCGCAAAAATGTTGTTTATTAAAATAGAAATATCGCAGTATCTAATATATTGAAGGGCTATCTCCCATCAACTAATTTTACTAGAAAATTCATTGGTGTATGTTGATTTAAATCATAATTCTATGAATTAATACAAATAAATAAAATGCCATATGTATTTTCATTCATAAATAACAATCATTGAGAAAACATTTTTGCAAATAAATCCCACTGAAACAAATGATGAAAAACCGATATTTTTTGTCTCATTATGCATCGTTTATAATTATTGACAATGTAATTTTGTTGAAATTGATGTTAAAAATTCAGTCGACATGTAAGAAAAGAATATACAACTTTCGATAATGGCCATTGAACTGAAACTGTTTTAGAACGTGTGTTGATTTGAACAGCACTTGATAGCTGCATAAAATCTCTTTGGGGATGGAAATAAATAAAGTAATATTCTTGGATTAAAAATAAATTACATAATTTCAAATTTCTATTTTTAAGGGTTGATAGAAGTCGGAAGATGTACCACTATCGAGTAACCTTGAATAGTCTTTTATAGAATGCCAATGGACAGGTTTTGACGACTATGTGGCAAAACAAAAATTAAAAATTTTGAAAAATATTATATTTTCGGCCCATGCAAAAGAGGATAATGGTAGCATAAGCTCATTATTTTTTCTCTCTTAAATTACCCGGGAAGGTTCCATACATTGTCCGTTAGGTTTTTGGTAATTGTTAATTTTAATTAAAATTTTAGCATAATAAATTTATTCAATTTGATCATGAGTAGGTAACTTTTTTTTATATGGGGGCGTTGCTGCTGGCCGTTCCAGGCCTAGCAGACAAGTGGTCCCCCAGAATCAGTCTTCCGCGCATCCTAGAACCGCTTTCGCTTTACGTCAAGATACGGGTCATTCTTCTTATATGTAGGTACTAGTTGTCCGTAGTAGATGTTATTCTGCAATAATTCACTCTCTCCTACGTCCCCCTTCCGTTTGCGCGATTAGGGGGTCGGGTTAAAGTTCTGCTCCTCCTCCTCCTTGTGACTCATAATTCGCTTGATCGCTCCTTCCGCACATTCCCATCCCGCTTGTGTTCTCAGCATGAATTCGACCAGTTCCTCGGGTCCTAGATGGCTAATTTCCCGTCTCTCCTCGTTCCATCTATTACAATAGAATACCGTGTGTTCGGCGTCGTCCCTCTCGCCGCAATACACACATTCTCTCGTTTCCCACTTCTCAATTTCAAGGAGATATTTTCTTTCTGTTCTTATTTGGGATTTACGGCCACACTTCTGAATGTATTATCCCAAATAAGAACAGAAAGAAAATACAGAAAGATGCCACAAATAACTTTTAGACAATATTCAAGGAGATAATCTCCGAAAGAACCATGCCTTTTGAGTGCCTGGGTAAGGTGGTATACCACCTCCCCGTGTTTCCACTCTACCCATTCCTTGATTCTAGGAATGACTCGTTTAGTCCACCTTCCCTTTGTCGTTTTCTCCCATCTTCTTTGCCATCTCGAGAACAGCATTTCTCTGGCTGTTTTCTTACTTCTCCCTTCGTATGTTTCCGTCCTTTCTTTGGCTAAGAGATCCAACAGTGGAATCCCGGCCACCACTTGTGCTGTACACCCTGAGCGCTACGCACCGCTGTATCCTGGTGAGCCTGTTTAAATAACTCCTTACTTCAAGGGCTCGTACCTACACTGACGTTGCGTATAGTAGTATGGAGTGAGCCACACTGCGTAGTACCCTCCTATTGCTAGATTTGGGTCCCCTTGTGTTACACATCAATCTGCCTAATGCCGCCATCGTTTTACCAGCTTTTTCGGCGGTCTTTGTAATGTGCAGCCCGTAAGTTAATTTTGGGTCTATCCATATTCCCAAATATTTCAGACTACTGCCGGGTCTAATCTCCGTCGGTCCAACTCTGACCGTGATGGCCGGGAGGTTTCTCTTTCTGGTGACCACTACGGCCTCCGTCTTATCTGGGGCTAGCTCCAAATTCACATTCCTCAGCCATCTCTCCATCCTCCTGATAACTAAATTAGCCTCTTCTTCGATTTCCACCACTCGGTTTCCGAAGACTGTGATTGCCAGGTTGTATGCGTATCCTATTGTGGTGGTACAGTTTGCCTTCGGCAATCTCAGTATTTCATCGAACATGACATTCCACAGGGTCGGTCCCAACACCGATACCTGCGGCACTACGCACCTATTTCGTTTCTCGACTATATGTTCCCATCCGGCCATATTAAGGGCGTCCTTAACATCTAAGATGATAACGAGGCATATTTTTTTCATATCTAGTGCCATTCTTGCGATTTCTGTAATGAAAGCCTACCGTGCATCTACCTTTGCGAAATCCAAATTGGCTGTCCGCCAGTCCGTTCTTTGTCTCTATTTCCTTTTTTAATCTCCGCAGTATAAGGTACTCCAGTAATTTTCCCATTGCATCGAGCAGGCAGACAGGTCTATAGGACGATGGTTCCCCGGGGGGTTTGTTTCCCTTCGTTATCAAGACGACCCTCGCTTTCCTCCATCTAGTCAGGAAGTCCTCCTGCCTTAGTGCCCGGTTCCATTACACCCAATACCGCTTTGGGACATTCTTGAACAACCATTTTGACGATCTTTGGTGGGATGCCATCTGAACCTGGGGCTCTACCGCTTTTAAGTCTGGCGGCTGCTGATTTGAGCTCTTACTCAGTGAAAAGAGTTACCTCACCTACGTCCGTTTCGCCTCAACTTATCTCTTCCCTTTCTGGCAACATACCGTTAATGATTTCCTCCATTTTCTCCGAGGGTACCGCGGGGGGGGGGGGGTTCTCATGCGCCGAGTAGCAATTTTATATCCATCTCTCCAAGCATCTCTGCCGATGTTCTATCCACTTTGTCCTTGTAGCTTCAGCCGATGGCATCTCTAAGTTTCTTTTTGCCATCTCTATAAGCTTGAGCGGCTACACCGTTGCTCTCTTGTCCTCTTCCTCTCCTATTTCCTCTCGTGTATCTTCTTCTACTAGCTATAAGTACACTCTTCTTTGATCTCTCCTAGGGCGTCATTACACCAATAAATGTCTCTGGGTGCTCTGCTTGCCTTCTTCCTGGGCATAGCTTTATCGCAAGCTCTGGGAGACTACTCTAGTTAGAATATCGTCCGTAAGTTCTGCTTCTCCGTTCCCCAGACGATTCCTGGAATACTGGCCTATCTAGTAGGGCCAGCGTCCACCTTTTCCTCCATTCCTCAACTATATAGATGACTGTTGGCCCACGTCATATCTGAAATATCTGTGGTCTCTCAGTGACTCCTCGTCTTCCATTACCCTCCAAGCTGAGATTTTCTGTATCATCCTTGGAGAGGCGACCGTTAAATCCGGTATGGAGCCTGTGTTACCTCTCACAAACGTGTGTGTCTTTCCTTCGTTGGCGATCATGAGATCGAGCTGAGAGATCCTTTCCATGACGAAACTCCCCATGGCATTCGTAATTTACATCCCCCATTCTGGAGCCCTTGCGTTAAAATCCCCTGCTACGATCACTAAACGCCTGTTATTTCTGATCGTATTTCCGAGATCATTCAAGACTGTTTCGAATCCTTCCAATGTTGCATTGGAGGAAAAATAACAGCTGACCACGTACGACTCTTCAAGTTTTATCCATACAAATCCTCGGCCTTTTCCGGCCACATATATATTCATTTTATTATTCAGAATTCCTATCGCCGCATCAAGGTTCTCATTGGTGTACCAGTTTGTGCCTGATCTTCAAGAAATCTCCTTATTTGGCTTACTAGTTATTAGCAGATCTTCTCCACCCCTTTTTCTTATTGCCCACACAAGATCCTGTGCGGCCCTACACCTATTGAGGTTCACTTGTCTCACTTTCATTGTGCTAGGCTAGCCATTTACTTTGTCAGAACCCCAATTTCATCTCACCTTTATGCTCATGGAACATAATGGTCAAGTTCCAATGTTATGAGTTAGGCAACCCGTGTGTCATGACTCTTTTACGCGAGTTGCATAATTATGTGACGTCACACTAATGTAGTCCATTCATGTCATAGTGTACCCTAAATAGTCTTACTGGTTTGTATATGCTATGCACTGTTGAATGTGCATAGTGTTGTAAATAGATGACTGCCATCATATTAAAATTGTCGTTATTAAACTTTTATATCACTCTAGATAGCTATTTTACTGTTTATTCCAAACCACTCAAAACAACCTAAACGAGCAGAAACGGCTTTTATTTTATAGCCCAAAAATATGGCGCCAAAAGAATCGATGCAAGCGGAATGAATTATTTAATTTAATTCTAGTGTGGTCGAAGTTTTATATCGAAGAATAAATTCGAGACCAAAAACAAATGACTAGAGGTTGTTGATTGTTCCTTCAATAATGCTATTTAAATGTTTTTAGTAATTAATTTGACTATTCAGATGAGAGCTAATGGTACCTGTTACCATGGACAAAAGAAAATTAGTTGACGATTCAGGTGGAAAGCATACAGTAGTATCTGCTGCTGCTAGTTCACTTTTAAGATGGAAGAACGAGACTGTTCAAGTATGAATAAGGCTACTGGTGATAATCTTCGGCTGATGATTTCTCTATAACTGTGTGAAATAAATTTTGTTGTATATAATGAACTAACCAATAAAGTACGATCGTGACCTAAATTATTCGACGACTCGCTCCCTCAACCCTTTCATAAATAATATAATCGGTTATAAATTTTAGTACTTAATATACTTCTTAGCCCAGAATATATAATAATATAAAATTCATAAATATTATTTATAGTGAATTATCGATTTTCACTAAAGTAAAAATATTACCTTTACACAATATATAAATTTACTTCATATAGTTAGAGAATCGCTGTAAGGACGGTTAACAAATATTTTTCAAAACCAACCTCAATATAATCCAAATTTTAATTGGACTCTTTGTTCCTGGGTTATCTTGCTTACATGAAGTGCTACGGATAGACATTTTAAAAGTGTTCAAAATTCAACGACTAACACCTCGACTAACACAATGGTGCAAAAATTTTTGCTTTACCTACAGCCGATATTTACCGTTTTAGAAACGTATTGGCAACGTAACGAGTAGAATATTTAATATATGTAATAATAAATTATTGTATTAACAGTTAAATAATTAAAATTAAATTTTCTGTTTAATTACAGTGCACCCATTTACACATTTCAGTCAATTTAGATTTAAAGCTGAAAAAATGCATTGATGCATTGACAGTTCCGAAACCAAATCGACAAATGGTGCTGTCTGATAACACAACCCTAGCAATATATTTTCTGCGTTATTATTTTTCACATCACATCTGCTGCAAGATTAATGCATTTCACGTATTCCGTCCATTATAACCATTTATTGCAAATTTTTACATGTTTTTACATAAAGCACAGATTAATTCGTTTATTTCTTTCATCTGTCAAATAATAGTGAACTCAATAGGGGTTTCATATTATGGTTCCAGTCAGTCAATTTAAATTTTATAAGTAAATAAGCCGCGAGTCAGTTGATGTAGATCAATAATTTTGGTATAAAATACGTACTGCCCATGTTTAACCCTATTATTCAAAAATGAATCGAAAGATAAAGTAATCTTTGTAATTAACATTAATATTATTAGCACAAAACAAACTACAATAAATCAAGAACTATTAATTGTAGAAATTGTGCGTTTAAGGAACATATATTTCATCTAAAATATGGAGGAACTGATAAATCTAGTGTTCTCCAGAATTGAAAATTGATGAAAATAACTGAGAAAACTTAAAGTTGTCATTTAAAAGTAATCATGTTGGAAATAATTGTAACAACTTAAAGTTAATTAGAAACGTATCCAATTAACAGATGAATTTAAAGTTGTAAAATGTGAAAATGGCAATAATGTTATGGCTAATATTGTTAAATTAATTTTAATAGCACTGCCTGCACTGATATTTATTTTGATACAGATTTATCTTTAAGATACAAGTTTTTAACCAATAAAAATGCAACACCACAACAAAATTCGCTGATTCAGTCAATATTAAATATTTATTCTTTTCAATTTTAACAGTTACTGTTTAATCTATTAATAATTAGTTTTCCTGATATAAGGAAATGTATAAAACGAATATAAATAATATATACATGAGAAAACCATACTTAAATTAAATAATGATGTAGTTTTCTAAAAAAAAGAAACAAAGTAAAAGTATTGATTTGATAGTGAAAATCATTAATTGAATAAGTCAGATTTTTTCTAATTTCTAATTTCTGTGGTGTGTTTTTATTACTTTATTGCGCATGTGTCAACATATCGTGTCAGTCTATTTCGCCACATTTCTCTTCTCATAATTTTTGTGGGAGGGTTTCTGGCTTCTCTTCGCTTTAACTACGTTGAATTCTTGACATTGACATCATTTTGTCTTGATTTTATTTTGAAGATCCTGGCTTGAGAAGAAGAAAAGTCTAAATGTCAGAAATTCAACATATACACACAATATACACCGAAGAGCACCTGGAAACTCTTCTACAAATTATCAAACCCTGCAAAAGCCTTAGAATCAACATGTGCAATTTGTTTTAATATCATAATTTTATTATTATAATGCCATAGAACAAATAAGTCCGACTGGTGTGTTACCAGCAAAAAAATGGCCGTTTGGGAAGCGAAATGTAATGCGGTTTATGAAGGCGTAGGTCACGGTCGCTCGAGTACTCATCCTTTTTTACCGCATATGAGGAAAAGTTAAAAAGCATAAGGATTACAATATACGTAGACCAGAAAAAACTGCATAGCGATAGTATTTTTTCTTTAACTGTGCCATATAGATATATATTCTAGGTTTTTTCTTGACCGTTGATATCAATACAAGTATTATTTTTCTTGGGTATATCGGTCATATATATAAACAAATTTATTTATTTTTTCTAACGTTTCGGTTTATTTATAACCATCATCAGAGAATTATTATTTTGTGTTTGCTTTAATTGAGTTGCCTTTAAGACACTCAATACATCACATTAAAAAATGTAGTTTAATTTAAGATCAAGCAAACACAAAATAATAATTCTCTGATGATGGTTATAAATAAACCGAAACGTTAGAAAAAAAAAAAAAAATTTGTTTATATATATGACCGATATACCCAAGAAAAATAATACTTGTTTTAACTGTGCCGGAACTATTTTTAAATTTAATAGGTTTTAAAGAAAAACTCTATACTCCTATCATTTAATATGAAATCAAGCTTGGCCTCCTCTTTATAAACTGTTGTTCTACATCAGAATCTAATAAAAATGTGACTGTAGTCCAATTATTAAGATCTGCATGAAACATATTTTTTTGGAACATTCAAGTGAATTTGCTTTTATTTCAGGAATTTGTAGGGCAAGTATAAAATCAAGTCGGCGTGAGCACAGAACTATTGAAATCTCGAATTTATTATTTTTTTAACATCTCTCTTAAACTTATGAAAAGAATACTATTTTGGCCCTTTTTATTTCGTAGGTTTAACATTTTACCATTTTTGCTCTGAGAAAGGTAAAAAATGAAGGTGATGAATTTTATTTTTAATGACTATTTTGACAATTTGATAGAAGGTGAAATTGTAAAAATTTCAAAATTGTTCTTTTCTGAGGTAATTTACCCCAGAATTTGTAAGTAAATCATGTACAATCATGTATCACGTTATCTATGAAACTTAATCTGTGTATTTGGAACAAAATGAGTTCATACACAACAACAATAACGACAGATGTGTAAATAATAAAACAACAAAATTATTATTAACATTAACAGCAATCAAATTATAGGTAAGTACTGAAATTGGAATCCACCAACTTCTTGGGAAAGCTTGTTCTTCATCAGAATATGCTGAAGAAATTTCAGAGAATTCTAATTTTCAATACGTCAATAAAATTGTTTTAGATCCGTTAAAATAATCTTTACTTTTGGTTCAGCCCGGTTCAGCCCTATATCAAAAGTCTAGGGGTTGGGTGATTAAGCAGCCCAAACCAATCATCTGTTTGTTCAAATAGTATCTAACCGCGTGAACATATAATGGGAAAATGCCTATCCTTTTTACACCACTGGAAATTGTGTGAAATATCTGAGCCGTTATTATTTATTTAATTATTTAAATTAGATATATTACAATTACAGGGACCAAGCCATTTATTAATAAATCTAAATAAGTATTTCAGATTCTTAAAAGATACTTCTATGAAAAATAAACCCTAAATTCTGTGACCAATTAATGATGGAATTAAGTGTATGCATCATCCAATAATGATTATTGGGTACCCAATAGAAATATAACATAACACAAGACATTAATAAACAACCTACCTAAATTTGCCGCATGGCCCAATTGCCAATATGTTATTCGTTATCTTAAAAATATCGACAGTTTTCGATAACCAAAACTTTCAATAATTAACACTATCGATTGATTCTCGTCCTTTGCTTTTAAGGTTATATTCTATAGTTTCTATTCAATTTTTAATTTTCGATTTTGTAAATTGATCATTATCTAGATTCTGATGAAAATTTCACAAATCTTGTTTAGTCTTTACTTTATGTCGTTGCGTGCCCAAATCTATACATATACTTCTTTTATTTATTCATTATTTTATTTCATCCCGTCCGGAAAGTACAACAGTACAGTATTCATATGCGGCCGGAAAATGAGACATTACGGTTTCAGAGCCGGTAAAGTACCGGAAACCACCGGAAACTTATTACGAACCAATCACAAACTGTTATTATATCTTTTGACAGTTGTTTAACATATAAAAATCCACCGTAAATTAAAAAATAGTGTCAAATGACATAAGAAAATAACCAAATGTCAAATTATACAAATATACTAATATACAAGAAATGACGGGATGAAATAAAATATCATTCGACACACGTCCGTAAGGTGTTGTTCCAGTCTCGTTTAGATATTCTAGACTCGGCTCCTGACGTCGCCTCGTCCATAATATCTACTCGGACCCCTTCCGGACTTGTGACGAAAATTACTATTTATTTAATAAAATAAGGCAAACTGAATGATTAAGTAGTGGTTGCCTTACGGGTTAGTTGTCACATGCCTTATATTTCGACTGCTAACGGTTGCATAGAGATGTGTGGGCTAGTGAGAAGAAAATCAAGCTCAAGGGAATATTGTAGCAGACTGTGCTATTTTATATTTCTGCCATATTTGAAATCCAAATATTAAGTTAAAAGTTATCATACGAGAAACGAAATAAATCATCACAAACGTATCTAAAGTTAAACATAGTTATACAAAGTTAAATATTTTTCTAATATTTAGGTATGGTGTTTTATGGAATGAGTTTCCGTAATAGGATAATAATTACCATTATTATTTATACCCTTACAATAGACACAATGACACAATGGCCCTCCCTGGCGCAATTTAGCTAAGAATAAAGTGCAGACTATCTCAGACAGCTTCTTATAACAACAATGCACTAAATAAGAAAAAACTTAATTACACTCCTTTAGATAACAATTTGAGAAATTAAATAGAGTGTGCTCATTCAATCCTAAAATTACGCGATAAAACCATGGGTCGTGTGATAAATGTTAGCCGTTTAGTTAATCTGTTGAAGATGTTTCAATTGCCGGGAAAACAGCGTCTTTATCTCCACTCCTCATTATAGGCCCTTTGGCCCATTCCGTAAAAATAAATTATTTAGAAAAACGAGTGGATAATTATTCTCGGACAAGCAATTAAACGGCAGAGGGCTAATTAGGAAGGGAAGAACAACCTTTTTTAATTCTCGAAGAATGGAGTCATTATAATAAAAAAAGAAAATATCAGTAGCTGTTTGTACAATATAAATTTTAATATTTTTTAATACCTATTAGGTCATAAGGTTTTAGTGTTCGTGCCAAGTTGCTACCGAATAATAAAGCGTTCAATATACAATAGTTTCATTATACACTGTGTCTAAACGACAGTTGTGTTACGAATACAACTCTCCTACTTGGAGTACGATATACGAAAATTAGACTGTATTGAACTATCTAAATACCAGATTAAATATTCGCAAGGTGATAATTATTTATTTATTGAACAATATCCAGAATTTCAATATTTTATGTTAAACTATTTAAATCCATGAAATAATAATAATAAGTTTATTGAAAAAAAATATGAACAACATACATTTTTTCCAAAAGGAAAGGGCATTGCTAAAGCATTTTTCAGCCCTCCCTGATACTACAATAACTTAAAATTACTTACATCTAAATTCACAATTTTGCATACAGGAATAATAAACAATTAACATATATTAACACAGTAGAGTGAAATAATAAATTTAATATATATATGTGGTTTTCCTATTGGTTTTCTAATACAAATGCCTTAATTTTATTTTTAAAGTTATAGAGGGTTTTACTTGATGAAAATACACTTTTATATTGATTTAGAACCTTTGGCCCTAGATACGAAAAGCAGGACTCAAATTTTGCAGTCCTGTGTTGTGGGATGCTAAACATGTCATTGTTTCTTAATGGGATGTCATGAATATGTGACCTAGGTATTAGACAATCATATAAATATGTGGGAGTTTTGAAATACACAGTTTTATATAGTATTGTGGCAAATATCGTAATAAATCTATTTTCAATTTTAAGAATATTATATTTATTGTAGTAGGGTGTAATATGTTCTCTTCTATCAATATTAAACGAATATCTCAGACAGCTGTTTTGAACAATTTGTATTTTATTTTGATAATATTTTGTTAAATGAGGATAGTACACACTACTACAATATTCAAAGTTACTCAATATAACAGAATTTACCAGAGTCCATTTAGTGTCTGATGGTAGAATGTGTTTAAATTTATACAAACATCTGAATTTGGAATAAGACTGTTGACATTTTGCTATGACATGATTCTCAAAATTTAAGTGATCATCAAACTTGACGCCTAGATTATTAACACTAGTTTTAAATGGAATTACATTATCATTTATTCTGATTGCATCTCGTATATTGGATTTAATTTTTTCACATTGTACACTAGTACCAATGCACAACGCACAGGATTTTTTAGGATTGATGGTTAGACCACTATCTTTAGACCATTGTGAAATCACTAACAAGTCACTGTTTAGTTCTTCAATGGCTTCGTTGCACTGTACAGGGTTAAAAGAAATTCAAGCTCGGTGTCGTCGGCGTACAGATGAATTTTACAGTTCGATGTTTTCCCAGGCAGATCGGCGGTAAATATTGTAAAGAGTAGTGGACCCAAAATACTTCCTTGTGGAACACCCTGTGTTACAAAAAGTTCTGTTGATGTTATGCCATCTAGTTTCACCATTTGCGTACGATGGGAAAGATAGTTTTGAAACCATGCCAGCATTAGATCATTTACTCCATAATAATGTAACTTAGCTATTAATAAATCGTGATTGATTAGATCAAATGCCTTACTATAATCGAGAAGGACTAAATAAGTAACCTCTGAGTTGTCTATGGCAGTTGTTATATTATTACAGATATTAAGCAGTGATGTAGCTGTGCTGTGATGCTTCCGAAATCCAGATTGGGTTGGCGGTAATATGTTGTTATTCACTATGTGTCGAGTTAATCTAATGCTGACAATTTTCTCCAGTAATTTAGACATAGCAGGTAATATGCTTATAGGACGTAGTTGTTGTAAATCGGTTGCAATATTAACTTTTGCCAGGGGCGTAACTATCGACTTTTTCCATGTACCTGGTATTATACCTTTGTCTAAAGAATAATTAATTATATGTAATAATGCATATTTACAAAAATGAAACACCTTTTTTATCATCCTTAGATTTATAGAATCTACTCCATAAGCATCAGAGCGTAACAAATCTAAAGCATGTTCAAGTTCTATTTCAGTAACATGAGTCATAGTGAATTCAGTATGAATATTAGGCATTTCATTTTGCTGAAAAAAGTGAAGTAAATACTCGTTTATTTCGAGATGTGTAGTGTTAACAAAAAAATTATTAATCTGATTAACATTCTTAATACTTTCTGATATAATATTATTTGGTTTTTTATGTACATTCCAATTTTCAAAATTGGTCCATAACTTCTTGGGGTTATTTTTACTTTCATTCAGTTGGTAATGGATATATGCAGTTTTTTCATTGCGAATAGCCAGAGACAAATAATTGCGAATATCTTTGTATAACTGTAGATCGGTTAAGGATTTAGTTATCTTGTATTTTTTATAGGTTGAGTGTTTTAATCGAATAATTTCTTTTATAGTGTTTGTAATATAGGGTTTTGCGGGCTTACTTTTGTTTATTGTTCTTAATGGAGCATGTATGTAAGCAAAAAGCTAGTAAGTACTATCAAAGATACTATTAACACTATTTGCATTGCCAACAATTTTCGCACTAGTGCAAAAAGCAAAAAATTGTATTAGTACTAACTTTTTGCACGATAGTAGAAAAATATTACTTTTACTGGAATCATACTTTAAACATGACTCTAAAAATAAATACAATAACGAACGACGAGATGAGAATTGTAGGGAATGTTTTACCGATTGACTTTGGCGTAAATTTCAAAATGACCATGGAGATTACCTCTAGAATGGTAATGTATTTTAGAGAATCAGACTATTGAAAAGTAATAAGGAAGACCAAATAAGGAACGGAAGTTGATTGATAATATTGGAGATAAACCAACACACACATTTTCACCCGCCAACAATTTTCTACTTCGAAATTAATTTACAAATCAGATTAAATATTCTTATATACGCAATGGTTTTCGTTCCGCAACTGAATTTTTTTGAATATAGTGTTGGTATTATATACCTTTTGCGCAAACACAGCTTGGTTTCATTTAAGTGATTATATGAATAGTTAGAATATGAGAATTTGGAGAACAGCAAACTTTACAAATATGTTAAACACCCCTACGTCACGTGAAAATGTTTAGCAATTTCGCAGATTTATTTACTTCCTTTTCGTTAATAATTGGAATGCAATTTTTTTTAGCCACCACATATCCTATCATTTAACAATTAAACGGTAATGAGCTTACTCGACGCTGTAGCTCGCAGCGCACATACCACATTCCGTTCTTACAAGATCTATTACCAGATATATTAAGAAGTAAAAATATGAAATTTAATGTCACAAAAATAGTATCACATTTATATTACGAAACAGTCCTGGAGAGGGCTGGAACATCTGATGTACCAGTAGCACCGATGTAGTTTACACTAACATTAAAACACAAACACTGCACTCGATGTGCGTTTTCGTCAACCAACTTGGTATCATCCGGAGATGATTAAAACTATTTTAATCATCTCCAGATGATACCAACTTGGCTGATGAAATGCTCTATGTTGGTATTATGAAACAGGATTAAAGACATAGTAGATAAAAACAAAACTAAAATACCTCAATTTTTACTTTTGAAATTACTAATTATGGAGAGTATAATTATCATTCCATCTAAATAACTTTTATTATTTACGCGAACTTATTATTCCAAATTTAATCAGTCTAATTTGATCCTTAATCAATGCGATAATTTCTTTTGTGGTCTTTCATGTTCATTTATAAATTCCTATGGTCCATTAAAATTAGGTAAAGCAAAGTAAAAAAGTTTGCAAAAATTACAACCTAAGAATATTTGCATGAAAATTAATTAAAAGATATTAGTAAAACATTATTAAAAGTTAAAAGTTAAAATTCAATAGCAGCATTCAAATGCAACTACACTACTACAATCCTGCCAAAGTTTGTAATAATTTACCATAAAATGTCTTCAGATCGAAAGATTATTATCAGCAAGATTTACCACAAAAATGTCCTTAACTAAATCTGTTCACAAAGATTGTTGGTATGATAAACGTAACCAAAGGTATGACCTAAAAATATGACCATGAATCCACTCGTGTAGACTGATTATATGAAAATTTGTATTGGTTTATTTATTGATGATAAACCTTCACGTGCAATTCAACCAACTTGGGCTGGGATTTAAATTAAAAGCATCTAAAATAGAACTGTCAAACGTAATATGGCAAAGTAAACAATAGCTAATTCGGTACAGTATTGTTTAATTGCATCTTCTAGTTTGCATTATGTAAATTTCTGGTCGAAAACCCATTTATGCAGCAGCACATATTGATTAAATACAGACACAATTGATGTATAAATAACATTAGTGAAATTGCTGTTAACACAAAGGACTGCCACCTAGCAATAATTTATGGAGGATCGTGGAAACTAGAGAGTGCAGTGAAGAAGCAGTCTAATATATTCTCTAGAGATTATCAGCAAAGATAATATTGATTTCAAAAGCATTTACTTTTAGCTTTCAGCGCTTCATGATATCAATTATTGTTGGAGTATTTGTCAAGATTCAAGGTCAATATTTAAAAAACTTTGAGAAACAGTTTGCGGAATTTTGTTGGAAAATTTGCTTAAAGACTATAATGGTTATCACTTGCCATAGGTGTTTAAACTTGACATTTTCATTTGAGAGAATATGTAGCTTATGTTTTTGTACTATATGCATATTTTTGCATTCTCTCCACATTGAATGACTATGACCTTAATAAATCTGTACAATAACGACATCTTAGGATTTTGATGATGGAGACATATCAACAAATAAATAGTATTTTTTATCCAACGCAGGCATGTAATGTGGCTATTACTATGATGATTTTACCTATGGAATGAGATGTATTATAAACTAGTGAAAGTATATCCAAAAAGTCACTTGTGAGAGCATGTATCAAAAAACCATAGCAACCATTTCATGGCCTTCCCAACTACAATGATTTTTACTAATATAAAATTTAATTTGTCAAATGAAATGTCAATGTTTTTAAGAATAGTATATTCTATAACAAGTTTTAGAATGGCCCATATTCCACACGAGCGAAAGTTTGTAGTCCGAGCCGCAGGCGAGGAAAAACGGTTCGCAAGTGTAGAATGTACCATTCTAAACGTGTTGTTAGACTATACTTTCTCTAAAGATATTTTAGAAACTACACAAATAAAAAGTTTTTTATTTAGAAAATAATTTTATTAGAAAATTACAATTTAACAAAATAATAGTAATTTATGTCATAAAGTAAATAGTTCTATCCACTATGATATATATATTTTATAAGAAATATATTATTATTTAGCTAAACTTACTGCTTTGAAACGAAATCCACAGAATATATAAAATTTTACAACTTCAAATGTCAAATGCGAAGCCAGGAAACAAATGCTTTATTTGTTAGATGAAACCAAATGTAGTGTGTACTGTGGACGTAACCATAGTAACCAAAGCTATTACATGATATCTTGGGATATAAACAGCTTTGATTCGTCGAGAACCGTTATGTAATAATATATTCTACGATAGGTTTGTTCCAACCCAACACAATTTTTAGTTGTGGAATGCGTAGTTTCTGAAGTCGTGTTAGAGAAAATATTATTTTATTCTAATAAAATTTCATTAAAATAACGTTTTGAATAAAATGTTGTATTGTAAACGTGTGTAACTGCACATTAGTCACTTAAAAAAATTAGCTAATGGTCTCGTGGCTAACTTTTTCTTGCGTGACTAATGTGCATAATTACACACTAGTAAAATAAATAACTATTAAATATTATTATTATGTCCAAAAATAATGAGTATGGAATTGGTATACTTACAAGCAAAAAAGGTATTAGAAAAAATTTATTTAGAAAACAAATGTTGAGGCTCTGTAATTTCAATATTTCTTAATCTTCGTAAAAATGCCTTAGGAAGATATGTATTGATTTCCGGACACCTTGTAATATTTATAATAATGTATGGTCATAGGCCTTTGTATTATCCAATATAACACTAGTTGTAACTGTCGATTATTCTCTCAAAGTAATTCCCTTAATAATGTCAGATCCAAGACACTAACTGCAATTTTATTAATTTTATGAGGGTGCTAGAGATGACTTCTATGGTAAACGTAAGTAATGTCAGCAAGTGTATATTGATTTTGAAACACTTTAAATATTTACTAGAGCCCTTTTGCACTTTAATTGTTGAATTCACAACCATTCATGGGATAATTTCGATTCCCGCTACAGTTCTGATTCTTTTCTTCTTTAGAATAAATTATAGTTTTGATTGATATATTATGTAGTTATTTTTAAGCAATTTCTAAGATACTGGGCTCTGGGTATCTGGATGGGCTTTTTGGTATCAGTTGCCAACATCTACAACAGTATTGATATTTGATAGTATAGTTAGCACACTAGCAGCACCAATTCGGAAATCCAGATATATAAATACTTAAAACTTCTATTACTGGATAAGCTATATTCTTATGCAAATATCAAAGAAAAAATTTTCTAGTTTGATAAATTTACTTATTTCATTAGATTTCCTTATTTTCCACCTCTTATTTGAAAACTTCTTAGTTAAATTGTGCATCAATTTAATGATATATCTATGTATTTCTTGAAAACGTAATTATCTCTTAATTTAGAATCTTCTACGATTTGTTGGAGAATTATGCATTCAGAGCAAGCTTTTAGCGAGTTACTTGCAGCATGCATAATACGATTTAAATTCTTATTTAGTTTTAATAGTATATTTTAAACCATTTGCTTGAGATGCGCTTAATAAAAGTAAATTTTATTCATCGTATTAATTCTCAAATATTCGATGATGCTTCCTTAACGATTCAGTGTATAATTAGACATATTATCTGTTTTTAAATTCACACAAATTCCCAATAATTTTGATCATTAATTTTTGTTCGCAAAATAGTTTATTCTGTAAAGCCAAAGACTCTACGACTGAAATTTTTACAAGGGGGTTTGAATACGAAATACATTTTAGTTGAATCTTGATAAAACTTAACATTGACATCTAATCGAATGTAGAAAGTTCTGTATGTCTGTTTGCTACAAAAAAAGTCGAAATTCCTTGTTCGAAATGTGTCAAATTCATACTAATGGAAAATACTTAGAAACAAATCTAAAACCTTAAAATAGCATTTGAAATTTTTTATAAAAATCATTATAACTCAAAAACGGCTCAGCCGGTTGAGAAGCAATAAACACCGATATTCCTTGGCCAGCTCTATAAAGTCATAAGTCAAAGAAAAATGGACGATTTCGAAAAAATCTGTTTTTGGGATATCGTACGTGTAACAAAGTTAAATAAGTTCACGAATGATATACTCAATTTCAAATCTTCAAAGTTTGTTAAATAGAGCTCAAAATATATATTATTAAAAACGTGCTATTTTACAACAGATATCAGAAATTGACTAAATGCAAATATCTCATGTAACTAAATGCAAATGTCACAATCGTGCGTCCGAAAAGATGATGTCAAACCTGATTAATTCTAAATAAAAACATTCCTCACCATCGAAAAGTCAACCGGAAGAAACTTATTTACAATTCGTTGGGGCATGAAGCCATGAATTATTTCTTCATAAAATGTACCTACATATCGCAAACCACTTGACCAATTCTAAAATATGGCTTCAAAATAGTTATGATTATCATATAAATTTCGAAAAATTGATAGCGTTTGACGATACAAACATTTTTTAAACATTGCAAATCCTATTCTCAAAATTTTATGCTTTTACCATTTAATCAATGCTTAAAATAGTTACTAAAATATGTCAAAATGTACTTCTCATCTTTCGATAAAGGCTTGTTTCTTATAGTTCATCGTTTTAACATAGAATTATGAAGAACTGACTACGTGTTCGTAGGTGCTCAGAAAAGAACAAGTCTATATTCGCCACTGTTTCCTTATTTGTGGTATAAGTTTCGTGAACAATTTTATTTACAAAGAAAACAAATATACAGTGCGTTCGCAATGAAAGGAATAAATTCAATATAATCTGAACAACGTGGTTTTGCCAAAAACTCTTGGACATATCGATTTTCAATTTTGATTTGGCACATTTTGAGTCATACGGCAAGTCAATGTCAGTTGTGACATCAACATTTTTATTTTAAATAGAACACCCTATATTTTTGTATGGATTTGTATAGACGACAAAAAGACGTTCCCACAGATGTAATGAAGTAAACACGTTTTTATTATGAATGTGTTTTTTATTATTTATAAAAAAACGTGAGATCCTAACTGAAGAATATGCCAGAAATTTTTTTCTAAACCCCTATTTTCATTGTATTTTTAATCTAGTTTAGGTATCTAAATTTAAATTCTCTCATCTTCATGATCATAACGTTGCTTGGGACATAAACCGCACAAATTTCTAATTTCTTTATTTCTAATAAATTATATAAAAATAGAAGATAGGTTTTTGGAACAAATTGCAATATGATAATGAGTTTTTTGTCTTAAATGCTATAGAGATGAACAACAGGCAGCACGTGTTTTGAAATAATCCTTATCGATGTAAGGTAAAGAAATTGTAGAATATTTTATATTTGATTATTTCTTTCTATTTCTTTCTCTCTCTCCTTATTATATATATTACTTATTATATTTGTTTCATTTCGATATAATGTTTATCTTAAAACAATGTAATTTTGATCATCTGTTGTTAAATTGAACTGTATATATGTTCAGAATCAAATAACCTGCAAGCTGAAATCTTTAAATCTTCGTCTATATCCATAAGACAAAAACTAATCATTGAACTAACTTGTGTGTAACCTGCACAGTACACGGTTCACATCTTTAAGTCTAACAATTTTCCGTCTAATTTCTAAGGGAATAGTATCTAAAAACGATATACCAGCCCCAAGTACAATGCGGATCTTAGTAACACTGTAACGTGTCCTAGAGCGTTATATCCTTCCCAATCAAAATTTATCTCATTTTTTCTGCTTAAGAATTAGACACTGAAGCGAATCGAAGATTAATTTTAGAACAATTTTTCTTATTTTAAAATAAAATTTTGCTACAAAGATTTCATAGAATCTAAACCAGTAATAGAAGTACATATTACCAATAATAAAAATATAAAAAGACAAATCTACAAATGCCTGAAATATTCTTTCCTATTTCTTTGAGTCGTTTTATTTTCTCGTGAGTCTTACCTTACTGCAAATATTGAATTTAACGTTTACTTTGCAAATATAATTATTATCTATTAAATTTGATTTTATTATTAATGAAATATGAAGTTCACCCATCGTGAAGTAACTCGAAACAGTACTTGAACACAAGATCCCACAGCTTCTTACTCGCTACCCAAATGTCCTTAAACTATGTTACATATTTCTCTTGTTCGCCTTTTCGTATTAAGCTCCTTATGTACCTTAGTCGGCACGCTCTCTAAGCTCCATTAAATGCAATTATCAGGATGATTCAGCATGTAAAGTATCCTTCCCATCGTGAATACTGAAATACCAACTGGTGAGATTCAAAGATTAATGTAAGCAATTAGTGAGCTGACCTCATTTTTATTAAACTTCAAAATAATGCATTATGTAAATTAAATTAAAAAATTTACTAATTTCATGCGAATAAGCCAGTGTCACGCGTATGTTACTGTATACTGAGTATTCACATATATTTCTGAAATAACATCCAACAATAATTATTAAACTTAAACAACACGCACACAACGTGCTCGAAAAATCTACCCTCTTTTCCAAGTTAAATCCCTGCTATAACTTTTCCATCAGATTAAGTAGACGGAAAGAATTGAGACGAAAATGTTACAAACAATAATTAAATTAGATCTTCTGTTTAAAATTTACCCGACATGAAATATCCTTTGCAATAATTTAAAATAGTAAGAACTGATTCAGCACAGGTACAGTTTTCAATATTATAATATTCTAATTATTCAAATGCAATTCCCAGAATTGTCGCAATTCTTTGAATATATTCTAACTTAAAGAATGGAAAGTGTGGTGCTGTTTCACATTAGACATTAGATTATTTGGGTGAAAAAATGGGTTGCATCATCTCCTGGTTCTCCAACTTGTTTCTAAAGTTGCGCTTTAATATACTGAACACAACTTTTTTGTTTGTAGAAACTTACTTTAGCGTTAGTCTCACTTCACAGATTGTCACTCACTCCAGGGTTATTTTGTCAAAGAAACAGTCCTTCACTCTTTTATTCCTTTCTGATATGTTTAAAGATAAATGGGTCTTCCTCTAGCTAACACTTACCTACATTCTAAATTTCAATAGAGTTAAACTTTCCATTCTTGAATTATCGTCCTTAAAATAAACGTGACGAACAGACGCACAGACTTTTTTAAAATTGTTCAGGAGGTTATTTGAAAAAGGTTGATGTTTGTAATTTTATAAATCCGTTGAGAAATGCGAACAGTATAATTTACTTATCCTTCTTTTCAAGTTTTCTCAAATTTCATTAGTAGGTTTTCCTATTTCTAAACATGTTCATGGTAATAAGCTGTCGTATGAGGTGATTTTGCCGACCCTTCCGCAATTTTTATTATTAGCTTTTTGTCGCTTTTGTCGATATCTCGTCTTAAGTTCGTGTCTTATGGACCTTATGCTATTATACAGTACCCCACATATTTTTATATTCAACTTGGAAACAAAGATGAGTTTATAGTACGAAAAGCGTGAATTAAAAAGAGAAAACAAACGGTGAATATGTAACGCCTACACGGAGAGTGACAGCGGTAAAGACCGTAAATTAAAACACCTAAAAACGTGGGCAAAAATACCGCCAAAGCATCAGTAAAAATAACGTTTTATGTATGCCGGTTACTCATGTGGTCGACTTGCATACATACGGTAAGTGATACCCTATTAAATTCTTTTTGCGGCGTTTTTTTCCCAAGTTTTTAGGTGTTTCAATTTGAAGTAGAATGGAGTGAGAGGCGTGTCTCTAGTGCTCTGGTATCTGTCTTTATTTTATACTCCTTAATGATATTCTCTGTTCTTGTTTTCAAGTTGAATATAAAAATATGTGGGGTACTGTATATATTGTTGAACCCCGTCTTATTATTTATCTCTTATGTAACTCTATGTATTCATCTCTTATGTGCCTCTTATTTATCTACGATCAACTGATGGTTTTATTTGGCCGATACAACCTCTTAAGAAAATCTAGATGATTCTTGTATATTCTATAAAACTGTCATTTGCAAATAATCTTAACTTTTAAAATCATTCAAATAAGGAAGCACGATGCCTGTTTGCATCAAATTATTTAACTAAAAATAGATTGACATCTTCTCCCCACTACAGCAACTTGATTATAAGAGCTTGCTATAATATACTATGCAATATTTTTGTGTTTGTAGAAACTGCAGGATTGCATCTCCCCCAGTACTATTTCCCTGGTAAAAATTATATTTTTTTTACTCTACCAATATTCATAACTTTAGAAATGCGCTAGCAAATGACAATTCTTTTACGAAGACCATAATTAATAATAGGTACGTTTAATATTGTGGATTGAGATTGATTTCATGTTTAAGAATAAATCCGTTGATAATTTCAGTTATGAAAGAGTGTATTAATGTCCGTTTTTGAATTTGATGAATTCTCTCATTTTTATCAGTGGAAATACGTGATGCCCTAAATTGTCGAGTACCATTATTTTTAATACGTTATACATAAATCATTTAAAATCTGTCATTGCATCAGCTAATATAAAGTGTCACTCTTTTCAGCGAAATTTCAGATGCAGTTGTAAACAAAATATACTTCAAGTAAGCTGCTTATTGCATTGGGGTCTGACTTTCTTTTTGTGACAAGTTCTGCCAATAATCGCATTGGAAGGATAATTCAATTTTTCTCATTTCAGCTGTACTGGAAACTTTGCTTTCAAGGGAATGTTCTCATCCCGAAATATTTTCACGAATAAAAGTTCCAAGTTATGAACTCGATAGTAAATATTTCTTTATTTCAGAAAATGTAAAGGTTGTAACAACATTAGTTTAGTTTTTCTTTCTTCGATGTGTTTGAGGTTACAAATAAAACTTTTTAGTTAGATGTACTTTGTACTAACTTCACACAAATCACGTTATTTTAAAATACTGAGAGATAATTAAATATTAAAGAGATTATAGTTATTAATTTTAAAGGGGATTAACAAGCCTTTAATCTACGAGAAAAAATGTGCACTCGAGACGCAGCCGAGAGTTATATTTTTTCGAGTTGATTGAAGGCTGTTAATCCCCGAATGTAATTCAACGTTTTATCCACGACCACTACCATCTTTCAAAGTGGCTGGGAAACTGAAGGTACCATGTGGCTGTTTAAGAATTGCACTGTAAATTAGTATGTGAATTAAATTGTATTACAAAGAAGTTTTGCTAGAATTAGGATAATAAAAACCTTTTACAGTGGTAACAGTAAATAAAAGTTGGCATATTCATCGCCCTTTATCCCTATGGTTTAATTATATATTTTACATATGAATAAATGTTTAAAACCGACTGTAATATAAAACTAGCGCGTTATTATAATTTAGAATTATTATAATATAATTATTTAAAAATAATAATTCTAAGAAACTACATTCAAATATTAATTAATTTTATTTTCTTTGTTTTAGGTAAGAGAAATGATTTAGGAGAAATGTACTAAAACAGTAAGTAGATATACACGTTGTTCTAAATAAAAGCCATAAAAAATATTTTTATCGATAGTGTTTTTAGAATGTTACCTAGATATTGTTTAGTCTTTTAATTGAACAAATCTTTCAGAATAAAAGAACATTACAATGTGGACACGTTTGTCTGTGATTCCGTTTGTACCTCCCTTCTCTATAGCCTAATCTTTTCATTGTGATACTGTGTAATAATTTTACACATAATAACAAATAACATAAATAATTTTTGCATTTTTCTAGGAATGATGCAAAATAGCTAGAACATTTTTATTTAAAAATTAATTCTGAATGGGAATAAGTAAAGAAAAATACTAAACAAAACTAAATGAATAAAAAAGTAAAAACCAAAAACTGTGACTATATACTTAGTAGGTACCCTCTTCTGACTAATATGTACACTAATAAACATATTTTACTTTGAGATTAATCTCTAAATTTTATTTAAATTGATCAGGTAATTGCGAAATATTTTCAAAATACTATGTTTTGCTGCGCGAATAAAATTGACCTAAAATTTGAATAGGGAAGGAGGGGGGGGGGGAGTCGTACATTATCGAAAAACCCTTTATATTTTCTAAACAGTCGTATGCAGTTTTTGGAACTACACCGTCCATCTCGCTTGCAAACTCGTTCACTAAAATTTGCTTGAGAAACGGACATTTAAAATATTGTGCAGAATGCGATGTACAGGGTCATCCAACGAAAAGGCCCACCCTTATATTTTCTTTATTTTTCGAGTTAGGAAAAAATGTTTCAAATAAAAGTTGTAGTGAATCAAATGAACTCATTTAAAACCCCTGCAAAGAAGATACAGGGTGTTCCATAAAAGCGGGACAAACCTAACTTACATTTTTTTAAATGGAACACCCTATATTTTTTTACATTTTTCAAATCTGTGTATTTTTGTGATTTCAAATATATATATATATGTTGTATCTTATCTTTTACTGTTTTTCATTTATTGCAAATTTCGTGAACAATTATTTATACCACCAGCATCTGCATGCGTATCAATCAGGTTAGCCATGGATGAAAAACAATTAATTTGACACTTATGCCTTACAGACTAATTGAATAAATTCAAAAAGCAAACTTTTCATCCATGGCTAACCTGATTGATACGCATGCAGATGCTGGTGGTATAAATAATATTGTTCACGAAATTTGAAATAAATAAAAAACAGTAAAAGATAAGATACAACATATATATATATTTGAAATCACAAAAATACACAGATTTGAAAAATGAAAAAAAATATAGGGTGTTCCATTTAAAAAAATGTAAGTTAGGTTTGTCCCGCTTTTATGGAACACCCTGTATACTCTTTGCAGGGGTTTTAAATGAGTTCATTTGATTCACTACAACTTTTATTTGAAACATTTTTTCCTAACTCGAAAAATAAAGAAAATATAAGGGTGGGCCTTTTCGTTGGATGACCCTGTACATACGTACGCAATGGTGTAAACATTTTACCATACAGTCGATCTTAACGATTTCATAAATCCGCTGACAGAAGGTACAAATAAACGATTATTTTACAACTTATCATTACATTATTTTAAAAATATTAATAATCAGATATCACCTATCGTGTATAATTTAATTGTAAACTCTCATTCATTGTTTATGTTACAAAATTTTCTAGATATTTATTTCTTTAAAATACATCAGCAATAAATTAGCAATTGGAGCCTCCCTGTCTGAAATTCTCACGAAAAAGTCTGTAAATCATTACCAAAAAAGCTTGAAGCTCATAATTCATGTATATTATCTGTTTCTACAGTGCCGCAAATTTTCATATAAAAGACAAATTCAAGACAGCATAGAAATAAGGCACAATATCACGGTTTTATTTTTTGCTCGTAAATTTTAGTTAGGTTAGCATATCTTTCCTTAACTTTATGTAAGCGGAAACCTAGTTCTATAAGAATAGATGACGTGGGTAAGCGACGCAAAAGAAGGCAACTATTTCTTTTAGTTGGATTAATTTTACAAAAGTACAGTATCTCATAAATTCATTTTGTAAACTGAAAAATAACAGTTATTATTCTACACCTAGCCATTGATTACATTCCTTAATCAATGACCTAGCCTAGAAGAAACATAGTTTGTTTTTATTGTTATTGTTTTATTAAAAAATATAAATTGCAGCAGATAGATCTAGTTCATTTTTAGAGTTATATTATAGTATATTTATAGTAGAATATTGTTAAACACAAGGGTAAAACTATAATTTTTCTTTATATATTTTATAGATTTATTAATTAAATTACTTATCTCTTTCTCCTATGTTTTATTTGTATAAAATTTCTTGGATACTAAATCACTCTGGCTATTCTCCCAAAACGGTTACAGAATTGATTCTTAGAAATAAATAATTGAAAACAGTCAAAATATTTAAAATTTAATATATTTATATTAATGTCAATGATTCATTTCAGGTGAACCTTAAAGATTTATTCCTTAATAGAAGTAGGGTTCAAAAAACGGAACAAATAAATACCTATTAGTTCTATGCTTCACAACCCCTGCGCCTGCACAGTATTGGTATTTGATTATGAATTATTTTCTTCTCCCCTTCAACAACCTTTGTTAGGACTAGAAATGTTCGTGTCTCGATTTCAGACAAAAATCGCTGAATCATCGTTCACACATTGTTATAGCGTATTTTTCCTTATATATAAAAAACTTGACCAATTAGGACATGGACTATAGAGTCAGCAAATTAACGAAAATCAAATTATCTGTTTCTTTATATGATAGTTTAGTGTAGTCGCTTTCTGCCTCCTTACGGGTAGCTTTATTTGCTAATGAATTCCCTTCAATCTCCAGGTGTCTTTATTATCAAACAAAGTAAATTTTCTTGTTCCTTTAACCAGCCAATCAACTAGCGAGCCATTTACATCACCAGTGGCTTGAAGTAAGCTTAGCGATTCTGTGAATATGAGAAAGAAGTGTTCGGACAACTCACTATATCTATATCTATATCGAAAATTCTTCATTTTTGGTCTGCAATTTTTGGTAATAAGTGCAAGCGAGCACGAATTATATGGACTATACTCTTTTAACATCCTATCCTGACCAAGCAAACCAAGCAAAAAAAATATTTTATTCAATCTTCGTTTTCCGCGCGCAAAACAATCACTTATTTGTCACGTGGTACAAATTTCATGTTTCTTATAGATTAGATTTATGACGAGGGAAATAATCACCACAATGGGCTCATTCAGGGATTTCTTTTATTTATTATTTCAAAAGAGGACCCTTGAAATAGTAGCTATGCAAAAAATCAGAATTTCATTTCAATGTTAAATCCGTTAAATAAATTTAAATAACCACCGCGTGAATCTAAAGTCTGACATCATTCACGGTTGACGACCACCTTAATAAAGCCAGGTTGTACAGACATTTTAGTTAAATACACTCAAATGCAACACCACAAAACAATCCAGAGCACTCTCAGCACTCAGACATAAGCCCAACTCTCATAAAGCCAAAACTGACAAAACGTCTATCTTAATAACCGCGTAATGACGTCACACCACTCTCAATCTGATGTCTAAAAGCTTTAAATATCTCAGCTATGAAAATTTTTAGGGCATTTCCATTAGGTTTACCTAATGGTGTAAGAAAATGCAAAAAAAAAAATTCATTGAATGTATTTGAGTGAATGACCCTATTGCATGTGTCTCTAGCTTACTGTTGTGACACCCCACACTCCCCCCGTATGTTTATTGATCTCTTTTCGGAGAATGAGAACTTACAAATTTTGTCTTTTAATGTGATTATGTAGTTTTAAAGAGGTAGGACCTAAAACTCGTGTTTGTAACTTTTAATTAGATTCTTTTTATAAAGTTTGGTATTATTTAACTACTGCATATGAACTATTTTAATTTGCTAGATTTATGCTTCGGTAAACTTAAATCTGATATTTAAGTTTACGTTGATTTACCTTCTGAAAGAAAATTATTAGTGAAAGGATACTCTCCAAATGATTAAACTTGGTTATTTTACTTCTAGACATATGTGACAATTAAAGAATAAAATAACCTGGGCAGACGTGCAAGGGCTACATCTAAGGAGAAACCTCTCATGGTATTTCTATGTGTGCCCAGTGTACTCAAACGACTGAGAGGTAATACAAGTCTCGCTTATTAATTAACGGACTTTTATCACTGACAATCTCAGTATGAAATCATTATGTTACATAAAATACGTTGAACAATGTGCTTACGACAAAACTTTGCCGAAGGCAACTGTCCCCTTATTTGTTTCTTTTATTATTTTTTTTCTTCTATGTTGGCGTATACAGAACCGTGAAATACGCAGATACAACTGTCCCTTAATCGTAGATTTAGATATTTGTATGGACGCTCGTAGTTAACCTAAAGGGTCGGTCGATAACAATCTAGATGGCATATTTCAAAAGCGTGCCTGAAGATTGTAATCCCATCCTATCGCTCAGTGGAACCGAACAGACAAAGAAATATCCAAAGGGTAAATACACCATTTCATATGACTGTTATGAAAAGCAATTAATAAAATATAGTACCACAGCGACAGGGAGGCGCGTTCTGCCCGATTTATAAAGTCTTAATTTGTTATTTCTAGTTCGAAAAGTTTAATATTGGGTAAAGTGTAATACGCGACATTCTCACCTAGCCGATGAACTATCGCGAAGTTCGATGGTTTTTCTCCCCAGGCTTCATCACCTCCATCTAATGAATTCATCGCGATGCTGGGTGCTGTGGCTTCGTACAGCGAACCACAAACCCTGCTACTAAGACGCAGGTAATTAGATACATCCGCGGGAGTCGTCGTAGTCCAGACAAGCCTTCGGAAAAGTGAGGTAGTTGGTCCTAGTTCCGTGCCGAGTCTCAGCAAGGCTGTTCCTCGGTGTATTTATTGCTCCAGTACCGGCAAAACCGCTTCTATGTTGGAGTTCCTCGTACCGGAAAGGCCGCGTCGTAGGTGGAGGTTCAAAATGATTATCCTTGAGGCCTACGTTGTTTGCATATTTATATGATTTTGTCCCGTGACGTATTACATATCCTACATGCAACAAACAGAGATGCTGGAGAACTCTTCGAGCGCTGCCTGGTTCCAGATGTCGTATCCAGTATTGAATTATGACCTTCGACCGGGCGTTACATAGTGACTAGTTTCCTGTGAAGACCGATCTTAAGTGCCCTCAGGTCGACATTCCTAAGCTATCACAATACCCAATTATGGTCTACTTTTTTCGAACCAACTTATTTAAAATATAACGGATTAGAAATTACTGAAATCTCCATAACATTGAAAAATGCGCGAAATGACGCAACCGAGGACTGAGATGTCGAATTATATTTCATTTACACAACAAAAAATATGGACAGTATTTCGAGCGAAATAATGAAAGAACAACAGGTGAAACTTTGACATTGGTTCGTCGTGAAAGTCTTTCCTATTCATCCTAAAAGACATCGTAGAAAATTAGAAAATATGTCAAAATTGAACCACACACATTTTATATCAAAAGATCTACCTAAAAGCTCTAAGTTCCTGTTACATATCATTTTTAGGATATTCAGTTTATTAGTATTTACCCCTTGATATAACTTAACAGAAGGTGTAATATAAAATAAGAATATATTTCTTACCAAGAAATTTTTATTCCTGCAAATTCAGTGCTTTAAAGTCAAGTAATATGCATATTAAATTGAAATAATTTTTAGAAGCAATTTGGTTTCAATATAATTTGGCCTGAGCTATTCATTATTTTCGCTACCTAATTAAACAGTTCAGTAAAACTTTATACTAGAATATCGCCTCAAGTGGCGTAGACTATATCGCGCTTCGGTCAGGACTGGAGGAGACCTGTCATAACTTTAAAATGTGTAAATAAATATTGCCGGTAGACGAAATGGATGTATATGTATTATGTATGTACTCTCTTACATCGATCAGTTAGGTGTAAAGAACGCTCGTTTCTTTCAACATCTGTTATCCCATAACGAGGATTCAGTCATGTAACTTATTAATGTAACGAGAAAGAACTGTGTATTTCACTTTTGTACATGAATCATATTTATTCATTTCTCCGTCGCTCTTCTAAAGGAAGAAAGGAGAAATTAGCATCTGGAAATAATGAAATATTATGCATGTATTATGTAAATCGTACATATACGTTACTCGTGTATATATCGTCATAACTAAAATGTATTCATGAATTTTAAATAAAATCAATATTCTCTAAACGTTCGCTGACAGGAATTGCATGGTTTCTGCTCCATATTGATACGGTTATAGTGGTTATTATAAATAGGAATTTGACATCTGTATATCCGAACGGGGTGTCATGTAATTGCTTTAATGATTTACTATTACAATACATTATTGCTGTTAAATTTAGGTACTTTATACTCCATCAATTCACATTGATTATTGTAATGGACAAATAATTACGTATGGACGTTAATGGTGCTGGTTGTTTTACTTGTCACTGGATGCCTCATTGCTTTGTGACTAATTATTTCAGTTATAGCTGCACTCGGATGTTAGGTATGTGTTTATATGTCAATTAAACATCTAGAGTTTGACCTCTAAATTATAACCTAAGTTTTTAATTATATATATAGAATACATATGAGGTTTCGAGAGAAACATTTCTTTTTACCATTGTTCCTTACTTAAAGATTGCATAATTATATCGGGGAGACATTTTTTAGTATTAAATTGTTTTTCAATTTTAGTGGATATTTCTTTCACTTTTAGAAATACCTCATTTGTAATTGTATACTTTACACATAGATAAGAACAATCTGACTGATATTAGCAATGACCATAAACACTGCAATAAAATTTTACTGCATTGTTAAATCCCTTAATAATCTGGCAAATGGGTCTTCTCCTTAGATAAAAATCGCACCTACCTACATCATTATTCTAAGAACATTATTAAGTTTTATACTTATATGGGTATATGAGAAAATAATTTAAAATAAATAGCCGTGGTAAAGAAATATGTCATTTCCCGATGAATTGCGCTAGAGCACATAAGAATATTTAACTTTGGGTAACACCTCACGTCCTGCTCTAAGAAAAATTATCAAGTAAACGAATTTTGATCTTCAGGCTTTGCTCCATTTCAATACATAACGATAAATAAAATCCATAGTACTCTATTGGTGTGCATTGTAGTGAAGAATGGACAATATTGCCTCACTTCTCTTAATATCTTTTATGATGCATTTTCCGACATTTTACCACGATTTATCTAAATTTCTCAAGTAGTATCCATCAGATTCGAATTTAGTGTATCAAAATCATACAGAAACCATTTCAAAACCATTCAGGCGACTAGGTTCATATTTTCAAATATTTTTCATTTGCTTGAGGAACTGGGAGACAGAAGGCGCAGCGTGCAGAAGGCATTATGAGCTTATATTCAGACATTTCTTAAAACATGTATATTATGTAGTGGACAAAACATTATGCCTGCATGCATTTTTCATTGTACGTAAAAGCATGTTAATTTTAAAGCAATTGAATACCTAGGTAAATCATTTACAAATCCTTAAGTGTTAAATGTATAGTTTTTCGTTTTACGTTACTTAGCATACCATTTTAATTATATTCCTGCAGTGAATCGTTTCGAACCGTTTTATCTGACAATTTTACCGAACCTTTCGTTAAGCCTAAGTTTCTTAATATACTCGATTTCCTTACAAAACAATAATAAAGAGAATTAATATTCCGTTTCTTTATCAGCCCCCTAAAGGACATGAATAGCCCCTAATATTTATAACAAGAACGTGGAGGGAAAACGAGTAAATAAATGGGTAGGTGGTATATAGAGGGAAGTTCATATAATATCACCGTGTGAACACAAAGACAAAAGCAAAGGAGAAAAATATTTCAGGCCTTAATGGATAACAGATGTATTCGACAGGCAAGGCAAATATCTACCTCCAGTTTCCATGTGCCGGCCAATAATGGTGCGCAGATTCTGCAAACTATAAATCCCAGTTTTGTGTACGCTGCAGAAAGCAACTTTAATCTTGCCACCACTTCTTATGCCTCCACGTTTGATATCGTCCGCGGGTTTGACGTCATATTTTCATCTATACAAATGTTTTAAAATACTACATTGTATTATAAAAAGTCATTGTCATTTAAAGTATGGAACTAAAAATAAAAATTTCAACTCCTTACTTCTACAACTTTCATCAGTTCAAATATCCTATAAATCTGCTATATCTAGCTTTATCTTTTCGTACAAAGATAAGATTTTTGTTGTGGAAATGTTCCTTATATCTGCATCGTAAAGTATTCTATTTTGGGGTCAGGTTTATACATTTCTTTTGTTCATGCTGATACTATAAATTATCCTAACAAAGGTGAAAGATATTTCAGATAAAAACAATCGGATCTTGTTACTGTTATTTATCTGGCATCTTAAAGTAAGCCGTATTATGCTTTACCTTTTTATCCCCACTTGAGATGCCATGCCAGCATTCAATAATTTAAAACATTTTTATATTTCAAATCAGGTGAATCTTGTATTTTATATTAGATACACATGGGCTGTTTAAAAAAAATGTCTATCTACCAAATATTTTTGTTTTTACAATATTATAATGAACAAAACAACAAACTATTTTTTAATAATGACGTTTCGAAATAATTTATTTCATCTTCAGGACACCGAAATAATGCACAATGATGGTAGTTTTAAGAAAAGATGAAAAATTAATATAAATACATATAAGTAAATAGGAATTCGACACAGAACATTATGAAATTAATTAAAATGTAGTTATTATTAATCGTAAGACAATTTGACTAATAAAATTAACAAAAATCATTAAAATGTTATTGCCTATTAATTATTTATTTAATTATTTATTAACATTATTATTATATAGTGTAAAAACAATCATAATTTTGATATGCAATTTAGTTACGTTAAAAATTAAACAATTTAGTACTTAACATTTAAAATAGTTTATTGTCAATATATTAAAAATAATGGATAAAAACATTAAACTTGATTTTTGTTAATTTTATTATCTATTGTCTTACGATTAATAATAACTAATAACTAAATTTTAATTAATTTCATAATGTTTTGTGATACTTGCTTTTAAATTTTTTTTTGTCTTTCTATTTACTTATATGTATTTATATTAATTTTTCATCTTCTCTTAAAACTACCATCATTGTGCAATATTTCAGTATCCTGAAAATGAAATAAATTATTTCGAAATGTCGACATTAAAAAAACAGTTTGTTGTTTTGATTATTGGCGTCAATCCCACCCAAACCTAAGGCAAGAAATAAATAACAGGCTACTATATTCATTTATTATTATTATTATTATGAACTCCGGACTAATCTAAAAGTGTAAATTGGCAAATACATCTAGATTGACTTCTTACAATTATAGAGGTTATAACACTGTTCAGAAAATATTATATTATGAAACTTCATCAAATTGACGACTCGACGTGGTTCTAGATTCTGTTATACAAACAGGATATCATCATATTTCTTATTGTAGCTTTTGGTTTATTACATATAATGCTTAGGTAATTTGACTATGGGATTAATATAAGTAAAATATGTACTTTATTAATTTTTTTTAAAACATATTTCGTTAAGACAATTTAATTACCATTGTATAACTAATCACAAACATAATTTAACAAAGAATTATTGCCTAATAACCATAAAAGATTTCAAATTCCAAAGATCACGATACGTTAAGTAATATTTTACACAACTTAACGAAATATTTGCCGCTAATTAATCATTCTGTCACTTTGTACGTCTGAAAAGTTGGTATTAAAAATCTTGCTGCTTCTAAGTAGCTTGAAATTATATTAATTAATATTTTACAACTGTGGTCTAGGCAGTGACAGAAATAATTAATGATACAGTCTTTCAGAGCCGAGATTTAGACATCATTATTAGATGAAATTGTTTTAGATATTTTTGGTATATTCAAGTTAAACTTTGGATTATAACATAACTGAACTCATGAGTATATAATTTATACTTTTTTTTCTTTTTCAATAAAGTTGGAATACTTAATATATGTTTGCTAATGTGAGTATCCATAAAAATTATTTTTTAGCATATTCGGTGTAATCTATACAAAAATTGCCTTTTGCTTTTTTGTTCTACGATGGGCCGTTTTCGAAGAAATGCAAATTAAATGAAACATTACCTTTTCATTTAAATCTTCTGGAAGACATCACTGCATTATTCTCAAAAGTAGTTAAAGTAAAGATTGCAGATCGGAAGAATCTAGCAAGTAGACACAAGCAGAGGCTCTTTTTACTTAGACTCACCGTCCTCCTGCAACTTAAGCAATCTATTTCCTCTTCCAAACTCGAATACCGTAATAGAAGTTCAAGGTAATCTCCCATCCGAAAGAGTTCCTCTTTTCTTTTAAAGCCAATTCGGTGACAAGGATTTCATATCTCTACCACCAAAAGCTGATGCAGAAAATGAAAGGATATTTTCTCATCTTCTGTCCTGGGCAAGTAGGTAGAGTGCCTTCGACACCCTTAAAAGACGAACCTTACAATAACTTGACAAAACAAAGTTAGGAATCCTACATCCTGAGTTCTTCTATTGTGATTGAGTAATCAGATCAGCTTATTCGACATTGTAACGAAAGTTCAAGTTTGTCTGCATATATCGCAGGGCGATCACCAACTGGGGGACAACCCATATATTTGCGCTTGTGCACAAAGGCTGACCATGTTGTGGGTATATTCCTTTTCCCCTACCTATCATTACTAACATGACTGTGGTGTACGAATCAAAACTCTCACTTGTATGCCTCTATCCTTCAGATATACTCCCTGTATATCTGCCTATCCCAAAATTCGTCTGTGTAGAGTATAGCATATTGGAGAGCCATTGTTTATTTTACCCTGTTTTTTGCAATAACTTAAATTTGGAATAGTTTCAGTCAAAATGTAAGATACAAAAAAATGTGGATATTGTGGAGTTTTCTCTATACTAGGTATAATCAGTATATTTTGTACCTATTTTAGTTTTAGTTGGCAACAAACTCAATTAAAATCAACGTATATATTATATACGAAGCCAGTTTTAGATTATAACCACACGTGATGGCATCGATTGTGTAACTATTAACGAGGGTCGTGTTCATTCAAGTGATCAACTTGAATTCCCTAACTGAATATTCAATACATGAGAGCCCATTTATCTGGATAATCAGATGTCGTCAAAATATCTTAATCATTTGAATTTAAAATTATTAATTGGTTTGATGATTTGCCGTTACAGTGCAAGACCACTTACGATATCATCAAATCCTGGATGTTTTAGTTACGTGTTTGAGAAGTATCATAAGAAAGTAATTATCATTATTTTAAATTACAAATATTTTACGCAGAAGCATGAAAAATGCAATGTCTGAAATTAAGTTATTTAAATTCAAAGATTTAATAGAATACAGGAATATTAAACATCGGTTGTACATTATAAAAAATACGTAATAAAAATGTCTCAAAGATTTTCTGATGTTTAATACATATAACAGATATGTATTTGAAATTTTTAAAATAAATTTTTAACGCTTATATCTAATTCAGATTGTATCTACCTTATAATGTTACGGCGGATATAAAGGAAAACATAAAGTGTTCTCATTAAGAAATATGCAAAAGAATACTTAATAATTATTTAAAATATCCGCAAAACCACTGTGTTTTTTTTTTTTCAGAGGAATTATGTTTCACAAGAGAAATATACAGTGTCCGAGGCTTCGAAATAGTTATTTACGAAGAAAAATCTATCTTCCTAATAAATTCTACTTTTCTTAAATTTTTAGTAATTATTTAAATTTTAATTTCTAAACCGAAAAACCAAAAAATTAGTTGGTTTAACTATTTAGGAAAAGTCGGTTTTTATCAAAATAATCACTTTCCTTTAAAGCCCCTAAATATATAATTAAAATAAGCCAATAACAAGATTTTCATTAGGAAATCCTAAATAAAGAAAATTATGACATTGGCTACGATTATAATTTTTTTAACGTAGTATTAATCCCATGTGGGTTGTTCATATTGAAGAAGAAAAACACAAAGGTCTTGTTCCCACAAAATTCTTTTTTATTGCAACCGGTTTCGTGATCAATCTATTACATCACATCATCAGGCAAATTCTTGTAGCCTGATGATGTGATGTAATAGATTAATCACGAAACCGGTTGCAATAAAAAAGAATTTTGTGGGAACAAGACCTTTGTGTTTTTCTTCTTCAATATAATTTTTTTCTTTATTTTTAGACTACAGATTATAATTCTAGCTCAATTATAAATTTGTTTTTCTCTACAAATATGATTTTCTCGTGATGTAACTTTTATCCACAAAATTATGTGACATGATATTCACCCAACACTGCTTATCACAATGTCCTCTGCTCTTTGGATATTTAACACAATTCAAAATCATTTTGTTCATTTCGACGTTTCTGTAAATTGATGAATACTTGCTTTCATAGGAATTTTCTTCATACAACCTAGCAGAAAGTGTCTAAACAATATTTTCTTTATCGGTACTGTCATTTTTCTTATACTTATACTTAAATTTCTCGTCTACGGTCAGTTTCCCATTGGGTTTGAATTTTATCTCATCGCATCTCTAGAACTTAACTACATTTCTTTCTCCTCGGTAATCCGCTTTTTATTATAACTTATAATGATTTTAATGGAAATATTTTAAAGTAGCTATCTAAAAAATTCATCCATTAAACATTTCAAATATTTTCAGAGTGCTATCATGATACAATTTAACTAAAATCACAATTTAAAGCGGAAAGCACTTTATATTTTGCCCTTAGGAATAAGGAAGAGAACACAGGAGAGAACAATTTGTTTGTAAATCAGTAGTAAAAAGAAAAAGACAATTACGGTTACATTTTAAGTTTTGTTTATTCTCTTTGAAGTTACTTCCAAATTAATATGCATAGGATTGCGCCAGCTATAACCCGGGTGCATATATAATTGGGTATTATGCAAATGCTCTTATAAATAACTTATCTGCTTTAAATTAATATAATGAGATGTCTCAAGAGATGTACCTTGAAATCTATAACAATGCGCTCAATTAAGTGTAGTTGGAGAAATTAACTACTTATATATACTGCACATGGTTCTACCAAGATGTGTCATACTTTACTTGATTTCTAAAATCTAAACTTTTCAACCAAACTAGGGAGTAAGTAGGTGGGGATTATGTGAGAGTGCAAATATATTTTTTGAATAATCGTAGATCAGTTTTAAATTATACGAACTATATCAAATAGAAAAATGCGTCATGACCATCAAGAATGATTTATGTGGATAATTATTACCCGAATTGATGACGAAAAAACAGTGCTTTTATTTTGCTCCAAATTATACAATAAACTACAATATTTGTATACGATGCTCATGGATAATAGAAGTCAGGATTAACGTAGATATTGATTTAATCAGAAATCTAAACTTAATAAATTACACTGGTTTTAGCATCTCAATAAATTTCTTTACATCCTACTTAATGCGTTAATTACAATACCTACATGTTAAACACTACAGACAATACATTATAATGGTTCAAATCAATTACCTATTTTACCATCAGGGATGCCTTAGGGGCCCATTTTCGTTTTACTTTCATTTATTTTTGTTATATTGATCATTTTTTGCGAGATTTCTCTTTTTCTGAAAATGTCAACAAATTTAGTGAATTCAAGAACTGTATAGCTTTGCAACAGTTTTTCTATGTACATTCAAGATGGTAATTCTTTGAGTCTCTTTAAGAGAAATGAGTACTGCATCAAAATTTTAAAAATAAAGCTGATATCTAGTAACGAAAATTTTTTTAATAGAATTCGAACCTGCATGTCTTTTCCTCTTATGCATGTAATTTTGAAGGATCTTTGGTGTAATAGCTGCACGTAAACCCATCATTCGATTTCCTGTCAAATCGGTAATCGCAAAAGCAGTCAAATATTATAAATCACCCTGTATCTTAGAAAAAAATTCCCAACGAGGCATTTGTGACGGTGGTTCTGATTACTGTTGACGTCCTCTACTTTCAATGGGCTCATTTAGGAAAATTTTTTAATTCATATTTCGAAAGTACACCTTGTAATTAGTAAATGTGCAAAATATTACATTTTTTTTTCAACTGCTTCTCCCTCAAAATAAATAATGAAAATAGAGCGCTGTGACGTCACACCACTCGTAGCGGTCGGCCGCTCGCTTGTTTCCTATAGTTTCATACCGGCGGCAGTTACTACACACACGGCGGAATAGACCTATCCAGGTAATGCAAGCGAGAAAGATAAATACAGCGTACTATGTGTTAAATAAAGCAGTAGAGCCGTGCGTAGTTCGTTCTGCGCAACACAAGGGCAACTGTCCGGCCGAGAACCCTTGCATGTATTTGTGCATGTTTTTATATCTAATCCATTTTCATGGAAACGATTAACTTTATTAAAAAATCATAGAACGACTTTTTTATAGCAGACAAAATTTCCTTTCGAACAATGTATAGCACAAACCATATGCTTTTTGTATAACGGCCCCAGATACGTTTCAATTACGGACAAATTAAAAAATGAATGAGTTTATTAAGATTCCTTAAATTTTTAACCACTCTTACGTCTAAACTATTAAAGATAGATATATGCCATCACTGACTTTCTTATAGAAAATTTAATTCTCTATAAATTTGTTTATATACATTTTCATCTTGTAACGGTTTTGGCAGCGTTTCGAGTCAAACATGCCGCAGTAAATCGATGCGTGGTTCGTTCTAAGCACATGAAGAAACGTACGCGCTCACCGTGGCGCCTGATTCTATTGAAATACTGAAATACTCGAAACGCTGCCGAAACCATTACAGTTATGGCAAAATGCATAATAATATAAACAATTTTATAGAGAATCAAATTACCTATAAAAAAGTCCATGACGGCATATATCTATATTCAATAGTTTATACGTGAGAGCGGTTCAAAGGTTAAAGAGTCGTAAAAAAATGAATTAATTTTTAAATTAGCCCCTTAATTGAAACGTATCCGGGTCGTTATACAAAAAGAATATAGGTTGCGTTATACATCGTTGGAAAGCAAATTTTGTCTGCTATAAAAAAGTCATTCTATGATTTTTTTATAAAGTTAACCGTTTTCATGAAAATGGAAAAAATATAAGAACGTGCACAAAAATCTATTTATTCTCTCGTCGACGCTGTTGCCCTTCTGTTGCGCACGCACCATACTGTGTGACGTATTTACCGCATCTCACCTGGATAGGTCTATTGGTAATTTCGTTCATCTTTTAAGTGCTTCGTCCTTGGTACAGCGAAATCTAAATACCATATATCCGCATAGAACCAGTGGAGTCGGGTGGTGTGACGTCATAGCCTTTTCAAATATGTTACGAATTTGAAATATTAAGGTTAATATTAACGCTAGCGATCCAATTTTTTCACTATATACTTAGAGGATGAAATACTTACAGAAAATACCAAAATAAATTAAAAAGCAAATATCACTAAATGAGCCCATTAAGCTATGTTTATATTTCGACATTTTTAATAGTAAGAACAACGCTTATTTTCTCAAAAATACTTTTAATAGTATATTCTATAACAAGTTTAAGAATGGCCCATATTCCACACGAGCGAAAGTTTGTAGTCCGAGCCAAGGGCGAGGACTACGGTTCGCGAGTGTGGAATATGCCATTCTAAACGTGTTGTAGACTATACTTTCTCTAAAAAGATTTTAGAAACTACACAAAAAAAATAGAAATTTAACATCAAATTTATTGTTATTATTTTAAAATTCGTCGAAAGCAGTTACGTAATAATTTTTCCGAGCTTTGATTCGTCGAAAACTGTTATGTAATAAATATTCTACAACGGGTTAGAATGTCATATATTCCAACACAACTTTTAGTTGTGGAATGCGTAGTTTCTAAAGTCGTGTTAGAGAAAAGTATTTATTTTTGTTGCATTATTGTAGTATACTTTTATGGCGATATGAAATTTTGTAAGGTGTTTGAATAAATGATTTTAGTTACATAATTTTTTGGAATATGATTGACCGAAACCGGGTCCAATCATAAGTTTCTTCTTACCAATCGATTTCAAGTTATACTCTAAGGTCAGATACATTAATGATGAATCACTTTTATACTGGTATACAATGTGGCTGTTCGTCAATAAAACCTACGTATATTGATTATGCCTTTTTTAAATTTTTACGAGCAGTCATTGATATATCCAATTGATATATTTATATCGATGTTCTACTTCTGAACATACAAAATATAAAATCTGTTGGATGTAAAAATCATTGTAACCACTTTAGAATGCAATAATTATTGTCGAAACTGTTTAAAGCAACTACTCTTCATAACTATATTTTATAAAACATTGAAAATTACAGAATTCATAGCGCCCAAAGCAAAATTATTGAAATTTAACATTGAATATATAAATACATAAATTCATACAATAACAAATAAAAAACATTACATATCGACCATATTTTGTATATACAAATTCGGTAATATTTGTATATGTGCCAAGATGAGATAACTTAAATCTAAAAGTGTATCCTTACGGATGCCTCGAGGTGGATATTCACCATAAAGAATATATACGGCTGACTTTAAAAAGCCGTTGAATGTTTTCTAGTACTGTCATATGTACATTGTAGATAGGATTCCAGAGCATGGACGCATATTTTAACCGAGATCTCACAAGAGACAAATACAGTAGTGAAAATGTATTCACGTTACTGAATTTTGTTGCGTAAAATAAATTCTAGACTTTTAAAGGCAGTATGTAATAGTAGTCGATTCTACATGACTTACAAAAGTAAGTTTACAATCGAATATTACCCTAAAATCTTTAACTGTGGTAAGCCATTACAATAGTGAAATTTAAATTGTACACAAATATTTCTGCTTCAAGTCGAATGCATTTCTTGGCATTAAATATAAATTCTTGGTTTTGTACCAAGATCCATTAAGCTAAACGCATTTTGGAGAGTTTCTAAGTCAACTGATATAATTTCAAAAAGCTATTATTTATCATCAGCGTACTTCAGAAACTTAAGTTAGACATAATGTCGTTCATGATCATGATAAGAAGACTGGTCCAAATAGCGAGCCTTGCAGAACCCTAGATTTTTAAAGAAATTTAAGTGTTTTCTGAGTGATACTGAAAAAATTGACACATATGATGTAAATAGGCTATGTAACGAAAGATGAGAGCTGTAAATACACGGCACGAGTGTGAAAGCAGCCACAGTGGCACCAGGCAGTTTTCAATAAAAAATTTGCTATTTTCAATGCTCTTCAAAATTTTCCAAATTATTTCAAATAAAACTCTACTACTAGAGAAAATTATTCACATCGACAAAAAGGTAAGGGTGCAAATAATCTCAAAATTCCTTAAAAAATTGTATCCTAGTAGTTTGATAATATTTTTGCAAAAGACGCTTAATAGCCTATCATTGATACAATCACCTCATTTCTTGAAACCGGACAAATATCCACACTTAGAAAAACATTAGGGTTAATTTTTAATAGAAAATTGATTCTGATGGGACAAAAGCCGAGAGTAACCTTTAAGTAGATCTGACATTGTGTCATAATCATATTTGTCTTAAGTTTGGTATTGCATTCATTAAACTTATTTCTGGGAATCGCGCCAAATTCTAAAAAATAAATAGTAATAAGAAAATGGCCAAAATATGTCAAGATAAAAGTGTAGTATCAAAGGCAAACCTTAATTGCATTATACACACACACAAAAAGATTTAAAATCGTTGTTACATTTGAAATTGTACTAACTAAAAATTATTCTGTGAAAGCGTCCGTCATACTGAATATTCAATGAATTGGTATTATAAATTATAAGAAAGATGAATAGTGCCATATACCTCAATTATATGGCACTATTCATCTTTCTTATATTTATTTAGCCCCGCCAAACATCACTCTTTTATTATAAATTATTACTGAATTAATAATGAAAAGACAAATTTTCCTTGTGTCCAAAAGTTATTTCGATATGGTCATTGTCAATAATATGTAGTCATATGTGGACATGGGATATATGGCATACCTATTCAACGGCAATCTAATTAAAATTCACGTATTATGATTGTACAGATAGACAGACAAACAGACTGTAAAAAAGTAGATCTAACAATGTTTTATACAGTATTTCAATATTTTACTACTTAAGAAACAATTTGTAGTAAACAGTATTTTTTGCAATATGATTTTCTACAGGAATTCGTAACTTTACCAAATTCAAACCATTATGTTTCCCAAAATCATAATTTAAATTTGATATTTACTTTTTACAGGTTGATACGCATTATTACTATTATTATCATAATATAGACAATTTATAGACTTTATAGAAATGTAATTTGAAACATTTTGAGTGGAAATCTATCGTTTCCTGAAAAAAAAAAATGATTATCTGCACCGCGGCAAAATAGTGATTATTTATAGATATTGTTTGTGTTCATTGCAGTGGGGTTTACGCTTCAGAGCTTTTAGTTGGATTAATTTAAGAGAGCTCATGGATAACATGATGAGAATTGTGTGGAGGCATTTGTATTAATTTATTCAAAATACGCTTTTAATAAACGAAATCGCCTTGGACGATCCAATATTTGGTAAAATTTAATCTTGCCGCCGGCGCCGGTCAGGAATGGACTGGCATCCAAATTTAAATATGGAATGTGGTTGTATCTTCACATGGTGATATATAATGATATAACGAGAAAGCAAATATTTAAAAAACATATTTGTGTTTTGGTAACAAAAATTAATCTGGCGATTTTCTCTTATATATTTGTCAGAAATCCGGGTCGATGAGACTATAATATTTTCAATTGAATTGGATAGAGTGTTTGATACTGCATTAACATAAACTGAATAGGACTCACCTAAACCGATGCATTTTTGGGAAAACCATGTGTCATACTAACATTTTTCGAATAGGTTGGCACACGATATCTTCAGTTGTAAAATTTTCCGAATAAATATGACGACTTCATTACCTACAAGCTTTTTCGTAAAATATTTCTCAACTTTAACACGCCTTCACATTCGACTAAAACTCCTAATTAATCGAGGAGTTAAAGGCAAATCGCAACACCTAACGGACGTGTAGCGAATAATATTTTATTTCATCCCGTCATTAATTGTCAATTTGTATAATTTGAAACTTGCTTATTTGATACCTATAATACCTCAATTCCCGGCCGCCTATGAGTACTGCAATGCTGTACTTTCCGGACGGAATGAAATAAATAGTAGTTTACGTAACAACTGTAACAAGTTCCGAAAGTGGTTACTGAACGAGTAGGCAAATTCCAGGGCGAGCCGCAGGCGAGTTCTGGAAGTCCGCGAGTCCAGTAAAAGCACTTTTGGGACGTATTACGTACAATATTTTTTTTAAAACGGGCACAGTATTGTACCATTAATTCGCATTCGTCATTTCGAAATTCCATTTTATAACAACTGTCACGTTTTCAATTAAACGTCAAAATATGTCAAGTTACCGATTTTATAGTTTTAAAGAATACAAACACAGTTGCTCTGGTGAGTGATCTGTAAAACTTTTACAGGACTCTCACCCTAGCAAACCATCATTTTACCGGCCGCAGTTCTATAAATTACGATTTTTTGGCCTAATAGTAAGCCTGAAAGTGCTACTTTTTGGCCAGTTTAAAAAATATGTTAACCATTTTCCAATACAGTATTTTTAACTTTCAATAAACTAGATTAATCAAGTATCCGTATAACTTCTCTATATTATTATGAAACAACACGACTAAAAAGGTTACTTAATAGTTTATCAATTTTCCTAAATTTTTGTAAAAATACATAATTAATAATCAATTTCAGTTTGTTTGATTATAGGTTTTTTCGTTTGTATTTTCCTTCGTTTATTTGTTTATTCATTTATACGTTTATTTGTTTATCCGTTTACTTCATTATCTTAGTTAGATGTTAAAGAGACCTTTAATTAGGAGAGTCAAAATCATAGAGATAGAATTATATTCTATCTCTATGGTCAAAATAGATGAGTGCTGTACCAAATATCATCTCTCAATTCGACATTTTCTAGTGCTTCACAAATTTTATTAGTTTTAAGACATAATGTATGGTAATGAAAACAGGAATGACTAATGAGTAGTACCTAACTAAAAAAGAAACCTGATGCAGCTTTGAACGTGTATTTCAGAGTTATTAATCCTTAATATTGCTTTTAAATATTAATACAGTGTGAGACAAATAAAAACAAAAACTGTTAAAGAGTACTCAAGTTGCACGTTTGTATAAGAATGTGCTAAAATAACTTCAATTCATAACAATCAGCACATAGAGAGAGTACCATATGTGGCTTTATCTTTATACTTTAAAAAGTTTAATTATAGAAAAACAATGTGTTCAATATGACTATTTTTGTGTTATATTTGATTATTACTTTTACCTATAAAAGTTTTGAGGTAGGTTCAGGACAATTTTGACACAAATAAAAAATATAAAATAATTGCTGGTTATGGAATTTTAACATTTGTAACATTTCTACACAAAAAACTTTAAAGTTATATTAATCCCATATACTTATTGAAAGAGTAATTTAATTAATTGAATATAAAATAAAGAATTTTTATTTTCTGTGTGTGTGACGTAACAAATGTTGGTAAATATAGACATACTGAACTTCGTTTTGGCGCCAGTAGAGATCAACAAAATAGTCAATTACTCCGCACGTTAGATAGAATTCTAAAAAAAAAACTAAAACCATCTATAAATTATTGTAGACTAAATTGTTATTTTAAACACCCTGTATCCGTTGTAAGGAAGCGTTTTAGGATATAAGTTTATATATAAACTTATATTCATAATTATTATCAACCCAATCCCATCCATTTTAGCCATTCTAACCTGTAGATGAGAATGTGAAACAGTGATATATTTGTCACCAGCATATTGTTTCTATGAACTTCAAATAAGTTAGAAAAAATATTTTCCATATAAGAAAGTTGATATGGAGACTGCACATTCCCACATAACAAGTTCGTTCATGACGTCGACAGTATATTGCGATAACGCTGGCTACTGATTTGGAGTCCTCGATTGGATCTCTCAGTTTCAATTACGAGCCAGAGCCGTCCCAGTTCTTGATTACTTGTCGTTTCGGACATCTCCCAGATTAGTTTTCGTCTATTCTGCGACGCCGATGTGCATGATATTTCACACTATTGAGTCCATAAAGCTGGATTGAGGTAGTTCATGAAGGGTTTTCTTCTCTTTTTATTTTTTTTATGAAACATATTCTGCATTCACTAATGGCATGTTACTTTATAAAGAGTTTTAGAACTGTAGGGTAGAAAATAAATTACCTGTGGTATTTGCTAGGAAGTCAAAGCTGCCAATGTCGCATAGAATTTTACAGACAAATAATCTAATAATAAAAAAAATCAGTTGTAAGTGTAACAGTTAAATTACACCCTAGCTGGAAATTGCTGAATACCTCTACGAATTGATATATATTTACATTTGTGGCTTATATTTATTTAAAAATGTTTACTAAAGTAACTCTGGAAATATAGAAGTTATATCAGTACAGGGTAACCCGATCATTAAAGTATCTAGGTGGACTATATTTATTTGTAATAAATGGATCTGAAAATTCAACTAAATAAACGTAGATAATAGTGTGAGTGAAATTGCAATACATTCATTTACCTAAAGTGTTTACATCCTAGGTGATATGGAAATGGTTGTAAAATCGCGAAAATATTTGCCTTATTTCGGAATAATTTTTGAAACTTTTGTTACTTTGTTCTATTTTTTTGGAACATTTTGTTCAAATTCCTATTTTGTATATACGTCGATTCTATATAGTCTGAAACATACATGTCCTCATAAATACGAAGGGAATTGTACATAAGCACTGTCGATCGCCCAATTAGTCGAAGTACAATAATTTTTTATATTATTGTTGGGTTAAGAACAGTTTACGTTCCTATTATATCTCGGATTTTTTTCAGTCACCAAAATTGAAACAATTCGGACCCTTTTTGAATTTTTTTTGGGGTAAATATTATATTTTTAATTTAACTTAAATTCGTACGGATTTTAGGAACATTTGTGCAATTACCTAACAGCAAGATGAGTTAAGGAAATACTGTATTATTTGTTTCGCTATTTTATTCAAACAAAATTTATATTAATGACATTCAGAGAAAATGCCACAATATTTGCTTGAATGAATAAATGCTGCAGACATTGTTGTGCTTGTTGTAAGAACAATTTATCGAGCAATTTATATTTACATAGCATATACACACTAACAAAAGTTAATCATTGTATGTTTACCTAAAAGGTTCTTCTGGCGTACGGCATATTTGCATCTATCTCTTGAATACCTAATTTAAATAAAATAAACTTAAGAAAGTAGCACAGTTTGTAAATAACTTTATTTAGATTTCATACAAGCATAATAATAACAAAAATATCGCATGTGATATATTTATATTGATGCTCTACTTCTGAACATTCAAATATAAAGTCTGTTTTTATTTTACGTAAAAATTATTGAAACCATTTCCGCAATTATTGTCAAACACTACTAAGAACAACTACTTTCTAAAACCATGTGATAAAATTATTGTAATATATTGTATTATATTACAGAATTCATAGCGTCCAAAGCAAAAAAATATTGAAATTAAAAAATATTTAACTTCCCACAAAATTCATTAATTACGGTTGCCAATCAAAAAACGATATCCGTAAGAAGAAGTAGGTACATGCTCTTTCATTCTTATTGGAAATCATCAGGATAGTAAAAAAAAATTATTCACTTATATAAAGATATAAATTGCATCAATTTAGAAAGAAAAAATAATTTAATTTCATTTGACGTTGATGCTAAAAAAAAATTTTTAGTGACCATAACAAATTAATATAACCACAGAGACTCAAATAGTTATTGAATTTAATCATGGCTTACACTACAGAACAAAATCAAAAGGAACAATAAAAAATTGATAATAAAATTAAAATGCGGCTTAAATGAAATAAGTATTACGTTTGACGTGCTTTTCTGTGTCGTGTCAAATATAACTCGAGAAACTTGTATTTGTGAAACTAGAGAAACAATAGCATGTTCCTTATACAGAGTGTTTCGAAGCGATTAAAATACTTCTTAACTGGCGTCATGCTTAGTTCATTTAACCCAAAGAGAATACGGGATCTAGCTTTTTTGTGTTAGGTGTTAAATTCAAATATTTTATTAATTTCTTTGTTTTTATTTTATCGATTACAATAATACGTGCCTATCAATTTTTAATTTGTTAAAGGTAAGTTTTGGTTCCAATGATGATATGAAATTACCACTTTTCTCTGTTCTTCACTACATTTGAAGAGTAATTCAATTGCTTACTAGCGAAAGGTTAGAACGGTGGTTTGAGGGGGTAGGAAGGGCCAGACACTAATGAAAATGAATTTTTCTTATTCAGCATTCTCAAAAACTGTGGTATAGAGATTACAGAAAAAGAAAAGAAAAGTCATTTTTCAACTTTCCAGAAGGGTTGGAACACCACCAGGGGTAGCTAAAGGACTTATTTTTCCGTTATTTTTCCCTTTTTATCAAACCCTAATGACTTTCCCAGCTAATCTCCTCCAATCACGGGTTTTACTAGCTTTACAATGGGAAAGCGCGAAAAGGGGTAACTTTTGGCCATTTGAGGAGGTTGCGGTCGGTAAAAGCTTTATCTACTATGTTATTCGTTTTCAGCACCCGCGAAAACGGGGGAGTAGATTTCGTTATTGCAGAATTTTTTGCCAAATTCCCGACTCCTGGACTCTATTTTTATTAGCATGCAAAGAAACGTACTTTGAATATTAGTCATAACTTTTATTTTAAACCGACTATAGAAAGTAATACTTTCCGGCTTACTTTTAGACCAGAAAATCGCAATTTATCGAACTGCGGTGGGTAAAATGCTGGTTACTATGGTGAGAGTCCTGTAAAAGTTTTACAGGCCGCTCACCATAGCAACCGAGTGTTTGTATTCTTTAAAACTATAAAATAGGTAACTTGACAGGTTTTGACGTTTAGTTGAAAATGTGACAGTTGTTATAATATTAATGGTACAATACTGTGCCCGTTTTAATAAATATATATTGTACGTAACACGTCCCAAAAGTGATTTTACTGGACTCGCAGGACTCGCCTGCGGCTCGCCCTGGAATTTACCTACTCGTCAAGTAACATGCCTCTTTCGGAACTTGTTACGTAAACTACTATTAAGTAAAGTTCTGTAAAAGACTATTCTCTACTATACTGTTTCGTATGGTATGTTGGAAGTTTTGATTTTCTATATGGTTAATTATTAATTTAATATTAATACTGTAAAAATGTATTTTGGTTTATTTATTTGACAATTCAATGTTTATATCTACAGAGTGTTCTCAAAGTTGAGGCATTTATTTTGCCAGGATGTAGAACTCGAAAAATAAGCAAAATAGGATATAGCAATTATTGTATTGGCAATAATAGAAGATAAATAAATATTATTTAAGTAGGTCAAACGAAAAAATGTCGTTTAGAGATTTCTTTTTAAAATAAGAAAAATCTAGTTAGTCTGTTAAGCTACTGATTATGCCCAAAAAAATTTAAGACCAAAGTTGCGCACCAGAGTTCTTTCGATATCACAGCACACTAGCCATCAATATCTGCCAAAGTTCATATCATGGCCACCTAGATTTAATCCAGTAAAATGGCTTGAGAACACCCTGTATACAATGCATTCATAAACTCATAAATTAGGTAAATACCGTTTATCGAGATATTGCCTCATTTCTCCCACTAAAGGATTACCAAAAAATAACAAATTTATATGTTCAAGTTTGTAATTATAGGTATGCATTTGTCGTTCCTTGTGCTTATGATTATGAAAAGCACTATTAGATACGATTTCACCCTGTTTTTGTCGCATCTCACTCCGTTTCGGGGATCTTAGGGGAGAGAAGAATGACTTTATAGTGTTATAAGCAAAACTACATTCTATATCTATTATATAGGGACCCGTATTATTCCCTTGGAGAATGTGTACTTGCTGTGAATAACTACGCTATATTTGCTATCGAGGAAACGGAGTTTTTATACATGATTAAATTGAAATGTCAGCTAAAATTATGTAAATTATTGCTTAACTTTAACATGCATTATCAAAACAAGTATTCGTATAAAAATCACAACTAAAACACAGAATTTTATGTGATATTCAGGTTTCTGAACTCCACCTCTTTATTAACGTAATTATCAGTGTCACTGCCGTTTAAAAATACAAATTACATCACACTGTTTCCTCCGTGATATTATTTAGGTAACTGTTTAGTTTGCTCTCTTTATACTATTGAATTTCAGAATATTGTACATATTTACTTGAACAGCTCTCATTGATTTTTGCATTCAAAAGTAATTGAACCCCTTGAAAGATAAAAGTAATATTATTATCCAATTATTATTATTCCTTTTCAAATTAAATATAGAAAAAGGTAATGAAAAATAATGATACCTAATCTTGCGTTATCATGGGAAATGGTGTGTTCTCAACTTCTTTCTGTGTGCCAGTTCGTAATAAATAAGGGACGCCGGTCTCTGAATTGACACTTAACTTCCTAAAATTATTACGTCAATATTAGTCCAGTCAGGCTGTATAAAAATATTTATGTGACCTATCTAATAGTCCCATTCGATATTTATTTTCTTAATTCATTTTACTAAAATTCTGTAAATAATATTGAATATAAAACCATATCTACCATGTAAACCATTCTCTAGAATATTCTGCTTCTTGAATTAAGTATTTGAATTATTGTTGCAAATATAAACCTCTAGGTGGAGCCGAAAAGCACCTGTGGCAACTTGTGTCAATTTTTCAACAGTAAGAAAAATGTATAACGATCCAGGGTTATATATTTAGCATACAAAAAATATGTGGTCAACCTTATCAACAATTAATTTCTACTTATTATAAAGAACTGAGCAAAATTCAAGAAACATCTGAAATTTCGGTTACTATTTCTCACTGTACCTATATATTCAATTAGAGTTAAATGATCGCGAAGAGATTCAAAATGTTATAACCAAAAAATCATTGCCTTCTGGGATAAGGGGGTCGTAATTACATGTGGTGGGTGTATTTATTTATTTATTTATTTACCTGTGATGGTGGAATTTGCACTTGTCATAGCCAGTGTTTGTAATGATATCAAATGATTCTATATCCTTTTTACCATGTCACACTTGCTTCTATACAGGACACGATAAAATGCATTAAAAGTATTAATTAAAAAACTCCAGGTGAAACTTTTTCTCTCAGCATAATAATATGTTCCGTTAAGAGGCAACTGACTGACAGTAGCTGGTTCTTTTCTTTATTTTTTAATTACTTTACCTCATTTTATAAGGATATTTTGTTTAATAGAGTCAAATTCAGAGGATGTGCACTGTGCAGATTCAATAACTTATTATTTATTATTTAAACCTACAAGAGAAAATATAAGTATAACTTTTTTTTTATTCACAAATGGTCACAATCAGAGGGAAGCCTCAAGGATATAAAAATATAAACCATAAGTTTATATCAATTAGGCATAGAACCTTGTATATTTCGTATACAAATTGTTTTTCAATCGTTGATACCTGAAGTTGCCAATGAATTGCCTCTGAAAATGTTTCCAACCACATGTTAATCGGTTAATTCTAGGTACCTACCAAAGATATACATTTACTTTTTAAATGAAAAAATTGAAAGTGGTTACTTTAATTGATATTTTCCTTGCATTTTAATGGACTGTAAAACCTAAATGTTAAACTAAACAAAAATAGCCTGAAAATCGCCATTAATAACATTTAAATCACTGACCATTGCATATAATTCTAATGAGTTTTCCGTTAAAATATTCCAAGTCGCATATCAATCGGTTATCCAGCAAAAAATTATGACCAACATTTCAGGTGGTCCTTTTGTACGACTGTATGTATTAATAAGTATCGTGCCAACAATGTTTAAAAAAGAAAAAATTGATATACTATTTTACTGGACATTCCAAAAAACATGCAATACTAAAGCATGCAGAATTGCTAGGAAATGTTATATACCTAATGGTTGTTTGTATTTTGTATATTCAGTTTTACAATGAACTGACAATTATTGATTACCATAACACTTTACACGTAAAATGACTACAAAAAAATAACAGTATTTGACATATTTATTACAAAACAAAATATGTAATCTTTGTTCGTTGGAAATTTATTAGACAATATCATTAGTGGCAGAACTTATCAGAAAATCACTGAAGCGGATACCTAATCAACCGTAAAATAGGTATATTATACACCAGTGCTTCGTTCAGACAGTTCGTTATAGTTAGTTTTCAACAAAAAATATTATCCCTTGCCGTTAGGTCCGAAAACCAATATGCGTGAAAGACTCGATCCATGTGAGCTTATATCTTGTGTTTCATTGAATTTATGCTTTATCAATTACTATTGGTACCGTTTCTTCTAAATTAGCGCAATTCACTATAATTTATTGTAATTATAATATTACAACAAAGTTATCAAAAAAAATTTCTATTTTTGCTATATTCACCGCTAATAGACTGAAGTTTAACTAAAACATGTTGCAGTTAGTGGAATTAAGTATATGTAGTTTTACTCGCAAGTGGATGCAAATTACCAATAATATATGGTTAAAATTGGATTGTCTGTTGCACTATAAGAAGGCATTACCATTATGAAATTCGTTATTGGACAAAATTTCATCGGCCCCGTGTATCCACCATGATTTGTCATTTCAAAGCTTTGCTAGACTACTATAATAGATAGATAAATAGACCGTCACGAAGAGATAGTTTTCAAAAACGTATTTTCTTTCGTAGAATGGTTTACGGGTTGTCCGCCGCATTTGTTATTTTGAATGCTGTTGAATTATGATTATGTTACTTAGACTTTATAAATTACAAAAAATTCTGTTGAAATTTTATTTATTAATTTTTTTTTATGAATCGCATAGTCTGTCTCCTCGACCTATGCAATTACATCGAACTATTTCAAAAGCTAGGCAAGTTATTCAGTAAACAGGCAAAACATTCAGTAAGATCGGAAACAGATAAAATTCTGTTGAAATCTTTTTACTTTTTCCCCATGATGGATTTTCAAGCATCAAATTTTATTTGATCGATTTAACCGCTGATCCAATTATCAGCATGACTGTTATAGTACATATAACGTCACTGTAAGTTTGTGATAAATGAATTAGCGCAGTAATCTATATATTAAATAAACGGAGTGGGCAACTTCAAAAAGTTGAATTCTGTTTGTTGAACACTCGACTATAAGTATTGCGTAGGAGACACGTCGAGCATACGACGTCGGCGTCCTACAACCGTAGAAATACCAACTCGGAACAGCATGTCAAGCAGGATGGCAAGCAGGTCAGCCGGAACAACAAGCAGTGGGATTATAGCACCACAGTCACCGGGATTACATTACCGATATTGTTGATGGAAGGAGAGATGTTAAGATCTGAATACAAATGTGTGGTTTTAATACCCATCAGTAATTCCCTGGCATTCCTATTTCTCTACATGCTAAGCATTTCACGCAGTATCATAAACAACCGTTACTCAGGGTGCACGCCGTAACGTTTCTTATTGAAGCGTTATTGTTATGGAAACAAGAGAAGTGAAACAGACAAATTAAGCACTACCACAAATTTGTACCCAACAGAAAATTAACAAAATGCTCACATTTTAAGCATTATGATAGGTATATCGTATATACATATACAGGGTGGGCCACTGAAAATAATACAAATGGGTTTTCGTGTAGTTCAAATTAATTTAAAAAAAAGACACTAAGACGTTAATTTTATTTTCAAGGTACATCTTTACACCTACAAATTTCTTCATCCCTTCGCGCTATGACCATAACCTCTAAAATTTTTAACATTCATAACTTTAAAACTTATTCAATGATGATTTGAATAAGCATGTGAATAGAAACTACATTTTGGAGTTAATGGAAAAGTTCCAAGAAACTGGATCAGTGGCTAACAAGAAATGGGACTCTGAATGTAAACTTACGGTAAGAATTGAAGCTGCTGAGTTTGGGACAAGTGCTATGATTTTCAACTTTGAACACGGGAACTTAGCTACTGTTACTAACGTTGATATCCATCGAATCCTAAAACGTTATAAATTTCATCCTTACAAAATTCATTTCGTACACGAATCAAATGAGGATGATTTTGATCGGCGACATGAGTTTTGTTTAGTTATGACTACAGGAATAGCTGCTCAGAGAAATTTTCTTGTCAACATTCGATTTCTTAAACCCCACTCTAAATCGTCATAACTATCGCTATTGGTCTAAGAGTCTTCTACAAAGTCCACATTCGAACTCCTCAAAAATTGAACATCTGGGTGGGTATTTTTGGCAACTGTCTGGTTAAACTCATTTTTCTGGATGATAATCTCACAAGTGAAACAAATTTAGAATTAGTAGAGATCTTGTCTATCCATTACTCGTTGATTTTATAAGAAACTATTATCATAACTGGAGGAGCATTAAATGCTTCACCCTATGCACTGGCTGTTAGAGAGGTTTTAGACAGGATGCATCCTAGACAATGAATTTATCAAAGAGGTGCTATGGAACAGTCAAGCAGATCTCCAAATTTACCTCCGTTCGAAGTTTTTCGTGTGGAGCCATTTGAGATACTGTTAAATAATCCCAAAAATCTTTCAATATGTAAGGTCTCCTTTAAAATTAGTATGGAAGCTGGGTTCAAGTTACTTTTAACATTTGACAGTTGTACTATCTACAGTAGTTGTATCATCTGATTTTTTTTATCTAAATAAATAAAGAGAGCTTTTGCTACCTGAATTTTGAATCGAATCGAAAGTGAATCATTAAAAGTTGAAAATTTTTATATACAGAGGAGGAAGACCTTTCATTTGAAGTATCACTATCTTGCCGTTTAAAATTTTCAGGGTGGTGGTCACAGTGTGAAGAGATGAAATGATTTGCAGGCGAATTTTATTGCGATAGATAACCCCTCGAAAATAAAGTTGACGTATCTGAATATTTTGTATAAAATTAATTTGAACCCGAAAATCAGTCTCTCCTTTTCATTAATACACCCTATAAAAGCAAGGACACACTAAAAGCATACCGCATGTCTTTGGTGAAATAAATCGCGCAATAAAAACAACATTGGCTAAAATAGTTCGATTGACGACATTATTTCCATACAGTCCACTTCAACCGTTTTGAAAATGTTCACTATCATGTAATTGAAATAAATCTCATTTTTTAGTATTTAGTATTTTTCCTTTTTAGCTTTCATAATATATATGTTTCCTGTATTTCAGACTTCTGCTCATGATAAATTCCATTATATCCTTAATATTTTGTGCTCTAGCTAAATTCTTTATCATCAGTTTTTTTTTTATTATAGGGCTATTTTTATCGTATTTGATAATTTGTAGTGAGATGGGGTCATGCGTACAATTGCCGGTCTTCGATCAACGAAGCAAAGCAGCGTTGGTCGAAGCCGGCGTTTGGATGGGTGACCGTATCTCATTACATTACCGAGGATAGTGCAGCGGGCTAGATCGCCCTTGAGTGGCACATCTGCCTATCTCTCCTGGGTTCGAGTCCCAGCTCCGGCAGATGGCAATGTCGGAGGGAATGGGTGTATGTGGTGTGTCCTGGTTAAGTGTTAGAATAGCTCTAAGCTAAACTTCGCCAGGACGTTAATATAAATAAGACAATAAAAAAAAATAAAAAAAAAATAATTAACTTTTGAGGGACGTAATAAATTGTACTCGGTAAATATAAACATTGTGGAGTTTAGAGTTTAGAAAAGTGGGTGACAAAATTATCGATAGTATCATAGAACGTCGTTTTAAGATTTTTACTTTACGACAGTTGTTATGTCTGAAGGTGTCATCGATAGAAGAATGGTTGGCTTGTAACACGTTAATATATTAGATTTTTGAAACTATATATTCTATATGGATATGAGTTTTTTCAAGGTTTAAAATAGATTTTCAGTAGGAACATTATTTGGATTTCATTGTATGGATAGCTAAGGTAGAGCAGTATGTGAACTCGTTTACCTTACATTCTTTTTGCCGACGAGTACCCAGTGTCTCTTTCATGTAGACACCACTGTTTTATTGAAGTTCCAAGTTCTATGATAATCGGCTTTGAAAAGACGTCTTCGATACGAGTCTAGTGAACCTTCTATTCAAAGGAAGCTGTAAGATGCATCACATTGATGGGAAAAATTCGTGTCATAGCCACATAAGTCATAGCCAAATAAGGCATTGCCTGAAGTCAGTCTGTAGATAACTTTACTGTGGGCCCAATACGTCTTTCTTGAGGGCCTATACTTACATATATGCCTTCGTCGTCAAGGCCTGAAAGAACTTCATTATCTCTAACTGCTGTCTGGCGGATGTTGGGTGTTAAGTATTTTTTATTTGCCGTATTGATTAGAACTTTTACTACTTATTAGATCGATACTTCCTACGATGTTATCTGTAATTTTAATCAATATTTTTGCCAATATATTATGCTTTTTTATTCAACGTGATAATTTTACACTTCAAAGGAATTTTCTTTCTACACATTCTGTCTGCCTGGCCAATATTTATGTCATTAGACTATTGATTTACTATAAATATTTTATACTTAGTTGTGATATTTTTTCTGGCAGATGATTCTACGTCCACTCCCACAAGCTAGCCAATATAATCTCGCTCGCTTCGTCTGGAGTGCACTATAAACAGTAAACGGATTAACGGACAGGCACAGCAAGCACATGCTTGATGCATCATCCCTTGTAGAACCTCACCCAAGCACAATATGCCATGCGAGATTCGGTCTGCAACGGGATGGAAGAAAGGCTATGGGCCTCAATTATTTCACTTGTATTGACTTTAAGCTTCTAAAACTTTATTTACATTTTTTTTTTAGATAATGCATCTCACTTAATGTACTTACATAAATCTGTTACATTCAAACGTTTTTAATTTTCAACCCTGCATTCTGGAATCTTTAATTGTATCTAACCGATGCAAGAAGTCAAAAAGGCTTTGAAGTATTTACTCATTTCAAATATAAAAATATCATATTCAATCAAGAGATGACGGATTTTTTTTAGAAAAGGACATCATCAAGAACCTGTTTAACAGATTATCGCGGCCATAACAGAAGAACTAGCTATTACACTTTAATATACATTGATTAAATGGTGGTTAAAGGAGCTACGGCCCACAGAAGAGTAAACATTTTAATTTCGGAAACATTAGATACTGACTCTACTAAAAGGCATTATCCCTCAGTGTCTGTCGAAGATTTGATATTAGTTTTTCCAAGAATCAATTTTTAAAGAATTTATATCTTGGCAGTCCAGTAAGTTTCTTGGATAAGAGCAATTTATATGAAACATATCTCATAATAAAACGTATTATCCATCTGCTGTATAGCCTTTGTTACAGTTTTTCCACTGTTATTTTGTCGCATTCATTTGAGATCACCTTTGACACAAATATATTCATGTCTCATCAAGGTACTTAAATAAACTCGACTAACTTTCAAGTCGTCGGTATCTCTGAAAACTGAATATAATGGTGACAGGGAGTTATTGTAAGTTCTGTTTTGAAGTAATTAAGAAGTGATATAGATATTACAATTGCCAAGCCTATTTTTTGAATAGCACAATTTGACGTATTTTCGTTTTGTAGATAGAAAATGATACGAGAACTGTCAATTCCAATTTAAATTTCACAACAAATTGTGTCATTGTTTCTAAAAAAAAGCAATTACAGATATTCATTATTAATAATTTATAATAGAATTACCGTTATATTCTATAATAATAGTCAATTACTTATTGTATTAATGTACATTTATGGTGATGGTGTTTAGAGATATTAGGGAAACCAATAAACAATATGAACGTACAAGCGTCACGATAGCTGAAAATTACTTTACAATATATATTTTAATTGAGAAATAAACGTTAGTAAGATTGCTAATTAAAAAATATATCGGTTTACTTTAGGGTTTAACTTACTGAATTCATGAGAAAATTTACGTATATATTAAATTCTAGAGGGCATTTCACGTATAAAAATAGAATTCCTTGTTGTCAAATGGTCAGAGGAAATTGCTGTTTGCCAGAGAGCATTTTGAATTTCTAGTGGCGACGGAAAGTCGTGTATATTTGCTTATATAGATTGAGTAGAAAGTATTTTGTGAAAAACGCATCTGTATTTGTAGATACATCTTCCAACCCTTTATAAATAACTACCTACAAACCAATATATCTCAGATTACAATCATTAGGCATATAAATTGTGATTATGCAACGATTATAACTTTTTATTTATTTTGAAAACTAAAATTATATAGAAGCCCTGTAATATTTTAAAGCCTCATTTGAGAAATGATTTCATCTACTTAAAATTATTTTGAAGTCAAGCGATGCTTAGTTCTAAAACATTAAAATTAGAAAAATATATATTTTGTTAATAATAATAGATATTAACAAACAAATTATATTTTATTGGTGTATATTAATCTCTCTTACAGTTAATTCCACTGACAGAAAATCGAAACCAGACTTTTTGGTGGGAGCCAAGCTCATTAATTGCCTCTTGATCATCGGTCACATAATTATTTTTCCCACTTTTAATATTTAATAGGATATCTATTATCTTCTTAAAAATTATATCTTATAAATTGGAAACGGTAAATATAATTTAAGGCATTTTAAGAAAAAATAATAAGAGAAAAATGGGCTACTAAATACAGTTGTGGTAAATATAGGATTAATTTTAAAATGGTTAAAGCGTTTATCAAACAGCTGTGTTTGCAACAACTTTTATCTCTAAATAATGTTCTTTAGAAGTTTAAATAAAATGAATGATGCTTCAGTATATGGAATTCTTTTTGCATAAATAGTATAAACAATGAGAGCTGTGACAATATTTTCTCCTTTATTTTCGCAAAGAACTTTATTGCATATTTTTATTTTCTCTGTAGTAATAATAAATATTGCGGTACCTGCCTGCATGCTTCATACTTATTTGAGTAGTGTATTAACTCTTAGAAATCTTAACTTTTTACATTTTTCTTGTAAGATGTTGCATAGCATCAAATTGCTAGTCTATTATCTCATATTATCTCATTATTAATATTGTCACTTCCTCCAGAATCATTTTTCCGGTAAAAATAATTATCCTGGCTTATTGTGTGAAAAATTGTAACGCGAAGTGTGTATGATGAGTTGAACTATTAATTAGTAATTTATGTATATCTTTGTGAACTATTTAACGTGATATGAATACAGGTTGAAAACTGCTTTACATGTACTTATAGCGAATGATTCGGACGATTGTGATGACGTAAGTCTCAAAAGATTGCTGAAATTGACTTCAGTTAATTTTATATGCGAGTTAATTTCATACAAAATACTTAATAAATCTGTAATTTTGTAAACGTAACGGATTTTAGTAAATTCCTGTGAGTTCTTACTAAATGAAATTAACAATTTCTATTGAGGATGTTATGTTTTGGCGAATGCGCCAGTTTTAATTACAATAAGTATTTAATAATTCAATTTTGAATAATAAGAGATAAGTAACTAAGCAAGAGTGCATCTTCTAATAATTTTGCATCACAGTTCCACAACATTTTCTTTATCTTTTTTAAATGCAATAACATTCACCTACAAATTACTTACGATAGAAAATATTAAACTTCAAAATAACTTTAAAAGTAGAAAACGGCAAAATATGTACATGAAGTAGAAAATACTAACGATAATGATAATAATTGCATTTAAGACATTATGCCTATGGTTTACACAAATTATTATCAGTTAGAAATTTAAAACACAAAATTATCTACAACAATTTTTGGTAAAGCAAATAATTTTTTTGGAAAAAAAAAATGTGTTAGGTGTGGGAATCGAACCCACGCACCTTTTCGAAAACCATATGTGGTTGGCCAAGAGGAAATATTCAATTCGATACGCACATTTTGATAAAATATAATAAATTCTATTTAAAAATTTATTTCCAAATTTTGAGTGCCCAAAATATTTTAATTTAAGATTTACACTGCAAGAAAATAAAAGTCATTGCCTAAAGCAGTTTTAAATGGAGAACGTGGGGTATCAACTTTTTTAATTGCGTCGTTTTAAACGAATCTAATAATAAAATTTTAAGACACATTACGTTCAATGAAAAATTTAACTATTTCTATTACGGATATTGTGTTTTGGCGAATGCGCCAGTTTAATTATGATTTTAAGAATTTAATTTTAGATAGTAAGTAATTGGCAAGTAACAACTATAATAGTGCATCTATAATAATATTGCGTTGCAGTTCCATAACACCTTTTTCAAATGCAATAAAATACCTACACCCACTAATTACTTAAAGCAAAAAACATTCAACTTCGAAATAATTTTAAAAGTAGAAAATGGCAAAATATATGCATGAAGTAGAAAATAATAACGATAGTTATAATAATTATAATTACTAAAAAACAAAGATATATTACACCTACTAGCTATTAAATCTATTATGTCTCTGGTTTACGCAGATTATTAACAGTTAGAAATTTAAAACAAAATTATCTACAGCAATGTTTAGTATAAATAATTATTAAAAAAAGAAAAAAGTTTGTCAGATGTGGGGTTCGAACCCACGCTCCCTCTCGGGAACCAGAGCTTAAATCTGGCGCCTTAGACCGCTCGGCCCAAGAACGGTAAACTGTTACCGTTCTTGCGCTCGGCCAATCTGACATTACATTTACTCATTTCATTCGAGTTATTAAATTGGCTACATTTCACCATATTGTGCAACATTGAGTAATTTTTATGGAGTCTATCTTCATTTATTTAACTAATGGTCAATACTGAAACCCTCATTTGAGAAATGATTTCATCTACTTAAAATTATTTTGAAGTCAAGCGAGGCTTAGTTCTAAAACATTAAAATTAGAAAAATATATATTATATTAAGTAATAATAATAGATATTAACAAACAAATTGTATTTTATTGGTATATATTAATCTCTCTTATAGTTAATTCCACTGACAGAAAATCTAAACCAGACTTTTTGGTAAGAGATCAGTGACATAATAATTTTTCCCACTTTTAATATTTAATAGGATATTATCTCCTTAAAAATTATATCTTATAAATTGGAAACGCCGGAAACGGTAAATATATGTTAAGGCATTTTAAGAAAAAATAATAAGAGAAAAAAGGACTACTAAATGCAGTTCTGGTAAATATAGGAATAATTTTAAAATGGTTAAAGCGTTTATCAAACATCTGTGTTTGCAACAACTTTTATCTCTAAATAATGTTCTTTAGAAGTTTAAATAAAATGAAAGATGCTTCAGTATATGGAATTCTTTTTGCATAAATAGTAAATATAAACAATGAGAGCTGTGACAATATTTTCTCCTTTATTTTCGCAAAGAAATTTATTGCATATATGTATTTTCTCTGTAGTAATAATAAATATTGCGGTACCTGCCTGCATGCTTCATACTTCTTTGAGTAGTGTATTAGTACGGAACAAAAGAGATTATTAAACGTCAGACTCTGAAGAACTTCAATAACGACAAATCGTATGTATGTGTGCCAGTGGATTAGTAGATTACTGTTTCATGTTACACTAAAATTTCAGTACAAATTTCAAATTAAAAACACAAAATTATCTACAACAATTTTTGGTAAAGCAAATAATTTTTTTTGGAAAAAAAATGTGTTAGAGGTGTGGGAATCGAACCCACGCACCTTTTCGAAAACCATATCTGGTTGGCCAAGAGGAAATATTCAATTCGATACGCACATTTTGATAAAATATAATAACTTCTATTTAAAAATTTATTTCCAAAATATTTTAATTTAAGATTTACACTGCAAGAAAATAAAAGTCATTGCCTAAAGCAGTGTCAAATGGAGAACGTGGGGTATCAACTTTTTTAATTGCGTCATTTTAAACGTATCTAATACTAAAATTTTAAACATTACGTTAAATGAAAAATTTAACTATTTCATTTTGCGCATATTGTGTTTTGGCGAATGCGCCAGTTTACTTATAATTTTAAGAATCATTTAAGATAGTAAGTAATTGGTAAGTAACTAAGCAAGAATGCATCTATAATAATATTGCGTTGCAGTTCCACAACATTTTTGTTAAATGCAACAACATACACCTACTACCCAGCAAACGCAGAGTGTGACTGTTTCGTAACGTTAAGTCACAAATAAGTAACTCTAGAAGCATATTTCAAAGTGTGAAACAGATTCGTAATTATGGCAATATATCTGTACCTGAAAGATTTGTTTTGAAATTGTTTAATATAATACAAAACATCTTTGGTGGGTTTGGAAAAATTCGAAACTGTTACCTAACAAATGTTATTCTTAATTCCACAAACGTAAATATTTCGTAACTTACAAAACGCCATACTTTCAATTGTTAAAATTTGAGAATATTACGCAATTGTTGATGCGGTATTCCTTCAGTAGCTATAAACAGAAACAATTACGGAATTATTGAAACAATTCATTTTCAGTTGTGAAGCGTTGAAAAATTTACATAATTAGTAATACGTTACATTTTCGCTATACATTTTCAAACAAATGCGTCGTTTCTATAGGCTAGAATTATTTCTGAGAGAGAGATAAAATTCAAACGACCAATAGAATCTTGGGAAGCTGCGCCGCGCCAGCGCGAAGAACTGTTTCCGGCTTCAACACAAGTTAGTCTAAATGTGTAGTAATGTGTACTTACACGTGTGGTGTAAACAAGTGTCTGGTATTTCTGGTGCAAAAAATACTATTGTGAAAAACAATTGCACAATATATACACGTTTAGAGTATTAGGTAAGTAATAAGTACTAATAGATTTAAAATTAGATAAGTTTTAATTGTATGTATTGTAAAAAGCGTTAATTTCCTGGACAATACCTAACATGGCGTGGGCACATTAACGGCGTGAGTAGCGGATCTTTTTACTATTACCTATAAATAGAATAAAACAAACGCTTTTCTTAAAATTTCGTGCTTATTTAAATGGATAACTATAAATAATAATAAAGAATATGTACAAAACTTTGCTACTAACTATAATAATCTACACTTAGATTATTATATCTACTTTACTTGCACAGTACGTATTTATTTGCAAAATTGAATCGTTGAGTGTTCTTTTTTTTTGCTTAGGAATATATTATTTTGTATTTCTTTTTGAAGTGATTCTCCGATGAGCAAGAAACGCATGTTTTTCTTTTAAATTGTTTCAATCAAAAGGGAATGAAGTTCAGGGATTAACATAGCAATTTTAACGTTAAAGTGACTAAAAACATGATTCTTAATTTTTTTATAAACTACTGGTTTGCCGTAATGAATAAAATAGTTTTGATATACAGGATGCTTCCTAAATAACAAAATATTTAAAGAAGTAATTCTTCAGGTGATTTGAAGTGAAGAAAAGTTTATATGAACATATTATGTTCTAAAGATTTTTGTTTCTGAGATAGCGGGCGTTGAATATTTTATTTCACTTCTGATTTTATTTGATTTTCCACAATTTGTAACATATGAAACTGAATTTTATGGATCGTCTTGCTCTTCAAGTAGCCATTTATCTTACCGATTGTCTTTTTCAATATTTCACTTCGGTTTGTAATTGGACAAAATGTTTTCGTTTTTTATTAAATAATACCTATCTTTAAAAATTTAAATATTTTAACAAAATTTGGTGATTCAAATCGAGGGATTCAAATCTCAGTAATTATAGTTTTGCTGTTATTTGTAGGGGGCACCTCTGCGTATCGTTCATACGTTATGTTTTTGGGGGATTTTTTATTATTTTTTTTTAATAAAAATTCCTGCTTTCCCGTTATTTTTATGTCAAAAAGATATACCTTCTAAATGTCGCTACGAGTAACCGTTTTCAGGGTAATTGATTTTAAAGTAAGCAATTTAACCACTTTTAAAGTATAATTAAATTTTAGGTTTATTTATTTAAAAGTCATTGTTATTCGTACTTTATTTGCTAGTGTTGCTATGTAATAAATTTTAAAAATCTGAAAAAGAGAATTTAAAGAAATTATTAAAATTAAATCGAAACAAAAATTTTACTTTGACACCCTATATCTCTGCTAATATCAACTTTTGGACTCACTAAGGTAAGTTTGTTTAAATCGTAATATTTTCACATAAGGAATCTGCCATTGCTCTGTGTACCATTACCTATGAGACACCATGTATTTATAGATTTTAAAACGTCCAATATTTTCATTTTATAAAAATATCTAAAAGGAGGTAAAAGGCAACATTGCTCCTGGGGAACTTTTTTAAGTTTCGCAACATTCAACACTTCCGATATAAACGTATAGGTCACAGCTGTGAGCGCTAATAGATCAAAGACATTCCGTCGGCCGTCCACTATATTCTTCCTCTGTGCCAAAGATATAAAAAAACACCAGATAGTTATATTATCGACAAAGTATATTGTCTGTCATTTCTTATGTACTTCGAAGGATAAATTAGCCAAAAAAACTTCACAAAAAGGCCGCTAATAAAGTTGAACGTTTAAAATGTGTAAACACTGGTATAAAAAATATGACTTCACAGCATTTATAGTGGTCCGGTAAAAGCTAATGAACGAATGTAAAAAACAAAATCAACCTGACCTATCCTATTTTCCCTTGAAATGAGATAGGTCAGTTAAATTCAAAATGTTGACGTATTTTATTTCTTTTTCTCAAAAACTACCGCGTGTATTTCTTTCATTTTTTTTATATGGATTTACCATCCCTTTGCAACAAGCTTCTTTCTCTCAGGAATAATAATATATGTAATTGTTTAACTTCATTTATTTTATTGAGTGGCCTAGAGTTACATATACACAGGTTTCATAATTGAAATGTTTTTCTCATTTCATGACAAAAATAAACCCGTGTCAAATTCTTGACAATCCCCCGCCTCCTCTTCTTATTTTTATTTTAAACTAGTTATAGGGTGGGGTTAGCGTACTCACCTTAAGGAAATAAATAAATTGGGGTTCACTCTGTACGTTGCTAGTTTGATTAAGAACTGATTTTTATTTGTAGATTCATGCAGGAAATGCTTTCCATTTATGACAGCTGATGCCAATTTTGAAGGTGCGTGTAAGGACTGGTTTAGAGCGGCCAGCCAGAGATTGAAGAAAACAGAGAAAATGAATTAATTATTTTATTGTACAATGGACAATAAATTGTTTTGAACATATATTTGTCAATATTTTATCTTTTTCCTATATTTTAAAGGATTCCTCCAAATACACTAACAGTGAATATTAAGGATCAAGGATTAATTTCACCTAGATATAGAAAAGAGTTTGTCTTAAATGGATTTATGGTCTGTAAAGATGAGAGATTGAGAAAGTGAATTTTGTTAAATATTGCAAAAAGTGATTTTAAAGATGGGTCCTGAAAAAGTAACGAGCCCCACTACTGGCAAAATGTGACTGCTGTCTTCGGAAAAGAAAATTACTCGTCCAATAACAAACTAAGCCAGGTTTGCTATACGTGCATATATCCACCCCCAGCCCCCGATCGCTCACCTGCGCACTCGATCATTGAGTCTTTTTTGTTTTTAAATGTATTTAGTATAGCATTTTACAGTCGCTTCAAAAATATAACTGGCTCTATACTATCAGTACATGTCCATCTTTGCCGAACAAATTATTTATTCACTGTTAATCAACTCGCGAGAACCAAAAAAACACTTTTTGGTTTTCGAGTTATTCAACAGTGAATAGGTAATAATTGGTTCGGCAAAGATGGACAGCATGTATTGATAGGGTCTGTCATATTTTTTAGCGTCTGTAAAATGCTGCTATATGCATTTAAAAAACAAAAAGACTCCAATGATCGGGAATGGGTAGGTGAGGGATCAGGGTGGGAGGTGGATTTGTGCACATATATCAAACCTGACTTTATTTGGACTATTTGCATAATAAGTATAAAACAAAAAAGAAACTGATTTGAAAGTAAATCGTAATATTTATATTGCTTATGATAAGCAACTTTTCTGAAATTAATGAGCAACCTTAAGGTTTCTAATAACGTGCAACTGTTGTGTATCTGTACTTAAACTAAATTTGCATAACGGTTGCGAAGTATTTATATAAGTTTTGTATTTACAAATAACTTGGTGAATGAAACTGTAAAAGCCTAAATGTTTCAAGATATTTTCGGAGTTAGATTTTGGTAAAAACGAATTTATTACAAATGTAAATTGGCATTTGTTACGAATATTTTGTTTCGCAATTGTGTAAAGTAATAGTTGCAGTTTATTAACGATGCAATGTTGCGGACAAATAAGCAATTTGTCACCAAAAACACGCATTTTTGTGACTGAAACAAAAGTGTAACACGAAATATAAGTAGCGTTAATGTTCCTTAATAGTTTCGAAGCGGTGTTTGCTGGGTAATTACTTAAAGCAAAAAACATTCAACTTCGAAATAATTTTAAAAGTAGAAAATGGCAAAATATATGCATGAAGTAGAAAATACTAACGATAGTTATAATAATTGTAATTACTAAACAACAAAGATTTATTATACCTACTAGCTATTAAATCCATTATATCTCTGGTTTACGCAGATTATTAACAGTTATAAATTTAAAACTAAATTATCTACAGCAATGTTTAGTGTAAATAATTATTAAAAAAAAAAAGTTTGTCAGATGTGGGGTTCGAACCCACGCTCCCTCTCGGGAACCAGAGCTTAAATCTGGCGCCTTAGACCGCTCGGCCAATCTGACATACATTTACTCATTTCATTCGAGTTATTAAATTGACTAAATTTCATCATATTGTGCAACATTGAGTAATTTGAATGGAGGCGCTAGCACAAGCATTTATTTAACGTTTAAGTGCGTCAATCTGAAACACTGGGAAAATTTTCTCGTAAATATAATAATTTAAAAGTGTAAGATTATTTATAACTTGTGGACATCAGTGGTGGGTATAATGAGTATATACAGGGTGTTCCAGTTTTTTGTAGCAGGACTTTAACAGTCGATAGACATTTGAAAAATATTTAAAAAAATTCATATAAACATAGGTTGAGAAATGCTTAGTTTTCGAGATACAGGGTGTTAAAAATAGTATAAACAAATCTCGTAAGAAAAGCAGTTTTACTAAACTCATATAATAATTAATATTAGATACATTTTTATGTCTGTTAGACATAAAAATGTATCTAATATTAATTATTATATAATTTTTACCACCTAAATTGTAAGTATATTCTGTGAATTCATTATAAATAATTTTTTAAAGTAAGTTCTTTATCTAGTTCTCTGAAGATGGTTTAATAAAACCGAAACGTCAGAAAATAGTTTTTTATTTTACCACATGACCGAAAACCTAGGAAAATACACATCAAATTAATTGATACCAACGGTCAAGAAAAGAAAAGCACTATATGAACTCATATAGTTTTGAGTTACTCGATCGCTGCGCTCGCTCGTACTCAAACACTATATATTCGTTTAGTAAAACTTTGCTTTTCTTAACTTGTTTAATGTACTATTTCCTCCTTATACAGGGTGTTCCAGTTTTTTGTAGCAGGACTTTAACAGTCGATAGACATTTGAAAAATATTAAAAAAAGTTCATATAAACATAGGTTGAGAAATGCTTAGTTTTCGAGATACAGGGTGTTAAAGTTTGAAAATAAATATGGATTTATATTTATATTTCCAGACTGCTAAGAAGTATCGAATCCAAACTTACAAATTCTTTACATGCAATTTAGAGGCCTATTTTAGAATAACAAACTACTACTTTACTTAACCATGGGCGTAGGTATATGGATTTACTAAGGCTCTTTTTTACAAAAAACTAGTACGCCACTGATATTTTCCCATTTTTCCAGTTTAATTCAATAAAGCAAGAAAAAACAAAAATTTAATATCTCTTGGCACTTTTTGATATGACAAGCCGTTGTTCAGAAAAAGTCGCTCAGAATTTCACCAAATTTGATGGTATGAAAAGTCTTTTAAAAAGAAAGAATGAAACATCCCTAATAAGGAAGGGAAAATGGTCGGTACCCTTCCTTATAAGATTGTCAAGGACACAATTTTTAATTCAGAAACATCCCCAATGATGCTTGTAATGAAGTAAGACACTTTTACATATTGCTAGCTTTTGTGTTTGTGTTTCTAATAATTTATTTTAGTTCGACCGTTGCGTGTTAATACATTTGTGTTATAAATATTTTGATTTACATGAAAATTTTTTGACAGTTCTAACAACCAATTATTATTATTTCGTTATTTCTTGTCATGTGACAAAAATCACCCAATCATGTTAAGATTATACTGATAATTACCATCCAGGGAAATTTTCAATCACTATGACAACAAAAATGCTTAACTTTGACAACTTCAAAATGTCACTTTTTGGCAATGCCAATTCTCAATCTATAAACTTTTAATAAATAAATAATTGTTTTGTTGTGTTGCGACATTTTGACTTTATTTTTTCAAAAAATTTTCTGACCGAATATCCCTCAGACATTGACAAATGCCTCATAATTTTATGACAACCTCAAGCAAGTTGCTTGGTAATAGCCCTCCGCCTTCGGCGTCGGGCTATTACCAAGCAACGTGCTTTCGATTGTCATAAAATTATCTCGTACATTATCAATGTCTTAGGGATATTATAGCTGATAATAAACTTATACAATAAATATTTTAAATGTGTCATTCTTTCTTTTTAAGAGACTTTTCGCACCCTCAAATTTGGTGAAATTCTGAGCGACTTCAAGTTTGTCCAAAATTCGTCCAGAGGCGTGCATCAAATGATTAAATGTAAATTTTCTGGAAAACGGCTTGTCATATCAAAAAGCGCCAAGAGACATTAAATTTTTGCTTTTTCTTGCTTTATTGAATTAAACTGGAAAAATGGGAAAATATCAGTGGTGTACTACTTTTTTGTAAAAAAGAACCTTAGTAAATCCATATATCTACGCCCATGGTTAAGTAAAGTAGTAGTTTGTTATTCTAAAATAGGCCTCTAAATTGTATGTAAAGAATTGGTAAGTTTGGATTCTGGAAATATAAATTTGTGAGATTTGTTTATACTATTTTTTCGCATTTTGTGTTAGTAGGTAATTATAAGCAAATAGTGATAGACATAAAAACATTACAAAGTTTGAAATTTAAAAAATATCATAGTGTACTGTGTAGTAACCTGACACGGCTTTGTTTATTTACGTAACAACAATTAAGTTTCATTTTTGAGTCGAATTGATTTTAAGTTATAATTATAAAAATGAGTCTTGCTACTGAAAACAATTTAGAAAATTGTTCTGAAGATATTTTAAATGCTGCTCGATAATATTTAAATAAACAATATTCTGTCAAACTGTTTTTTATCAACAGTGACATTTCTATGTGGTAAAGTGCCACTTTATTAAACGATTTTGAATTTAGTAAAATAGCATACCTGTTATTAGTCAAAATGCGAAAAACTATATTATAGAATTTTTTTTATTGACGTTGCGTTACCATGACCCCGTGTGCAAAATATTTTGCGCGCTAGGTTGCAAAATATTTTGCACATCACATACCTATTGTTAATACTACCGTGTGAATTTTTCCGGTAGAAGATTCAGTGTAACATCTGATATTTCTGGTGGGGTACCGGATGAATCATCTTCACTTTCGAGACTCTCCATTATTATCTTATGTAGGTATTATTTTACTTTAAAAAACTCACAATATTCAACACTCACAATATCGAAAACGTCAGTGAAAAATGTTTATTGACAAACAGACAAACATATTGGTTTCCAGTTACCTGAGACATCTGCTACTAAGTATTTCTTTTTAAGTTAATTATTTGCATTAAATATTATAATAGAAGATATCGTTTTAAGGTTTTAATTTAATCAAATTCAAGTCGTTTTAGAAAAAAATATCGTTTGCAACTCGTGTGTGAAATTCTTTGGTAATCTCGAACGATTTTTTGACTCGGCTGCGCCGAGTCTCGATCACCTAAGTAGCACTTCGCACCCTTGTTACAAAAATAACTATTTACATATATTTTGATGTTTTATGATTTTTTGTTTTTATAAACTTACCTCGGTAGTCTCACTTCAAGCATTATCGCTTCCTTCAGGTGTAATAAATATTGCGTTACCCATCTATACAGATAAGTCCAGGATGCTTCGAACACGACAGGGATTGGGACGAATATATGAGTGGCCGACAACTCGCGTCAGTTCGAAATTTGTACATTAGGAGAACAGTGCGCTGTGCATTTGACTGCTCGCTCAGCAGTCAGCACTGTTGTTGGTATCTCATTAAAGGCTTAAACACAATGAAAAAAATAAGAGATAAGAAAATGGAATAAGAAATAAGATAAATAATTATTTCAAGTTTTAAATACACAATACTTTGGGCGATAATATATTAGTTCTTATTCGATGTAAAATTCAACTGTTCAAATTGGTCCTTGCTTTTCGGATATCATTATTTGTTAATTCTATTCCATATTCGTTCTTTATTTCTTATTTCTTATGTCTCATTTTTTTCATTGTGTTTAAGCCTTAACCGTGTTGGGATGTAGATAGAACTCATGTGTGAAAGAAATTTGATTTACGTTTCGAAATTTTTCTAACTTCAATAATTCATCCTATAGATAGGATTAATTATTGTAATTTTAAAAAAATCTCAAAACACATTTAAATATGTCCATTGTTTGTTTTTTCGAAACAAAAATGTGATTCTACAACATAAAATTAAAATTAATTGTCGCTGCACCTCGAGTGTTGCAGGTAGTGTAATGGTGCATACTTATAACGGTGCTCTCTTTCAATATACTTACGTAAACTTTTTAGACGGAAAACTCGGGCGCCAGTTCTTTAATTTTTAAGTGCAAAGAACAACACTTTTTGGCTCTCCTATTGGGAGAACAACCCTGTATAGCGAAACAGTTGAAGATACGGAATGTGGGTCGTAAGCTGGAGGTCTGTCTAATGGACTTCGACCACTGCTCAAACGGGTTAATCAGAAATAAATGACAGAAATAATAACTCTTGAATTTTACCTCTTTAAACCAACGTATTTATTTAGCAACGTTAATGAACAAATTAATTAACTCTAATATCTCAGCGACTGTATAGTCGAGTATGTACAAATTTTAAAACAATAAGAAACAAGCAAGCTGGCAACCAAGATCTTTACGCGGGTATACGATTTTATTTCGGAATTTTGGATAACCGGGCTTGAAATTATTGCGTACGGCAAGCAAACGGAAATTTCCAACAGGATGTATTATGAACGGCGGGCAATCGGTTAGCTATAAATATTGTAGTCTATACTGGATGTTTAAAATACGGTGAACTACTGCCACAAACGGAGAGCTATTTATTAATGACTATTTTGATTAACGTAGGTTTTCCGGTCACCTTTCTGCATTGAGGCTTTATAGATGGCCCAAGTGAACAGATCTAACCAGCCGATGCATATGATGACTATTTGGATTAACGTAGGTTTTCCGGTAACCTTTATGCATTGAGGCTTTATAGATGGCCCAAGTAAACAGATCTAACCAGCCGATGCATATATTAGAAAACAAAAGACCAACGGAGGTATTACTAATTAGCTCTAGTTTGATTTAGTAGTATATTACAACGATACTCACGGACAATAAGATCTCTGAATATCTATACTTAACTGAAGGCAGTACCTACGGATTGTAGCGGACCCCGGTGTATTCTTACCGATATTATCTTCAAAATAAGTGTATCAATTTATTAATTTAACTCGGAGCTGCGGCGGTTACGGTGAATACTTAAGATTGATCTGGAACTGCAGACTGTAGATCGGATCAGATGCGGCGGAATGTCTCGGACTGAACCTGGACTGCTGCTGACTTTCTCGGACTGACCCGGAGTGAACGCTCCTCTGGCCTTTTGATACTTTTATGACGTATCTAGATGGCGTGTTAAAAGGGACGGTCACCGAAGAACTTACAACGTTACTTTCTGAGGTCGCGCGGATTATGTAATTAGCAAGATAGCCTCAGAACATCAATAACCGGAAATGCGTTACTTGCAATTTCTAGACTATGTTGCAAAAGAAACGGATTAAAACGGACACGGATTAATATTTTAACGGGTTTTAGTAACTAATGATTTTTGTTTCCGACTCGGTCATTATTTATAATAATTCTCGGATTTTACTTATACGGGGGATTGTCGAAAATTAATCAATTAATTACTTGACTGCTTGTTTACCACCGGGCTTTTCACAACTCATTACTAACTTAACTAAAAAACGGCGGCAGGGTGTACCCAAGTGACGGTAATATTTAAAGCAAAAACGGGCATTCCTTAATTGGAAAAAATCACTTCGTTACAGTAGGTGTAATAAAAATTATTACAAAAGAATCCAAACAAGGAATAGTAGACGCGAGAGCCATCGGCTACAGCGCGGAGATCCACGATTACTGTGTCCGCTTGCCTGGCCTTGCCTACAACGGGCACAAGTAAATCGCGCAAACTAATACCCATGTTTGAACCTCCTCGGTCTTTACTGTATGTTTTATACTTATTTGAAGAAGTCAAAATAGTGTATTATACCGAACAAAAGAAATCATTAAAAATGTCAGATTCTGAACGTCGTCGTGTGTATAATGTGTATGCCAGTAGATTAGTAGATTAGTAAATTACTGTTTCATATACTAAAATTTTATAAATATAAATTCCAGGGTCCTGCTTGCATGTTACACTATTTATTAGATGTCGTTTTATAAACCTGCTAAATTTATATAATTCATATTTTAAAATAAAATTATTATTCTAAAATAACGAATATGCCCCGTGAATCAAAATGTATGTTCGCCCCTATATTACTGGTTCGGTGGCGTAGTGGGCTAGAGAATGAGTGACAGTCATGGCTCTGGTCGCACTGCCTATCGTGTCAGGGTTAGAGGCCCGGCATCGGCAAATGGCAATGTCGGTGGATATTTGTCTGCGTTTTTCTAATATGTAGCCCCCTTCCGAACAGCCTTTGATTTTGGATTTGGGGGTTGTCTAATTTCTGTGGTGTGTTTATATTTCCCAAAATATTTGGAATAGAAAATTTACATCTGGGAGGTTAACCATTTTTTAACAAAAAATCATCTTCATGTTTAATTGTAAATCATAATTTTTGAATAGGGCACTCTGTATAAATTCATTAGCCAAAATACGCTGTTGATTATAATTTTTTAACATCCTCCTTGCTGTTTTTATTTTGTTCTGGTGCGATATTGTATCGCGGCAAATTGTTTAGGGTTATATCTCCTGATGATTCCAATTTGACTTTGGATGTGTGCTCTAAAGTAGTAGTAGTATATGTACACTATTGGCAAGGTTCAATTTAGAGTGCGAAATCTGTAATGCAACTAAGTGAGAAGGTACATAGGGGCAAAGCCTTCAGTTAACAAGAGACGCCTAACCATTCCTACACTCCTACTAAAGAGGGGTATGTGTGTTGATGTGGCGCGCGATCACAGCCGAGCCGAGAATTACCTATGTTTAGTAAGTAAGGAGCTTCGGTGAAGCGAGTATCTGATGTTTACGGCCGTGCGATATTTTTACGATGTTTTCATTCTTTTATCATGTTTATCGCTGTTGCATTTGACAATACAACAGCGGTTTAAGAGTTGATGTTATTTATTAACCTTAAACCTAAAAACGAAATAAAAACTTGTATTCTAAAAACAAAACAGTTTGTACTTCGCAGGAGAAAGGATTATTGATGAATAATTGTTGGGCGCGACATCGCGGCCGTTCGACACATTCGGCCGATTCCGTCGTCCCCTTCGACCGCGTGTTGTAAAGAATGGAAGGTGGGAGGTAGGGGATAGCGCGTTGTCTGTTTAACTTGTAAATGCTTTAAGTTATCTCCGTCTGATGCATTTATATCGGCAACCTAGATTGGACCTTACCAATAGTGTATAGTATACTGTGCACTATTGTCTTGTTTGTAGAAACTTGCTTCAGTGTTAGTAACACTTCAAACATTATCACGCCTTTCAGAATCAGTTTTGGATAAAAATGACACTGGATTATTCTGTGAGAGACTATGTGAAGAAAAATTGGGAACATGAAGGGTGTACGATAGGTTAAGCTATTAATAGATAATTATTAATTTATATCTGTATGGACTATTTAACGTGATATGAATTAAAGGGTGAAAACTGGTGTATTAACATATGACTTGACTCGTACGATTATAATGGCGTAGGTATAGGATAGCTGAAAATGAGTTCAGTTAATTTTATATAAGTTGGTTCTCTTAGAAAATATTTGGGAAACCTATATTTTTCTAATAGTAAATAAAGGATTCTAATATATTGGTAAATGTGCTGTAAAAATTTGTCAATTAATTCAACGATATTTTCGTCTTAAGGCTACAAGGCTGCTGTGTTTTGGCGAAGGCACCAGTTTATTTGAAATCTAAAAGTTAAATTTAGATAATAAGAGGTAGGTACCTAAGCAAGAGTGCATCTTTTAATAATTTCGCATTACAATCACACAACTTTTTTATTCAATAACATACATCTATAAATTACTTAAGGCAGAAAGCATTAAATTTCGAAATAATTTTGAAACTAGAAAACGGCAAAATACACTAACGATAATGATAATAATAATTAAATAATAATACTAACTATTAGTTGTCTCTCTTTTATGCAAATTATTAACAGCCAGAAATTTAAAACACAAAGTTATCTACAGCAATTTTTGGTAAAGCAAGTAATTTTTTTTTTCAGAAAAAAAAATGTTTGTCAGATGTGGGGTTCGAACCCACGCTCCCTTTCGGGAACCAGAGCTTAAATCTGGCGCCTTAGACCGCTCGGCCAACCTGACATTACATTTACCCATTTCATTCGAGTTATTAAATTGATTAAATTTCACCATATTGTGCAATATTGAGTAATTTGAATGGAGGCTAGCACAAGCATTTATTTAATGTTTAAGTACGTCAATCTCAAACACTGGAAAAGTTTTCTCGTAAATATAATAATTTAAAAGTGCAAGATTATTTATAACTTGTGGACGTCAGTTATTGGCATAATGAATATATGGATAAATAAATATATTATTATAATAAAATAAATAACACCACATGTAATTACGACCCCCTTTATCCCAGAAGGCTCTAGAAGAGCCTTGTGCGGGAGGGCGCTACACATTTAGAGACAAGGGACACACATCCAATATCCGTGTATAATGGAAAAATCCCTTTTACAGTATTTTCCATTGTCACGGCCGGGAATCGAACCCGGGACTTTTGGGTGAGAGGCAGGTACGCTACCATCTCGACCATCAATCATCAATATAAGGTGGAACACTATATTATAGATATTGTCTAAAAGTTATTTGTGGCATCTTTCTGTATTTTCTTTCTGTTCTTATTTGGGATTTACGGCCACACTTCTGAACATTACCCAGATAATCTGAAAAATATCTGGATTATTTAAAAAATAACCATTACGCCTGTGACTTTACGTCAAAGGAACAGTTAAAGGTTGGTTTTTTGACATAAAATATAATTAAAATAAAATAAAAACAATGATGTTTTGCAGACGTTTCGGAAACTTAATCTGTTTCCTTTCAATGCTAAATAGTCTCTCTCTTGTGTAATTCGTGAAATTTCATAAACATTAAAATTGTTATTTAGTATTTTTAACGTTTCTGTAATAACCAAAAAAGTTGAGGTGGTTGGCAGAACTATAACCTTAAAATTAGACAATTTTTGACAAACCACATAACCTGAGATTCTATTTTCTGATTTAACAAATTCCCTAACATGATCCGTAGATTCTTGGATCTGATAGATTTGAGCGAAGGAAGTCAAATAACAAGAAGGCCTGGAGAAGAAACAAAATTGGAGTATCAAGGCAACCAGGAATAATGAATATCAGATAGAATAGATACACGAAGAAAGAAGAACTTATATTTGTATATACAAATTTTATAATTGTCGACAATTTATTATTATATTTTATATCAAAAATAAACATTTAAAAAGTATGACTTATTTACAGTTATAATATGGCAAATAATAAGAAAACCCCTGCCATAATGTAATAAATACTACAAATGAACGACAGAATTCGAGATGTCCTAATAATGGATTGACTTATTCTTTATCCTAGGGATGAATCTTCTCCCTATATTTTACGGGGTTTTTGTCGATCAAAGTGAGAATACCTCGAATGTGATTGGTTTGGAAACTTCATATGTACGCAAACAGTAAATTTAATAGCAAATTTAAAATTAAGAAATTATATAAAATAAATAAAATGATTTTAAGTAAATGATTCAATTAAAACATAATTTTAGTGTCAGTTTGAAATACTTTTTGGATATGATGTTAAATCACAGGTTATTTTTTATTTTTGAAATAAACATTTTCTATATTTTGTTTGTTTTCTTAAATACATCTTAAGTTACACCTTGAAAATACTAGAGTTTTGTTTTAAAATAGAGACGAGACCACCTTTTATTGTGGAGTGCGAACTACAACTAGGGCATTGACAAATACCTCACCAGCTAGGTCCGAAGCAAATTACAAATATATTTTTAATTTGTCTCAGGAAGGATTCAACTATCAACGTCAACGTCAATTTACCCAACTGGCTACCGTGCCCGAAAAAACAGACGATTTATAGAACAAAATGTTTAAAGTTACCTTAAGGGTTTTAACACATTATCTGTATAGCTACAAGTTATAAGTTATCGTTGGATAAAATTTCAGTACATTTTTTTGAAACTAATTAATAATAGTTGATCACACTATACATATGGTCCGTTATGGAATATCGACTATCAAAATACGATTGCACAAAATATGTTTGCTAACTAGCAGTATTTCTATTAAACAAATATCTTAGATCGGGAAAGTACGTGTAAAAGTAGCTACGAAAATACTGAAACTCTTTTTTATAAGAAATCAGATAAATGAAATAGATCGGAAATTATCTGGTTTATGTGATTTGCTTATCTTATTAGACATACGCCTAAATGCCTCAACCTTTGTGACAGAAATCAAGGTATTTAAGTGAGACTAAATTAGATTGAAGTGGGAATTATTTTTTTATCAAGTATAAAACGACACACACACACACACACACTGTTAAAATTTAATGAAGTACAGTATTTTCACGATATATCAAATCAGATGGGTGGCAGATTTTAGCAATAACATAGAGCTTTAATTAACTAGTATTGGTAAAAAATGGGAACTGTACCTATATATTAAATACTTAGAGGATAGTCTAAAATGGAGCCTTAAGGGACATTGAAACATACGTTTACTTAGAAAATCAGCAATTTCGCCTAGAAGGATTCATTTATTAGTGTTTCCGTTTTTTCACCAATTGCTTCAGATTCAGTGTTAGTTATGCAAAGTCTTGTCTTTTCTTGAAATCGGAGACCAGATTTTTTAGTCATGTCTTGATGATTGTGAGTATATTTAACTATCTTGTAGCAGCTTACAGCACCACGCAACATAAACGGTTATGGGAACAATGCAAGTTGTCTTCGGTTCCAGACAACGATATCGGCTATTTTAACAACTTCTTATCAAACAACTCCTGATTGTAATATTCAACTAATCCATTTTTCTCTTAATTTCCAATTCACTTCTAACCTTCTTATTTCTTATTATTCTATAAATATAAATTAATACAATTTACTTAACTATATCCAAACCGGACTGCCACAAAAAAAAAAGAAATAAAAAAAAATAACCTACAGATCAAGATCTAATCAGTAATGCCAATCAATTACACTAGATAAACGAATAAATCTGCAAATAAAAAATTGCGACAGAAGGTCAGTTCATCCGTATACATTCAACAATTCACCAACATAGCAAGCAGTTGATCAAATTTACATTATCTACCTTTTAAACTGATTTTGAAATAATTTCAAGTCTTGTGTGTGTTGTCTCTTGAAATTTCAAGACAATAATTTGAATTTGTCATCTTTAAAATTTAGATAAAACAAGAATTTAGAAAATTTTGATTTAGACGGCATCATTAGTTTTTACGACCCTAGTTGACTCCTCGACCGTAAAACACACTTTCTACCCTCGGTACATAAATAACTCTTGCTGTGTCTAGGTCAGATTGAATTGATTATCCTTTTTTATACTGTGGATGGCAGAAAGTTCCTAATATGTGCAAAATTACCTTATTCATTGAAGGAATTAATTTGCTGAGATTAAGAACAATTCATAATAGAGATTGTTAAAGTGGCTTCAATGGGTTTCGTAATCTCGGGAAGGTAAATATCTTCTCCAAAAGGTTAATTAATGTCAAAATGCAATTATTTATCCAGAGTTTCTCACTGACCCTACAGCTTAAGGTCCTGAGTCTCGCCGTAAAATGAGAGGGAAGTAAACATTTATTTTCGATTTAATATAAATACATAAATAACAACACAGATAATACAACCCCCTTTATCCCTAAAGACGCTGAAAGTCTTGTGCGGGAGGGGGCTACACATTTAAAGACAAGGGACACACACCCAATATCCGAGTATACTAGGATTAATTTCTTTGTCCGAAAAAATCCCAGTGCCACGGCCGGGAATCGAACCCGGGACTCCTGGCTGAGAGTCTAGTATCCTAGCCTCTCAACCAACCAGCCATTGATTTGATTTTTTAAATGATTTTACGAACCATATGTAAGTGTAACAATTAGATGTACCATACATAACTAATGGTTATTAGTTACATAGTTATTACAAAACTAAAAATTTGCATTACAGCTCTACCCGTTAATCTAGTACCTTATTTAGTTTTATTTATTAAATATCGTATTATGTTTGGTTTTAAAAATATTTGTAATAAATCTATAAACAGTATAAGTGGCGTTACCATTCGAAATTATATAAAAATTAATTCCTACTCCTCGCTCTCGTATCTAACGATATTTTAAAAATATTTAAAAAGTTATGTTTTTGTAAATTCGAAGTATGTAATGTAGTCTCTAAGCGACAACTTAATCTAAAAAGTGCCATTGATTGAAAGTTTAAAAATTTATAAGTATACCTAATAGAAAACAAAATCCGTTGCATCCGTTCCGTCATCACGCACAAGAGCCGTATTTTGATATAAAGCGTCTTACAGCTGCTGCAAGACATTTTTTTCTTCCCCAACTGATGACACGTCATCTGATGGTAAAAAAAAGAAATATCTTGCAGTAGCTGTAAGACGCTGAATAACAAAATACGGCTCTTGTGCATGATGACGTGCAACGGATTTTGTTTTGTATTAAGTTATAAACGATTATTTTATAGATTTATTATTAAAGCTTAATTTAAAGTTAAATTTGTTGTGGCATATTTGCGTAAGTGCCTTTATTTACGAAAGAACCAGATTTCTTAAGAAATAAGAAAACTAACTGGTATTCTTTAATATCTCGAAAATATATTGTTTCACAATTTAAAGGGGAACTATTGTAGTAGCTTACTTCATATTCAAAGGAAGTTCTCTATTGTTTCTCTCAAACACTAGCTTTTAGAGCCGAAAATTAAAATATCGGAAGCAATGCAACGTGCTCCATTTATTGAGTACTTATTTCCGTTCGCAATTCCTTCCTTTAAGATATTGTGTGTCCGTTATTTACAGTAACTTATCGAGGCTTTCTTGACCTTAGATACGTGCCTTAAGTAATAAGTGTTATTCGCACGAACAGATTTGTATGCAACCAACCGTATCCTGCTGGATATATAAATTTACTAACAGAAATTAAATTTATTGAGAACAAATTCATTTATTATTTTTTGTTACAAAATACAAAAAATATGAAATTAGTTCTAGTTTTAGATATACCATAGAATAAAATGTCTACTGAATATCAAATCACGATTCTTTTTTTTTTGAAAAATAATATATGATAAATTATTTTATATATTTTTCTTTACTTCTTACTTAAATAAAAATTGATTGTTGTAAAATTCATGGAAACCAAGATATTATACACAATGTAAACCTAAATTATCACACATAATAATAAGGCTAAATTATAAGTGCTTGTCACACGACATATATCAATGTGACCAGTAATGTAATTGATCTAAAGTATTTTCTATTTGAAATTTATGTATATTTAAATTGTCTTTGAAAAAAGTGTGCAAAACAACACTTTAACACCGAAATAAGGCCACGGGAGCTTAAAATACCAATTGACAGTTAATCACTAAAAATTCTTCCATATATAGCGTTGCTGACATACTTAAGGTTTTCTGGGGAATTTTATATGCTTTAATTGTAGATAAATAGTAAAATAGATTTCTACTAATAATCCTTGTTTCTCAAATAAACGAAATACACATCCTAGTATTATATTAACTTTACATCGTAATACAATCTAAATCTAAAATATCTAATTTCCGCAATTTCTATTGTTCCCGAAGTTAACCAATTTGTAAATGCCTGATATAACAGAAGTTTTTTGTAATATAATAGACCATGAAGCTTTTGAGTAGAGCTAGTTTTTGTTCATTTTTCTTGTCAGTTTTCAGCGTTTGTGATGTGATAAATTGAGTAGAAGATTTATTACTAAAAGTGTTAAAGGTTATAGTAAAACCATATGTAGTTCCTAAATACTGTAGCATGTCGTTTACACTTATGCACTTTTATTAAAACATTATAAGGGCCATGTACCTTTTGGTGAACCCTGTACTCATACTGACCACAGGTTATAGATTTTATTTAAGATTTTTAGTAATCTATTGTTAATTAGTTTAAGATACTCTTTTGAGTCTTTTGTAATTAACTTACAGTGCTTATTTAGTAAGTTTAGTAAGTTCCAGTCCACCTCTTTGTCTCACGTATACACATGGCTGTAAACTGGAAAGAACATCAATAATTAATTAAATTTAATTAATCGGTCATTCTAAAATGTTAAGATAAGAGTATATAGGGTTGCATACCTACTAGTTAAAGTTAGATTTCTTGAATACACGTATGGAGTGGGAGAAAGACCAGCTCACTTTCCCGATTAGCTACAAGAAGGAACAATTTTTCTGAAGCGGTCTTCCCTAAGGGCAGTTTAGTATTTTGCGATATCATATTCTACGTGTATAACATAGACCCTTGCTGTATCGCCGTTTATTAAGTGTTCTAACATCAATCAAGGAGCTTTGCCGTCGTATCAAGTTTATATTTTTCTTTACGAATTTATTTATTAATTAATTTAGTTAATTAATTTATTCGTGCTAATTTGATTAGCACGATACATCACCCACTAAGGGAATTATATTTGAGAAGATAATTTGGATATTTGGTCCACAACTATCCGAGTCGTGGGCGCGGGGCAACCCCTAGCGTTTAAATAGGCATTCCAGACATCAGTAACTATTGATAACCATCCAACCACCCATGTGAGGCGAGAGACAAAATGGGAAGGGACTAGACGACCTCACCAGGCTTCCGCCAACTTTATGTGCATCGTCAGGTGGTGAGAGTATTGTACTATATATCAGTGATGAAATCTTAATTTTTCTTCCTATTGGATTACCATCATTTTTATTGTCATTATTTAATTTTGTGCCAATAGCTTATGACCACTATCGGTCCTTTCACCTGTGGTAAGATCCAGTTTCAAAGTAAAAGTTGCATAAGTATTCAACATTCACGATATTTTATTATATGTTACTTGCAACATCCTTCAATAATTGAATATTTTAATAAATAGTTAAGTTTTTATCGTACATTTCGAATTTCATTTTATTTGTGAGTATATGTCCAATGTGCTTCAAGTTATTCCACAGTGACTTGTTTTGTGAATCGAAGGGGCAGTATTAAGAGTACTATAAACTGTGGATGGCGCCCCATTTGTAATCGCATTATTTCATCATACTCCCTTTTTATCACAAAACAAATCAGCCGTGTGGTATACTGTGAAGATTGTGTTTTACTCTCTGACTTATTTGAAAACATGAACTCATGAAATCCCAGCTCTCCCACGAGATCAGCTTGTCGTTCGCACCCCTATTTGCGTTTTAGTTCAAAAATTTGTATTTGAGGTAAAACCAAGTAGAGAGGTTACAATGGCGCCCAACGTTTAGGCCCGAATTATGAGGAAAACGTGTCTTAGTCATATTATGTAACACCAAAATGTTGAATAAGTGTTGAGATAAAACTTTTGATTTCCTCAGTATATAGCATACAGCTGGTTTGAAAGTACATTGGACAATTTAGGAATATTATTATTTATTATACTGCATTTATTTTATGTCTGGAAATTTTGCCTACTATTTGTGTTTAGTTTTGATAATTAAAAATTATCTATAAGGTGGGAAGTATGATAAGCAGGTCCTAATTATACGATTTTATATTTTCTATTTTACACACTTTGCGTGAAAAACATTCACATTCGCTACAAAAACCCGATCTCTCAAATTCCTTAAAAAGTAATAACGTTAGGTTACAGTTTTTCGTTAGGACGTAGAATTTTTTCTACCATATTTTAATCTTAAAGATTAAATTCAAAATAGCAAACTTATTATTTGCGTATTTTATCAAATTATCTACCACAAATTATAATATGTTTTGAGTTGACTATGGAACCGCAGTACAATCTTAGTTTAGTTTAATAGTTTTTACGCTTTATAGTAAAAATTTCTTTGTTTGATATACGTTTAGTTTTGGGTATTTTTACCACTTATAGTACGTTTTTATTGCAGTAATATATACAGGTGTTGCTTTTCTTTATTTAGTAAATTTAGCTGGGTTTAAATATTGACAAAATGGAGGTACCACTTGTCATTAATGCCTCTTATTTGACTGAGGCAGAAATAGACTATGAACTTAGACTCAGGGGTGTAAAGAGTACTCGTAGGAAGTTACAGGATAAAAAAGTACTTCTTAGACGTTTGTTAGAAAAATCAAATGGTAACATTAGTGATTTAAAAGACCAGGAGTTTGATTTAGACAATGAAAAGACGGCTATAGATGCCATACTTATAGAGTTAGAGTCTATGATCCTGGATTTTTCTGCAACCGTGGTAGACTCTATGTATTTAATTATATCCTCGCGGTTGGCTTCACTCACATATAGGGTGGACCGTTTTAAGGTTCCTGATGAGCCACAAGACTTGAAAAATCTATACACTGAGTATAAAAATGATGCACAAACTATTTGTTTAGAGCTAGAGGCTAAATTAGCCAATAACGTAGTTAAAACTGTTGAATTAGATAACAGTGATATAGTCTATCCATCTGGCTCGGTTAATAATAAAAAATCAATACCTGTATATAAGTGGAACATAAAATATAATGGTCAAACTAGTATTAAAGCTTTTCTTGAGAGGGTTATTGAGCTGTCAAAAGCCCGTAATGTCTCGACTGTAGGACTATTTGAGTCAGCCATTGATTTATTTGAGGGACTTGCTCTAATTTGGTACCGGTCTATTAGAGACAATATTTCCAATTGGGACGATTTAGTTAGTGAGTTACATAACACGTTTTTACCCTTAGAGTACAATGAAACTTTATTGGATGAAATTAAAGCGAGAAAGCAAGGTCGTACTGAAAATATCAGTATGTTTGTTGCCACGATGACTAACTTATTCAATCGTTTAGTATCACCAGTAACTGAAACTGAAAAATTAAGAATTATTAAGAAAAATATTTTACCCCTGTATATAGAGCGTTTAGCGCTGGTAGATATCAAGGACACCAGGGATTTAATTACATATTGTAGGAAAATAGACGATGCCATTCAGGCTAAAAATAAGTACTTGCCTCCAAGTGCGACAAATGCGCTAGAATCTGATCTTGCGTATGTAGAAAATGATCCAGGACCTTCATCGTATCATAAAAAGCAAAGTTATGCTAAGAAACCCAATAAAATGTTGTCTAATAAAAACTTAAATTCAGGTCACAAAATAGTCCAGGCAACATCGACCAGTTCTCAAAATAAAGTTTCAAGTGTACAAACTTGTTTCAACTGTCAGAAGGTTGGGCATGAATTCAATGTATGTTTAAAGCCTAGGAAAAGGTTTTGTTTTAAGTGCGGAAATCCCGACTGTACTGTTAGAACATGTAACAAATGTAATGTAATTAGAGTCGAGCCAAAAAACTAGTAAGGAGGCCTGTCGTCTCAGGCCAACGTCGGACGACTCCTCAAAAAGGCCGTATATTTTATAATTCACAACTAAGTCAAACAAAAAAATTTCCTAGGCTAAATCAGACCTTTCCAAATTTAGTCAGGCCAAAAACGGATTTATCCGATTGGCAATCTTGGAAAAATACGGTCAGAGACTTTATTAAGGCTAGTAAGTCAGTTATGTCACCAGTTTTTGTCCAGAGGCCCTATGACAACAGGCCATATATCGCGGTCACCTTGTTTGATGAAGAGATAATTGCATTGGTTGATAGTGGAGCAAACCTCACTTGTTTAGGCTCTCTCTCTGTAAACTTGCTGGATAAATATAACATTAGGTTAGATAAAAGTCAGCAAAAGATTGTTAAAACAGCGGACGGAAAAGCCCAAACTATAACGGGGGTTTGTCAACTCCCATTGTGTATAGACGGGTTATGTAAATTAGTTGAGGTTAGTGTAGTACCGTCATTGCGCTGTAGTATCATTTTAGGTAGTGATTTTTGCAAATTTTTTTCGCTAAGACTTGATTTCCAAAACAACACCTGGAACATTTTTAGCAGAGAAAAAAAACTAAAGATCAATGTAATTACCGAATTACCCAAACAGAGTGAAGACGTTAAGACGGTAAAGTTAAAGTTTACCAAGGCACAAAGTTCAGAAATGGAAAAAACAGTTGATAAATTTAAAACTCTGTCTAGTGATAAACTTGGGCGCACTCATTTAATGAAAGCGCATATAGACACAGGCGACGCTAAACCTTTTAAAAAGCGGCAATACCGGCTGTCCCCCTACATGCAAGAACACCTTCATGCCGAGTTGGACAAGATGTTAAGGCAGGACGTAATAGAGCCTTCTTTTAGTCCGTGGAATAGTCCAGTCCTTCTGGTAAAGAAAAGTAGTGGGGAATGGCGTTTTTGTTTTGATGGTAGAGCCCTTAATGACGTCACTAAAAAGGATTCCTACCCGTTACCGTTAGTAGATGACATTTTAAAAATGTTAGCCAATGCCAAGTTTATCTCTAGTATAGATCTCAAGTCTGCATTTTGGCAGCTTCCTCTTGAAGAGGAAAGTAAAGAAAAAACCGCTTTTTCCATTCCGGGGCGAGGTCTGTTTCAATTTAAAGTTCTACCTTTTGGGCTGGCCAACTCGGCGCAGATTACCCAGCGTTTAATGGACAGGATTTTCACGCCTGAACTCCAACCTAAAGTTTTCGTATACTTGGATGACATAATTGTTACTTCAAGTACTTTTTCAGAACATATCAATATGTTAAATGAGGTTTATAAACGCTTGTCGCAAGCCAATCTGACTGTTAATTTTCAAAAATGTAAGTTCTTCCGTGATTCCTTGAATTACTTAGGTTTTGTAGTAGATTCTCAAGGTTTAAGGACTTCGAGTGAGAAAGTCAAGGCTATGTTGAATTATCCGAGACCGGAGAATACAACACAGATTAGACATTTTGTAGGTATGTGTTCATGGTATCGGCGTTTCATCCCACAGTTTAGTACTTTGATTAGTCCGCTTAACGATCTACTTAAGGGACGTAAAAAGAAACAGTCGACACCATGGAACGATAAGGCCGAACTAGCATTTAGGGAAATAAAACAAAGGTTAATTTCTGCTCCTATACTCTCAGCTCCTGATTTCACTCAGGAATTTTGTATACAGTGCGATAGTAGCGCATTCGGGGTAGGCTCAGTCCTTACTCAAACAGTACAGGGTGTTGAGAAAGTAATAGCCTACGCAAGTAGAAGTCTGTCAAGGGCTGAACGTAATTATTCAACCTGCGAAAGGGAAATTTTAGGTGTTTTACACGGGGTAGAGACATTCGCTGGTTACATACAGGGTGTCCACTTTAAAGTAATTACAGATCATGCTAGTTTGAAGTATTTAAGTAAGTTGTCAAATCCATCCGGGCGTTTATCTCGGTGGGCCCTCCGGCTCTCGATGTATGATTTTGAGATTATTCATAGAAAAGGGACCCTGAATGTAGTTCCAGATGCCCTATCACGTTCGGTACCAGTAGCAGAAATTAGTATTTTGGGTATTTCATTAGAGGACCTTGAACCTTGGTATCTTAAGTTAAGAGAGAGAGTCATAAGAAATCCTGACAAATACCTACAGTGGATGGTCAAGGATGGGTACCTTTTTAAGCATACTAAGCGAAAAATTATCTTAAAAACTAATATTTCAGAATGGAAATTAGTAATTCCCTTATCGCAGAGGCAGCAAGTAATTTTTGATGGTCACGAGAATGTAATATCTGGACATCTGGGTTATTACAAAACACTATATAGGATAGCGGAAAATTTTTACTGGCCTAAAATGCGAAGGGACATACTAAAATACGTTCGGAAATGTGAAACATGTGGTAGAGAAAAGTCTATGAATACGCAGAGATTTGGGCTAATGGGTGCCGAAAAAAAGGCAGCTTTCCCATTTCAGTTTGTTGCGTACGATACAATGGGACCGTTTCCCAGGAGTACGAAGGGCAATAGGTTTTTATTAGTTTCCGTAGACTTTTTCTCTAAATTTGTTTTGATGAAACCCGCACGTGAAGCCACTTCTAAGGCTATCACGACTTTCCTGGAAGAGGTATTTTTAACATATGGGGTACCACAAGTTTTATTGTTAGACAATGCAACTGCACATACTAGTAAAATATTCAGTGAGTTTGTCAAAAAGCACAAAATATCAAAACTTTGGTACAGTTGCTTTTATCATCCCCAAATCAACCCCGTGGAAAGGGTGAATCGAACCATTGGCACGGCAATTCGAAGTTTCCTCAAGGGCTCTCACAAAAATTGGGACCAAAATATTTTAAATATTCAGTCAGCAATAAATTCAGCCGTCCATGAGGTGACCGGTTTCACCCCGACATTCCTGAATTTTGGGCGAAAGCTGCCTATTTCAGGTGATTATTATGACGACGTCACCAGACCTGACATGAGCAACCTTGAGGAAAACAGAAAATCCTATGCCAATGAGCTCGAAAAGCTTCCAAGTTTATATAAAACTGTCCAGGAAAGGTTAAACGTTGCTTATCAACAGGGTGCAAGGTATTATAACCTAAGAAGAAGAGAAAAAGTTTTCAAAGTTAAAGAAAAAGTCTGGCTTAGAAATTTTGTACAGAGCGACGCCGCGGAATTCTTTTCTGCCAAATTAGCAAACCGCTATATTTTATGCACTGTCAAAAAAGTGTTATCTAAGGTTGCATATGAGCTGAGCCACCTAAATGGTACTCCAGCCGGTACTTATCACGTATCGAAACTCAAGCCTTATTTGGGCTCGAATGCCAGCTTGGACGAAGTCTAGAAATATGAGCTCCGACATGCATCTAGGTTGAATCCTTTAAATTTTTATATGCGGTGCATGTCTACATAGTTTAATTCAATTAGTTAGGTAAACCTAGTCCCTATTTAGTCTGTTTGTTTACAGCCCAATCTTTAGGTCTGTTAAGTCTGTTTAGTTTTGTTTACGGTTTAAATTTCTTAAAATGAAGTTTTTAAAAGGAAAAATCACAATTTTTCTAAACCATAAAATTTGTTAGTACGGGTGCTGTAGCACCAGGGTAAGAACTTAAAGTTACCTTTTTGTTTTACCCGGACACCTAGTGTGTTAACGAGTAGGTATTACCTTTCATTCGCGGATTTCTAGGAATCCTAGAACCATATTCAGGTTTAGGTACGGTTAGATTTAGTTTATTTTAGTACTTTATTTAGTACTTGGTAGTACTTCTACTTAGGTTTACGCTAGGTTTAGATGTAGTAATAGCTTCCCCTTATTAGTTTAAACAGCGCTGTTTTCAATTTTAGTCCCCTTAGGTTAGTCGCTTACTTTTAGCATTCTTAGGTTTAGTTTCGTTAGCTCTCTTAGTTTTTTTTGTATACAATGACTTTATATTAGTTTATATAGTAGCGAAATATTTTAGTGAACTCAAATATTTCTTTTCGGAGGAGAGGGGTGTGTAGCATGTCGTTTACACTTATGCACTTTTATTAAAACATTATAAGGGCCATGTACCTTTTGGTGAACCCTGTACTCATACTGACCACAGGTTATAGATTTTATTTAAGATTTTTAGTAATCTATTGTTAATTAGTTTAAGATACTCTTTTGAGTCTTTTGTAATTAACTTACAGTGCTTATTTAGTAAGTTTAGTAAGTTCCAGTCCACCTCTTTGTCTCACGTATACACATGGCTGTAAACTGGAAAGAACATCAATAATTAATTAAATTTAATTAATCGGTCATTCTAAAATGTTAAGATAAGAGTATATAGGGTTGCATACCTACTAGTTAAAGTTAGATTTCTTGAATACACGTATGGAGTGGGAGAAAGACCAGCTCACTTTCCCGATTAGCTACAAGAAGGAACAATTTTTCTGAAGCGGTCTTCCCTAAGGGCAGTTTAGTATTTTGCGATATCATATTCTACGTGTATAACATAGACCCTTGCTGTATCGCCGTTTATTAAGTGTTCTAACATCAATCAAGGAGCTTTGCCGTCGTATCAAGTTTATATTTTTCTTTACGAATTTATTTATTAATTAATTTAGTTAATTAATTTATTCGTGCTAATTTGATTAGCACGATACATCACCCACTAAGGGAATTATATTTGAGAAGATAATTTGGATATTTGGTCCACAACTATCCGAGTCGTGGGCGCGGGGCAACCCCTAGCGTTTAAATAGGCATTCCAGACATCAGTAACTATTGATAACCATCCAACCACCCATGTGAGGCGAGAGACAAAATGGGAAGGGACTAGACGACCTCACCAGGCTTCCGCCAACTTTATGTGCATCGTCAGGTGGTGAGAGTATTGTACTATATATCAGTGATGAAATCTTAATTTTTCTTCCTATTGGATTACCATCATTTTTATTGTCATTATTTAATTTTGTGCCAATAGCTTATGACCACTATCGGTCCTTTCACCTGTGGTAAGATCCAGTTTCAAAGTAAAAGTTGCATAAGTATTCAACATTCACGATATTTTATTATATGTTACTTGCAACATCCTTCAATAATTGAATATTTTAATAAATAGTTAAGTTTTTATCGTACATTTCGAATTTCATTTTATTTGTGAGTATATGTCCAATGTGCTTCAAGTTATTCCACAGTGACTTGTTTTGTGAATCGAAGGGGCAGTATTAAGAGTACTATAAACTGTGGATGGCGCCCCATTTGTAATCGCATTATTTCATCATACTCCCTTTTTATCACAAAACAAATCAGCCGTGTGGTATACTGTGAAGATTGTGTTTTACTCTCTGACTTATTTGAAAACATGAACTCATGAAATCCCAGCTCTCCCACGAGATCAGCTTGTCGTTCGCACCCCTATTTGCGTTTTAGTTCAAAAATTTGTATTTGAGGTAAAACCAAGTAGAGAGGTTACAATACTAGACAAATTTAACATGCTCATACTACCTATATGGTTTTCTTTCTTGTTAAAATTATTTGACGGTATTGATTCGAATAATGAAACTTAAATTATTGTAACATACATGTTTTTTATCAGTTACTTACTATAAAAATTACAATTAGATTTAACAAAAAGTTTATATTTTGTGACATATAACGTTCTCTTTTCAGTAATTTTTTCCCAACGTTATAGGATGATTCTTACACCAAACCAGAAGTTTATATTATAGAGACGTGAGGGATGAAAGTAAAACATAATGACAAGGGTTGTTAGAAAATTATTTCGTATGGAACACCAATGTACGTTAGCGTATTGCGTACATTTTTCGTTTATGGAACTTTATTTATGGATTTTATTTTATTTTTGTTTTTTTTTTCGACCATAAAAGTTAACGATACGTTTGCTTTGCCAAAAGTCAAACATTTCGAGTAACCTCTTCGCAAACTAGAGTTACACTGCAGTATCATATTTCTGCAATGCTCGTGTTCACACTTCCGCGGACTGTATTGTATATAATACGGTAATAGAATATAATTCCTACTTCTTGATTAAGTTGTATTATTATGTCCAAAAATATTCAATAAAGCTTATAAACTCTATTTATTATTAATTTTTGCACCAAAAGCCAGAAAAAATCTAAATTCCGTACGATATAAAATTATAACCGGTAGAGATACCGTTACTTTAAATTAAAGACAAAGGGTAATAATTAAAGCCAGAACATATAAAACTGTAATCATTTCCAAACAAGGACCCCAAACATCACTTTTGTTTGTTAAATTTTGCTCTCGGTAATTAACTTAATTTATAAACAGTTTACAATTCCCAATTAAACCCGGAACTTCCGTTCGAACTTCGGAAATAGATACCCAAATATATCGAGCGCAAAACAAATCCTTAATAAGCTCTTTGTTTACCGAAAACATTTACCTTCGCCGTTTTAAGGGTCCCAATTAATTAGATTGGCGGAATGTAAATCTTCAGTTAGCAGATTTATCACTTAAGTTTATTTATTTTTTATGCCAGTTTTAAACCGTGTACAATTCCCTAGGTCCTGCATTACTCTAATTAACCCCCATTCATTGCGAACTCCGAAAACAGCTCTAACTCAAGCTAAACCCAGTGCGCCCATTTCGCGGATGTGTAGTTTAAAAATTACTCTCTGTTCTCCTAGCGATTCTGGCTAATGGTCCGTACCGAAATGTTTCCAAACTGCAGATATATTAGCGGAGGAATTCATTTGTCCAAGTGGTAACCGCGCTTTCCGCACAACTTAAGGGATGAATGCGACACTTTGGCATTCAAGACTATATTTATGCATTCACCTGATTATTTCTCTTTTCAATAATATATTCTTTTGTGAAAAGTAACAACGGATAATAATGGAGCAACGTTCACTATATTATTGTATAGATCATCATCAATCAAAAGAGTTTAATTTTTTTATGGAAGTGGTATAGTATCAAATGGCGTAAATTTTAAAATTAATTTGAAAGATACAGCGGACCTCTTTTAAGTTTATTTTTGGTTTTTGATGAGACCTTGTCGAGTTCTGAAATAATATGAAAAAATATTGAAGAAGAAAAACACAAAGGTCTTGTTCCCACAATATTCTTTTTTATTGCAACCGGTTTCGTAATCAATATATTATATCACATCATCAGGCTACAAGACTACAAATAGGAAAACTTATGTAAAAAACTATAACAATACGATTAATACATTTTATATAATAAGTTAAAATTTTCATAAAATATGTAGGTAGTTAAATTTAAATGAACAAAAACTATTATGATGATATCAGATATTGTTTTTTATATCTAAAAAATGTGTTTGTAAATAAGATAAAAAAGTTATTAACAAAAGATACTAAAGAAATTAAAGTCAAATGAAATTGTAAATCATTAATAAGTTAAATAGAGAAACAATATACTTACATTTCTATAAATACCAAAGGTTTGTCAAAATTAGCATTAATGAAAAATTTGTCCAATTTTTTAGAAAATTAATAAATTTTATTTAAAAATACATGTAATTGAATTTATTTATTATTAATAATTAATTTTAAATTAATCAATATTAAAAAACACACATAAAACCAAAGACAATGTACGAGGACAGCAGATTAAAATTTAAAAATAACGTCCTTAACAACGTACAGAAAGGAACTGAATGAAATAAGTGTCTTGGAATATAGAAAATTATAATTTCTTTTTTTTAAGTAGTTACAACGACCTCTATAGGTACATACAGAAACACAAGCATATACAGTAGATTAATATATGCTTGTGTTTCTATATGTACCTATAGAGGTTGTTGTAACTACTTAAAAATTTTTTTTTATAATTTTCTATTTTCCAAGACACTTATTTTATTCAGTTCCTTTTTGTACGTTGTTAAGGACGTTATTTTTAAATTTTAATCTGTTGTCCTCGTACATTGTCTTTGGTTTTATGTGTGTTTTTTAATATTGATTAATTTAAAATTAATTAATAATAATAAATAAATTCAATTACATGTATTTTTACATAAAATTTATTAATTTTCTAAAAAATTGGAAAAATTTTTCATTAATGCTAATTTTGACAAACCTTTGGTATTTATAGAAATGTAAGTATTTTGTTTCTATATTTAACTTATTATTTATTTACAATTTCATTTGACTTTAATTTCTTTAGTATCTTTTGTTAATAACTTTTTTATCTTATTTACAAAAACATTTTTTATATATAAAAAACAATATCTAATATCATCATAATAGTTTTACTTGTTTATTTAAATTTAACTACCTACATATTTTATGAAAATTTTAACTTATTATATAAAATGCATTAATCGTATTGTTATAGTTTTTTACATAAGTTTTCCTATTTGTAGTCTTGTAGCCTGATGATGTGATGTAATATATTGATCACGAAACCGGTTGCAATAAAAAAGAATTTTGTGGGAACAAGACCTTTGTGTTTTTCTTCTTCAATATGAACAACCCACTTGGGATTAATACTACGTTAATATGAAAAAATTTGTATCATGACAAAGTTTACTAAGCTACTTTATTTTGTGAATATAATTGGTAATTTATAAATAAAACATATTTTGCAATTATGTAACTTAACGATTACTTATTGTGGATTAGGTTAATAGATTTCAAATATTTTTGTCTGACATCTTCATAGGGCACCGTCATAAAATGTACTACCCTTTTTTCTGAGATCAAAAATTATTAACAATGATGGCAGCAAATAACAGGACAGTTTTATGTTTCTTCGTCAATATCTTGAAAACTATATAATATTCAGCAACATATTATACATACCACATACCTTTTTGTAAAGCATAAAATTCTAAAATATAATAATTAAATAACTGTGCAGTTGATAGTTATGTTTCTAAAAGTTGCAAAAAAATGGAATTCAGGATTTTTATCTCTCGTTAAAAAAAATTTAGATGTTCATGATTTTTGAGTCTCATAAATCAATCTGAGAAAATCTCTTGCCTATGACGAAATTTGCAACCAGAAAATATCCATTATTTTTGTAGCCTGATTTTTTTTCTACTTAAAATAATAACAGCAGAAAATAATAATTACACTATGCTTGTTTTAATAGAACTAGAAAAATTATTATTAGACAACCACGAAAGGAGCTGGGAAATAGAAGGCGAAGATGCTTTTAACGTAAATTTCTCAAGAACCGGGAACTAATTAAGTTAACTCTTGTGTTTTACCTTGTTTATTTTGCTTGGTAGTCTCAGAAACTATATTGACAAACATTAGAAACCCTCTACAATATCATAATTTAATGAAAAATCTATACCTATATGAGATCATAGGTGGCGATATGTATGTACACTACAGGGTTGTGCACTACTGCGTCTGGCTTCGATATCCAGAGTTTCATGATAGTTTTAAAATGTAAGTAAACTAGATTGCACAGGGTCAACCTAGACGATTCTATAGAGTCAAGTGCTTATTTCTAAACAAAATACCATGTACATCAGCACATTCTTTGAAGCTTTATAACGTCCTTCCACTTCTACAGGGTGAACTTAAAATACACTGAATATTTTAAATCTGTAATTTCTTATAGCATAATTAATGAATTCGTAGTGTTTTAATTTCAAAATTCCATAGTTAATGTTTCAACAAAAAAACCCTAAACTCGTTCCACTGGGGAACACTGACCGGTGAACTTGACATTGACTTGGTTACGAACAAATACCTCTACGCAGTATTCGCAGTGTTTACCAAGTAAAACCAAAACTGAAATCTAAAACACTAGGAAAAATTCACACTTGACATCATGGATGCACAGGCTGAACTACGCCTGCAACGTGGTAGCTACGAAGACAAAACTGAAATCTAAAACACCAGGAAAAATTCACACTTGACATCATGGATGCACAGGCTGAAATACGCCAACAACACGGTAGCTAAGAAGAGTGGGGGTACACGCATTTATGTCGCTACACATATCAGCTGTTCTGCTCAGGGGCGTCCTGAATATTTAATAAATATTCAAAAAAAATTTTTTCTACTACCGATCTTAAAGTACTACTAGTGCGTAAAGTTAAACTTTACGCACTAGTGCGAAAGAGTTTATACCTTACGCACTAGTGCATGAAAAAGTAACATACTAAACAATTGCATACCTACTAGAGCACCTATAATAATCATATCTTATTTTAAAAACGTTAAATGTGGTTATTTAATTTTAGGTAGTAGTAATTTCACTCATTTAAAATTAAGTGGGCTATACAGTATTGTGGTTTTTAAATGACATGAAGTTTTGACGTAATAGGTAAGTTTTGACGTTTCACATTATTATTAGAGAATTTAGATGCATTTCGGTAGTAGAAAAAATATTATATGCAATTCGTGCAAAAAGTGAGCTTCTTTCTCTCATGGGATTGTCGCATTCGCCTACGGCTCATGCGACAAAATTCCCATTCGTGAAAAAATCTCACCTTACGCACTTTTTACATAAATAACTATTCTTGACTGTATTCATTTATTTTACAAATGACTATTTTTAAGAATTCTTACGGATCATAGAGCTTAACGGATTAAAATTATCCAGTGTATTTCAAATTCACCCTGTATATTAAGTATTATTGATTATCTCTCAGTCACCTGGATGTAATTTTTTTTTGAAACAGTGCTGCACGTGTAGGTATATTGAAAAAAATCACTATAGTTGCAATTGTAGATTTTGAGAAAAAATATGTTAATACCAGTTACGAAATGACTGTGTAGAGTTTACGAATCATTTTCGTTTCCTAAAAGTTTACAACGTGGACAAAAATGATTTTTAAATTTACAACGCTTTGAATCTTCTCAATTTTTTTAAATGAAACACCCTGTATATTTTTCGGCGATGTGATGTAGAAGTGAATAACGAACATTTTTTGTACATACATAATATATCTCTGTGTCAATTTGTAACAGTTTTTTATTTATTAATAATTATTATAAAATTCCAACTCCAACAAAAAACATTAAAAAATGAAAGGTGCTCTACATATTGCCCGTAAAAAAGATTTTTTCCCGGGTTAGTTTGTATCTTGATCTTACCCGGCCGAGCATATCAACAATTTATTGTAAATTTTCTTGCTTATAAATTATTTTGCTTTTTAGTTACAACAAATACCTCAAAATGTTTCATTCGCGTCAATTTTAAAGTATTTGTAGTTTTCTCAACTGAATTTTAACATAGAAGAGCTTGTAGCCATGCCTTTTGTTCTGAACGCCTCGTAGAGAAATTATTTGCTCCATCATCAACATAGTGATAGACAACGCCCCGACGGTAAAAGTTTCCAAAACGTGTTTGACAGATTTGTAGAAACAATAAAAAAGTAAACGCTTAAAATATATTCTGAACGAAAAAAATGAACTATTTGTGGTGTTAGTAACCATTGAGGATCCTCATATTAGTCAGACAGAAGAATTTTCAGAAGCATCATTCACTGATGAAGCAATTTAAAAAAAAAAATAGTTTTTTTTAACAGGCACGATTTCCACTATTAACCTTTGATAAATGGTCACTTTTTTAGACAAGCGGATAACCAACATGTTGCATAGACGTTTGAGAAGAAATTATTGAAGAACACGTAATAGGGCTACATTTTATTGAGGAACATTAACCGGAGTTTTTTGTGAGAACTAACTGTCACAGTAGTTATTGGTAAACCTTCGTCAAATAATCGGAAATAGGATATGGGTTTAACAAGATGGTGTTCCACCTTTTAATTTAAGTGCAGTAAGACAATATCTATTATTGTCTACCCACATAAATGGTTGGAAAAATTATCTCAATATATGGCCTGCTAGATTCCAGATCTTGCAAAAATTAATTTCTTTTTATGAAAGAGTGTGAAGAAATTGCTTATACAGATACACCAACTACAATCCAAAACATGAAGCAAATGATAATATGTATATGCTTTAGTATTATCATACTAGCAATTTGAACAACAGTAAAAACCTCATTTCAAAATAGCATAGAAATGTGTCAGTGAAAGTAGGCAACATTCTTTACTGAATTATTTGGAGAAACTTTATCTCCACATGTTTACACTGTAGAAATTGATACTTATTACTCAATAAATCGAAACAATAATGGTTACAAATAGAGTGTTGCTGTTGAAAAAAACTAAAAGAAAATTTAATTAAAAAAGTTTATACTTTTAAAGATGTTTGGCCATCCTGTATATATTTTAGCTACTGGGGTTAATACATTATGATAATCCATAACTGCGACTGTTGTGATGTTTTTAATATGCATATATGTAAATAGCAATATGAAAACATTACAGAAAGGGTCAATTTACTTTCAAATAAAATTTCTAGCTATCATGAAACTCGGGATATCCAAGTCAGACGCACTATTGCCCTGCCCTGAATAATTAGTGGTAAATTTTTAAGAAAAGGCGAAATTATCAGTTGAGGTTCACGTTAAGCTTACAAAAATCAAAAATTATGTATTGTCACAAATCTCTGGCTTCGCCAGATGTTCCAAGAAAACACCTACTAAATATTTAAGAAATGATTGCAGTTTCTAATTTTTAAATATAACCTAGTATTATAAAATTCCATATTTTTTTATTTTTTTGTCTATTTTATGTACGTTTTATTGCATATGATAGCTTTCTATACAACTTGTTTATTGAAAGGTAAATATTAATCTTGCTCTCCTGCTCGGTTCCATACTTTTGTGGTGCTGTAATTTTTTCTGTTTCTAAATGTGTAACTCCCTTCATCACATAGTGTCTTAAGGATAACAGAGTTCGAATTCCACGTAGCAACTAAATTAAATTTTAATTGAACTATTAAAACGATGAGACAAACTGAAAATTTAGTGCATAATATTTTCTAGGTTAATTTCGAAAATAACCACCGAAACAGATTGGTAGTTATCAAATCCGCGAAACAAAGTATTCCGTGTATCTTACGTAATAGGTAGTCTGATTTTATCTCCATACAAATTTACTTTAAGCAACTCAAACTTTGTTTAACCAAACTTCGTCCATCAAAAATATAAGGTAAATCCACTTGTTTCATTGACCATACGAGCTCTCCAAGGTACTACTTAAGAAGTACTTACGAACTAAACTATTCTAACTCTTCTGCAATTTTATTTAGTCAGTAAGAAAGTTGGCTTGAAATACTTGGAAACGATTAAAAAATTTTAACGATTGTAAGTTAGTTGGCCTATGCTGGTTGACGAAAAGTGCAGAAAGTTAAATAATCGGTAGGTATTTTGGTATCCAGTGAAAACTACATCAATGTCATAATTCTTAGCATCTCATCAATTCGAATAAATATAAAATAAATTCTCCTTTATTGATGCCTACTAGAACATTCTCATGCATTAATTGTTTTGCACAGACTATATTCTTATTATTATTTAAAAAAATTAACGCATACATGTTTATAGTTTCATTTTAACATTTAAATAGACTCAAAATATTCAGTAGCTGGATTATAAGATATTTTGTTACCTTATCAAAAATACAACAATATGTAATATTTTAATAACATAATGCAAGTAATGTTCCATAAAACTGTAATATATCACATTAGGTTAGCAAACCCCGAAGGGAAGTATTTAATAATTCACATTATAGAGCTGTGCGATTAGTTATTAGTTATTTATTTAAAATTATTAAGCGATAATGGTAAGCATTGTTTTGCATTCATAAATGTACACATAATGAAAAATACAAATTGTTTTGTTTTGATCTCTGTGTAAACCTGAAAAATAGGTTTTTGTACCTCTTTTAAACGAGCAAAATCCCTTCATTAAAAACTAACCGCCGTTTTTCTAGACTATTACTCGTTTATATTTTTGTGCTTAAACCATCTCGCATTTCATTAATTAAATATTTTTTGTTGAAACAAAATTGTAAACGCTAACGAGAGGTTTTAATAACAACGTGATGATGTGAAATACGAGATTTAACGTTGGCGAATGTACAAACTGATATAATTTTTTATTATCAGAACAGCTTTGCAAAGTGATTTTCCTGTGTTAAAAATGTTAAAATGATAATACTAAATACTGCTCCTGATTAAAATTGTTAAAATCTGAATTTAGAATTCTTTTAGGCATACAATCTGTATGGCGTATACAAATTTTCGTAATTTTATCTTCAACGTTTTCTTAAATATTAGATATACAGATAAGTCCAGGATGCTTCGAACACGACAGGGATTGGGTCGAATATACGAGTGGCCGACAACTCGCCTTAGTTCGAAATTTGTACATTAGAAGGACACGGCACTGCGCTATGGGCCATGGGCCACTCACTGCCACAGGTGAGAACAGCCTGTGCTCACTGCCCAGGCCCAGCCTCAGCAGTCAGCAGCAGAATGTCGTTGTTAGTAATTCAACTCTTGTCTGAAAGAAATTTGATTTACGTATTCTGGACCAACGTTTCGAAATTTTTCTAACTTCAATAATTCATCCTAGATAGGAATAATTATTGTAATTTTAAAAAAATCCCAAAACACTTTTAAATATTTCCATTGTTTGTTTTTTCGCAACAAGAATGTGATTCTACAACATAAAAATTATTATAGGCCTAAACACAATGAAAAAATAAGAGGTAAGAAATAAGAAATAAAAAATATGGAATAGAATTAACAAATACTGATATCCGAAAAGCAAGGAGCAATTTAAACAGTTAGCTGAATTTTAAATCGAATAAGCACTAATAATATTATCGCGCAGAGTATTGTGTATTTATAACTTATAATAATTATCTCTCTTATTTCTTGTCCATTTTCTTATCTCTTATTTTTTTCATTGTGTTTAAACCTTATAAAAGAATCCAAACAAGGAACGGTAGACGCCATCGGCTACAGCGCGGAGATTCCCAACACTGTGTCGTCCGTTTGCCTACAACTGGCACAAGTAAATCGCGCAAGCTAATACCCATGTTCGAACCTCCTCGGTCTTTACTGTAGAGCATTAACAGTAGGACCTGTTTAACTTTTGCCTTTAAATTACTTTTTCCATCACCTGTTTCGATTTGTAACAATAAAAGCGGAACACCTTGTATATTATTTGTCTATCATGTAGCTATGCTACCATATATTTAATACAACTCGTATTTTGAGTTGGAAACCGATAGTTTTGCTAATGCAAACTCAAGTAGGTTCATTACACTGATGTAAAAATTATAACTTTTGCAGATAATTCGGTTTTACTTTTCTAAATTTTGTTAAAATGTTGTACCTCAAACTGCAAAGGATGAATTTCATAATCATGGACTACTAACACGGCATTATGTTCATATAATCACCTTATGCTTAATAAAGTTAATTAAAATTAAATTAATAAATCAATAAAATTATTTTCTGATCCATTGTTTTATTATTAACAGTTATTTTTTTCTATATGTATAATTTAGTTATGGAATCAATGTATACTGCCTTATAAATATGAAAGTCGGGATAATACTCGTATTAATTGCGTTTATTCGCGACGATTAATCCAAGGCGATTCACCCTAAACGAACAAAAGAGGCCAGATCGTTTATCATTGATGGCTCCACTTTTGCTGAATAGTTGTTTACACGACTCATTTTGGTTGCACTTCTTATAAATGATCTCAAGATATACAGGCCAGGGCCCAAAGTATATTATCGACTTGATAAAAAATTTGCTATAATTTTACTCCTGTTAGTTCCTTATTTTTGTACGAATTCGTGGTTCTCTAGTATGTTTAAATTGCAAAACGGTTTAATTATTATTTTCTATGTTATATTATACTATATCTCTGAAATAAAAATCTACCACCTTCCAAGATTTATTGATCGTTTTTGTATAACACTGAAGGACATGTGTTTTTTATAAGCAGTTACAATAAATTATAATTCCCTTAAATTTTATTTTAGATTTCTGCCTACACTGACTTAGGTTTGTCGTGTTAGTTTTAAGTCCCGTCCATAAAAATTCTAATTTACCTAAAAATATTGTTTAATGCCAGCTAGCAATTCTGTTTGGTAACAACAGAACGTTTTATGCTATTACCTAAAGGAAAAAATGTTTTAAAATATAATTTGCCTCCGAGTTTGCCTCGTAAATTTACAAAAAAAATTGATAAGATTCTATAGTTTATTATCTTAACCATACCTAGTTCCTCACACATCCAAAGTCCAAAGCAAATCACAAATTAATTTTAATATTTTTCTGGGTACAAACGAATCATCTACGAACTAAATCAAGATTTATTAAAAAGTTATGTTAAGTTATGAAACAAACGTTTCAATAATGTGTCTTAAAAAGTTGTACAAGGAGTCGTTGAGGTAAAATTGCTATACGGGTGATTCTAAAATGTATGGCCAAATTGATACAGCGTCATCAGGAGACCAAAATAGGTTGATTCAATCCAATTTATCTATATACAAAAATGCACCCCTAAGAAGTTACAGCCCTTTAAATTTCAAATAAAAAAAACTTTAATTATTGATTATTCCCAAATGGCTGTAGATATCTTTTTCTAATTCAGTGTACATTCATTACCAATAAACGCCAATGTTTTGAGATTAACAGCAATAAAATACATTAAAGGGATGGGGTAATTTAGGGGCAGTCACCCTTTATTTGTCACCCTTATTTTTCTGTGCGTTAACGTATAATCGATTTTCCAGTATCATTAGATAGATAATTTAATTTGGAAACTTTTTTCTATCTTCTATTTTTTTGATAATATCAATAGTTTGCAAATTAAACAAGAAAAATGAAGAAGATGCATCGAATTTTTAACCTCAGTAGCAAATATGTAATATTATTATTTAATGTGCAAGTAGGCTGGTTAACAATTAATTAAATTAATAATTAATTAATAATTTAATAATAATAATTAAATAATAATAATTAAATAATAATAATAATAATAATTAAGTTTTTTTATTTGAAATTTAAAGTTCTGTAACTTCTTAGGGGTGCATTTTTGTATATAGGTAAATTGGGTTGAATCAACCTATTTTGGTCTCCTGATGACGCTGTATCAATTTGGCCATACATTTTAGAATCACCCTGTATAGTGTTTTTCTTTTCTTGACCGTTGATATCAATTAATTTGATGTATAGATTCCTAGGTTTTCGGTCATGTGGTAAAATAAAAAAACTATTTTCTAACGTTTCGGTTTTATTAAACCATTTTCAGAGAAAATTTAGGTGTGGTAAAAATTACATAATGATTAATATTAGATAAATTTTTACGTCTATTTTGGTTCCTTTTAAGATCTCAACCAAAATAGACGTAAAAATGTATCTAATATTAATCATTATGTAATTTTTACCACACCTACATTTTTTTAGTTTAGTTAGTTTAGTTTTTTTATTTTACCACATGACCGAAAACCTAGGAATCTACACATCAAGGTAAAATTGCTATAACTATATGCATTACCAAGACAGTTAAGACACTGATGTGCGTTTATTTGGATACATTTGTTCGTATCATAAGTAAAAGGACACCAGGACGCTTATAATAGGATTCCTTCCTGGCTATTATGTATCTCCGTGACGGGGCATTAAATCATTTGGAAACATTTCCCTTAATAAATTCATTGACTATCGAGAAATGCGGTATGCAATTCTGCTGATATAATTCATTAGGTATCAACTGATTGAATTTAACTTTAGACAAAATTCAAATATCCATTTGCGAATAACAGAACAAAAGTCTTTTGTGTGGTATATTTATGCACAGCAATATCTAATGGTCTTATGAGTTAATGGATTTATTGAAATTGTTGAAGTAAGTTCTTCACTCAGCCGTAAAACTTATTATTTATTGACTATCACTTGATGAATAAACTAACAAATTTTCTAATCCTTAAAATCCGAGTACAAGGTGTTTCTTCAAGATTGACTGATTAAACTTTAAAAATCTGATTTCAAGAAACTTTGTTAATGAGTTACGCCCTTCCAAAGACCTCAAATTAGGTTTTAATTTTTTCTCAAATTTAGAAAAAGGTAAAATATTTAAAAGATTTGCTAGTAATAAAACGCTTCTAAAAGATACTTTTTCTACGATTGTGCAAAAAGTATTAGCTTGTTGTGTTATTTACAGTTTCACTTTTTGCACTAGCGCAAAAAGTAACTTGTAAAGGACATATGAATAATCGTTCCACTTCGTGTCGCGATTTTTGCATTCCCTTAATTCTCGAAAAATTTTCATGGGAAAACAGGTTTTTGTCCAAAAAAAATTTACCCGGTAAAAAACGACCTCTTGTGTATTAATAACTAAAAAACCTGTATTAAAATTCAGTTTTTTACCGTTTCAAAAATTGAGAAAAATGCAAACCTAATTTTAGCAACCACTTTTGGAAGGTAGCGGCGTAACTCTTCAACGAAGCATTTCCGGACACTCCTCCACGAGAAACTTTTCTTATTTTAAGGTTTTGAATTGGGATTTCAAATTTATCCAGTTAATCTTAAAACACCCTGTGGTTCTTACCTGTATGTATTTTTTGGTTGAATTAATTCACTGATTGAAATAAATGCACAAAAAAATTCCAATACTTTTGTCAATTCGTGTTAAACTCCGGCATTTAGTACTTAGTGCCGTAGATAAACTTTAATTACTTTAAAGCCTTGCCTCCTTTTTACATTTGTGACAAATAAAAACTGCATTTCTTTTTTATTTGTCATTGGATTACATTACATAAAAATTATAAGTTCTTAAAGTACGTTAGGTGGTAAAAAGTAGCTAAAATTTTTCAAATAACTACCATTAAATATTTGAAATACAGTATTGGAAATCTACTTGAACCTTCTACACCTACGAGAAGTATTTTATTACATACTTTGCCTTGCTTGTTATATAAATATTTGGATATTAAAAGAATAATCACTCTAATACAGTTTAAAACAAAGACATAAAAAATAATTTCTTAATTATGCATGAATGTGCATTCTTATTTCTGTACTTCTAAAATAAACTGCTAACGTTGATAAATAGTAAAAATAATAAATATAAAAAAAAATAGATAATACTAATGTGATACTTTGTCTTTTTCAGAATGCCATGCCAATTTACCACCCCTATTCATCTTGGACATGAACAACATAGTCATATCAGAAAATACACCTGTAGGCTCAGTAATTTATACATTGAAAGGTACTGACCCTGAAAACAGCCCTGTACATTACGACATTCAAGGGACAGATGTTCTAAAAGTTAACCATACAACGGGAGAAGTTACAGTTGTTAAACCTTTAGATTACGAGGTTAGTATACATTTTTTATAACCACTTACATAGTTTTCGACAGAACAGACTGATGTGAACTTTTCCAATGTCACAACCGGCTGCTTCAAACTCTATGAACTCCAACTGGGTAAACCCGTGCAGCTGTGTCTCTTAGTACGAACTTTTTTTAACTGAACATTAATATATGGAACTTGCTGGCATTGTATATTGAAAGAATTATATATGAATTGAATAAAAATAATACCTGAATAAATTCAATGTATAGGACTGTACTTTCTTATAAGAATTATTTAAAAATTAGAGTATAAGTAGATAATGAGTATTTTCAAATCTTCTTTAAAAAATAAGTAAGTTTACAGGCTATAATCGCATAGTATTGAAATTGACAGATCTATAGATTATATGAAATACCAAATGTCCATTCGAAGTTATATAATTCCGTTGATATTATAGATTTTATATTACCAAAAAATTGTAGCAATACCTGTAAGCTAAATTATAAGAGCATAGTTATAAATTTGATTTAGTAATGTGAGTTACGCGGAAAATTAATTTATTTAAAAATATGAAATACAGTACACATTTTCATGATTTTGACAATAATAATAATAATAATACAAATGCAAAAGAACCGGACTGACAACCTCCTCGCAGTGCACCATGGACAAAGTTCCCCTATTTGTCAAATGTCGGACATGAGGTGCCATGGCTAATCACTCTGGAATTCCAACATTTTCCCAAAAGACGGGCTCCTCACAATCAACCCTAATTGGATGGGGGACCAGATATAGAGACGCCTTATAATATCTTAACGTTGATGATGCACGCTGTGAAGAAGAACCTGTGAAGAACCAGACGAGGTGTGTCCAAAAATCAATACGTCATGAAAACTGCAAAAACTATCATTTATAAAAGTCAAACAAAGCAAATGCCTCAAATTAGATTCTTGTGGAAACTCTGATTTGATGTATAATTTCTCGCCTTGTAACCACTATTGCTTTATGGTGGCCTTTAGAAATTTAAATTGAGTAAGACAAACATTTATTGTAGCTTTTGTATGCAAGTTTTTTTGCATAGAATACCTATTACATTTTTATATCAGCAAATCGAAAAATTTCTACTTGAGTTTTTAAATTTTGATACACATTCATTAAAGTGTCGCATTTATTACAGTTCGCCATATAGTTTGAAAATTAAATGATTGGCCAAAATATTGATATATCTGAATAAATTCATAACTGTAGTCTTTTTATAGCTTAATTAGGTAGGTAATTTTGGTAATTTATCGTTTAAAAAAGAAGCTCTGACTAAAATTGGCAAATATTTTCTTACCGATTCTTACCTTCAAGGTTGATCTTTGTTGACATTAAAAAATATTTCATATAAGGAACTAAATATAATGCTTCATTAAATAATTATGAGTAGTCTTGATCTTTATGCTATTTATTTTAAGGGGACAACTCAATAATATCTCCCTTAATGATCATGTCAGAAAAAAATTGTGTACCTACAGAAAAGAAATAAAATATTTATTAAGGCTACGAAATGAAGGAAGTACATTTACAGTCTATGGCCTGATTCCAATTTTTGGTATTTTATTAATAATTTAAAGAGGAGGCCCTAGACTGTTAATTTAATTCTAGTATCTTATAACCCTAATAAATGACCTCTGTGAGGTATCATACAAATTAAGTAGCTCAAGAATCTACATCATTCATTGCATCAATTTATTGAATATCAAAGAAACAGAAGAATAAAACAAAAATACAGACACGGATCTCTTATGTTTTTATTCCTTAATATGCTATTAAACTTTGTCTTCAACTTTATGATTCACCTAGTATAAGGTAGACAAGTTCGGTGCCAGAATAATATCGTAAGTCATCCTTTACTGATCTTGGAAGTCACCTGGTTGTCTGGAAGTAATGAAATGGCACAGAATTCTTCGGAATGCTGTTGTATGTTACCGACGATTAATGTCTATTGTGTTCTCCAACAAACAAGAACAATTGAACTTCAATAAGCCCGTACAGCTAATACAGGATATGCATATACCTACAATATTAATCATCAAAGAGATACTCTACTATATTATGTGTTTTTATTTTAGCCGTGTTATTATTTTAAAATTTAATTTATTACGTAAACATTTTAATCAAATTGTCCGTCAGCTTAATATCAATTTCTCTTTCAAATCATTCACTTCACATTGTTGTATTGTTCAAGTATCGTCAAGAGATAATCACTGCCAAATCTGGTGTTCCACAGTGATTCGTCTTATCGCATACTTTATTTATCCTTCAAATTACTGGTTTATTCTCCGCAACAATGAATTCTATGCATGGTTTGACTGATGATATGTAAACCCGTGCAGTTTATCCTTTTAAAAACCAATTAATTCGATTAAGTCGATTAATTCAAATCTAACATTACCTAATAGGATTCAGAAAGTTGTATTCATTTCTATTCATCTAAAATGCAGTCCAGTATGATCTTCAAGAAGCCTAATACAAATTAACCTAACTTAATTATGTCTGGCAAGGTTGTTATTAGAAGCTCTCCGATAACTACAGATTCATATCAAGAAATTTGTTTTTCTGTATAGGGGTAAATTACCTCAGACTATTGGTACATAATGTGCAAATTAATCCTGGAATACTATTATGCAGTTCAGCTCTTAAAACTTCATTTAAAATTCCATTCAGTTGGGTACTCCACCAATATGATTTTTTTTGTATTATTAATAAAATTAAGAAGTAGGTACTCTATTTTAATCGTCAGCTTTGTAGAAAAATTTACATAATTTAACCCATTATCTCCCACTGTACTCACTTGAGTACAATGCAATAAAATGCATCTTGGCGCCATCTATCAACCGGTAAATTAAAAATACCATTTACAGTCGATAGTTTTTATTATTTCCGCTAGATTGTTCCATAATTTTTTCCGTTGAATTGACAAATACCTATTTTTCCCGCAATATTTCCAGCCGTTAAGAACGTTCTGTTGGGTAATAGGTGCGCGAGCTTCAATTATCTCTCGAAAAAGTTATTTCTTGTATTTCAAATGTGTTTATTTTGTATATTTAGTTTGTAGAAGGTGTTATTGAGCTGCTCTTAGTGCCGTTACGACATAAAATTCAATATTCAGGAAATGGTAAGTAGAAATTTCTTACTGTACTCATTTGAGTACAATGGGCCGATACCTTACTTTTACATTTCAATGATACTTACTACTTCCACTAAATTGCACGTCATTTTTTTAGTTTTCAATGGAGCCTGAGGATTTTCCAGAAATTTCTACACGAAGTTTTTATGGTGGAAAGAGGTATCAGTATTTGCAACCTGCCTTAGAAGATCTTGCCTCGTCTAGCACCCGATATGAAGTCGATATTGTGATTATCCCTCCCGATGTTGATTCACAGACAGATGAGGAAGAAGTTGATGAATATGATATTCCAGATTCGTTGATGCCTCAAGATGTAGCTGGCGAAATTGAACTTCAGCATGTAAGTAGCAGTGAAAGCGAAGACAGCGATGACGAGTATACTTTGCCCTTGTCAGTTCTACGTCAGAATATCTTGAATTCAACACAAAATACTTCGCAAGCCAAGAAGAAGAAGAAACTGCCAGAACCTAAGTGGACTAAAACGTTTGTAGATACTAGTATGCCAGGGACAACAGGCTGCGTAGAGCGCTTGGAAATTTTGAAAAACGATCTTGAAAATCTAAGTCCGGTTGAAGTATTTGAAAAACTGTTTGATGATGATGTTTACGACCATATTGTTTCACAAACTAATTTATACTCTTCACAGAAGAATAGGCATGCTTTTTTTGTATCCAAAGCACATATAAAACTCTTTGTGGGAATTCTACTTTTGACTGGATACCATAAACTACCAAGTGAGCGAAATTACTGGAGCCTTGATGAAGATTTGGGCGTTTCAGTTGTAGCAAATGCTATGTCCAGAAATAGGTTCCAAGAAATCAAAAAGTATATCCACTTGGCTAATAATGATCATTTAGATAAAAATGACAAAATGGCAAAACTGCGTCCTCTTATTTCCCTGTTGAATCAAAAATTCCAGCAATGGAGTATATTTCATGAGCACCTGTCTATTGACGAGGCTATGGTGAAGTTCTTTGGTCGTCATTCGAGCAAGCAATATATAAAAGGTAAGCCTGTGCGATTCGGCTATAAGAATTGGATGTTGTGCAGTTCAACCGGCTATTGCTACGCCTTTGATACATATTGTGGTGCTAAAAATACTAATGCTGGGGTCACAGATCTTCCTTTGGGATCTAGAGTGGTACTTGATCTTTTGGGATGTGTCGCAGTACCATCGGACCATATAATTTTTTTCGATAATTATTTTAATATCCACGCACTTCTGAAGACACTGAAAGAGCAGGGTCACCGAGCTACCAGAACAATACGAGAAAATCGAACAAGAAAGTGCCCGATGTCCACTGTAAAAATTTTCAAAAAAAAAGATAGAGGCTATTTTGAGCACATGTACGATAGCGATTCAGCTCTTCTTTTCGTCAGGTGGCAAGATAATAATACAGTCTCGATGGTCACAAACTACGACAGATTAGAGCCTGTAGGTCGTGTAAAGCGCTGGTCGACAGCCGCTAAAGAAAAAGTTGATGTTCCTCAACCTAACATATTTCAAAACTACAACAAATCCATGGGCGGTGTTGATCTGCATGATCAATGATAGAATTTCAATACGTGGGAAAAAATGGTGGTGGGTGCTGTTCACCGACATGATAAATATGGCCCTTGTCAACGCCTGGAGGCTTTTTCACACCGCAAATGAGGAACCTATTAGTCTTATAGATTTTGAGAGAATGGTAGTTCGACATTATTTAGCCTGTCACGAAAAATCTAAATATAAAAGCAGACCATCCGGTCATTTGCCACCAAGTGT